>CAJSYZ010000001.1:1471423-3871423 GCA_910574455.1 Trichaptum fuscoviolaceum
TTATTTGTATGTACAGTATGTGATGCAATTCAATTAAATGATATGATGTACGACTTTGATGAATACATACGGCGGGGTAGTAGCTTTCTATGGGATGATGGCAGCCTTAAGAAATCACCACCGAAACAGAGAGTAAAGAAGCCCTCAAGACTTTATGCTGAGGTACTTCTCAATAATCGCAGGTACGCGAGAATCTGCTTCGGCAAGTATTTCTACCGTCTCGTTCTGTATAGTATAGCATGTTAGACTTTGTCTCAACAAGCTGTATTAGCTTACCCAAAGTCGTTCCTGTGCCTTTGCGCCGTCCTCGCTGATCACGAAGTCACTCTCTTCGGTGATACGACACGTATGGAAGAACTTCCCGTGTGCCGCCTTCGAGCCCTCCTTCTCCAATTCTGTGATTGTCTTCGGCGTCGCGTACTTTCCAAGCATCTTCGGCGGATCCGTCGAGACGGCAGCGTGGACGAGAATGCGCCCGCCTTGTTCCGTCGTACGCCCCAAGAGACCGAGCACCACATTCAGGATAGCGCGCACAACGAAATTCTGCGTGTACTCGCGCGCGAGGTCAGATTTACAGAGACCCGGGTTGACAGCATTTACAACGACCGGAGAGGAAGTGGGAACGCGTGCAGATAGTGCGCGCATGAAAAACACGTTAAGCACTACTCGTAGAGTAACAAATCAATATGTTGTGCGAATGATGGGATGAGAAAGCCATACGCACTCTTACTCGTTGCGTATCTGCCGTTCATTTCACTATAAGAAAACTAATTAGTTTTCTTCAGTGTGCTTCGGACATATATGCTTACGATTGAGTGCAATGTGCCTTGTCGGTCAGCAATCTGAGTATATTCTGAGCCTGGAGCTCTTCTGGAGAAAGCCTTGTCCAGTAGTGCACATCGCTAGCAACAATAGTGAGACGCGGGAAGGGTGCATTGGACGGCGCTGCAGCGAGGTATGGAAGCATGAGAACTGCCATCAAAGATGTGCCTAGATGATTAACCTGCAGGCTAGAAAAGCGAGCGGCTACGGGTGAGTTCATAGATGAGAATATAGACTGTTTGAGAAACTCACGTAGATTCCCAGCCGTCTTTAGTTGTTGAATATGTCCGGGTGTTCATTCCGGAGTTCTCAATGAGGAGATCTAGGTGCCCGCCGCCTTCTTTCTCAAATTTATCGACAAATGCCGATATGGACGCAAAGTCAGCCAAATCAATTTGCCACACCTCACCGCCACGGTATGTAGTTGTCTTGTGGATTGCTAGAGCACACATGAACCCTGATTAGAGATTGTCCAATGATAGATGAATGATAAACAGACGTACATTCCAAAGCCTCGGACCCCTTCGCTACATTCCTACAAGCGAGGATAAGTCGGCCTGAGTTGGGACCGTCGCCCATCATCGAGGCAATGTGTCGAGCGCATTCGAGACCCAAGCCAGTGTTGCTTCCAGACACGATGACAGTCTTTCCCGTAAAGTCGGTGCTCAACGACTCAACTAAAGGGAGAGCTGTAAATTGGTCACGAAAGAAAGCTGAGGCAGGAAATTTCATGGCGAAGTACGTGAAGCGTAAGGAGAGGATGTTAGTCCGAGAAGTGGAAGCTCCCTTCCGACGTCTTATATATGCGGGACATCCTTATCATTGCGCATGATAGTTTCATGTTTCCGGATTACTAGTCAATGCAGAGAACGTCCTCAGCGGGGACACGACGCTCGACGGCAGTGGCACACGGCGACTTCAATGGCAAGTGCTTAGGATCGTGGGAAACGCAAGTTCTGCCGAAGTTAGTAAGTAAGTACGTCTGCCAAGATCTTCAGACTTCAGCCAGTGACGTCACTCGTCGAGCCAAGTCACAACTGTCACATCTGTAACGCTACCAAGTTCAAGTGTTCAAGACTGTGAGATCGATTCAAGTAAATAACTAGGATTATAGCATATACGACGCTATCCACTACATCTTCACAATATTCCAGCTCCCATTCTCAGCTGTGAATGAGGCTTCCACTTATGACAAATACATTGGGATTCGCTTCTACTTGATGGAGCCTAGAGTCCTGGACAGATCGAAAAAGTACATAGCTGCGTAGACTGTAGGATAAATTCTGAGTCATGGATTCACTGATCACCAAGTTCCTTCCAATATGCAACCGGGCACGTATTCGATACCAAGAGCAGTGCATGTGCTTCCTGCGTCTTTCGGCAGTCCATGTTGGCTCATCCAACGAAGTGATATACGAAGGCAAGGTTTGGCGCCTCATCAAGTGAAGAAAGGGACTGTAGATAACTCGAACTTGAAGGAGATTCGTCCACTCTATGCAACGTTGCAGCGGTCTGTCGTCATTGTGGCCATAGCAGAAACGTTCCACGGGCCGTGGAAGCCCTACTCGAAGTCAGGATAGAGGTGTAATTCTCGTAGCGAAGTGCATCTAGAGAGGAGCTCTTTGCAAATGTCTACATCAATCGATGCGTTATCTCCAAGAAGTAGCGATTGCAGGGACGGAAGGGTGCTTCTGACCAAATCCAGTAGCATTCGACCGAAGAGTTTAAGGTCTTCTTCGTCACTAGTTGTTGCTTCTACGCCGAGATTGATATTGAGAAGAACTTTTTTAGGGTAGCAAAAGGATGTAAACGAACTAGCATCGGTGGCATCGAGTGGGGAAAGACTGGTATATACCGACTGGCTGAAATTTCCGCACAGGACTGGGACCACCGGTTGTTGAGTGTGTATACCGATGCATCTTGAGTGTAGGCTGAATAGCTTCGAAAGTTACTTCCATGGAGTTGATGGAGTATAGCACCGCCATCTCCAATGGGTCCTTCAAGTTCAGATCATCCACATCGGCCTGGGTACATGGGAGCGTCAAGTAGAGGGAACCATGGTCGGTGAACAGAGACCCGTGTTGTTCGAGGAGTGATGTACATTTGTTACAAAGACTGATAAGTTCATCGGTGAGGAGGCCATATGTGACAAGAGCGAGGTCATTCGGCCACGTATCAATAGATAATGCTTTCCATGGTCATTTGATCTTGTGATTGTCGAGCCCGAGCTTAAGACATTCAACGGTGGTACAGAGTAACGTGGCCATTATGCGTAGTCCCCAGAGAGTGTTTTGGAGTAGTCGTCCTTGCGGATGTAGAGGAGACCCGCCGAACCAACCACCTGTAGCTTTTCGCGATAGCGAGCCCCGATTATCTCGAATGTCTTCAGGCCGCCGAGCAAGACTCAGCAACGTGCTCTCACAGTGCGGATAGCGAGCAAACACACAGCGGGAAAAAAATGAAAGAAAAAAAAGAACAAAGCAAAACAAAAAAACAAAACAAAAACATAAAGATGTAGTACATGACTCGAACATAGCTGCAAGCAAAAGGGAAGGAGTACACAAGCACAACATAAAGCACAAAGGATGACATAACAGGATTTAAAATGAAGAGTAACAAACCCCGATGGAGAGCAAGAAATGATTAAGAAGAAAGTTGAACCCCGGCCTATAAAATGTAGAATGAACATAAAACAAATCTGCAAAGGATATGAATTGAAGAGATAAGGACGGCGGAATGGGATGTCGGCCATACATAGAGCCCCCTATCCTACTCACTCTACAAACTCACGCCAAGCATTTATAAGCTCCTCCAGATCAGCTTGCATCCAAGACCATTCTAAGTTGCAACTAGCATCAAAATTCATACCGAACTCCTTGCAGACTTTCCTCGTCTGAGGAAAAAGGTCGAACCCCATTTGGTTAATTATATGGAAGGAACGAAGATTTGGCGCTTTGCCGGACGCCAGCTGAGATTGCAGATATTTCGAAAGTAGCTCATCTTCGTGATCCATCACGCTGTTAAATTGGAATATATCGTGGCCCCAGCAAAGGTGCTTTATGGAGGCTGGAAGATTAAACTTTGGTTCGTCATAGAGATGCAGGTTCTCCAACAACGTGCACTTCTCAACTATTTCTCGGTAGAGGTTGCCTGCGAAAGTGCCAGTACATCCAAGAACGAGAGTTTTGAGTAACGGAAGGGTGTCTGAGAGTGATCTCAGGAGCATTGGCCCGTACCGTTCGATCTCTGCATCGGGTGCGGGTGAGGGTGTGTTGACTCGCACAACGAGCCTTAATTCTCCAAGGGCATAGTCCTCGCGCGCCTGCAATATCCATGCGATAAGTTCCGGAGAGGGTGTTGAATCTGTGGGTAAATCAACATGGAAAAGTAGCTTTTTGAGTGAAGCGGGAGGATGCGATCCAAAGGGCTCCGGCGCTACAGATTCCTGATGCATCTCATGCATCCATTCGCCCATCAAGGATAATGTTTCGAGCTTATGTAGATTTGACACGGCACCATAGATTCGGGTCAGAGTCGCCAAACCAAATCCACACTGAATGTGTAGTGCTCGAAGATGGGGTGTGGATGAAAGACTGATCAAATGGCGAGTTACGTCTGTTGGGTACATAAGACTCTGGTCGCTGCCAATTGATAAAGCGACTAGGTTAGGCATCTTCTCTACCAAGGCTGCCAGTGGGACGTTAGTCTGCATGTGCTTTGCATCGTCCTCCCAGTACTGTAGTTCTCGTACCCATGGTCCGCACATTCCGCAGTCCAAGAAGCGTTGCATGATCTGCCAATTTTTGTCGAGAAAGACGCGCCGGCGCAAGGCATTCTGAGCAGGCTTGGTCCAGTCGCGAGAGACAAGGCTCATTGCCTTCAGCATCGTCCTCGCCGTCTCGCATGGCCTCCCTTGAACAAAGAGAGACATTTCCCAATCTCTAGAAAACCCCATGAATCCTTCTTCCTTGTCCATCAACTCTTTGATGATATCCACTAGCAGTATGATTATGAGCGAAGGTATTCCCTTTGATAGTGAGTACTGTGCATTTCTCGCTGACAGGTTGAAAAGCTTTGAGTTTTTGAAGCTACGGGTGAGTAAAGAGTATAAGAACATAGTTGAATTGTGCGGTTACAGAAGTGCTTGGGAAGTTGAAGTAAGTAGATGTACAGAGCTCAGGCTGGTACTCGGGGTCCGAGCATGAATCTGATATGTATGTAGTAATATGTAATGTGACTGACATGACTGTGACTGTGACTGTAGTTAGACATACATAGGACCCCGGGTCTGGAAATGCGTAGTAGTCGGTGCCGGCCGCGCCTCGTCAGTGCTCCAACTTCCGAGTTGCTACAAACCAGTGCAAGACATCTTGACCTCGTACCACCATCATCGTCTTCAACAACACCTGGTGGTTAAAAAGTCGATAATCTAACAGCGCACACGTCAAGTACTTCAGGCCAGACAGTGACTGGTCTCCACCATGCAGCACCTTCTGTCGAAGGGGCTTGGGCTCGGTGGGCTCGGTGCCAGTGCGCGAACAGCCGCTGCACCGACGCACGTAGGGCCCGGGAACCTCGCGTCGGGCGCACGCTCGTTGCATGTGCATGTCCCGCGCTTGGGTGCACCTATACCACCCTCGCCGGCCCTGCAAAGCAATGTTGTGGTTCGGAACACTTCAACCACAGCTACTCGTATAATAAATACTACTCGCACCGCAATAACACGATTCTTCACGCATGTTGCGACTCCCGGGTTCTCTCATCCTATCGCTGAAGGCTTCGGAACAACTATCTCTGCAAGAGCAAATTTGGCTGCGCGTCCGCCGAGCATCCAGTCAAGGATGTCTCTGTCAGCTCGTCATGCTCTGTCTCAGCCGAAGGCACCGTTCCTTCCTCGTCCTTCACCTGCTGGACGGAGTATAACTCAAGTAGGGTTGGGAACGGCCAGGAACTTCTCAACTACCCGTCCGATATTCCAGCATCTTGTCGAGAATGTACCCGTTGCTGGTAGGACCCTGTACGAGGCCGATTGGGACGTACAGAAGAAGACAATGAAAGACAAAATTAGGATGAAGGCGAAGTCGAGAAAGCAAGAGAAGAATACTTCCAGGCGAAGCCCTTTCAAGTCTTCCAATTTGTCGACATCTTCGTCTTTCGCACAAGATCTCGAGCTTTACTTCCCTTCGGAGAAACCAGCTGTGTCAAATACAACAACCGTTTTGCTGGTCCCTCTAGCACCCTCTCCGACGTCCCGTCTTCCGCTGATCGAGAGCCCAAGCTGTGTTGAGCCACACCTTTTAGTATTCTCCGACATTCAAGATGTCCTTTCATCCCATCGGAAACACTCCCTTCGAGTATCTTCCCTGTTCGCAAGGCTTGATGTTGCCCATGTCTGGGAGAAAGGTGCCTCATTCACGGCACAAGGAGATGCAAATGGACTGTGCACCGTACTTAGGGTTGACTTCAAGGGCTGGACAGAAGCGATGGTGATGGACGTTTTAGGCGATGCTGGGAGAGGTTGGTGTAAGGTGGTAGAAATGAGAGAAGCGGAAGAAGAGAGCGATATGATTAGCGACACAGAAAGCGGCATGAGCTCGTTATTATCTTCAAGGGCTTCGCCTCTTCACTCGGGATTACGATCGCCGGAACCTCATTTTGATCCTGCGGCATCGTTCGTCCTCCCGACGCTGGACTTCTCGTCGTCGTTTATCACCTCGAGTCAAAGTATAGTCACATATCCTCCTTCCCCACCTCTCAGCCCACCTGAATCTCGCTTCTCGGATGCTTCACCACCGCTTTCGGACTACGGTATGGGCGACGAAGATAGCTTCAGCGACGTGTCATCGGAGAGCTGGGCAGATGCAATATCTGTTAGCTCTTCCAGCTCCGGCAGCTTGATGGCATTCAGCTCCGCATTTCTGGCCCACGCAGAGGACGTAGAATTCGTTGAGCTTGGCCGTTCATCGCCTTCTTCGGGACCGCGTGAAGAAATGTTCTTCTAACTACGGTTATTAACTGCCTATATGTTGTGTACAATCTGTGTACTTTGCTCACTCGTTTACTTGTTTCTCTTTCTTTCAAGATGTAATTCAATACCTATCCACTCGTTGAATCTAAATTCTGTCTAAGTTCTGATTGATGCCTTTGGACTCTATAAAATAACTCCCCGTAAGCTCAGTAAGCAAGCCAAGATTGCGAAATAAGCACGCGTCGGTTTCTTACGCGCAACCGTGACCCACATTGACCGCGTCGAGCCGCAACGTTGAGGTCATACCTGCAGTCTTACTGATCATTCTGCTCATCTAAGAACATCAGATAGCCCTCGTGCTTGCTTACAGACGCCAAAGACGCATATATAGAGTCCTCAAATTCCCGTCGGGTGGGAGAAATTCAAGTTGGCGGCCTCACTTTCTCTTGCACACCCTGCGCGCAGAACGCGACAGATCGCGACATCGACTCTCAGGATTATCAGCGCTGCGAGGACTACAAGCAATCTAGCCAGCAGAGATAGGTCAACCACTATAACGACTAACTCAGGTCCATCTATAAGGACAGCAAGTGCACGTCTACAGCAGGTGTGTTTGTTATTGAACGGGTTCATCAACACGGCTGGATTCTAATGGATTCTTATCTGTGGGCTTTGTTGTGAACCTCGACATTAGACCTACAGAACATTCGTGAGCAGTAGCACAGCAAATATGCCACCTGTATCAAGACCGAGCGAAGACGAGTATGATTTCATTGTGATCGGCGGTGGAAGTGGTGGAATTGGTGCAGCGGTACGTGCAGTTTCCCCTCAAACAAGTGGCAAAAATATTGACGGACAGTTCTTGTGTAGCGGCGAGCGGGAAGCTATGGAAAGAAGGTCGCGCTGATTGAAAGCACAGACCACCTCGGAGGGACATGTGTTAATGTTGGTGCGTCACACCGGTTTAGTATCTTGAATAAATGAGCTGAAACAATCTTGTGCCACTCAGGATGTGTACCGAAGAAGGTCTGCTCTATGCATTCTTCTTTGTGTTCATGCCTTTACTTAGTTTTGGTGGCAGATAATGTGGCATGCTGCAGACATCGCAGAAAAGGCTCGTCACGCCGCATCGTACCAGTTCAAAGGTACCGGTGTCGGCTCGCCAGAGTTTGACTGGAGTACATTCAAGAAACAACGTGACGCGTACATCCGACGGCTCAATGGCATCTATGACACCAACTTGCACAAGGACAAGGTGGAGGAGCACCGCGGGCACGCGAAGCTCACCTCGCCCAATACTGTGTCAGTTACGACCCCGACCGGAGAGACATACGAGCTTCGCGGAAAGCATATCGTTGTAGCTGTTGGCGGTCGCCCGACGATCCCGAGCGATGATAAGATTCCCGGTGCCAGTCTCGGTATCGACTCGGATGGATTCTTTGACCTCGAGACTCAGCCCAAACGCGTTGCTGTCGTTGGAGCAGGATACATCGCCGTTGAGCTTGCTGGCATCTTCCACACCCTCGGTTCTGAGACGCACCTCCTGATTCGCCACGAGCGCGTCCTGCGTACATTCGACCCGACGCTGCAGGACACGCTCACGTCGTGGATGGAGCATACAGGGGTCAATATTCACAAGACTACGAACGTCACTCGTGTCGAGGGTGCGCGTGGTCAGGGCCTTACCGTACACACTGACAAGGGCGAGAAGCTCGAAGTCGACGTCCTCCTGTGGGCTATTGGACGCCATTCGAATACGGAGAACATCGGACTCCAGGAAGTTGGCGTGAAGGCCAATGAAAAAGGTGACATCGAGGTTGACGAGTACCAGAACACGAATGTACCAAATGTATATGCTATTGGTGATTGCCAGGGCAAGGCACTCCTCACCCCAGTCGCTCTGGCCGCAGGTCGTCGGCTTTCGAATCGACTTTTCGGACCTGAGCAGTTCAAGAACGATAAGCTCAGTTATGAGAACATCCCGACCGTCGTTTTCAGCCACCCTCCCATTGGCACCGTGGGTCTTACGGAACCGCAAGCACGAGAGAAGTATGGGGACCAGGTCAAGATCTGTGAGTCAAACTCACGCGTTCACGAAGCTCCTAGCTTATTTAAATCACTACTATAGACAAATCTTCGTTCAGGGCTCTTTATTTCAGTATGCTCGACGAAGCGCACAAAGAACCTTCCGTCCATAAACTCATATGCGTGGGCCCCGAGGAGAAAGTTGTAGGTATCCACATCATTGGTCTAGGGAGCGACGAAATTATGCAAGGCTTTGGAGTGGCAGTCAAGATGGGTGGTAAGTGTATTCGATCCAAACCTAGTTGGGTATCTTCCTCACGTAGTCTTTAATCAGCCCGAAAACAGGACCTTGATGATACCGTTGCTATTCACCCCACTTCGGCTGAAGAGCTAGTGACTTTGCGGTGATCAGTGAAGGGACCAGAAGAATATGCATATCCCAGTTACTTGTCCTTATCTCACTTCAGTGAAGTCGATGAAGCCACAAAAGAATGGAATTGTTGTATTATAGGAAAATACCTGAAGTATTGGCATTGACAGTGTTAAAATGGTTGTGAATTATTGACATGATGTACGTAACAACCGCCGGCGATTCTTGTTTTTTTAGCGACCGCAGGGCCTTAGGACCAACTATCCCCATCTCTCAACAACCACCATACTTCATCTCAGCTTGCTATTGATTATGACTACAATTCAGGAAAACCCGGCAAGAGTGAAGCTCTTACTTCCGAGAAAGCTTGCGCTGGCGTATAATAAGAGAGGTTCTAACTGGATTTGGGGGGGGGGGGGGGGGGGTTACGTTCGGTGAGGACCAAAGAAGACTAGGATGGATGTACAGTCAACACTAATTCAACATTTGCTCGAATTTAAGTTATTCAGCTTCAAATGTCGCGCTACGCAATGTCTGGGAACATCCCACTGATCATCATTCCACTGGTGACAGACACGATTGGAAAAGAAATGGATCAAACAGAGGGGCTGATGGGTTTGTCCAGGCAATCTGCATCTCAATTTCTGAGAGAAGAGCCAGATGAGAAGATGAGATCATTATTGGAAACAATGAGCCTCGTCTGCCGAAAATGGACAAAACCAGCTCAGGCAGTCTTGCGAAGACGATTCTTCCTCCATGACAGTAACATTTCCGAACTGCCATGGTGCCTGCATAGGGTCTTCAAATTCAAGTTCCTGAACGGTTCAATGTGTGGCCCATGGGTGCGGGAAGTACTGATTACACCCAACTACTATAAACTGTTTGCTGCAGAGATTGAACAAAGGACCATCTCCTTGGCGCAATTGTTCAAGAGGTTCAACTTAGTCGCTTTATCCATCAAGCCTCTGGGTGTGTCGTTGGAATGGGCTCCAATTCTCCTGAAACCCGTGGTCCATTTACGCATGTCTAAAGCGGAGCTATACACTCTACCCGGACTCTACGAGGCCGTAGCGGACCTGCACAAACTCGAAGTACTCTCGTTGGAGTGCGACTGTGGATCTGATGACGAGGAAAGTAGGCCGTGCCAGCCTCTAGCTCCGAAATTAATTCGAACACATCCTCCCGCTTCACTCAAAAAGCTCCATTTCCAAATCAACTTCAACAGAGATGAAACACCCACAACGGAAATTCTCTCATGGATCCTCCAGGCGCGCGGTGAATATGCTCCTCGAGAACTAAGGCTTATCGTTTCTATTCCCTACAATATCTGGGACGAGGAAGAGGACGTCTGGGACGAGGAAGACTCAGAGAGTTGCAGACGAATTTTAGTGGAATCGATGTCGAACACTCTTCCTCCTCTCCAGACCCTTCTTTTCAGAGAGGATTCCTTTCGGTACCCTACTGGAATCGATGGACAAATCTTCCAAAGATGTAATCAACTAAAGGACATTCATCTCTTTGGCGTACCAGGGTACCCGCTTCGAGCATCCGTAGAGAAGTTATGCTGGGGGCACGAGACTCTTGAGACCGGCCTCTCACATCCTACCCTCTGGGACGAGCCCTCTTCAGAATACCTGCAATTTCAGCTTGCATGTGGCAAAATGCCAAACCTACGCTTCGTACATATATGTGGTGGGAAAGATATCAATAGTTTTCCTCGAACGAAGAAAATCTGTGATGAGTTCAATATCGCACTCATCCCTGGATGCGATTTAGAAGACTGGACTCCTGACAAAGTGAAGTTGTATTATGAAGAGTGCAGAGTTCGTTGCAGGCTGTTACCAGTTACTAAAATTGTACAGTGAGTCTACCGTATCTTAGGCTCACACCATATATAAGTTGACAATTTCCTTGATTTCCTTGCTATCAGGTGTACCGCTGGGATAGATTAGGCACTCTTCAGGCCTCGAGCAGGTCAAATCAATCTTTTGTATCTAGTTGGTCTACAGAGGAAAACCTTGAGAAATTTACAAAGGCCACAACAAGATCTTAGAGTACACAGTCATAGAAATCTAGTGCAAGGCATTCTATTTATGGTTTCACCGAATGATACGGATGTTTCTTTCAATGAGCAGTGTAAATTAGTTGAGAGTATTGGCTGCTCTGGCGCTCTATATTAATTGTTAGTAATGGCAAAAGTCAAAGTTTTGATTGGGGTTCCGGAATCCAAAGATATGCAAATTCATCAAACACGATGTATTCCGTCGCAGTAGCTTAATTAAAATACGGCTGTACGAAAAGGCCGCCTACAAGTGCCGCCGCTGCCGCATGCAGTAGGCGGCACTTTCTATACAGGACCGCATGCAGTATTAGTAGGCGTAGGCGGTCATTGTACAAAGTGCTACGGTCTCGTAAGTGACCGGGGGCAAGAGCCCCGATAATATCTCAGATCTATCTAAGACCAAATAAATGTCACGAGACTATGGTCTGGGTCACTCTTTAGTAAATATATTCTCATACAATTTACTTAAGTCAATATTGGGTGTATTAAGTTAGTTGAAAGTATTATATTATTAGATAGCGCCGTCATAGACAGCGGTCCCCGACACGAATGTGCCAGTGGGAGACAAATGAATAGAAGTGAGTTGAAATCCACAATAACCAAAGGAGAACAGTTAACACAGGGAAAAAACTAGAAAAAGAAGTAATAAAACGTAGATGAATAACTTGGGCACCAGGAAGACGGAGCAGGAACAAGTGAGATGTAAGGAACGGAAAGACACAAGAAAGTTGAAAGAAACTGAGTAGCATTAGGAAAAATAATATAATAAACAAGATTAGACCACAGAAGCAGGGAAAAGGTACGGAATAATAATGAAATGAAAAACCATAAAAACCAAGAATGAACAAGTTAGACGGAAAATAAACTAAAAAAAGAAGATTTAGGCTACACATGAAATAAAAAAGACAGTTTACCAGGAACGAAGTAGATAAGAGAAAACTTGCGATTGGCTGGGAGCGTGAGAATCTGCTTACTTTCTGTAAAACTGGATTAAAGTTCACGACGACACATCCCTCCCTCAGCTACGCTTCGTGTCGGGGAAGTGTTGTTAAGTTAAAATCAGGACAAATATACTGTGTGACTTGGTGTCCGAGAACAGCCTGAGGGGACAAGCGGACAACTTGAAGGATTACCGAAAACCGGGTAACGGGCATTGACAAGTTTTACGAAGACTTCTCATCGACTTCCTACACCTTCTATACATGTGCCATTTTGGTCTCTATTTCTCGTAGTTAATTATTATTTATTTTATATCTTATTAGTACATTACAATAGACAGTACTGTGATTGTTTTATATCTAAACTACTTCTGCTATACAAGTAATCATATTGTCGTATGCAAGATCTACAATTTGATGAGTGGCTGTGGGAAACTGAATGCATGGCTGTGTTTGTACCTGAGTCTAGTACGCTTTGGGAAGGTTCGGGACCCCGTTGCAACTCTGCATGCGGCTTGACTGCAGTCTTCAAGCCTGTATGCGGTAGTGTATGCGGCACTTCAGTGGCTGTGCCAGGGTTTGCATGCGGCATTTTTGACAGGTAGGCGGCACTGCATGCGGCAGTTTGGACAGCTGTGGCACATGCAATGACTTCATTAATTTCTACAGTATTTTATCTTATTTATCATTGGTTCCGTGTCTGCAGTCATGCATGCGGCAGCGGCGATACTTGTAGGCGGCTGCATGCGGCAGCGGCGGCACTTGTAGGCGGCCTTTTCGTCAGGCCGATTAAAATTAAAGTGTACAGAAGCAACGTTACCCGACACGCGTCCCTATATACAGTCGTTGACCTCCTTTTTGATCAACTTTGCATGTTCTATGCTTCTGGGTTTGATAGTGCACTTGAAGTCCTTTGGCCCACTAATAAACTGCCAGTGTAAGAATCTACGAAACAAAATTTTCTGACAATACCTTACCTTACTAAGTAAGGCTGAAAGACAGCTTGGGGATATGTTCGCTCGCCGGTTACGGGATTGATGTATGGCCCTATATTGAAGGCTGCAAGAACTTTGGCTGCGACCAACCAGACATTTGCATCTGCATAGAACCGGCCTGGGCATATTCTTAACAAATGACATGTCATCTTCGTGAGTAGGTCGTTGGTGTTATTGTCATTTGCCTTACCTCCTACCAAAGCAAAAAATAACGTTGTTCGGATCGTTGTCCTTGAGTACACTCGGTCCTTTCTCTGCATCTTTCTTGTCAGAACCTCCTAAAACTAAATTGAGGTGTCTCTCAGGTTTAAATACGTCAGGACTGTGAAAGATGTCTTCATCGTGCATCATGCCCCTTTTATGTAGCTCTCTGAGTGAAGAGAAGAGGTCACGAGTACGAGCTGATAACCTACCATATGTTGGCTACACATGAGGTTCCTGCAGGAATCGTCCAATCACCATACTCCGTTGAATCCACGGACAAGTGCGGTATATCTAGTACAACGATGTTCAGCGCAGTAGATGAGACATAAGCGTAAGGACTTACTGATCGGTGTCACAGGATGTATGCTAAGGCAATGTCAGAGATGTACTATGTGCCATGTTCATTGGACATACAGTACATACCGATAGACTTCCCTCACTATGCAGTCAATGTATGGCAACTTTCCGCGGTCCTCCAACGTCGGTAGACGTTCTGAGCCAATTGCCTGATCAATCTCGGCCTGCGCTCGTTCCACAACCTCTGGGTGCAAGGCCATCATTAGAAAAAACGTAAGTACGGCAGCTGCTGTCTAAACCACGTTCTTAGCGCTTCATCTGGAGCTAGATTACCTCTACGAACCGTATCAAACCCGGCTAGACGAAGGGCGAAGTTCATCAGCAATCATATTTACATATACAAGATCGAAGAAATTACCCATGGCTGTCAGTAGTCCAATGCTTCGTATATCTGCACCTATCTCAGTGTCTTGACTTGGCGTTGAGGCATAATCATCAAGCAAACTATTGAGAAAACATGGCTCAGACACTCCCATCTTCTGTGTAAACAAGTTGGCAACATGATATTGCAAAAGAAAGTTATAGACGAACCCTTTTCTTCAGCAAATCATTCAGTGGTTCGTCCTTCATCTCTTCCAAGAGCTTCTTCACGTATAGGGCGTGTCGTTTCACAGACACGCCTGGGATCCATTCCGGTAACCATGCGGGAAAATGCCGCACTGTAAGAAGAATCAGTCACGAGTTAAAAATTATAGAACGCATCTATCGAACCAAAAGAAATTTGGCCACTAACAAGCGGGAATGAGGTCTGGAATTGATCCACCAGCTTCTCCGAACTGGGTAAAGAGAGAGGCCGCCTGCGCGAACTTCTCCAGGAGACGGTCATGTATGCCAGTCGCATTGTAACCGTATATGATCTTCATCACAAGGCGAGAAGCCAATCTAGTTTTGATCCATAAGTATTATATCTTCCCGGGATGAGGCTGTCCATGCACCTATCAATGGAATGTGTGAAGTCCTGAGGCGCACTTATGAGTTCTTCCAGGAATAGTATAATTTCCTGTTCCTGGGCTGGCCTAAATTTCTTCACTCCCTGTAGGTCAAAATATCTCTGAACGAGACGGCGTTGTTTGCGCCAACGGTCCCCGTGCGGAAGAAAGGGTAAACCTGACCCCATACCCATTCTGACGAAAGTATACATGAATACACCCAATTAACTGGGTGGATCAAATGCTTACAGGTCATTTATGACGACCAGGTGCGGTCGATCCGAGAAGTTCGCTCCCCTAGTCTCAAACAAGTCACGGGCGACTGCAGTCGAGCTGATGATCAACATCGGGCGACCAAAAATGTGAATGTATATGACTCCGCCTAAGAATCAAGTGGCATGTCATGTTCATTAGACGTAGGTACGTATAAATAATTGGGGCATTTACCAAGCACTTTTCTCCAATCAGAGAATGTCTCCCAGGAGTATTCCAAAGGTACCTTTCTTGCATGTCCGATGATAGGATCTCCCGTTGGGCTAGGAGGAAGACGAGATGTTGACCGCTTTAGAACGAGCCTAAACATTGCAATTATGGGTATCCCTAAGACCCCTAAGAGGAGAGCTGCATAATCTCTAAGGGACATCTCAGATTCGATGGGGGTTGTAGCGACTTAATAAGAGCGAGTGTAAGGCTTTTATACTCTTCTTCACCGGCACTCTGACTCAGTAGCTAGACATCGGTGCTTTTCTCTCGAAATCAGTAGCTTCCGATAACAACGAATACAGGGAAAAAACGGCATCAAGAGTTCCATGACTCTTGTCATTCATTTGGAGGTGGCGCCTCTCGATAGAGCGGGAACTTGAACGCCGTCGACTTATGTATTACACGGATGTATCTTCCATGATGTGCATGTCAGTGGATGTAGTAGTGCACGTAATTGATGGGCACTGCAACAACTCACCCTTCATAGTAGGTCGACATGAAGAAAAAACAGTCTGAGTCGTGCGCCACCGCCGCAACTTGAATGCGAGTGGCGTTCAAGTTGTTCAAGACTTCAAGTTGCCTCACTGGCAGGCGCCCAATCCCTCCGGCTCCCACGATTCGGAAGAAACCGAGGGATCGTCTCGGCTTTCCTCCGTACTAATCGGAGATCACCCTGTCTCTTGGTTATATGTTTCTGGTCCGAGTTCAGACCTACGTCCAGTTTTAAAATTGCTACATCATGGAGATCTGGTCACGAAAGAACCCCTTTCGCAAGAGCTTGGCTGATCTCAGGTTATTACGACTCATCAAAGAGGAGTCTTGTCCGCAGAGTGGAAGGTATTATACTAATCGCAATTGTGCATCCCTACTAAAAATTTCGTTCCAATCTATTATATTATCATCTCCGAGTCTACAAGTGTCCCGTTGTAATCCAGAGAAGTGTAAGTACTTGTAAGTACTTTACTTTACGATAGCTAAGCCTTTTCATCGGTGTAGACGTACAAATATAGAGCATAACATTACATGAATAGTAAAAGAAGTGTTTAAAGAATCTTATGTGAAAAAAAGAAATAAGAGAATTACTATGTCTGCTTTCGCACCCTTTCCGACCTTGGCTATGCCGTGAAATTTTCCTTGTCACCATTCCAACTCATCCCTCCCCCCACCTTCGCCACACCGAACTTCAAGGGGACACCCAAGAATTCCACCTGGTCGGTGTGTCAAAAGTCGTAGGATCCGGTGGGCGGAACTTACCATACACCTCGAATGGATCACGAGGAATACCAAAAGAAATCGACCTTGCCTTGATCTTGCTCCCAAACAGAGAGTCCCCAAACATAGTGGTATTTTCCAAGAACACGTCGGGCTCAGCCGGCATACTTGGCTTCGACTTTTGATCGCGTACGCTGACAGAGCAACCACAGGGCGAGACAACAAGTGGGACATGAGCATCGACTAGCTTTCCAGTACCAGATCCTACAGAAGGCAAGGGCGCAAGGGCCAGCACTTCGAAGGCATGTTCAGATTCCACTTGTCGGTCGGCGACTTGATGATCCGCATTTCCAAAGTGAAGAAGAGTGATTGCAGTCCAAGAACCAACAGAGAGGAGAACCTCGGCCAGTTTAGTCTTGATGTCAGAGAAAAGATAGTAAAGGAAGCGGGGACCAGAAGAATAGTCGCTAGCAGAGAAAGAAAAGAGATCTTCTTCCAGATACAGTCCAGGAAGACGAGATGAGGCAGCAAACATATGGTCGTGTAGTTCTGAGTGGCGTAAAGTGTCTGAAACGTCATCCTCCTCGGCACTGTATCGATTTGTTGTCTAAAGGCATAAGGTAAGTCCATGCGTATGGCCTAATGTGTGTTGTAGGACGTACCGATCCAAAGTGCGATGGACGCCCACGTGGAGAAGAACCATGATCTGAAGGGCCGTTCGCAATGTTGAAGCTTGATATTGTCGACGGCACCTGAGAGTAGCGTGAGCATCACCAACGATGAGAAGGACATGGCTCCAATACCTTGTTCAAAGACCCAAAGTGTGTGAAGTGCGTTGATCTGCACACTGAGAGGGAGGACATGTCGGTCAGTTCCTCTCTCTCCCTGTACATGACCACGGGCAAGGAGCGAGAGGTTGGGTAGACCTTAGTCGAAGGAGAAACCCGTCCGAAATGAGACCAGAGCGTCATCTTTGGAGTAGCTGAAATCGCGTCTGAGGGAGGAATGATGTTATCGTCGTCGAGGTCCAGAGAAACATGTCTTTCCATAATATGAGTGTTTGATGTTACAGACCTAAGAGCTCTAAGCTCCAGCAAAACAAGCCGGATTGTCTTGACGAGCTTGACGAGCTTGCGTAGCGTCTGTTTGTCGAGCACCAAGTACGGAAGTAGCTTCAGAATAACAAAGATTAGACTAGGTATGTGAGAGATATAAATGTAGAAACTTACCGTGACGATGTGCGAGATTGCGCTGAACATCGTCTTGAAAGATGCCCTTGCCTCGCACATGGCCATGAACGACAGAAGGTGGATCCGCGACTTCAAGAACCGAGATGAGTATGCATAAGGGTGTTATCAAAGAGAGCCGCTCACTTTAGCTTTCATGATCATACACATAACCGCTTGCTCCTGAGAACAGAACGCGCGGTCGATCATGAGAAGGCCAACGAACGAGCGGAGATAATAGATTGCCTTTGCGGCATTCCTAGACCTCATAATCAAGAAACCTCGGGACAAGCTAGTGCTAGCAAGAATACTCTTAGCAAGTAGTCCTAGCAAGCTAACAAGCAAGGCGAGTGGCTGGAAGAAGGGCTTAGACTCGTGAGCCGGAACAGAAGTATCCGAGATCGAGTCCAAAGGCAGCTCCAGGTCAATGTTGTAGGGGGCATTGACTACTTCCTGGTCGTCGAGACCCGCATCAGGAGTGGGGTTCGAATCGTTCTCGTCAGACACAGAACCAGCTGTGAAAGTGACAGGAACGAGATGACTAGGAGGAGCTCCAGCAGAGAGGATCGCCGAGATAGCAGAGTCCACAGAGGAGGTTTCGTTGAAGGTGGCAACTGAGATAGAGGTCGTGTTGAAGAGCACATCGGTGTCGGCCAAGGAGGATGAGCCAGCATGAAGAACAACCGTCGAAGCATATGAAGGCCTCGCAACTGCGACGACATGGGGGCGACCCTTGAGCAAGGCTTGAGCGATGAGCTCGAGGAGAGTGGTGAAAGCTTTGATGCGTGAGCGAAGCATTGGGAGATAATTCTACGAGCGTGTCTATGATGGGAGAAAACAAGAAGGGTTGGCAAAGATACCAGAATTTATATGTTTTCTGGAGGAGGTCAGCCATTTTTGCGGCTGGGTGCTGTGTTCAGAGAACTTGAAGCTGTCAAACGAGGCTGATTGGCTCGCTGGCGGAGTGTTAATTTTTAAAAGCCGATCGGGCTCAAACATCTGCATCAGGGAAACTACTTTCTGCTGAAAGTGACTTAAGTGTTACTTAAACGTCCTGAGAGACTGAAGTCTTAAATAAGGCAAGCTTTACTTATTCATGCATGTCCTCCCATTATTCAGGACAAGTTGGCTGAAATAAGTGTGGGCTGGCTTAAATAAGGAAAGATGGCTGAATCAGTGCTCTAAGTGTTTCAGGCATTCAGCACCCCAGTGCTCCAGTGTATCATCCTTTAATTACAGCAGTAGACAAGTGTTGTAAGACGAATTGCAGTGCTCAAGAGTCTAAGTGCATAAGAACGATCCAAGTATTTCATTGCATCAGAAATATATAAGACAACATTATGTAGCTATCAGTGCCTCAGCGTTCAAGTACATCAGTCATTTACACAAGACTAAGCATAGCAGTCGCTATCATGGGATCCGCCACGACATTATCCCGAACCTCTGCCGTGACGGGCAGTGGCAGGCCACATTTCGCTGCCGTGCCTTCAATTCTGCATGTTCTTTGGCGTACCAGTAGAAACGAAGGCTGCTCTGCAAGTCGATGGTAATATAATATTGAGCGCACGGACAGAAACGAAAAGAAGAGGCTCACCAGTGATCGATTTGCCCTTAGAAGTCTACGCAGTCCGTAGCCGAATCCCATTTTGAAGCGTTGTCCTCCTCATGATCACCATCTCCACCTAAATCCTCGTCCTCGTCCTCGCCCTCGCCCTCGCCCTCGCCCTCGCCCTCGCCCTCGCCCTCGCCCTCGCCCTCGCCCTCGCCCTCGCCCTCGCCCTCGCCCTCAATCTTGTCAACACCCTCGTCCCCGCTCTCGCTCAGGTTGTCGTCACCCTCAGCATTAGCATGCTCGTCCTCTGCATCACCTTCCACCTCGCCTCTATACTCAGCCCCCTCACGCTCTTCGCCCTTATCGTCGGTTCCGTCGGTTCCGTCTTCCCAATTATCAGCGCCTTCGTCATACGCTTTCTCGCAGGTCGAATCTGCATCTACAACGTCAAAATACAAGGAAAAGTCCCTGCCAGTGATACCCGATCCAACAAGTTCGGTGTTCTTTCTCGTATCGATATCTGTACTGGCATCGTAAGCTAGGAGGCGGGATCAAACCTTTTCCCAGTTTGATTCAGTGAAGAAAGAGGGATTCGACAACAAGTTAACATAGTCGTCCGTATGAGGCTGCCACAGAGCGCTAGTGAAATACCACTCAGCGCCGCCAAGTTCTTCTTTGATATTTTGCAACCGAGCCACCTGTTTATCAATGGCAACCTTGACCTATCCATGGGAAGATCAGCGAATAAGGACAATATAAGTGGCTGAAAAAAGTAGATACCGCTGTTGCCGCAAGGGCGAGGGCACCGATAGGCTTTCCTATGGTGTTTCTGTCCAGTATTTTATGCCGACCCATGGCCAAGACAATGTGTACGGACAACACTGAGACCACAAGGTCAGAGCAGAACAGTCCTTGCTTCTGTACATTTAGGGTCAATGCATGGACACAAAATGCGACAATAAATACTCTTTTACTTACCCTCTCCATACTATACCAGCTTTCCCATAGAAACGGTTCGGCTTTCTTCTTGTCAACTAGCGTCTGCAACATCTTCACAATTGCTTCGTTTTGCATTGACTTTGATTGTTCGCCGCTGATAAAACTAGCAACTGATTGCTCAGCTTTCTCAAACAGCTTCTTGCGCCAGCTATCAGAGCATCTCTGGGCCGCCTGAAATACGAGGATTGCATCTCAATTTGGTAAAGTGATTTGAGAATAAGTAAAAATGACTCAACTAGAGAACAGATATCGGCGAACTGAGTTTCGTAAATGAGTTCCACAGAATCAAACACTTTCCCCCACAATGAGCTGATGAGCTTATTGTCCGGGGTTTGCCATGGTTGTGACGGACTTTCCAACTGTGCGAAATAGTGAAGGTAATAGAATATGAGTCCATCCTGCCTGAGTACCGGGAGGGAGACACTGGTTCGTCGCCCTTTTCCTGCCTGGCACGCGAGATCCTTCCCTTCCTTCATTTCGATCCTTGTCCTCAAGTCCCACTGATGTCTGCATATACGTACATCAGCAAAATATGTCATAGAAATGAATTTGATTCGACAAACTGAGCTAGTAGTCCGAGAGACTTTGCGATGACC
Source organism: Trichaptum fuscoviolaceum (assembly GCA_910574455.1). Lineage (NCBI taxonomy): Eukaryota > Fungi > Basidiomycota > Agaricomycetes > Hymenochaetales > Trichaptaceae > Trichaptum > Trichaptum fuscoviolaceum. Next base: position 1,492,162 of record CAJSYZ010000001.1, read on the forward strand.
TTGATAAGCCCCAGTCACTATCACTTCGGGTCCGGGGGTGCGGGACGCTCTCGTCATTGCAAGCGACGGTGCTCGAGGTGCTAACGACATCTTTCGACCACCAGACTATTAAGAAAAGAAGGTGAATGCTCACGTTTAGAGTGTATCAATCGACTCTCACTTACTTCATTATCAGCCACCAGCAACTGCCTCTTGCGATTAAAGGTAGCGGATCCAATCTCCGGCTGCAACACGTCAGAAAGCTGTTATCCATGGCAAGTGAGCAGATCGAAAAGAAGCACTTACCGTCGTGTCGGCCTCAGGCCGATAAGGAATATCAGAGGGGTTCCTCTTCTTACTCAAGTCCTTTCCGCCTGATCAGATACGAACTTGAAATGCCAATTACCATAGAATTGACACTTACTGTGGCACCGGCCTGTGTGTCCATGTCAATCAACAATGACTTATTGATCTTGACAGTCTTATTAGCCTATTGAGATGGTTCAAATTAAGTAAACATGAAATGAAGGAATTCATTGCACGTGAAGGTAGAAGAATTACCACATTAACCTGAGAGTCGGTGTCTGGTGGCGACTTCCTCTTTCTGTTCTTTGTGACTGTGATGTCCTATTCATATGCACACATTAGCGATCGACTCGAAGTGAAGAAGGAAACGAATAGTTGCTACAGGAGAGCACCGGAAGTGAGCCTACGGTGCATCGACGCTCACACATACCTGTACACGGGGTTCCAAAGCTAGTGATCGCACCTTACAACCATAAATAAAGGGGGGAACGAGAGAAGTTGAAATAAGATAGACTTACCGGTGCGCTAAGCTGCGAGTTAGCAGTCCTCTTGTTTGCATCCTATGCAAATACCAATTCAGCAATGAAGGATATAGAATGAAGATCACTGTGCTTCGCTGTCTGGCACTCACCTGTCCACCTGGTTTTATCTCGTTGTTCTTATCCTCGAGTACGGGAAGGGATTGCTTAGTAGAATGAAAAATGAAAAATGATATGACATCGCTTACCGTTGAAACCTGCGACCCGGAAAGAGTGTCATGCAATAACTTCCTTTTCTTCGAGTTGAGGTTGCTGCTACCTCCATCCTGTTCATGACACGGCAGTTGGCAGATAAATAATAACGAAGGGATATGAACAAACGGTCATGGAGTAACTGACGTGAATCGAACAGAAATAAGTCGTACTCACACAAGCTTGAGCCGGCCTTGTTAGCCTCTTCGGATTGCTTCCGCCCTATAAACAAGTTATTCAGACTGCATTTGCCATTCTAATGCTCCGTCAACTCACAACATTTGATTCCGAATCGACAAGATGTGCCTTCTGTTGCACACTGATTGTGCTATTTTTTTACACCATGATAGCTTGTAAGGGTGATTGTTTCTCCTTCATCCTCCCAGGGACTTAAGTTTTCATCATCTGGCAATGAGATGGTGTGTCTGGTGTAGCTTTGCGTCAGCAAGGCTCATAATACAGTGGTAACAAGGACAAGAGCGTCAATATTGCAGGTGAAGGACTTCCAAGTCGGGTCTTGGCCCGGGAGCGTCACGGTCAACTTGAACCGCTGGCACCGTGACCGCAGTGACACTGGCAGCCTGAGTGGCAGGCTCATTAGTAATCTAGTACTACTACTAGTAGTAGTCGGGATGATGTTTAATCGCACTCACCATTACATTGACTTGACAGTACAAGATACTGATTCAGACGCAATGCAAGATTCAAACTTCAAACTCACAAATTGATCCTTTCTGAGTCTATCCCTGCCACTGGCACCTCAAGACCTCCACCCTCTTCACCGATGAAAGTGGAATCATCTGTGTTGCGAAGCGCCCTGACAGGGCGTTTTGTCTTGTCGTTCCGCCTTGACGTAGCGGGCGAGTCTATTATGTCCGTTTCTTCACCAGAAAGACTCTCGTTCGGTCCTGCAGGAGCGTGAAAGAATGCGTCGCTGGGAGTGGCGGCAGACCTGGACATCTTTGCGGTCTGCACACGTGTGCGAAATGGAAGTTCACCTTTGGAGTCTTCTTTCCTAGCTTTTTTTGCAGGCTTCCCGTTTGGCTCATCCATACTCGCTGCTTCGCATTAACGTGAGTCACAGGGTTCAACCTCCAAGCTTTGAGATCGTCTGAAAATGTATAGGTAATGTTACTCACGAATATCCAAGTCTTCGTTGTGTCCATCTTCACAATCCGATATGTCTTTAACATCGTTCTTCGAGTCTGTTTATGCCAGTTCAAATCTGTGTCATCACTGATCTAAAGTTGAAGACTTACAACTAGATTCGCCTTTTGGCTTTCTACGTCCACGTTTGCCAGTGATTTGGGCACTGTTGAGCCCATCTGGGTGCGTGTCTCAAGAGCCTTCGACAAGTTGTTTTCAAGCTCTACGGTCTCTAGCATCGCTGCTTCTTGGTTCTCTGCTGCAGTCACCTTCTTGCGAACCTTGTCAGCTGCCTCTTGTTCTTTTGCTGCCCGTTTTTGCTCCGCAGCGAGTTTTTTCCTCTCTTTCGCAACCGCGACTTGCTGGGCCGCAGCTCTGCGGAAAGCTGTCCGCTCTTCCTTCTGCTTTTCCTTCTCTTCCTTCTCCTTCAATGCCTCATCCCGCCTTTCTGCCTGCCGTACTTTCCTTTTCTCTTTTTCTTCCTTCTCCCGCAATATCTCCTCCTGTGTTCGTCTTGTTCTGAGTTGGTCAACAACTGCTCCGGGGTGCTTTTCCCTGTTCTTAGCCCTTGTCTGTCTTTGAGTTGACATTTTGTGCAGTGTTTTGAGACTTGTATGATGATAAGATGTGTCGAAGGTGCAAGTTCAAGATCAGGGAGGCGGGGGCGTCTATCTTAGACAAGTTGAAAATTTACGCCCACTACTACCGTGACTACTCTATGACTAATTTTAACTCAGGTTCAAGTTCACTGGCACTCCGAGTCCGAGTCACTGCCAGTGCTAGCAGCCTGCCAGTGCCAGTGAGGCTCAGCTGTGAGTCCCAATTGTCAACGTGTACTACTACTGAGGTTACATTCAAGTTGATGCCAGCGACACGGAAAAAGCACGATCCCTTTCATTTTCCACCAACTATTCGATGCACCTTGCCCGGCTGTAGTAGGACGTTCAAGAGTCAATCTGGAAGAGCAAGACATGAATATTCAGCTCATCCGACGTCATTCTTGGCAAGTTCTTCTGCTTGTGGTCATGAATATGAATCGTCACCTATTCGACCCATACGAGCTCCAAGTCCTCAACTTGAAGCTCTCCTGAGGTCGTCCGAACTTCCATCAGAGGGTCATCTTGAGAGCGGCTCTGACTCCTACGATTACGATATTTCCATGCTTACACAGGATATCTCGATGCTCAGTATAGGCCGAGACGAGCTGCTTCAAGATTTGGACAGACCTGATTCTCTGTCCCATTCTGTCACCGGAAGTGACAGTGGCCGTTCTGAAGACTTGGATTCCGACATTGGAGATTATGAGGAGAGCGAGGATAACTTGAAGGTGTATCACAGATACTTGAATGGTGCGCGCCAAATCAATTGTTCCCGGTTTACTGTAGCATTTTGACACCAAACATTGTGCAGCCACTCCATGCGATGCAGAAGGGAACTTCTTAGAATACGAAGACTCACCCGCTCCGCGAAACGAATCTGCGTCAAATGACTGGTTTCCATATTCGTGCCGAGCAGATTTTGAGCTCGCAGATTTTCTCTATCGGGAAGAGCAAATGTCTGCTGGGAACATAACAAAGCTTCTGGGAATCATGAAGGCTTATCAGCTGATTCAGGAGGCGGAGAATGTAAAATCTTGCGGATGTTCCGAATTGGATGCGACATTGCCTGACGATGACTTGGATCTGGGTTCAACTAGTACGCTACTCGATGGAGATGCGCAAAAAATGTATAACGCCATTGATGCTACGAAAGTCGGTGATGTGTCTTGGAAATCCTTTAGTAACTTCTACACGGACGATCATAGCCAAAAGGCAACAAACGAGAACACCGAGTCATGGAAGAGGAAAGAATATGATGTATGGTATCGGGATCCTTTGGAAGTGATCCGGAATTTGGTGGACAATCCGGCGTTGGAAGGCGAATTCGACTATGTCCCGTTTCGTGAGTATCAGCCGAAAGAGGACTCTGATGACAACAAAGAACAAGTCTTCAGAAACTACATGTCCGGAAATTTTGCTTGGGAACAGGCTGTAAGTCATGAATCATGCAGCATTCGAAGTTGGAGGAAGTGTACTGATTATCCTTGACTTAGAACAAAATCTACGCCGAAGATAAAGCAGTTCATGGGTCCATGTTCGTTCCGGTAATTTTAGGGAGTGACAAGACAACAGTTTCCGTTGGAACTGGCAACAACGAATATTATCCGTTATATCTCTCAATAGGAAATGTATCTAACAAGGCCCGGCGGTCCCAAAAGTTGAATACAGTCCAGCTCGTAGCATTTCTAGCAATACCAAAGAGTGTGTGTCAAAAACTGAGCTATCCATTTGTGTTCTGATGCTTTGCAGCTGAACGGCAGTACGAAAAGTCGGATGAATTCCGCCGCTTTCGACATCAAGTCTTTCATTCATCTATATCGAGAATCTTGAGACCACTGAAGAGCGCAATGTCCATAAACAACGAACAAACCATTTTCCGGTGCCCTGATGGTCACTTGCGTAGGTCGGTTCTCGGACTCGGCTCGTATATAGCCGATTATCCGGAACAGGTGAGTCTATGCGCAATATGCACTGGATGGTGCTGCAAGTAAGTATTGTCCTTTCCAAAAATCACATCCAACTTGAGTTCGAGGAAATGGCTTAATGTGGCTACTATATAGATGTACAGCACCTCACAAGAACCTAGATAATCCGGAATTTGTTACAAATCCTCGAACAAAAGAGCTGCACGAACGATTGATAGAACAGGTGGATGACAATAGCATAAGTAGAGCCACAATTCGTAAGGAGTATGGGTTCCACCAAGATATCGTCGTATGTGTTCCAACTTCAAGTTGTCCATTAGATGCACTTACCGCAACTTGAACTATGTCCCGTAGCCCTTCACCAATGATTTTCCGCGTGCAGATATATGCGATCTCATTTCTCCAGACTTACTGCACCAAATCATCAAAGGCGTGTTCAAGGATCATCTTGTCGAGTGGATTTGCCAGAGCATGACCACAACAGAGCTGGATATTGTGGATAAAAGGTACTATTCCCTTACAAGTCGTGTGAATACCATTGCTAACTTTCACGTAGAATCAGAGTTGCTGCTCCTTTTCCCGGACTTCGCAGATTTCCCGAAGGTCGAGGCTTCAAGCAATGGACAGGTAATGATTCAAAGGCACTTATGAAAGTATGTGGTATTTTCATCATGATCTTGTTTGAGGTGGTGGTTTGCTGATATCTGAGCAATCCGCTTACTAGGTGTATCTTCCGGCTATTGTGGGCATTGTACATGATGATATAGTTCACGCATTGAGTGCATTTCTGGACTTCTGTTACCTTGTGCGTCGGTACACGATTACAGCCTCAACTCTTGATCAGATTAAAGCCTCTCTGGATCACTATCATCAATATCGCAAAATATTCATAGCTAAGGGCATCCGGGATAACTTCTCACTTCCACGACAGCATGCCATGATTCACTATCCTACAATGATCCCTCTCTTCGCTGCACCAAGCGGGCTGTGCTCATCAATCACAGAGAATAAACACATTTACGCGGTCAAGGAAACGTGGCAACGCTCAAACAGAAATGATCCTTTGGGTCAGATGATCACAGCAAACCAACGTCTCAGTAAACTTATTGCATCGAGGGCAGACTTCAAGAGGCGTGGAATGCTGGAAAGTCCTCTGGCTGAGGCTTCATGGAGAGCTTTGCAAGATGTTCTGCGCAGGAATATGTCAGAGTCGGAGACAGATGACGCTGAGAGGACCCGAATTCGGAAGGAGCAGATGCACCATCATGATACACCCGTAGCTGGCGCAGCTGATGATACAGAGGACTTCTTCGATGACATTGTGGGCAATAATGAACTCAACGAAATTGCAGACCTGGAAGATCCCGAAAACGTAGTGTATGGGCCACATCATCTTGCGGTTCATGGCATACTACATGCTGAACGCCAGATCCGCTTGGGTGGCAGAAATGACCCTTTGAGCTTGATCTTAATGGCTTCCAAGCAACGTGGGTATTACTTGGTAACCCATGCTTTGGTGTTGCACATCTGACTTCTTTGTTGTCATCCTTGCAGAGTCCAGTAAGGTGTATCCTAAACAGCTCAACACGCTTGCGGCGATAAAAGGTCATCCAGAGCTCCGACAGCTCCGACAGCTCATAAAAAAATACTTATTCAACAAGTACGAGAATCACATCTCCAACTCAAGGGGCTCCTCTGGCAGAGCCCAACCAGCAGTTGAATTGGACACAAGCAATGACTTTTCAATATTCCATTCAGCCACTGCTTTCTTTGCCTACCATGGCGAATCGATCCCTATAGAACAAGCAATGAGGGAGGCGATCAGGTCCAATCCCTCTTGGCGCGGAAAAGCAAGACGTGATGCAGTCCTTGTTCGAGTTAGCTCCTGCATAAAGGGGTTTGCAGGAATGAGAGTTGCCCGGGTTATGCTTCTTTTTTCCTTCACCGCTAAAGGGGAACGTCAGGACTGCGCTCTCGTCCAATTTTTCAAGCGTGTTGGAGATTCACCCGACCTGAAAACAAGAATGTGGATAGTCGAACCGGAGTATGAGTTAGAGAGCTCTACCACCTGTGTCGGATGCTGTACTGGAGTGAATGCCAGTGGCAGATGATGTCGCTATCACCGCGACTGCAAGGCTCCGAAGCAATCTGTGATAGATGTAGGGGACATCCTCCGTTTGGCCCACCTCCTGGGGGTTCCGAAGGGTGATGAATGTCCTCCAAAGTCATTGACACCTGAGGAGACCCTGGATTTTTATGATAGATTCTATGTTAACCGATTTGCTGACATGCACATGCACCAAACACTGTACAAAGCTAGACAATAATTACTAAGTTAAACTCTTCCGTTAGCACATTCAAGTTGCCACATAGTACTACAAAGTGTATTGAGACTTGTTGTACAGTTTACATTGCCAGAGCCAGCGGCGACGACATCATGGTATTCATTGTTCGAGGTAATATAATTATCAACAAATCTCAAAGCAACAAAAGGAGAAACTGGAGATGCAAGCATACTGTGTCCATTGTCAACCCACCACCTACGAGAGGGCTAATTCGGCTAGTAGTTGAGGCGACCTTGAGGACTTGAAGGCTTGGAGTCATCCTTTGACTTTATCGCCAATTCTAAATAATTGCGATACCCTAGAACTTCTTTAATATCAATTTTCATCGCGATGCCCTTCGGGGTTTGTCTATCGAATGACGAGCACACCGCCTCCATCAGATACATTTGGTATCTGTGCATGTCCGCCTCCTGCAAGAAAGTTGTTCGAGTCGTCTGGCTATCTAAGGACCCTGCTGACGTCGATGCTGCCGTGTCCTGTCTTTCCTTCCCCTTGCCCTTCAAGTTCGTATGATAGGCCTCCAATTCGTCCCTGTTATAGGCTGCTAACATATCAATAGAATCAAGGACAGCATCAGTCGACTCCTGCCCTTGATGTATGATCTTGTTTAAGAGCCCTTTTATGACCACGCCTTTCCCATTCTGCATGACGACATCGAAAAGACCCTTTGTGGAGGCAATTTGCAACCATCTCTTGACAATCCTAAGCGCTCCTATCAATCTCCTCTGAAGATAATCCAATTCCTGGAAGCAATATTGAATCTTGTCAGCAGAATTATCTGCCAAAATTGCTGCTTCGGCGTTTTCCAAAAGCTCCAGAATATCTCTTGCCTGAAAATAATTGCATAGTCGTTGGAGGTAACAGCAAATGCATCCCTCCTCTGGAAGAATGCGTCGTGAATATTGCACAGATTAATCGCCATTTCCCAAGATTTCTGCGTGTTGTCAAACTGTAGTAGCGTTTGATTGACCTCAGTTTGCTGGGGCTGAAAATGAAGCTGTCTAACCGCAGGCGTATTGTATTTCGATTGCAAACTCCCTGCTTCCGATATCGGTTGATAGAATGGCCTCAATGTCAGGGGCCGAAGATCGGGACGACGACGATTGGGAGGCTGAGATTGAGCCACGAAAATCTTAGAGATGTCGACTGACATTCTTTGGAGATTGGCGTCAATGATTGCGATGAGTTCGTAGATTACGTCGTAGTAGGCCTGGAAGAGCGGTATGAAGAATTGGAAAGCCTTAAAGATTTTCGGCATCCCTATCGTATGAGTTCAATACTGCGAAAAACCCTTCTGCCTTCTCTTCTCTATAATGTCCATATTGAGATAGCAGTTCTCTAAGACCTTCCGAGCCGTTGCGAGAATGAAGTCGGTAGTATTTTATTCATGATTTTCTGAAACGCGCCATCGTTCACCTCGAAGTAGTAGGAACCGAAGGGATCTTCAGTGCTCCGTCTGTCAAGGCATTTCTGTATGTCCGAATCTTTGAACCCAAGGACAATTGCGGAGGATTCCATGAAGAAGAACCTTAGACTATCCAAGGTCTTCCTTACTCTAACAGCGTCGCCTGCTGCCCGTGACTAACAAGCGTAGGTTATTAGACGTTCTTTTTCGAAACATGATCCTATTACTTACCCCAGCAACATTACTAGTCAAGAGATCGACATAAGAAGATATCTTGCTAAGAGTTTTGTTCATCGTATCAACCTGACCCTCCAAACTCGCAATCCTATCATCCGATGAAAGGCCTGGATGGCCTGAAGTCGAGCGAACCGACTCGTTGCCTTCTATGCCAGTGTGCGAAGCACTTTGTGCCATATTTTTAAGCAGTTCACCTATAGTATCTCCGCAATCTCCGCCAGTGACAGGTGTTTGGACAAAACTGCCAGGTCCCGTGACGCCACTCACATTATCGGCCAGTGATGATGGTGGCCTTGATGGTGGTGGAACAGATACCGGGAACGGTGCCCGATGACTCAGCGTTTCGTCATCCTTCTCAACTTTACGCCTTTTGCTGTCACTGGCAGGAGTACCTTCAGGTTCATTGTGATGGTGGCTACTAGGACTCTGAGTTGAAATGTGATCTTGAAGACGTTGGCTACCACGACTCCGTTTTGGAGGGCCGGCAGAAATGCGATCTTCAAGAGGTCGGCTATTAGGACTCGAACTTGCAGGGCTGGAGAAAATGTGTTCTTGAAGAGAGCCATGACTCCCAGCTGAAGGGTTGTTCAAAGATGTATGTGCGTACGCTGTACTCCGGTCTGGAAATGACGACTCGCGCGATCGGTGCCGCCCGTTGCCTCGACCTCCATGATTTGATTTCACCCACGGGGCAGATGTGTGTCTCTCAACTGTCTTCGAGTCATGATCGTACCGTTTCCTTTTATCTACAATTTAGCTATTGTCAGAACCAACAAGGGGGTTCGACTCAAACTCAGGCTCACTGGACATTTTGGATATTTTGAACAAAACTGTGACTTGAAGCCTGATAGGAGGTTGTTTCGCTTTCTCCAACAGCTTCAAAATGGAGTTAAAACTGGTGCAATAGTATAGTAGCTGTGAGCCTACCAACTCCGAGTCCGACTCCGAGTCGTCGGAACCGAATAGTAGTATCTTGAACTTCGGTTCAAATTTAGAGATCAAGTTGCCAGTATACTAGTAGTAGTAGATAGTACTACTCAGGCTACAAGTTGAAGTTTGAAGATCTCAGTCAGCGGATGAAGTTGAACTAGGAGACTGGTTGACTCACCGCCAGCCTGAGTACCGCCAGTGGCAGCCTCTGAACTAAAATTTAGGTGGCAGGGACTTCGACTTTAAGGTGAGAGGGCTTCAAGCTGTTGAAAAGAACAACCTTGAGTACTACTAGAGTACAGTACTACAGAGTATAGTAGACAAAGACACGATACGTCGATGCCACTGGCAGGGCATGGGGTAGTCAGGCTACTAAATGCGGAACTTGAATCTGAACTTGAAGCCAGACTTCTCAGGCTCACGCCACTCAGCCACTGTATTTGGCAACAATTGTCGGAGATGCGCACCTCCGGTTACGGTGATATTCATTTCGGATTCGAATCACAAAAGGATGATGCAGTGATGTCGGAACTTGCGGAATATCATCCACAGATTAAGGTAACTAGGGCTAACAAGGGCTCGAGTACATGGAAAGCGTGGTTTAATGAGGAGCACCACAAGGTTGAGCGGGAACGAGCAGCATTGGAACCTTTTAATTCACTTAAACCGCAGACTCGGAGTCAGACGAAGTAGCCTGCCAGTGAGGACTCAGGCTTGTACTCATACTATTTCTAACTGTTTTCTTTTCGTAGTATTACCTCATACCAGTGCATACCACTAGTATTCAAGTTGTGTCTTTGTATGTTTGTCTCCTGTTCTGTGTTCGTCGACCTTATACTTGTGTTTTCTGTGCATCGGTATTCAAGTTGTTGTATGACTGTATGTAAATAAAAAACGATATGAATTGTTTACTAACTATTCCGAGTCGGACTTGGACTCACTGGCACCAGTGATGCTCTAATTACTGCTTGATAAATTCACGACTGGCTCAATCCGGGTCTACCAACCTGAAGACCGAACATCGTTACGGGTCACTGTTCGGCAACTTGAACTTTTGAGCTGAACTTGAAGTCCCACGACTCGGTCTCAGGCTCAGACTCGGAAGTTCTTCCGACTCGGAGGTCAGCTTGAAGTCGGAAACTACTAGTACTAGTAAACTAAGCCTGAGGGGCGAAGGTCGGTCCGGCTACTACTACAACTGCTCTGCTCGACAACTATTAGGTATAATAATTTTAATGGAATGACCGGTTGTTATTCTCGGGACGTTCTAGGTCAGAGGGAACTGGACGGCTTGACTTATGCTATTGCCTTCTGGCAGACGACGGAGGAGCTGGATCAAATGGGCTTTGCGACCAACCTTGATTCAAAGACAGACACGCAACTTGGTAGTATTGTTTTCCCGACTCCGAGTCAGCAAGAGCCCGACGTGGACATCGCCGCTCGCCTTTTCCCAGACTGAGCCCCTTCCTCAACTCCCCCACCATGCGCACAAACTCTCTCATCTCATCCTCTTGCACTACCTTGAGGCTTGTCATTTTCTTCAACCTTGGTGCTGTCTCCTTCACATATGACATCTTCCATGCGCTGCTCTCCTGCACTTTGTACTAAATTATGTCGTAACAGATCTGGGCGGAATGGGAGACAGAGGTCTGCACGAGCATGGCACAGGAGTTCAAGGCTGGTGAGTTTATTCTCCTTCTCAATCCTTTTACTTCACGTTATTTACATACCATTTGATACAGAATCCTAGCTCACACCGTTTACAGCGCACGCAAGATGGTGCAATTCTGGAACACCGCCAGACAGCACCACCACCATTGCCATCGCACTCCTGCTACTAGTAGTACCCAGCATCGACATGATGACTTCCCACGTGGGGTCTGACACTGGCATCACAGGCCCTCCGTCGTCCGCTACCACCACTGACAGCCATGGTCAGGTTGGAAACCAGAGACTTCCGGAGACACTTTCATTGTTGTGGGGACTGGTAAGTAGCCCTAGTAGTTATCCGCTATTGCAACAATAGCTCATGACCCGATGAACACAACTACATGACTGGCTGATGCTATGGTTGTTGAAGCGCTTAGAATGCCAGCACGCTTACGAGTTCGAGACGACAGCGCGCACCATCTTGCCGGGCAAGTCTTCTTTTAGAGACAAGTCATTCGGAGATGAGGAGCTCAAAGGCTTCCAGTTTGCCTCACCAGACGACCATCAAATTCATATCTATTTCGCTGATTCCATGGCTCATGGCGGGGATTTAAGAGATGCTCCTTGCCGACACAAGGGACTTCTTGCAATCAGAGAAGGTATGTACATGAAGTGCCACACATCGACTGAAAGTTTAACCTCTCTTTCTGAATCAGTGGTGCGCTGACCGTGGTAACCACTCTCGTCGCGACAATTTCCTCTATCGTGTCCCTGGCTTGGGCAGATCATCGTTGATCCATGCCCTTGCTGGCGCACTCATGCTCGACATTCTCGCCATCTCACGTTCCGCTTTTTGGATGAACGATGTGACGTTGTCGTCGCTTATGGGCCGTGTGCCTGCCCCGTGTATTGTCCTTCTCGAGGACCTTGACGCTGCATTCACTCGCTCAACTTCGCGCGACGGGTCCTCAACCTGTGTTCCTGGTGGTAAGAAGAAGAGCTCTTTGTTGTCCGACAACAAGGATAAGATGACGATGATGACGACAATGAAGAAATTGGCAAGAAGAAGAAAAGCAAGAAATATGACACTCTATCCGACGTGAACACGCTCTCTCTTTCTGGCCTTCTTAATGCACTTGATGGTGTCGCCGCTGCTGTTGGCCGCTTCCTCGTCCCGTCGCAGCGACGAACCTGTCGGGATCCCCCAGGACCCCAACATGTCTAAGGCAATCCCGAACAGAACCCGGTATGCTGAAACCCGAAATCGCGACCTTGGCGAGATCCCGAAAGGATCCCCCGCTCTCTGATCCCAGAAGGACCTCTGCTTCGCCATGCATTCTCCTGCTAAGAGTTCCGCCCCGCTACGACCTCCTCGCCCCTGCTTGTCCTCGCCCACGTCTCCTCGTCAGTCCCCCGCCTCGTCCCCGTGTCTCGATCCATCCCTAGCCCGCCTCGTCGTTCCCCCGACTCTAGGATGATCCCCCGCTCGCTCCCCGCTCCCGTCATGCTCTGTTCCCCGCTCCAGTGAACCCCGTACCTCGCCATAGTCCCGAAGTCACTCACCATAGCCACAGCCATAGCCATAGCCTGCCACAGCCATAGCCATAGCCATAGCTATCCCAGACCTCGTAGGTTCTCGACTATGCCCGGATACCAGATCCCGGCCTCGCGTCCACAGTCATGAAGTGCAGTTAGGAGATTGATCCACTGCGTCCAAAGCCGACCTCTGTCTGGCCTTGAGTAAGCCAACACGACAGCGGTCAAGGATTGCTGTCCCGCAATCCTGCCCAGTCACGAACCCTGCCCTGCGCTCGTCCTGCCACGGTGCCCTAGCTAACCCCTTCGACATCCTGTGCCTCTCGACCTGCCCTTGTTCGTCCACAGCCTGCCCCGCCAGGAATCCCGCCTTGCCGCGAACGCTGTCAAGCGTCCTCTCTGACAATCCCGCAACCCACGCTCGTTCCCGGTTGGAGTCCCGTCAAACTCCCCCCGCTCGTTTCCAGACTAGAGTCCCGCCAGACTCCCCCGCTCATTCCCGGTAGAAACCCCGCTCGCTTCCCGGTTGGAATCCCGCTCCTTTCCCCCGCACGATCCCAGTCGAAATCCCGCTCGTTTCCCGCCTTGCGTCCCGTCTCGAATCCCTGCGCAAATCCCCCGCAGGATTCCCGCCTTCGATCCCGCCGCGATTCCCATCGCAACCCCAGCTAAGTTCCCGCTCTGATTCCCGAAAGATTCCCGCTACGATTCCCGGTCGAACCCTGTCTCGATTCCCGGTCGAAACCCGAACTCGATTCCCGGTCTAAACCCGAACTCGATTCCCAGTCGAAACCCGAACTCGAAACCCGGTCGAAACCCGAACCAGATTCCCTGCATGATCCCGTCGCAAATCGCGCGAGTTTCCCGTCGTCCAAGGGAAACCCCTTAGCTTCCCGCTCCTCGATGCTAACCTCGTCTTGAGATAGCCCCAGGTGATTGGCCTGGCCACGCACGTGCCAGCCAACTAGTCTCGCTAGTAGCGTCCTGTCCCGGCCCGCAGACCACATTCCCGCCACCCCGTGTGCGGGATTGATCTCATTGTCCACAAGGACTCGAACCCCGTCCTTAGTCGCCCTGCCCCGCGCGCGCCTCGCGATTAGGCTTCGTTACGACATCGAAGCACTGGCTTCTTCGAAGTTGGTCCCTGTCGATCTCCCGCGACCCTGATCCACGCCAGAAGTTGCCTGCAACTTATCCCGAGACGATGTATGCATTACATCCGCCCCCCACGCTCGTTACCCCGCTGCCTGTGCGCCAGCTTGATACCTCGCGCACAATTACATTCCTTTAGTTCTCTTTGTTTCACTTGACCATGCTTCACGCTCGTTCCCTTAGATCTTGCCCAGATGTCCCCCGCACCGAATCCCGAATCCCGGATTCACGTCACTGTATGCGCGGCCTTCGCCCGCAAGATTGTGTAACTAGTTAGTTGCGCATTTGTGCATGCCCGTTCCCTGTAGATTCTGCCCAGTAGATAAATACCTGTCGCCACCGTAAGGAGCACTCACTTTTGTCCTCTTGTCGAGTGCTTCCTTAGGTGTGTTTCTGTCTTGTCTCTAGTGTAGTTTTACAATGCTGACTTGTTGAGTGCTTCCTTAGGGAACCTCCTCCTGATACAGAAGTGTTGCCTTGAGATCCCGGTTATCCTGAGCTCTCTGCTCCTGTCCTGAGCACGCCTGCTCTCTGGCTCTCTTGTCTCTGTCTTGCCCCGGATCCCGCTCTGCGAATCCCACCCTGAGTCCTGCCCAGAATCCCGCTCTGAGATTCCCGCCAGAATCCCGCTCTGAGATTCCCGCCAGAATCCCGCTTTGAGATTCCCGCCAAAGTCCCGAACGATTCCCGCTCTGCGATCCCCGCACGAATCCAGATTCCCGCACGAATCCAGATTCCCGCGCGAATCCAGATTCCCGCCAGAATCCCGCTTTGCATTTCCCCGCGTCTCGACTCTGTTCCCCCGCGCCTCGACTCTGCCTTCCCCGCCTCGACTCTGACTCCGTCCCGTCCTCGCCTTGAGCCCCCTAGCGTCTCGCCCCCGTAGCCCCGCTCCCCGCGCGACTCCGTTGGCGTTGTAGCGTCCTTAACGGTTCCCCTTCGCCTTCTCCGCTGCCGCGCGCTCTCCCAGGCCTTGCCCCGGAAGCCGCTAACGCGCCCCGGCCCCCAGGTTCCCCCCAGGTCGTAACAGAACCATCTTGAGCGTTTCGACCCCGCGCTCTCGCACCCCGGTGGTATGGATGTTTGGATCGAGTTCAAAAGCGCAAGCCCTAGGCAGGCTCAAGCGCTCTTCTGCGACTTCTTCCTGTACGCGGACGTCAAGAAGCCCGAGATCACCAAACGCGAAGGCGAGCTCGATGGGATCAGCCTCCCCACCCCACCCCATCCTCTGGATCGATTTCGGAAATTCCGGTGTCGGTATTTGCGTCCGATGCCTCGAGTACCGCAACCTTGAGCTCGAGCTCATTGATGAGAGGTGCGTCAAACAGTCTACCTGACGTTGGCAAAGCAGCTCACGACGCAAATTGCGAATTCATCAAACGGGAAAAAGTATTACTTCATCTTAGATATCGTTCAAGTAGTCATGTCCTATTCCTCGACAAACACCTCTGTGCCACCACCATTGCCGCCGAAACGGAGATCGCTCGGTTTCAATATGCAGAATAAGTCGATTATCGGCCGACAGCGCAATCTGTTACGACCGTCGGGAATTGTAGCGGGAAACAGTTTCGGGAAACTGGAATTCGCGACAAGAACCCGCGTTCGGGAATCTGGATTCGCAACTGGGAACGAGCGTGGGAATTCGGGCGGGAAACGCGCGGGATTCTATCCAGGCGCGTCGCGGGATTCTCAAGGCCAGCTAGGACTCTTCACTGCTTTGAACGTCAAGTAAGCGGATCCCTAAGGAAGCACTCCACAAGTAAGTATTGCGCAACTAACTACACAGGAGAAAAGAGAGAGATCGCACCTAAGGAAGCACTCCACAAGAGGTCAAAAGTGGGGTGCTCCTTACGATGCCTACAGCTATTTATCTACTTCGTAAAGACTGTATAGTTAATCTACGCTAAGTGTCCTTGCGCAATGCGCACCTATCTACTACAAACGATACATGCTACGACCGCACTGCTAGGCATGTCTATCCCATCTCTCCAGATGGCTACGGCCTGTCCGTGGACGTCAGCGTCCGGTCCGGGGCCGCGACTAGCCAGACTAGGTATGCCAGACTGTTGCAGGTCGTCACCTTGAGGTACTAACGGATTAATGAGCGTATGTTGATAAGTGAATGTACGTGTGCCGTGGCGGGTCGTCGTAAATGAATGTGTGTATGCGTGCATGGTGGTCGGGACGGTGGTGCGGGATAGGTCACGTGAGCGGGGGATCTTGCGGGGGATCGTGCGAGTCGGGAAAGGGGTTTCGCGCGGGGAATCCAATGGCGGGATTCTCCCCGCGGGATTGTCTGCTCATGTCGGGATCCTTGGCGGGAAAGTGCGGGAAATGAGAAAAGGGGCCTGGGATCTCGACATTACCCCCCTCCAAAGGCGCAACTCCGGGGCGCCAAGCTTGAATCTTGCTCAGGTCACAGAGCTCGATAGCGTTGACTTCTCGAGGGGCGTCCGGGTGTTTTCGATAGAAACTGCGAATTTTAGCCTTTGCATTACCCATATCCTTTGCGGGAATCCATGTATCTTCCGCGCTCGAATATCCCTTCCATCGTACCAAATATTCAAACCTCCGTCTAAACCGTCTAGCGTCCAGTACCTCTTCCACCTCGTATTCCAGATCTCCTTCTACTTCGACTGGGGGCGGCGGGGGTTGCGTTCGACCGGGAATGTCGTCTTCGTGGTATGGCGAGAGCAGCGATACGTGAAATACGGGATGAATCTTCAGCGACGCGGGGAGTTCGAGTTCGTAGGTGAGGTCACTTAGCTTTGCCTTCACTTTATACGGCCCTAGTCGTTTCGGTAATAATTTGCGCGCTCCCGGTCGCCGAACGTTCGTCGCCTCGAGCCATACTTTATCCCCGACTGCGTACTGCGGGGCCTCGTTCCTGGCCTGATCGTAGTGCTGCTTCATGCGTTCTGCCGCAACCTCCAAAGCCGCTCTTGCCTCTTCCTGTGCCTGCTGAAGCTCCTGTAGTCGTGCGTCCGCGGCGGGGACCGTGGACAGGCCGTCGCTCGGGGCAATCGTGAATTCGGGATTGTAGCCGTAGACGAGCGCGAACGGGGATTGTCGTGTTGCCGCGTGCGCTTTCGTGTTGTGCGCGAACTCTGCCATCGGGAGTAATCCGGCCCAGTTTTCTTGTCGTGTATCTATGAAAGCCCGTAAATATTGTTCCAGCTCTTGGTTTACCCTTTCGGTTTGCCCATCCGTCTGCGGGTGATACGCAGTCGACGTGGTACCCTTGATACCGAGTCGGGAAAAAAGGGCTTTCATGAACTGCGCGACAAACTGTGGTCCTCGGTCGGATATGATCTGGCGGGGGGTTCCGTGCAGCTTCCAGACGTGTTGCAGGAAGAGTTCTGCAGTTTCCGGTGCATCGACATCAGACGTGGTCGGGATAAAATGCGCTTGCTTGGTGAGACGGTCGACCACCACGAAAATTGCGTCGTAATCCTCAGATCGGGGGAGCTGGGTGATGAAATCGCACGAAATCGCTGCCAGGGGCCCTGCGGGATTTCGTTCGGTTGCAGGAGTCCTACCGGGCGTTGGGATCGGTTCTTCGTGCGTGCGCAGGTATCGCATCCCGAAACGTATCGTTCTACGAAGTTAGACATCCCGGGCCACCAGTAGTTGCGGCTTACCATCTCAAACGTTTTCCAACGTCCAGGATGTCCGGCGGGGAGACTGTCGTGGTAAGTCTTCACCACATCCCGGCGAATGGTCTCGTCTTTCGGGACGTAAACCTTACCCTGGTACAGGATGAGGCCTTCCTTGGTGCTCCAGTCCTCAAGTTCCTTGGTCAGGACTCGAGGCGCCTTGGACTTGACCAGCTCGATCGCGTCCACCAGTTCGTCTTCATATTGATCTGACTGACTTACGAATGCGTCGTAGGAGGGCCTGATCCCCGTGTACCTGCGTCATTCCCCGACGAATTGCCTTTAGTCGAAACATTTCGGGGGTCAAAGAGGGTCCGTCCCGTGTTGTCTTCGCCTTCGGGTTGAAGATCGACGCGTCGTGACATGGCGTCGGGTTTGCCCCCGAGTCGCCCTGGGCGATGGCGAATCGTAAAGTCGAAGCGGGTGAGGAACAGACTCCACCGGGCTTGGCGTCGCGTCAGCGTTCGGGATTC
Source organism: Trichaptum fuscoviolaceum (assembly GCA_910574455.1). Lineage (NCBI taxonomy): Eukaryota > Fungi > Basidiomycota > Agaricomycetes > Hymenochaetales > Trichaptaceae > Trichaptum > Trichaptum fuscoviolaceum. The sequence continues at coordinate 1,510,232 of CAJSYZ010000001.1, forward strand.
AGAGAAATATAGCAGATTCTTGTGGTCAGACACGATATCGAGTTTATGACTCGCACCTTCGAGATAATGTCGCCACTCGTCAAGAGCTCGAATAATCGCGAGTAGCTCCTTGTCATAAATCTCGTAGTTGCGTTCCGCATCGTTGAGGGATTTCGAGAAAAAGGCGACCGGATGTATCAGCCCGTCGTCGCCTTCCTGGGACAAGACCGCGCCGGTCGCGAAATCAGAGGCGTCGCATTCCACGATGAATTGTCGCGACATGTCTGGCATCATCAGGACGGGGGCGGTCGTGAACATGCGCTTGAGATAGTCGAAAGCGAACTGCTGGTTTTCTGTCCAGGCCCAGCGAACGTCCTTCTTCAGCAGCGTCGTGAGCGGTTTGACAATGTGCGAGAAATCCCGAATGAAGCGTCGATAGAAATTCGCGAACCCGAGGAAGGCTTGAATGTCTTTCACCTTTTTCGGGGTAGGCCAGTCGAGGACCGCCTGTACCTTGGCGGGATCCATCGCCACCTTTCCCTGCGAAATAATCATCCCGAGATACTCGACGGAAGTCTGTTTGAATTTGCACTTTTCGGGTTTACAGAACAAGTCGTTTTCGCGCAGCCGCTTAAGGACTTCCCGTACGTGTTCCTCGTGCTGCGATTCATCTTCGGAAAAGATTAGCAAGTCGTCAAGATAGATGATCACGTATACTCCAATGAGATCTTTGAAGATATCGTTCATCATATGCTGGAAGGTCGCCGGGGCATTCGTGAGCCCGAATGTCATCACCGTTGGTTCGAAATGTCCTGCCTGAGTCCGAAATGCGGCCTTCCACTCGTCGCCTTGCTTCAGTCGCACGTTGTGGTAGCCCCATCGCAAATCTAACGTCGTGAAAACTTTCGCCTTTTGCAGTGCGTCTACGAGTTCCATCGTGAGGGGAAGCGGGTATCGATTCTTGACCGTGATATCGTTCAGTCGTCGGTAATCGACTACCATGCGCAAGGTTCCGTCCTTTTTCTTGATAAAGAAGACGGGAGCCGCTGCAGGGGATTTCGAAGGTCGTATGTACCCTTTGCGCAGGTTTTCGTCAACGAATTCGCGAAGGGCGTCGCGTTCGGCCGGGGCCAACGGATAGATTTTGCTGTACGGGGGAACCTTCCCGGGTTCTAAATCTATGGCGTGATCATACGGCTTGCGTAGTGGAAGCCTTTCGGATTCAACTTTCGAGAAAACGTCGGCAAACTCACGAAATTCGGGGGGAACTAGTTCCTCGAAGGTTTTCTCGCCTTCCTTCACTGCTGACTTCTCAGCGATGGCCTGGGAGTGGGTGTACGAGGCGGCAATTTTGTACGCGAAGTGGTCGTCCGTCGTGACGAAGTAGGATTCAGCGTCGTGGTACTGGTCCCAATATTTTTCTGAGTACCGAAATCCTGGTGGGACAGCTTCCCATTCGGCCTGGGTCCTGTCGGGCCCCCAGGGGGTCTCGACTTCTTCTGCTATGGCGAGGCGGGGAAGCGGGACCAGGCGTTGCTGGTTGTCACACTGAGGTGGGCAGCGGTTGAGATCGACCACATCGTTGGTCCAGTCAATGGTTGGGTTATGGTGCCGCAACCAGTCGATCCCCATGATAATATCGTCGTCGCCAATATCCGCGACGGCCATGGTCAACTGTTCTAAGTGTCCCTTCATCTCGACGTTGAGGACTACTTCCTTGGTGATGCGTCCAATCGCGTTCGGGGAATTGTCCGCGTTGCGCAAAAGTATCGGGATTACCAAGTCCCGGGTCTGGAGTCCGTGTCGCGAAACGTAGCGGGAATTTATGAAAGTTCCCGATGCACCGCTGTCTAACATTACTGTGGCTAAGGCATCCGTTTTTCCGTCGCTAACCTGTACCGGGAACTTCAAATGTCGTCGAAGACGACGGTCTATTGTAGAGATGGTTAAATACAAGGGACCATTATTAAGAGAGTTCTTCGGCCACAAGGGCGGTTGGGTCGTATAGGGCGCGACTGAGCAATACGACCCTACTGAAAATCCGCTGGGGGCGGGGCTTCGGGATTGTGAACGTTCTTGGCGCAGGCACCCAAGGGTATATTTTCAGAAAATTTCCTCTAATAGAGGGTGATGGAATCACACTGATTGAATCCCACCGATTGAATCATTGATTGCATCACACTGATTGAATAATTGATTGAATCACATGTTCATTGAAGCTTATAATGAAGTAAATTACATGTTTCAGATAGATAGACTATAATGATAATGATTGAATCAATGATTGAATCACTGAATGAATCAGCTAGATGCATGATTGAATGAACAAGTGAATGAATCCGTGATTGAATCAATGAAGAAGCACGTGACTCATGCGAGTCCGTGAGTTACTGAAAGAAAGCTTTCGACCGCGAATTTATGAAAGAAGACATTATGAGAGTTATTTGAAGTGAAGGGACTTGAAGTGAAGGGACTTGACATCATTGGTAAATTGAGAGAGAAGCCCGAATCACTTAATAGAAGAGATGACACGCGAAAGGTAATCGAGCATGCAATACCCGAAGGCCGTGTTGCTAATGTACGACGTCTGTTTCAACATACAAAGACCTAATCAAATGGCTTGCCTAGCCGGATTCCTTCGTATGTTAGATGACTATGCAAAACAAAAGTCAGGACATAGGAGCAGTGCCACAGTAAATTGATGCTCACTGTCATTCAAGAGTTCTTCCAGTCGTTTCTTCTCATTGTCTCCCCATGGTACTGATGCTTTCATACTTGCATTGAACGTCTTCGCACCTGAACGCCTGTACATCTCCGAGATTTTAGATGCATATGCTGTTGCGCCCGCACGGACTACGTCTCCGCTGTTGTCCGCAAGTATGCTCCATGTTTCACTCAATTTCAAAAACCCACGCGTGAGTCGACGTATCTCCTCCTCCAAGATGACGACCTCCTCCGCCCAGCGATCGCGGGCAGCTCGATATCGGAACCATGATACTCGACCATCTTAAACACATATTAAGTTATACCAATAATATAAAGAGGCAAAGAATCAACTCACCGTCTTTATCCCATTCACTTACATCCTTCTCCTCGACTGACTCCATCCCAAACATAATCACCCATCCCACTTTCTTAGTACCCGAGCCAAATTCATGTGGCTCCGAAGTCGTTGGTCTAAAGAGATCCTCGGGATTGATTGGCGGAAAGTCCTTGCTTGATTCCGGTAACCCAAGCCTGAGCATAGCCTTGCGAGCCGCGGAGTACTTCGCAGACAATTTTCGCTTAGTGTCATGAGCTTTGTTGACCTCCGTTTGCCGTCGCGTGTGTTTCGATGTTGCGCCAACCCGTTTGTACCTCGTAGAATCGAATTCTGCAATTTTGCGCAAGGCAGTCTGCAATTTGATGATAGCGTCACCGGCTTCGCCCTCGCGAAGTCGCATCTCAATCCTAGCCAGATCATGCAGCTCGAATTCCTCGCGTTGCTCTGCGTCGAAGTATGACGGTAGAAATAATGTTTCGTTTTCGACGTCTTCGAGGAGACAGACCGAATCGTCTATGAACGCCGCAATCGTCGGCATAACGATTCGCTGTGCGGCGCGCCATTTCCGTAGGTCTGATCGCAAGTTACAGCGAAGACGATTGATCTCGTCCTCAGCCTTCTTTTCTTTGATTCCTTCTTTAATCTTGCGCCTGGCCAAGTCAGTTAATGTGACGTAGCATAACAGACTATTGACTTACTGTCGAGCTTCATATGTTATACCCGCGTCAATGACGTTCTCCTTTCTAGTCATCCCTGGTTTTCTCTTACGATCTTCATCAAGCGCAAGTAAACTCTTCAATATAGTCGCACGACCAGGAACTACAGAGCTGTGAGCATGAATCAATGAACTGCTGTGACTTCTCCTACTGAGTTCCTTGTTCGGTCTGAACACACTGTCCCACTGATCTGCGTTGTTTTTGAACGGTTTGGTGTCCATTAACTCCCACTTCTTCACGACGTCCTCACCAAACTTCCAACGACTATTTCTGTCCGTATCTTCGAATTCCTTTTTTTTGTCTCCAAGAGACTTGCGCGCCTTCACTAGTTTTCGATGTAATTCACTGCCTATGTAAACTCACGTTAATAGATGTTATGTATAGGCAAAACTGCGAGCATACCTAAGTCACACAGCTTGGTCCAATTCCAATCTCCTATAAGGTCGTCTAGGGTGTCATGCCTATGTCCGGGATTCATCTGTTTTGTGCTTCCGGCGGCCTGGATGAGTTCTGACCAAAAACGTTCGATCTCCTCGCCATCTGTCCTGCCAGTTCCGTCCGTGTAATTGAGTGAATATCTATACTGGCAGTCGTATACGTGGCCCTGAAGATGCATCTTTCCGACAAGAAACTCAATGAGCGATGCGTACTTCTCGATGTCGGGGAACGATGCCGAGACCCGCTCAACGAAATGTCGACAATACTGGCAACCTATATCATACGCAATGATATGTCTGATGGCTGGCTTAGCGTGTTTGTGCTTGCACGAGGCCCCTGGCGCGCAACACGGAGGTCTTGACGCTTCGTATTTCGCAAGGCGCGCGTAGAAAGAACGTATCAAATTTTGCAGGACGTAGTCACCGAGTATAAACCTAAGACCAAGTTAATATGAAGTCTGTATTTAATTCGATAGTGTAGCTCACCTTTCGCCGACTTGAGTGTCCACTGCACACTGCGGCTCAACCAGTCCGTGTCTACAAATGCCCATTATTGTCCCACTACTCCGTTGCTTGTCGTATTTCAGAGAGTTATGGTGTTTCATAGCGTGGAAATTTGAACATGTGCTTTTCTGCGGAATGTATCAGAAAGTGACAATGGAGAGTGCTATGCGACTTACCTCCTCCTTGTCTCCGGCATGATCATCAACATATTGTAGAAAAGGCCCTTCTTCAACGAAGTAACCTCGGCCGTTCCACAATGAGATATCGTCTGGATCACAGTTCTTCTTCAGATTTATCAGACTGAAATTTGCGTCCATATTATTGAATTTAGTGTGTACGACTCTGCAAGAGAACTGAGTTAGCCCATATATTATTAATCTGCCTTTTGACTATACTCACTGCTTGACATCGTTCTCCCAACCTTCCTTCATGTTTATACCAGGAATAGGGCAGGCCAGACAAACGACTGCTACTGAGCCAGTCGGTCGGAAGTCCACCTTCGTTGCATCAATTGCCATGGCCTGCCCACTTCTTCGCTGTGCTGCCAACCACCTCCACAATCGCGTCACGCGCAGGAATTGTTGCAGAGGGGTCTATGATACAACATTCAGTGGGTTAAAGACGTAAGTTAGTCATTGTGTACTCACAGAGGCATCTCCTAGCATGGCTGCATCGCTCTTCCTTCTCAAAGCTCGCATGTAGTCATACGCGGCCCTTTTTGATACGCACGTATGAAGATGGAAGTCTTTCAGTACCGCAAACGTAAACAAGGAACGGGGCTCGTCCACAGTTCCCGGAAAGAGTTTTGCCTGGACGAGTTGAAGTAGCTTCGGTGGGTGTCCTTGGCAGCTGCAGAACAGGACTCGTATCTTGTGTATACCGTTGATATGCGCTACAACACACAGCGTGCCATCGTATGTATCCTGCATGCTCGGACACGGTTGACCGTCATGCATAAGACAGATTCGCAGCCCGAGCGCACAAAGACTGGTTGCACGAAAATGACTTCCAGTCCACTCCTCTATCTTGTGGAACGGTAGATGCGAGTGCTCGTGGACAATGCACCGACTGCATGAAGGCGGGGCTGACGCACAATCTGTGCATCGGAAGAGTCTTCGCAGCCCACTACCGCAGCCGCATGGCGAGTCAGTCTGGGACGAGACGTTTCCGTCCAAGATGGCACCTTGAATGTCGTCCAAGTAAGGCTCGAAGGCCTGTAAGAAATGCTTTTGACTCTATTTGCACTGTATCAGTTATCGCATTTGAGACCTGCAGTGAATATTCGTACCTGGTCTCGACTTTCTTTCTTCTTCGTCTGGCTATTTGTACCGGGTGGCTCGTAAACCCTCGGACGTTTCGATGGTCGTTCTTGGTTGTAGTAGTCCAAAGGGACCGTGCGTTCTGTCACGTCTCCTATTCCGTCGCTCGGAGGCGCATAAATGACCCTTTGCTGAACGTGGGGTACAGGCGGTAACAGATGTGTAGGCTGCGTCGGATGACAATGTACGACGGTGACTCTTTTCGGCTTCGGACCTGTCTTGCGCTTTCCGACCATGCTCGGTACGAAGGACGAGAGGAATTCGTGAGGGGATACTGAAACACAAAAATGTGGAAAGCTGCTCACCGGGCAAGTTAAGTATTAAACCACCATCCCTTTGCTTTGACGATGCTGTGGCCATTGCTGTGGCCGTCAATTGTCGTGGTATTCTGTGGACGCATTGATCAGTCATGAGCCAAAAGAAGTCCAAGAGGCTTCATCCTGACCTATTGTAAGCCAAAGCGGCACCGGCTTCTGATTAATTTTGTGTGCCCATCGAAGCAGTCGCACATCATTGTATGACAAGAACAAGTGTATAAAATCTTCTATGCTACAATATTTACATGCTTTCTAGGTAACAAGGTATCGTAGGTAATCTATCGTGCACTGTAATACAAATATCAATAAAAAAAGACACTGAGCGTTCGTATATAACATCGCGAAGTCCTTCAGCACAATACATAACGTCTACGTCCCGTAGGACTTTTGGATAGTCTCCCCAGCCCTTTAGCACACGAACAAAAGAGTCTAACGATTTGACATTCGGCGAGTCGGACCAAAAGTTCATCATCTTCGAAGGAGATAACGTATATCCCTTCTGGCCTTGTTCATTCTCGAAAGCCCCTCCGTAAACTGACGCCACTAGCTGATTCCGTTCCAATGCTTGAGCAGGTGAGAGGCCATTACGAGGTACCAGTTTCAAGTCGATTGTCCATAAGTCGTGTATGAAGCCTGTTGCGTGCACGTCCCACAATATTTGAGTCCTAAGACGCCTTTTGGACTTGATGTCTGCCATGGAGACCTTCTCCCCTGACATCCACCAGACAGTCTCCATGTCGGAGGAATATGGCTCGAAGCGTCCTTGAACCGCGAACGTCACGCGAACTTCAGCTGCGCGCCCCCTTTTTTTCCTGTCGTGCATTCTCGAGCTTCCGACATCGGGGTTGATTGAAGAAGAGGACTTCGCTAACGTATTGCTGAGCTTGCGGACAACCTCCGAAGTGGTCTGAGGATCTATCTCCTTGCTCTGAATGTAGTCTCCGAATAAGACGTCTCGCCATTGTCGAATAGTGTATGCCTGGCCACTGAACATACTGCCTTCCTTCATTCTTTGCCGTAGAAAGCGTTCTATGCGCACGTAGTTGTGCAGGTACCTCGCCAAACGTTCAGGGTCATGTGGGTCGAAAAGGAAGGGAGGAGGGTGATGATACATAGCGGGGTCGTTGGGCCTTTTCTTCACTAAAACTCCCGAGTTCGTGATTGCACGAAACCAGTATTTCGAGATGGGTGGAACGTCTCGAGTTCCAGGTACCAAACCGTCTGGGATTGAGAAGACCAAAGAACCAGAAGGGGCCTCTGACACCGTACCATGTGCCGCTTTACCGCGCTTCGTTGGCCTATTCGAGCCCGTTGCAGAATTGGCTGCGACTAGAGGACGCTTGGACGATGATGCTGGGGCTGTTGTTGGCGGTGGACGCATACCTGAATCACATTGTGGCCCGGGAGTCGATGGGGATGGCGATATGGTGTGATGCAGTGGAGGCCAGAGCTTGCGCACGTCGAGTGCCGCTCGAGAATAGCATCGCATGCTATGGATAAGATCCGTCATAGCAGTGTCGCTCAACATCTGTCCATTCGGGGCTCGAAGATCGATTTGCTCCGCAGGTATGTCACCGAGGAACAACGGCTGTCCGCGCAAAGAAGGCCGCCCAATCTTGAGTGCCAGCGTTACTGGGATGGGTTGAACGACGGAAAATATTTTCGTGGCAGGTCCGATGCTCGATTTGTCGCGCACATACCAGACTGGAATTCCGACGCGATATAAGTCCTGGAGGATGTCCGGCGTGTTGGTGAAGGAGCCTCGATAGGGCAGCACAGTCGTCGCTTTGAAGGTCGGATTACGCATCCGAGGACGAACGGTGTCGCACAAGTTTATGAAGCCCAGTAATTCCAAGGTCAAACGTTGAAGCTCACGAGCACTTCCCAACGAGCCGTAATATGGCTCGGGTGTGCTTTCGACCCGTTCCAACACCTTTTCCCCCGTTCTCACTAACGTTTCGACCAACTTCATGTCCCCGTCTTCCTTAAATTCCGATTTCTTGTATCTCGTGCGGGCTCGTTCGCAGCACAGGAAAAATTCCTGCTTCAGCGCGTTTTTAACACTGTCCTTGTATTGACCAGTATGCAAAGTAGTATCGGCAGAGTTATTTTGACCGAATTGGTTCCAATCAGACATGGGGAATTCAGACCAAAGTATTGGGGAATACGCAAAGGAAGTTTTGTCCGAAATACCGACGACGTCGTACAGGAGAGGGCAAAGAGGAATACATGCGTGATGGATATTATACGATGAAAACATCTGAGGCCAGATAGAGTATTCGTGTGGTCCCCATGTACCGTCTTCGCGAATAAAGAAGCCATCGCTTTGAACCGCAGGAAATTCGGGAACGTAGGCCATGTTAGGCGTCGATACCACCAACTCGGCCTCCAGATGCAGCAAGGATAATGCATCAAACGACGTGACCGGGACGGAACCATCTGTAGTTTGGCAACTTTAATAAATTATATACGATGCACAAAACTAACGACTCCGCTAACCTTGTAAGTGCGTAACCTGCACGAATGACGGGGACTGTGCTGTTGAAGTCCGAGCCTGACGGCCTCTGTCTATGGACTTGATGGGCCACATCTACTCTGACTGTCATTGAACTGCAAACGATACAATGACGGATTGACGTACGATTTTCGACGATGTCCGTGAGCGAATTCTTCACCAGTTTATCCAGGTTGACCTCGAGTTCTTCCTCTGCCCAGACCCTTCCCTACTATGCCTTCACCCTGATTCCACCCAAGATTGCCCCGATTGCCCACAAAAAAAGTCCGGCCCTCTTGACGAACGAGCGCAGAGCCTCAAAAGCTTCTGCACGAATCTTAGACTTGCAGCGACACAAAATCACTGCAAGGTTCTTGCCTATTCGCCGGCTCAAAACCGACAAATAGGACTTGAGACAACGAGAAGCCCGCGTTGGCGGAGCTCACAGATCGTCACGAGGAGGATGAAGGAGGGGAGGGGAGGTGGAGAGGAAGAGAGGATGTGGAGGAAGAAGAGGAGGGTGGGACGCGAAGAGCATTCGGATCGTGCCGCAGGGCTGAAATTCAGTCTCCGCGTGTTCAAGCCTCTTCAAGTTTTCGGCATTCTCGGCCAAGATCCCGATCAAGACAGTAGATATGACCTGCCGTCAAGCGGCTTGAATACTCTACTTATCTTTCAGCATTCACCCAGCACTAGGAATTCACTGTATTCATAAATATAAATCTACGGAAACGGAAATTTATGAGTATTAGAACTGATGTTCATATGTTTGACTGCAGGCGAGGGATTTGGTGACAAATATACAGGGCCGACAGAGTGGCTGGTAGTGTCGTAGCAGCTGTATGACACTTGAGGAATAGTCTGAGCATTTACAGTGCAGACGGTGTTGGTAGTGTCGTAGCAGCTGTATGACACTTGAGGAATAGTCTGAGCATTTACAGTGCAGACGGTGTTGGTAGTGTTGTAGCAGCTGTATGACACTTGAGGAATAGTCTGAGCATTTACAGTGCAGACGGTGTTGGTAGTGTTGTAGCAGCTGTATGACACTTGAGGAATAGTCTGAGCATTTACAGTGCAGACGGTGTTGGTAGTGTCGTAGCAGCTGTATGACACTTGAGGAATAGTCTGAGCATTTACAGTGCAGACGGTGTTGGTAGTGTTGTAGCAGCTGTATGACACTTGAGGAATAGTCTGAGCATTTACAGTGCAGACGGTGTTGGTAGTGTCGTAGCAGCTGTATGACACTTGAGGAATAGTCTGAGCATTTACAGTGCAGACAGTGTTGGTAGTGTCGTAGCAGCTGTATGACACTTGAGGAATAGTCTGAGCATTTACAGTGCAGACGGTGTTGGTAGTGTCGTAGCAGCTGTATGACACTTGAGGAATAGTCTGAGCATTTACAGTGCAGACGGTGTTGGTAGTGTCGTAGCAGCTGTATGACACTTGAGAAATAGTCTGAGCATAGTTGGATATAGCCTTTGAAGAGCATTTTAATGGTGCAGAACACATGGCTCACGGACGGAATCGCAGAGGAAATATGTTGCAGCACTTTAGATATCCAACGTGAAGCTCATAGAGACGTTGCCAAGTATGCCAGAGAGGACAAGCGCAAACTGGAATTCCTTTGGAACTGGCGGAAGAGTGTTACCTTTAGGTAAAGAGGAGTCCATCTCACATTCCTCAATTGCAATTGTTGTAAGACCATAACACAAATTACAGATACAGGCTTAATATTTGCGACGGCAATAACGGGTTCGGCAGACCCAGCTCAAGCGATGAACATGATATTGCATATCAAGGCAGACATGGAAGCCCCCCTCCAAACTTTCCTGTCTCTTCGACGACAGTCGCCCACAACGAGCACCTCGGCGCGGACTCGTTCTCCCTTCACTCAGCTGCCAGTGCTCCTCTCGCGCCGCGCGCGGTATATCCTGGGATGGCGTCCAAGCCTACGCCGAGCACTGCAGCCCAAGACATATATCAAAGAGGAGTCCACTTCACGTTCCTGAACTATAGTTGTTCCATGACAATAACATGGCATACAGACGATGGGATACACTTCAATATTCGCGACGGCTCACCAGTTATATTTCTACCCAAGAGACACCGTCAAAGTGTAGCTCAGGCCTGATCACAATATGCAAACCAATATGTCCATAGCTCAGTAATGGGAGTACCGCACAACGGATAGCAATTCATGTTTTACAGTAATACAGATATGTGCATACGCGCCCAAGATCTCAGCGAGCAATGGATCAACTAGTGAGGGATCGAAAGATAGTGAAAGCGAGCTTGATGTGCTGACCTCACTGGCCGGATCAGTATATCATTCGTTCCGTTAACTCTCCGTTCGTTTGTACTAATTCCGATTGCAGCTCATAGTAATTGTATGCTATGCTTTCAGTAATGTATCTACTCAATAATTGGAAATTACTTGTGAGGAACCACTTATAACAAGAGCAGATACTATCACGGAATTACCAATGACCGTGCGTACGCTTGCACATCACGACGCAGTTGTCGTACCTTGATACTGACTTTCAAAGGACGTAATGTACTTTGTATGAGCGGGTATATAGATACCCGTGTGCGTGATGTAATAGTGGTCTGGGCCACCATAATGTCACTGGACGAGACAATGGGAGTCACACTGAAGAGCTGTCAATGGTATATGCCGCTTACTGGCAGGTATTTTCAAAATGCAGATTATCGAATTTCAAGGGAATTCACGGTGAAAGAGCCAGCCTGTGGGTCGAAAAAACAAAAGAGCAGACAATGGAGATTGTGGCCCTGACTGTAGATCTACAAACCACATTGAGCCACACGATTCTGCCACGAGAAAGAGGTACGTAGGGACTCGGACGCATTGGACAAGATAGTTAGAGAAGCCCGATACCATACTTTAAGAACGCTAGCGTTAGATAGAATGCAATTATCAGTCATAGCACGGAAAAGATAGCTAGAGAAGCCCGTACCATGTGTTAGAACCATTAGCATTAGATAGAATACAAATATCAGTCAAAGCAGTTGATCAAGAAGTGTACCAAACAGTAACACAAATATAGGGATAACAATGCGAGGACGGTGAAATATGTTCAACGAAACAGATACACCTTCAAATTGCATGTGAGAATTAGATTCGAAGATGGATGCACTGTGACACAACTTACCAATCTTTATGTACTCTCATAATACGACGCAGCCGTTCACGAACCCGCGCTCGATACAAGCATATTTCTACGACCGCCGAATAGCTGATAAGGAGCCAACGAGTTAGAAAGGTGAGGTGTGTAATGGAGCCTTAAACAGACTATGAGCTTTGTCGAACGGTATTCTGACAATACAAAAAGTGCACATAGAACATCAGGGTGAATTACTTGGCGATGCTATGTGGAAAATGGTACACCTTACATTGGACATGTGTCTTGTCATAATCAACGACGTACTGATAAGTATTATGAAAAACTAATTTATTTCGACGGCCTTGATATCTGAGGAGGATGGGAGTGGATTCATTGCACTTGCACCAACGATCGTGAAGATACCACCTTAATTATGATACTCACGGGGATAATCCTTGTTCGTTATTGCGTCTGAGGCTAAGAACAGCCCCAATCTATCGACTAACACCAGCGCATCGGGAATTGGCGTCCACTGGTACTTCGATCGCGGTAAAGCCTGTAAAAGAGCAAGCATACATGGATGGCCCATTTAGAAGGAATTAGTTTCTTTCAGTTTCAACGTACGGCTCTCATGGAATACATACACATCGAGAAGCATACATGAGAAGAAGGTCGTCTACTAGTACGCCTTGACCATAAGGAAGTTCCATTCGACGTCACAGGTTGCGAGAATGGAGTCTAATTAAAGATATCTATTGATCAACAAATCGTTAGTAGGATAGAAATGTTCGTCTGAGGGGGATGCATACATGGATAGATAATATATGACGTTTGGGTGACGAACAACGAGAGATAGCTTAGCTTGGTTTTATGGTATTGAAATGACAACTCACAGAGACCAGTTTTGTGTTGTAGACAACGCTCATTATCGCATGATGAGTTCCGTGGACGTCACATTCGTGCACGTTATGCATAGCGATATAATCATATGTTGAGAGTATGGGACGTGACGGAGGGGAAGGGTGAGGGATACAGGCCAGACATCCGTGGATGCTACAACAATGCTTTTATGGGATAAGGGAGAGGATCATGATAGTCTTCCTGGTGCGCTTCTTGAAGTAAACTAAGTCTCGGACCGCTGCGGTACGTTAAAGTTGCTATTATTGTTCACTCTCACAGTAATTTACTAAGACGCCCGTTGTACTGGGCGCTTTTATTACATTATAGCGCTGTCAGAGCCAACTGGATAGTGAGCGCAAAAGGCAAACTTTACTTCGGAATTAGGAAGTCAATTATCGACGCCCATCTCCTAGTTTAGGGCAGGGTCCCTGGTGTTGTCATTCAAGCTCGCAGCGAACGCCAGTAGTAAGGGATTTGCCGGCGGAGCTCAGCCTGCCAGTGTTCGGAGTTTAGGGCAGGGCGTCTGGTGATCTCGGTTGTGGAACGCCCACTCTGCTCTTGTCACTCCTCTCCATTCTCTTCTCTCCTCTCCATTCCCTCTCTCTTTCTTGTTTCTCTTGTCGCTCATCGTTCAATGGTTTTGCACCATTGAACGAACCATTGTTATGTCGGTTTTGAGCCGGCGGACCATTGGGAGCATTGGCCTTCAGCTTTGTGCTGGCGCCTCCGTTTCCATGCGCTGCGGTCAAGCGCAAATGGCTTCGACCCACTCCACGGTTGTAGGGAAGAGCAAGCAATCGGTCGGGAAGGACGAGGAGAGGCCTTTTTTGTGAGGCGAAGTACTTAAGGTGAATATATGTCCCGATTTCAGATATCGCACCGTTCTGACTGCTGTCCATGATGCCTCACTTTAACGTTCCTATACACATTCATCGAATGCTGAACGACATCGTGTCCCACTCGACCGCAATCGTCGTCCCACCGTGCTCATATGGGCATATTCATTTTATGAACGTTAATTATGGAGAGCGGGATCCTAAACGCGTCGGCGTAGTCGAATTAATTGTGAGTGAACCAAATGAATAACGATCAAGCATAACCATTCTAACGTGTTTCATTAGTGTAGACCTTCTATTCGTCAACAGGTCACGAGCCATTGCGAACAGCATCGCATGATCCTATGGACCTGCGATCTACACTTCCGTTTATTGGCAGCCTTGGCCATTAGATCCGCGTCAATGGTGGAAGGAGACCCAATAGAGGACATTAGGAGTTTGTGGCCCGAGAATGAGTCCGACGAGCCTGCTGAGAGCGATGATTCTGTAATATTGACGTGGGCAGACGACCTGCGTCCTGGCAAGCGGAGGCGGTTGTGTAGGTCTCGGAAGGAGCTTCATTTCATCGAGCAGGAAGGAAAATTATTCACTATTCTCCATTGAAATTGATGGCCAGCACTTTGTATAATGTAGCTGTAGTCTTCTTAATGTAAATGGGACGTCACGGTGTTCATCTAATGTGGTTCAAGCGTGCTTGACATGCGAGTTTGCATAGACTTACTGAGTCGAGCGTTCCATGGTAAATACTGCGAAACGGACAGAGTACGCTTTACGAAAGCTAGGACCCAAGAGCTCGGGTTTATTTGGTGGCTCAAGGCCTATGCTACTTCAGCATTGGTGACGCCGCATTGACCCAATCTGTCTCAGTGGACTGGAAGCACATGTTGTGCACAGTGGTGAAGACGTATAAAGGGTGCGTCTCTATCGAAGTGTACTACTCTCCAGTCACTCACATACTACTTCTCACTCTCTAAATGACTGCTAGCCCCGGCTCAAAGCATCCTGACCATGCAGCAGTCAAGAAATTAGTGGACGACGCCGTCGGCAACCATCCGACGTTGATCGGATACGTGCGAGACAAGACGCGGGCTTGTTCGTATGGAAACAGACATATGCTTCAGGCATCGTATGGCCGAGGCGATCCCGAAAAGTTCGCAGACATTTATGAATTGGTAAGTGCGTCGATATCTTGCTGTATCACTTCCTAACCCATATATATGTCAGTGCTTGCGGAAAGGAAAGGACGGCCCGACGTGTTTTGTTAACGCCAACGGTGTATACTACAGGGCATCGAAGTGCAAAATGCAGTTCAATTCTGAGGAAAAGAATGTATTAATGAACAAACTGATTGACCAATGCTGCGAATCGTATGTGTTCGGTTCGACGAAGAGTTCTCGAACAATTCCTGAGGACCCTCAAAAGACGGTCTTCCTTATCCGATTGGAGGGCATGGAAGGAGAGCTTATATTCGAGTGCGACAGAGCAGAGACTTTCGTGAATGAAAGCAAAGAGCAATTCGACAAGCTCCAGGAGCAGCTCGAGGCGGAGCAGCTGAAGGTCACCAAACTCAATATACAGCTGAGGGAAGCTAGAGCTCTGGTACGTGCAGCTGAAGAAGACTTGAGGGCGTGGAAGAGAAGGACGGGCCAGGTGAGTGTGATTATCAATAAAAATGCACCGTATTGAACGAATCCCTTAGAACATGGAGGACTTTCGTCATGAAGACGAACTTGCATTTGCTGTTGGTGTGGCCAAGCGCAGGGTCGAGACCTGCAAAGCCCGAGTTGACCAAGTGCGAGTCCGCAAAGCGGAACTTGAACCGCTCGTCAAGTCTCAGAGACAGGTCGTAAGGGAAGCAAAGAAGGGCCTTCAGAAAGCAATGGACAGGATGAAGAAGTGGAAGAAAGCAGTCGCGCGCATGCGCAAAGACGTACGATAACAAAATGTCTGATATTGCCAATCGATGTGCTAATAGCTGTCTTTTAATACTAGCCTAGCCACAAGTTACAACAAGACGAACATTTCCCGGACGCTGAAGAACTTATGCAGGAATTCTACGAAAAGACTATCGACTTGGCGATGCCTGATGAATTGGAGGGCCGAAGCCAGGAGGACGAAGTACCTAACAGCGATGACACTGTAGAGGTTCGTGTCTCATTGAAACGTTTGTAGCCGTGCACTGACGACATTCGCCTATAATAGACATCTGATACGCTGAGTCCTAAGTCCGCTGGTTCAAAGCGTGGTAGAACGTCTGCGACGTCGTCGTCGATGTCGCGTAAGAAGGCAAGACGAGGGTAAAGACTGCCATGATAATACGTTCGAAATTATGAAGCTATTACCATTTTGTTAAATCAATGTGACCTTCGCGTAGAGCTTGCATGTCTCGTACTCCAGTAATATATTGATATCAGTTCACGATGAATTCATCCCAAATCATCTTTATTTCAAAAGATGCAATCGATGCCATGATCCATTTGGCTGTCTGAGAAGTCTGCGTGATTTTTTGCTGAATGTCATTACAGTTGTTTTATGCCTCAGCAGGCAAAGCGAATTGGTATGTCGACTCGTTAAACTACTTACAATAATCCGTACTGACGCGCACGTTAGGCCTTCTAGATGTGGCCAAGGGATTCACGAATCTTGGACCTGACGGTGGCCGAGGTTCAGGCCTCAATTATCCATTTGAATTTGAAATTGTGTTTGTTGGTACATCAATTAAGTACTTTGGTAAATTCCTCATATCAAAGTGCTCTTGTTAGACGTTTTTGACAGGTATTGTTAGGTCCAAGTGTCCGTTCTCAAATAATTGCATAACCACAAGATAATGAGGCCTTCTGGAAGGCCGTGTGGCCTCCAGAATACGGTCGCGACGGTTTCAGCCTTTGTGCTTTGCCGCAATAGTCAAGTGGACTGTGGACCTCACATATATGTACGAGAACTCATCCGCTCGACCTTTACTATTAATCACCCCCTCTTTCCTCTCATTAGCCATTTCTGAGGTCTGTTTCACTGACTGGATCATGTCGGTCTCAGATCAATCCCCATACGATATACCTCGACGAAAGCCTCGTGAATTCTTCACTTCGACCATGAAAGAAGATATCAAGAGCCTTTCGTGGGATTGGTTCCATAAGTTTTCATCAACGCGAAAGGACAAGGACAGGGAGGAATATTTTAGAAAGGCTTTTGCGAAGTTTCAGGCGAAGCACGAACATGCGTTTCACCCCGACGATAGGAAGGACCTGAGGGCCGTGAGTATGGCCAATATATTAAATGCAGCGTGTTGATATCATTATTTCTAGAAATTTCGCAGTGCGTTAGATAATTCTAAGCGTGAGGCTAGGACAGCCGAGAAGAAACAGGAAAAGGAGGCGCAGAAGGAGACAGCGCGAATGAAAAGTTTGGCATTGTGGCTGCCTGATGATCGTAGGACTGTTAGTGCCTTCGATGTCTTCCACGACGAACATAGGACGCAAATTAAGGCTAGGGTCGCCGCCGTGCGGACGGGAACTCAAGACAACCTGAAACTCTACAATGTCATCAAGTCCGACATGTGGAACGCTCTTTCGGGAGACGAGCGAGAGGAGTACGGTCGCCGGGCATTAGAAGAAAATGAGAAGGCTGCGAACAGATCGTCTGACATCACTACGACTATGCAGTGAGTACCAAACTAGTAACCTGCTTGCGACTTGAACTGACTTTCATCAGGACGCGAACTGAATTCGAAGCAGCTTTGAACAACAGTCTCTGGGATTCGATCCCGCGGCATACTGGAAATGCGCGTAGCCTATGTCTGATAGTGTACGAGGACGGGACGTCTTCCGCGTGCGTAAACCTATTCCCTTATTATACTGTATCTTATTCTTTCTTAGAATCGAAGCTGGAAATACGGACGGCGTAAAGTTTATTCAAGAGACGAAGGATGCTGAAGGTAACGAGCACGAAAGCACGATACTTACCAAGAAGTTCTGGAACTGGGCGTGGGCTGATATGAAGGGTAAGCTTCGTGTTATTTCCGTGAGCGACTTTGTAGCTGATCTCCGGACAGGCGCAGATGCTGCTGAGCCTCCACAAGTACCTGATGATGTCGAAGGTGACGCAGAAGATTTGGTTCATGAGGATATGCCGACTATCCAGGTATCAAGCCCTAGTCACTTGCCTTTGCTTTCACCGCCTCTTCCAGTGGTGCGTACATGTTTCGCGTGTTATGCTACTCGAAGAAATTCGGTCGAACTCACACCGATCTACTTTTTATCTTTAGATCTCAAGCGCGCCATCACCATCCCAAGTTCAGCCGTCGCAGGTCGATAAACCTACTAATGAATCAGAGGCGCCGCCTAAGACCCCATCGAAACGCAAGCGCGTTGCCTCAGTAAAGCATTCAAATGGTTCTTCTACTTCTGTTAACAAGACGCGCCCTCCAACATCCCCCCGGTCTACCAGTGCTTCTTCAGGCTCTTCCCGCCAGCAGCGGGTTACAAGTACCCCAAAGACGCTCCAGAACAAGCCTTCATCTTCCCTTCCGTCTGCTGCTCCGATTGCAACAACATTAGTCCGTACAAATCAAGGCCAAGCTCTTCCGCATCGCAGGGCAACGCGTTCAAGAACTGAACCGTGAGTGACTGTCTTCCCGAGGAACATGAGTTTGTGACTGACTTGAAATCAACGAAGAAAACAACTTCCTGCCACCAACGCAACGCCGATGCTAGAGGACGGGCAAAGCGACAGTGACGTGGGTGAGGAGGACGGTAGGGGAGATGAAGACGAAGACGAAGACGAGGACGAGGACGAGGACAAGGATGATGAGGAAGAAGTGGTTGAGGTTGAGGACGAAGAGGGTGAGGAAGAGGGTGAGGTTTCTCGGCGTAAGCGCGTGAAGACAGCTACAGCAAATCCGAGCTCGGGATCGGCTGTGCGCGGAGGACCGAAACCAAGAAATGCAAGCTCCGTTCTTATTGAACCACGAAACCCAGGTCGAGGTGCGGGTAGGGGGAAATCAAGAGGGGGAAAGAAGACAGGCAAGGAGATGGTTGCTCTTCGACGAAGCACGCGGGGTTTAGGAAGCATAGGAGACGTCGAGGGAACTCGGAAGTCAGCCCGAGGAGTCAAAGGAAATGTGCGGGGCAGAGGAAACAGAAAGTAAAGTAGACCTGGTTCTGTCGTGTCTTTATTTCTACATGGTCGATTGCGACTTGCAATCAATATTATTTTCTCCAGTTCTTTTCGGTCTGATTCCATCACCCTGATTCCTTCTGATTTGAACTTTCCCTTATCTTCCTCCATTTACATTTTACTTGTCTCATATTATACTTGTTGATTCAATCACCTTGTTGATTCAATCACATTCCATCTAATCATCGTCGAGGACGGGTGTTGAACTGTGTGCAATTTGTAATTAATAACATATGATTAAATCAATGATTCATTCACTGATTCAATCATTGCTGAACCAATTATGAGATCAATATCATTATTAGCCTTAATCAATGTTTGATTGAATCCTTGATTGAATCTATGATTGAATCAGCGTGATTCCATCACCCTCTATTAGAGGAAATTTTCAGAAAATATGGGCTTAAGTGATTGCTTGGCGGCGGGCGTCATGGCGGCGAATGCGTTCTGTAGCACGGACTGCTGCACATTCTGGACGTACTGTTCCGCCATACGTTTGAGCGTTTCTTCGAACGACTGGAGCGCGGGGGGCGAGGGGCTCGACGGGGACGTGGATTTCGTAGCCTTTAGGTTTCGGGTTGGCGGTCGCGTTGGGCAATCGCTCACTAAATGGTCTTTCTCTCCGCAGTAGTAGCATAGTCCCTTACTCCTGCGCTCCCGGCGCACCCTGTCAATCTCCATTGCGTTGGGATCCTTCGTCGAGCTTGCGCCCGCAGTCGGGATCGTACGCGGAGCTGAACTAGTGGTGCCGGGATTGCTTCGGGGCGTAGCCGCTGGCTTCGGTACTGGTCCATAGGCGTGTGCGAGCCTTAGCTTCTCGTCCGTCTCGGAAACCCAATTGACGTAGGCATCGAATTTCATATCCTTCGCCTCTGTGCTGGCGATGTGCTGGCGAACCTGGTCTTTGAGTCCCTTCCGGAACATGTCGAGGTAGATGACATCCGTCGTCGCGTCCTTGGGCCACCCGGTGAGGGCTTGGAGGGCACGGAATTGCGACGCAAACTCGGCGACCGTTCCTGTCTGGCGTAGGCGCATCAGCTTGTCGGCTGCGGCTTTGTCTGCATCGATTTCTCCGTAAGAGGCGCGAAGGGCGGTGAACAGGGCCTCCAGGCTGGCGGCTTCTGGCGGTGTCGGGATGTCCTGGAGTCGATCTAAAATGGGTCGTGCCCAGTCTTGCGCCGGCCCCCGCAGTAGCATCAGAGCAAATGCGACCTTGCGGGTTTCGTCTAGTCCCTGATGTTGTCCGAACAGGTAGAGCTTAATCTGGTGAATCCAGTTCTCCAGCTTGGCGCGTTCGCCTTCGAAGGTGTCGGGAAGCTTCATCTTGAGCCCTGCTCCACCCCCAGACGGGGAGGCGGGCTGACTTGCGATTTGGGCTTCTAACGCCCGGTTGGCGTGCTTGAGCTGGGCGACTGTGTTTTGGACCTGATTGTGTTCGTTGACTAGCTTGGAGTAGCGCTTTTCGAGGGTGTCGAGGCGATCAAGGATGGGCTGGAGTTTGTCTTCCTCCATCGAGGAGCTCGGGGACGGGAAAGCGAAGGTATCTGCGAGTCCTCCCCATTCCTGGTGGGACGACATCGCTGGTCGGCGGTACGGGTGCGGGGGTAGAAGTAAAGAGCGTGAGGGTGTCGAGTCCGAGCGGCGGTGAGCCAGGACTTTTGACCTAATGTTACGACCGTCGGGAATTGTAGCGGGAAACAGTTTCGGGAAACTGGAATTCGCGACAAGAACCCGCGTTCGGGAATCTGGATTCGCAACTGGGAACGAGCGTGGGAATTCGGGCGGGAAACGCGCGGGATTCTATCCAGGCGCGTCGCGGGATTCTCAAGGCCAGCTAGGACTCTTCACTGCTTTGAACGTCAAGTAAGCGGATCCCTAAGGAAGCACTCCACAAGTAAGTATTGCGCAACTAACTACACAGGAGAAAAGAGAGAGATCGCACCTAAGGAAGCACTCCACAAGAGGTCAAAAGTGGGGTGCTCCTTACGATGCCTACAGCTATTTATCTACTTCGTAAAGACTGTATAGTTAATCTACGCTAAGTGTCCTTGCGCAATGCGCACCTATCTACTACAAACGATACATGCTACGACCGCACTGCTAGGCATGTCTATCCCGTCTCTCCAGATGGCTACGGCCTGTCCGTGGACGTCAGCGTCCGGTCCGGGGCCGCGACTAGCCAGACTAGGTATGCCAGACTGTTGCAGGTCGTCACCTTGAGGTACTAACGGATTAATGAGCGTATGTTGATAAGTGAATGTACGTGTGCCGTGGCGGGTCGTCGTAAATGAATGTGTGTATGCGTGCATGGTGGTCGGGACGGTGGTGCGGGATAGGTCACGTGAGCGGGGGATCTTGCGGGGGATCGTGCAAGTCGGGAAAGGGGTTTCGCGCGGGGAATCCAATGGCGGGATTCTCCCCGCGGGATTGTCTGCTCATGTCGGGATCCTTGGCGGGAAAGTGCGGGAAATGAGAAAAGGGGCCTGGGATCTCGACACAATCCCCCCAGCTCTAAGGACAAGAAACGCTCCTTCATTTAAACTACTTCTTCCATAGCGGATTGGGATGCATTGATCCCATTTCCCACATTGGCATGGTTCCGGTTTCGAGTTGTATCCAGGGATGACTGATTGTATGACGGCTTACTCGTGGCTTTGCCTTCTAGAGCTGATGGAACAGCTTCTTGTGCAGTGGGCTATGTCTTCCTGACTTCTTCGGAGTTAACCTGACTCACTTTCTTGTTTGTTTGTGCATAAAATGAAAAGAAGCCTCATAATCGAGTCATCTAGAAGAAATCCTTCTTATCTCCTGTCAGTTCAGCTTGAGGTTTATCCGAGCCATAGTATAATGCACTGATAGATTCCTCTCTTCTTTTCCCAGAAGAATAAGGCATCAGAAAAATGCGTGCAAGAGCTTTGTATAAATGTGAACTCGGAGTGGGTGTCCGCCCCTCCCCGCCACCCACCCACCCATTCAACCCTTCGCCATGAACTTTTATCACATTCTGTTGGGGCTCCACATGCTCCTATTGATTGACCATGCTGTGCTTCGAGTACGCATCGCGCGAAGACTTCCTTGGACACAAAGGAGGATATCTAGGATGCAAAAAATCGTGCTTACTTTCCATTTCCTCTCAAAATCACTGCACTGACTTTTTGCCAGCTTCACAAACAGATGCAACATCTCCTCGACTACCTGGGGGTTCCGCCAACGCCTCTTCTTCAACTTCGCAGTTATACACTCGGACCTCTTGTTCCTGAAGTATGTCTGACCACCGCAACGATGGAGAATGCCGTAGACGTCATCTATGCTTCCTTGCCGGATGCCCCGGAACGACGCTTCGTTGCCCTCGACATTGAATGGGCGAGTAACTCACCAGAGCTATATCGCGTGGACCTCATCCAACTCGCGGTTCAGCAACATGTGTTCCTCCTCCGGACTCATCTACTTAATGCTCTTCCCCCAAGATTGGAACAATTATTAGGTGATGAAACTGTATGGAAAGTGTCAGCAGGAATCGCTGGTACGACAATCCCATTTCTTCTCTCATTATGCGGCATAACTGAACTAATTGGCAGGTGATGCGACTCGCATCAGGAATAAATTTGACATTCCCGTATCCTCCTGTGTCGATTTGACAGATTGGGCGCGCTTCGTTTACCCCGATTTCTGGCCAAGAACGCCAACTTGGCTCCAGCTGCTTCTGAACCCCCGTCTCTGGTTCAAGTTTCCGCAACCGTTTATAAAGCTGGAGGAGATGGCGGGCAGGCTCCTGCAGACAAACATCGAAAAAGATGTCTTGGTCACGATGAGCAATTGGGCCGAAGTTGAGCTGTCGGCTGCTCAAGTCCATTGTAAGTTATCCTTTTCAAGTTGTCACTCAGGCTGACCATCTTCTCACTTGCATCTGCTCTATTAGATGCGGCAATCGACGCGCACAGCACGTTTGCTGTTGCTTCCGTCTTGAATCAAGATGCCTTGGCCTTACCGGATACAATAATCCATCACTTCCCAATGCTCGATATTGAGTAGGCTGAGGCCCGTTTGAATAGTGCTAACGGTGTTATCTTGTTGAGTAAATTGTTGAGTGCATGCTCTTGTCTTCAAAAGTTGCCAGGAGCATCGTGATTGTATCTATTATTGAATTGCTTCTCGTTGAATGATCATTGTAGACTGAGGTTGTCAATGGTGTTTGCTGTCGCTTTCAAGATGTCATGAAGATGAAGGTAGCTTGAAATCTCAAAACAGAGGTTCAAGTTCACTTGAGTACAGTAGTGGTAGTAGTAGTAAATCTCACTTGAGTCTGACTTGCCACCTGATGTACAGCTTCCCTCCTTACGCACTGATTTTGTCCTGAAACGCCGTTTTAAGGCCATCAGGCAGCCAGGCAACACTTCAGGCAGGCATGACAACGCTTCAACCCATTTAAGGAAGCTCCAGGACGCGCCAGCCGCCGTTAGCAATCTCTGATGTATTACACTTGAGCACTGAAATCCTGACTTGCATTCTGATGCACTGAGAGACGGCTTGCATCCTGAAACACTCCTTATTTCAGTGAGATAAGGCAATCAGTGTATTTTCAGACGAAGTAGCGACCCTTCAGACAGGTGCCAGCCAAATCAGGACGCGTCAGGACGCGTCAGTCGCCGTAAGCAAAAGGAAGTTTCCCTGATGTGAGTCTCTGAACCCTGGCAATTGCATCTTGGATCAACTCAGAACAATATCTGCATTAACAACATTTGACATTCTCGTTTATCTATCGATGTTTAAACGGTGGACAAACAGACGCGTAGTACGCTGCGTTTGGTGACTCTTCTCCGCTACTTTGCATATAATTCAGAATGTTCGTTCCACAACGTAAAGGGGGGAATCGGTAGACTGTTGGTATAAATCTATGCAAGTCTTTTTTATCTTTTACATTGCACTCAGGACAACTAAAATGACAGACTGGCAGCCTGAGTAGCACAAGGGCAGGGTTGGTCTTTAACTTGAAGTTATTGGAGTTCCTAATGCAGTAGTAACCACTATAACGGTGAAGTCAAACTTATCTGATGGCAAGTACTTTCCTTTGCTTTCTACCACCATAAAGATCATGCCTGCATCTATTTCACCAATCATTCTATCTCTACTGCTCGACACTATAGTGGAGGAGATGGTCCACATGGAAGGACTTCAAGGGTTTCCTAAGGATGTTCATTGGGTTTGTCTCGACGGGAAGCCAGACAAGTTGTCGAGGTCGCTGCTGAAAGCAATGAGCCTGGTCTGTCGCGAATGGACGAAGCCGGCCCAGGACATCTTGCATCACCGAGTCTTTCTCAAAAGCCCTTCCTTACAGCAGTTTTTAGAAAGCCGACTGTCGGGGCCATGGGTCCGGGAATTGCAATTCTGGGAGCACCATCGCTCTGAACACCAGGACGAGAAGACAGCCTTATTGTCGAAGCTGTTTGCGGAAAGGCTGACAGGCCTGGTCGCACTATCTGTTGGTAGCGAATATCGGTCGAGCTGGCCCCGAAATATTGCACCCTATCTTAGCAGCCTTGCCTCTGTAACCCATCTTCGGGCGCTGCACATCCAATGTTTATTGGGACCAAAAAGCTTACTTCAAATCTACCGGGCTATAGCAAGGATGCATAACCTTGAAACTCTTTCTCTTCTAGGCACTTGGGAAGATGAAGGGGATAATCGTCCTCTGGCGTCGGAGTTGATTGGAATACATCCTCCGGCGTCACTCAAAAGGCTCCTTTTCCGACTTGAAGTCGACGCTATGCCTACGCAGGAACTCCTATCCTGGATCCTACAAGCTCGTGATGACTATGCTCTGCAAGAGCTACGGTTGGTTGTCACCGTATTGGAAGGCAACGATAACATAGGGTGTTACGGTCCTACTATTTTGGAATCCCTCTTAGAAACCCTTCCACTCCTAAAGACACTTCTACTCGGGGACAGCTACACATATCCCATCGATATTCAAAGAGCGCTTGTTGATAAATGTACTTCCTTGCGGGAGCTACATCTATTTGCCGAACCAGAGCACTCGCTGCCGCCTTCCCTGGAGCGCCTTTGCTGGGGACACGATACCTTTCAGCGTTTCGGAACAATCGAGTTCGAGGATATGGTGCTGTCGAGGTTTTTGGAACTCGAGCTTGCATCTGGTGGAGTGTCGAACCTTCGCTTCGTACATATTTCAAATGCGGATGTGGGAGAGTTTTTTCCTCAAACCAAGAAGGTTTGCCACAAGCATGGAATTAAATTCATCCGTGGATGCAATTTATCCGGGACTTGGTCTCGAGATTGATTGTGGAGGATCTCCCTTTATCAATTCTAATATCGCATAGCATTTTATACACGAATCTTTGGGTCTTCTGTTTTGTGATGCGATCACAGTATAACTTGAAGTAGTATTAGTCAGCACCACGACTTCAAGTTCAATTTGGACTCGCGTCTCTCCTCTTCCTCTTCCTCTTCCTCTTCCTCTTCCAACAAGTTCTGTATGCGACTAGCTATAACCTCGCAGACCTCTCGTGAGTCTCTTACGTGATCTCACCAAATATACTTTATCACTTACAAATTAAATATGTAGTTGACATCGGACAAACCTCTCGCATGGTTCGTTAGTTCAGTGCACAGGATATCGTGTACCACAAAAAGTGAAGATTCAGTTCTTTACCTTGTGTATGTTATTTTCAATACGTGTCTATGCTCCGAATAATTGATGATGAAGGTATCATAGAAATAGATCATGGCGGAAGATCGAGGTATCTCGCATCATCTCCCAAACCATCATGGCACGCCGTTGATGGGTAACGTGCCGATTGCCGTTTTCTATCACGTACTCGAATATCTCCGTGCTACCATGCGCAGTACTGAGAGTGTGTTAGGATTTCCGAAGGAGGCGAACTTCGCAGTCGGTAGGACCGTACCTGATTATGAAACCCGGATGCTGAACAACGTGATGAGCAGAGTACACCGCGAGTTCACAACCTTCGCCCAAGGTACTCTCCGGAGCAGACTATTTATCTCAAATTGGAGAAGTTTGAAACCACTTTTGGATCTTGGTTTATGTGGTCCTCAAGTTCGAGAGCTGTCGTTCTATTATAACAGTCGCGACGACATCGATGATGATCTATTCATGCGACCTAAGGCCAGACTCGACAATACGAAGGCCAATCTACAGCAAATGATTTCGAAGTTATCGAACCTTCATGCACTACATCTCACATTTGATCACGAAAACGTCGCTATGTCAGAGTTTAGGGCTGCAAATTTTCTTGACGTTATCCCGATAAACTCCACGCTTCAGGCGCTTCATATTCAACTAGACTGGACTCGCGAGAGTCTTACCCGGCTATGCGAGGTCGTGTCGGAAAGCAAGAGCTTGTCCGTCTTGTCTATCCTGGGGATGTACGAGGATGACGAAGAAACTACGGCGCCGAATGTTCCACTAATGACCAAGAGCCCTCCTGCATCTCTCAAAAGGTTACTGTTGTCTTTGCGTGGCAACCTCTCCGACATACATCGATGGTTTCTCCGTCCTCGCAATGGTTTTGCTTTGCGCGAATTGCGACTTCACCTGTGGGGTTTCGATGGCGCGGCCCTCGCATCTTCCTTGTCAGATGCATGCCCATTACTTCTAGAACTGTCGTTAGAGTTTCAACTACTGTGCAGCAAGTCGGGGTCTGTCGTGCAGGCGATGGAGGATGCGGCAGCAGGGGTAGTTGTCAGATGCAGCTCCCTACAACACCTGTGGCTGAACATGTCACCTACGTTCCCTCTTCCAAGGACACTAAAAAGCTTGCACCAAATCCAGAATATGGCGATAGACCAGACGACGTACCGTGACCCCCGTCAGTCCGATAAAGCGAGAGACAACGAATTGAAGACATACTTGCAAACACAACTTCTTTCTGGCGAACTTCCTAATCTCCTTGGGGTGTATCTGCCTGTGTGGAAGATTTTCACACGAAACGGCGAATGCTTGCTTTCAGCGACGAAGGAGTTTTGCGAAGGGCAAGGGATCGATTTTCAGACAGGAAGTACTTCCGCGCCGTATACATGGGATCGTGATATCTCTTTGAAGGACTGATGTGATATATGTGGACGATTGTTTGTACTTTTATTATACAGTATATCGAAAATCTTGCATTTTGCATTTCCCTGCTATTTTTTCGATGAACTTTTCTCCGCCACCCATTTCACCTTTGGCCAAGTATGCTAACAGCGAAAATATAGACAGTGTGCTTTCCCCCAGACATACGGGTAATGCGACACTTCGCCCTGGCTGTAATAAGTGTATGTTCAAATTCATGGATGAAGTGACATCGTGGCTGCCAGTGTGACAGCCTGAGTGTGCCGCATTTGGACTACTAGTACACCGCGTCCGAGTTGAACGCATTGCACGACGAAAGCTGCCAGTGTTGTTCTCAACCTCTCATTGTCATACAACTACAACACCCATTAAACGCACATGAATGAGGAACTCTTGCTTCTCCATAAAACATACAACGTCAAGGTTCAATTCAAGACATATTCGGACGCACTCATCGCTAAACTGTCTCTTCAACTAGGATGGCGGGCAGACGACATTGACTTACTGCTTGACGTGGTCCATGATCCAAGATTCGACCGAAAGGACTTGACAATCAGAAAGACTAATGATATCGAGGAACGCGTGGCGGAATATCGGAAGGAACGGGCAGACCTACGCTCATCAGGAGGTTTGGCAATGACCGGCAGCATGCCAGACATTGTCCGTGACCTGGTACTCGTCGAGATTCGAGAAGAACTCGACAGTAGGGAAAGTTTCATGGGCTTCCCCGATATCACTGATGCAAGTCTTAGACGTGGCCTACCGGACGAAACGAATGCACGAATGTTATTGAAAAACATAAGCCTCGTCCATCGCACATGGACCAAACCTGCTCAAGACATTCTGAGAAGCAGAGTGTATCTTGGCAGGCCTAGCTCAATCGCACGCTTCTTATCCAGTCTAAAGGCTGTTGAACAAGTTCGCGAACTTCAAGACTGGCATATGGAGTTTAGTAATATTTTCAACAAGGCCGAGGAGGAAATGGACGTCGAACCTTTGATGCGAATTCTTTATGGGAGACTTTCAAACCTTCGTGCTCTATCTATCAGCATAGGACGTCCAGATACAGACGCTGTGCTATCCCCGCTCGACTTCATGCTTCCTGGCTCATCGCTCAGATCGCTTCACGTACACGGAATTTGGACATGTTGTTCACTCACAAAACTATGCGAGGTGATTACGAACATGCCAAGGCTCTCGGTCCTCTCCATCATCGGTCATACATTCTGGGACGACACGAATGCCGCAGACTACAACCTACCTGACTACATTCTATCACCGCCTCCTTCACTTACCAAACTGCTCTTTTCTTATTATTGTTTGGGAGGACGAACTCTTCCAGAAAAGATTCTTACCTGGCTTTTCCGACCTCGCGGGGATTATGCACTACGGGAACTCAGACTGCATGTTCACAAGGATCATAGCGAGCCTCACACCTTTCGCACTTTGATTTCCCCATTGTCGTGTGCGCTAGGCCCTTCGCTGGAGACCTTGGTGCTTCATCTCAATTTACCGCGGGAAACCTCCTATACCGATATCGTAAACTTGATCCACACTTGCTCTTCCTTGAGACATTTGCACCTGCACGCGGACCAAAACGCAGAAATTCCAACCTTTTCTCTCCCTAGCTCGCTGGAAACTCTGCATATTTCGGGCATGCGTAATGGGCATCGTGCAGGGTTAGTTGACCAACGAATCAAGAACTGGCTAGGTACCCTAATTATTGCAGGGGACATGCCACAACGTTGCAAGATCTACATTCCGCGCGCAGTGATGCATGATGATGCGGAGACGCCAAAGTTGTGTGAATTGCATGGCTTAGCCGGACAGGAGGACCCTGGTCCGGGTTGGACATGGAGACGATAAGTTGAGGGTCCTTTTCAATCCCTTTATCGCAGTGCTTTGTAGACATATTTTACATAGGAGTAAATCATAGATATCTGGACAAAGACTTGGAATCTGTATAGACTTTCACGGTGATAAGCGTAAAGTTAGAGTTGGAACTCCGA
The DNA here is from genome assembly GCA_910574455.1 of Trichaptum fuscoviolaceum. Lineage (NCBI taxonomy): Eukaryota > Fungi > Basidiomycota > Agaricomycetes > Hymenochaetales > Trichaptaceae > Trichaptum > Trichaptum fuscoviolaceum. Next base: position 1,539,169 of record CAJSYZ010000001.1, read on the forward strand.
GAGCAAAGCCAATAGAGATCTTGTATTGATGGAGCACGTGATACAATGTTTGGAATGGTTACCGGATGTGGCTCGGGAAAGTTGGGAACAGCGCGTGGTGGACACAACGTCCACGGGCCACGAGCCAACATTGACGACTGCAGCGCACATCAACGACGTCTTCGTCGTCTACCGCGATGAGCAGGCGCGACTCCCGTGTACATATTGCGGTACGACAGAACGACACCCTCCTTGAACTCGAAAATTGTATGTCCATATTCCATCTTGAACCTATTCCACCGAGATTAAGCTTGCTGACGCTGGCGGTCATGTGCGACAGTTAAGAAGAAATTTCTGTTCGCAAATAAACAGATAACAAAGTGCGCTTATCTCGAGATCTGACGATGGCGCGGTCGTTGACTCCTTATCTTCTCCAGGCAGAACTGTAGCCTCAGCTTGAAGATTGAAGAACTTAATGCACATATTTCATCGCTCTACGTGGAGAACCTTCGACTCAGGGCATCTGAGATCGCTTTGCAGTCCCAATTGAAGAGGGAAAGGGTCAAATGTCAGAAGATAATGGCCGATGCGGAGGCTGCGGTAAGTTTACTTCGACAAATCTTGGCAATCAGTGCTAATTATCTGCCACCAGACTGTAAATCTCCTGAGGCATTTCGGTATAATACGTGAATCGTATAATGTTCCATCGTCCGGGCCACCATCAACGAAGGACTTAGAATCTCCTCCACCAATCACACGTAAAGGTCCTCAACCCCGTTCTCCCTCCGCGCCTCGATTAGCGTTGCAACCCAGCGTGCCAGACATTGCTGAAGACCCCGAAGAACATTGCGAAGCCTCATCTGAAGAGAACAACCACCTTGTGCAACTTGAGAGCAGCAATCCCCCAGTCACCTCCAGGAAGCCTCGCAAAAGTGCTTCTCGATTACCAGTCCCATCTCGTGTTGGGTCTCCACCACCACCACCTTCTCCTTCTACTCTATCTCTTAATGGTATCCTTGGGGAATCTGGCTCGATACGACAAAAGAAGCTTTCAAGACGAGCGAGTGGTTTGATGACTATACCATCTGAACTACCACCTCGTCCTTCAAGCCCGATTTGTGGTTCAGCAATGCACGATGAATCTGACTTGACCGACAATGACGAGGAAGATCTGACGCTCGGAGAGACTGGCGTCAATCTTTCAGAAGTCCCGCAGAAGGAGGAGGAACATAAGAAACGGAGGAAAGAGAAGAGAAACAAGGCGAAGGAAGAAAGCGAAAGTGATGTCGCTAGGGAAAAGAAGGAGAGAAAGAAACCCAGAGAAACCAATCCCGTTCAAGTCATCAAGCTCAAGGATGTGACGAACTCGCCTCGCCGTAGGCGAGTCCCACCACCAACTGATTCGGGAAGCGAGAGTGAGTCCATCGGCGTAGTGTTTGACGATTTATAAATCTTAATCATTGCCGTCTAGTAGATAGTGCAAAGATGGCATCCGAGAAATCTGAAGTAACCGACTACATGTCAAGCGTTAAACACCTCCGGGACGATAGTCCCTACCTACCCACTCCACTTCCCTCGAGTGCCAATACCCCTGTATCACAGTACGCACCACTACCTATAAATGGGGTCGAGAATGGAGCTGGTCGCGAAAGACGTTCCCGGAAGAGTGTCAACTACGCTGAGCCGAAGCTGAACACGTAAGTAGTGTGCGATCTCCTTATGCTTACTCTTTGCTGAATGACCTTTCTGCAGTAAAATGCGTAAACCTGATGTAATCCCTCCGCTCGCGTCGCGTCATTCTCTGCCCGCCATGTCATCGTTCATCGTGACACCGGCTCCCTCTCCCCACCCATCTCAAGGTCGAAGCAGTAGTGAGAGCATGCATGACACCGACGAACAGACCGAGTCTCATGCAATTCGACATTCCATTTCGTCAACCACCCTCTCAAAACGCAAGCGAGTTTCGAAGTCTCCGATCGGAGAGGGCAGCGATGACGATCGGGAAGACGATGGTGGTGCGGACGCCGACGCAGAATTCAGTGACTTCAAGAGTAACTGGTCTGGTGTCAGCTCACGGAAGAAGAGTTCTCCAAATGGCGCTGATAGTGGAAAGCGAAGACTTGAGAGTGAAGAAAGTCGACGACACAGTATTGCCGTATAGGATTATTCACCTCTACCTATTTCTCTATCTCTTCCTTCCTTCTCACTCCTTTACTCCCGTAAAATAATGTTTTCTTATTGATGACCATCACGAGCTTTCACTATCCACACTTTAGATTGTTATTGTTCCTTCCATGCCACCACGTTCTTTCTCGCAAGTGTATTATATCCGTTCATATTGCATTATTTTGGGTACCCTCCCTTTTTGAAGTACTCTATTGGAAGTGGGTGTACGAATTTTGATAGTAGGAAAAGGAGATTTGTGTATCTTATGTACAGGTGAATTTGAAATCCAGAGCTCTCCAAATTGATAGTTATTGTTCGAAATACAAACACGCTTACAATAACAGGTATCGCATCCATACTGTCACAAATAACACAAGACATTTAAAAAATCTGAACCAGATACAAAATTAACATCGTTACAGCGATGTGATGAGACTCGCGCTAGTCAGCTCCTCGACTCTCCGAGCTTCGTCATCGTCATCGTCTTCATCCCTCACCCACGCGGCGAAATCAACATCTTTCTCTAGAAAGTTGCTCACTTGATTAACGCGAGACTCCAGATCAAACTGGGAATTGTAAACCATGCCCATCAGACCTGAGCTTGCGCGGTGGAGCCCCCCTCCAGCGCTTGAGGGCTGACTGGGATCCAACTGTGATCGAGATGTAGCACTGCGCGGATTAGACGGCGATCGAAGATGTCTGGCCAAGGGGGAAGCCTGAGTAGACTGGCCGAGCGGAGCGAATTTCTCTGGATTTTGTGTGAAATTTAACGGCGATGTCGGAGAACTAGGAAGGTGCGCCGACATGATTGATCCTGACGAATCACCGGACGCCGGCGATGAGAAGTATGACCGCTCTGACTTTGCAGGAGACGGATCTCCGGCTTCGCTCGCTGCTTCGGGGTTCATTTGTTCTTCTCGCAGCCTATCCTTACGAGATGGAGGCCGGGGACGAGGTATGGACTTGCGAGATGTAGCAAGAAGATCAATGGCCGCACGTTGGTCAGGGGTGGTCGGCACACCCGGTATTCTACGCACGACACTACCACCACCATTGATGAGAAACGAAGGCGTTGAAGGACCGTTCGATGACTTATACGATGCGGGCATCGTCCTGTGTTTCTTCAAAGGCTGTTTTTCCGGCGTCCGAGGGGTGGTCTGCGAGGTCGCCGTCATGGGAGCGCCGTCTTCGGGGGGAGGTGTCAGTGGTCGTACATGCTTGTTCTCGGCCAAAAATAGAATAGGCTGTGCAGTGCCAGAATCTAAAGAAGCTGTATGATGCACATTTCTTGAGTTTGGTACTGGAGAGTCCTGAGAGGAGGGTGGAGGTGAAGGAGGAGTTGCGACTTCCGAAATTCGCTGAACTAAAGGATTAACACCTTCGGCTGTCTCAGATACCGTAGCGATATCAATATGCGGCCGCAATTCTAGTACATCTTGCTGTGCCAGATTAAGCGCTGGAACAACATTTCTCTTGGGCGTCGATGTCGGTAGCTGTGATGGGAAAGATGAAGGAAGATATGTCTGAGAAAAAAGATAGAGGTTAGCTTAATATCATCAAATTCAAACGAGTCTGTACCGAAACATTCAACGACCGAGGCAGTTGGCCCTGCTCCGCCTCTGAAATCTGTAAGGCTAGATCACTCTTGCTCGCAAAGCCCGATATTGACAAGGGTGAGTGCTTGTCGTCAGCAGGGCAGTCAGGAGCCGCGACCATGTCTGCGGTAATTTGATGATCCAGTGCACCCATTTCAGAGTCATTAGAAATCGGAGGCGGCTGAGGCGGTGTCGGGGCAACCTCATTTGAATTCATATCCGAAGCGCTCGAGACAGGTATGCTAGCCTTCGTAGCTTTGGTTGTCTTCAACATGGAGGATCGTTTGACCACAGCGAAACCCAACTTTGTCTGTTGCGTTTCCTTTGGTTGTGACGGAGTTTTCTCAATCGCAAATTTTGATGAGGGAACCAGCCCAGTCTTCCAGCCCATCACTTTATCTCTTGAAGACAGAGGTTTACTCTTGGGCGGCACAAATTTCAGGCTCTCGCGTTGCTTTCCCTTGAAATTGACGCGTTGTTCAGCCACTCGCTTCTCCCACTCTAACCATTCCTCCTCTGTATCCGCGAGAACATATGGAATATCTGGGCCATCATGCGATGCCGCTGGTTGACGCGACGCATATCCTAATTTCGTACTTCGTAGCTTGCAAAGGTCTCCGATGTATCTTCCTCCACGTACAGCTTCTTCGATGGTAGCCTGTAGCTTCTCTGACCGCTCCTGAGACGTTGGCGATGATGGTTCGGAGGCTGGATACAGTTCCTCAGGCAGTGCAGCAATCGACAGGTGCCAGTGAGATAATCGGGAAGTATACGAAAGGCCCTGTGGCCTCTTCGTCCCTGTCGATGTACTAGAAAGACTTGATGATGGTGTTGCCTCTAACGGAGGCACTTCAGTAGGCGGAAAGACGGGTGTGTATAGAGACATTGTAAGAGAAAAATATGTCCAAGAGAACGCCCGGAGGCGTATGGTAGATACTGGACCGAGTCAACTAGAAATTGGGAGGTTCGGCAACCAACAGTCCAAATGTGGTTATGCCCAAATTCTCACGCTAAGTAATCTCGACGTTCGTCGTTGAGTCATTGCGCTCTCGTTGAACTTGAACCACCATCACCATCGTCTGCCAATATGGGTTTCATCAGGCCATTTAATCATAGATGAGTCGCTGAATAGAATACTCTGCAACTGCACTTGCACGGTCTCACCACAATGAGTCATCTTTGCAGATTAACCTACATGCCACGTTTTATGTTGGTTAACCACCAACGCAGTATCCAAGTTTAGATGCGAACTTTAATATCGCTGAGCTTGTTAAGTATTTTCGTCTTCAAGTTATTCTGACTCATCTTTTGCGTGCCTCATGACGGGCATCGGAGGAAGCATGGCATCCCCATCCAGATAACCGATTGTACAAATGATGCCCGTTTCGCCCTGTACTCTACGCTTGAGTCTGTAGTACTTCGTGGGCACACATGCTTAAGACACCTTGTTCTCATATTACTCACCATGGTTGGGTCTGAAAGGCAATTTATTTGTAATGAAATTGGAAACTCGGTTAACCTTCTCCGTTTTCTAACCATCTCATTCGATCTCGGAGCACATCGCCCTGGGAATGATGCCCAACAATTATTTCCCCGCCTCGGCCTGAAGTCTCTGTGACTTGCACAACCCTTAATATCGCTCTGACTTATACCTTCGGAACAAACGCACGACTCTTCTAGGCCATCACAAACATGGCGCAAACCAGATATGCTCTCTTGCGCTGTTCATAATTTATCTATGGCGCGGTACTTTGGAACATAAGACTTTGGTGAGTGAGAACAGCTGCTCGGCTTTACTACCAGATAATTTCACTCCCGTGGATCTGCAATATACACCTTTGAAGCCGTTTCGGCGGAGTCATCTCCATAGGTTCAATTGTGATACGGAAAAGGCAGCCTTGCTGACTCTTACGACGGTCTCAACGCTCACCTTCACCGCATTGCATAGGACTCGCGGAATTTGAATAGCAAGGCTATCAATGATCGACGAACTAACTAACTATAAATGCTCGACTTCTTTTGCCATACTATCTCCAACTTCCGCTTCTCAGACTTCTACAGTACATCCTCTCGAACTTAACTCAATAGAAACATCTAATTATGGGCTGGAGGAATCACGCAGATCCTATTATCGAAGGCAAACTTTACCTCGGAAAGTGAGTGTGTTCGGTCACTGGATAGCTGCTTGTCAATTACTGACCGTTGTCCTCTTCCCCCTCCTTTTACTCCCCCCCCCCTACGGACGCCCTATTCTCTATCCAAATAGCCTAATTACCGCTACGACACCCGCATCTCTGCATGAACGAAGAATCACACATATTGTATCAGTCTGCCATGAACCCATACCCGCTGAACATCCTCAATCTGGCTATCACGTACACAAGATCCGCGTCGCCGATAGCGAGACTGAGGACCTGCTGATCCATCTTCCTGCTGCCTGTCAATTCATTCACAATGCAATGATGACCCCCAACGCCATAATCCTTGTACACTGTGTTCAAGGCTTGTCGAGGAGCGCATGCGTTGTCGCTGCTTACTGTAAGAGTTCCTCTTTCCTCTCGTTGTCTCGCACCTAATTATTTGTCTGTTCAAGTGATGTGGGCGAGGCGAATGTCGGTCACAGACGCACTCACAGTCCTCAGGCAAGGTAAGATACTGTCTTTATCCATGCTCTCTTGTAATGATCTGACCTCATTTGTCTCCATGTGCCAGCACGCGAGCAGATTTGGCTTAACCCAAGCTTCCAAGAACAGTTGGTCGTCTTTGAGGCGTGTCGATATCAGCCGCACCCCGGTGATGGTATATACCGCAAGTGGCGAATGCAATTGGACGAGGCGCGACGCCGCATTGCTAGCCAAGCCCGTCCATCTGGTTCAGGTAACCGTAGCTAAAGGAGCAGTGCAGCACAGTCATGATGTGCTGAAACACCCTTAGCGGGCTAGTCATGGTTTCCTGATAATCCCAAGCCGTCCTTCGTCTTCACTTATTTATTCGCATTTTTATTCTCACCAACATCTGCTGAAATCACTTCGCTAAACAATTTTTATTTATGCTGGACAATTAACTCAACATAACTTATTCGCTTACTGTATATATTTTTGCAACAATCATTCAAATTGACGTGGGCTGTGAGTGATGAATCTAATTTCGTTTGTACAGCTCTAGCACAGTGTGGTTTCGTGAATACAAGATCGCCGGTATCACATTGACAATATTATATTAGAATCAATTAGAGATTTGTGCATGTCTCTGACATAAACTGCAGGCCGGTCGGTGTTATGTCTTTTGTTTCATCTACATGTCTAAGATGAAGGTTTAATGTGAGTCATTGTCTAACCATTCGTATGGAGGTGGAGTACTTTCACTGATCAATGCTCTCGCTCAAGCCATCAGCTTGCTATTAGTGCAGACAGTTTAGAGATCATTCATCTTACACGAATCGGAAGTCTTCGCTTGGGCCCGCATCGTTGTCCCACGTTAATTAGAGTTTGTTGCTTTGTTCAAGTTTCGCTTTGTGAGTCCACTGCTGATTCAAGTTGGCCCTGGCATGCATACTACACGTCCTCAAACAATACACGCATACAATCAAAAACTTCTCCAGCGGTGAAATGGGCACGGATTTACAACAGCCGAAACACTAAACGGTTACTCTCTGCTGTAACAGCTCGGTTCCGAGTAACTCTTTGTCTATTTCATAATAGCGAAAGAGATGGGCCGGGTCCAGAAGTTACCGTCGTAAACGAGCATACACATTGGGCTGTACCGCCTATTCGCTAGTATTGCTCCCTTAGAAAATGCGGTTACTTCTGAGACATAATGCCATTTCTACCGTGGAATTACCAAGTAAAATGCTCGAATCCTCCTCTTTGCGTCATCTCCGCATAATGTGTATTGTTTTCGTTGCTCTCAGGTGTGTCTCAGCCTGAGGCTAACCTATCGTGAAGGATCTGTTGTATTCTCGGAGCTTGTCTATGGCAGTAAAATAATGCTTAGGATATCTTGATCATACTGCGGTTATGGCGGAATCTCTACAGTCCGTCCGACGTCCACTACACCCATTCCACCATCATCTGTCCAATCAACGATATTGTTCTCCTTAAGTGCCTGTGCCAATTCAACAACAGGCTCGAAAGCCTCGGTATCCGAACCCGCAAACGTGGCAAAATGCATGGCAATCGTGTGCTTTGATCGCACGTCACGGTGTATTTGCACCGCATCTGCAGGAGATGCGTGTAGCGCAGACGTGAGTGGATTATGTGTTAACTAAATAAGCATATCAGCACACGAACAGCTCCTCGCCCTAGTACAAGTACAGGGTCGCAATCTTACCCGAAGACCAAGCGACGAAATGAACGAAAGAGTTCCGCCACGCCAGATTGGTATCATTGAAAGGTCCATAGGTCCGTATCTCTCGCCAATTTCTATTGGCCATAACACATAACATCACTCTCCGTGTACCGATTTTGAACAATTTATCTCACCTTTGAACACCGGACAGGGTCCCCTTGTTCCCAAGTAGCCTGTGTCACTGACAATGATATATGGACATGTGAGCATCTTCGAGCGTGTTGATTGACAAACGCCCGGGAACACTAAATATCTTACCCTGCGTGATATATTCTTGTCTCTGTAGGGGACTGTGATCCGGTTGATCCCGCTTGTCTAACAATCCAGCCGCACCAAAGAGTCGTACACCTGTCCATCACACTGCGGCCTATAATACAATCAACGCGCAGTCAACGTCACTAGTCCAGGGTCGATTGTCGATACTGCCACCACCGTTAACACCGCTTACCACTTGCATGCTGTGACGGAACACAGACGAATGTCACCTTTGATTCGGGCTCATTACCAGTACCTATAGGCGTGGATAGTTCATCCCACCAATCCATTTCCCGGATCTGATTCGCAGGAATACTATTTGAGACAAGAAAAGCCTTGATGCCGAGGGGAACAATAAAGTGCACTGCATTGCCTCTTTCCTGTGAGATCCTTTGGATAGTTGGAAGATCTAAATGATCATAACTATTGAAGATGTTTCAGGAGAATATCATAAGCCTAGGAGATGTACTGACTGATTGTGGCTTATGAGGACATAATGGTATTCAGGTAAGTCTCCCAGAGTACACGGAGCAGGAAGTCTTCTGCGGATGCAAGTCCAAGACGATGGTCCTGCCCAATCAGAAAAAACAGGGTCAAATAGTATCCTTATGGGCGGTTGTTTGTTGACTGTTGGCATTTCAACCAGAAAGCCCTGCACAGAATGATTAGCCTTTTACAGTTGAATATTAATGTAAGAGGTGCAAACAGCATGTCCAAGCCAAGTCACTTTGATTGCTTTTTTATTAAGTTTTATATTATTGAAGTCTGGCGTCACGACCTTCACCGGAGATAAATTATGTCCTGTGAGCTCCTTCGCCCATTCCAACGGGATGTTTCCTAGCAAAGCTGGAAGTTGCCATAGCCAGCTTGAGCTCGCTATACCCGCTGAAGTGTTCGCATCATCTTGGTCGGGAATCTGCCATGGGTTTCTGAATAGTGTCCTGGCTGAGTTTGCGTGATGATAAGGTTGAGGCATGGGGAGATCGTCGTCGTCGTTCAAGTTGAAGTAGAACGACGGCCTGCACCCATCCAAAACAAGGTTGAACAATGATGTCATCGGCCCGAGCGCCTAACGAGCGCCTAAGTAAATAGTTGCGTCAAATACTTTTTGTTCGTGACGGATATGCTAGGTTGAATTATTTGTCAGAAAAATGATGAAAATTTGGCAGTCTTTCCTCAGAAGAAGTGTAATTTCCATCGAGCAGAAAACAAAAGATGCAGATATTAAGGGTTACATATATCGGAGCTCCATTCTAGTCAAATTCAGACATCAGATACATACCATATGTCAAGCATGTCCACGCATATATTTCTAGAACATATAGTACGTCCGTGTCAAAAGGAAGATTATAAATGGCTGCTCTCGGCTTTAAACAAATGTAGCGCGGTTCCTGTGCCTGGTATACAGTAGAAGTTGCTAAGTACATTCATCAGCGTCCCAAACCAAGCTTTTGAGGTCTCGTATCTACTTAATATTACAGATGTCTTTTGCGACGTCATACTCGTACGCGACGGTCGGATGGTATAGCAAGCTATGTCAAGGGGAATAAGGTTCAATAGACACAGTAGAACGACGAAGAACCGATTGGCCCCGATCTGATAAAGACGATAACTCGATCATGCTAGCAGCGCTTCGTCGTTCGGACCCAAGCTCGAGGTCGTCCTTTGCGCCAGGTTTATCATTTTCGCGACGCTGCATTTGTGCATGCATGGCGGAATGCTCGGTGGTCGGTGTGAGATCCATTTCTTCTGAGCCCTCGAGTTGCTCGCCGATGGATGTGAGCTATAGGCAGTGGTACCGAACACTACAATTAGCATGAAAGAATTTAGATATGTTTATGGTGGCGTACATGAACGCGGACTTCGGGCATCGCTCCGGACGCCCAATATTGTGCTATACCTGCAGATTGTGAGTGGTGTGGCGGGTCCCTCTTCAGATCATGTCGTCCATTACTAGGGGGCATACTTAGTCAACCTGAGGAAATTCACTTGAGACGGCAGTTGATTACTTACAGAATTACGAAAAGGGATATTACGTAGAGCTTCCCTATGATAGATTGTAGAAAAACATCCCAAAGGTTCTCCGACCTCTGCATACACCATCTGGTAAGTAGAGCGATTGCTTGGAAGGAATGTATAGTTCCGACTCGTACCATAGTAACGTATACAGCACACGCTGCTATTGCGCATATGCAAGGAGGCAAGGCAGCCTCCCATAGCATTCGTAATAGACCTCCAACGATCTACGTAACAAAATCAATTGGATTTACCAAAATCATCTGACAATAGTAAGACTAACCTGACCAAAACGTCGAGATACGACTTGAGACTTTGCTTGGCTTAAATACCAGAACACTGAAGGTATACTACTCATTAGCTAACATACTTTCCCGGGGGTCCGAGCACTGACTGAGCGCAGTTATTAATATATCGAGTACTAATACATCGTCAGAACCAGGCAATCAATTAAAGGAGGACAATGCGTACCGGCTTGAAGCACGAAGGCGGTGACATCTACGACAAAGAGGTAGAGTTTGAGTACAGAGTATTTTACATAGAGTTGAAGGAGCTACGAACAATCACCCTAAAACACTGGTTAGAATCGGGGGAAATGGAAGCGACAGAAACTCTTACGGGAGGTGGGGAAAATGGTGTCCCCATAATAGATAGCGGATAGTTGAAAACCCTCACGGTGATTATGAGATTCATGATTACCGTCGCTAACAGCAAAGCTGCTAGTGGAAACTGTCAAATACTCAGTAATGTCCAGCAGATATGGAAGAAAACTAGTCTACCAATACTATCCAACGTCGTTGCAAGGCCTGTAATATTTCAGTTTATTGAGGCATGACACTGTAATTGTCTTGACTCACAGCCCAACATCTCCGTATTAGAAACGCATGGAAGGGAGCTGACATGAGACAGTTCTAGGCTACTGTGAACATCGGAGAGAAGAACTACAGTGGAACAATGCTCACCAAGATTGGCTGGATTCGATCCGGCCATTGTAGAAAGACAACATTCCCCTGAAAAGTATTACGAGATAAGAGCGATAATCAAGAGTTATGAAGCCCCAATTTACCCATTCGCCAAATCCCAACACAATCAATCGCCAAGTATTATAGAAAGCAATACATGTCTGAAAACTAAAGTTCATCGTTATTAGAATTAATCCTCGCCAACCGGTATAAAGAACGTACCACGCGGCAAGTGAGACAAAACTGACCAGCAATTTAGTACAAGTGCGCTCTTCACTCGCTCCAGACCAGAACCGTGAGGCCTGGTTCACAAGGATGCCTGTCTCGAAAGCCTGAACGATGGTGCCGGCGACGTTAGGTCCGACGAAGTTGCCCGGATGCTTTGCAATGTTCGTCGGCAGAAAGGCAGCCCACGACGAAGACATTGGAACCAGGCTCGACTGGTCAGGCACGCGAACCCTTGCTATTCCAACGTCGTGGGCGCTTGTTCTGTTCCGTCCCGTCCAATAGTGAAACAGTAATTCGGAAGACCACAACCTGAGAGAAAGGGGGAGGGTAGAAGATGAAGGCCGCAACACAGCCCTCTCGCAGACGATAACAGGGCCTTTTATGCTGCACGAGGCCGACAAATCTTGAAGCCTGAAGTACGGATCTATCGGGATCGGCGTCCGTAGCCTTGCTCGGCGCGCCGACTACACGTGTTCCGGGACAACGAGGAAAGGGCGGCCTGAGCACTTTCGAGAAAGACAGCAATGGGCACTGAGCAACACGGTACCCAGCTTTTCTGCCAGTGCGGGTGTATTTGAGGGAGGGGAAGATGATGGTAGAAGAAAGAGTTTAGGCGGGGTTTGACAGGAGAGCATATGGCCGGACGTCGGTTTTGTATTGTAGCCTCGGTACCGGCGATCGGCGTGCCTGTGGAAGCTTCTTCCAACTTGAATGCTCGTTTAGGAAATGTATTTGTCATCAATACAGTACCTTCTAAGTGGCCGACGCTGATAGCGCCAACGTCTGTTACGCTTCATTCTCATGAGCCACTATGTCGCTGCGCGACGCCGACAACCTAGAGAATCAAAATGACCAGCGTCTCGACGAGCTTCATTCGAAGATCAGGACGCTGCGCGGTGTATGTCTATCTCGTGTTCATTCTCAATGTTCTCTGGCTTACAAGAGGGCCTTAGGTGACGACGGATATCTACGACGATGTCGAGCGCCAGAATCTGACCCTGGACGAGACGGTGACTTCTTTCATCTCGCAAGATAGGCTCCTGGGCTCTTTCTGACAGAAATTTCGCAGTCGAACTCCTTCAGTTCATTCGGCACATCTTTAGCCCAGTCCTCTCAACGAGCAGCAAGGGCTTTCGGCTTGAATGGTGGCGTAAGGCAGTGGAAGCTCATACTTTATTGCGTCTCTTTCCTCGTAGGCCTTTGGTTTGTTTGGAGGATATTTGGCTGGTGGACAACCTGACCTTCGCGCTGTTGCAGCAGACGCACATGTTTAATTTGTTTCTCACTGTATCGTAAGTCCTGATTTGAAATGTTATGTTGAATCGGATCACATTCAGTTATATTTGACAGATTAATATTGCGCTTCACAGGACATATAATTTATGCTTGCTTTCTGGAATCTCTTGTGCAGATTTGTTGCTGTGGTCGTCAAGCCTCTTGTCCAGGCACCGACGTCGGAACTTGGGTGCTATGCTAGCGCGGCTAATCTCCCGGGCCCCTTCCTTCTATATCCAAACTTCAATATATGTTCCTCCCCTATTTCTGGACTTGCGTATTGAAATCACAACCAATGATGTCAGTCGGACATTGCTACTATCCGATGCTGATAACATGAGATTCATGATTTCATGTCGAATGACGTCGCCGAAGGGTGAAGAGAGCAGGAGATATATAGCATAAGCTACTTTACACAAAGGTGGATCATAAAGCATAGGGTGCTTGCAAAGTCTGATACGAATCATACTTTCAAGAAATTGGTCCATTCGGAGGAATCGTCTTTTCTAGTTTTAGGCGCAGTTTGGCTGCGCTCAGCGACTACGTCAACGCTATTCCCGAGCCAATCAAGTAAACCTTCTTGAGGTCTTTGAGGCCGTGGTGGAGCGGCGGGCGGGGCGGGTAATGCGCAATCTGGTGGTGGGGATCGTGGCAAGCTCGTCTGAGACGTACTCGGGCGATGTTGGTATCGTGGGTCCGGTGGAGGTTTTGATAAGAAATCAAACACCTTTCCAAATCGATTCGTGTTACGCGCCGGGATCAATGTCTGCTGCGTATCAAATGTGTGCTGCGACAGAGGCGAGAACACTGGCTGTGACCCGTTTCGCGCATGTGAGGTTGACCGGGTGTGAGCGTAGGCCGGGGGTGGGTGCCGGGTACCGAGTAGAGCCGCAGTTGAGAGTTGGCTTTGACTTTGGCTCTGTTGAGTTAGTGCCGTTGCGCCGCCTCCACTGACTCCGGACCACGGGGACGCAGAGCGAGAGATATCAGAGCCTCCATGTAAACCCTGCGCATGTCCGGGATTGAGTGTGTTGCCCGATCGAGAATTGATCGTCGGTTGAGTCGTATATATATCGGGGACTACACAAGCTGGCGACACTTGGGGTGAATGGTCTGGTGCAATCTTGTAGTCAAACATATTCGGTTGCGGAGCTATGCGTGCAGGGCGGAGTTTCCTTCGGCAGAAATAGAGCAATAGGAAAACGAGAATGCCCAATGCAATGAAGGTGCCAAAAGCGATGGAGAGAATTAGTGTGATAGTTGACGCCTTTGAGGATGCAGCATTATCGTGCCTGAACGTGCGTGATCCGAATCATGGGGGAACAAGATGAGAAGTCAGCATTGAATAGAAAAGATGGTCAGAAAGATATGATTAATAGATATTTTGGTGGCACTTACACGGACGTGGGAATTGGGAGGCTCGTCTTCGTTGATGTAGGAAATGAGGGCTGGGATGATGTTGATGACCTGCATTACATGTCAGATAATGCGCTCGTGCAAAGCGTGGATTATGCTTCAGTGGATAGATAGACGCACAAAGTGAGCCAGGGAGGTGAAATTGCCTGAGAAGCTGATGGCATGTTTACCCCGGAAGGTGAAGAAGGGTCGCTGTAATTCCACAAGTCAGCGCTTCTCCATGATCGACGGTGTCCAATGAGAAGCAAAGTAGACGTACACTTCCGTGTCATTCACCGTAATCGTCATGTAGTCCAAGTCCAGCCAACTTCCACCGGGAACAAAGTGCGAGGTCAAGGAAATGAAGTGACTTCCAGTCGTGTTAAATGTAAGTGCAAAGAGAGGCTGTTGGTACAGCGTTTCGGGGGCATTCGCGGAGAGGAAAATGATGAGGTTGTCGAACTGGACGCTGTAGTTAGCCTAGTCCCATATTAGCAGAGCGTGGGGTTAAGGTGAGAGTCTTTCGCTCACATGGCTAGGTCCTTTCGTCCCGTACAAATAGATTGCGGAGCCTTTATGCAATAGGTCATTAAAGAGATACGCAGTCGTGAGGGGCAGCTGGCTTACCAGTGAACGTAATGTTTGCACTCGCGCCATCCGCCTGTGCACTGTGATATGTAGATTGGAAGAACAAGTCGGTGTTGGGATCTGATGAAAGCTGGGGAGCCCAGTTTGAGGAGTATATGATATCCTGGGATATGTCGTCGATGGTGAGGTTCGTGAGCATGTTGAACTTTTTCGTTAATATGGCATTCAGGTCTGGGAGAGGTTTAAGAGCGGATTTCGATGGATTTCGACGGGGGGAAAGAGGGTCGTGGCTTGGACGTGAGGTATAAAGAGCGATAGGGGCCTCAGAAGAGGTGTTAGCGTCGGAGAGACGGATGAGGACGAGTTCGTATCAAGATCGTGATGGTGCAGACCATACAGCGTTGAATGCCGGCCAAGCGCAGATCCGGTCTTTTCCCACTGCCAGTGCCTTCAACTTCCCGCCGGCTAAGTCACGTGGACGGAAGTCAAATAGTTTATCTCCGCGTTTGGCAACCAGGTCTCAGGTCTGCTTCCGTCCGTCACGACGACGTTCACAACCTTGACTCTCGGCGAAAAAGAAGAGCAAAAAGTGCCATAAGAACTCCTCTGGGCATGCAAAATTTGATTGTAGGCTATCCATCTTATCAGGAGCTGATGTCTTACCGGCATCTGTCAAATCGTCTAGCGATCAGATTCTGCAGAACACAATTTGAAAACGTGAGAGCATTGAGCGTCCTACTAATATTCTTATAGGAACTACTCCTGTTTTCTACCAATTATGTTTGCTGTGTGGTCTTCAGAGACATCGAAACTATCATCCGCTCTAAGGGCTTTACGCCTAGTGTGCACGCGAACGCACCCTATAGCTTTACAAGCTCGACCTCATCTACGCTAAAGGTACTAAACAAGTTTATTTGGTTCACTTCTTCTAATCCCATTTATCTAAACTCTCTTCTAGATCATACTTTGTTTAAAAACACGTATCTCCTGCCGACGCTTTCTTCACAACCCATTCCATTCAAATGCGTCGCTCTTCTCGAATACGACCGAGGCCTTTAGTGGGAGAGAGACAGAAGACGGGCCCACAGAGACGCCATACTTCCCGCTTTCGACAGTCCAGGAGTTAATGCGGGCTTCCCAATAGCTGAACGCGTACTTGTCGAGTGTTACCTCCACACTACGCGTCTCGCCTGGCTTGATATCCTTGACTTTCTTGAATGCCTTGAGCGTCCGCGCAGGGTGCGTTAGCTCCGATGTCTCTGACAGCGAAACATAGACCTGGACAGCCTCGGAGCCCAACACAGAGCCCGTGTTCTTGACTTTGAAGCTGACTGTCACTGACACGTCCTTCGAGGCAACTTTCGGCTTGGAAACACTAATATCTGAATACTCGAAGGTGGTATACGAGATTCCGTATCTGTGGAAAATGAGGACGCGGCAAACATCAGAAGCGATTCTTACTCACCCGAAAGGCCAGAGCGGAGCGGTCTGTACGTGGTCGTAGTGTTTGTAACCCTTTAATTCATATTAGATTAGCGCTCACACATATCAATAGATATAGCCACTTACGACGAAGAGGTCTTCGGAATACAGCACAGTACCATTCTCCGAATGGAAATGGCCAAAAGAGGGAGTATCTTCGAGGCGCTTCGGGAAAGTAAGAGAAAGCTTTCCTGATGGATTAACCTTGCCGAACAGCACATCGGCAATGGCGTCCCCGGTCGCATTTCCAAGATACCATGAGTGCACAAGAGCAGGGACGGAGTCCGCCCATGGCATTGTAATGGCCGATCCCTATTTAAACATATACGTTAAGTATGCTTCAATCACTAATGAAGCTCTTTTGAAAATGTTAGGCCACGTACAGACTGCGTAACGACAACAGTGTTCTTGTTTGCTGCCAATACTTTCTCGACAAGCTCGTCTGTGCGACCGGCAAGCGAAAGCGTCTTCCTATCGTAACCTTCGGTCTCCCAGTCAGAGTTTAGGCCAACAACGACGATCGCTACATCGGCCTCTGATGCAAGACGGACGGCTTCGGAAATTTCACCGTCGCCATCGATAACGGGAGCACCACCCAGGCGGACAGCAGGGTTGACGTCGCACAGCGTCTCGTCTTCATCGCCGTCAGCTGGCCCACGGACATTGACATATTCAACGAGGATATCGTGTGCGACACCGGCCTTGAGGTCGACGGAACCTGTCTCCTCTGCCGTTCCAGAACCAAAGAACGCGACGCCACGACGCTGGCGAGTCCAGTTGTCTATGATGAGCTTGCCATCGACATATAGCTGCGCAATATTGTGAGTTAATGTGACTTGCGATGGAGGTCAGACAGAAGGGCAAACCTTAGCGCGGCCCGCGACAGTCAGCCCGAACTCGAACTTTTGGTCACTGGATCGGGGCTTTAACTTGCCATTAAGCTTTAGCATCCATCGCTCAGTGATATTTTTCGGGTAGGACGTCGAAATGAAGCAACTCGTTTCGTCAATGAGTTTTGTTTCCACAACTTCCCCTACAGCGGCAAGACTTGAGTCGGTGTTATAGTACGAACCTATCCAGCCCTTTTCGCCCTTTTCGGTCACAATCTCGTAGTCAAGACTGGGCAGGGTCACCGTCGCTGTGAGACAAAGAGCTCGTAGTGAGTTCGTCGATAATCAAGATTAGGAACGAAATGCAAATCACCTCGTGCTCCCTCTGTGTAGGTGACCTCAACGTTTGGTCCAAGCGCTTTGACGATACCATCGTATGGGGAAATGAAGTAGGAAGGCTTTAGAGACGCTGATCCACCACCAGAAAGAACGAGAGCTTTCGCATTGCCGCCGACGATCGCAACTTTCTTCAGCTTGGACGCGCTTAGAGGAAGGATGCTCCCCTCGTTCTTTAAGAGGACAATGCCCGAAGAGGCGACATCGCGCATGAGCTGAGCATCTTCCTCGCTCTCTTTCGTGCGTTCCTCGCCATCTCCATCTAACACCTGCTGGTGGGTAAGCTTTATACTCATTCACGTGCGATATTACGGGCTATACCTCAGGAGCGCCTTGTGCACATTTTTGCACGAACTCGAGGACCTTCAAAGCGCGTTCTTTCACGGTGCGAGTAGTGAGTTTTCTTGCAACTACTGAACGCGTGACCTTATCGGAAGTCCTCCATTTATTTGTACCCGGCATCTCCAGATCAACGCCTGCGTTGATGCTTTCCGCTACACTGTAAACGCCAAACCTAATGCAAGCCACTATTGTGAGAAGAATGCGATATTTTCGATAGGTTGACTGTACCAATCACTCATGACAAGCGCATCGGACTTCCACTCTCCCCTAAGAATCTCCTTTAAGAAGGGATGTTCAGAGCAGTGAATGCCATTTAGGCGGTTGTAACTATGAAATTTATTAGATCCTTACTTCACAGGAAAAAATGCACCCATGGACTTACGCAGTCATGTACGACCAAGGTTGTGCATACTTTTGGGCTAGCATGAAAGGCATGAGATAAATTTCGCGTAGTGCTCTTGGGCTGACATCGCTGCTGTATGCCATACGATCATCCTCCTTGTCATTGGCCCTAGTGAAATCCAAGTTAGTTTCGGACTTAATTCAGCACCTTATAGATGTTGTACACGAAATGCTTGATTGTTGTGCCAATCCCCTGGGATTGAATGCCCTTGACGTATGCCGCTGCGAGCATCCCCGAAAGATAAGGGTCCTCAGAGAAGCTCTCGAAACTCTAATGATGCAATCAATCAATCTGACACACGGGTCGGCGGGGCAATAGAGTCGTAAAACGCACTCTTCCTCCGAGGGGTGACTAGCATAGCCATACGGAATCAGCTAACGAGCCGTGTATACAGTCAAAACTCGATACGCACGCGCTGGATGTTGCATGTTGGCGCTAGAATCACAGAAGCGGCTCTAAGTTTGGCTTCGGGAGCGAGGAGTTTCGCTCCAACCATTTCGACGAGCTCCGGGTCCCAAGTAGCCCCCAACGCCGTAGAAGACTGGAATCGAGCGCATTTAGTGAATATCAAACTAATTAAAAGAAGTTTTGTGGGACACACCGGAAGACATTTCGCGGGTGTACCCATGAAGAAATGATTCCCTCGTACACCTGACAGGCAAATGTCGGTCAAAGGGCTGCAAAGTCAGTGGACTGTGGACTACAGAAAGTACGAACCATTCGGTCCATCGCTGACCTGGATGGATGGGTTAGCCCATGTAATGAGAAGGTAGTCTCACTATTCACCTTGATAGGCGGGACACCAAGCCTTGGAATACCGTGTGTATGCCAGAAACCAACGCCAGCTGTGAGAGCGATTGCTTCCTCGAGGGTGAGCTGCTCTACTATGCTTTTGACGTCAGCTTTCGCGAAGTCAGAGGGTGCCATATTTTGTGCAAGGCGGATGTTATCTCGTTGGTCGCCTCTGTCGGGAGATGCTGGTGGTTACAGGAAGAGGGGAGAAGACGGTATGTAGCTGCTGCATGGGGCCTATATAATGGTCCTCACATCCGGTCTCTGAACCGGCGAGCACTGCTAACCAAGTTATGGATAATTTGTTCCGTCCCCGTGAGCACTTCACACAAGAGGTAGTAACGCCGAGGTTTTCCCGAATCATTCGAACGCAATCCCATTTCAAGTACTACCCCGCTTCATCGCGGCTCATAATAAACTGACAACGGACAGCTACACGATCACTAGAGGTCCTTGTGTGAGATGTAAGAAGTTTTGCATGGCTTCAATCTCACACAGCAGCTAGATTGGAGTTCGGCATCGGGAGTTGGGCCCTGCATACTTATACCCAGAGCAATCAGGTGAAGTGCATCAAACTAACTACAGATCAGCTCAGCCAAGCACTTCGATACAGGCCGAGAATAAATTCGAAGGCACTCTAATGTTATTTCTTCCGCGATCGTCTATCTTTCGGACGAAAGTTTGCATCCATTCATAACAGCGTGCGGATGATTGGGGAATGCCCGAGTCCCATATAACTTCCGTATAGCAGCTTCAGTTCATGAGGAGACTTGCCTGTCCTTTGATGCTACGAAACAATGATTTGATCTCATGCAAGTTGTATAAATATTGGAAGTCTGACGTACCGGAAAAACGTCGGGACAACTTGAATGGCTGCCGGATGGTTATTCGCGGGGTAGTAATGTTAAGTCAGCAACAAGGATACTATATATGGTACTAGTACTACTAGTGCTTCACAATAATGTACGTAATGAACTGTAAGTCAATAAGATCACATAACTGATTACCTTTTCCGAAAGATATATGTTCAACACAGTTGGCAACCGAAGAGACACTGCTTGACATTGAACTTGATTCACCTCAGCCACTCACCTTCACGCGCAGGAAAATCGCAAGAACCAATGCAAAGCTGAAAATTAACCTGTTCCTTAATCCTTCGCTCGAAGCTTGCTTGTGAACTGAAGGTTTCGCCAAAGTGCTCCACCAGGACTCTCAGTCCACCTACGTGGAAACGATGACCACTCCGTTGTCAGATCTGCCTTACATTGCGTTTCTAACAGCATATCCGCACCCAGCATTCATTTTATACGGGAGAAAACAATACGGACAAGGTGCAGCGACGTTAAACCCAGTCTTCGGGAACCCGGCTTTTCGCTCTCTAATCTTCGGACCGGACGAAGATACTGCTGAACTTGGTTTCGCGTTCATAAAGTCATTAGATTCTGTCGAAAAGGCTCAAAAGCTTGCTTATTGGCTTGAAAAGGGGAAGAGGGATGCAAAGTATAGAGAAGAGAGTCTGGTAATTGAAGTGAAGCCGTCGTGGACACCCCTGGATGCAACACCGGTGTTGTTGGAGCTCACGCAAACGATTGTGGATGATTTCATAGTCTGCACGTCGACACCCCGTTCGCCTCTTCCCAAGTATGCCACCCGAAGAGTATCCTCTACAAGCCCAAAGAATCGGATAGGTCGTGATTTCAATATGCGGATTCCAGATTTCTCCCTGGCATCGCCACAGAACAACCCGGGCATTTTGGGCTCAATTTCTACCTCGTTGACTGCAATCCGTAACTCGACTAGTAGCGGTGGCCCAAGCTCTCGCTCTCCTGAAAGGCATTACGACGCGACTGTACAAAAGCCTGGCCAGGAAATGAAGGAAATGATAAACACCTTCAATTGGCATTTGACCCCTCTTGGACCTCGTCATATGTGGGATCCAATATTAAAAGTCGCTCTGAATTTTATCCTTGCCTATCCATATCCCGTATGTTGACTCACTCTATTTTATGAATTCGAGTTTCTCAAATGTGTTTGCGAATAGGCCGCCCTTTGGTGGGGTTCTGAACTTGTCCTACTCTATAATGATGCCTATAAGGAGATGGCAGGCCATAAACATCCGCGCATATTTGCTGAAAGAGGAAGTGCGTCTTGGGGAGAGCTCTGGGACCATCTAGGCCCTTTAGCCGATCAAGTATTCACTGGTCTTTCCATCGCGAAAGAGGATGGTAAGGAACTGTGTATTATTAAGCATTTTCACTTGAGTCTAACTTGGTTCAAGATATGCTATTCTTCAATCGTCTAACGGAGGCGAAGCTTCCTGAGGAGACTTACCATTCGTGGAGTTGGGTAAGCAAGGACGAAAAGCGATCAAACTTCAAATGTCTTATGAAATCTGATAGGTTCCGATCTCTGGCGATGACGGCAAAGTCGAGGGCATCATAAACACTAATTTTGGTACAAGTCTATCTATATCTTCTTATACGAACGTTTCTCAGCAGTTTACAGAGACCACCCAAAAAGTATTATCGGAAAGGCGAATGTTGTTTCTCCGAGATCTAGCTAATAGTGCTGGTAAGTGTGCCTATTCCTAGAACCAGGGATTTACGAGTAAATTCTCACAAATTGTCGCTCAGGCTTGGCGAGAACTCAGGTAGAATTCGCAAGGGCTGTTCTCGACGTTATTTCTCTTTCTCAAAAAGAGTCAGTATACTTTGTCATTGGCAAAATCATCACCACTAAGCATTGATATTAGCTGCCCGTTTGCGGCGTTTTATTTTTGTAATGTGAAAGGTATGAACGCATAACTTCATCAACATAGCTTCATGCTTACAGTCAACAATAGAGACCGGCGCTCCAGTTGAAAATGGCCCCCGAACTTCATACATTCGACGATTAGTCGACGATCTACCCATGAAAATCGAGCTTAGGAGAGCAAGTACTGTGGCTATCCCAGAGTCGCATCGTTCCTTCCCACACACAATAGAGGTTGTAATTGAACCAATGGCGTTTCGCCACTCGCCAAAGACTCATTCGCACGGATCGCCAGGAGCAACTTATCATTCCTCGGATAGTTCACTACCTGATATGAGGAGCACCAGCTTCAGTATGCTCGACTCAAAGGCCGTTTATTCTCCTGCTACAGAGGGTGATTTGAGACCGACGACGGAATCTGCTTCTGTGTGGTCATCAGATAATTCCTCAGCTACAGCAATACAGAACCCTGCAGTCATGTGGCCCTTCGAGGAAGCAATTGTGTCTCGGCGTCCTGTACATGTTCCGAATTTACCCGGTTATGTCGTTGAAGGTCTCGAGATGCGAGGGTGGGGAGAGCCTGCGCGTGAAGCGGTTGTGATACCTGTAGTTGTCGACGATGCAAACTTGCCTTGCGCTGTCTTGGTCATGGGTCTCAACAGCAGAAGAGGATACGACTCAGAGTACGAAAGCTGGATAGATTTGGTCCGACTGTCTCTTAATTCCCTGATGACGGCTGTAAAGGGACGTGAAGCCGATCTTATTCGTGCTGAGTACGTCATTGAATAACTGGAAGACGCTCGAGAAACTGACCTCTTTCAAGGCATCTAGCTCAATTGGATAGTGCCAAAACGGCCTTTTTCAGCAACGTGTCTCATGAACTTCGTGAGCTAACGTGGACTTGCATCATTCGGGCTTGTCTTATAATATGAACAGGGACGCCTTTGACCCTCATTCAAGGTCCCTTACAGGATAGCCTTGCTCTTGTGTCTGAAGGGAAGGCGAAAGAACATCTTAAGATGGCGTCCCGCAACGTCCTTAGACTGTCTCGTTTGGTCGACTCTCTAATGGACTTCAGCAAACTAGCTGCAAACCGACTTGAAGGTCCGTGGATGTCAAGCATAGCTTTCTGTAGGCTAACTGTCATCAAAGGGCGCTTCAGAGCTGTCCAGCTTGGCAGCTATACTGCTGACCTAGCAGCCTTATTTCGAAGGTGAATATCAGAATAGTTATACACGTGCTTTTCTTAATCTCGTGTGTCATTGTAGTGTCATTGAAAAGGGAGATATCCAGGTTTGTCAACTCCCTTGAGTTGGTGAACAATCTTTTTTTATTAATTATCAATAAAACAGTACATCGTCACCTGCGACATGTCGGATAGAAGGTTGTGTTATATTGACCCCGAGTAAGTGCAGCGAGTTCAGCGTCACTTTGGTAGTAATTTCTGAACTTGCTTTGCGTAGCTTCTGGGAAAAGATTATCTTCAACCTTATCGGAAATGCTTATAAGTGTATTTATCATCCTGTCGTTCATTTATTGAGTACACCATGATGACACCGATACAGATACATTGCGCGGCTCAATCGTAGTCTCACTCACGTACGATAGTGACTTTGCGCATTTTCGTGTCAAAGACACCGGTGTCGGTATACCTGAGTCAGGTTAGTTGGATCAAGAAAGTGACTATATCTGCTAAAGCATTGTTTAGACATCGACAAGATTTTCGAGAGATTCCACAGGGTGGATGTAAGTATCTTCCATTGTTATCGACGCTCATCTCTTACTTTGTTTACCTGAAGGCCACGAGTCGCAGCCATGAAGGAACAGGCATCGGTCTAGCCTTGACAAAAGTATGTCTTAACGGTACAAGCCGTGCGTTTGGTGGCTAATACGAAAATAAGGAACTTGTGAAACTGCACGGTGGCACACTTTCTGTGATCTCAAAGACGGAAGATGAAGATCCAGAAGACTACGGCAGTTGTTTCACTGTTACACTTCCTCTTGGGAAAGATCATCTACCATCAGCGCATATCATTCATGATGATGGCGATATACCACATCAAAGATTTTATGCTCGAGGTATCATCGACGAAGCGACCCATTGGTCTTCTCGCCAGCCAGACGAGCGAACACCCAGCGAGTCTAGTGACTCCGGTGGAAGTAGTGAAGGCAGCAGGATGGACCCTTCCACTCTCTTCTTTGCTAAGAGTGACATAATTCTGCTTGGTGAGTATGATGACTCCTCTCTATGCATTTGGTATGTTGATCCTCCTACCGTTTAGTGGATGACAATGCGGATATGCGACGAGTAGGTACTTTGAAGTGGTACAAAGCAAACTAACCATTCACTCTCATACCAGTACATCAAATCTCTGTAAGTACAGATCTTATTGTATACCCACAGGAAGTCAACTCAAATCTCATAACTCCAGTTTCACTCCTTATTGTCAAGTCATCGAAGCGGCGCATGGCCAAGAAGCTCTCCGTATCCTTGACAAAAAGATACCTAACCTTATTCTGAGTGATGTGATGATGCCTGGTATCGTCGATATTTTGTGGCTTCTATGCATAACTCGAGCTGAACTATTACGGCATAGTTCTGGATGGCTATGGTTTGATTGCTCATGTCCGACAGCGACCAGAATGCAGTGAGTAGATAGTCATTTTTTTGCGAAGGGATGTTCTTGACATTGGTCCTAGAACTTACACCTATCATCCTTGTCACTGCAAAGGAGAGTGAAGAGTCACGGGTAGAAGGTCTAGTAAGTTTGTTGTCGTCTAGTCGTCAGCTATCCTCTCACGCAGAAATAGTTATCGGGTGCTGATGAGTGAGTCCAACTATGCTACTGATGCTAATTAACTAAAATGTGCATCAGTTACATGAGCAAGCCATTCACGGTTAGTGGCTCATCTGACTATAAATAATTGTTCGCTGACGTAGGATTTAGGGAAAAGAACTCATAGCGCGTGTTCATCTTCAGATGCAACTTGGCAAGCGTCGAATAGATTTGGAGGTATGGGTCTCAATGTCTACTTTATCACTCAGAGGCTAAAGTTTATCTTCAGGCAAAATTCATGTAGGAGTCTCGAAGTCGTTGTGGGAGCGAACATCATGATTGATGTTTTTGAAGGGAGCGCACTCGCGAGATACAACTTCTTTCAGACTTGTCTCCTGTGGGTATAATAAGGTGGACAACAATAGTTTTTCTTCTCGAACAGGTCGCTAAATCTATCTTTGCAGAGCGGACGACTCTGGAAAGTGAGTGTTCTCTCCTTAGAGAAACAATTGTTTTATACTAATTCACACCTCAAGAGTACAATACGGTATGTGATTGCATGTTTGAGTCCTGTCTCATTCATGGATTGTGCTGTTAGCGAATGGCCGATGGCGCGAGATAAGCGGATTTCATCCGACCGACGCATGGTGAGTTTGTGTTGTTCTGTACTTAATTGCGTCTCTGATTAACTCGTTAATCGTCTTAGGCCGGATAGGTATACCTAATATCATGTTTTTATGGGGGCAAAAATTTGATACTCAGTTAGTGTTCGAGATGATGACAGGGATTCTGTGCTTGAATGCTGGAAAGCAGCATATGAGCGACACGAACAATCTTCGATGGAATTTCGTGCGTTAATTTCTTCTTCTCCCCTCCCCTCGGCGTGCACACACACTATATTCCTCTGACTGGTTTGACAGGTTTCAAGAACGGGACATATGCAAAAGGCTCTTTCCAACCCCTGAAAATAGAAACTGGCGTCGGTGTGTTGTTCCACGTTTCTTAGTGAAGGCTTGTAGAGTAACATATTTCTTCGTCCTAGTAACTGGTGTAATTGGGACCATAACCGACATTTCAGACCAGCGTCTGCTTGAGGAATCCAGACTTGCGCATGTTCAAGAGCGAGAGATCGAGGCGCGGAGGCGAGCGGAGGAGGCGGAAGAAAGACGAAAGGAGGCGGACGAACGTCGGAGAGGACAGGGTAAGGTTAATGATCAACACTGTCTTCACAACTGATAGACTAGCCTTTCCGAAGAACTCTTGATTGACGTTACCTCGCATGAATTACGACAACCCGTATCTGCAATTTTGAACTGCTCAAGTCTTGTCCGCTCCAATCTGGCTAAGCTCCGTGATGAACTGCAACGACGCTCTCAGGCCGACAAATCATTTGGGCTCAATAAAGAGCTTCTCCCGAAGATTGAAGAAGATCTTGAAGCGCTCGACGCCATATATCAGGTATGTGTTAAGGCTGATTATATGTGTCTGATTCTAATATGTCTTCGGAAGTGTGGCCTAGCTCAAGGTAAGTATGGCACACCTCATGATCTGGTTTCTACTTGTTGACAGTGACATTACAATAGAACGCATTGCAAACGACGTACTCTCATTGTCAAGGATTCAGTTACAGATACTGTCGATTCAACCTATTGAGTTTGAGCTCGTTTCTGAAGTCCAGAGGATCATGGCTATCTTTCGTAATGAATTGAAGATGTGGGTGAATCAAATTCAGAAATAAGTGCTTAATTCACCCTATCATCACACAGGAAACGCATAGAACTGGATCTGAGATTTGGAGAATCCATCGATCGACTTGGTATATCAACAATTCGGTCGGATAAATTGCGCTTTGGTCAAGTCATGTTAGTGTTTCCATACATCTATACCAACGGACGCTGACTTGATGGGTAGAACAAACCTGCTCAGTAACGCTATTAAATTTACAGATGTAAACCTTATTACGATAATGCCTATGGAGACCGCGAGTTAACCCTGCATACTAGACTTCAGCGAACAAACGTGAAATTGATGTGAATGTGGAAGTTTCCAGATGGGCGCCACCTGCAGATGGGCCCTGTATCCCTCCCAAAGAAGACGACAAGCCGAAGAATCCCGCCTCGGTGACAAATCGTGGCAGTTCCTCGATATTTGTCTATATTTCCGTCAAAGATTCGGGACCGGGCTTGATGCCTGAAGACCTGTCTCTACTTTTCCAGCGGTACGAGGACTATTTCTGTCCAGGTTTATCACTACTGACATTGTAAGCTGGTAGTTTTCAACAAGGCTCGGTACGTATTTACGATTCTTGGTGTTGCTAGCGAGATTACTAACATCCTCTTAATCAAATAGAACTCTCATAATGTTTTTGGAGGGTCGGGACTCGGACTATTCGTGTCAAGAAAGCTCTGTGACCTACTTGGGGGTCGGATAGAGGTACGTTGCATTTGTTGACCGATCCAAAGGCTCATTTCATCATGCAACATCGACCACAGGTTGCCAGTGTTTATGGTGATGGAGCAACCTTTCGCTTCTTCATTGAAGCTGTTCCCGTACCAAGCCCAGGACATACTCAAGCTGGCTTGCAAGATAGTCCTGAGATGCTTAAAAGCAGTTCCATGCGCAGCTCGAACTCATATGGCATACCCCCAGACATCCATTTATCAAGCCCTTTGCAGTAAGAGCATTCCATCCCAAATCAGCCGTACTTGAGCTTATGCTCAAACTTCTCTTCAGCATATTGATCACTGAAGACAACCTAATAAACCAGGTAAGTAGAGATTGTATATTCACATTGATGATTCGGAAGTAGCTTATATGATGACTGCTTTCAGACTGTCCTAAAGTTAGTGCTTCAACGAAGAATGCACTGATTGCCATCTGTACTGAATGCTCCATGCAGCCGTCAGCTTAAGAATGCTGGATGCAAAACTGCCCTGGCTTCCAATGGCTTACTAGCTATTCAGCAAATCCAGAAGCTCGCAAGCCAAAAAGACACTGAGCAGAAACAGTTTGATGCCATTCTTGTAAGCGTCAGTCCATTGACTCGTAAGTACTTAAGGCTGACGACATTCGCAGATGGACTGTGAGATGCCTGTCATGTATGTCAGCTATAAAATCCAATGTTTTGCGGCTGTCTTAACTTAGCATCTCAGGGATGGTCTGACTGCGGTTCGGGAGATTCGAAAGATGGAGGAGACAGGCGCGCTTCCAGCCCGGAACCTTATATTTGCTATAACTGGCAACGCGCGAGACGGGCAAGTTCGTAGCGCGCTGGAAGCTGGCATGGACGAGGTTATCGTACGTTCGACTCTACATTACTTGATTATTGAAACTGGACGACATTCAATCCTTGTTAGATCAAACCATACAAGCTTGATGAACTCCTTATGAAGATTCAAGACGCGATTGCAGCATCGCGTAACCCATAGGGTGCTCGAAGGTTGGGCTAATTTGAGATATTCATCACTAATTATTTCAATAGACACGCCCGCAATACACCAAGAATTCGAATGATAGTTATACGCCATTTTCCGAAGCAGTTATCGCCGTCATTGTACATAATTCCAATCTACTTTCGCAACTATCAGGCCGTTTCGCATGGACATGTAGCTTTTTACTCTTTTTCCAACACCATCGCACTCACTTTGTAGCACGAACAGAACTCTTTTCCCCCTTCTATTAATCATCTTGGAATTTTTTAGACACATGTTAATGTACGTTTCAAGCTGTCGATCTGCTGTATGTATATTATTGTTTTTTCTTGGGATTTCAGAATTATCTATCTACGTCAATATACATGTGGCCATAGATAATCCCGCCGAGCATGGACGGTGCGTAATCGCACGGATGTTTGACCCCGCTGTCATCGTTGCACACCGTGAACTGGTATTGGAAGAATCGCGAACTCGAACGAAGAGTCATTCGATGCAAGCAGTCGGGTCCGGAGTGAGAGTCAGTACTACCGGGTCCGACCAACAGTGTCCAGCGCCTGGCTTCAGAAATCATTGAAATAGAGCACCGAGTTCAGCACAACTATTGTCACATAGATTATCCATTCCGCGTCTCTCAATCATTAGGCCACTCAGAGTTTACAAGCGTTTACTGATTCAGAGAAACAATGTCCGGAGGATTAGACCTCTCGCGGCCGTGGGACGTGCTCCGATATCTTGCGGGAACACCTTTTGCGAGCTCCCGTGTGGAACCCTTAAGTGGGGGAACTGCGAATTATATCTTTCGGTTACACTTGGAAAGGCGCTATGAGGGCATGCAGACGCTTGTATTGAAGCATGGAAAGGCATGGCTCCCCGCGGACAAGTCGTTTACTCTTTCTTTGGAACGGCAGGTAATGCTCTCATCGCTTTTCCCGACAACTTGAAGTGTCGGAAGTATTAATGAAGAATGTTAGAAATTTGAAGCGCTGGCCCTGGGGAAGGTGAACGCAGTTCTGCCTGTCGATGCACTCGCGAGGGCCCCGACGCTCCATCACTATGACCCGGAGGCGCACGTCCTCATCATGGAAGACCGCGGCGCGGACGCGCACACGCTCAAGCAGCTCATAAAGGATAACTTGTTGGACGTGCCAGCGTGCCAAGTCATCGGGCACGCACTGGGCACCTTCCTCGCCACCGTCCACAGGGAGTGCACCAAAGACGTGGCGCTGATGAGAGAGCTGGACGGAAACGCGGAGATGAAGAAACTGAGCGCGTTCGCGACGTATGGCCGGCTAGTGAGCACCCTGACCGGGGAGCGGAAGGGGCACGCGGGCGAGTCGTTGTTCGACCCGCCGCTGCTGGAGTCATTGCCAGGAGGGTGCGTGCAGACGGTGGAGGAGATCGCGCAGGAGACGGCACAGGCGATCGTGGGCGCGGACGCGGGGAGCGTGTTCACCATGGGCGACTTCTGGACGGGCAACATCGTCGTGCGCACACGGACCGACACCGACACCGACACCGGGGCCATGACCGTCGAGCGCATCTTCGTCATCGACTGGGAGCTCACGAAGCCCGGCCTGCCGTTCCTCGACTTTGGCCAGTTCGTCGCGGAGATGCACACCCTGCGGCGCTTCCACGAGTCGAGCGCGCCGTGCCTCCGAGTCGTCGACGCGGCGCTCACTGCGTACTTCGCCGCGTACAGAGCGGGCTACCCCGTTGACGAGGCGTATTTGCGGGGCGCGACGGCGCATGTTGGCGCGCATTTACTCGCGTGGACTGTGGTAGCGGGCTGGGAGCCGAAGGGAAGGGTCAGGGAAGTCGCTCAAGAGGGCGTCAGATACCTCGTTGCGAGCAAGCAGGAGAGTCTAGAGGCCTCGATAATTTCATTGTTGGATAATAATCGGGATGTTTAGCAGATTGTAGTAGAAAGAAAAAGTGATACTCCGTAGTGCATAGTTAGTATGAGCTTGGGTCAGTTGATGATACAACGAAGGAGGCAGTTAATTATCGCGCATATACTCAAGTTATCTCAATTCACTCAAGGATCCAAAATTTTGTTAACCAAACCGCCTGGTTCCCAATTGTCATTAAACATGCATGCTCGAACAAACGAATAAACAAGGTTGCCCAACGCCCAACGCCTCCGAACTCCCTACAAGCTCTTCCGCGCGCACAATCAAGCTGTCCCTCTGCCATCGAAGTCCTGTCCGCCCCCATCCTTAACGTGCAAAAAGGTCCCCTTCACTAAACCGGCTTGGATCCGAAACGAAATGGTCCGTGCAATGCTGGTCCCCCGACCAGCATGCATGGGGGTGAGTGAGGATTGGTGTTAGTTGTAAGCCGCTCTCCCCTGCGGATACCGAAAGTGGCTGGTCAGCTGGTGTGGCAAACACGGGTGGCAGAAAGACAACTCACAAGGGTATAATAGAGACGCGTCCGTCTCAAGTCCTGTTCCGCAGCATGTGCACCAGGCGAATAGTGCACCGTGCCGCTGAATTTGGACGGGGGGTTCCGGTGCTTGTTGCGCACAATGTACTTTGGAGGGACGAGGCGAAGCGAACCTCAAAGCCATCCGGGGGCGCAGCGGCCGGAAACTGAAGCGTATGTCGCGGGTCTGATGAAAGGTGGCACACGCAGTCAGCTCAAACATTCTATCAAGAAGAAGGAAGAAAGAAGAGACTACTCACAGACTCAGTGATAAATCGTCGTTGGCCTACAACAAAGCGTCATGAATCCATGCTTCCTTCAAGGTAGAAGGCGACTTTCGCAGCACACGCTTCAGCGCGCTGGGCGCTCAGACGTCATCGGGAGAGAGGTGAGGAACGTCGAGGACCAGCTGTACAAGCCGTTGAGGGCAGGGAGAGCGTGCTCAGCACTCGAAGGCACGACGAGGAAGAGGAAGGCTCTGAGGTGCCACTGCGTTGTAGGCTGGGTTTATATACGCGCTGGGAGCTGTCAGGGGAGGCGGGCTAGTGGCTGCCACTGGCTGGTATGTTTTCCATGGCGTCCAATCGGAATGGTGCTGGGCTGACTAGCGTATGTTTTCAATATCTCATTGGCTGATCGTCTGCCCGACACTGTCAGCCCAGTCCAAGTCTCCCATTGTACGTGATCGTTCAGAGGCCAGGATCGATGTTCCAAAACATAAATTGACATGATACATACATTGAAGGCATTATAATATGTGCGTGTGCTAAGCGAATCAACCGGAGAGTATGAAAAAGACAAAGGGAATAATGACAAGTCGCAACAACGAAGCCAAAGTAGAAAGATAGGGAAAGGAAGGCGAGATTGGTAATATACGGTATGTGCGCTCTGCTTAATGTGAATGGAAAGAGACGAAAGAGAGAAAGACATTAGACTAACTACTGACTGAAGCGCGCAGAACATCCGATAGCGGCACGGTGTAAAAAGATATCATGTGTGCGTGAGACAGAGTGGGATGAGACAGTAGAATAAGAGGTAAAGGAACAGGTATGTATACGATGGGGAGAGTAGAGCGGAGCGTTTCTGAATTTCGTGACAGAGGTCATACAGGCGTCGAAGTCCGTCCGTCCGTATGTGTGTATTTACAAGGGAGTAGAAAACAGGTAGCCTCTGAAGACGGGGGCAGCAAGCGAATTGGGAGAGCGAAGCAGAAGAAACTAGACCAGACCATCGCCCCGGGCGGCTCGCATTCATGAGCATCCAGCGCTAACCGAACACGAACGAGAAGAAACGAGCAGCCGGCTCGATCGAAACGCGAGATGTGCCAACACGAGGCCGCACTGCGAAAAGAAGACGAGACGAGCTGCCCTCGCGCAACTGAGCAACTTCTCGCGGGTTTACGACGACGCCCGAGAACAGACCAAGTGACGTCGGATATGTACACGAGATCGAGCCCCCATGGTACCCGCCTTCACTGTCTTCTGCTCCCGACAGAGGACGCGGAACCTTATAGTTCGAAGGCTACTCCTCTTGGATTTTGGAATGAGCGCAGAACAGGCCAGGTACCAGCGGTCAAGTCTGATTTGAGAATATGAACGCTATTCGGAGGGTCCGGGGTAGAAAGACTCTCGAGCGTAGAGGTCACTTAGAGAGAATGGTGACGAATGTGCGGTTTTTGATACAGATACAATGATGCTTGCGAGTTGAGTTGTCTATATTCGTGATATGTTCGTTTCGATATGGAATGGGAAAAAGCAGTCCAGTATGCAAGTTTGAGGAGTCGATCGCCCGACGAGACGCGAAAAAAGCGTCTGCAACTGAGGAAATGCGGAGGGAAAGGGTCAAAGAGTGGGGTACAGGATCACACTCGATCAATCCTTGTGCTTCGACACTTTCTCAACACCCGCCGCCATGGCGGAGGCGCGCGCGCGAGCTTGCTCTTCATCCTATTCAGATAGGACAGCAATTGTCAGTAAAAAGTAACAAATGAAACCGATAGACAGCGACGTACATCCTCTTCATCTTCCTCGTCCTCGTCCTCTTCCCCGGCATCCTTCTCGACAACCTCATCGTCTTCTCCATCCTTCCCGCCATTTTCTTCGTCTTCATCAGAGTTGCTCGGGGAACTGCTCATGCTAGAGCGCCTCGATTCCGGCTCCGCGGATCGCCCAAGAGGGCTCGGGCCATTTCCATGGAGAGCAAATACGTGTTCCTGAGTGGGCGTCGCAGACCCGGTGGTCACCATCGACGCGTGCGAATTCGTGTGCGCGTGGTGTGGGCGGTGATGGTGCACCTTGGGCGGGAGAGTGATGGCGGTGTAAATGTGTTCGGGCTCCTTCCCTTCTTCCTTTTTCTCGTCCTTCGCTTCGACAGCAGCTGAAGCATCCTCGGGCTGCCGCAGCTCCTTGTCCTCGCTCGCATCCTTCGGAGTGACGGGACCAGGCACTTCTTTCTCGACTGCATCTGTCTTCTCTGCTGTAGCGGGACCCGGGCTTGCGGGGCTAATACGAATGTCGGGGGTTGCATTAACCACCTGTTCGTTCTTGTCCTCAGGATTTCCCTTATCATCAGCTGCGCCTTCCACCGCCCTTTCCTTCCCTTTTGCATCCTTCTCAGCTTTCTCTCTCTCCTGCGCCTCCAATCTTTCTTTCTCCTTCTGTGCCTTTCTCTTCTTCACCCACGCCAACCCACTTCCATCATCTTCGTCCGCTTCATCCGGCTGTCCTTCGCCATCCACCGCGCCCACACTGAGCTTCTTGCTGCTCTGCAGTCTCGAGTAATCGCTCTTCGCACCTGCCACCGCGCCCGAGCGTACGGAGCCCATCCCGCCATGTCCCCACTCGACGAATTCCGGCTCTTCATCGCGCGCATTGCCGAACGGGTTCGTCCGCATCTGCGCCGCGAGGGCTGCACTCTGCTTTACGCCGTAGACACGCCCGTTCAGCAGTCGCGTGCCTCGCCGCGTGCCGTTGACAGACGCCGCAGGCAAGGGTTTCGCCTTTTTCTGAGCAGAGGAGGCGGTCGAAGACGTACCTGCCTCGGAGATGACGGCTTTTAGTGGCCATCCGCTTCGGAAGGCTGCTCTTTGTGCGGCGCCGTCTGCGCTTGCTACGGAATTCGTACGTCGGGAGGCGAACCGACGCATGCTTGCGGTGTCCGAGTACGAGTCGCTCATTGAACCACGGGCGGAGTAGTTGGAGGCGGTTGATTCTCGAGAATTCGGCCGGAAGAGGTTGGAAGCAGAAAAGCCCGGGTAGCAGTCGGGGGAGAGATTTGAACTATTTAACTTGAGGGGACCTGACTTCGGTAATCGCAGAAGCCTTGCCAGCCTGTTCCTCTTGGAAGGCTTGCCGGATTGCTGTTCATTCAGCGAGGAACATTCGGAGCCAATGACCGTGTTCGTCTCGGTATTATGGCCGCTGTCGGGACCGTCGTAGCTAGTGCCTCCATCGAAGGAAAGGCCAAGGGTGGAGCATGACGCACCACTATGACCGGGTAGCATCTGGGAAGAGAATGAGACAACACTTCCCGCACTTGTCGGCGTCGTCGGTGGGAAGAAGGGGGATGCAAGAGGAGACGACAGACCAGTGCCGTTCGTCTGACAGGTGCAGCCTGCACCGGTCGTGTGCGCGTGGTGTGCATGATCCGGGTCGGTACATGCCTCGTCAGCGAAGACACTGGGTACGGGAACTTCGGATCCGTCTTCGGCGACCAGGACATCACGCCGTGGGTCGGGAAGGGGGGCAAACCGGATTTTGCGGCCACTGCTGCTCGAGGGGGTCGCCTCGGTCGCGGAGGAGGATGCGATGTCATCTGAGGATGAGGTGCTGGACGCCGACGACGAGTGGGATGAGAACGAGGGCGGGCCACCGGCGCCGTTGGCTGCGTGGGAGGATGAAGGGCGCGAAGACGAATAGGGAGTGAGGTAGAGGCGCTTCGGCGAATTGGGCGCAGACGACGAGGGCGATGCGTTGAGCAAGATACCCACCATCCGTGGGTTGGTCGACATCGGCGAAGGGCCGCTGGGCAGGAAGTGGCTTCCAGCCGGGGGAGACATCATTGCAGTCATGACGGCTGCTTTGCCGCTAATTGTATCCGCAGACTCTTTGCGTGAAATATTGAAAGACTTTTCCAGTCCTGGCTGCTTCGTCTTTGTTGAGAATGAAACGAAAGGGCGTGCTCGTCGAGCGAGAAGATTACTGCCGGGGAGGGTTCAGCGAAAACGAACAAAGCCAATGAAGCAAAAAGGAATGCGCACCAGTGATGCCTATGCCCTCGCTACTTGCACTTGATAGTCGATTTGTCGCTTTTATAGCTCTAGCCAAGCTGCACGTTGTGCTCTTGGGCGTGGTCGTCGTGTGGAAGACGGTGTTCGTCGTGATGGGTGGTGTTGACGGGGAAGAGGGAGCGAATGACTGGATACGCTTGGCTTGTCGCGGGGCCTTCAAGTTATGAGTACGGCGTATTAAGCACTTTCAATAACACAAATCCTCCCGCTGCAGTCTCCGGGGGCCCGCACCAGCCCCGCCTAGCGAACTGAATGGAAAACCACGTGGGAATCCGTAGTCGGCTGTGTCCGATTTGGTAACTTCTTGGCTTCACATTAGGGGCCATTCTGGCGCAGGGTCTCAGGGTCCTTCTCTGCTCTCTGTGTCTGCTTTGTCTCTGCCAGCTCGGGGAAAGTTCGTGTATTCCTTTGGTACTTGTAAGTAGGCTTTGTGCTGGCGTTACATCCGTTCAATGTGAGCATTTATTCCATCTATTTCGTCTCGGAATGCGGATTAACTCTTGTGAGGAGAAAGGGGGGATATACTTATGAATACGCGTCCGGCCGGCTATGCATGTAACACCAGCCAAGCCTGCGACGTTCGTGCAACCTCCTCTTGGGCCGCCGTGCCACCATCACCGCGATTCGGATATGCGAGACAAAGAGTCTTGGGCTACAGAGCTGAATGCCTCAAACAAATCCCCTATCTCGTCTGCCCTACAAATTAATCCTTTTCTTGCCCTGATCGTCATTGTCTCAAGAAGAGCACACATAACTCGAAACCGTCTGGTTTCCGTACTTCTTGGGTCTCACCACTGTACGACACTGCCCAGCGCTTCTGACAACATCCAAGCTGGAAAAAAAGTGCTACAAAACTCGCTACGAATTTCCCCGCTCCGGACTCTTCGCGTGTATTATATGATGCACTAGTGTGGTCGGCGTCTGTCATTCCGAATTCCATCGACTAAAGGGATCTCCTTTGCCGTTAATTGGTTACACTACCAGGCGGCTAGATCGTCCTGCTCACTGGTATGCGAATTACGACTCGGAAGCCGAGGATGCAATGCAGGCCTTCTTATGACGATCGCCTGCCCTGACTGAACCTGGCAATTGCAGTCGCTGTCGTTGTGTCTTCCCGCCAGCCGCCCTGCTTGATCGCAAAGCCAATATCGTATTTCCTTCAAGTTTGAAGCTGCGTTTTCGTGGATTGAACGGACAGTGTTGCGAATTTGCCTCCTGCCACCCTAATCGCCGAAACC
Organism: Trichaptum fuscoviolaceum; assembly: GCA_910574455.1. Taxonomy (NCBI): domain Eukaryota; kingdom Fungi; phylum Basidiomycota; class Agaricomycetes; order Hymenochaetales; family Trichaptaceae; genus Trichaptum; species Trichaptum fuscoviolaceum. The sequence goes on from CAJSYZ010000001.1 coordinate 1,575,132, forward strand.
CACAAATCCGTCAGCGACGCCGGCGCCGATTTTATCACCACATCACTCGCACGAACAAGATTTATATCGTACGCTCGAGAACGTTCGTCGGTTGTGGGTGCGGGTGCTCTCCACCCTCTCCCACCCTGCGGGCAGCTTAATCACCCATCTCATAACCGATGATGACATCGACGCTATAATCATACCAACTCTCGATAGTCCTTCGGCGCCTCGGCTAATAGACGCGCGTCTTCGCCTATGCATATAATGGACATCAAATTTCTGATGAGTTGATGTTTTAGGACCACAGATGACACACCACCACCTATGATGGGTTGACTCTCTCAGAATCAGTCAAATGGATCAAAGGATCATATCGCTACGCCACTGTGTGTTTCCGGCGTCAAGTCTCGCAGGAAATCCTCGTTTATACCATCTTTGACTCCATTCCTTCCGGTTCGAACGGCACCTCGCATTCGAACCTCTGTCAGCTCTGCGAAATGCGTACTGTAGGTGATTATTCACTATCCTATCATTCCCATCCATGTGCCAAGCTAATGGACGATCAGGACTTATTCATCAACAAAACGCAATATAGTTTGATCTCCAGCGAAGAATATGGTATAGATAGATCAAGGGAACCCGATCATCACTGAATAGTACTGAATCATCAATCAGCTATAATTGCATTCGCTCGCGCGCCTGTCCGTGTTCCTTTACGATTCCGGGCCCATCTCCCTTCGCTGTTTGCTTGCGGATTCGCATACTGCTTCCAAGCGCGTACAAAACATGGGAAGCTGAAACTCGAAGAAGATAAAGTGTCATTTGCTTTTTTCTTGCTGGCACTGGGAACGCACTCTGTACTGCATATTGATCCTCCTGCCGAATGCGAGACGCATGCGCAACGCGAAAATGATGCTGAACCAGGTAGATGGCGGTTTTCCGTGCCTACTCCGAGCATCTTTAAATTATATATGCAGTATGTGCGCGACACTTGCGCACGAACGCACGCTCACGCACATGTGGACTCACGCAGCAACGGGTGTGTGTGTAGAAGCACGGTAACAAAACGGATACTACTCACAGGTGTATAATCTGCAAAAAGCACTCGATTCCATGCGTGTTCCTGCCCGCGTCTGTAATCTCGACTATTGCTGACGTGTTGCCTCGTAGATCCATATGATTCTACGTGCTGTACCCGTACTACGCGAAGTCGCAAGAAATTGCGCAGCGTCTGTGCTCGTGCGTCGGTGGCTTTATACAGTCGTCTTCGGAGATCCCTGAGGCTGTCGCTGAGCGGAATCATCAATCGACACTCTCCTGCAGCTCGGCGGCGACGACTCGGAGTGCTTCTCCGGTACTGGTGCGGATGCTCGTGTGCGCCAGATTCCCAGACCCAAGTCTCGTCCTTTCCTCCTGTAGAAGAAATTTCAATTGAGGATGACGTGTCCACTTTATGCACTGCAAAAGATCCAGCAATCGAGCAATCCACTAAATAACGATCGAAGTCCCCTGGACCCTCTATCGATATCTCCTTTCTTCCCTCCCTCCCCTCTCACTCACACTCGCTGCCCGTCCCGAGGCTCCTATCTATAGTGTTCTGGCGTTCTGAGTCCGGAGTCCGGGTGGAGGTTTCCCGAGTGCGAGACCGATGTGCTATATATGCACATATGCGTATGTATGTATATACAGTATGCACCGTCTTTCTCTTCTTCCTCGATACCGAAGCTATCCTGGGATATCTTTCTGCTGCTGGTGCTTCTTTCGTCCCTGGGCGGCTAAAGGCGGTGCGTAAGGGACGACCGTCCCGAATTCCTGTTTCTGTGACCTTGCTACCTGCGTCAATACAAGGACCTACATCTCCCGGAGCGATGGAAGCAATAACAGACGATGGAAGGTGATGCTATATACTGCTTCCAGTCTGCGGTAATACTTGGGTTGGTCACTACACGCAATGCGGTCCGGTGTCTTGAGCAGGTCGTCTCTCCTCATATCCAATATTCTTCCATTCCGACGATGATCTATGCTAGAGCTGAGCTCGGGCTGTAGTTGCTGATTAAATCATAATTTGATGGGCACCATTAGAGTTTCGGGACTTAAGAACATGCTAGTGTCTCTGACATAGGTCTGGACTCTTCATGTTGCAGGCTTCAGGTTGCGCTTCGGATACGCGCTTACGGCCGTCCCCCGCCGATACATACATGTATATTTGTGCTTCGATATACGTGCACAGGACTCGGATGCTGCCTCCTGAACGTATTGCGTTAACGCTACCGGTAGGCACCAGTGCGACGTTATTGATTTTAATCGAGGTAGCAATGCTATGGGTTGTTTCTGTGCGCTACCGGCATATCCTCACCGACGGATTCTGTTCAGCGCAAAAGACTTATCGTCAATATATTTTGCTGCTCACTTGTTACATGTCTCAGTGGATGGCAGGAGCTCTGTAAACGTTCGGATCGAGCAAACTGCAAGGCTCTCCGAGCTCTCCGCCAGCCCGCATATACTTCGTTCTCGTCACCAGCGTCTACCACTCTTCTCTTGCATACGAAACACGTTCGCCGGGCTCTTCTCTTCCTTTCTGTGATACGCGCAATCTCAATCGGGATCTACGGTCTAAAGCCTATCCCACATAATTATTTCGTACAACGAGGCCCCGAAAATTTCTCTCTACTACTAGGTTCTTTGACTGATAGAGCAGGATCTCGTGCTCGCGGGAGACTGGACAGGACAATGGTTTACCCGGCCTCTGAGTCTCTCACCACGCACAGACCGGCCACTTCTCCAAGGTCAACGAATCCATCCTCATTGCCTCTTGCTACTCAAGAAAGCCTCCACGCTACCGACGCTTGTATACATCATCGACCCGTCATACGGACATCTATGGATAAGTAAACTTGAAGGTACGGCGGCCGGGTCAGATTGCGTTTTGCTTCCGACTTTGGACTGATCGGCGCGGCGACAGATATTAGCCTGCCTCCAGGTACATGCGTGTTTCAGCGAGCACGCTCAACGCACTTCGTTTGCGAGGGTCGTCGAGACCAGATCTCTTCCCCAAGACAACCCTGGCAACCTCCTGTTTTTTTTTTTCACCCGTCGGGTGGGTCCCGAGTCGGCTCTTTAGTGGGTCCACTTGTGCGAAAACAGCAATCGGCTGGCTGGAAATTCGTATGGCTTCTCCTATTTCTTCTCATCAAGAGGGAATGTATGTATATTCGCGACGAACGTGCATTCTTTGATCCATACGGGGGCTAGAAAGTGGCCATTGAGCGACCATGTATGCGAGCCTACAACAGCAGATGGACAACGGTAGAAATTTGCTTCCGGGGCGCCCGCAGCAAGAACGCAGATTGCTACTGCATGCCTCACGAGTCGGCTACTATTCACCAACAGGTGCAGGGTTCTACGCCGTAGGAAGTACGCACGCATTAGAACGCTAACGCCCGTGTACACCCGTATCGGCGCTCATGGGCGCGCATGAAGAACACGCAGCAGAACGCAGTTGCTTATCTACGCGACGATCGTCGTGCGTAGATTCTGCTGTGTCATATCTTGCGCCATGGCGTCAAAGCAAAAGGACGGCAGGAGGCAGATTAACGACGTCAGCGATTGCTGTTTCATAAGAAAAAGTGCAAGCTCATTTACTTCCGGGTCTGCCCTTTTCCTCTATCCGACGTACCGTAGAGCGGAGATTGCGTACCACGCCTCCGTAGTTTCCGCACACGCACGCAGGCCTGCAGGAACGTGTTCCCAACGTCCCTTCTCTTTCGAAGATTTAAGCTTGTTTCTGAGGGTCAGCAGAGCCACGAAGGGCTTGGAATTGGCTTGGAATCTGCGCGTGCCTGACTGGTATGACAGATATTGTATATCCAGGAGCTCCGTTGCTGGCCGCGTCCGACAGCGTATGTTTTTTTTCGCGGGCTTGGCTGGTTGTTTTTTAACTCACAAGCTTGTGCGTTTATACACATATGCATTTCGACAAACGACAAATAGATCATCCTTAATATGAACAATTTGATACGCGACGTAGAGGATGGTTTCGTGCGGTACCGGTGTACCCTATGTGGCGTTATATCGTTTGACCCCTTTTCTTTCATGACACTCCGGATTGCTTGGACAAAGATACAAATTATCGATAAACACTTTGGCTTTATCTTAGCTTGCAACATCGTGTACCATCCGATATCAAGACTCACCTAGCCCTTAATAAACAAATTGCTTCCTGACACGCCTTGATAGCCATCTCCAAAACTATCGGGTTGCGTTCATCCCGTAAGTAGTTTGGAAACTTACTTCTCTGTCTTACAAATACTACTGATTATGAGACTGTTCGCAATTCTATGCACAAAGGCAGTAGTTTCCTGCAGGAGAGTAGCTAGTCATGAAGGAAAGAGTCTCGGAGGAACTTGTAAAAAAAATATTCCTTCTTCGACATGGTGTGTGAGAGGAAGTTTACCGAAGTTGCGATAGTGACGTGTCATTTGTAATCGACATGTCTCTTAGCGCTGAACTTAGAATTAGCTTGACACTCCTTCCATTTTTCCAATCGTTCACCGAAGGCAATTTAGTGAAAATAGTTCGACTGTTATTCACGATTACCTCTACGCATCTCAGAGATAAAATCGTGAAGAGAGGGAATGGAAGATTTAATGGATGTCCCGCCCGGCCGGATTTGAACCGGTTCGGGATATACCACATAAGTGCACTATATCATGCAGCCGGCAATTGATACCGCCCCCGAGATATCTGATTCCGATCTCTGGAGAAATTCGTCAGGTGATGCAATGTATGTACCTAAGTAGGCCTGGGCTCCGAGATATTACTTCTGGACTAATGTTGTAGCATTGTTTTGCATTTCAGGATATGTACTTATTAAAGTAGCAGAAATTAGACATTCTGTGAAATGGCTGAGAAAGATTGGACTGTGCTAATTGTGTTGACGTGCATCATTTAGCTACAAATGATACGAGTTTGTAATGATGTTCAGATGCCATCTCCCGATCTGTCTGCAGGGATATCTTACGTAAATCTAACCTTTTGGATGGATTAGATGCCCTACAAAGACCTCTGACACCCCTGGTCTACAAATACAAACCGTGAGAACGTTAGTATCTGCATTGGGATGCTTGCTCCTGTGTTTCGTCATGTCAATTAGCGGCTCCCTGTCGAGAGTTGATGGAAAGCACAAAGGCAGTTTGATTGTCAAACACAACAAATTTCGCATTCTCAATGCTCTTGGCTTTCATTTCCTCTCTTTGCCTTTGTTGTCCCCTAAAAACTTTACGTCGCTGCTTCTACAGTAACACATTCGTCGACATCGATAACATCATCTCAAGTCCTCGAATACAAATTCCAAGCGCGGAATCGTCGTCAGACTCTTCAAGAACACAAAGCTCGCGCACAACGTCCGGAACAGCGGAATGACCTCGAATGTTGAGGAATATCAGTAAACTCTCTGGTGACCTATTATCAGCCCGTGGCACGCGATGATCTGTTTACCGAGTGAACTGCTTGACAGAAGGGGTTTGCGAACTTTTCGCTCTGGCTTCTTTCGGGCTCGGACTGGGCAAGCTCGACATGCCTTTGGTCGCGGATACACTTCCGAGGGTTATACTTCAGCGCGTTGGTACGCAGCAAGCCCTCTGTCGCCCGAAACTCTGCTGCGGAAAGGTGGTCACGTTGGTAGCATGTTTCTAGCGTTCGCTTTCAAGTGGCCATCGATACAACTGGCGATGTATGCTTCATATGCCCTCTTATGTCGCAAGCCCACAATGCTCCTGATGGAAAAGGTGCGTTCGTCGCCTTTGACAAACGATTTTGTCATTTTACAATTTCGTAGCGCACGCCCAGCACGCCGAGACTTGCGATATAAGCGCATGCAAGGTTGCTCCATCTCCGTCCGTCTTTCACTTACATACTGCAGACCAATCTCTGTCAGAACATTGTCTTGGAACGCGACTAGCACAGTGACTCGAGGCGATACGGTTAAATCGGACCAGCTGATCTGAGGACATCAGAATTGAAGTGAGCACATTTGCGCCAAGGCAAACCTTACCCCGGAATTCAGGCCCGCGCGCTTGCTACTGGCTTCGATTCGATTCATTCAATAAAGTCGACGGTAGCTTCTACACCCTGAAAGGACTGTTGCTTTGGGTGCCCAGACTCGAAAGGACATGGGCGGCTATCACCATCAGAGTGGCTATCTGCCTTGGAAAGTGGGGCTCTCAGGATGGCTCGCCATGTCCGTATGCAACTGGGGGCTGAACGTATCTATCATCCTCCGGGTATAGATTAAAACAACTTACTATGTGGAGGTCTGTATCACTTAAGTCCTGTACATGACTCGGACGCAGGAAAATTTGCGAGTGTACTTCACGCGGCTCTTGGGTTAACTTACTCGCGGGATTATGACACAGGCGTGTACTCCAAGTTGTGTATGAACCCTGCGACCTGAGTGTTATTTCCACTGCGGGTGACGACCTTCCCCCTTCTTCGTGCTTGCACGGAAAGGGCAGATATGAGATGGATGCTCATTGCTAACGATAGTGCGCAAGGGAAACGTGTTTGTGCACTATCAGTCGCCAGCTATACAACTGAGCATCCTCCTTGCGGCCGTTCCGCTATCACACAGCCACGCGTGGGTAATCTCCCGATACAGAGGCACAAAAGCCTTCGGTTTCTCCATCGATACACGTCCCGAAGGCTCAACACCACATCCCACACATTCATCGTCACTCTATGTTACACATGTGGACCGCCCGCTGCGCCTTCTTCCGGCCTGCAGCACGAGCTCGGGACCTTAAATTACACCCTATGGACAAAAGTGACCGTGATGCCCATTTTTGGACATTTTTAGAATTTCTCCTCCTTCCTCCAAGATTACAGTCTGAAAATATTTATGTATATAGTACACTTCTGTAGCATTGTATACACGCAAGAGCTTTGATATGTTTACTTGAAATACTGAAATCCGACGCACCCGAAGGTTGAGATTTTTAGCCTAAAAATGCCTCTTTTTTGTCACATTTTGTTCTCGGACTCCGTGATACTCGATGCAAACCTCAGTCTTATTGTGTAGAAATGATCACTAGTCTCTTGTGAATAACATATGAATTTTTCAGATTTTTTCATCAATAGGATCTAGAGTTGAGCTCCATGAAGTCTCTGTAACTCAAGTTTAAAAGGAAAAAATGACTTTAAATGCTACTTTTTGGAATCCGGAATTTATATCTTTCGTTGTTCCGCTGAGAAAAATCGCAAAAAATAATATGCAGTAAAGGAGATGCTGGTTTATTTTATCGTGAGGTTTGGACAGAGATTAGCCTGCTAATTGTGCTACAATTAGCTTTAGATGAATAAAAAACCCTATTTTTTGTGATTTATCCCAACAGGACTTCTTGCTTATTATTTCTTGCTCTTGCAAAAGCAATACCTGGCATATACTATATAAACATTTATCTACTAGCTCTGTATTCATACAAATATTTTTGAAGTGTATGCTTCGCAGAAGAAGGAGAAATCTCAAAAAATGTCCAAAAATGGGCATCACGGTCACTTTTGTCCATAGGGTGTAGTACTGCGCGAGAGTCAGGACTGTGTGATCGACATGGACCATTCGTTGATCGACGTCCGATCAGCTTCATATGGCTTTGGTATCTCACCCTGATTAAACTGCGAGGTCTTCACCCTATATCGGAGAAGTGTTCTCGAGCACGCGGACCTTGCGGAGCTGAGCCACCGCCGTCGCCATGGGCATGGCGATAAGCCCTTCTGCGAGAGCCTGAGGCCTATTCGCTAAACGTCGCGTCTATCTTGCGATCGATGAATTGTTGCCATAGACGTGCGGAGGGATCTGTTTCTTTGGACTGCGGGCCATTCTGGGAGCCTCTTCGTACGTCAAATTGACTGATCTCTTCGTGTGTGCGACTCCGCCGATTCATAACCTTCTAAGTGTGCTCCTCCATAATTGCTCGTGGAGATATCAAGTTGCATGGATGTCTCGTAACTTCAAAACGGTTCTCCTTTTTGTTCGTTGCCCTTTAACGGCTTTCGATCTTCGGCCGAATGGATACCGTACTAACTTATGAAGAACTCCTGGAGATCCTAGTCTGGACGGAGCTTGAGCACAAGCGCATGGCTGCTTAGAACCTTTTTATTACCTCTGCGGCGTGACTCTGAGGCTTGAGCCACTCTTGTATCTTGCAACTCGCGCTCGAAATTTGAAAGGCTTGCAAGGGGTGCGTCTGGGCTGTTGCGACTTCACCCAAACAGCCATGTCGTCTCTATCATATCCCAGGCGCCATACCCATCTCAGCTCATGGCTTGTGCGCGTACTCGAGTTTGGTAGAATAGTCAGCTCATCCCAGTCGCATTCATGCATAATAAGTTGCGATAAAATTTTCGCTATAAGCCCTAAGCTTCCACGACTTGTTTTGAAAGCCATGAATAGATGTGGACTTGTGGTATGCACGCACATATGGTAAAAGAGTCATGTTCGGTACCGAAGACGCGACTTTTGTAATTAGCCTGTTTTGGCGACGCGTCTTGTATTCAAACCACGACAACGACGATGGCCAGAGGAAATAATGTCCGAGGGCCAACCTCCGCTTTGACAGAGTTCTTGCGTGTAAGTCATCATAATCTATAAATCTGTTATCGAGTATGTTGAACATGGTGTCTAGGAATCTGGGATTACACCCACTGCAATCGCGAGACGTACTCAGCTGGCTGAACAACAGGTTGCACAAGCTGGACCAAGTAATTCAAACGGAGATGTGACAGAAGAAGTAGCACGCCCTGGGACGAGAAGGACTAGATCAAACCAAGTATGTGTTGAATCACGCAAATGCTATCAGCTGCAGCCACAGCATTAAAGGAAAATTGCCATCTGCAGGCTGTAAACGATATTGACTCCGATGACTTAGACGAAGAGGAGGAACAAAAGTCCCCAGCGAAGAAAAGGAAGTTGTCTAAGAAAGATCAAGAGAAGCTGAAGGCGAAGGAAAAGGCGAAGGCGAAGCGGGGAAAGAAAAAAGGGGGAGACGACTCGGATTTTGAAGACGACTCCGATGAAGATGAATATTCTGCGTTGTCCCGAAGAGCCATTAGCAACAGAGACAAGGGCGCTGTAAGTGCTAAGCCCCCCGTAGGCAGCTTCGAAACATGCGCAGAATGCGAAAAGCAGTTCACGGTGGTGCGTACGGGCTTTAGCCAAGTTACTTCCTCCACAATTGTTTGTTCATTGTCTGTTTCAGACTCGCTACACTGTTGCTGCAGATCCTGGCCCTGGCTGGCTATGTCATGTCTGTGCTAAAAGCTCTGGCATAGACCCTTTCAAGAAAGCAGCCGCACCAAGAAAGCGCAAGGCGCCGGAAGAAAAGCGCAAAGTTGTGAGTTTTGAGGAACGAGAACTACCAAGTTTGGCTTCCTTGTGCATAAATGTGAGTTTAAATTTCATGATTACAGTTTCATGATCGCTCAGCCTTACTTATTCTTTACGTCTATCGAAGATTATTAGTGACTATATCGACGACGTTGAAGCGCTGGGTGAGATTAGTGCCACGAGCAAGTACGAAATTGGTCGTGTACTTGCGAGGAACAGAAGCCTGTGAGTGTCATTAAACCTTGTGCAATGTGTTGCAAAATCTTATACGGCTAAAAGGACTGCTGAAAATGCGAAGCTTCTTTATGACGTGCAAAATACTGAGCTTAGGCTCGCAGACGCAACAAGTAAGCTAGTTTTCCTACATACGCTTAGCCAATCAAAATAACTGAGAAGAATTAATGATTGACAGATATCGGTCCCAATGCTCTTTGCGCTCTTGCTGATCTCAACCCAAATCTCGTGAACCTTCGGCTGGACCTCTGCGGAAGAATGAACAACGATGTGTGCAACCACTGGGCGGCCCGGTTACCTGCTCTTAGGCGTCTTGAGCTTTATGGACCATTCCTCGTGAGGGCCGAAGCCTGGCCAAATCTCTTTGAATCGCATCCCGACCTGACTGGCTTTCTCATTAAACAATCCCCGCGGTTCGATATCGAGTGCATGGCGAGTTTAGCGCAGCACTGCACGGATTTGACGGAACTCAGGCTCAGCGAGATCGGCAAGATGAGCGACGAGTTTCTGGGGTATGTAAAGGGGTTTGAACATTTAACAAGTTTGGACTTGAGCGACCAGACCACCAGCCTCGGCACCGAAGCCGTAGTGGATTTGCTGAAGGCTGTCGGCTCCAGATTGACGCATCTTAACTTGTCTAAAAACACGGACCTGTCAGATGCAGTGCTTACGGAGGGAATGGCGCCCCACTGTCGTGTCTTGACTTCTCTCGTCCTCGAAGGCTTGCCGGAGGTCTCGGATGAAGCTGTAGCAACTTTCTTCAAAGAAACCACGAACGAACCTATGAACTACATATCATTTAGCCGGAATCCACAGCTTTCTGACGGAACTCTTGACGGACTTCTGGGACATTCCGGGTCCAAGGTCGAAGATTTGAAGATCAACAGTCTGAAGGACGTATCGAACAGCACCCTCCTAACGATCGGCGAACGTGCGAAGAAGTTGAAGACACTGGACATGGGCTTTTGTCGGCAAACGGACGATTTTGTCATCAAGGCCATTATGGAAGGTTGTGAGCAGATCGTGGATATTCAAGTCTATGGGTGCAATAGGTTGACCGAGAGTTGCCCGCGAAAGGTATGTGCTCCATAGCCATCTCGATGATGCATCATATCACCGCTAAACCTTGTCCACAGCGCGGGGTGAATGTTCGAGGCATCGAGACACATGCTATCTAACTTATCTATTACCCCTTTATCATGACACTGCTCTCACTCAGGCTGTGGCGGTCGTGCAGCGGATCCGAAAGTCAAGTTAGCAGAAACTGTTGCTCGGATGATTCTTACTACCACAGAAGTATCCTTAGTCGCTTGGGAATTCTTGTACTTTCTCTGTCATTTGTGTATGTTATTATACGCTTCCAAACCCAAGGAAACTGCATTCGATATGTTCTTATTAATTACTACTGAATTGATGGCATTTGATGTTATTCGAAATGAGTACTGGATGTTTCCTATATAGGTAAACATAATCGTGATGCAATGGTTGTTTACCGCCACCCTCACTGGCAGGCTGTGTTCGCCGCCGTGGAGCTCGGTTGGGCAGCCATGCCACACTCAGTATGCGAAGAAACCGTTGTTTACGAAGATGCCACAGGTGACAACGGGGCATACAAGAATGCGGCGCAGCCATGGTCCACCATCTCACTGGCCTTGAGAGAACGAAAACGAGCTATAATCCTCTCCCATTTCTACACTCTTTGCAACCAAAGCTACAATGAAGGCACCCACTGATATCATTCATCTTGAATCGGGGCTTCATCACGACAGCTCGACGAGAGCGCGCTCTGCGAGTCATCCGGTCGTCAGTATGCACGATTTACCGAAACTGTTAACACCTTATGTTGCCGCACTGCCTTCGCCGGATAGGAAGCTTGAAGAAGAGCGACATGATCGTTATGAAATCCACAGGTATGTATTTACCTTGTACAACTTGTTCTTGGTAAGCTAATGATCCTGTATTTTAAGAACGTCCCCAGCTGTGAGCAAAAACGTGTTCAAAAGGCGCAAGATTCGGCAAGCTTACAGAACGTTGTTGAATAGATTTCGCTTCCTGACGGTTGGAAATCTCACATCCATCCCAAGGGCTGGGTCTACTATTTTCATCCAGTCGCTCGTTTCGTCACCGACTACAAAATAGAGTATAGCCTAGGCCTTCAAGAGTTCGAAACTGCGTTGAGAGAGGTGGATGGATTTCCTGTTCATCACCTACCGGAGGACTGTGAGCTCTGGGTCGACTACAGATTGGAGGGCGGAAAGAATGTCGCAGAGAAACTCTTCGTCGATCACGAGAGACGACGATTGACACCTAAATCTCCTGTCCACAAGAAAGGATCTCTCACAGGCGATGGGACCTGGCAAGACGAGGAGATACCGGTACAAGAACGTGAGTTCAAAGCTTTATTGAAGCAACCCGTCTTAAGGGATGACCTCACCGATATGCAGAATTGAAGCTGGAGCAAGCCTACTGGGAGTATATCATCAGTCATCCTTGCCACTCGTCACTGCCGTCAAACGCAGAGGAAGATGCTAAAGCAATCTTAATGTGGTACTTGCAAGGTAATATGATCAGCAGTTCCTCATGACGTTTGACGTTTACAGATTTTCGTTTCTAAAGATCGTATGTTCAACCCTGAGGACAGTCTTGCACCATATTCAAGGGAGCTCACCAAAGATCTGCTTGATGCTCTGAATGCAGCTTGTGGCGACAGCGAGATATACGATGGAACTAGGAACAAATGTGTCAAGACGCACCTCGTCGCCTCGATTTTGGAACGTGCAGGTTCGTCGGTAGACCTAGCCCTTCTCTGTATTCGAGTGTGCTAATACCTGCGATAGCCGGTGAGCGTTTACGCCAGCACTATGGCCAACAGGATGCACGGTACTTCCTGAAGAGGACGCTCAAATTACGTCGAGGTTTCAAACCTGAGCCCAGCCCAATGCCGTTGGATCTCATATACAAATTCATGATGTCAATCGTCTGTTTTGGTGCACCTTATGCCTATCTTCGACATATCAACGAATTCTTCATGATAGGCGTGGGCAGGACTGACACCATCACGGAGCGCTGGCAGGCTTTTGTTGACGAGAACGTCGCTGACTGGACAAACACGAACTTGGTGGTATGCGTTACTCCGCAATGCGTTGGTTTTCTGATTGACCATAACAATGCTTCTTGATAGGCGACTGTACTCGTGAGTGCATCTGTGGCGCTCCTTGCGATTCCTGGAATCGACAGTTCCACGAGAATTATTGGGATTACATCCACATTGTTCTCTATAGCGAGTATCGTGGTGGGCCTAATGAACATTTGGCAGCATCAGCACAAGTCTCGAACAAATGTGGAGCTCACCGTTATCGTAAGTACACATAAACACCTATAACTGTAGACTTATTTTGGACATCACGCAGTTTGACTTCTTTGATAAAACCCATCGACACTTCAAAACGGACAACCTCCTTGCCATCCTCTTATCTCTGCCCATGGTCCTGCTCATCTGGTCAACATTGATGTTCGCTGTTTCGATGGTCACGTTTGCGTGGTTCGGCGTGGACGAGACGGCGATTGAGGCAAGTCAAGGTTCAGGACCAGAGGGGCCGAACCAGGGTGAAAGTACCTTCCATTTTGGCCTTGCGACGGCATGGATTGCAACGGGCTGTTTGAGCTTTCTAACAGCCCTTGTCCTAACGTCCTTCCTATACTTCTGGAGGGTGAGAATTTCGCCCTTTTTGCAGTAAAAACCAGTGGATTGAGACTGACCTCAACAAAACAGGCTTGGGCCCCCTCCAGCTTTCGCAAAGAAGACTTTAAGCAAAAAGAGGCCAAACGCAAGCGGCGGTGGCGGCGACTCACTCCGTTTTAAAACAGTTCGCTGGTTTAGTTCAGTGCCAAGTGCCTACTATATTAGTAAGTTCAGACGTGTAAACTTGAAGTCGTTTACTCTTCATGATTATGTTTTGATGCGCTTCCGTCCTAAGCTAGTCTGCTGCTACTTTCTCATCCCGCAGCCAGTCGTAAGCCACCAAAAAATCATATGAATTATCGAGTCTTGTCCAGCTTCACTATAAGCGATTGGGACGAGATCGGACGATTTGGAGGTAGCTGAAAACTTCGACCGGCTGAGGGCACAGTCAATGTTCCGAATTAACTCCCTTGTCCTTAAGCGACGGCAGTGTAGTGCACTGTTTTTGCAAGGTTTGTTATATGCTTCAACCCTTGAAGCTTTTCTGCCTATGTCACACGTGTTGGATCATTTGAGGGGGAGGGGATGGAAATGCTACCTGGAGCACGTACCTAATTCCCGTGCGCCTCGCTGATGGCGCACCGACTTCCCGCACGGCGAAGTTATTATTGACCTTTGTTCACCAACCACCTTCCAGACAGCTCAGCAAGCAACCTTAGTCACATCTTGTACTTGTCTATATGGTCCAATATCTGCTGTCGTGGTTTCTACAGGGGCTTGTTTATTCTTTCTGGTCGTTACTTTTCTCATCATCAAGCTTCCCGCCTTCTCTTGCAATGGTCCTATACTCCATCCGCGATCCAGAACCGTACGTATTAGATGGGTGCGCAGGTAGAAGCGCCAGAGAAGGCTAAGTCATGTTATCATGTTGTCATTCCAGATAGCAGGGTCGTGCACGAGAAGAGTCTTTGTGGCACCCTCCTTCTAGGGGAGGTTCGTTGACTGCTCTTCGTGGCTCACGGTATCACTTCTGGACGAAACACGCAGCCTTATGTACCCTCGATCGTGTTCTTGGAGGATCTCATTGGAGTTCACAATGAAATGCAGCCGCAACTGGAAGCACGAAGATGACACTTCGCCTCGAGGGGGGAAGCCTCATCCGATCTACCCTTGGCACAGATGCCTCGAAGGGAGAAACTTGAATAGAAAAAGATAAGGACGAGGCGCATGCTATAGTTTCAGGGTATATAAGGTGTTCCTCCACCGCCTATCATTCTCCTCAGCACCCTTTGATCAGTGCGAGGAGCAGCAGGTCCTGTTCGAGCTCTCTTCAGAATTTCTCCCCACTCCCCCTCAACTAGTTTCTCCCTTTAAGACCTAAAAGTGAGTGGTGTCCCTTGGATACATCCAACTCCGACTCACATCCCTGCATCCACAGATTCTTCATTCTCTCTTTAAGACTTTTCCCATACAGGATCTTCATTTACAGTCACCCCTGGCTTGGGTGGGTATGCTTTCAGTGTCGCAAGAAAATTATTTTCTCATTCTCGTTTTTTTATATCAAGGCGGACGCCATCAGACGGGTCAGAAGACCTCGCAAGCCCGATTATGGTCATGGGAGTCATCGCGCTCCTTGTTAGGGTGGATACTTGTGCATCTTTAGGTAGGCCCTCGAAATTACTGACCTGACTTTGCTGACCACACTGTTTAGGGACTGGGTGGACTTTTCCCTTTTCTGCACACATATGCATCCTTTCAAAGAGCCGTGACTCATAGGAGCATTTTCCGGGCGACCAGCTGATGTCTTTCCTTGTTCTGATTTCAGAGCCTGAGCATTTTTCAAGCTTGTCATCAATTTTTTTTTCGAAGAATGTGTTTGCTTTCGTTAATTCGCACTGACGATCTCTCGAACTTTCTCGAGTTTAGCACAATTCTCCACTCATTCTTACTAAGTCAATCTTACGATGCTTTCCCTAATAATTGGGATGTATTATAGCTAATCCTGCATGTTTATTAGTCCCGCTGTCCAATGCAGTTAACGCGATTTTAAGCGCTTTTTCTTTTAAAAAAAAAATAGCAAGCTGCTACAGAAGTTTGCCCGCAATGTCACGGTAGGTCATACTTGCGAGCAAAATGAAACCGGCCATGATGTAGATGATATCGTTCCGACTTGTATATCGGGATGTCGATTGCTTTGTGGGGACCTACCGTATACGAAAACGCCTCCGGTTTCATATATAGTGAGTTTATCTTCGAAGTTGTCCCCGCTGTAATCGTGGTCTCCACACTCCAGTCCGATTCTCGCATCCAAGAAGCAGCATGTCGTTCTGAGATCCGCGCTTGCTGGGAAAGGCTATTCATCTAAAAGTTCAATTTGGCTCACACAGGCACAGACGCTTTCCAGCAACTTCTCTACTTGTTGATAATTTCGACCGGAAACTTATCGGAACGTACACTCGACACCCATTTCTCGAATATGGACATGTGAACCGTCTTCACTATCATAACTTCACTAATAAGCTGGGTTCATCACTACAAATTCATCCCATCGCAAGTGGTGCAAGATAAGGAGAACAGAATATGAATCTAACGACTGCCTGGCACCACAGAGAACAAGTATACGGATAGAAAAGCCGCCAGACGCTGTGGCCATTAGCTGATACACTCAACAATCTCCCAGCGTTGAAGAATGATTAGGGCATCCCGGTGGCAAAGATAAATGATGTTGAATACGCAACGCGGAACCAGTCGTTCGCGACGGTATGAGTCAGAACTGATAGAGAATGACAGCCGTGCAAGAACATCGAGGATGAATGAAAATCTGAGAGTTGAATAGCTGCGCACTTACGTTAAATGTCGTACAAGAAGCTAACACATCTTATCGGAGCCTCTCAATCTTTGAGACCATCCCCGGTTCGGTGAACGGTGTTGTCCGACACCGTACGCTTCAGAACATTCGGCTTTCCTAGCAACGCAATTTTCTTCGATTGCGGCTCATCGGCTTGAACATCGTTTAAAAGAGTCATTGTGTAGTCGTATAGCTCCTTGGAGTATCGCCGTAGCTGGTCTTCCTGGCTCGCTATCGATCCCGGAGATTCCATCGTGCTACTTTCCGATGCTGCGGAGGGTGTATCGTGCTTTCTGCTCTCTTCGGTGTTGGCTTCTGACACGCGATCGGTCATATAGAAGGGCAAATGTGGGGTAGAGAGGTCTGCAGATCCGGAGGGAGTTTTGCGCGGAGGGGGGAAGTGGGCTGGACAATCGTGTATGTGCCAGCGTTCGGTGGTGAGGGGTAATGGTTAAAGGAGGAACGAGACGAGAGAAATCATCAGCGATTCATCTCCGGACTTAACAGTCCCGCACGTCGTTGTCCAAAACGACCGTGCGTTGCCATGTCGGAACTGCGCTAGCTCACTTCGGGCGGAGTCTCGACTCACCGTTCACTCTCAGAGTCCCAGGGCCAGCTTCCCGCCCGCCCAAGGACGATATCGCAGGTATACGCCTAGACCGAACCGCATGTATCATTCGTCTTGCTCACACACTGCTATACACCGACCCAAAAGAAACTAGCGAGTGAACAACTGATCAGAATCTGCGGTCTATCACCCGACGGCGATTCCCCCGGAGATCAGAAGGGATATGAAACATAGACATGTGCACAGGCAATCTCCCGAAATCGATCAAATTGTCATCATCACTGCCGCGCTTCAGCTCTCAGCCAATCCGAGAGACTTCCAAGGCTGCGGGAAAACTATTTCTACGTTCCTGAGACAGGGTCCGGGACTGGCTCAGAAGGTAATCCGGCATCTTTCGGTACGGGATTCACTTTATTCTCGAGCTCCAGCATCGCACAGAACGCTTCTGTCTGCGGATTCGTGTACCACGGGGCTGCGGCGAAGAGAATGGGCGCACGTTAATTACAATTAGCGGTCGCATCTTGCATACGATGAGGAGGACTAACGTTGTCGGAATCTATTGCCCTCCGTTCCGGGCCCAGGTGCAGTCATCCAAAAGGTTTGACAGTCGGCGATGTCCTTGATTCCATCGCATTTCTCCTTATTTCCGACATTATCGAGCACCCAT
The DNA here is from genome assembly GCA_910574455.1 of Trichaptum fuscoviolaceum. Lineage (NCBI taxonomy): Eukaryota > Fungi > Basidiomycota > Agaricomycetes > Hymenochaetales > Trichaptaceae > Trichaptum > Trichaptum fuscoviolaceum. Next base: position 1,592,492 of record CAJSYZ010000001.1, read on the forward strand.
GTAAGTTCCTTTTTCACCATATCCTCTGTCTGGGCTAAGTCTGGTAATCGCGATTGTGCCCGCTCAACAGACAAGTGTGAGTGAAATGCGCGAGTGATTGCAAGCCATTCGGGGTCAAAAGTGAACCTTGGTAGCTCAGGACTTTCATCAGTTGGAACGTCAACAATCTGTAGCTCCAATGGTAAATCTATCCTGCTAGCGCCAAAGAAGCCGTATCATACCTCAAGAAATTGACGTCTTGGCAGACATTTATCAAGGGCTAGGAATTTTGTTATCTTCGGTGGAGGGGGTGGTTTTACTACCTCATCTAGTTCTTCTTCAAGCAGTATCTCATCTGGGTTGGCGAGCAGTTCATCTGGATTTTGTTTTGAGACATCTTGATTGTTCCCAGAAGCCGAAGGAATCGCATTATTGCCCTCAGCGACTGGTTCGTTTTCTTCATCGAAATTGTCGATCGCAATTTCGTCAGGATTTTCTCCGGCTACATTTATAAAGCCTGTCCATAGATCTCTATCAATGTTTGAGAAATTGAGATGAAAAGGTAATTTGGTCACCTTGCGTAGCGGTATGTATAACCGTCGCTTCAAACTTACAATGTAAGTGAGCTGAGAACCACCATCGAGGTTGAATTTTCTGAAGAAGTTGCATTGCTGGTGGGGATCCGAGTGTATTTGACTGCACTTCAGCTCGAAAGTAAGGTTTCCGCCTCAACAGGTTCTCGACGTCTCCATGCTGCGCAATCCCTAACGGCCAGTCGTGAGACATGAATATATCTGGAGATGATAGCTGTGGGGATTTATGTGAATGGAATCGGTGGAAGTGAGATAAGTCCAGTTTCGCTAACCAACCTGAGACAGACGAAACATATCATACTCTCGGATATGGTAGATGCTCCTCATCGAACTGTTGTCGTACGGTAATTTTTCGAAGTGTCCTATACCTAGATGTGAAAACCTGGTTTGATTGCGGAGTCTCCGGGACTACTAACCTAGGTTATAGTGGTGCGCGGAAAAAATTCCCGAAGCGCCTGCTATCCGGACTCCATTGACTTGAACGCATCCCGCGAATCCAAGAAAGTATATGTTGGGAGCTAGCCATCCGCCGTGATATCTGCCCAAAAGGTCCGAGATTAGTAGAAGTATCAAGCTTCAGACTAGCATACTTACAGTTCCCACATGTAATTCGACGCCTCGTGGTTTCCACCGATAACCAGTGTCAAGATAGGTGCTGTTTTCTCGCCCGTATAGTATCTATATCGATAGAACACGATGTGAGAAGTCTTATACGCTTTCTAGCAAGGTCACAATAGATGACGAAGTGAAGCGGGAGGATTGCGCAGCCCGAAGACTATAGCAAAGCACGCGAGATATGCCCGTTTGCTCTTCCCTACCAGATATTAAAAGAAGAGATTTGCATTCTGTTGTGTTGAATATAGACCCACACCTATAAAATCCACCGAGTTGCCTGTATTTTTGAGGTACGGCCATGCATTGGAGGTCTAGATGGTTTCGAATGGCCTGAAAATCGCCGCAGATAAGCAGCAAATCAACTTTGTATCCATTTCGCTGTTCAAGCTCGGCAATATGGTTATATGTAGCGTCTAGTTCGCCATGACAGCATCCCTCGACAGCAATCTTCCTTGTGCAGATAAAACAGAATACGTGAGTGATGAATCCTCGAGCCTTGTCTACCAGAGAGATGGACCTTCATAACTGATTGTTCGCCAAGATGTTACTTTCGTTCTCGGTAGATGATTTTGAACAACGGAGAATTATGATACTAGTAGTAGATGGCGCGATGGATGGTGGTTGATGATGTTTAAACATTCACTTGGAACTTGAACAGACTTCCAAGTTACGTGATTAGCAGTCTCCTAGTACTACCCAAATCCTCCCACGGTTCCGAGTCGGAAGAGGCCGAGGTCTCAGGGTCCAAGTTGAAGTTGAGCCGGAGGGTCTGGCCTTTTAGCCGAGGCCGCTCATCCGAAGGGTCCACCCCCACCGTGGAAACTATGGCCCTACGGGAGGCCTCAACTTTAACTTGGACCCTGAGGCCTCGGCCTCTTCCGATCCGTGGGAGGAGGAGACTGCCAGATTGTCTGGTACAAGATTCCCACGCAATCCACTTTACTCAGCTGCCATGAGATCGCTCTCAGGTTCCCCCCTCTCCATCTACCGCTTAATTCATCAGAGAGTGGCTCAGAAGAGCTACAACAGAACATCGAACAGCTATGCCAGCTCTTGAGATAATAACCAATGTCAAAGTAAGCCTAATATACCATCTACTCATAACACGCCTCACTGGAGAGTGATTGTATGCGACCAGCCTTCCGATCCGAAGAATTTTGTACAAGAATTTTCGAAGGTATGCACTGCATTACATTCATGGGTGATCCATCGGACTGACAGTATGAGAAGCTCAGTGCGGAAGTATTGAAGAAGCCTGAATCGTATGTCTCGATCAGCTACACGTATAACGAAACACTCTCCTTCGATGGCACCTTCGACCCTGCATTCCTGTTGAAAGTTGTGCGTATGCAAACCAAACCATTATACGAGTAGATTTGAGGAAGATACATACGCATTTCAGACCTCACTTGGTAATCTCAACAAGCAAGCGAACAATGAGTACAGCAAGTCGTTCTTCCAATTCTTTGAAGAGAAATTAGGTGTTCCGGGAAACCGAGGCTACATGTAGGCCCAGAATATGTTACTTACAAGTGCTGTGGCTTGAATGTGACACTGGTTTTTTCAAACATAGATCATTTGTAGACCCCGGGAGGGAAAACCTAGGGTGAGTGACATCCACATAATTTTGGGTAAGAATATTCGATTGACAGAAAATCATAAAGATACAAAGGCACGACGTTCGGATAATCAATAAAGTAGAGGATGTCTTGAATATGAAGTATGGGTTAGGAGTCCTGTTGGTTAAACCAGGCTGCAGAACAATCATAATAGCCAATAAATTTGCGGGATTTATGAGAAAACGTGATCAAGTTCAGGGCCGGCACCTCCAGTTGCATCAACTACGGACGTAAAACCCACTCACTTGGACCTTACTTCTACCACCTTCGGTTAACCTCCTCGATTATCTTAGTTCGTTGCTGCTTAGCCTGCTGTTCTGCTGAACAAATGTCATCATCAGGTGGCAATATGATGTTCTTCTTGCTTTCTGGGTTGGATTTTATCGAAATCGCGGGTTGTTGACAAGCAATTCGGTATTGTCAGGTACATGAATTCCGCAAAATCAACCTCTATCTTCGACATTCACAAGCATCGGTCGAGACGAGTCAGCCCGATTATTGATAACGACCTGGGATGGTCGCTATCGCCTCACCGGCTATCTCGCAACCGGTAGCTCTTGTCAAGTTTGCCGGTTCAGCTATCCGACTTACCATAACCGGCACCAAAACGCCTCGGGCGTCCGCACATCGAACCCCGAGCTTACAGAAAATTTGTCGCTATCACCGGCTCAAGTGCAGACATAGCCGGATCTACATGCTTCTCTAGACAATGAAGATGGCGTATATAAGGAAGCGGATGAAGCGAGTTGTGAAGAGACATCAACTCCCAAGGCCTTCGTCGACGCCGTACCTAACGCTCCGGAGGATATCTGCGCCTTCACTCGACTCGTCTACCTTCTTCTATCGCCCAAGGAAATAGCTCTATCCTCTACTCTAGTATCTTCCAAACATATACTCGTTTTCCAGTGGAAGTACCATGGATACTGTTTACGGACACCTCTATTCCACTCCGTCTTCGAGCAGCTCATCGATAGGGCTGGGTCTTGGCCCTGATGGTCTTCAACAAGCACACACATGCCGCTGGGTCCCTGACGGCTCCCTCAGCAAGACGACCGGAAAAATGAGTCTGGTTCGGCGGATACGTGAAAGTTTGAGGAGCGGTTCACTTGAACGGCTTGATAAAAGGTACGCTAAATTTGTAACTCTGTGGCCACTTCTTTTACTTATCTAAGTCTTGTATCGCTAGTGAAAACATCTATGGCTTCACCAGTAACCTTCAAGGGGATGTAAACGACGTGTCTCGAGGTAACTCGATGTACGCGCTTTCTCATATCGACTCGGGAAGAACGCTGGACGAGGCCGTTTCTCGATCTTCATCTACCGCTACCGTGCCTTTATACGGAAGAGTTTCTACGAGTTCATTATAACATTTTATCTCAGGGGTTTACAGTATGAGGTTCGACATGCATTTGATTGTATATTTTGTATTATTTTATGGTGTTCTATATTTAGATTAATATACTAGACTTCGCATGTGCTATAAATACCGTCTATGACGACTATACCAGACATCATCATCATCGCTTTGAGTCCCAAGTGCTGCGCCTCATATTAGTATAAGACAACACAGGAATCCCAATGGCTCCATTCGCAAATACCCTTTCTATTTCCCTAACACATCCATACCCACATACATCCTCGAAGGCACCGCGATGCCATCTGACAACGTTATACGACTGTGCGCGACAGAGGAGACGATAGCAAACGAGCTTGCCAAAGACCCGGCCGTGGCTGTCTCAAAAGTCGTCGAGAAGCTCCATAAACATCTGAAATCCATCTCTTCAAAGGCAGAGAAGAAGATTGACTCTGACAATGAGAGCGATCGGTTAGAGAGGGCAGCGAAATGTGGCAGGTTTCCGAATAAACCTTCGGATTTGTTCCTGAAGGTATGCTTTGGCAACCCATTTGCTTATCGGAACATACTGATTGAGTGACTGCATAGATCTATGCTGATGTATTAGAAACTCTGGATGAGAACCCACTGGCAGACTTGTGCGCACCGTCCTTGGTCGCTTCTTCGGGGACAATCCCGTTGTCAATTGTTTCTGTCATCCCAGACATCATGCGCCACTATGCAGACCTCATAGCGAACGCAAAGCACGAGGTATTCATTGCGACAAACTACTGGGAGGACTCGCACTCTGCGCGACTCGTCACCGACTCGCTACGCGAATTGTCGAAGCGCTGTGAAGGCAAGGACCCTGTAATCGTCAAGCTTATGTATGATAGAGGTACACCAGCACAAGTCGTGAAGAACCATGCCGCCGTAGAGCCGGACGCTTGGGAGAAGGTTGGACTGCCCAGTAGGGACGAAATCAAGAATATCTCACTGCAAGTTGTGAACTACCATCGTCCCGTTCTGGGGACGTTTCACGCGAAATACCTCATTGTGGACAGGAAAGTCGCATGCCTGAACAGTAACAACATTCAGGACCGGCCCAATGTTGAGATGATGATCCATCTTGAAGGTCCTATCGTGGATAGCTTTTACGACATGGCCCTTTTCTCGTGGTCGAACGCTTTAGATCCGCAACTGCCGTTGTTGAAGAACCCATTGATTCAGAGAAATGACTACACATTTGGTCATGATAACGAGCACCTGAAATGTGAGCTTCTTCCAGCCTCCACTCGAGACTGAACACTCACCCGGTACCTTCCAAACAGATATTGATACTGAGTTCACCAGCAAGGCCTCGCGCGCCTTGCTCGCAAAACAGCAAGAAGCCACTAAAGGCGAGGCGGAAGAAGCTGGAGGACACAAGGGCATATCAAAGAAAGCCAATGACCCGAAAGACAATGACAGCTTCGGCAGGGATCCTCTTATTGGCGAACACCCTGCCATGACCGTACCCAGTGCGGAAGAATCGGCCAAACACCGCCAGGATGGGAACGTCGGGCGCGAAAATGCTGTCAATTCATCCCAGCCCGCTTCGTCTGGAGGTGTGGATGTAGGGCAAGGGAGCGGAGACAAATCACTCCCCTCCTTGCCTGGTGGACCTCTCCAGGACGAGAATTACCAACAGAATGGAGGTGGGGACGACGCTCAGCAGGTATACAGCCACACGAACCAGACAGAAACCCAGAACGCTAACAAGCAAGGGGGGAAGGCCGTGCATGAACCCGAGGTGCTCCTGGATGAGGAGAAACCAAACCTAAGTCGTGTCGAGCTCATCACCGCGCACCTTAACGCACAGAATATCTCCATGAAGGGCACGGCGACCGACGATGATAGCATGAACGAGTTCAGACCGCACATATTACACGCTCCGCATGGCCCCGTGCCGATTGCTATGGTCAATCGCATGCCGAAAGGAAGTAAGTTCATAAATCAATTTGAATATGTAACCCCCCCTTTTTTTCTATTGTCCTTACTTCGAACTTTGTTCACGGATTAATGCTCGAACTTACACAGCACCGGGTCATGATGGCATCGACACTGTTCCTCAGAATGTTGCTTGGCTGAGTGCTTTCCAGAACGCCCAAAAATCGGTTTTCATGTGAGAGAAACGTATCCTATTCTGATTGTTGTTTCATCACTGAACACGATGTCCATTTTACAAGCCAATCACCTACATTTAACGCATCTCCTGTTATCCCTGCGACGCTTGACGCTTGCAAGCGTGGCGTTGAAGTAACTCTCTATCTAGATCTCGGTAATGTCCACTTCTTTCTCACTCATATTGTGCGATTAATCACCTTTCCTTGCCAGGCTTCAATGACCTTGGGGAGATGATCCCCTTCCAAGGCGGGACAAATGAGCAGGTCATCCACAACATGTATGTCCAGCTCAACAAGGAGGGCAAGCAGGACAATCTCAAAGTCTACTGGTATACGGCGAAAGACCAGAACGAGCCCACAAGTGCCGCCAAGAAGGCTCGCAATTGTCACGGTGAGTCTCGTTGCTATAGAATATATCCTAGTGTGCGCTTTTCGCATCCGAGACACGCCGCACTGGGGCATTCTATTTTTTTTTTCCGTTTGGGACGGCGTTCTGACCAGACATTCTAATTTATATCTTCCATGACTGCGCAACTATGTTCCCGCCCATACCCGATGTCAATGCGTCAACGGCGACCAACGTAATCTATACAATTACTATTTTTCGGGGCGGCGTGAATTAATGTGCAACCGGATTCGGCCGCCATCAGTCAAGTTCATGGCTGTCGATGACCAAATCGCAATCTTGGGCAATGGAAACCAGGATACCCAGTCGTGGTTCCATTCGCAGGAAGTGAACGTACTCGTTGACTCGCCGCAGCTGGTAAACGAGTGGATCAAGGGTATCGACGCGAACCAGAATACTCACAAGTTCGGCCTTGTGAGCAGGGAGGACGGTGTCTGGCGTGCGCCGGATGGCCGGGTTGTCGAATCCAGTGGGACGAAGACAACGGGTCTCTTGGGCGGCCTAAAGGGCCTTTCGGGCGCGATCAAGCGTGTGAGGGGGACAGGTGGCTTTTGATGGCATTGTGGCGGACAAAGTGTTTCGTTATTTCTGTGTATGTTTTATGTATGCTAGCTAGCGTTGTATTGTGTAATAGTGCCTGACACTATATTCGTTCTGAACCCCCTTTCTCTTGTGTATAATGTATGTAGCATCTTGAATACTACTGTGGCTGATTAGTTTGCATGTAATTCGTATCTTCATGACTAAGTTTATTTGGTCAAAGAGATGGGGGAGGGGAGAAGAGGGGAAAGGGTTTATTGCTCAGACGAAAGGGCTTATGAACGTCGATACAGTAATGGACTATGGAGAAAAGAGTTACAGAAAGAAATAAGATGCCGGAAGCTTTATAAGCTGCGCGTGGAACGTATGAAATAGAATTTATATTGAAGTACATATATAACGGCAAGACTACATAGTAACCACAGCCTGAGCACATCTGAAGGTCGGGCTGACGATATCGAATAAAAACGTGGCGTATTGATTTCCACTCAAGTCTTCCACAGAACTATCAGACGGGAACGAGTCCTAATTTTCCTGGAGCCTTTAAGGTTCGCCATGAGCCAGGTCCCTCTTTTTCTGTAGACATACAGTCTTCAATAAACCAACGGTAGCCTCCCTGCGAGGCTGGTGGTATACTCTGTAGGCGCGGTGATACCTCGGAATTTTCGCTGGTGACTTCAATGCAAGTGAATAGGAGGTTGATAAGTTGTTCTGCTAGTATTAGCCGTACGTTAGTTTGCTTCATATCAGAGGGAAGAAAGGGGGAAAGGTTTCTGTCTTTAGAGATATTGCTTTAAAACTCAACAACTTCGGCTTCTCGGCACCTCAGAGTCGGTCGGCTCAGGCTCACACTGGCAGATAACCTCTGCTCTCTGTTTCTCCAACATCAGGGTTGATTCTCATGAACTCATTGGAGATTGCCTTCTATTGAGTCTTACTGTGCGATCCTTCGCGTAAGTTATTTGGCGAAGAAATGTTTTCTTTTGTGGCGCCGCATTCAGTTCGGAAGCATTCAAGAAAGGATGTCTGTTATGGCAATCGTTACTGCTGACCTCCGATCATCTTAACACAGCTAAGGGCAACGGATGACGACGAACTCAAGAAAGGGTGCCGATGTAGATGATGTTTCGCCTCAATTTACGGCGCCGGGCTCACATAAATTGAATTGACGATTTAACCGACTTCAAGTTTTTCCACGATAACCCAAGCAAAGTATTCGACCAGAAGCGCTCGACTGAAGTATTTTACTTCCTCTCTGCCATGCCGTCCCCGTTCCTTTCTCTAGCTCTTTCTCAGTTACTCGCGGCATAGGACGCCAGCTGTCGCTACTACTTTCCTCCGCACACATGTCGCTTGGTCTTGATTCTGGACCACGGAGGATCATAGTGCATAATTGGACGGGGTTTGATTGCTGCTAGGTGAGTTTTCTTTGGCTTCTGAGCCCTTTTTGCGATGGTTCTGACGACAAGAAGACGGTCTTTACCTCCTGAGCAGATTCTTCCACACCATTCCCACCGTATCCTCGTTTAAGCCGGTCTTTCCGGATGTCTATGACCTCAGACGATGCGGTCGCGCATCCGGAAGCTATACTCGGTCCCCGTTTGGGCACGGCGTACTGCCTTGGACTCGAGACAGGCATAATCTTGAATCTATTCTACAGGTTTTGGAAAGATTCGTCCAACACAAGTAAATGGATTCGGCTCGTAGTGCTTCTCGAAACAGTATTTGCGGTGTACGCTTTCTCCTCCATATAGCTAACTAATTCCTACTGATTTGCGTTGTTCTAGGGTGCAGACGGCTCTGGCGTACTATGCTGTCTACTTCTTCCTTGTATCGCATTTTGGAGATTGGGTGTGTGTTGACATTAGACTGCGAGTAAACAATCCAAGATCTGAAATCTGTTCTGCCCAGGATGCCGCAATGAAAATGCGTTGGACAGGCAAACTTCTGAACATACTTGTCAGTCCGCGCAGTCGGTTTCTTATCAGTCTAACGAGTCTAAATATTTCAGTAGAACTTGCTTTTAGCGGGCATAGCGAAAGCTGTGTTCATTTGTCGATGTTGGACTGTAAGCAAATACTTTCAGAACTTCGCACATCAGCAACTGAAACTTATTAGGTCTCAGCTCGAAAGCTTTATACACTTGTATGCCAACCTTTGACTGAGAAGCATTCGAAATATATCCTGACCCAGGTGACAGTTAATCCTTGCTGTACTGTTCTTCACCAATGAAGTACTCGGCCTATACTTTGTAATCCGGTCTTTTCGCACTCAGACAAGTATAGAACCGAGCGATTTCAATACACAAACTACCGTCACATACGCTAGACATATTGCTGTACGTGTACCTCCTTTGCTCTCGCGGAGATATACTAACATTGTGTTGTAGCACCAACCCCTTTGTGAGTGATCTCGTTTTGCGTTTGGCACACCTACCCATGACTGCCTGCAGATACTACACAATTGGTTCTCGCTGCCGGTTTGTGACCACCTCTGTCTCATTATATTCAACGCTGACGGGTACAAACAGCCCTAAATGTTATCATTGTTTTTATCTGTTCGTGCCGTGATTTGCAATGCTTTCTTACTTACCGAAAGTCATTCCTAGTGTTATCGACTACGCCTCGCACCCGCTTTCGAATCCAACTTCGTTATCCAATTACAGTATGTCGTTTATTGTCTTTCCTATGTATGCATTGGCTCAATTTACGCGATTAGTCTTTGTATCGAGTCATTCTCCTGTTCTGGGAGGTCCTCGTCTTTCCAGCAATCTTTACATTCATCGCATTGATCTTATACCTGGTCCTCATCTCTGAGAGCTTTTGGTCTGATTTATTCCAAAACACAGCAGGACAAATTTACGTCTTCTCCCTATTTGCATACTTGTAAGCCAGAGTTATTTACTGGCGCACTCGAATGACTCTCACGGACACTTCATTGTAGTGCCAGTGCACAAGTCCGACGAGGGAGAACTAACGCAAGCGACAACATGTCAGGAGGCGAGGACGTGAGTTGGCGAAGGGGAAGTAACTTTGGTAGCGGCGAGGTAAGGAAATTATCACGTCAGAACTATTGTCGCCGTGCTCATAAGGAACAACATACGTGCATTCTAGGATGGTTTTGATGGTTTTGAGGTTGCTGGGCGCTCTCGTGGTTCTGATTATGAGCTCGAGCCATTCGAACAAGCACCTGCTAGCGTGCAGTTCGACGAAGACTTCGCTTCTCGTGGCCCCTTGTCCCTAAGCATTCCGGAAAGGGCTAGAGTACGCCCATATCATCCAGAAGGCGATGGACCGTTAACACCGATATAGCCAGTCGTCTGGAAGGTTGCTTTTGACCCTTTCTTGTTACTTCTTCGATCGCATTTGCCAGACAACACACAATGAAAGTCACCGCTCCTGTCACATTCTGTATTAGTAGTACTGTGAGTATTCGACATTTCTATTCCGTATTGGGCTATGAGTCTCATTCTCTGTACACAGATAGATGACTCTACGCATATATCTCTCGTTCACATTTGAAGTTGTACTGGTCTTCCAGACTATGGATAAGGAATGAAGATGAAGTCCTATCCTCTGTGCCCATCTCATGTCAAAGTCATGCGGGACTAACTGATGGTGCGCGCGTTTACTACAGAATGGTCTATCCTCGAAGGTTTGGAAAACTGCTCGTTCTTCGTGTGTCTCCAGTGACGTTCGCCGTATCCTTCGCGTACCTCGCTGGTGGAGGATACCCGCTCAGAAGGCTCTTCAATGCCTGATGTTCATCTTCGCAACGCAACTAGAGAGGTTCCCAGACCAGCCGATGGCCCGAAAAATTCAGCCGTGTGCCTCCGCGATGGTGGTTATTCGGCCAAATTCTTATTCTGTTGTCAAAGTGGGATGGGATGTTATGTCATTATAAATAGCTGGTGCTTCGAAACGTTAATCACTGCACAGCCTCAGTAAAACAGGCGCTATCTTCAAAGTTGGCGTTCGGCGTGACGTAATCTCAGGCTACAAGTTGAGCGCCGTTGGGGACTCAGTAGCGTCCGTAATGTAACATCTAGCAGAGCCACATCAACACCTACCCGCAGTCGTCGAGGTAAGCTCTTGTTCGCTCTCTCGCTCTCATCTGCATCGCCAACAACTGTATGCGTAATTATGCCAGGAAAGCGAAGTCCATTGAAACCAGCCGTTGCGCGAATGATAAGTCACATCAATAACACTTACTTCAAAGCCAAGCACGACGTGTCAGACTTGGCCCGACGATTCGCGCAGGAGAACAACGTGCCCGTTGCCAAGCTGGTAGATGTGTCTATTCAGTTCATTGGAGCGTCAGGGTTGCCGAAGATGGACTTGGTGGGGACAGCGGACCCATATTTCGTGGCAAAATTAGACGACAAAATCACATTTGTGTAAGAGAACTCCTTCGTGTAGTCTCGCTATCGACATATCAACTAGCTCTATGCAGGTCAGCGGTACAGCCAAATACCTTGGCTCCGGTATGGAACGAGGCTTGGAATGTCAAGAACGTGCCGGGGAACGCGGTTTTGAAAGTAGAGGTCTTGGATAAGGACGAGGGATCCATTAACGATGATTATATTGGAAAGTTCGAAACGACCCTATCTCAAGGTCCTAAAGAGGTGGAGATTGTATCAACGCTTCTAAAGAAAGTAAAGGGTACATTCTGGCTGAAAGTAAGTACCTCAGCGAACTCGAATTTTTAGAATTCATGATCAACTTGTAACCCTGTTTTTAAAGATTTCTACAACTCCTTCAGTAGACCTACCTGGCTCTTCACCCCATCTTTATACATTCGATGGCCCAATTCGCTTCTCGCGCCATTACTCACCTACTATCGGACACTTGACGAAGATCGATGACAGCCGCCTGTATTCCACCTGGAAGATGCAGATCAAAGGTGTGCCGCTTTTCTTCGAAGACGAATACCAGCACTGGAACACCTCCTACCGTGCGGCGCAGACGATATTTGGAACCGGCCCGACCTCACTCGCGATTCGATCGTCCATTCAGGCAGGACACCGCTTGCTGTACGCCCGCTCGACCCGCAATGCGTTCGGAATCATTGAGTCCTACACGGACATCGTGAACCTGCTGCGAGGCGGGAGGGGTGCCTCCGCACATCGAATTAAACCTGCCGTGTACACGTATGTGATTGCGGAGGGAGACGATACGCTCCGCTTCTCTGAGACCGGCGCCGCGTTCTTCGTCGACTTCGCGAGTAAGCACGCACTGCACGCTAACTGCGCCACTCGCGTCCGTTACTCAGGTGAGTTCCACCCGCGGCCAGTCGGTGGTTGGGAGAACTTCAGCGACGAGACGCCCGATGACCAAGTCGAATGGGAGATCGTGATCGATAATAACTCTGGGACGTACTCGCCCAACCCTAAGCTCTTACCCAACTTGAAGGGGCTACTGGAGTACAACTTCCCTGGATTGCGGTTCGTTGCTTTGGATTTCAACGACCCGGAGCTGTCACAAAGCAGAGAAGCGTGCCGGGCTTATGCGTTGAAGAATCGCGGTGTACACCAGGATGAGCTGCAGCCTCATGCGACTGAGGGTGAAGAGACGCTGAAGCAGCATGCTGGAAGCCACGAGCCTGCCAATGAGCGGACCGAAGAACAACCACCATCAGAGGAGGTAGTGTCTTAACATCGTGATCTAGAAAATCTTATCATTTATCCCTATACTTTTCCCCATTTATCTACGTATGCGCCACAGCATGCTACACCTATGCTTATGTTGATACCATAATTTTCGGTATTTATGTATGTATGTATCCATTGATATATTGATACAAATTTGTGATACATATAGTTTACTAATGTACATTGTAATTCTGAACATGACCGGTGTTTGTTATTGAACTGTGGCTATGACTGACTACCTACTAACTAACTAACCGCGCTCTCAACGACATACAGCAAAATTGTGAAAGGGAATTTATAATGTACAATTCATTTGAGAAGAGATATGAGGATGAATGATGCATATGACAACAAAGGAGTTTGGAATATAAGTTGTGATGATTCCGATTGATAGAGTACGGCAGATGTGAGATGAGCATGCAGAGCAGAAGGGAAGAAATGGAGAATGAAAAGGATAATCTGGGTAGAAAAGTACAAAAAAATAAAAGGAAATAGTGATTTTATCCCGATCTAGTTCCACCTTAATTCGCGTCTTCAAGGGTACCGTTTTCTATGTCTTCTTCTCCTAGCGATAGACGCGAACGTCTATATGGGCGCGAGGGTAGTAATACTTTCCCAGTCAGCGGCCTGGGCGAATCGCGCCTTCGGAAGATCATCTTCGCAACCAATTGTGAAATCTCTTCCTGCCTGCCTTTGCCAGCGCCAAGCTCGTTTTGATTTCCCGGGCCAGTCATCACCAAATCGTGGACATGTGCCTGACGAAGATCAGCGCCGGAAGCGGTCAGCACAACTGCCTCGTCGTCGTCTGATCCCGCGCGTGAGTGGGTGTGCGAAATGAGACGTGAGCGCGAGCGACTCCTCAGAGCGTCTGCACGGAGCTGTGCTGACTTGAGCTGCAAGAGTGCCTCGAGTTCGCGGCTTCTCTCCTTCGCCCGCTTCCTCTTCCTGCGTTCAATAGCCCGCAACGAGATCATGTGCTGGACGTCCTTCCTTCGTGCGTTTAAGAACTGCAGTGTCGCCGGACCCGGACCTGCGCGTTGCGCGGGGATCATTGATATACCCTTCCCGTCAAGAATCTCCATACTATCAAATGGACTCGCGACATACTCTCGAGGGGGCTGCAATTCGTTCAGCTGCTTTATGTAGTCCGTGAGCAGCGCTTCCTTCATTCGCGCCTGCTGCTCAGCTAGAAGTGACTCATGCTGAAGAACTCGAAGTCGTGTCTCTTCTAGCAGATGCAACGGAACGTCAGTGATGCCATCATCGCCGTCAGCATCGGCATCCGAGTGTGGCAGGCCAAGCAGATGTCGTTCATTTGCAGGCGATTCCGGGAGCGGAATGTATTCTGGGCCGGGAGGTGCAAACAGTAAACTTTGGTACGCTACTGATGGCGGGGAAAGCAGTAGAGGTAGATTGAGAGGGGATTGAAAGGTTTCCACGGGCACATCAAATGTTCGATACCAAGGGGAGGAGGAGAAAGCGTTGCAAGACGCCGCGTCCGGTAGGTTGACAGGGGATGAAGGTCGTGGAGGAAGATTGTGTCCCGGTTCATCATCTTCGACGATATAATCATCCGCTCCTGGTAAGTTAATAACATTACGTCGGGACGGGGACACAGGCGACGGATTTCTGTGTGCATCTCTGAAAGAGAAATCTGGGTCGAACTCCAAACCCTCTTCACCAATATGTTGCTTGCTCGGAGAAGCATTCTGAGTTGAATCAGAAACTACAGCGTCCCATCCGTTATTGAACACATCGAAATCCGAAGGATTCAACAATGCATTGCTTGTTCTATCCTCCGGCAGATCTTCGACTTCTGGAAGCGAAGAAGAACGTATCGAAGGCGAAGATGGCGATCCGGAGAAACTCAGAGATGACTCGTCTACGAAAGGTGAGGATTCGAACAGCGTCAAATCTAAACCTTCTGAATCATCAGAATTTGAAGGCGAGGAGTTGTTCAGAAACAACGGCTCATCCCAATCTTCCTCCCCGACCTGATTCACATCGCCATCCAGATGCAAATTCATTCTCTCCAATTCGCCAACACCATCCCTCCATTCAATGCACTCTAAGGTTTCCGGAGACTCCAAGGCGGTTTCAGGTTGTGAGCTACTGCCTGAATATTCGTCTTCGTCGAGCTCATCCAAGCTTAGTAGCTGAAGCCGCTGCCTGAAAGGAGAGTATGGCGGCGAAAGTAGTGCTGATCCCGCATGAACACCAGTGAGTCTCGTTGGGTTCTTACATGAGTCATGTTCTTCCATAGGTGACCGGACGCTAGCCGGTGCAACGTGGTCGTCAACGGTATGATGACACTCTTCGTGGAAACACGGCAGCGGTATGGCACGTTTGAGGTGAGGGTTCGTCAGAGGAGGAGATGGAGGGAGTGAGTAAGATCGCGTGCGGGAACGAGGGCAAGAAGAGGTCAGATGATCAGTGGACAGGCCAGCAGCGGGTGTGGATGTGGATGCAGATGTGGCCTCGTCGACGTCGCAAGCACGGCCTTGTTGTGGGTATGGCAGACGGGCTGAAAGACGTGGGCCTGGGTCGTAAAGCGGCATTTCCTTCGACGTCGTGAGGCTCACCACCACCTGTGGTTCTGTGAGTAGAGAAGCTGAACCACAGCAGAGTCGTCGCGAGAAGCAATCACGAACAATCTGGAGATCGCCTGCTAAATCAGTGGGTGTGGTTCAGTGGCAGGGAGGGAGGCGATAATGAGTGGCCACGAGCACACCACGAGCACGGCTTGGATGCTGCTCTCGAGAGATGGGAAGCAGCACAAAGGAAAGATGAGACGATGTTGTTCGGTATTGGCGTCGATAAGGCTGGAAATGTACAAACGTCGAAGTGCAGCGTCGAACAGGCTAGGACACGCGCCCGCTTACGTTCGGTACCTTTCAGAACACGACCTGGCCTTCGTAAACGCATGAGCAACGAGGCATTGACAAGTAAATGATACACACCGCTAGCGGACGACAGTGTTGCTGCGGGCGCTGGTGACGGCGTCGACCATAGCTTGCTCGCCGTTGGCGATGACGAGAAGCGTGCAATGGGGGAAGTGCTTGCTCTCTGCGCAAAGTGCACGGCCCAGTCCTTCTTTCCTTTTTTGGAGTGCCAATCCCTATTATTTACCCTAAGCGAAAGCTTCCGATTCGCTCATCGGCCGAAAGACGTTCTGATCGACCTCAAACGTCCTAACCTTCTCCCACTACTTCAATTCATTGCATGCACAATGCCCGCAGGCCGCTGAAACCTTCACAGAAACTTCATCAAACACTTCATTTTATATAATCCTTTGGGGTCCCAATACTCTGCCACGTTCGATTATCATAATCATATCATATACATGAGGCACACAAAGTTAGCCAGAGCGCTGCACACGACTGTCAAACCTTCCCTTCCCAGCGCACGCTACCTTCCTCGCCCGTGTATTTCTCGCAGGGGAGTGCATCTCCGTGGATATATCACTCTTCTTTATCTTGACCAGATCAGCTTCCACAAACTTGAACGGTGCGGCAAGGAGGTTCAAGGCGCTAGAGGTGTCCTTCAAGAAGACCGCATACAGTTCGTCAATGATCGCGCGACAGCGGGTAAAGAACTCTCGAGTCTTGTCTAGATCCCCGGCAAAAGCGGCGCATTTCAGAGCAACCTCTTCAACTGTAAAATGAGAATCCTGGGCCAGTGTTTCAATTTCAGTTCTGTTGTGGTTCTCCTCAACCGCCGGTGAGTTAATCCCGGTGGGACCGGAGTATACAGCAGCGGTCTTGAAATCGAGGACAGCAGTCAACCCCAAAGCTTCATCCGTTAGTCCAAGCAATCTAGCGACATAGTCCTCGTCTTCAGTTTCTTCATCATCTTTCCAGATAGTAGAAGTCAAAGCCACAGCAGAGCGAAGGTCATCCAGTTCTAGTTTGAAGTTTGCGGTCATTGCAGTCAGTCTTTCCTGAGATTCAGTTTGTCGGACTTCAGTTTTCAATTCACTGGGGCGAGCTCGATCTTCAGCTTGCATGAGAATAAGCAGCAGATCACATACCTCTTTCCTCGAAAGTCATCGTCGATCCATACATCCCTCATATGAGACGGTTGACAAGCTGGTCGTCCGACCTCGATCTCATCAAGGTCAATATCTGTAACTCGGTCAGCAGTCAGACGACGAATAGGAGCGAAACAAACCTTCCAGCTTCGGTTTCTTCACCCTCGTCTTCTTCGTCTGCAATCGTTGGTTCTTGCGAGCTTTGTAACACGGCAAGGGCTTGTGCAGCATCTCATCAATCGACTTCATCTTGTTCTCCTTGTCTATATTTGTGATGTCATTCGCAAATTTGCGCTTCCTTCCTGTGTCGTTGATTTTCACATGCTGGCTCTTTCCACTTTTCGCCTCAACGATAAGTCGCGTTGGCCTGTTGAGTTTGGGCATTCTCTTTTTGGCTATGTCCTCATGTTTATCAACATAAACTTTATGTGCAGGCTGCGGCTTCCCCGGGCTGGCCATAAGAATATATTTGATGAGCTTGTCGTAGTGCTTCTTGTTGTTGCAGTAGTGGTCCCGGAATGCTTGCCAGGAATATTTCTTCACCCACGGGTATCGCTCTCTCTGATGATACAATTATTCACTAATGAACAGGTCTGACAGAAATCACTGAATATATGCGCACCTCTTTCCAAAGGTCCTTGTATATTCGGCTGGAGGAAAGGTTGGTCTTGAACTCGTCTGGTACTTTTGTAGCTAAGTAAAGGGCAAGCTTGTCCTTCGCTTCTTGGGACAATTCTCGCTGGCTATATGCATCACGGTCAGACACTCATTCTTAAAGGAGATGAAGTAACTCAACGCTTTCTTTCGACCTTTATTGGATATATGCCTGTTATTATCGTCGCCAAGAGTGTGCTTTTCCAAAGGGATCATCCGTTTCTCATCTGCACATCTTAGCACGTAGTCATAGTCGACGAAGTACCTCTCCGACCGCTCTTTCCTTTTCCATGATCTGACCATTTCTTCGCCTGATTTTGACTTTTGGTCGATGACGACGATCCCCTTCACAGGAATTTTGGATATGACAATTCCTCCATGCGTCTTTTCAAGTATATGGTCGTGTAAAGAACCCTCAGCAAGTACTTTCAAGCACCATGGCAAAAATTAGACATACCTTAACAATGTCCTCTATCTTAGCTTGCAAGAAGTCGTCAAGCATTGGTTGTATGCGGAACTTGATAGGTTCTCCGGACTTGTAGGCGAAGAACTTCAGACCTTCGACTCTAAACCCGCGAGAAGCGGAATTATAACGGTAGCGCAGGAATGTCGGACGCATTTCTTTGGTGAAGTGAGAAGAGGAGTGGTTTGCAGATAAGTTTGCAGAAAGCTATGTTAGTGATGTAAAAACGGATGTTCAATTCTCGGAGACAAGTCTTACTTACTTGAATGAATTAGGGCCGGTGATAACGCGTTTTCAACCGTGACGCGTTTCCAGCCACTGTTATCGCACTGCCAGCACATCGTTCACCTGCATACATCATATTGCCTGCTCTCGCCAAAAAGGTCGTCTGTAACTGAGTAGACATCGTGCAATATTCTTAGAAACTGAGCAGTCGATGCGCAATATTCTGAGCATCCGTCACTGTCAGCGTAGAAAACAAACAACGGTGCTCCCAATGCCTTCTTATATCCTCCGACATGCTCTGGCAAAGTATCCCCGACGTGGTGATACCGACAAGCGTCCAGCGTACCTCCGAACTTCGGCCTCTATTCTATGACAACACTGTACAAAACCGCAGCACTTGCAGCGCCGGGCAGGACTACTACGTTCAGTACATTCTAGGCTGTCTTTTACTCGAGCAAATGATCCCAAGCACTATTCATTCGTTGGTTAGCTTGAGTTTCCTCTTGTTTAGCTCTGTAGCAGCGACACCTCTTCTATGGGATGGCCGTGCCCCGTTTAACTTGACGAACAGCGACTTGAACGCGTCGATTGGACCATACCTGACGTACGTACCGAGTCAGACTATCGTTTTTCTACGCTAAACGATATCTTCTCCTAGTGGCGTGAAGGGATCAGAAAACACCACACATGTATGTTTCCTCATCATCCTAATTTACATAGAATATCAAGCAGCGCATTGACGCTTCTTGTCCAGTACTCCAAACTCCTGGGCCTCACTCACCCACCCACACCATTATGGAACGCATTCGTCCTCCTTCCGACAGAACAGACTATCTCCATGACCATCGACAATACGAGCGTCTTCATTCCGGGCGGTTCAGCCCCGCAGTTCGGCTTCCGACGGGGCGAGTTCATCGCACAGCCCGCAGACCCGGCGGACGGCGACCACAACGCGTTCAACACAGCAAGCGAGGTGGGCACGACGGTGTACCACTTCAGTATCCAGGCGGACTTGTCTAAGCCGCTGAACTACAGCCACGAGTACCAGATTGTCTGGATTGAGCCGAACGATGGCACCCACGTCTTCGACATCCAAGTCGGTGTGTGAATTGTCCTAGACATAGACGCATAGTGTCAGCTTACTACCACCACAGGCTCTCCTTTCACTGACCCTACCGGGACTCTCCCGGCTTCAGGAGCGCACAATCTCAAAGTTAGGGATCACGCCACAAATGACATCTTTAGCGTGCCCCTCACGCCCGCTACGTGGCACAACTTCGCGGTCCAAGTCGACTGGGACAACCTCACCCTGGGCGTCTTCTATTCGTCAAATGACAGCAAGCTGAAGCCCGTGACGGGCGTCCTGCAAAACCCGACCGCCTCATTGGGTGCCGCCGGACAAGGCGATTTCCATTTCGGTGTCCTGAAGGTACGCGAGTGCACTCCTATTAGAGAATTGTGTGCAGATTCTCATCGGTTATGACAATTGATAGCTTCCACTCGTTGACCCGAATGACACGCCGACTGAACAGAGTGATGTCGTACATTTCGGTATTCAAGAAGGGACAACGGAGGGCCTATTCTACTCAGGTGTCTTTATCGAGAGAATAGACAAGGGCGTCCTCGGCGGGAACGGGGCGATCATCAAGGCGATCAACTAGTAGTCCCATCCAACTGACACACTTCCTATCGAAGAGTTCCCAGGAATAGTCAAAAAGTATTCATCAATCAACAATGCCGTAATGTTATTCAGCCTCTGCCAATGGTTGCAACACAGAGCCCGAAGCTCATCTGCGCTGTTTCATCAACATAACATCTGGTAGGCACAGGTCTTTAACTCAGGCTCCCATGTGTGCAATGTGTAGATCCAGTAATAAGGCGGCGTCGGCGAGGCAGCGAGCGGAGTAACGTTATGGACTGTCAGAGCTAAACACACGCGAGCGGGGTGCCTGTCGATCCCCCGCCGTTGATCCCTAGTTGTTGGCGAAACTTGCAGGACAGCTGTATATATTGATTTCATTCGCCAATAACATAAGTGCAACCTTCTTCTCCAACCCAGACTTCATGCACTCTGTTTGCGTCTACATCAATCCGTCCCCCAGGACCGAATGTTTCCTTGGTCGGGGAAGGGTCTTCGGGATATGTAATAGCGAGCTGGCCTCGCACAATGAGATGAGTCGTCAGGCCTTTATGTTTGTGAGGCGGATAGTGTGTACTTCTACGGAAGACATTCGATCAGCATAGTAGGAGACAGAAACTGAACGCCATGATTACGCACGGTCTGTCTGTCCAAGTGAACACGTGTTTGAATCCCCAAGAACGAACTTGAGTTTCGCACTCCCTCTCGGTCTTAGACGACATTATCGAGCGTCGAAAGCCGATATGATTGTTTATACTGTACAAATTGCAGGTGTAAGGATAGGAGAGCCAGTCCAACTTGAAGGGGCGATGACGCAGGAACAATAAGTAGGTCAAAGCCGAGAAGCCGCTGGTTATAGTTTACCATAAAAAGTAAGGACTTTAGCCGAAACCACAAGATGTTGAAAAATAACAAGTGGCAAACGACGGGTGAAGATAACATAATGAAGAGTGATGCTGTGAGTGAAATGATACCATGGAAGGGATAATGATAATGCATGGATGAAAAACCGTTTCCGATGTGAAAAAAGAAACTTGGACAAGAGACCTTCAAGTTGGATCCCTAAAAACCGTCAGTCGATAATAAAACAGAAGTCAAAGATAATAAAACAAAAGTCAAAGAAGTGGAAGTGATTGATACAGTCGATTGTGCTCCTTGAAAGTCTTCCATTGTTACCTGAACGTTGGATCGTCGTCAATAAAGGGTCATAAACTGTGCCGTCCAATCAATGGCACATTGCGGGTTTATTCATCATCCAGCAGTTCGTCTATCTCCTCCTCCTCGCTATTCGAGTCCGCATGTTCGTAATAAGTTATCTTTCTTTTTTTCTGTGGAGATTTGAGAGGCGAGTCAATTGTATCGTCATTAGCTCTGGTCAATGTAGGTCGAACGATCTCGTGCGATGTCATTCTGTGCTTTCCACTTTGATCTTTGTTGCTATTCGAGCCCACATGATCTTCACCGGCCGATGATGTTCTTGGTGGAGGAGTGTCTGACTCGTCAGAGCTCTGAGACCGCAGGTGAGTTGATGCAGCTTGATATGCTTGATACGATGCGGCTGAAGGCGCAAAGTATTCCACACGAGGAGTTGACCTTGTTGTAGTTCGGGTCTGGCGGGCAGGCGGAGGTTCAGGCACTGAATTCGCAGCGCGGCTGTCGCGCACCGCTGAAAGGATGGGTCCCGAGTTGTTTGAACCTCCATGGTTCACTAACTGTAACTGTTCGGGTTGCTCCGCATACTTGGAGTTCCAGGCGACCGAGTTCACAGCAGACAAGTTAGACTTGGGATGTTTCTGAGCTCCCCGGGGAAACCGAGTTCTTTCTAGGAGTTCCAAGTCCAACTCAGTCGGTACCTGAGCCCTTTGTTGCGAATCTTCGGGATAGAGGTAGGTGCACATGCGATAATGCCTGTATCGCTCATCGGGAGAAACGGCTTCAAGTTGAATAACCTTCGGATAGGGTGCGAATACGCGATTCATGCGCTCTTGTTCTTCCTGCCACTCATGTGCCTGGCGTCTGACGCGAGGAAGACGCGCATTCGGTGGACCGGGAATCTGAACATCCTGTACGGCTTCCTGAGCAGGACGTCCGCTGGTCGATGGAGGCGGTGGTGTGATTATGCGCGTTGAGGAAGAGGCACTGCTGGTTATATCCGACCGGGGCGAGTCAGCAGCGATAGTGACTACTTCCGCAGGTCCCTCTTCCTCTCCGTCTCCGTCTTTGTCCGGAGATGCTTGTAAAGCTGCTTTCTTGCTCTTGCCTCGTTTGCGTGGACGCTTATAGCCCTCTCCTTTGCTGAAATCGACGGTCCAGTAGTGGCCCTTGACCGGCTCGCACAAATCCGGCGACATCTTTTGGAACACGGCCAGTAGAGAAAGACTATGCCGGATGGATGTCTAATAACACCATCAGTAACCGAGAGAATATCAAATAGTAGTTCTGATGGCTTTACCTTCCAGGCGTTTGGATTTTCACACGTTCTGAACCACGGAAATCGTCGTTCGAGAGCCTCGTAAATGCCACTCAAGGTGAGCTTCCTCTGCGGGCTCGACCATATCGCCAACTTGACTAGAGTAGCATAAGTATACGGCGGTTTCTGACCAGGATCAGGTTCCTTTAAGCTATCTAAGCATATGGGTGTCTCTGGGCTGAGACCGAAATACTGATGGATATCGAACGGTTTTTTGCCTTCCGGCTCTTCTTCCTCGTCTGAATCCTGAAAGGACGCTGGCACAAGAGCCGGCAATGCACTGCCCTCCCAAGCGTTCTTGTTGAGCTGGCCAAGCATGGGACACCCGGCGTCGAGCTGAATGCGCGGGGGCGGTATTTAGATGGTGATGGTAAGTCCACACGCGGATAAAGGACCCTGGAAGAAGCCCGCACAGTTTGTCTTGCAACAACTCGGACTTGCAATGGTTTGTGGGTCCCGCCGTGTTTATGTAAGCGCCCACCACCACATCACCAAATCATCAAATCATCATCATGATCTTGATTTGTCATCAGTTAACATGATCGCTATGGGCGTCTAAAATGGCGCTATTTTTGCTTCTCTTCTTCGGACTTATGTCACGGTACCCGCGCCGATGTTGTATGGAACTCGTCCTTCGCTGTCTTCCACGACACATTACTCTTGACAGCGACGACGTTGAGCGCGCCTCTCAGTGCGCTATCCAGCCTACCGCGATGAGCTCGCCAAACGAACGCGATGCATTGTTGCCAGTTAAGACCAACCGCACGCTCTCCAGTTTACACGCACAGGGCTCAGACAGCCCCACCACCGCTGTAGAATCGTCGAAGGAGGTGGAGAAGCGGCCTGGGCCGCTGGAAATTTCTCGATCTAATAGACATGCAATACTGGCTGGTATATGGGTTGCAACATTCCTTTCAGTGAGTGATGCGGCTCTACATGCAAGACATCTATACTCATCCATGTCTTGTGAATGCAGTCGCTTAACAGTACGTCTCTAATGTCTTGTTCGCTTTCTTTCGCTAACCTTTTGATCGTGTAGCAACATTGGTCGCAACCTGTGAGTCTAAAGCAAGTCTCGATCGGGCATATACTGAGCTACCAAATCCAAGTGCTGTCTTCCATTTCTTCGGATTTCAAGAAGTCCAACCAAGCTAGTTGGTTAGGAACTTCGTATGCACCCCTCTTTCTGTTATTCCGAATAGATGCTCACATGTTCCTAGGTATTTACTGGCCACATGTACATTTACGCCACTTTATGGCCGTCTATGCAATGTCTTGGGGAGGCGTGGGGCCAATCAGACTGCCGTCCTCTTCGCTGGATTAGGCACATTAGCTTGTGGATTATCGAGTAACATGGAAACGCTGATCGCGGCACGATTTGTGAGTAAAGCAACCATTCAGGTTTTTGCTTTGACTGATTTATTTACAGTTAGGTGGTCTTGGAGGTGGTGGAATATTCACTACATCAACGTGAGTTTATGAAATGATATCGTACTGAAATACATCCATAATATTTCACAGTATAATCGTTAGCGATATGTACTCGATAAGGGTGAGATACAATCTCATTTCTTTAAGATATTACTAATATTGATACTTACGCTGACATATAGTCTCGTGGCTTAGCGCAAGGCGTTGCGAACATTTTCAATGGTGTATGTCAAGCCTTTCGTACGGTTAGACGCTCGTCTTAATACCTAAGTTTAGCTGGGGATGGGTCTCGGAGGTCCCATTGGAGGATATATAAGCGACAGGTGTGGCTTACCATACCATAGACAAAATGCTTTACCTCTTGATTGATTAACTTGCTTAAGATATGGCTGGCGATGGGCATTTTTAATACAAATGCCCCTATTTGTGGTATCCTTCCTGTTAACATCCACCAATCTTAAATATGTTACTCCGGTAAGTTGTAATTCATTGATTGCTCAGTAGCTTACTTAACGAATTTAATCAGGGCAAAGGCAAGACTGCAAAGGACGTATTGAAAAGGATAGATTATGGGGGAACGATCACATTGTTAGGAGCAGTAAGTCAACCACCTAACCCCGATACCTATAATATCCCATCATCCATTTAGGTCCTGTCATTCCTTACTTTCCTCAGTAACAAATTCAACGAAGGTCTTCCTGTGCGTATTTGCGCTTTGTCTACACCTTTGATTAAAGTTGACTTTTCTCAGTGGAACGCACCGTCGGTTATCGCGCCTTTGGCGACATCTGGGGCTTTGATGGTAGCTTTTGTTGTCGTAGAGCTGCTTTTCACTCCGGAACCCGTATTAGCACCATTCCTTCTCCGGCAAAAGGTGCCCGTCCTGATTGGAATTTCGAACTTCCTTGTGGCGAATTGCAATTTCGCCGTCATGTACTTCTTTCCTATGTGGTTTGAAACAGTTGCTTTAACTAGTGCCAGTAAAGCCGGTATGTATTCCTTCGCCTTGATAAAATCCATGCTTACAATGCTCTGACAGGAGCACATCTCCTTCCGAACAGCCTTTCGATGTCATGTGGGTCTCTTTTCGCCGGGTGAGTGTCAACACTTTACATTGTATCTTCCGTTAACGTTCTTAATCAATCCTCAAGATGGATGATGCACCGAACTGGCAGATACAAGGCCCTCAACATGATCTTTGGAATTTTCCCTTTCATCGCCGCGATTTCCATATCCCTGTTGAGGCCGGATTCAAATTGGTTCCAAATGTGGTTCAGTATCGTGAGTAATGGGAGGTTGCTTTCTCTGGTCATTCTTATCAAGTCCTCGTCATAGATACCGCTGGGATTTGGCAACGCTGTCGTCCTTCAGGTTAGTTGATAATCCGACTGAAGTCCTCTTTCCATCATCTGAATATATTCTCCCCAGACTACCCTTAGTAGGTGTTTCCCCCCCCTCTCCATCGGTTTAGAACTTAAAAACTCTTCTGTAAAGTCGCCTTGCTTACGCATATACCTCGTTAGTGCCTTTTTATGTGTTCGGATACATGCTCCTCTATCTGACTTCTATATAGACTCTGTCATGGCAGTTGGCACTGGATTTGGACAGCTCTTCCGGGGAATTGGACAAGTAGGTGGTGTAGGGATTGCCTCATCCATCTTCCAATCGCTCCTTGATAAGGAGCTGTCAAAGCGCATCCACGGACCAGATGCTGAGGAGATCATCAAGAATATTCGACATTCGTCAAAGCTTGTTGCAACACTTCCCCCAGGCTTGCAGGAACACGCGCGAGAGTCCTATGCAATAGCCTTGCGAGCTGTCTTCACCTTTGCAGCAGCTGCGACGCTGACAGCATACATTGTCCGGCTTCCGGTAAGATGTTACTCCAGTTACTTGAAGGATCTCCACGTTGACTTGTTGCCCTCTAGATACCCGAGAAGTCCCTTGACGATCCCCGCGCGGAAGTTGCACGCAAGCCCAGCGTGCATTTCAGTAACAACAATACTAACAATAGTGCAAATGACGAAACTTTAGAAATCGGATCTCCTGAGCCGGAGGAAAACCATCTTGAATACGGAGACAGTGACGATGAGGAGCTTGAGGTTGAAGAGGAGCCTAGCGAACCGAGTACCAGTACTGCGCCACCGTCACGACCTCCATTGAGACTTGTTCCAAGGCGTCGACGGTTGTCGACTTATGAATCTTCTTACGGTGTTTTAGACCTCGAGTCAGACGTGATTGGAGGTTCAGCAAGGAGCATCTAAGACTCGTGGTTCAAAGATCACTAAGTGACACATTATTTGGGACAATTTGGAATTATTTATACAGTGGATGAACCCATCGGCTTGATATATATTACATGGTAGTAACGAGCACTCATGTGATGCAAAGGTCGCATCGTTGTTCTTATTCTGCTTTCTGCTTAGAAGTATGCCTGTTGGACGAATGAGCATGAGAAGTATAGTTTGCAATTCAGTGTGCAAACTTACCGATGCGTTTGGCGGGCTCGCACAACCTCCGAGTCTGTACGGAGCAGGGCTATGAGCAAAGGCCTCTCATTTAGAAACCAAGCAGAAAGTTACTTACACGTTGAGAGGCCACGAAGTGAAGAAGAATGTGTATCTTCCTGTCTGTGCACAGACATCGGAGAGCTTTTCGAGATCGAACATTTCCCCTGAAACATCCAATTAGCAATAATCGCGATAATGGCAGGTACAGCTACTCACCGATGGGCATCCCCCACAAGCCCAAAATTGTCTTACAAGTAGCCTACGTTAGCACGCCGAGGAACAAATCGAAAGATTAAATACCTCGTGCATATGTGTTCCCTCCGGAGGTGGCCATCGCTACAGACAAAGGGTATTATCAGTTGATATTGAGTTACAATGTAGGAATTAAGGCTCACTTCTAAAGCCGGCTGGTCGGATGCAACTGCAGCGAAGTGGTTATTCCTAATAGTAGTTTTAGTAACAGAGCATGCGAGATCTGTACCCTTATTTACCAGAGGAACTTCTTCATATCTTCACCTTGCATAATTCCGGCGCTGGCATATTATGGTTAGGAAGACGAAAGCAATCGCTGACCAGTTCATACACTTACAATTGCTCTGGAGAGGACCCGATCCTGTCCTTCTCCTCTTGACTGCTCTCATAGTACTTGCGGATGAAGCCACCTCGGATGATAAGGATATCCGCCTGTTTAAACTGGACTCCTTCATATTCTGCACATGCCTTCAGTTCGTCGACTGTAAAGCCATGCGTGGACCAAGGATCATACGGCAATGGATCACCATTGCGAGTGAAGTACCGGACGAGGTCAAGGAAGACAGCTCGACCACAAATACCATGTTGAGCCCAGTCTGGTGTATTGACAGGAGTCAGATTACGAGCTACTTCCGGCACTATCTCAAGGGGGTGACTTACTATGAATGCCATACTTGACCCGACCATAGTCAATTTTCAATGGGTCAGGGATTGGGACATGGCCAGGTTGGAAGAATTCACTCGGTGTGCTGCATCGTACCTTTAGATGATGGATACACCTCATATGTCCTTTAAACTCACTTCTGGTAAAAGATATTGTGTGCACCATGAACACCGAAGTGCTTCAGGCCATCCCATTGTGAGCCCGATTGTGTATTCTGAAAAATGTTATTGATGACGTCAGGACTAAGATATGTATATGCATAGTGAAAACGACTTGTACGGACAATGTAGAGTTCATCATCCCTACTTAGAGCTGTTGGAGTACGCTGGATCACTTTTGCTTCAGGAGACTTCCTGGAGAACATAGGCTACAGAGCAAAATCCGAGGGAATTAGAACAATATACAATACGAAGGCATAGGAAGGTACCTTTTCTGGGAAATTAATCGGCCTTCAGAGATTCGGAATTCAGCTCTTCAGGAGTAGGTTCCGACAAAGAGTTGACAATTGGATATTCACCAGTTCAAGCAGACAGTCTGCCCGGTTCTAAGAGAATAAAGTTAGAAAGAAAGCATATCAAACCTGTAACGAAGGAAGCCTGTACTTGATCTCCTTTGCCGCCTCTTTAACAACGTCTTCCGTCAGCAAATTGACGGTCCCGAGCTGGTCACCTTCCCCCCATACCCCCCAAGCGCAGCCGGTAAACTCATGAAAGTTAGGCAGTTCGTCGAAGCTAGGCAAGCCGACCCATTTCTTCTGGACATTGATAGTCTTTTCAGTATAGTTCAAGTTCGGCTTCAAATCTTTAACGGAAGGTGAGATATGGGATGATATAGAAGAGAGTCGTTTACCGGCGCCGGACATGGTGGATGAAGGATGCAACCACGAAGATCGCAAATGGGACTTCAGCAGGTTTATAACCGACCTCGCACGGGTGGCCGCGGGTGCATTCACGGAGTCCAAGAATGCTCACATGATGACACGGTCGGGCCAAGCATAGTAAGACAAACATACCTCAGAACGGACCAGCCGCACATGGCTGTCCGATAGTTGAAATAGTCAACGGCAGTGGGAAGGAATGGGAAGGCCGGAACGCAATGCGTCCAATGATCAACAAATATAATACAGTACAATTTCTTGTGATTCTACAATAGTGTATCAGCAGACTTAACCGCGGATGAAGGGATGAACTAGCGCCTCCTTAGGCGTTATTCTCCTCGCAGGGTCGAGCATCAAGCATTTGTCCAGTAGATCAATGAAAGACGTCACCAACTTAGCCTCATCATCGCTAACCTTGGATGCAGAAGGCAATAGACGAGCTCGGAGATCCTTTACCGGCTTTGAGATGGTCACTTTCCGGATGACGTCCTACGTAAAACGCATTATTCAAGAGGCCAAAACACAGCAATGTTAATTTACTCACTGTTCCAGTAACTTTGTCCCTGTCAATACTTTCGAAGCCGCCCATATCGTCAAAATACTTGTCGCCGAATTTAGCCCTCTTGATCATCTTCGAGTTGAACCTGCCTTTTAGCTCCATCATAAGCAGGAGCATATGGTTATTTGACCGGCCCGGAAAGAGAATTTTGCCGGTATATAGTTCGTATAGAGTGCAGCCAATCGACCAAATATCGATAGCACAATCGTAGGGTGCCCCCATTACTAATAGGTAGAGTGAGACACAATGCACCCGACGAGGAGGAAGCACTACTTACTGATTTCAGGTGCGCGATAAAAACGACTAACGAGGTACGGTGTAATGTCGTTCTCAGACGCATCTGACGCTGATCCAAGATCGCATACCTTTAGGACCGTCTTCTGTTCGCTTATCTAAGGAGAGGTCAGATAAATTTAGGGTATACATTAACAGGCATACCAGAATGTTGTCCGGCTTGATATCTGCGTGCATTATATTGCATTTCCGTAGGAGGCTCATGGCAAGAAATAGCTGATGAGCATAAGCACGTACGGCTTTGATGTTGAGGCCAACGTCTTTGCCAAATCTTTTAACGACATCGCGCAAGTTCATGCTATGA
This sequence comes from Trichaptum fuscoviolaceum, assembly GCA_910574455.1. Classification (NCBI taxonomy): domain Eukaryota; kingdom Fungi; phylum Basidiomycota; class Agaricomycetes; order Hymenochaetales; family Trichaptaceae; genus Trichaptum; species Trichaptum fuscoviolaceum. Next base: position 1,621,764 of record CAJSYZ010000001.1, read on the forward strand.
GAAGTCACGTTAGCTGTGATCAAAGGTCTGGTCTCCATTACAAACCTTAAAGATTCAAATACTAAACAGAGATGACCACGGTGTTCGAACGTCCGTTCTAAGCGTACAATATGCTTTTTGTCGTCAGGATCAGCATCACCGAGCTTCTTCAAGATCTGCGCCTCCTTCAGACCCGCCTTATACCTGTGGAAGGAAAAGTCGTCATGAAGCGGACAAAAAACTGGTGCAAAGTAACATACATAGATTCTTGGCAGCGAACAATCTTAATTGCAACTTCCTTTCCGATTTCGTTTGAATCGCCCTGCAAGACACGCGCTTTTACAACATTCGCGAACATGCCCTTTCCAAGCGACGAGAAAACTTGATAACGCCCGCCGTCTAGTTGCTCTCCAAGGATGATAGTGTAGTAACCCTCTGGATCAGCTCCCGAATCAAGTGTTGTTGTGATGAGTGCGGGAGCAGCAGGTTTCTTTAAACACCATCAGATATCACTCAACATAAAAACAAAAAGAGATACTGCCACTCACAGCAACTCGTTTCACCCTCTTCGTCTTCTTTTTCTCGGTGGTGTCTAGAGCGACTGCGAACATATCGTCAACGTCATCTTCTTCTTCTTCCACTTCAATCACTTCCTCTTCCTCATCTTGACCGTCTTGGGCATGTCCATCCTTCTCGACGACCGCACGAACCCGCTTTTCTTCATCTCTCCGATCCATATCAATATCGGGATCATAACCAACCGCAGAGTCCTGTTCGTCAGTCGGATCTGTCACTGAGTCATTCGCATGCCTTTCGTCCTTAGCAAGGTCGAACGAATCGATAGCAGGAGACATCGCCGGAGGCGATGCCATTCCACCTAAGAGGAGAAATTAATGCTATGCTCTACACAGAAATTGATCACTTACTCGGGGCCGCGCTAATGTCCATAGCACCAGGAGTGGCTGCACTGCTATGAGTACGAGAAATAGGATTAGATACATAAGGCGTAGGAGGCGGCTGTAAGACCGCACTGCTAGGTCCAGGGCTCGGGCTTACGCCGTCACCAATGCTTAAGGCTGTTGAAGCGATGCCAGCGTACTTTGCGCGAATGGCTTGGCGACGCGCGCGTCTTTCTGCCACTGTTTCTTCTATCGGCTTTGGCTCGGTCTCGACGTCTAGCTCAAGCTCGGGTTCCGTTTGTTTCGGAGGTTCTGGGTCTTTTCGAAGTACTGGCGGACTCGCGAGCCTAACCGACATCCTCGTTGAAGTCGATGGAGTAGGAGAAGGGCGTCTACTTGCTACGGGTGAAATTCTGAGTGAAGTATCAAGACATCAGAAAGTCAACTAGCCAAACCATACGAATCGACTCACTCTCCTTCCTCCCTTTCAGAGTCGACCTTGACAGAATCACCATTTCCATTTGCCTTTCCATTCGTCTCAGGACGACGCGATCTTGACCGGCTGCGACTACGAGGGCGGCCCGAATTTTCGTCGTGATGTCGACCTCTATCATGACCCCTCACTCTATGTCCATTTCGTGGCCTTTCTCTTTCTCTCTCCCTGTCCCTATCTCTTGCCCTGTCGTCTCGGCGGTCTCTGTCGCTTCTATACGAGCTGTCTCGGCGGGAGTCTGTTCGATAGCGGTCTCTGTCCCTTGAACTGCCTCGACGATGTTCGTAGGAGTCTCTACTTCTATCTCGCTTCCTATCGTCGCCCTTTATATGAGCATCCTTCCGATCCTTCTGGTCATCCTTCGCCCGCTTGCTTGACTGTACATCGCTGTATCCATCCCATGATCGCTTATATCCTGAGGGCATGTCAGCGTCTTTATCAGAGAAATTGGGTTGTAACGAGAAGGTGCCGCACGATAGAGAAGACAGCTGGAAACAGTGAGCTCTGAGAAAATGCTAAAATACGAAAGACGACAAATATCAAACAACTTGCACGGCGTTGAGGTCGTAGTCATAAGTTTACGGATCCGTTCGGAGTGTCCCGTATTCTTGTTTACGCTTGTTTACTATTTATATATTATATCGGAAACATTCTTTGATTTTTTCAGTACAGTACATGTACGATGCATAGACAACAAAGTTGAGGATACCCTGTACATCTCTCATCAGAACATCATTCTATAGCCCTTTGACCCAAAAGCCTCCCCAAGCTCTCTTACTGTGTTCAACAATTCAAGCTCCTCCTCAGTATATGCTTCCATACCTCCCTTCAGCCATACCAAGTCATCCGATGTCTGTGCAACCTTAGGCGGGAATAGTATCTCGTCTGTCGCACAAACGGTTCCGTTATGCGGTAGTTTTCCCTCCAAAAAGTATTCGCGAAGGACCTTTGCGGTGCAGAGAGAGGCCATTGCGAAAGAGCCGTGCTAAAAACGCGTATAAGTGTTAGCATGACGATGAACGAGAACTCAATGACACATACACCGCTTCCGTCTTGAATGATAAGTCGAGAAGAATGTGGCATGAGCTCATTGACCTTCTTGGCATTTTGTAAAGGGGTAACAGGCTATAACATTGTCGGAGGATTAAAAGTAATAACCTTTAAAAGAAGTACTAAGGCTCACATCTGCAGTATTTCCGATGATGAGTATTTCGTTGTTCAGCGTTTGATTGAATGGACCAGTGAATCGCTCGACACTCCGAGCGGTCATATGGTGGCACACCGGGATACCGAGTCCGGCGAAATGTGGAGATATTTTCTGGGCTTTGGCCATCTCATCCAATATCTCTTGAACCACCTGCGTCTTGCTCAAGCCTTCATATCCAGGAGAGTCTGTACAGATAACAGCATAACCAGCTCCGATCGTTGATGCTGGTATACTTGTGTTGAGAGGGATGGCTTTCAAGAATTGATTTGCGAGAGGGACGCCATCTCCCTCCAAGGCTGCGCTTAAGTCCGCTGCTAGGGACGGCCAAGCGAGAGGCCGATAAAGAGCAGTGAATATAGCGGCTGTTAAAATTGCATATGGTCAAGTGTCTCACTCCATTGGTCCAGCACACTTACCCCGTACCGTGCTTGCAGTGAGCGGTCCTGGACGGGTCGAGTTATGAACGGCCAGAGGCCGCTCATAAAGGGTCGCAAGCAGATCCTCTATCAGACGCGAAATATCTCCAGCTGTGGATCCCTTCGATGCCAAGGCACAACGTCCTGGACCCGCCTAAATTTCGAAACTTAAGCATTGCCTAAGGTACAGGAACATTTGATGAATTTGCTCACCTCTGCGCATGCGTTATAGAAGTTCTGTAAGTCCTTCTCGATATCGGTTAATGACCCTGAAGGGTGTTATACTTGGGCAAACATATTGAAGAAAAGGATTCGTACAATGCCACCATTTCGTCATATGATCATGTGCCCACATAACAGGATCCTGCAACACGGATATGATAATTATCATTGTCAATAAAGAATGTTAAACTTACGGCAACAGCATCAAGCACGACATGCCCTATCTTGTCTGGGAACCTGTTCAACATCATCGTCAGATACCACCGATGATGACCAAATACGAGAACAATCTGGACCATGCTTACATGTTTACGAGATAAGTGCCAATCACAGTTCCATACGACATTCCCCAAAAGTTAATTGCCGTATCCTCTCCTTCCAGTTCAGAGGAAATTCGTTCGAGATCTCTGACGACAGTGGCAGTCCCAACGTACTTCAGGGTATCACCGGAACGCTTTTCACATAATCGAGCGAAAGCTTCATTGCGCGCATCTGCTAGTTTAAATCCGGCCTTGTATGCAGCAAGGTCAGACGGGTCTGATAAATTGCGCATGTCTGGAAGAATCTCTTCATGCGTATTGGCTCTTGCGATATCCTGTATGGTCTGAGATGGGAAGCATTCCACCCGTGGTCTTGAAGAACATTAGCTTTCATTACAGCTTTGGCAAAGATGATGCTTACGTTGTACCATTGATTCCTCGAGGGTCCCAGCTCACCTGCATCTGCGATTAGTTCTTGGTCCTGTCGAAGATAAAACACGCCTACGATATCATATTTACCGCCTAACAGATCGTTCAGCCGCTTGCCAGCTCTATATAAGAAAAGCACTCCGGACCCTCCGGGACCTCCGGGGTTCACCAATAAGGTTCCAATCTTCCCAGTTTTGTTTGTTGCAGGAAAACGGGCAAGGGAAAGGGACGCTGTTCCAGCGGTAGGGTTGAAATAGTCTAAGGGGACACTACAGTGAAAGCGTGCTCAATTTAATGTGAATAGCTTGCTCTTAAGTGACTCTTACTCCAGCCTGCCACATTCAATATAATCATCGCAGGCAGTCCAAGTGACATTGCCCTGCCTAAAGACCGGTGGGCGTGAAAAGAACTTGAAGCGTGCCTGTGCACAGTGGTGAGACATATGCTACGGGTAGAACATTGCAACTCACTGCGTCTCCTGCGAAGGACCAAAGAATGAACAGACATATAGCAGACATTAGTATCTTCTCCATCACCCTATCCTGAACAGGTTTCCTTTGACTTCCACAGTCAGCCAACCGTAATGGTTTGTTGACACGGCCGCTGTCTTGCTTTTCCATCGCGGAGTCTGTCATTCAGCACTGGTCGTGTTGAGCCCGAGATTCACTTCTTATACATATGAAGTTACTGTGGAGGTTTATCATCAGTGCAAGCGCATCAAAAGCGCAGTCGATACCCACATGGTCGTGGTGCAATCATTTCTCTGGGTGTCCGGTGTGCTTCAGTGCTTAGCACGACGGCTCGAAGTGCTATTAGTGTCTCATTTGACTATCATGAATGTATATGTTGATACGCTTGCTCTTCTCCATATTATTTGGCAAGACATAAAAGATCAGCTTGCGGTGGTTGCGAGCAGAGTTAGCCTCAAAAATCGACCCTGATGATCGTTGGCAACGCCCGCTCAGACGGTGCAAAGTTGGATATGAATTATGTCATGTACTTATATAGCGCGAAGTTTGAAACTTCCGTTCATTTATACTCGTTGCAGTCAACTACGGTTAACTCCTATACCATTTTCTCCATCTTTTATATGATATTATAACGTCAAAGAATAATACTATATCCCTCCGAGTACGCTTTAATGCTCTTATCCGCGTCTCAAGCAAAGAGAAGGACTTGCCTACTCTGTCGACACTTGCAAACGACTCCTAGTAAACGATATGTGCTCAGGCAGCTCGAGAAGGGGAAACAGAGGGATATCAGGCCGAACACTTTCCCCCATAGCCCGGCTGTAGTGAGAGGTAATGAGAATGAGCTAAGGAAATCGACAAGGACTGGAAATGGGGCGGAGAAAGGTGGTGAGTGGTACTTTTCTATCTTCTATTCTGTGACCTGAAGTCTGGTAGCCAAGAGAAATGAGGTTGGGGTGCAGCTTCTATCAAGGAAGCTTCACGAGCAAATCTTTAAAAATGCGACATTTCCAAAACCCGACAGGAGTTACATCCGGCTTGCTCGAGAGCATCTTGAGTTCCATGGACTCGATCCTACACAGGGATCTATACTGCCAGAGACCAATATCACACTCCCGCCCCTTCAAGGAAACAGCATTGACGAACACTTCTTTCACATTGGTGCTGCATCCGCTCAGCCGTGGCTAGATCTTGCGAAGCAATTTGCAAGTGTTCTCCCTCCGCCAAAGCCTGACTACTGGCAAATCCAGTCCGGATGGACCAAATACTATCATCTGGCGGATGGTTCAAGTTACTGCGAGCCTGTGACTGCGCCGGATGAAGTGATGCTGTCCTTTGATGTCGAGACTTTGCCAAACTATCATCCGTATGCAGTCATGGCCTGCGCAGTGTCTACAACGCATTGGTACTCCTGGGTATCTCCATGGCTGTTAGGGGAGACAGATGAACCGCAACAACTCATACCTCTCGGAAACTCTCAAGTGCATCGTGTCGTTGTTGGACATAATGTCTCATACGACCGTGCGCGGATACTTGAAGAGTATCACGTCGGCGGTACCAATACCCGGTTCCTCGACACCATGTCTCTTCACGTTGCTGTGAAGGGCATCTCTTCTCACCAGAGACCGGCCTGGATGAAATACAGGAAGACTAAAAAAGAGGAACAAGAGCGCAAGGAGGAAGCCCTTGAGGCTGCTGTAGACCTTCTTCGGGAAACCGAGGAACAACAGACTGAGGAATCAGATGGCACCAAGCGAGCTGAACTTCGACGACTTCAACAAGATATCCGAGAGTCGTTACCACAACTCTTCTCGGATGACTCGGGCTTGGAGGAAGCGGAAGCAACCTCGAAACGCTGGGAAGACATCACGTCGGCGAATTCACTAGCGGATGTAGCAAGATTGCATTGTGGTATCGACATTAGCAAGGATATCCGGAATGATTTTATGACTCATTCTCGGGAAGAGATCCTGGAAAATATACAGGACTATCTTGACTATTGTTCTTCCGACGTGTCCGTAACGCACTCCGTCTTTTCAAAGGTTTTCCCCGACTTCCTCAAGGCTTGCCCAAGTCCAGTGTCGTTTGCAGGTATATTGACTATGGGCTCAAGTTTTCTTACTGTGAATGAGCAATGGGAAGAGTACTTGAAGAGGGCGGAAGGAACATATCAGGAACTGGAAGAAAAGGTTAGGAAACGACTCATAGAGTTGGCGGAAAAGGCGAAGGCTCTTTTAGAATCGGGAGATTGGAAGAACGACGTTTGGCTTAGTCAATTGGACTGGTCACCGAAGGTTGCGGGGAAATCGCGTGGATTTGAGGTCCCTCCGAAACCTAAAGATGTACGAAAATTCTGATCCTTTTTTTCTTTTTTGAAAGATGCTGAATTGGTTTATCTTTAGGCGAAGTCGAAGCGTAAGGGAACCTCTGAGGGAAAGCCAGCGTGGATTTCGACTTTCGACACGAAAGGTCCATTTAGTCCATACAGCAAGAACCGTATCATCCCTCTTCTGCTTCGTTTTTCTTATGACGGACATCCTCTACAGTATTCTTCTGAACAGGGGTGGGTCTACTCAGATGACGGGGGGCATCAAAAACGACCATTTGACCGACCCAATCGCGTATTATCTCTCGTTGGAAAGGCTATGGGTCTTAAAGAACTTGTCAACGGCCGACTTTCGTGTACTCATACGGAACTTGCGATCGCGCTCGCCAAAGGTGACGAAAGCGATGAGATTAAGCAGCAACTCCTAGCGATTGTCGAAGAAACCTCCAGAGTTCGAGATTTTGCCGAAGATCCATGGTTATCACAACTAGACTGGCGCGGAACCGAAAATGAAGTTACGAGTGAAGATCAAGTAGGCGATAAAGATGATCTTCTGCCTGTCATTTGGCCAAAGTGGTTTTGGGACCTCACAGCACCGAAGAAGGACCTGCCTCGTGGAACAGTTGACATCACTGTTCGCAATCGGTTTGCACCATTACTGCTGCACTTGAGCTGGTCTGGCTGGCCGCTTTTCCATTCCCGCCAACACGGTTGGATCTTCCGGGTTGCGCCAGATGCGAAATACGAAACGCGACTCAAGAAACTGAATTTCCACGATCCCAATGACACACATCTGCAAGAAATGGTCCTGAAGGACGGCTACATCTTCTATAAACTACCACACAAGGACGGAGAACTCGCGAACGTAGGAAGTCCGTTTGGGAAGTCGTTTTTAAAGTATGCCCAGGACGGTATTTTGACAAGCCCAGGCGACGAGGCGAAGGACGCTCTGGATCTTCAAGCCCAGTGCAGCTATTGGATCAGTTCACGCGACCGCATTTTGAAACAAATGGTGGTTTGGGAGAAGAAGAATATACCTATGGGTATACAAAACGACCAGGTCTCTTCTTCAGAAGAGAAATGGGGTATGATAATACCCCAAGTGATCACTATGGGCACGGTCACACGCCGGGCAATAGAAAAGACATGGCTCACGGCCAGTAATGCAAAGAAGAATCGAGTAGGTTCCGAGCTGAAGGCCATGGTGCGCGCTCCTAAGGGATATGCCATTGTGGGCGCCGACGTCGACTCTGAAGAACTGTGGATATCGAGTGCTATGGGAGATGCGCAGTTTGGCTTGCACGGGGCGACGGCTCTTGGTTGGATGACGCTCGAGGGTACAAAAGCTGCGGGAACGGACTTACATTCTAAAACGGCGTCCATCCTAGGCATCTCGCGTGACCAGGCAAAGGTGTTCAACTATTCGCGAATCTACGGGGCGGGGAAGAAGCACGCGATCCTGCTCTTATTGCAATCTAATCCAAACATGCTACCGGAAAAGGCGGAGGCTCAGGCAGAGAAACTGTATGCATCAACGAAGGGGAAGAATACGCACAGACCTGACTTGTTTGGTCGTAAATTTTGGTTCGGTGGGACCGAGAGTTTCGTGTTCAACAAGCTCGAAGAAATTGCGCTGTCGGATAACCCTCAAACACCTGCTCTTGGATGTGGTATAACGCATGCCCTATCGAAAGAATACCTCCCGCCGGGCTTTGGAACAGACTACATGACCTCCCGCATCAATTGGGTCGTTCAGTCCTCCGGCGTCGACTACCTGCATCTCCTAATTGTGTCTATGGAACACCTTATTAAAAAGTATGATATCGAGGCTCGCTACCTTATTTCTGTCCATGATGAACTTCGCTACCTGGTGAAGGAAGAAGACAAGTACCGTGCAGCACTAGCACTCCAGATCGCCAACCTTTGGACGCGCTGCCTCTTCGCATACAAACTAGGCATGGACGACCTACCTCAAGGCGTGGCATTCTTCTCCGCTGTCGATGTTGACACTGTCCTTCGCAAGGAAGTCGATCTCCCATGTGTCACACCTTCTCAGCCGGTGCCCATTCCGCCGGGCGAGTCGTTGAACATTACGCAGGTTTTAGAAAAGACAAACGGGGGTTCTCTATGGAGCGACGGTCGGCCGATGCAGCTGAGGGACGATACCAACGATCTTGGTTCTTTGGATGGATATACTCGTCCAAACTGCTTGGCGCACAGAGCGTCCAGTGCACACTTCCTTCGCGCTCAAGCGACCGCGGAATTTGGAGAGGTCAAGCGGCTTGCAGAGATGGATTCTGGCCGGACCTTCGAAGGGGGGATCGGAGGTTACGACGAGCGCAGAAAGCGTCGCGGACGACGAACCAAGTCTATAGGCGATGCATCAGTAACAGATCGGGATGCAGCTACTTATATACTATAACAAATTAAATCGTACTCACACCCAAGATAATTAACTTATTCGTAGCTATTGGTTTATGTAGATTATCTGTGTTTTATTGGTTTTGGATATCTGAACACTACAGTATGTACATGTGGTTAATAAGCAACAGAAGATACAACGAAAAGTACAATACACGATTAGTACAGTTAATGACGGATAAGCTTGCATGTCAAGAAATCAGTGGGTCAAATGTCACTATTTCATTCAACTCGTTATCCCAACATACATCCTCAATGGCTTCCCGTAACCATCTAACGGTTTCTGACTTGAACCCATGTGTATTACTGCTCAATGTCAAGCTACGAAGTTTCGCACATCCGGGGCGGCGCAAGACGAGATTCCGGAGGCCTTCGTCGGTAAGGTGAGATCGTTCGAAGTGAACCGTGTGCAGCGCTACACAAGGAGGCGATGTCGTATTATCTCCCTCGGTTTGAGATAGAACCTCAAGGACGTCTGCGCGGCTCCACCCGCTGAGCTTCAGACTTACGATATCGGGACACTGACGGAGGAAGTACATGAGTGAATCGGCAGCATTGTGGACTGGTAGAGGCTCAGCCCCGCCATCCATCATGATGGGCGTGCCCCAGCCACATTGATTCCAGGTGAGCGAGAGCTTCCGCAGGTTTGTAAAGCGGAAAGGCTCGCAGACAGCAGGGAAGACATTTGTCACCCAAGGCAGGCCGTCGCCCGTGATGGTGAACATGAGGTTCTTGTTTGAACCAGACTTGACGCTCGACCCGGTCAGAACGACAGACTCGATAGAGATCATGTTGTTGTGCTGAATCTCGACCTGGAGGTCCCGGATCGTCGCAAGTGACGTGATCGCGGACAGGTCGAGCTGCGAGAAGAGCGTGAGGGAGTCGTCCTCGCCGAAGCGAAGCTTGCCTGCCAGCCGCATCGTCGGTGGTGTCTCGAGTGCGGAAAGGATGTGTACCATGTCGCTCAGCCGGAGGCCATCGAGCTGCGCTACCTGCAGACTGGGTAGCCGAACACGCCGCTCGGGGTTCGGAGGGCCGGTGTGACAAAGATGTTGGCACTCGGAAAGCGAGAGCTGGCGAAGCGAAGGGAGTGCTTCGAGGATTGTGATGAAGTCGGATGAAGGCGTAGGGTTTGTAAAGTAACATTTATCGAGCATGATGGTCGTGAGCTCTGTGAATTGCGATAATGTCCAGGGTAAGCCAAACTTCTGCAAGCGCAGATATCGCAGATCCGGTGCGTTATTCCCAAAGAGCTCCTCGATGAACGGGCCAGCCGACGTGACCTCGTCTGCCCAGCCCGCATGCAAGACACAGAGATTCACAGACCGTGCCAAAGGCAGCGGGGTTGAGACTAGTGCATGGCCGACCACCCCGATTTCACTAACGGGAAAGGATATCGATAGTGAGCGAATCTGTTGTGCCCTTGGCTCGAAAATGTCCAGCAGGTCCTCTCCCCAGAACACATTATCAAACGACCAATGGTACCGCAGGTCCAGCGGAGCGTCCCGAGCACGCTTTAGACATTCGCGCACCTGGGGGCGGTAGTCACAGAGATTGATGTCGGTCCAGAGACGGGCGTCGGCCATGAAGAGGTTGCGCCAGCGCGAGCAAACATGGCTGAGGTCGAACTTCCTCCGGGTGCGCTCATCGACGATAGCGGTGAGGAAGATACGGGAGAGGATGTCGTCTGTGAGCTTCTCGATTGGCGTGAGTGCATTTCGCTTGTGTTTCACACTCGCAACCATATGCCCGAACATCTCGTTGAACTGCTCCGCGATTGTATCATAGATGAGCATCTGGGTCGACCGGGATACATGGGTGGTGGTTTCGCCAGCAGCCCCGTCTTCTTGCTCGCCATTTTCGTCATCTCCAACACTTCCTTCGCTGTCTGACCTGGCCTCATCCTCATCTTCGCCGTCTAGTAGAGGGATATGCTGTTCAAGATCGAGGTTAACGGTCGCCTGCACCTTCCTTAAGAAAGACAATCAGCGGTGTGAGCGCTCTTGGCTAGAGAAACGTAAGTGAAAGGACATACGAGGCCATGTACGAGACCATGGCGGCCCGGGCAGCCTTGATGCCGTCCTCGAATGCATCGACGACGATGCGCTGCACTTCTTGTTCGGTGCGCAGCGACCGTGGCATTGTTCGCGACAAATAACACAAGTAGGGCGCAATGGCAAGCACGCTAGCAAGACAGAAGTAAAGGGACAATGAGGCAGCAAGAAGCTGGGAGAAGCGGTTCTTTTCTTGGCTAAGTACCGTGAGTGTTTATGAGATAGATTGTAGATGGAACCTGAGCCAGGCTGGCCTCATGGATGACTTAGGCGCCAACTCAACAGCCGATTCAAGCACATTGAGTTACACAAGAGGTTCTGCAAGTGAGAACACTTGAAGGCGCAGAGGACCTCTATATCGTTGAGCAGTAGAATTTGAATTTGCATCACAGCACCGCACATTCCACTAGGAAAATTTTGCATTTCAATGGTAGTCATGACTGTTCTACATGTCTTTTGTATAATTCGTGATGTACAATACTAGCTAAGTAGTCTTAAAAAAGTAAAGGAGAAAGCTTGCGTGATGTGTATTTTATGTATGATTGCGTAGAAAAAGAAAAAAAAAGGGTTCATGTGGAAGGATGTGTAAAGTAATAAAGTAGGGAACAACCAGAATGAAACAAAAGAGTGGACAGCCCTAGCACTTCTACTCCAACCGCTCGGACAATTATCAGAGCTAAGAGCGTCATGACGGCCATCAAAAAGAGCAGTAACAGAGAGGATATTGCATCAACGATCACGGCTTGCGGAATTCACACAACACCGTATAGATAGTATTGAACGCAGTGTAAATCTCTTCTCTGACCTTCGTAAGGATGAAGAGTTAGCACGCGCTCTCTTATAATGGAACAGAAAGCGATTGGAAATGTCGTTAATTACCTTTGCTCCCGTCAAGACAATCTTTCCAGACACGAAGATGAGCAACACAACCTTGGGTTTGATCATGCGGTAGATCAAGCCAGGGAAGAGCTGTACAACACTCAGTAAAGCTCTTGAGAAAAAGAGCTGGTATACCAACCTCAGGTTCATAACTGCTGAACTGTCCGTGGCTGTAAGCCAGTCCCTCCAAGCGAATGGGGAACCGGACGTCGCAACTTCCCACGATGTTCTGAATTTTGAACTCGGAGAATTTGGCGTCGAAGCCAAGCTTCTGAACGATACGCGCGTACTTGCGCGAGGCGAGGCGAGAGTCGTCTTCCGACTTAGCACCGGTGACGACCATCTTGCCCGACGCGAAGATGAGCGCGGTCGTTTTTGGCTCGCGAATACGCATGATGACGGCTGCGAAACGCTGGTGACGTGCATATAATAGAAGCACAGGCACTCAGCAATAAGAGTTAAATAAATGTACTGACCTTGGGATTGTACTCCGCATTACGCGCGTGCAGCGCAATCGTCTTCAGGTCCAACCGACAATCTAAGTTCACAGTCGCGACGATGTTTTGGAGAGTGGGCACAATGCCATCCACAGCAGTGATGTGCTGCTGCTCAAGAGTAAGTGGAGCGGGTGTTGAAGGTACAGCAGAGGGAGGCGGGGAGACTGAAGACGGTCCAGCAACCGCGTTGCCGTTCGTCTGATACTGAGACTTTAGGGGAAAGGGTGGAGGTGGCATCTGCGAATGCACGGGCTGGGCATAACCCGGCAGAGCAAGATTTGATGGTCCGGGTAAAGCAATGTTAGGACCGGATGGCAAAGAAAGCGACGTCGCTGTGGCCTGCGACTGTTGCTGTTGTTGTTGAGCCTGTTGTTGAGCCTGCAGCTGTTGCTGCTGCTGCAAATAGGTATTCGTACCCGTGGGGCGACCGAACGCGACGGGACGGGATGGCAGTAAAGACATCGTGAACGTTGACTGCGTTTACGGAAAGGTGTTTGAGATATGATAGTCGACACCGAAGTCGACAACGAGCAAAAATTCGGAGATAATGTTCGAAAGAAAAAATTGGCGTGTGTGGCTGTGCTCGAGCAGCGGGTGAGAAGGGGTGAAAAAGTCGCGGGATGGCTCCCCTTATATACTGCTGAGATTCAAACTCCGACGGTGACTCGAGGCCGCTGACACACCTCCCCTCTCTTGTTCTCCATCCGTCATGTCCTCCGGGCGTCTAAACCTTCCGCCGCCCGCAGCACCCCTATGTGGTCTCGACGTCGTGCACAATGGCGGCTAGACATCGTCGACGACGCCCGCTGGCTCCCGTTGCTCATGGTGGTGGCTTTGAGCCACCTGTGGGCGGTGGGCAGCTTTCGTTGCTGTGGGACCTGGGCTCGGTATCAGGGCGTTTATCGTGACAGGGACCGGGCGCCAATCAACAAAGATAACACGCTTACTGCGCCTCCGCCACTTTTTGTCTTTCTCGCGTACTGAGGGCGCTGCCCACATCTATTTCTGATATCAGCTAGCTATGTCGTCCGCTGATAGATCTTGTGTACCTTCGACGTTGATGAACTGATTCTTCTGTTCTGCGGCTCTGCTAGCATTCAGACTTGCTCCTCTCACGATCATCGAAAACTTCGTCGACAGCGGTTGCTATGACACCCCTGTGTTTCCTGTGCGATAGGAGCTGACCGATAACAAATTCCAGAGCAGTTCCGCTCTGAGAGTACATGACTGTTTATACAAATGTATCATTTCATAGTTACTTTATTGTATATTTGATATGGTATATATGCTCCAAGTTCTATGACGTTTTCGTTGCTGGAGTTCCTATGGTGGGCTCAATTTTACGTGTGCTATCCATAAAGCTCTTCACCATATCGTCTGTGATGGTTGATCGTCTCTGAAAAAAGGAGTTGCGTGCATTAGTGATACAGTGGAACAAACAGATGGCGGTATCGTGTATGCCTACATCTTGGAACCCCTTGACGAAATCTTGAATGACTTTGATGCATTTCGCCTTCAATTGCCCGGTCAGTAATGTGCCGGCTTTGTATTCCTACGAAACGAGATGTTAATCATAAGAGCCAATATTGCAGTTTATCTTTATCGCATGTGAAACATAGACTCACATCGTAAATCTTCCGTAGCTCTTCGTCATCATCCAAGAAGAAGCTCAAGTATTGGTAGCTGACGTCCACATCCGGGTCACCTCCTAATCGGCGATGCTCTTCCTCTGTCTCCTTCCCGCCAGAGAATCCGTGTTTGTTGATCTTGTTCTTAATTTGGTTCGCCGTATCCGTCATGTAAATGCTCGAATTCGGGTCCGACGCGCTCATCTTCGTCTGCGGGCCCTGTAGCGCGGGGAAGAATTTGGCATGCAAGAGTGACGGTTTTGGGTATTTGAGCTTTTGTGCAACATCGCGCGTAAGGCGGAAGTATGGGTCCTGATCGATGGCACATGGGATGAGGCAGGGGATGTTGGATACTTCACCAAAGATGTGCGGAAAGGAGTTTGAGAAGGAGGGCGCGGCTTGAATGGAAGCGAAGTGGATTTTGCCGATGTTATCACTGAGTATATGCATGTTAGCATCGGATGAGAATGGGCTTAGCGACGCTACTCACGAATCATTAAATCCAAAAGTTGCCTTCGCTTGGTTTATCGTGATTTGTCTTGAGATCTTAGATACATTTCTGTAAAATGCCCCTCCGACGTAGTCGTAATCACTGAAGATGAACGTCTTTTCGGGCTTGAATCCGACCGCGATAATGTCCTTTGCGTTTGCGAGAGCAAACTTCTGTGTCTGTTCCACCTTCAGCTCGTGCTTGAAGAGGAACTTCTCGTCGTCTGTCAGAAAGTCAGTAGCTTGCAAATATTGATAGAATTACAGCATACCTGTTAGTTGGACTACAAGGGGCACATCGAATACGTCCTGTAACCACCTGTGCGTCGCATTCAGTCAGATATATTATGAGCCATAGGCAAAGGGCAGTGTCAACTTACTTTGTGAATACGAACGGAATCATATGACCCATATGCATACTATCGCTACTCGGTCCTCGTCCAGTATACAAGAAGAACGGCTTGCCCTGCTCATATCGATCAAGAATCCTATCAAACTCTCTAGCATATAAGCAACAATCGTTAGCCGCAATCCCTCATACTAGCGGCCCCACTGACCTATGCGAGAAGAACGTCCCTCTCCTAAGGAGCGGATGGGGTTTCTTTCCCGTGAGCTTCTCAAACCGCTGGAGGAGCGCCTCGTCAACACGGCGGGTGCCGAATTGGACGATCAGCTTGTCGTAGTCAATCGCGAGCTGCTTGCCGTCCGCAGACACGGAGCCCTGTACGTCCCACGGCGTCACGACTTGGTCGTGAGCCGCCGCCAGGTCCGCAGGCTTGATCGCTGGCGCGCCAGATGATGCGGAAGACCCTGCGGGTGCTTCGATTGTGGAAGGATGGAAGAGATCGGTTGGTTTGGGTTTTGGTGCGTTCTCTCTGCGAACAGTCAAGCCAAGTCAAGCTACGCTGGTACGCATATGAGCAGAGTTAACACACACGTCTGTGCATCTATGTCTGCCAAAGCGCCCTCAACACTTTTGCCATCTTTCTGGCTCAAGGACACTTCCGCAACGTCTTCCGCCAACCGGTCGCCCAGAGTGATGGATGTGTTCTCCGATGAACCGTCTACGTTGCCTTTTCCTGCTGGCTGTGGTACGATGTCCATGCTTAATATTATGCAAGGGTTCAGACAAGAGGAGAGGGAAGGAGAGAGTGAGAGTGCTGGCACAATGTTGCCCAGCTAAAATGCACTGAAATTATAAATTTAATCCGATGACTCAATGGATCGGATGTCCCCATTTGGAACAGGCGCTTAATTTTAGACATGAGCAACGATCACTTCATGCAGGCGTTGGTTGAACAACTACCGCGACGGTCGACCTGCACTCTCAAATTGAGCCAATAAATCTTTTCAATAACGTTCAGTCCAACCTACTGTCCTTCAGCCATATTTCTAATAAGCTTTCTATGGATCTGACTGTGCTGAATCTGACTTCAGAACCTATCTACTTGACTTCCGCAACCCAAGAGAAACCAACTCTTCTACATCCTGTCTCTCATTCCTTCGTTTCAATCGAAAACACTCGGCCCAAATGGAAGCATAGCATCCTGCTCAGCAAAGAAAGCGAGGACGCTATTAAGCCGTACGAACTGCCCGTGGACAGACTAAAACTGGCTCGGAAGCGCAAGTGGAAACGGGTTGCCGATGAAGGGTTCCCCTGGAGGATGTATCTCTTGCGAGTGAGCGCTCTTGAATCTCTTGGTCTGAACTGACAATATGAACGACTGTGATGTTGACAGAATAACATATCTAAAACTAGTCGAACGTTGATTATACTGTCGAACAGACGTTTGTCCGGTTTTCTAAATGACATAGAAGACGACCGGGCCTTGTCAGACCTCTGTCTTCCTGGTAAGGCGAATAGCTAACTGTACTATTCAATCTAATGTGACTTGGATAAGGGACGCATGATACGTGAGTCTCTATGTCTGTTGGTTATCTCCAACCTCATCTAACTTGCATGAACGAAAAGCATGGCGTTGTATGGCTGGCCAATTTCGCAGTGTCAAACTACTCCGCTCTCTGTACAACTTCAATCCGGTGTTCGGGTGCTTGACGTGAGGCTTGCAGTCAAAGACGGTAGGCTCATTGCATACCACGGCGCCTATCCGGAAAAGGTCCCTTTTCAAGCCATCCTTGCGACCATACACGCCTTCCTCACATCGCCGGATTCAAACCGCGAGACGCTGGTCATGTCGATTAAGCAAGAGGACTTCTCTCGCACGCCCCCGCCTTACTTTTCTGAGCTCGTGCACGCAGAGATTGAGAGCGGGGCGGGCGGGAAAGACATGTGGTTCTTGGACAACCGTGTGCCGCGCCTGGGCGAGGTCAGGGGCAAGGTGGTGATGTTCAGTCGGTTTGGCGGCGATGGGGCGGGGTGGAAGAACGGTCTGGAGGGCATGGGTATTCATCCGACCACCTGGCCGGACAGCCAGCAAGAGGGATTCGAGTGGCGATGCAAGAATACGGTTGTGCGTACACATGATTGGTATGGCTTATCATGTCTGTTATTTCTTGACACTGAAAATTCTGGTTGTGTAGGTATAGTATACCATCATTTCTTTCCATCCCGGAGAAAGTACAACTCGCGACGGCCGTGCTGGTTCAACCACCCCAACATCGCTCGACGCCTATACTGAATATCACATATTTTTCTGCAGTCTCGTTCCCCCTCGCCCTCCCGCCGACCGTCGCCTGCGGGTTTGGCTGGCCGGCGTGGGGAATGGGTGTGGAAGGCGTGAACTCGCGAGCCGTCCAGTGGCTTCTCGACCAGTTAGATAAGAGGAGCGTTGACCACCAGAATGCGCACGCGAATTCGGCCGGCAAGCAGACGGAGGAAACGTCAATCAGGGGATGGGCATTCATGGATTTCTTCGAGGCGACACCGGATCTGGTCCCACTTTTCATTGAATTCAACTTCCTGCAATGAACTCTCGTAAGAGGCTCTTTTTTCGTGAAAAAAGACAATTGTATTCTGATATCCTACCGGCGGCAACTTTTTGTGTGAATTTCGCCATTTTTGTTTGCTCGTACAACTTGGATTGCATTCTCTGCCTGCCATCTTTAGCTGATGTTACACCATACAAAGAAGAAAGAACGAAGAACAACCTGGTATGGGTCCCAGAGATCGAGTGATAAATGAATAAAAGTCAACAGGACAAATGAAGGATTGTATCTTTTCTTTTCTCTTCCAACTTGAATGCAATCAATTCAGATGACCCTAAGCACGGCACGTATGGCGCGTACTTAGTCAACGAAATTAGGCCATGGAGTCCGCTATAAATTCAATGTGCAAAATTTGTCCTCGATGTATCGTCAGCTTCGTCGACAACGTACGCAACGATGACCAGCACGTCCGACTCGCACGAAAACGACGCACCCACCGCGACCGTCTCGCGGGTGCCTTCCAGAACCAACGCAGCCGATGAAAAGCAGGAGAAGCAGGAACTTGAAACAAAGGGGGACCCTGAGAAGCAGGACGGCGTGCAGGACGAGGCGGCCGACGCGGACGAAGGTGTTCACGTCATTTACCCCTCGACAACGGCGTTGGCGTTGCTTACGATTGGCCTATGCCTTGTCATATTTGTCGTGAGTGGTGGTTACTTTGGCTCCGGACGTTGATCTCGATGCTGTTTGACGATGACAGATTGCGCTTGACAACACGATCATTGGTGCGTGCCAGCTTAAACACATAAACTCTTAACTTGCGTAAACGAAGCTGACTCTCTGCGCTTCCACGACAGCCACGGCGATCCCGACGATCACGACCGTGTTCAACTCGCTCGATGACGTTGGCTGGTACGGCTCCTCGTACCTGCTCACCACCACCTCCCTCCAGCCTTCGTTCGGGAAAATCTACACGTATTTCGACGTGAAATGGACATACCTGGCGTCGCTCGTGCTCTTCGAAGGTGCGTCATGAGCAGAGTGCTATTCTCAGGCTGGTCGCTGATGTGATGGGGACGTAAAGTGGGCTCGATTATATGTGCCGCTGCGACGAGCTCGCCTATGCTTATTATAGGTAGAGCCGTTGCGGGCGCGGGCGCTTCTGCGCTGTTCTCGGGAGGAATGACGATCATTGCGTTCTCGGTGCCTATGCGCCGGCGGCCCATTTACATCGCGGCCCTATCAAGTATGTTCGGTATCGCATCGGTCGTCGGTCCCATTCTCGGAGGCGTCTTCACGGACAAGGTTTCCTGGCGTTGGTGTTTCTGGGTATGGGACGCCTGCTACTTCTAGCATTCGCAGACGCTTATTCGGGTTCATAGATTAATTTGCCATTCGGCGCCTGTGCTTTCCTTGCTGTCCTGATTTTCTTCAAGCCGCCTCAGCGCGACCTGGGCAAACTCACGGTCCTAGAGAAGATCAAGAAGATCGATATCCTGGGCGCCGTCTTCCTCATTTGCGCCATCGTCTGTTTGTTGCTTGCACTTCAGTGGGGAGGAACAACCCACCCTTGGCACTCCTCGCGCATCTGGGGCCTCCTCCTCGGCTTCGGGCTCATCATCATTGTCTTCATCGGCATCCAAATCTGGCGCGGTGATGATGCTACTATCCCGCCTCGACTCTTTGCGCACCAGCGGACAGTATGCACAGGCGCGATATACACATGTCTGTTTAGCATGGGCCTCTACACGCACATCTACTACCTGCCGTTCTACTTCCAGGCTGTCAAGGGTACGACTGCAGAACAGTCTGGTATTCGCTCAATTCCGTACCTCGTGAGCATCACCATATCATCCCTAATTGTGGGCGGCACGATCACAAAGGTTGGGTGGTATGTGCCGTTCTTATGGATCGGCGCTGCGATCTTCGCTGTCGGCGCAGGCTTGCTGTTCACTCTCCGAGTCGGCTCAAACGCGGGACAGTGGATAGGCTACCAGATACTCACGGGCTTTGGAGCCGGGGCGGGTATTCAGGTGCCCTTCCTTGCCGTGCAAGCTGTTCTTAACTCCAAAGACATGCCTACTGGCAGTAAGCAACCTTCATATCTTAAAGCCGGAATTAACGCTCATGATAATGTGCTTTAGATGCTATCATCATGTTCTTCAACTCGCTCGGTGGCGCTATCGCGATCTCGATTGCACAGAATGTATTTTCGAACACACTCGTGCAGGAGGTGCCGAAGCACACGACCGGCGTGAACCCCGCACTCATCGTCGCGACCGGTGCGACCACGCTACGCAGGATCGTGCCCGCAGACCAGCTTCAAGGAGTGTTGGTAGCGTATACTTATGCTCTCGACCGCGCCTTCATCCTCCCCATTGCGGTAGCGGGTGCCGCGTTCGTTGTCTCTCTATTTGTGAGTCCATTTCTCGTTATATGCACTCTAGTTCACTTAAAACCACCCTATAGGTCGAGTGGAACACGCTGAAGGGCAAGGAGATAGCTCACACAGGTGGATTATAGCCTTCTTTTACTTTGATAGCACTGTTTTATCTTTCTTTTTTTTTGGATCTCTGGGAATACTACCAGTAGTATATATGATAATTGCTCGCCCTGCCGCTTTTGAAGTCAACTTCACTTACGACCGCCTTAATGTATCAATACGTCGCTATTGCATTCTTGTCAGCCACCTATCCCTGCTTTGCGTTGCTCTGTGTTGCGAAAAGTGAGAAGGAATTTGCGGACCGGCAGCCTGAGATACAGACACAGTGACCTCACTGGCATAGTAGGCCGGCCCTGAACAAAAAGTTTTGCCTCACGGTCGAACGCCGCGCCTTCTCCCCGAACTGCATACACAAGTCTCGAGGCTATATAACTGCTGGGGGCCTCCCCTTGTCGGTTCTCTTGCATCCCCCCATCAACAACACTGAAGGAACAAGAATTTCACGGCCAAACGATCATTGAAATCGAGAAAAGAAAGCCACGATGTCGGTCCCGGACGCAGCGGAGCAGAACATTCAGATGTGGAAGACCAAGAAGTTGATCAAGAGCTTGGACTCGGCAAGAGGGTGCGTGGCCTTGAGCAGGTGTCGACGAGGAGGGTGCTGAACATAATTGCTTGCTGTATGCAGAGCCGGAACGTCAATGATCAGCCTCATCATCCCACCGAAGGTAAGCCCCTTTGCCCATCGATCGGAAGTACAGTATCTGATGTGTGTGATTGCTCGTAGGATCAAATTTCACGGCAATCTGCTATGTTAACGCAGGAATATGGCACAGCGTCGAACATCAAGTCTCGCGTGAACAGACAGTCGGTGCTAGCTGCCATCACGAGCACTCAGCAGCGCCTAAAATTGTATAACCGAGTGCCGCCGAATGGGCTTGTGTTGTTTGTCGGCACGATCTTGACGGATGAAGGGAAAGAAAAGAAGGTTTCATTCGACTTCGAGCCGCATAAGCCTATCAATACGTGAGCTTAATTCTTCGATTTTGTATAATGAGCTTGTTAATGACGTTTTTTTTCAGATCATTATACTTGTGTGACAACAAGTTTCACACAGAAGCCTTATCAGAACTTCTCGAGTCTGATCAAAAATTTGGATTCATTGTCATGGATGGTAATGGAACTCTTTTCGGTACTCTCGCAGGCAATACACGTGAAGTGATACAAAAGTTCACTGTCGATCTCCCAAAGAAACACGGTCGTGGTGGTCAGTCAGCACTTCGTTTTTCCCGTCTGCGTGACGAGAAGCGCCACAACTATGTGCGCAAGGTCGCAGAACAAGCCGTGCAGCACTTCATCACGAACGACAAGGTCAACGTTACAGGATTGGTGCTTGCCGGTAGTGCGGATTTCAAGACGGAGCTCAGCCAGAGCGACATCTTTGATCCGCGTCTTGCTGCGAAGATCATCAAGGTTGTCGATGTCAGTTATGGTGGCGAGAACGGTTTTAACCAAGTGAGTTGCGATGTCTTATTGATCGTTGATGACGTGAACGTCTGATCTGAGATTGACTATTAGGCGATTGAGTTGGCTGCTGAGTCTCTTGCAAACGTCAAGTTTGTTCAGGAGAAGAAGTTAATTCAGAAGTACTTCGACGAAATCAGCCAAGATACCGGGAAATATTGCTTTGGTATCGATGACACCCTTAAGGGTCTTGAGCTTGGCGCGGTTGAAACCTTGATCGTTTGGGAGAACCTTGATATCACCCGCTATGTCCTCCGCAACGCTGCTGGCGGTAAGTCAATCAAAGTCCTGAACGATTCGCCTTGCTTATCAACCTTTCCTCCTTTTTTTCCCAGAGGAGGTTATTGTCCACGCCAGCAAGGAACAGGAAAAGGATCGGGAGAAGTTCATCGACAAATCAACCGGTCTGGAAATGGAGCAGGCTCAGGAACCACAGCCACTCTTAGAGTGGCTCGCCGATCACTACAAGGAATTCGGTGCCAACCTTGAATTTATCACGAACAAGTCACAAGAAGGCGCTCAATTCGTGAAGGGCTTTGGTGGTATCGGGGGCCTCCTTCGTTACAAGGTGGACTTCACGAACCTCGCCACCTTCGAGGAAGATGAAGATGAGTTCTACTCGGATGACGATGACATCTGACGGTTTTGCGGGCTCGCACATGGCGAGCTTCGGAGCCATAATGAGGGCACTCCGGGGCTTGTGGAGGGAAGGGGCGGGTTGGAGATAAATGCTGAGGAGAGGCAACAGCATGGGAGGCATGATGATGTGGACAAGACGGGCGGTACAGGTTTCTGTGGCAAGGTGCGCGAACGCAGTCTAGGCTCGTTTGGCGGATGCGGGTCCTTTCCTGGTGGGTTGTGGATTTGGGAATCCTGGAGTATGAAGGTGTGTTCGCGTATGGAAGTCTATCACCCGTTCCATCAGAAGCATGATAAAGACGCCCCTGGTTTCTATTAATGCGTGACCAAGAGTCTTCAGAAGTGAGTATTTTTCTACTTCTCTCTTCGTGTCCTCAAGCTGACGTTCAGTGCCTGCAGTCTAATTGTTGTATGTGAAAGAAAAGAGCAAAAGCATTCAAAGCAGTCCTGTATTTTGATGAGGTGTCGTGTTTTGTCTGAGTAACAAGTGTTGTATCTGAGCTAGTCAGGATCCTTCTTATCTAGCGCCTTCTGAGGCCATATTTCAACCGGGTGCTGATATCCCAGTCATTTTCTCAAACTGCG
Organism: Trichaptum fuscoviolaceum; assembly: GCA_910574455.1. NCBI lineage: Eukaryota > Fungi > Basidiomycota > Agaricomycetes > Hymenochaetales > Trichaptaceae > Trichaptum > Trichaptum fuscoviolaceum. The sequence goes on from CAJSYZ010000001.1 coordinate 1,644,510, forward strand.
TGAAGAAAGCATGGGTTTGCTCTCATCCCGGCCGAATTTGGCATTTTATTAGCTGAGCAGCTTCTCTCTGATCTAAAGTTAACCTTGTCTTGGGAATGAGCGGTTCAGGAAGGGCGATCTACAGCGTGGTTGAAGACCACGGGTTCAGGATTGTTTCCTGCCATTCTTGCCTTCTGACGGAGATGCGGTCCTAGACCGTCCGAATATTGTGCTATAAGTCGTACTACAGCCTCTGCGCGTACGCTACGCTATGCATGCAAAGAAAGCCAAGATGCTGTTCTCTACTCTTGCTACTCTCCCTGTGCTGGCTCTATTTGCACTAGGAGCTCCTGCTCATCTTTCTGAGCCTGCTGTGAAGCACGCTTGGTCTCAGATTCCGGACGGATGGGAAATCCATGGTACCCCGGCTGCCGATCATCCTATAACTTTGAAGATCGGATTGAAACAGAGCAGGATCGACAACCTCATCGCAACGCTCTACAACGTGAGTGACCCTTTCCACCCGGATTATGGCCAACATCTGTCCCGATTGTGCGTTTTCGAGGTTTCCCTGTTGTTCTGTGCGGTTCAGCTTATTTGCTTCTCAGAGAGGTAGAGGAACTTGTCAGGCCACATCCAGGGACCGTCGACGCCGCGCATGCCTGGCTCTCCTCACACGGCGTGGACACCGCGTCTGACGTGTCGCGCAACTCGGCCGGCGATTGGCTGACCGTCCGTCTCCCACTCTCCAAAGTGGAGGAGATGCTCTCTGCAAAGTACCACATGTACAAGCACAAGCGCACGGATGAACTTATAGTGCGCACGACGGCGTACAGCCTCCCCCGCGCGCTACACGACCATGTCGACCTCGTGCAGCCGACGACGATGTTTGATAATATGCGCAAGATGCACTCGATGGTGCATGTCAATGGTCCTGGGACGGCGGTGGGCCCGGAGGCGCAGTTGCCCGACGTCACCGGTCCCGCGGGACAAAACATCTCGGCTAGTTGCAACACGACAATCACCCCAACGTGCTTGATGCAACTGTATCGCACATTAGGCTATGTTCCTAAGGCAGCGAATAAGGGCAATCGGATTGGAGTCACTGGTTATCTTGAACAGGTCAAATATTCTTGATTCTCTCATTTTAGACGGATAAACTCAACGCGCTTCACCACGCAGTTCGTAAACTTCGCTGACCTTCAGGTACCTTTACGTTGCTCTTCCGGTTCGTGAATCCTGACAGATAGTTGCAGACGTTCTACGCCATGTTCCGTCCTGATGCCCTCGGATTCAACGTGTCAGTGATTTCAATTGACGGAGGTCTTAATGACCAAACAATGCCAGGAGATGAGGTATGTACGTTACACGTCTATATGTCAAAGAGAAGACTGACGCTAAGTTGTTCTCTCTTGTTATTTTTTTCACTTTAGGCAAATCTGGACAACCAATACACAACCGGAATCGCATTTCCAACGCCCAACATATACTACACAACGCCTGGAACTGCTCCGACAATCAATGATTCTGTAACGCCCCCGCAAAGAGATGAGCCATACATAGATTGGCTCAACTTTGTTCTCTCTCACGATGATATGCCCTTCTCTTTCACGACTTCGTACGGTGGCGACGAGTAAGCCTCACGTTCTTGTTTCGAGAGACGATGACTTTACATAACAATTCTCAGGCAAACCTTCCCGAAAGAATTTGCAGTGTATGCGTTTTGTTATATGATTGTACATATATATTATGGTGCCCTGGGTTAAGATCTATTCTCCTTCATATTCACAGTCGCGCCTGCAACCTATTCGCGCAGCTCGGCGCTCGAGGTGCATCTGTCATGTTCAGTAGTGGAGACGGTGGAGTAGGTGCTGGGTAGGTTATCCATTCTTTTCTTTCACTGTCCGATGGAAATCTCATAGATTCGTAGGACTTGCGAGACAAATGATGGTACCAATCGTACGATTTTCCAACCAGTATGCAATTGCTATTACCATACTATAGCATGTATCTGATAGATTGCTGATAGGTATTTCCGGCCACATGTCCTTTTGTCACTGGAGTAAGTAGATCATACCCACTAGCGCCAACCGCTGATGATAACATATCGTGTACGCTAGGTTGGAGCAACGTTTCATATCGCACCGGAGCGCGGTATTGGCTTCTCGCAGGGCGGCTTCTCCGTGTATTTCCCTCGTCCATCGTATCAAGCAGCTGCCGTACCTCCATTCTTGCGACAACTGGGCGATACCTACGAAGGTCTCTTCAAGTAAAGAGCATTATACTACCTACCTACCTTGCTTTCGAGATGATTGACTTCATACACCTAGCCCCGCTGGTCGTGGAGTCCCGGATGTCAGTGCACAAGGCGAAGGGTTAGTCTTTGCACCATCTTGGTACAAGCTCTGATTCAGATCTTCGCTTTGTCCAGATTCCAGGTCGTAGTCGGCGGACGTGTTGAATCCATTGGCGGGACTTCAGCTAGCTCGCCCACATTTGCCGCCGTAGTAACGCTGCTGAATGATTTCCGCATTGCAAGCGGAAAGCCAACCTTGGGTTTCCTTAATCCACTCCTATATTCCGTCGGACTACCAGGTAATTATGTGTTGCGTCTAAGATAGCACACCATGGCTGATAAGGCGAAGGATTTGTCGATATTACGCTGGGTAATAACCCAGGATGTGGCACACCGGGTTTCAACGCAACAACAGGCAAGCAGTCCACGATCTTAATATTAACTCAGTCTCACACCATAAACACAGGATGGGACGCTATCACCGGTCTAGGTACGCCAGACTTCATCAAATTGAAGTCTTTGATAGGGTAGATAAATGTTCATTGATTGTCAACAATGAAACTTGGGATTCATTCCGGAAAATTATGCATGAGAATGAGGGAAAATCGTTTAACTACACAGACGGAAAACAGATAGCTCAATACCAATCAAAGTGCTGTCATCATGGCTGGATTATAAACGATCGACGTCCCTAGAATAAGAGCCAATTAGTAAAAGAGACCAGGACGCAAGAGGCGCTAATTAGATAAAGGCTCAAATAAGCTAATAAGCAATCAAAGCAGGAAGAGCTTCTAATGGTTGATATTAAAGCATTCATCTTAACGATGCATAGAAGAACAGTCAGAAAGAAAGCTCACCAGAATCAGAGGGCGACACAGAACGATCAAGGTTTTCTTTACTCAGTAAAGCAACATTAGGTGAAGATTGAAGGTTTACTGATTCAGAGGAAATTTGCAAGCTCATTTGCTCATCTCGAAGCCGGCGTAAGCGTTGAGTGGTCTCCGCGAACTCATTAACTGTATTTTCTTTACGCGCTGTGTTCTTTTCCAGAGAGACTACGGCCCAGCGCCTGTTCAAGCTGCTAGTCCAGGCCTCCACGGTTCTGGCTTGACCCTGATCGCGGCGGCCAGACCCAAAAACACCCCTCCGCTGTGGACGACTGAACTTCTTATCAAGCATCGCTACAAGTTCCTCACTCCGTGGCTCAAGGAAGTTGATAACAACGATCCTCCACCAGCCATCGAATTCGAATGCCTTCTCGCGTCCTGTGCGACGGAAAGGGGCCTCTTTGAAAAGCGGGTACTCATGAGTCTCATCCGTTGCATCAGACGGAAGAATCTCGACATTAGTTTTGCACATGATTGTAGGAGGCCATTCCGGATGTTGGCCATCGTGGATGATGATGGCCGTGAGCGAATCAGGAGATGCCAGAGAATTGGATAGGGTGTGGAGGTGATTAACCCCAAGACAATCTTCTAACTCGTGCGAAGTGTAGAAAGGGATAGAGGCATCGCCTTCGACCCGTCTTCGCGCCGCTGTCGATGACGAAGATATAGCAGCAGCAGCATCTCCAGCAGGAACTCTCTTATGAGGCGGTACGTAGGCCATCCTTGTTATTACTAATGTATAATCAAGCTCCTGCATATAGATGAAAGCCGACATGATTCACTGACCTCCTCTTTCTTGTTCCAGTTGAAGGCAGCCAGAATAATGTAGCACAATGAATGGCACGATGAAAATCAGACTTGAGCAGGCTCGTAGAATTTGGTGTGCAACTGCGATGATGTGCAGGGCCTCGTGGCAGTGTCCTTTGCCAGCCAATGATGGACCTCAGGCTGCTGCGTCACGTAACGACTGCCGGTCACTGGCACTGTGGTCACAAACATGCTGTCACGTGCTGCTCGACTCGCGTTCATCAGGGAAACTACTTTCTGCTGAAAGTGACTTAAGTGTTACTTAAACGTCCTGAGAGACTGAAGTCTTAAATAAGGCAAGCTTCACTTATTCATGCATGTCCTCCCATTATTCAGGACAAGTTGGCTGAAATAAGTGCGGGCTGGCTTAAATAAGGAAAGATGGCTGAATCAGTGCTCTAAGTGTTTCAGGCATTCAGCACCCCAGTGCTCCAGTGTATCATCCTTTAATTACAGCAGTAGACAAGTGTTGTAAGACAAATTGCAGTGCTCAAGAGTCTAAGTGCATAAGAACGATCCAAGTATTTCATTGCATCAGAAATATATAAGACAACATTATTTAGCTATCAGTGCCTCAGTGTTCAAGTACATCAGTCATCTACGCAAGACTAAGCATAGCAGTCGCTATGAAGGGATCCCCCACGACATTACCGTGAACCTCTGCCGTGACGGGCAGTGGCAGGTCACACTTCGCTGCCGTACCTTCAATTCTGCATGTTCTTTGGCGGACCAGTAGAAACGAAGGCTGCTCTGCGAGTCGATGGTAATATAATATTGAGCGCACGGACAGAAACGAAAAGAAGAGGCTCACCAGTGATCGATTTGCCCTTAGAAGTCTACGCAGTCCGTAGCCGAATCCCATTTTGAAGCGTCGTCCTCCTCATGATCACCATCTCCACCTAAATCCTTGTCCTCGCCCTCGCCCTCGCCCTCGCCCTCGTCCTCGTCCTCGTCCTCGCCCTCGTCCTCGCCCTCGCCCTCGTCCTCGTCCTCGCCCTCGTCCTCAATCTTCTCAACGCCCTCGTCCTCGTCCTCGCCCTCGCCCTCGCCCTCAATCTTCTCAACGCCCTCGTCCCCGCTCTCGCTCAGGTCGTCGTCGCCCTTAGCATTAGCATGTTCGTCCTCTGCATCACCTTCCATCTCGCTTCTATGTTCAGCCCCCTCACGCTCTTCGCCCTTATCGTCGGTTCCGTCTTCCCAATTATCAGCGCCTTCGTCATACGCTTTCTCGCAGGTTGAATCTGCATCTACACCGTCAAAATACAAGGAAAAGTCCCTGCCAGTGATACCCGATCCAACAAGTTCGGTGTTCTTTCTCGTGTCGATATCTGTACTGGCATCGTAAGCTAGGAGGCGGGATCAAACCTTTTCCCAGTTTGATTCAGTGAAGAAAGAGGGATTCGACAACAAGTTAACATAGTCGTCCGTATGAGGCTGCCACAGAGCGCTAGTGAAATACCACTCAGCGCCGCCAAGTTCTTCTTTGATATTTTGCAACCGAGCCACCTGTTTATCAATGGCAACCTTGACCTATCCATGAGAAGATCAGCGGATAAGGACAATATAAGTACTGAAAAAATAGATACCGCTGTTGCCGCAAGGGCGAGGGCACCGATAGGCTTTCCTATGGTGTTTCTGTCCAGTATTTTATGCCGACCCATGGCCAAGACAATGTGTACGGACAACACTGAGACCACAAGGTCAGAGCAGAACAGTCCTTGCTTCTTCTGTACATTTAGGGTCAATGCATGGACACAAAACGCGACAATAAACACTCTTTTACTTACCCTCTCCATACTATACCAGCTTTCCCATAGAAACGGTTCGGCTTTCTTCTTGTCAACTAGCGTCTGCAACGTCTTCACAATTGCTTCGTTTTGCCATTGACTTTAATTGTTCGCCGCTGATAAAACTGGCAACTGATTGCTCAGCTTTCTCAAAAAGTTTCTTGCGCCAGCTATCAGAGCATCTCTGGGCCGCCTGAAATACGAGGATTGCATCTCAATTTGGTAAAGGTAACTTGAGAATAAGTAAAAATGACTCAACTAGAGAACAGATATCAGCGAACTGAGTTTCGTAACTAAGTTCCACAGAATCAAACACTTTCCCCCACAGTGAGCTGATGAGCTTATTGTCCGGGGTTTGCCATGGTGTGACGGATTTTCCAACTGCGCGAAATAGTGAAGGTAATAGAATATGAGTCCAACCTGCCTGAGTACCGGGAGGGAGACACTGGTTCGTCGCCCTTTTCCTGCCTGGCACGCGAGATCCTTCCCTTCCTTCATTTCGATCCTTGTCCTCAAGTCCCACTGATGTCTGCATATAAGTAAATCAACAAAATATGTCATAGAAATGAATTTGATTCGACAAACTGAGCTAGTAGTCCGAGAGACTTTGCGATGACCTTGATAAGCCCCAGTCACTAACACTTCGGGTCCGGGGGTGCAGGATGCACTCTTCATTGCAAGCGACGGTGCCCGAGGTGCTAACGACATGTTTCGACCACCAGACTATTAAGAAAAGAAGGTGAATGCTCACATTTAGAGTGTATCAATCGACTCTCACTTACTTCATTATCAGCCACAAGCGACTGCCTCTTGCGATTAGAGGTAGCGGATCCAATCTCCGGCTGCAACACGTCAGAAAGCTGTTATCCAAGGCAAGTGAGCAGATCGAAAAGAAGCACTTACCGTCGTATCGGCCTCAGGCCGATAAGGAATATCAGAGGGGTTCCTCTTCTTACTCAAGTCCTTTCCGCCTGATCAGATACGAACTTAAAATGCCGGTTACCATAGAATTGACACTTACTGTGGCACCGGCCGGTGTGTCCATGTCAGTCAACAATGACTTCTTGATCTTGACAGTTTTATTAGCCAATTGAAATGGCTGAAAATAAGTAAACATAAAATGAAGGAATTCATTGCACATCAAGGTAGAAGAATTACCACATTAACCTGAGAGTCGGTGTCTGGTGGCGACTTCCTCTTTCCGTTCTTTGTGACTGTGATTTCCTATTCATATGCACCCATTAGCGATCGACTCAAAGTGAAGAAGGAAACGAATAGTTGCCACAGGAGAGCACCGGAAGTGAGCCTAGGGTGCATCGACACTCACACATACCTGTACACGGGGTTCCAAGGCTAGTGATTGCACCTTACAACCATAAATAAGGGGGGAACGAGAGAAGTTGAAATAAGATAGACTTACCGGTGCGCTAAGCTGCGAATTAGCAGTTCTCTTGTTTGCATCCTATCAAAATACCAATTCAGTAAGCAATGAAGGAAGGATGTACCATGAAGATCACTGTCTGGTACTCACCTGTCCACCTGGTTTTATCTTGTGGTTCTTATCCTCGAGTACGGGAAGGGATTGCTCAGTAGATTGAAAAATGTAAATGATATGACGTCGCTTACCGTTGAAACCTGCGACCCGGAAAGAGTGTCATGCAATAACTTCCTTTTCTTCGAGTTGACGTTGCTGCTACCTCCATCCTGTTCATGACACGGCAGTTGGCAGATAAATAATAACGAAGGAATATGAACAAACAGTCATGGAGTAACTGACATGAATCGAACAGTAATCAGTCGGACTCACACAAGCTTGAGCCGGCCTTGTTAGCCTCTTCGGATCGCTTCCACCCTATAAACAAGTTATTCAGACTGCACTTGCCATTCTAATGCTCCATCAACTCACTGCATTTGATTCCGAATCGACAAGATGTGCCTTCTGTTGTACGCTGATTGTGCTATTTTTTACACCATGATAGCTTGTAAGGGTTATTGTTTCTCCTTCATCCTCCCAGGGACTTAAGTTTTCATCATCTGGCAATGGGATGGTGTGTCTGGTGTAGCTTTGCGTCAGCAAGACTCATAATACAGTGGTAGCAAAGACAAGAGCGTCCGAGTCAATGTTGCAGGTGAAGGACTTCCAAGTTGGGTCTCGGCCCGGGAGTGTCACGCCGGTCACTGGCACTGCCAGTGCATCCGCTGCCAGTGGCAGGCTCATTAGTCGTAATCTAGTACTAGTCGGGATGATGTTTAATAATTGAGTCTAAATCAAGCTTCGCACTCACTATTACATCGACTTGACAGTACCAGATACTGATTCAGACGCAATGCAAGATTCAAACTTCAAACTCACAAATTGATCCTTTCTGAGACTGGCAACTCAAGACCTCCACCCTCTTCACCGATGAAAGTGGAATCATCTGTGTTGCAAAGCGCCCTGACAGGGCGTTTTGTCTTGTCGTTCCGCCTTGACGTAGCGGGCGAGTCTATTATGTCCGTTTCTTCACCAGAAAGACTCTCGTTCGGTCCTGCAGGAGCGTGAAAGAATGCGTCGCTGGGAGTGGCGGCAGACCTGGACATCTTTGCGGTCTGCACACGTGTGCGAAATGGAAGTTCACCTTTGGAATCTTCCTTCCTAGCCTTTTTTGCAGGCTTCCTGTTTGGCTCATCCATACTCGCTGCTTCGCATGAACGTGAGTCACAGTGTTCAACCTCCAAGCTTTGAGATCATCTGAAAATGTATAGGCAATGTTACTCACGAATATCCAAGTCTTCGTTGTGTCCATCTTCACAACCCGATACGTCTTTAACATCGTTCTTCAAGCCTGTTTATGCTAGTTCAAATCTGTGTCATCACTGATCTAAAGTTGAAGACTTACTACTAGCTTCGCCTTTTGGCTTTCTACGTCCACGTTTGCCAGTGAGTTTGGGCACTGTTGAGCCCATCTGGGTGCGTGTCTCAAGAGCCTTCGACAAGTTGTTTTCAAGCTCTACGGTCTCTAGCATCGCTGCTTCTTGGTTCTCTGCTGCAGTCACCTTCTTGCGAACCTTGTCAGCTGCCTCTTGTTCTTTTGCTGCCCGTTTTTGCTCCGCAGCGAGTTTTTTCCTCTCTTTCGCAACCGCGACTTGCTGGGCCGCAGCTCTGCGGAAAGCTGCCCGCTCTTCCTTCTGCTTTTCCTTCTCTTCCTTCTCCTTCAATGCCTCATCCCGCCTTTCTGCCTGCCGTACTTTCTTTTTCTCTTTTTCTTCCTTCTCCCGCAATATCTCCTCCTGTGTTCGTCTTGTTCTGAGCTATTCAGCTACTGCTCCGGGGTGCTGATCGCTGTTCTTAGCCCTTGTCTGTCTTCGAGTTGACATTTTGTGCAGTGTTTTGAGTCTTGTATGAGGATAAGATGGATCGAAGGTGCAAGTTCAAGATCAGGGAGGCTGGGGGCGTCTATCTTAGACAAGTTGAAAATTTACGCCCACTACTGCTATGACTAATTTTAACTCCGAGTCAGGTTCACTCAGGCTCACTGGCAGCCTCAGGCTGAGGCTCAGGTGTGAGACCCAAAGACCCAAGACGTGTACTAGTACTTCTACTGAGGCTACATTCAAGTTGATGCCAGCGACACGGAAAAAGCACGATCCCTTTCATTTTCCACCAACTATTCGATGCACCTTGCCCGGCTGTAGTAGGACGTTCAAGAGTAATCTGGAAGAACAAGACATGAATATTCAGCTCATCCGACGTCATTCATGGCAAGTTCTACTGCCAGTGGTAGTGGTCATGACTATGATTCTTCACCCATTCCAAGTCGACCCACACGAGCTCCAACTTTTCAAGTTCTCCCTAGGTTGTCTGAACTTCCAACAGAAAGTCATCTTGAGAGTGGCTCTGACTCCTACGATTACGATATCTCCATGCTTACACAAGATATCTCGATGCTCAGTATAGTAGGCCGAGACGAACTGCTTCGAGACCTACTAGTAGGCGGACCTGATTCTCAGTCACATTCTGTCATTGGAAGTGATGACCGTAGCGCGTCCTCTGAAGACTTGGACTTAGACATTGGAGATCATGAGGAGAGCGGGGATAACTTGAAGGTGTATCACAGATACTTGAATGGTGCGTGCCATGTTTATTGTCCTCGGTTTACTGTAGTACTCTGACACCAGACACCGTGCAGCCACTCCATGCGATGCAGAAGGAACCTTCTTAAAAGACGAAGAACCCCCCGTTCCTCGAAACAAACCTACATCAAATGATTGGTTTCCCTATTCGTGCCGAGCAGATTTCGAGCTCGCAGATTTTCTCTATCGAGAAGAGCAAATGTCTGCTGGTAACATAACGAAGCTTCTTGGAATCATGAAGGCATATCAGCTAATCCACCTCGCGGATAATGCGAAATCTGGCGGATATTCTGATTTCGACGCGACAGAGCCTGACGAGGACTCGGATTTGGATATTACTAGTACGCTGCTCGATGGAGATGCACAGAAGTTGTACAATGTCATTGACGCTACGAGAGTTGGTGATGTGCCTTGGAAATCCTTCAGTAACTTCTATACGAATGACAATGGCCAAAAGGCAACAAACGAGAACTCCGAGTCATGGAAGAGGAAAGAGTATGATGTATGGTATCGGGATCCTTTGGAAGTGATCCGTAATTTGGTGGATAATCCGGCTTTGGAAAGCGAATTCGACTGTGTTCCATTTCGTGAATATCAGCCAAAGGAGGACTCTGATGCCAGTGACAACAAAGAACGAGTGTTCAGAAATTACATGTCCGGAAATTTTGCTTGGGAACAGGCTGTAGGTCATGACTCATGAACTCGCAGGAAAAATACTGATTATCCTTGACTTAGAATAAGATCTACGCCGAAGATAAAGCAGTCCATGGATCTATGTTTGTCCCGGTAATCTTAGGGAGCGACAAGACAACAGTCTCTGTCGGAACTGGAAACAACGAATACTATCCGTTATATCTCTCCATCGGGAATATATCTAACAAGGCCCGGCGGTCACAGAAATTGAATACAGTCCAGCTTATAGCATTTCTAGCAATACCAAAGAGTGTGTACCATACCATAATATTTGATTAGTTCTGACACATTTTGCAGCTGAGCGGCAATACGAAAAGTCGGATGAATTCCGCTGCTTTCGACATCAAGTCTTTCATTCATCTATATCGAGAATCTTGAGACCACTGAAGAGCGCAATGTCCATGAACAAAGAGCAAACCATTCTCCGGTGCCCTGATGGTCACTTTCGTAGGTCGATTCTCGGACTCGGCTCGTATATAGCCGATTATCCGGAACAGGTGAGTCTATGCGCAATATGCACAGGATGGTGCTGCAAGTAAGTACCGTCCTTCCCCAACATCGCATCCGAGCCCGAGAAAATGGCTTAATGTGTCTTTATAGATGCACAGCACCTCACAAGAACCTAGATAATCCGGAATTCTTTACAAATCCTCGAACAAAAGAGCTGCACGAACGATTGATAGAACAAGTCGATGATAACAGCATAAGTAGAGCAACAATTCGTAAAGAGTATGGGTTCCACCAAGATATTGTGGTAAGGGTTCCGAATTCTCCATTGGATGTGCACTTACCACAACGATAACCCGTAGCCCTTCACCAATGACTTCCCGCGTGCAGATATATGCGATCTCATTTCTCCGGACCTTCTGCACCAAATCATCAAAGGCGTGTTCAAGGATCATCTTGTCGAGTGGATATGCCAGAGCTTGACCACAACAGAGCTGGATATTGTGGATAAAAGGTGCTATTCTCTTACAAGTAGAATAATATGAGTCTCAGTGCTAACTTTCGCATAGAATCAGAGTCGCTGCTCCTTTTCCTGGTCTTCGCAGATTTCCCGAAGGTCGAGGCTTCAAGCAATGGACAGGTAATGATTCAAAGGCACTTATGAAAGTATATGGTCTTTTCATCTCGTTTGACACGGTGGTTTGCTGATATTTGATGCAATCCGCTTAGGTATATCTTCCGGCTATTGTGGGCATTGTGCACGATGATATAATTCACGCATTGAGTGCATTTCTGGACTTCTGTTACCTTGTGCGTCGGTACACGATAACAGCCTCGACTCTTGATCAGATCAAAGCCTCTCTGGATCACTTTCATCAATATCGGCAAATATTCATAGCGAAGGGCATCCGGGATAACTTTTCGCTGCCACGACAACATGCCATGACCCATTATCCTACAATGATCCCTCTCTTTGCTGCACCTAGCGGGTTGTGTTCATCTATAACAGAAAACAAACACATCTACGCGGTCAAGCAGACATGGCGACGTTCAAACAAAAATGATCCTTTGGGTCAGATGATTACAGCGAACCAACGACTCAGCAAACTTATTGCGTCGAGGGCAGACTTCAAAAGGCGTGGACTGCTGGACGATACGCTGGCTGAGGCTACGTGGAAAGCCTTGCGAGACGTTTTGCGGAAAAATATATCAGAGACGGTCACGGATGACACTGAGAGGACCCGTAATCAAAGAGAGGAAATGCAACATCATGGCGTACTATTTGTAGGTGCAGCCAATGATACAGAGGACTTCTTCGATGATATTGCGGCCAATCAAGAGCCAAATGAAATTGCAGATCTGGACGATTCGGAAGGTTTAGCGGATGGGCCACAGCGTGGTGCGGTTCATGGCAGAGGATTTGCTGAATGCCAGTTCCACTTGGGTGGCAGAAATGACCCTTTGAGCTTAATGCTAATGGCTTCGAGACAGCGTCAGTAACACGTCTTTCTGATGCTGCACATCTAACTTCCTTGTTGTCGTCCACACAGAGTCCAGCAAGGTGTACCCTAAACAGCTCAGCGCTCTTGCGGCAAAAAAAGGCCATCCAGAGCTCCGACAGCTCTGACAACTCATAAAAAAGTACTTATTCAACAAGTACGAAAGGTGCAACCACAACTCCGATTCAGAGTGCTCTGCTGGCATGGCCGAATCGGACTACAACAGATTTGAACACTTTGAACTGGATATGAGCAATGACTTTTCAGTTTTCCATTCGGCCACCGCTTTCTTTGCCTACCGTGGTGAATCGATTCCCATAGAACAAGCAATGAGGGAAGTGATTAGGTCTAGCCCCTCTTGGCGTGGAAAACCTCGACGAGATGCAGTTCTTGTTCGAGTTAGCTCCGGCAAAAAGGGATTTGCAGGAATGAGAGTTGCCCGTGTTATGCTTCTATTTTCCTTCACCGACAAAGTGGAACGTCACGAATGTGTGCTCTCGTCCAGTTTTACAAATGCGTTGGAGACTCGCCTGACCCAAAAACAAGTATGTGGATAGTCGAACCAGAGTACGAGTTCACGACCCCTACCTCTCAATCTGTCGCAAGTGGTCCTCAACAGAGTGCCAGTGGCAGAGCCACCTACCGCTCTAAGAGTTCGAAGTTTACCGTGATAGCTCTAGGGGATATCTTTCGGTTAGCTCACCTCCTTGGGGTCCCGAAGGGTGATGAATCTCCTCCGAAATCATTGGAACCGGAAGGCTCCTTGGACTTTTACGATAAGTTTTATGTTAACAGATTCGCTGATATGCACATGCATGAAACATTATACAAAGCCAGATAACTTGAATAGAGTTAAATCCTATTTCTAGGCGTTAGCATGCCTGTGAGTATGTTGGCATATATGACTATATAATTTGTACCTTGAGAGAGCACGGCAAGGGCATGTCAAATATGATTTCAATGATTAGTATTCAAGTTGTGATGAGGTCATGGCGGTGTACCCTCCAAAATCCGAACTTGAAGTTATCCTTGACGAGGAGTCGGCGTTAGAAAACACTGGCAGTGGCACGCCGAGTCCGACTCCGAGTCGGGTTGGCACAGTACCACTGGCAGTGGCACCATGACTAATTTGATTTGATGTATTATTCCATTATAGTGACCGCAGGCCCTTAAGTAGGGCCTATCATGATGATGGCGCACTTAGAATACATTGTAATTTAACACTACTGTAACTTGAATGTAATTGTAGAACTTGAAAGCGCAGAATAATTTTAACAAACAAGAAAAAGTGCAAAGGGTATGATCAGATTGAGATATGCCGAATGACGGTATTGTGAGGCGAAGTGTTGCTTGAAAGACTCTCAGAGGGGAGTGCATACAGTTACAGGAATTGTTCAAGTGTTGATACAATATGTTGGTGATGGTTTTTATACAGTGCTCCGAGTCCGAGTCGATGGGGGGAACCGCTTTCGAGAATCCGAGAATCCGAGTCGGAGGCGTTCCGAGTGTATACTATTAGTAAATAAACTGATAGTACTAGTCGTAGTAAAAAAACGGGCCGAGCTTTCAAATTGCCGGCACTCCGAGTCAGGCTCAGGCTCACGCAATTCCGGAACTTGAACACAGTGCCCTTCCTTTGAGCGGGAGAGAGAGAAAAAGCGAGGAATAAGTAGAAAAAGCCGGGTTCATTGAGTCGCGATGGCCGGGAACAGGTGGGGAAAGCGTTGTCCTTGATGTAGTGCAGGACTAGGTCATGCCTGGTACCCTTGCCCAGGGTTGATCTCAATGTGAAGGGTTTATTTTTGAGTGACGTTTGGAGTGCTCCGAGTCGGCGGGTGTCTGCGTACACACTGGCAATCGACACTGGCACGTGAAGAGATAATGGGAGACCGGATCCGGAACTTGGCAATTGAAACAGAGAGGAGAGTCAGTGCACAATATGCGGGCCACGTGAGTATTGAGTGGTGTGTATCCCGTCCGGAGTTGTGTGATGATCACACACTCGTTCCGGCTCCGATCCTTGCAGATTCTGCGAACTGCCCGAGACGGTGCAGTGAGGTCAACGGCGCGCAGTTTCTTCCCACTCTTCAATCTGATCCACTCCGTCTTCCAGCGCAAGGAGGATTGGAGTTTCCGGTCTGCAACATCGGGATGCTTCAGGCGTCCAACCTATCTCGAGTCGGAGAATTGTGCCGCGATTTCGGCTTTTGCGTCCACTCAGGCTTGTTCGCCGTTCGCGGCCATGTCTTCGTGGCTCGGTACCCAGTGAATAGTGATTGCCAGAGTGGTTCATTGCTCAGGCTGCCGAAGTCGCTGGATTTCTGCCCAGAACGTTCTGAGTAAGTGCTGGCCCGGCTGTGCTTTGGGTGTGTGGATGACTTGAAGGCCAGGCGACTTTCCTTATATGTCTCACTGGCAGTGCTGTGGCGGCGTGTCTACTACACGCAGACATACTACTTACTCAGCCTACTAGTAGTAGCCTGGTCTGGGTACGTTACGAAAATAGCTAATACTAGTACCGCAGCCACTCAGGCTGCAACTACTCTATAAAGTATGACTTGAAGAAGCTTCAATGCCAGGTCCTCGCCCTTTGCCCTCCTCGTCCTCGCTCATTCATCTGAAAAGTAGTATGTCCTTTCCTCCCGTGTCACTATCCTTCCCGCATTCAACTATTGTCTGCTCTCCCATTCCCCTTATTATTACTGACTATCTCTTGCAGCTTTTATTCACAATACGATGAATCCGGGCAACCGAGACCGGATGAAGCGTCCGAGTCGTCCCGGCGGCTCACTGGCACAGCAAGTCAATGCCAGCCTCAGGCTGCCAAGTGGCAGCTCTTTGAATTTGGAAGTGAGTTATGTCTTGGCGTCTTATACTACAATTTCAAATTTGTTATCTCACATCCAACTTGGACTTGAAGTCATCGCCGGTGGGCCGGGCTCAGGTACTAGTATGTACTGCTGTTTAATTGAAATTTTCACCATGCTGAATGTCACCGATCCCCCATTTACCTCAATTAGCCATTTAGAAGGCCAGTGGCGACACTGAACTCCGAGTCGAGTTTTTATACCTGTCAGTATTATATCGGGATTCGGTCCAACCCTCCTCTAGTTGGCAGATCGAACCATGATCGGCGGCGAAAAGAGGACCATCAACATCGGGGAAAAGAAAAGTTCTTGAACGTCCTCGACAACGACTGCCCTCTGATCGGGCAATGGCCCGTTTTGCTACCTATATTTGAAGACGCTTTTGATCGCTTTCACGTCAGGCATACCGTGACATGCATAGATATATGCAAGATTGGATATCATAAAGACGGGAAGGGGGAAGACGGGAGGTCAGATCCTGTTGTCGTGTGGATTGGAGTAATACCGTCCGAGTTGGAGGTGCTTATGCCCTCCGACTACGAGAGGCCTGTTGGTGATGTTTATTGTGAATGCGCCGACGCGATTAGAAGCTCCATTCGCAAGCGCTGGACATTCAAGTTATCAGGGCGGTTCGAGGTAGAATTTCGCGAGGCGATAGAATTTCGTCATGTCGACACCGACGAACAAGCTGATCATGATGCAGACCCCCTGGTCTATATGGCTATAAACCAAATCCCACCTGAGACGTATGTCCCTGTACCTGATGTTGAACGACCGAATCCCGAACCTCAACCGAACGCTGCACCTCTCAGGGAAGTGGATGACGAAGTTTGGGGTCAGCTCGTCCTCATGCTGCCACCCGTTCCTGACCCCTCACAATCTGATCTGGGATCATTCATGCAACGGATGTTGCACAAGGTCCAGACCACTGTCTCACACGCTATATCGGTGCAACCAGGCGTTGCTGTCAGCCCCCGAGGAAAGCGATCGTACGGAACTCTGGGACTTGTTGTGCAGATTCCAGTTCAGTCGGAAGGACAGGAAGCCAGGCTTCTATCGCACTTCATAACGTGTCGTCATGTATTGCTTCCAGACACCATCTCACATATCGACAATAGAGTCGAGAACGCCACCGCCTACAACTTGAAACGCGTGCAAATTGCACCTACGATCCACTACGATTATGTTTACAAATCGTACCTGAGTTCGGTGGAGGAGGAACTTCTAGAGAAATTGTTACGCCATGCACAGACCCGGGTTGACTACGTACAGGCTATAGCAGACGTGCAACTTGAACAAGTAATGAGCGAACTGAACAACTTCAAAACTCAGCTTCAGACATGGCATGCGGATACTAGTGACAACTCAAACACCCTGGTCATCGGCGCAGTAGTCTATTCGCCTTCACCAAGGCGCGAGAACTACCGAAGCATGTACGACCGCGATATTGCTGTCGTCCAGCTGTGCCATACCGTAATGGCTAACACAGTGGTCCCATACTATAACGTTTTGAACTTCGGTATCTACGCGCAGGACAACACTATTTTGAACAGGATACGAACATTTTTCAATGAGCAACATGAGTTATATCCCGAAAATAACTCGTTGCCTATCAGGGCCGATATCATCCCGAGCGCTGAGATGAATGTTTCGATCCCAGTTATAAAAGCTGGTGCTTCCACCGGTGTGACAGTCGGCATGGCCAACCCTATGGAGGCAATCTCCTTCGTCCGCGTCAATGTGTGCTATCGCAACAACCGTCCCACATACATTCTCACGTATGACCAACACCTGTACTGGACCGTGTATTCGCCGCTATCGGACGTCTTCTCGACAGCAGGTGATTCTGGAGCTGTCGTCGCTGACTTACGAGGACGGTGGGGAGGTCTCGTCGCATCTGGGGTCGGGGTTGATGAAGATCGACTCGACATAACATATACAATCCCTGCTTTCGCAATCCTCGAGCAACTCTATAATGAGGCTGAATTCCCCAGAATTATAATACCTCAGGCTCAGGCTGACACTGACCCGGACTTGGACCCGCAGCCTTGAAGTTGACAGCGAGAGCAAGTCCGAATCGACGTTGCCTATCTATTTTTTCCCCTTCACTTGTCCATCTCTCCACTAGCATACTGGTTTTGTTGGTTTTATTGCGTGCCCTTACTTAGTAGTTGCAAATTGTGATACAAAAATATCATGATGTTCCAAAGCTGTTACAACTTCAATCTTGCAGATCAAACCTTGAAATGGGTAAAGTTCTAGTTCAAGTAGAGCTCCAATTGTTGAACGTAAAGTCAGATTGGGCATAGTGACTTATAACGTGAACTTGAAGGCATCTAAATCGTACTCAGCCTAAGTAGTATCACAGCCTCCTGAGTGATTGCCAGTGCTATCTTCGACCCGGAGTCGCAACTCCGACTCGGAGTCGGAGTCACTGGACTCCGAGTCGTCACTGGCACTCCCAGGCACTCCCAGCCTCTGAGGCTCAGGCTGCCACTGAGTGCCGGCGTGGCAACTTGAACACTACTAATATAAGAGCGCCGCCAGTGTCTTCCACTGGCACCCCCACCCTCTCAGGCTTCCCACTATCAGTTGGTAACAATGTCGGATGTCGTGCAACTTGAATTTGACGTATGCCCTTCTTTCAAAGTTCATATATTGGCTACCTATCCGTATTTACCTGTTGCTCTCAACTCGAAGGCAAAGATAGTACCACTCCGACGCGATGCCACTGGCAGTGACGGCGCACAGGCTGACTCCCACTCACTGGCAGGATGGCAGTCGGAAATTTACAAACTAATATACAATGTGTGTTTTGTACTATGCCACAAGAATTGTTTGGTGGCCTCTTACTAAGTTATACTGACATTCTGCCTTTCGCTTCTGCTCAAGCTTTCCAACCTTACTCCTGACAAGAGAGACTTCATCCAACAATTGATGCAGCCAAACTTACCGACTAGTAGCAACAACAATTCAAACGCCGAACTTGAAGTAAAATGTCTTGATATTTCTTTTAATCTGCCATGATGTTGATGTGTTCCCCCTTCTTACTTGTTTCAACACTGCCTGACATCAAGATAACGTTTGTTTACGATGGCAAAAAAGTTAACAACCGAGTATGTCCTGTTCTCATTCTCCCTGTTCCATCTCTATCTCACTGGCAAGCAGGATTCTGCCGATGCTGCGGTTGCCTCGCCAGTTCGCGAAACGCAATTGTCAAAGATTGATGACAGCGTAAACGTATGTCGTGCTACTTTTGTTTGTTATCATGCATAATGAATTCTCATCGTCTCATCTAAAGACGTCCAATGCGCCTCCAGTAGACAGTAAGCAGAAGTTGCCGCCACGAGTGACACAAGAGACGTCCTCGGGAGTGAAACAACTCAGCCTGAGTTCCGGTATCGCTACAAGCAAGGAAGACTCTCAGGCTACCGATACTGCGGTGGCCGCGCCAGTTCGCAAAACGCAATTGTCGAAGATTGGTGACATCGTAGATGTATGTTGTGCTATGTCATTTGCTTTTTCCCCAGCCATGCTGATTTGTTACCGTTTCCCCTTCTGCCTCCATTAGACGTTCAATGGACCCCCAGTACATGGTGTATGGCCGGTACCTCTACCGCCGCCACTGGCAGTGACACAGAAGACAATCCCGGATACGACCCTTCTCACAGACAGTTCTAATATCATATCATTGGAAGCGAAAAAACCTGTGAAGACTCGGAGGATTTGGGATCTGAAGGATCATCTCAATTATTACTGGGGATGTCCGACCAACGCTGTTCCTGTCGGGCGTAGTGGATTTTTTGTGGGACGCCAGGGGAACATTCCGGGACCGCATAAGCGCGAGAAAGCGATGAAGCACATAAACGTCCTTGACAACAACTGCCCTCTGATCGGGCAATGGCCCGTTTTGCTACCTATATTTTGAAGACGCTTTTGATCGCTTTCACGTCAGGCATACCGTGACATGCATAGATATATGCAAGATTGGATATCATAAAGACGGGAAGGGGGAAGACGGGAGGTCAGATCCTGTTGTCGTGTGGATTGGAGTAATACCGTCCGAGTTGGAGGTGCTTATGCCCTCCGACTACGAGAGGCCTGTTGGTGATGTTTATTGTGAATGCGCCGACGCGATTAGAAGCTCCATTCGCAAGCGCTGGACATTATCAGGGCGGTTCGAGGTAGAATTTCGCGAGGCCATTCCTCAGTCCTGTTCCGCAAGTGGGGTGATACCAACCCCTAATCCCCTGGACGACGGAAAACCTCTCGAACACGAACAACTACCTGGCCCCGTACCAGCACCTGGACAATCACATGTAGTCGATGGCCTTGCCGCTCCCGCGTCTGGGTTCGGAAGTCTCGGCCAAGAAACCAAGGACCCGACAGAGAACGTTTCCTTACCTTGTTTTCGACCACTGGCACCTGATACCATAATTCCGGACAGCACGGCTCTCGTCCTTCCGCCCGATAAACTATTGATTGGAGACCCCAGTAAACCCAGATCTCCTGAATCTATAATTAAGTCTCTAGAGGCATACACTTCAACCCTTCGAGGAACAAGCATAGGAGTTAGTGGTCAGGACACTTTCAGTACATGGGGTCCCATCATCAAATTTCAGGGGTTGGATAAACTGTTCAGTTTGATTAACGGACATGCTATATTTTCCGCCTCTAGTGAAACTACCATCAACGAACTAGTGGACGCCGTTGAAAACCCAGCTGACGAGGACCAGCGTGTATCAGACGTCGAGGACAAGCGTGAACTATATCTAGTCCATATTCTACCTGATGCCTACCGTTCCTTTATCGACAACGAATTCTGTCGAGCGTTAAATGAGCTTGGAAGACAAAGGCAGAGATGCAAAGAACGACTTGACAAACTGGAATTGATCTCGAAGGATTTACAAGCAGATGGTAGCGGAAGCATCGCAGTCCCAAGCGCTAAGTATGCTCCTTATGGTGGAATGACAATCAACATTTCCCAAGAAATCGAAATAGCCTCTGCGCTCTCCAAATCTACCACTAAAGCAATGGGGGACTATCGCGAAATCCATCGGAAGGTTTACGAAAATTTCAACCTACTCGAACCTAATGGGACTCGCGCTGGGACCATTGGCTATGTTGGCTATTCGCATTCAGGCTCGCAGACCTGTGCCGAGATTGGGCATGAATTCGGTTTCAATTCTGAGTTTGCCCTCGTGCAGCTGTTCGACAAGAAAGTCAACGAAACGAACTTTCAGTGTAATGTCATTCACTTCGGGCAGCATCCTGAGACCAACATCGAGTGTATTCGGTCGGCCTATGGAAAAGCAAAGGTTCCGTACCCTACGAATGAACGTCTCGAAATCAAGTCAGGGTATATCGAAAGGTCGGATCAATTCAATCATGAGATTGCGGTGTTAAAGGCTGGTGCTACCACTGGTGTAACAGTTGGATATGCGAACCCGATGGAGTCTGCGATCTACGCAGTCATAAATAGGACACTCGGCGGCAACCCGACGAATCCGCCACTGGCAAAGTTGAAAAAAGGAGCTGCACGCCTTGTCTGGAATATACCTTCAAAATACGACTACTGTTTCGCAAAAAGTGGTGATTCTGGTTCTCTGATTGCTACCTTGGACGGCAAATGGGGCGGAATAATTACCGAAACTTGTGTCAAGGGTCTTCAAGTTAGCACAGGTGCTGACAACGGCGATTTCACCTACGCGCTCCCAGCATTCGCTATTGATGAGATGCTTACCTATGCCAAATTTCCGCCGATCGTTGTACCAACGACACGCAAGGACTGACTCTGAACAATGTATCTTTACTTTGTTAATCTGTCTTTCTTCCGCATTCCTCCACTACTATTCTTACTAGTTTCATGCTTTTCTGCTTTTGTTGTGTGTTGTTGTACGCTAGTACTAATGGAATATCTGTTGCGAACTTGAGTATTGAGCCTGAACGACTCTTGTAGTAGCACTACTATTCTTAGTAGCAGTTTCAAACTGAGTCACTGGCACGCCACCACTCAGATAGTAGTAGCCTGCCAGTGAGTACTCTACGTAGTACTACTACTCGCTTCAAGAAGAGGACACTCAGCCTGAGGCTGACACTAGTACTACTACTACTACTACTACTAGTAGTAGTACTACTTCTAAATCTGCAACTCTGCTGCCTGAAATGTTAAACTCGAACTTCGAACCCTCAGGCTCTCGCCACCGCTGTGACTGGCTCCTGACGACGCGATCCAGGAGCCTGAGTCCCACCTGCAGTTGTGGTCATTGTGTCTGGCGCTTGTTACGACCGTCGGGAATTGTAGCGGGAAACAGTTTCGGGAAACTGGAATTCGCAACAAGAACCCGCGTTCGGGAATCTGGATTCGCGACTGGGAACGAGCGTGGGAATTCAGGCGGGAAACGCGCGGGATTCTATCAGGCGCGTCGCGGGATTCTCAAGGCCAGCTAGGACTCTTCACTGCTTTGAACGTCAAGTAAGCGGATCCCTAAGGAAGCACTCCACAAGTAAGTATTGCGCAACTAACTACACAGGAGAAAAGAGAGAGATCGCACCTAAGGAAGCACTCCACAAGAGGTCAAAAGTGGGGTGCTCCTTACGATGCCTACAGCTATTTATCTACTTCGTAAAGACTGTATAGTTAATCTACGCTAAGTGTCCTTGCGCAATGTGCACCTATCTACTACAAACGATACATGCTACGACCGCACTGCTAGGCATGTCTATCCCGTCTCTCCAGATGGCTACGGCCTGTCCGTGGACGTCAGCGTCCGGTCTGGGGCCGCGACTAGCCAGACTAGGTATGCCAGACTGTTGCAGGTCGTCACCTTGAGGTACTAACGGATTAATGAGCGTATGTTGATAAGTGAATGTACGTGTGCCGTGGCGGGTCGTCGTAAATGAGTGTGTGTATGCGTGCATGGTTGCCGGGACGGTGGTGCGGGGTAAGTCACGTGAGCATGGGATCGTGCGATTCGGGAATGAGGTTTCGCGCGGGGAATCCAATGGCGGGATTCTCCCCGCGGGTTTGTCTGCTCATGTCGGGATCCTTGGCGGGAAAGTGCGGGAAATGAGAAAAGGAGCCCGGGATCTCGACAGCGCTGCGGCCTTACTACTAACAGTGTCACACCTGTATCGTCGTCTCTGGCAGCTGGCACTCAAGCACACCGGTATCAGGAGTTAGGTCAAGAACTTGAAGAACAACAAGAAGTCTCGGACGACCCAGGTTGCTCGCACCAGTACCATACTACTCATACTACACTGGCACAGGACCGAGGTAGACCCACGCGGGTTGACTCCAGACGTACTCGCAGCCCGAGACGTAGCCTGAGGTCTTCCGAGGTTCCAAACAACATCATGCAATTCCAGAAACAGCATGATGCCACGCATTGTACTCGCAGCAGTGGTATCTCAAAGTCGCTGAATCAGTGGGACCAATTGCATCGACACCAACCAACATCGCGGCGAACTTCTTATAGGAAGGACTTGACGCCATCCCACTCGGCTCCTCCAAGTCAACGATCTGACAGCGCCGGGGGAGGGCGAGCTCAGTCTATGAGTCTCTTAGACAGCCCGAGGGGTAAGGCGATGGAGGCGCAAAATGGTCCGGTGGAATATACTCTTGATAATGTGGAAGGCCCAAGAAAGGAACCTGTCTGGGGGGTCAAAGCTGAGATCAACGAGTCAAAGTCGGCTCCTTCAGGTATTAACTTATCTCAATTGATATCTATGGATAATTGCTTATTAGCGCAAATTATAAGCCTTTATCGCTATGGCAACTCTTAAACAAGATATAATTCGGCAAAAGGATATACACAGGTGTCTATCTTCCGGAACGAATGAACACGACGAGGCCATGCAAAATAGTTGTGATTTAAGTGTATTGGATCCTGCTAGGACGGGAGAGCAAGGAGGGCAAGAGACAGGACAGGATGCATCAGTCGTGCAGACGGAAGACGAGGATCTTCGTGCAGAGGTAGCCGCTCTGAGAAACGAGGTGACGGAAATGAAGAAGGCATACCATGCAAAGTTTCAAGAACTCACGAGACTTAGCGAATCCTTCAGTAAACAGGAGAAGCTCGTCGAAGAGGTTTTTGAAACTGTCGATCTATTATGTGAAAGTGTTGATGGGGTATGTAAATGGTCATACTTCTTAACATTGATTCTAAACGTCTGACAGTCTTCATCTAGAATCAAGTGGCGAAGGATGGGGTGACCTTGAGGTCTTTCCTGGAGGACCTTCAACGCTATGTTGTTCACGGCTCGTTTTTCCTCCTTCCCTTTGAGAAGTCTGAGAGGGAAGCTTGCCTTCAGTTCCGAGGCCAGCGAAAGATAGAATGGATGAGCTTCAACCTTCAGATGAAACATATTTTTGTGAACTATCATAAAACTCTTCATGGCGAAGGAAATTCTCTCCGTCTGATTCAATCGAGGTCCCCATTGGGAGAAAGTCTATATCCGATGGACGAAAGAACGCGCTTTCGAGAAAGAGGACCTCTGCCCAGTCTGCGAGAGCAGAAGTACTGTCTGAATTACACTGACAACAAACTCGAGCTTCCCATATTTAAGTCTGGGATATTCTATTTCTTCATCCCCTTGTTCCTAGCCCATTACGTTGCGTATAGGAACCACATCGAACTTCTGGACGAGATGATTCACGTGTTCCGCAACCGCATTGAACTGCACGAGAGGGAAGGAGGACGGGCAGGAGGATCACACGATTACCAGACGCCGGCGCAAAAAGCGTGTATTATTTTTACCAGCAACGAGGATATCTATCCGGATGGGTATGATCGATGGCCATCTGTGGGGGCGATTGATTTGAACCGTTTACTGATATTGGTGAAACGCGACCTATCGGCACGGGAGGTGAACAGCAAAAATATCGATGTCAAACTTCAAGAGGCAATTGCTGTTTTCCAAGGCAGCGATATGCTTGCGTCCAAGGACTTACAGAAGGAATTGGAACCAACTGTAGCGCCCTTTCGCCAGCAACGTATGGCTGCATTCGAGGGGCACCGTAAACGATTGGATCGAAGTATGGATTCGACAAATCTACGAAAGCAAGGACCTGAAGTTCATTCATCTGGCTACATACGTGACCATCGCAAGCGTGCCCTTCCGGATCACACAGATGTTATGGATGATCCTCAGAGGAAACGTCCCCGCAACTCTGACAATGAAGTGGTCCCTCCCGAACCCCAGACATTGAACTTCTATTCTTCGGCTTTGAATAAGGCGGAAAATACCCAGAGAGCTCTAATTCATGGATATACGACAGTGA
Source organism: Trichaptum fuscoviolaceum (assembly GCA_910574455.1). Taxonomy (NCBI): domain Eukaryota; kingdom Fungi; phylum Basidiomycota; class Agaricomycetes; order Hymenochaetales; family Trichaptaceae; genus Trichaptum; species Trichaptum fuscoviolaceum. The sequence continues at coordinate 1,669,168 of CAJSYZ010000001.1, forward strand.
AAAGATGGCTCGCGATAGTTACCAATGATGAAATCTTCAAGCACGTCGTGAACAAGAAATCTGTTATGGGCAAAGCACTGAATGCGATCGCACATGAGCGAGAGTGGAGTGTCGAGAAGATTTATGAATCCGCTACAAGGCTGTCAAGTCTGTTCGCTTCAGATGCCGAGGAATCCGACGGGACGCCCCTCTCAGAAACCGAGAAAGCAAAGTTCACAGACGCGTTTCGGGAGGTGGTCGCAGGTGTTTATGAGGTCAGCGGTGATCTTTTGGGTCCTGACTTACCACCTCCACCAAATAATAATGGGCAGTTGAGAATTGCGGCTTTCATCTCACGCGCGAGGGCTTGGACAGAGCCCGAAGAAAAACAGTTGAAATCGATAGTGGGATGTGCTGAATTTGATCATTTGAACATGGCGTAGTATGTAGCAGGGAAATTTGAACGTGTCGGATAGTATCGGGTTTTCAGAATGAGATAGACTGTAACTTGAACCAGATGTACGATCATGATTGCAACTGCCCATAGTACTGTAGCCCTTCCTATACATTTTCACATAGTACATATTGCTTTTTACTTTGTATACCACTAGTGCTAGTTATAGTTTGGTGAACACCCAGGGAATGGGTGTGCTGGATAGCATGAGCAACACCTGTCATACTATAATGATGATGATGATGAACGAGCCTGAGCTTGAAGTCTCAATACATGCACAGTAGTAGTAGTAGTTGGCAGTAATGAGTGGCGGCTTCGACTTCTATACTGAATCTGCTGATGAACTTATCTTGTACTTGCCATTTTACTTAAACTGTGCACGCTCGTGCTTAAATCTCACTTGAGCCTGGCTTGGCGCCTGATGTACAACTTCCCTCCTTATGCACTGATTTCGTCCTGAAACACCGTGTTCTAAGGCCATCAGGCAGCCAGGCAACGCTTCAGGTAGGCATGGCATCGCTTCATCCCATTTAAGGAAGCTTCAGGACGCGCCAGGACGCGCCAGTCGCCGTAAGCAGACGGAAGTTTCCCTGATGTTGAGGCGTTTCCGCGTCCCCGGTTCGTCTTAAACGCTGGTCTCCGACACAGCTACCAGAGCTCTCGCTGACGATAGGTGGATGCCATGGACCTCATATTCATAAAAGACGGCATACCTGCAAAGTTCTTCATTCATAGGAACGTAACTGACGGGCAAAGGAGAATCCTGGAAGACAAAATAGTGGTATGTAGTGCCTCTCATTATGTGGAAACTACGTCAATTGACAGCTTGACAGGATCACGGAGGCAAGGTTACATATGATGAACAGGATGAAGACCTGGATTGTGTGCTCGTTGGGGAAGAGACCTTGCACGAATACCAGAAGAAATACCAGCACTCGCGAAGGGTTTACGTTGAGCCTCTGTCTTTCGTCAACAAATGCATCAGAAATCATCAATACAGCCATACCACCCCAATCAGGAAGGCGCTTGGTGGCAGGGTTCCAGGAGCTTTGTGAGTGAGCTTACTACGGGTGAGAGCCCTTGCTAAGAACGCAGTGCGTAGTCGCCAGGAATACACCCTATCCGATGACGAGCACCTAGCAGAATATTTGGCAATCAAGATACCGGACGACGAAGCGGGGGGGAGGAAAGGCAATAATGTGTACAAGCTACTAACGGTGTGTACGCGAATGAACCGCAAAGTTTTTCTGATCTAAGCCCGACTTGTCCTTAAGGATTCATCCGATGTGTTTCCATGGGCGACAAACCATACTTGGGAGTCTTGGAGAAATCGATACAAGAAACATAAAGCGCGTATAGATGAAAGGATCGAATTTTACGTGAAGCACATACATCCTCCCCACCCCGATGGTAAAGGACAATATCCTATGGATAGACGAAATAAAGGCCTGTTTAGAGGCTATGCACGCACCAGAAACTTTGAAGACGAGGAAGAAGAAGAAGAGGAGGAGGAAGTGGGTGTCGGCATCGTGAACGACCCACATGAGCTAGATCTTGGACAAGGGATCCCGGATAATGACTTGGTAGCTCCCGCCAAACCAGATAATAATCCAAGGAAGCGAATCCAGGGCGTAGCTGGGATTGAGGATGACATTCTTGAATTACCTCGTCAAACGAAGCGGCGGGTAGTGGCACCTCGTGTCACATCCCCATCGGCATCGTTTAGCGGGATCGACGTGGAGGGGAGCGTTCATAAGTAAGCCTTGTACCACTAAGTATACTCTTTTTGCTGACGGATTTCTTCAGCTATGAAGTGGATATGGAACTTAACTTCCCACAGGTTGTAACGGACCTAATTCAAAGTCGAGATATTTCTCCTGAAATAGAAGAAGCGCCATTAAATACTCAAGTCACTCTCGTGGAGGATGCGATAAGGATGAAATTTGGAGATAGCGGCCGGCCCAAGGCCACACCGACGCGAGCCGCAAGGAACGAGCAACGTGCCCGTAAGGAAAAAGAGGAACGGGCCCGCAAAGAGAAAGAGGAGCAAGCTCGTAGAGAGAAGGAGGAACATCCCCGTCAAGAGGTGGCAAAAGGAGTAAAGACAAGAAGAGCTCGCGCAGAAGATGTCCGGACAACCGTCAAAGAACCAGCAGCACAACCGACTTTATCGCAAAACCGAGACCAGCATCAGCAAAGGGAGCCTGAAGCCCCCATCGAAGTATCTCCGAAGACTGTTAAGACCGAGAAAGCTGCGCGGAAGACTATTTCTCAGCCTGCTCCTGTGGCCGGTCCTTCGCAAGCGACACGGGGAGCGCAGAAGAAGGATACCACGAAGGAGAAACCCGTCGCAGAAAGCAAACCTACTATTCCCCCGATAGAAGTAATGCGCAATGCTTTCTTCCAGGAAGAATCAGACAAGGTACCTGCGTTAACAGTGGTTAGTGAAGCACCATACAGGAACACGCGGGCTCGCTCTCGTTCAGTCTCTGTTGAGCCACAGCCTTTATCTCCACCCAGAAAGAAGGCCAGGAAAAAGCAAGCGCTGAGGTCCGTTCCTGAGGATGTCGAGGATGTCGTTGTCCAAGAAAACACAGAAGAAGCTGCAACATATCAGGACGACAACTCTGTTGATGCTGTTGAAGATGTTCTCGGAAGCGGTGTGAATGACGGTGAATCGGAGGAGCCACCGAAAGTGAGTCGGCAGCAAGTCGAAAGTGGGGCAGCTGAAAGCGGAGAGGAAGAAGAGACGGAGCGAAAAACAGTGGAGAGTGACGATGACCAAGACGAAAGCTCCGCGGACGAAATCGACCGCAAGTACGCTGAACGGGTCAGAAAGCTGAACCTGCACACAGTGACTACCAGCTCATCTCCTGACCAACGCGCCCAGGATGGCCCGGAAGATCGCAATTCGAGTCGTCATTCAATCCTACCTGCATCATCCCCCTTCGCTGGTCCGCTCTCGGTGACACCGAAACCGACGCATGGGAAAGGCGCTCGAGACTCATCTGTTGTGTCTCGGGCGACACCCAAAGTTAAGAAGTTGAACACTGCGACGTCCGAAAGCGACTTCCCCGCTTCTGGTACACAGGCCAGGCGAGAGAAAGCGCGTCGTACTGAGCGTCTTAAACGAGAGCCTTATCAGCCACCAGCAATGACGAAAGCGGCTGCAATTGTTCGAGAGAAGAGACCTAGCAGGCACCCTTTCGCTACGTAACTGCTGTGTATAAGACAGAAAGCTGCTCAGATGCGTGCGGATTTTTGAATTTTCTATGCACTATCTTTATTATTAAGTCCTGACGTTCATATCAACCACTTTTCTGTAGCCAATGTACCGGCCTGTATAATTTCGATTTGAATATTGTAGCTTTGAATTCGCTTAAACGTAAGAACGTAGACTCAACTAACTACATACATAGTTGTGAATGTGCATTGAGGTGCATTGAGTTGAACCCTGACATTGATTTTTTTCTTAAGTCGAGTAAGCACGAGTCAAGAAGTACACGAGGTACGTCAGAGCTTATGTCGCGTTACTTCCCTGTCTAACAGCTTGCCAAACCCATCTTCACGAGGTCATTTCCAGCCTGTTGAGATTCGAAAGAATAATGATTAATACCGTTCCTTCTATGTGATGGAAAGCACTTTGCCCACCTTGATGTAATAATAGTCTCCTATAACCGTCAATTTATCAGTTCTCTGCTAGAATCATGAACGATTTAGATCAACGCACCATAGACGATGCCTGTAAGATTATTCGGTGGGTTCGCGGGATTGTTTACTGTACCGTTTGATAGTAAACTTTGCCATTCGGGCTTCCAGAACGTTGACACACTGTCCAGAAGCTAGATAAAGCTCCCTTAGTTTTATAAGAGTAGAACTTTAGAAACGGTCGTTACCTGAATAGCAAACGTACTCCAGAGTTTGGCACCAGTAATATTCGGAGGATGTAAACCAGCCTCCAGACGAGAGAGCATGAGAAGCGCTGTTACAGCTATAGTCTGCGCGGAGCTATCCGCTGGCCGAGGAGGAGAAAGGGGTGCATCAAAGTCCCTTCGTGTCCGAGTCAGTTCCATTAGCGTGCATATTAAGCACAAAAGGCATTATTTAAACGGCTTTACCAAGGGACAATCCCGTCATCTGGCATGGCGTCCCGGAAGAATGTAGCCATCCGCCGTGAAGTGTTAAGGTACCTCTGGAAACCAGTGTTCTGGTACACTGTATTGGCATGAACGAGGTTGATGAGCCTAACTCGGAATTCTGAAAGAACCAAAGACTAACTGGTGGCGAAACCATATATCCCCCAAGCCTGTCCACGAGTCCACGTACTATTATCTGCGTAACCCTGGGAGGTCCTCTGGCGTATGACATCGCCTGTCGTAGAATTGTACTCTACTACATGGAATGAAGATCCTTGAGGGTAGCGTAAGCATCAGAGGAATGTACTTGATCATAAAAATATGGAATGAGCAAACCATCCGGTCGAACATGGTTTACCATAGTATGGTCGGAATGACTTATAGCAATCTGTCGCAGAGTTTCGTTGCCGGTGAGGTGTGCCGAATGGAAGAGAAGCTGTAGATAGATGGAGTTGAGCTTTAGAGCAGGATGAGCAGAATATGACCAACGTCTAGGTTCATCATATTGTCGATGATAACCTGCAGCAGTAAATTACCTCATGAAAGAAATTACCATAGATGAAAGAGATACGCACTTGAAAATCAGTCGGGTCACTGGTATCCCAGCTTCGAGTGCAACCCACGACGGGGCTATAGCGAGCTGCTAAATCGTTTGCAAAGTTATTCACCGCAGCAATTGCCGAGGCGTTATTCGAATCTCTTGAAACGGGTCAAGGTTATGTTATTCATAATATCGGACACAAGCACGCACATTAACAACTCGTCTTGGAAGGGAAAACTAACAAAGCCGACATCATGTTCCAGCCCATTGTTTGTTTCATAGGGAACGATTCCCGTGCTCCACTGCCTTCCGAGAGAAAGCCAGTCCGTATTGTCTTTGAGAGAAGGACACAATGTCTTTCTCTCGTTCAAAGCATACAGAGCAGCCGGGAAAAAGCCAGTTGTCCACGTATTATTGGGATCGAAGAATTTCCAGGTGCCCTCGACTCTGTCTGTATACTGAGGATACGCAGGCGGGTTTAATTCTTTTGATGCAATAGCAAAGACCTTTTCACTGATGAGAGGTGAGAAGAGCTCAGAGGGTAGCTTGATAGCACTTCCAGAGATAGTAAGGACGAGGAGGACAGAGATGACAGTAGTGCTGGCAGTACAGGGCATTTCTCCGGACAGTTCTGGAGGCAAAGAAAATGGAAAGCCATTAGAGCAAAGTGCGCTGGCTTTTATACTTCGCCTCTCCGGAGCCAAAACAAAGGGGGTTGAAAACCAAATGACCGCATATCTTCTAACTCCGGCCTAGGGGCTCTGCAGCTCCTTGCGGATAAAAACACGAGGTCGACGAAGTATTTCGGATAGAGAAGCAGCAGGTGGACGTGAATTAATTCAAAGAAGTCAAAGAAGGCTGAAATTGGCAGCCGGAAGCTCTCCCATGACCACCTGACTCAATGCATAATTGCAGATCCTGAGAGTCATGAATAGGTCCTCCGCTAGCTTTCCCCCACGAGAAACATTTTCTGTCTTCAGCAAGCAATTCTTGAATACGAATGATCAGAGTTCCAAGTTCAAGTCCAAGGCTCTTTTCACAGTTCGCAAACATCTTTTCGGTTCCGGCCACGCGCTGATTTATGTGTATCAGTGCCACATTTTCTACTCACATTGAAACGAAGTCACCTTCAAAAGAACGAATGAGGGGGTCGAGGAGGCTTTCGAGTTTGAGGTTAAGTATCGTTGATATAGCAATGCACAACAAAAAAAACTGTATAGGGTATTAGAATTACTCATATGCACAGGACCAGTAAACCTAGAAAGTATATGTAGTTTGCTGTAGGGTGGTCAGGTAGAAAGGAAAGGGAATGCTCTAGACACCCGCTACAATTCTATTATAATGCGTCAGAACTGATTTGAAGAACAATTAAAATATGGACTCACTCCTCAGCCTTATTGAGGGCTTGAACCATCGAGACAACCTCTTTGCGGCGACTGACGACGAACTCTGACTCTTTCAGTAACTCATCAAGCACGTCGGGCTTGTAGAGCTCTTGCAGAAGCTCACGCTGGAGGTTCTCCTTCGAGTAGTTGACGAGAGTCAAATAGATTGCCTTCGGAACCATATCGATCATTTCACGCTTCACGATGTTGAAATATGAATGGATGAGAAGCTCTGTACGACAAGTCAGTCGAAGTTTTCTACCATTCAAAATTTGACTTCTCACTGATAACTTCCGTCTCCATTGTCTCGCGCTCGCTAAGCGCAGCTTGCGGTCGAATAATAGGAGGCGGCTGATCCATGACAGAAAGAGTTGGTGTGGAAGGACGAGAAGAACCCCCCTATATTCAATTTAATTCACGCAACGAAACAAAGAGGGCACTTACCGCTTCCATGACTGGTCCTCCCTTCTTCTTCTGTGTTCCTTGCTTGTTTGCGAAGAAAGATCCGAAGAAACTCGGTTCCTCTTTCCTGAACTCAACGTCGAGATCCTTATTATTGTTGATTTGGCCGGGAGCGAGCTTTCCGGTCTTCGGGTCTGCTTGGGGTGGCGGGGGCTTATTCGCGTTTAGGCGGTCTTGTACAATAGCCATCGCCTTGTGGCCATTTAAGAAGTCGGGATGTGTTGTATTGACGTAGCATGCCTGCATGCTGAAGTGCATGATACAGTGTTAATGACGAAATTAAATAAAGGAACGAACAACACGCACGAGACCATGTCACCAACAAGCTTTGACGTTGGGTTCATCGCATTCTTGAAGAAATTGACAACAACACTGTTAAACCTGTCACGAAGAGCAGGATAGCGCTTGAAAGCTTGCTACAGGACAGGAGTTAGTTATCACTCAAACGAGCAATTTGCAAGTTGGTTGATTGACACACAATTTTGGCCAATAACTGGCCGAGGATGCGGATCAGCTCGTCATAAACGAGGGTACAACATTTCAAGGACGGTTCTTCTAGGCGCTTAATCTGCTGCTTGACAATCACTTCAAACGCTTGAGTTCCGACGAACAAAGATGGTGTTGAACCCTGCATCTCTTGTAAGTACAACTGTTTCAAGCCATTGAGAATGTCACTCACCGAGGAGTTGTACAAAATAGTTCGAATATCACCATCTTTAACTTGGTCAAATGGATCAATCGACTTGATACCGTTGTTAAATAGCTCGTGAAATACGAAGCTTATACGAGCACCGCCAGAGAGTTCATTTATCGACAGATCGTTGGTGTTACCGTCGATGACGGTGCGGAACTCTGAGGTAAACTCAGTGATGACGGACAGAACGACATTGCTGGAATTGCCATCGCCTAGTGGGCCACCTAAGGTTGCAAGTTCTGCATTGTATTTCGCAAGTTGTTGAGAGATGCGGGCTTTGATATCGGGCAATGTGGCACGGATATGGTGCATTAGGATCTATATGGAGATTAAGTTTGAGTTGGGAATTACGACAATTCTCAAACAGAAACGTACCATGTTGAGTTTCCGTGCAAGGAAGGGAGTGCCGCAATATTGTGCCTTACCCTTGTATGATGGGTGGTTTTCGAAGAATTGGCGTTCGTACTCAAGTGCAACTTGGATCGACTTCTGTTGGTCAATATCCCGCTGACCACGGTTGACAACAGGTACATAGCCAAGACGCAAGGGAATGACACGACCAGCAAGAATATCCACAACATCCGTACCTTGGTCCCTACAAAGATGAGCCATTAACAGCCCGTCCAGAAGCCCAGAGGAACCTTCCACTTACATCAAGTCGACCTTTGTTAGGACACCAATGGTTCTTGTGCCATCGGGATCAACCTCCCGAGCAAGCTTTAAGCCATCAGAGTTCGCTAAGTCCTGGTTGGCTGCGGTCACAGCCAGGATAACACAAGCAGGTCTCGAGATATACTTCATTAGCATGTCCCTAATTTGTTTCTCAATGTCTTTCGGCTGGTCACCAACTGGCACGCGTGTGACACCCGGCAAGTCGACAAGGGTTAAGGTGAGGACGTTCGGAGAGAATATACGCAAATTGATCGGGACAGGAGAGATGCCTGCGTTCTTGCCAGTCTTTGCTTCCGTATCGCGGATAATTTCTGCCCGGATCTTGTTGAAGTCGTAGAACTTCTCGCCCGGCAGATGTGAGAATTCGCCCCATTCGTCTTTGTTCTCTAAAGCATCTGTACTCGTTCCATTCACTTGTGCTGGGTAGAGTTAGCATATGAGTACGAGCGGGATATGAGTAGCTTACGGGATGCACCATTGGCAGATTTTGCTGTCGCTGGTCGGTTGATCAATTGCAAGACCTAGTGTACATGAAGTCGCAAGTCAGACGACGCATCATATAGTACTCCTTAATGACATACCAGAGGTCGTCGCGTAACGATACCCGTTCCACGAGGTAAGAAGTCCCTTCCAACAATATTCTATAGGAAGTCAGCGTCGCATCAGCTGCGGAGATAGTTTGGCTACGTACCTCAAGAACACTACTCTTCCCCGAACTCTGACTTCCAATAACACATATCTGTGGCAAGTCAATTTGGGATGCAGATGATCCTACAGCGGTAAAGACATCCTGAAGTTTGTTGACAATGGTAACAATCTCTGAGCCAAGTCCCGACATCGTGCACAACGGTGAAGGGATTCCAAAGAGCTAGAAGTGAAAGATGAAGATGCGCAGTGCGAGCAGCAGCAATGCGCGTTCACCCTCGTGACACTGCGCTTGTAACACATAAGTCACACTCTGGCATATATCATGTCACACTATTTGCTTCCTATGTATTCTAATTTCTAAGGATACTTACAAGTCGCTCATTGCATCATGCCTTCAAAATAGTGTGAGGTGAAACTTGACGGTGTATCGGGATATTGATTTTTTTTATAATTATTCGGTGGATGATCATGGAATGCTGTGGAACGCGCAGTACATATATGCATCCGGAAGCAAAGCACAGCAGCCCACAACCCAAACGGCCTAGGGCAGGTGAGGCAGAGAAAGTATCTAAGACATCCACTTTAACATCAAACAGCCTTCAATTAGTACAGATTCAGATAAACGCCACTCAATCGAAGCACAACTCCAGCAAATAACAGATATATGGATTATGCGAAGATGGATCAGCCAAGGTTGAGGCGGAAAATATCATTCAACCTGTCTGGAGATGAGCTATGAGACATCATTATATTGTATAGACGTACACATAATAGCTTCCTCCTTCCGGAATTAGTTGGAACACTTGGCTGAACTTCAAAGGATATTCGCCATCATCTACCTGTAGACAAAGAATGAATTTATTTCTGAAAGGTCACGTTTGGGCGAAACACAGTACCTTCAGTTCACCGATTACTAGTACAAGAAGACTCGCTTCGGATAATGAAGAAGGCTGAGCGTCGATCTTTGATATGATATGTTCCACTTTTTGGAAGGGTAGTGACTAGCGTAGCATATAGGCTGTTACTCTCAGTGCAATGCGGTGATCATGCAACATACCGTCAATTTCCCAACGATCGCTTCCACTCCTGATAACTTTGCTTCTTCGTATGTCAACATTGATGTAGGCCGCTGATGAAGGAGGCATCTTAGTGACAATCGACGCGCTTCTGAATACTCAACGTACGTATAGACCTGCAAGCTGTGATCGGTCTGTATCGAACATTTGGTAGTAATATTGGGTGAATTGCTGCGCAATCACGTCTAGTTGTTCGGCCATGGTCGTCAAAAGTGCGGATGTAGGAGGAATGTAAGGCGATGGATGTGGCACAAGACAAAAGGGCGTTGGGCAACTTCGAACGCTGAACCAGTGATGAAACTGTGTTACGTAATTATGTAAGTCGCGTCTTCGGACACGGTCAAGTGCCTGCAAAAGTGAGCAACCTCCAAGTGGCCATCGTCAGCAGAGCGCCTGCGCCGTCAACAATGGCGTCGACAAGCGCTTCAGGTCAATCAAAACCAAGCATTCGCCGCAAATCGTCGGCGCAGAATATACTCTCGACGTTCAGGTCTGCGTCGAGCTCGAACCCGCCACAGACAGCGACGGGATTGACAATGCAGATTCCATCTGGGGCGTTGAATTCTGGCATGAACGGTTACGTCGGATCAGCGACGCCTATCACAAGTACTCCCATGTCGCGCGAGTGGGACGCACAGTCATTAGCGGGCGACTCCATGAACTCGAATCAGCCTCTGACGGCGGGTGCGAATGGTACACCGACACTAACACAGGGCACAACGGCGGAGTCGCTGAGGGATCTGGTTATGAAGAGGATGATCACACTCACCTACTTACGCAATGTTCATGAAGGGTGAGTCTTAGATTGCTGAAAATCGAATTATGAGCTGAAGAAGTTGAGCTTTACAGTCGAAGCCATTGGTTTAATACGGTCATGATCACCAAAGCTGAGCTCGAAAAGGTGTTTGACAATAATTCGATGAAGAAACGGTATGCTCCCTGTCGATCTCAGTTCACATGAGCTGATTGCCTTTTGGTCTACAATTAGGACACTACGATTTGCGATTCTTGGGATGTCGTTGTCGGCTGTCTTTGATAACACGAACGCCAGTGACTTACTCAAGACGTTGCTCAATATCCTAGCCGAGTATGATCAGTCGAGAGATGAAAACTATAACAAACCGAAAATGGTACGAATGTATGTGTACATTCTACTGCGCAAACTAATTGCGACTATACCTGTAGCGATTCTTTCGTCCTTCCAAAGCATCGAGACGACAAGCTGGGGCCATGAACGACTACGCTATGAGCTTCCCCGAAGCAGGCGAGGCGTCATACCTTGTTACTCCTCATGTTGTCAGTATCTCCAAGTGATAATACTCCTTATCCCTTTACTGACCCTCATCCTAGCCATTTCCATTGGACTATCACCAGACGTTACTCTCCCTTCTCGACATCCTTTCGGAGGTGTATCATAAAATCTCAAAGATTCTTGGACCTTCACCAATGCCCCACTCCGGCCACCACATGATGGGTCCGTTAGGTGTACTTTCTCCTACACCGGGCGTCTCCTACCTATTTCAAGGGAGTGAAACGAGCCATACGGCTGATGGTGAAGGCAGCCTTTGGGGTATTGCGAACGGACCGCATATGGCGAGCGGACTTGCTATCGGAGGGATGATGAGTCCTCCTGCATCGTGGTCACCAACTTTGGGGGATATGGTGATAAAGATTGACAGCAAGCTGAAGGTATGCTCCTTAGACTTATGGATATATGTGTTAAGCTAAGCATTTTCTGTATCAGAAAATCATTGCTTTACTATTGAAAGAGCTTGATCAGTTCGCTCGCAACGCAATCAGAGACGAGCTGGCGTCGCTAGACCCATTACTTCGAAATCAAGCGCTCCCTGATGGTGCACGAGAACAGTATGACTTCGAAGGGCCGATATAAGCATTTGATTTTTTTCCATACTTTGGGTATACTGTTGGACTTTCTGTATTACTTGCTCTGTGTCTTGTTGTAACTTATTAATATGGATGTATTATAAACGGCTAGATTTTCTAGTAACTACTCTATGTATCATAGGATCATCTAATTATTATTCTTTCAGATCACTGAAAATGTATTGATGAATCATGTAGCACAGCCGCAGTTTAGGTTCAGTGAGGACAGCGCGTCGCGACGCGCTTTTGTAACATCACTGTCTTCCCCATAGTATGCACATTCCAGTAGTCTTCCTCAACGTTCGATGAAACAGTCTATCGAGGAACTTTCAAAGAACATAACTGATCCCTCAGACTTTCCTAAAAATGAACTTGCCCCAGGACTTCAAGATCTTGACAAAGCTTGCCGGTGTGCAATCTGCGGCGACATCTTCGACGCGCCGATGATGTTGCAATGCGGGCACTCCTTCTGCTCTTTGGTACGTTATGAAATCCAACCATCGCTGAAGCTTCCATAAACATTCTTCAAAGTGTGTGAGGCAGTTTTTGCGGGAAAGACACGAATGCCCTTCTTGTCGCACTCAGGCGGAAGAAATGCACCTTACAAAGAATGTGGCTGTTGAAGAGTTGAGTATGAAGTGGAAGGTTTCGAGGTTCGTGCTCAAGCGTACTCATGCGATGTTCTATACATTGATCAACGCATAAAGACCATTCATCCTTGACTTGATTGAACGAGTTGCGAGCTCATCAAGGCCAACGAAGAAAAGAAGACTAAATTCCGACCTAGCCACAGCCTCGGATGCTACACCAAAACCAAACCGTAAAAGGCCTGCGCCAGATGTCATAACGATGGACCACTCGAGGTCTTCGGAAGACGGGCCACGAGACACTGAAGGAGTGGAAGTCATTGCTGACTCGGAGGATGAAGATAATCTGCAGCCCGAGCTTGTCCCAAGCTCAGATGTCGAAGAAAACAACTCTATCTCAGATCGTCAGTCTCTTCTAATGCCGCTGCCCTGCATCTTTCTAATTCTCGTTTCAGAAGACAATTTGATCGATTGCCCTCTTTGCCAGAAAAAAGTGCGACTGCGGTACATAAATGCGCACATGGATAACGGATGCGGACTACATGTTGTATCCAATGTAGCTAGCTCTTCAAAAAAACAGCGGAACGAGACGAAGAACAAGTGGAACTCTATGTTCTCGTCGGTGAAAGTGAATGGAGTGAAAGGCAACGGCAAAGGGAAAGAATTGGGAAGGTTGGTTGCTGATTTCACTCAACACTTTACTCTGTGTATATTAATCATCTTTCTATAGGAATATATCAAACACTGTTGACGAGTCCGCTGAACGACTACCGAAACCGAACTACCATTCCTTGAAGGAGAAGAAGATACGCGAAATGCTTACTGAATATGGCCTTCCTTCGCATGGCTCGAAGAGTCAACTAGTTGCACGACATACACAGTACGAATATATATGCTTGTCATGTTTTTAATGACTGAAGGTTTTTTTCCTAAGCTTCGTTATCCTATACAATTCGAATTTGGATCGGCCTTTAGTAGCTCGCAAGACTATTGGTGTCCTTCGCAAAGAACTGAAATCTTGGGAAGATAGCCTGGGAGTCAAGAAGGCTTCGATAGACGACAATAAGGCATATTTGGTGTGTACATGGCCTTGCACTTTTTATTCCCAATACTTAAACTATGCTCCTTGATAGAAACAGCATAATTCGGAGTTCAAGAAGCGTATTGAGGAGGCGAGAGCAAGTCATGCTCGAGATAAAGCTAAGCTCAGCGAAAAGGCAACATCCCCGAACCATGTACAGACAACTTCACTGGTTGATAGTAATGAACCCCAATCCACTTCCGCCGACGCAAATAATCGAGCTGTTATAGAGACTGTAATATCGGACTCCGAAGAAGAGCTAGAACGACTTATAATGGACTAACACTGTTGCTGTGTTTGTATGTACAATCCTATCTAATTGCAATGGTTGTCTTGACTGAAGGTTGTTTTGCTAAAGAATATCTAATCCCGTCACCATCACTGCTAACACTGCAAACTATTGAAAACAACTTAAGTTGAAGAATGCAGGGTAGTGACGATTCGTCGCTATTATTGCATTCTGACGAGCTGGTAGTGAGGTCTTCTGATCTGCAAGACTAAATATTGCTTGTTCCGTCGATACAATTTCGGCCCGCCGGCACATTTGAAGTCCACGGACGAAGCGGAGGATAGACGACACGTCCCCGTGACTAGCATCATATTTCTCATTCCATTTCTTCCCTTTCCTGCGGACCGCCGTTTCGAAATGTAGATGGTGTCTGCATGAACTACCGGAAGCTCCTGTCCGTTTCATCGTTGTGATCAGACATAAAAGGTTGCACTCTTTATGCTAGTCGACAAAAAAGCCCTGTGACCGAAATGAATCTGTACGGGACTTTTCTATTACTGCTTCTCAGCCTTGCTGCACCTTCTCCAGCTCACGCTGATGTATCGAAAGTAGGACCCAAAGCCGGGCAAATTAGGAACCTCGTTACGTTCGGAGATTCGTACTCGGACGTCGGAAGTCCTGCAGATGGCGGAGTCGCCTGGCCTACGTACGCTGCGGGCTATGGCCACTTCGACCTCTTCCCATTCGCGAAGAGCGGTGCGACTTGCTCAAACAACCTGACGAATAGGCCCTTTCCGTCGGTCTTCGAAAGCCAGCTGCCACTCTATTTCTCTGAAGTCGCCAACGGGACTTTGAAGTTGAACCCGGACGAGACTATGTATACCCTTTGGATTGGCACAAATGATGTTGGAAGAGCATCGTTATTAACTGGCGATCAAATGCCGGGCGTAACAATTGTGGATACAGTCAGCTGTGCCGTGAATTGGGTCAAAGCATTATATGAAAAAGGGGCTAGAAACTTCGTATTCCAGAACGTAAGATATTATATTTGCTACCTGAGTCGATGCTAAGATCTATGGTTTCAGATGATTCCTCTCCAAGACACTATCCTCTACTCCAAAAACTCATACCCGAACCGGTATTGGACTTTCCAAAGGAATGCGACGGAATGGAGTCTGTTTATGACCGAGTTAACAACTGCTGGCAACGCATTAGCGGAACTCATGCTCCAGAGTCTGGCGCCTACCCTTCACGGCGCTCATATAGGTATTAGCTCACGTTAATAACGGATTCACTTACTCGCTAATATAACACATTATTGAAGGCCTGTTCGATTCGCATGCACTTATTTCTGACATCATTGCAAATCCTGCGAACTACTTGAATGGCACGGCCGCACTGAATGTTGTCACACCCCTGAGATCCTGTGTTTTTCAACTTAATGAAAGTGTCAGCGACGCAGGCGTCTGCACCATCGTCAACGGGACGGATAGGGACAGTTATCTTTGGTATTTGTTTTTTCTTGTAACTTTATTCGCGAATATTCTAAGTTCACTTCCTTTGCCTATCTTTTCAGGTTTGACGAGCTTCATCCATCAGAGCAGACGGACAGAGTCATAGCGAGGGAAATAACGAATACTATCTTGCGCAAGTCAGACAAATGGACAACTTGGTTCAGCTGATTTTTCTCTAAGAATAAGATTCGTGGAAACTTCTATTATTTGGGCTTCGATCTCGGGCAGAATTACCAGTGTAGACTTCCACCGAGGTCCGTGACCAACCGAAGAACACAAAATAAAAGAAGTCATTACGCAATATTTGTCTTGTTGTGCGAAAGGCTGTTTGCCAGTCCGTGTAAATCTCTAGATCAGATGAACAGTAGAGCAATACTGAGTACTCCTTTCCACCTGCATAAAGACATCTAACGTCGTCTTCGTCTTCAGGACTTTGAACGCCCTTCAAGCCATGGCTAAACACTGTCACTAGCCTCTACGAGTGTGTCACTTCTAAAGCACATGATCGATCACCCGTGCCATGCCACATGCAAGCAAATCGTAGTAATTGGCCGAAGTTACCCCGCAATGCTCTCTGCCTGGTTGACCTGTGCATTCTCTGTGCTTCCTATGTCTTACAACGACGCGGACAGAACTTCGGTTTGGAAGAATTCAGCGGTATAAAATAACTTCAAGCCATGGGGTGTATCACAAATTCTGCTGAACTCCCAAGTCCGTGAATACTTTGAGGTCACCATGCGTGCCACCCTCTTTTCTCTCGTTCTGCTCACCACTCCGTTCTTCACCTCTGCGCTGGGTCCTCGTCCCGGGCAAATAAAAAATGTAGTCACATTTGGCGACTCTTACACGGATATCGTATCCATCTCTGACGGCGGCACACCATGGCCTGTCTACCTCGCAGGCTACGCCAACCTCAACCTCTTCAGCTTTGCGCGCAGTGGGGGGACTTGTTCAAATGCATCCACACCGCGCGTTTTCCCTGGTGTAACCGAGAATGAGATACCCGACTACCTTGCAGAGCGCGCGAATGGCACACTCAAGAAGGTCAACGATGATCTTGAGGGTACTGTGCACACTTTGTGGATCGGTACGAACGATCTTGGCGTAGGCGAACTCCTCACCGGTCAACAGACACCTGGCGTTACTGTCGTCGATGTCGTGAACTGCATTGCAAATTGGGTTACGACACTTTACGAACACGGTGCTCGCAATTTCATCGTTCAGAATGTGTGTATCTGTCCTCATTTACGAACAACGAAACCAATTGGTAACTCTCTCTAGGCTCTCCCTCTAGAGCACACTATCCTCTACTCCGCCGGTTCATATCCAAATCGGTATTGGGTATTGGAACGCAATACAACCGAATGGAGCATTTTCATGACCGAATTGAGCCGCTCGTACAACCAGCTCACTAACTTAACTCTGAAGGCTCTTGCGCCGGAGCTCCCGGGTGCTCACGTTGGTTCGTTCAGTTTCTTTGTCTTTCCTACAGACCATAACTGACGAATTCTTAGGTCTATTTGATTCTCATGGTCTCTTCAGTGATATGATTGCCCACCCCCAAAACTATTTGAATGGTACTGCACCGCTCAATGTCACCGGTGCAGTCGACGCTTGCGTGTATCCCCTCAATGCTGGACCCGATGCCGTTGCTGAATGCACGGTCGCCACTTCGACGGATAAGGACAGTTTCCTATGGTTCGATGAACTTCACCCATCGGAACAGGCTGACAGGGTCGTCGCGAAAAATATGGCGAATGCTATCACTCGCAAGTCCGAGAAATGGATCACTTGGTTCTCGTGATCCTTTTAAAAGGTAGAGAGGAGCAACATGACAAACGATGTATTACTATGAAACATATATGATACAATAGATTTCAGACAACAAGAATAAGTCGAACGTGAGTGGTCGTGCCAATGCCTATGTACTATAAGTACAATGAGGATGATGAGAGTCATTACCAGCGCATCCGAGTCTATAAAAGAGGGGATCGTCATGAAATGCGAAATGTTCTAATTCCCCAGCGTAACCGAAGTCCATGTCAAAAAATGCCAGTGTGGCATTCTCCAAAAGAAACGTAACCCAAAAAGAAAAGAGCATGTGCGATCACAAGAAGAGACCAAAGAACAGGGCGACAACGGACACTGCGACGCCGGCGCCACGAGTGACTCGTACCGCTCCTGCTCCACTCGCGGTGGACGACGAGGAGGAACCGCTCGACGTAGAGGTCGATGTACCATTGAGCTGCTTTGCGAGCGAAACGAACGCCTCGAAGTTGTTCGCACCAGACTCAACTGCGTTAGCAGCAAAAACCATGCCTGATCCACAGTGGTTCGCTTGACGGCAATAAGCCCAGATAGGCGCAGTGTTGTTCACCTCAACAGTGAAGGTCGGGAAGGTGGTAGCGTCGGCAGCGACGGGCATGAAACCTGAGTCGAAGCCAATCTGACCGGAAGTCGATGTGGATGTGAGTGAGCGGCATGGTGCATTGAAGGAGGATTGGGTGACGGTGTGGTTCTTTTGCATGAACTGGAAGGTGATGGTGTCTCCGACTTGTGCGGTAATGTTAGACGGGGAGAAGACAAGGTCTGGAGAAAGATAATGAATTAAGAGGTTTAGTGTATAATTCGGAGAGTAGACTTACTGGCACCGCCAACAGTGATGAGATGGTTGGTCGAACTGACACTCGTAGGCGCAGCAGAGCCAGGGTACGATCCGTACGTAGTGGTGACGACATCGCCACCGCTGACAGTGACAGTAGCAGTAACAGTGACGACAGATGCAGCAGCAGTGGTAGACGCAGCAGCCGCGGTAGTAGAAGTACCGCTGGCGTTAGCGGCAGCCTGGAACTGGGCGAAGTTGTTACCCGGGTTCACGGCGAAGACCATTCCTTGCTGGCAATGGCCTGTCTGACGACAATAGACCCAGATCGGATTCGTATCAACAACGGTGAGCTGGGCCTGCGGGAATGGGCCATCGGTGTTATTATCGGCAACGAATTGGCTGAAAAATGAAGGAGGTGAGTGACGATGAGATGGAAGCACGCATATATGCAACTTACAAGCCAGAATCAAAACCGTTCGGCGCGAGTTGACATGGGTTCGCAAGTGTAGATTGTGTAGCAGTGTGGTTTTTCTGCTTGAACGTGAAAACGACTGTATCTCCAGGGTCTGCAGTCTAAACGATCGTGAGCTGCAAGTCCGTCTTGATGAACGACGGCAAAGCTTACCACAAACTGTGGAGTATATTGCAAAATTCCTGGTCCACCAACGGTGACCGAGTGCACTGCACCACGGACAGGGATGGCAGCGAGCGACAGAAGTGCAACGCCAGCGACAGCAGAGAAGAACTTCATGGTGAATTGGCTTGAGTATCGAATGAAAGCGTTAGAGAGCGTAATCGTCTAAGATGCACTGGGCACTTGGCGGCGTAAACGTCGGAGGTGGGGATGGAAGTGGTTGGAAGGTAAAGTTGAAGGGGCATGTTGAAGTCGAACAAAGAGCATTATATACCGCCCAAGGTCGTAGACGCCGCACAAAAGACTCGCATTCAGCCCGAAGAACAAAGGCAACACGCGGACACGTGACTAAGCACAGCCACACTTCTTCGCTATTGTTCCCTCAGAACAAAGACCTTTCCTCTTCCCTTTATCACCTTGGTGATCGCCTCCGAATATCTGACTCGGTAAGCAGGGCCAATGCTTGAATACAATAAGGCCTATTAGTGTCAAAGAGCAACAGAATGTCTCATTCCGACAAATATGGATATATCCGAAGAGCCCGATCCCTCAGGAAAAATACATTTATGTGTGCAGAACGACTCATGCTCAGCAAGCAAGACTCAGCAAGAGCAGATCTTAGTATCGTATTTATGTAAGACTCAGAGATAGTCAGTCATTCCGAGTCGCAGAGTTCGTGGAGTAAATGAATTAATTAACATTTCTAAGGAGGTGGATGGGTCCGTGTTTTGACTTGTTTGCGCGCCAGTCTCAAGTCGCTCCCGTCTCGTCGATTGATCGATCGATCGATTCGTTCCAATGACTCGCCGTATGAGCAATTTGAAGAATGAATACATGCATGCTGAAATTTTGGCCTCAGGTTTTCGGTTTATAATATTTCTGGCAGCTACAAATACTGGACAATGTACAACTACATTGCATAACGGTCAGAATGCAAGACAATGGCGTATTCAATACATTTTTCTGGTAGAGTTTGAGATCCGGTTGTCCATCCTTACAATCTTCATACATATGCCTCCACGAAAGCACCCCATTTCTCAATGACGGGCTTGACAAGCAACTCCCATTCCCTGCCTTTATACCTTCCTCTTTCAGGTCGTCGGAAAGAGAATATCTCCTTGTGCATCTGGCCGCCTAAATTGGTGGTGGGATCATTAGTAGTCAACACACGGAGATAAGCATAGGATAACGAATGCTCACAGTCAGGACAAGGTTTACCTGCTGTGCGCAATTTCGCAGGCGACGCAGGAGCTCTCTTAGCCGATGACTTTGGTGTCCCACTTCTCGAGGTCGACTTTCCACTATCATCGCTGCCCTTTCTCTCCATGTGCGGACCCATTTTCGGGAACTCCTTGTGCAGGTACGGCGCATGCAGTACCAGATCCGCGAGCTCAAGATGTACAAGCCGCTCGAGACGATGACAGTTCTCACCTTTTTCGCCGGCCTTCACGCGTGCCTTCATCAAGCTTCCATCACCGTCCCCGTCGTCTTCCACTGTGCCCGGCCACCACCCACGCAGAACCTGTTCCTTGGATCCGCATTGCTTGCCCCACTGATCTATGCGCTTGTTGAGGTTGACGGCTCGACCAACTTTGAGGTGGATGACAGAGAGTGCATCGGGGTCTAGTTCATATAGTTGAGATTAGCTCTCCCAATACCTTTATCTAACTTTAATACCTCGAATTTCAAAGGTGTATATGTAACCGGGAACATCGTGCTGAGAACCAGGTTTCTCCATCTCAACGCGTAGAGCTGCTTGAGTATCGGGATGCAAGTAGTCTGGTATCCAATCTACACGTTGATCAGCAACATTATACACCAGTAGTTCCGTAGAACGTACCAGCAAATGTGACCCAGTTGTCACGACCACCTTTCCGTGAGTGGAATCCCGTTGGCTCTAGCACTTCCTTCGTATGCTGGAAACAGAATCTCGGAAATGGTGTGTCTGGATCTAAGATACTCAACGGCGGAGGCGCTTTCACCTGTCTCGTACACCGCTCGCCCTTCTTCGTCATCCCTGAACATTGCGTCTTGTCGTTTGCGCCATTCTTGCCAGCGGTCGAGCCCGCCGTAGATACAATAGGGCTTGGAGGAGATGATTCGGCGCGGGGTCGTCCGAATGCAGTGACTTCCACATCAAGACGTTGTGGACGCTCCGGAGACGGGTTCAAGCTATTGGTCCCGCCTGATTTACCCGCAGACATGCGCGGCTCGTCAGAGTGCGGGCGAGGTGGAAATGCAGGCGGAGATGGACGGTTGTTCGGCGCATTTAGCATAAGGGTCGCCGAGCTATCATCTGGGACAGACAGCGCATGCTGCATTGTTAACGAAGGCATATACCCCGCCTGGGGTGAAGGCATTGGCATAGGCATGACTAATGCTGGTGGTCGAGGCAATGGCCCAGGCGAAGGAGGACTGACATTTGGAAGAGGAAAGAGAGGTGGAGAAGATGATAGGACGCCTGGGTTTGCAGGTCCTTGTCTAGTGTGGATGAGATTCTGTAATCGTTTTAATTCGATGTAAGAAATACTCACTTGAATCCACCGACAAACTCCTGCCGACGAGGTCCTTCACCCAGGCTCAATGCGTTCAGGGCATTCGAAAGCTCTTGCTGCCCAGAGCTCAGTTTGTCCTTTGGTGGAACAGGAGGCGTACTAGCGAAGGATGGTCCATGTTTATCATCTTCCGATTTCTTTCTCCCGTGGGCCTTGAGCTCTGCAAGGTGACGTTTTAGGCGCTCCAGCTTGAATGTCAGGCAGGACGAAGGTGCTTCCTAGGAGCCGATTCACTGAAGAGAGGAGAGGGAGACGATAGAGACAATTCAGCTTTATTCCGATAGCCTTTGACAATGCACTGTAGAGCGATAAGCAGTGTAACCTTTGAGAACAAGCAGTGCAGATATATTGCCTTCCAGAAGACTATTGTCCTCAACCGCGTAGATCAGTGTCGTGAGTTGTCACCTTCTCTAGTTCAGATTTGATGGGAAGAATGTATGTAAAGTTGAAGCCTGTCCAGTAGCGTTACATGAAAGCGGTATTCAAGTTGTTCTCGTCGCCGCCGTTGTGAGCGATGAGCAGTGAACACAGCTTTCGTATGGCCAACTTGACACCAAATATAGCAACTTGAATGCTGTGCCATGATCATGTTTGGCAACCATTTTCAAGTTTTCAGTGTTCTGCTTCCGCCCTCTTTGTCGCCTTTCCCTCCTTTCGAAGACAGCCTACTGTCTACAATCTTGCAATAAACACGACAAAGTGAGTGCCATCTCTCGAAACAGGTGCTTGTTGAAAGATGAAACGCACTGGGCTCTGCATGTACCTTGATGTTACGCACTACGCTCGTACGCGGGCGGCGGCCTAGAAAACCGTTAACTGATCTCTTTTGTTCTATGAGAGAGTTGAAAAGAATATCTGGAACTTATACTGATTAACTCTTCATAGAAACTGCTGATATGGCGGAACCTCAAGTTGACCAGCAAACTTTTCGCGAACTGCTGGAAAACATGACCTCCAGTATCCAGTCGACTCGTGAGACCATCAAGAAAATAAACACTCAGTAGGTTAGCAAATAGTCTCTCGGTTTTCCATGGCTAACAAAGTGTACAGGCTAGACTTGGACACAAAGGATGGGATATCACTTCTTTCTCTGAAGCATCATATCATGCTTTCATACATGCAATCTCTTGCTTTACTCTCCGCGCACCGAGTTCTCGGCCATACTCTGGCAGATAAGAGCTCTACTCAGCGAAAATCATTTACCAATGCTGAACGTGGCCCTCAAGGAACCCAGCCAGGAGATTTGGTCGAATCGATGGTGGAAAATCGTGTTGTGCTAGAGAAGGTCAAGGCATTGGAGAGCAAAATGCAGTACCAGATTGAAAAGCTCGTCAGACTGGCGGAAGAAAACCCAGAAGCGAACAAGGACGTTGTTGATGGTATGACATTGCCATACTTTCCGTTTTTCTTATGTCTCACGTTGTTACCGTCATAGACCCTCTGGCTTTCCGGCCAAACCCTCAGAATCTCATGAACCAAGAAGAATCGGAAGGCTCGGGCTCTGAAAGCGACTCAGACCATGATGAGAAAACCAGGGATGGGATCTATCGCCCTCCGAAGTTGGCACCTATGCCTTACACCGAGTCCTCGGATAAATCAAAGAAAGAACGTCGACGTCCTGTCCCAACAGCACTCGCACAGCTTTCCCACCTCGACCCACATATTGAGTCAACCTCTGGTCTGGGCGGTGTACCTGCTCTGCAGAGTGCACGTGCGCGCGAGCTAGCACGTATGGCGGAGTTCGAGGAGGAGAACTTCACTCGACTTGTGATGAAGAAGAAGGATATGAAGCGTCGTTTGCGTGATGAAGCGGACATCGCGCTTGGTGGAACGGGAGCAAGCGTTGTCAAAGGAGGTCGTGGGAGACGTGGATTCGGACTTGAAGATGAGTTCGCCGATGTCTTGAAGTCAGTGGACAGGAGGAAGGACAGCGCAATTGGTGATGGTTACGAGGAGCTGAGACAGAGGAGTAAAAAGAAAGATGCACTATCGAGAGCAAGGGGGAGGACTAGGGAAGAAGTGGAAGAGACAGCTGATGGTAGGGCGAGAAAAAAGGGCAGGTTCGAGAAAGACCAGGCAGTGATGAAGAAAATCATGAAGAAAAGAACACTGAAGCGGTAGATAGGCTTGTTCATACATTGTTATACATTGCGTTTTCTCAACGACGGATATTACTCATATAGCAAAGCATCGGAAGCGATGGTAAGTACTATGATCATAAATCGAAGTCGAAATCATCATCTTCATCCACTTCCTTCCGCCGTTGGTACTAAGTAGGAAGAACATCAGTGCCAACATCAGCATAATTTTTACTACTATACGCACTACTATAGCTCCCTTCTTAGCCCCGGCTTTCGCTTGCGTTTCTTCGACCTATGTGCGAATTGTTGAGTTGCGGAAAAGACAGAGAGCTTCGTAGTAGAAACACACCTGTTCTAAGAGCCCGATGAGCTGTTCTTCACCCACTCGACCCCTCAGCTGACCCGATTGTGCCATGCGTAACAAGATCGTCTCAATCTGTCGAGAACGCTCGGGACTGACGAGAGCTATGCGCGCCACTGTAACAAGCATTTACTCAGTTGTAAGGGGGGAAGTCAATGCGATAAATGCTCACATCGTTCCCGTGCCGCAGAATCAAGCACAGTCGCCAGAAGGTCTCTCCGCATCTGTTCCTCCGTGGCACGCTTTGCGGCCTCCTCGTTCGAGTCAGCCGCGCCAGGCGTCGGCAACCCGGGTGTGCTGTCTCCTGCTGCTGGTGAGGCATTCTGTCGCAACTGCTGAAGCCTCGCTGCCCTGATAGCTGCCAGCTCTTGGTCCTCCATATTGTCTCAGCGCGCCAACCGTTTCCGAATAATTGACAAGAGCAAAAGCGTTAGAGATCGAAGTCACTCGGACGGGAATTGTGTGAAGACTGATCAGGCAGGTGCACTGGCATGCACAGCCATCTTAAGCGTTTTTGTCTGTTCATCACGGCCACTATGTCCTGGTGAACATACACATCTTATTCTGATGACTCCCGCATCAATATGGACATGGTGACCTATCCGACGTTTACAAATAGTGACAGTCTATCATGCTCTCTATCCATACTATTGCGCCCACGCTTCACGGTTATGGACTAGACAGCGCTGATCGTCCAATCCAATATTTGCCCTGGGTTCATCAACTTCATCTTGCACTCGACCAACATTCTACGTTCTATCCATGACGGACAACAGGCCGATTGCAAGACGATCACAAATCAATGAGCTTGAGCAAGGTACAGTGGTATGGAGTTAAACCCTCCGAGTCGTATTCAACGGAATGAAGCTGAACACCTACTTAGCCCTTTCACTTGCCAGTGACTTGGTTTCTTCGAGTGTTACGACGCTTGGTTCGGAACAGCATAATGACCAAAGTCTGCTCATCAAAGGGCGCGCATCCAAATACATTCCCAAATTGACAATGTATCGAATGATGTTTGTGAGCCTCACCCTGGGTCTTGGAATTTGGAAGGCCGTCGCATCATACCGTGATCAAGTATTCACGTTGAATACGCTCGACTGGGTAATAGGAACTGCTCTAGCTCTAACGTACGGTTTAGTTGCAGAGGCAATAGGTGCAAAAGCTGACTTCATTCTAACAGCTGGTTTGTGCTAGGTGGCTTAAGCAAGAAGCCGGCTGCTTCTTCCACATTATCATGGTTCTTTCTATATGACTATGCCCACTGTGCCCGTGGTACTGCCGTGCTTCTTGCCCAAGCCATACTGTTCATTGGTAATCCTCGTCCTTTATACATCTATGCAAAAGTCAAAGTCTTACTTTATTTATCAGTTAAAATGTGCCTATATGGCATGGTAATCTTTGACGGTGGTCTATCACCACTCATATATATCTTTGTTGCACCTCCAAGTAACTCCATTGGGCTTCTGGAGCTTGTGAAGATATTTCTTATAATCTTCGGGCTTGTTATGGTCACTTTTGTCCTCCTTTACGGTGCGACAGTTGCAGGTTCTTGCAGGTGGCCTCTCATCAGCTATACGAACGACCCATTCCTTCGTTCCATGGACCTCGGTGTAGAGCGGTTGAGTAAGGGCTGCGGCCCATTGCATCGAATGGCTTACAGGTTTTACAACGTAACAGTTCCGTTGATTGGTGCCGCCGCTGCACTTTATTGTATTTGGTTCCCTTTAGAAAGGGCTGCACTCTATGGTGAACGCATTGGAGTGCAGATCTCGTTTCGTGGTTAAACTAGGCTTGTCCTTTCCACCAGCCATTTGTTTTCTTCAGCTTGTACTTCATTTCCCTATCTTGTGAAGGTGGATATCACCATACATCCACTGGCAAATATCTGCCCAAGCCATAGCTGGTTCTATAGTACTCTCATCATGAATAGGACAAAGGAATCGACGTGAAATCAAAATTTGTGAATGCCAAATTCTGAGGCTTCAAGTTCAACTTGACGCTTCCGTCCGCACGACACAGCCACCGGCACTGGCACTCTCTTATCACAATCTGCCTCCTGGAAGACAACCATCTCGAATAGCGACAGGCTCTTTCTCAAGCATTCCACTATTATCAAAGCAATGCATCCGAATTCAACTCTAGCACTCCAGCGTAGGCTCCGCACCGGCTCTACTACCAGTGTTGCGCAGGTTCTGGTGCCTGTAATAACAGCACTGCCAATGAATTCCATCCAAGTCGCCGCCAATCCAGGCTCTACTATGGTTATGCAAGCAATACAAATATGAATAGTCACACTCAGTTCATAACGGCCTTAAAGCGACTACCTTCTGCACGAGCAAATGCATGGCAACCGCTGGTGCCAGCAAACCCGTGGTGAGGCGATTGCCCACTGGAGATGTTGAAAGGGGTGGCCCAGTCACGGTATGCAACCTCTCCTCCTCCGTCCTAGTTAAAGTAATTCACTTGTGTCCAAAAATAAGATAACAGGGGTATCAGAGGAGAATGAACCACCGATGTCTGATGCGAGCAGGGATTGTCGAGAGGTTGTTGTGTCCATCCAAAGGACAGCTCCGGTTAGGGGCGCGCCCTTATTCAAAGTGACATTGTTCCGGCTCCTGTTTGTAGGACTGACGGCTGGCTTGGGATCATGGAAAGCAGTAGCCGCATCTAAGAATCAGGCCGTTACAACAAATACCCTTGATTGGGTAATAGGAGTTGTCTTAGCTCTTATGTGCGTTCATCGTCCACTGCTTTTTGTTTCTTGTACTGACATCTTCCGTTCTCCTGCAGGTGGTTCGTTCTGGGAGGCCTTAGCAAGAGGCCTTCTGCGTCCACCACGTATGCGTGGTTCTTCACATTCAATTACACGCAATGCATATTGGGCAGCTCCCGACTCCTTGCTGAATGTCTACTTTTCGTCGGTAATATTTCCTTCGACTTTTACTTATCCTTACATCGTAATGACAAAAAAACAGTCAAGCTATCATTCTATGCTATCCTCATCTTGAGTGGCTCAATTTCGCCATTTACTGTCATCAGTTCAAAATCTTCCGATCGCCAATCTGTGATTAAGGACTCCGCACTCCTCTTATATATTATGGGTGCCATATTCACATCCTTCTGCTTTATGCTCGTCGGAATACTGCTGTCTAGGTTCCCAAACCCTCTTGTCGGGTTTCCGCGCGATCCATTTTGCTGTGCCATCGATAACGAAACTCATCATGCGAACCTACGAATTAGGGTCGGCAGACGACACGCGACTGTAGACTTTTGGTTTAGAATCGCTGTCCTCGCCTTGAGCATCCTCATCGCTCTCGTTTGCTCGTGGCGCGTAGTAATCCTTGTAGTATCCCTTTTTTCATGATAGCCCTTTAATCTTATATGCTCCTATTTCCACTATGTATACAAATTCTAACCTTGACATTCTGGCTTTATATGTATAGTATATTATCCCTCCACAACCCGTCTTTACAACTAACCCGATTCCAACGCATACACCTCAATGTGTCATGTACATATTGTTGGTATACATACCATCCTTGACCGCTCGGAAAATTCCGTTTTACCTTCACAGCCACATGATCGGCACTCTTCCTACAATAAATGCCTGGGCTACTTCAAAGTTCAAACAGCCACCACGGAGGTAAATGTCTCATAGTGAGTCCATATCTGTGCAGTTGCGCGCAACCTTACTTATAAGCAACCCCTCTTCAGCTCTCACATTGGCTGTACTCTCAGGTCTCGGTAACTGTGACAACAGTCCCTCAAGTCTCCCATCATCCCTGTCAATCAAACCGCCAAATCAAGAGAATACTGTCATGCAAGCAACACAAACAAGGATAGCTGTGATCAGCTGATAAAGGCCTTAAATTGATGACCATCCGTGCGAGCAATCCTACCGCATGGCAACAGGTAGTGCCAGTAAGCCCGCAGTGGGGCGATCGTCCATTGGGAATCTTGAAAGGGGTAGCCCAGTAAGGAGTCGTTTTCCTCGAATTAAGTTGAGTTAACTCGGCTGAGACATTGCTTCAGACCATAACAAGCTCGTTAGACGACGAGCCAGTGACATCAGACTCACCCAGTGGAGACAACAGACGCAACGAAGAGAACATGGAGAGCACGGTCCCAGGTGGCAGGAGCTCACCATTGTTGAAGCTGACTTTATACCGTCTCCTATTTGTAGGACTGACGGCTGGACTGGGCTCGTGGAAAGCCGTCGCCGCCTCAAGAAACCAAGCTATCACAACCAATACCTTAGATTGGGTGATCGGGATTGTGCTCACTCTCATGTGCGTTTAACCCACACTGTTCTGTCGAAACGTGAAGTGAAGCCTACAGTAATTCGCAGATGGTCTATCCTTGGTGGGCTGAGCAAGAGAGCCTCTGCATCCACTACGTATGCATGGTTCTTCGAATTCAATTATAAGCCTTGTATCTTGGGAAGTTTACACATCCTTTCCGAATCTATACTTTTCACCGGTAAGGTGTTCCCATCTACATGTACGCCCATGCAATGCTCAAAGACTAGCTGACAGTGAAGCTATCATTCTACGCTGTCCTCTTCCTGGACGGCTGTATTGCACCGGTGTTATTTGTCATTGCAAAGCCCGTCGAACGCCGGCCTGGCGTGAAAGGTTTCTTTGCAGTCTTGGCGTCTATCTTAGGCACAATATACCTAAGTTTCGGTTGCGTTTTGGCAGCGATAAAGCTATCTGCTTCTAAGAGCCCTCTAGTTGGGCTCGCAAACGACCCATTCTTCTCTACCAACAGACAAACTCTTGAAGGAAACCCTCGAGTAAGCCGCGGCAATCGACATAGTAAACTAATTGATTTGTTTAAGATTATTGTCTTTACTTTGAGCATTTTCGCCGCTCTATTTTGTACTGTGTATGTGGCATTCCTGGCCTCTTCTTATGGTTCGCGATAGCGTACCAATACATGTACATGTATAACTTTTGCTCCTGACTTTAATGTGTAAATGCTATACCTTCGTCGTTTAAAATCCAATCCAGAGTTGGAAAATATCCTCTCCCGGCACTGTGTCTTAAATGCTTGCGGATCGCTCCAAATTTGAGTTTGTGTATTGGATTACAAGGGAAAAAATGATGGTGCAGCGTTTCCGGATCGCAGCATGTCCAGCTGAAGCCCAGCGTGAAGAAACGAAATAGACACGATTCAGGAAAATCATGTCATGGACTGAGATGACCAAGCCGATTACGAGTAAGTATCGAGGTGCGGGATTGCTATCAAAAGCAGATGTAGATATCAAATTGAGTTACCCCGCCACAGTTGGTGATCCACCGCGGAGAGCAGGAGCTTCATCGCCGGTCCGAAAGAAAAATCACAGAAAAATCAGTGGCTGGTGGTCGTTCTGATTGCAAACGTCCGGCTCTGATTATCAGACCTGTCAATAGAGGGACATGTCTGGTGTAGATACAAGCGTCATTTGCTAGCGAATACCGCCCAACCCGAGGAAGCGTGGTCTTTTTCATCCCGATACTCCATAACCCTTGTATAGCATCGGTTACGCTATGTGTCTTTCCGCCGGGAGGGCAAGCAGAAGCGCCGTGGTCCTGGGTGCACGATTACGGCGGCCCTGGGTATACCGGGTCAAGAAGAAGCAAACACACATAGTCAGCTAGCATGGAGTCCACTGCGGAAGATGTTCCGACCTGTTCGGGTCATTCTAGAAGTACGAGCTGCGTGAAGATGAGGCATAGAGGTTGCCATTTTCGTTCTTTTGGCGTTTCCTGAGACCTGACCAAAGTGCACAAAATTCAAGAACCAATAGAAGCGCGAGACATGCAACTTGTCGATAGATAGAACAGCCTATATGGATTGACAGCTGGGGGTGTAGACAAAGATGTTTCCATAGACTGCGAGTGGACGTTGTTATAACACTGGTTACTATTGTTCCTAAGGCTGGTTAATAGCTACTAGTTAATATAAAGCGACCGTCCGCATTGGTTACAAACGCACCCGTTTTCCAAGTACATGGGCTTACAAGCCTGGGTACTTGATGGGAGCCATTTGTAGTGCGAACAACAAGATGGGCGGATGACCGGCGTTCGGTCGAGGGGGAAATGGAAAGAACAATAACAAGTATTCCCTGTCCGGTGCCATTGCTCAAGAGAAGCACGCGGAATTGCCTTTTTGGGTTGCATGCTGCACCGGTACCTTGACTTTCGGGGTTGCCTATTTGGTCATCCTTGTACTTCACAGTGAGACATAAATTGACACTCAGGCTGACACTCCCTCTATCTGTGTCCTTGCCCCTACTCCCCTCCCGGCTCCTCACGACGAGCTCGGCCTTGCTCTCTGTGCTCATTCGAGTTCAACTCGTGCTTTTCTTTATTCGTTTCTGTAACGCCATGCCCCACATTTTCGAGCGCAGGCAACATAACATCGCGAAGCTAGTGACTGTCAGTCTGCTGCTTTGGATTTTGTTATACAATCATACTAACCTGTACCATCCAGTCGCTTGAGGAACCTCTTGCAGGCACGCACAAAGTGACCTATCGGGCTGCAGAGGAATGGGACTTCGAAGGCTTCACGGAGTCTGCGCCCATCGACTTGAGCCTTGCAATGCCACCTCATAGGCCGAAACATCAGCCGGAGGACCATCGCACCAGCATGTCCGTCAGCAGTGAACGAGGGCCTATAAGCGTTAAAGTTGTAAGTACAAGATTTGCCTTCCCATTGATCCGAGATACTCACAGTGCGACAACAGTGCAGATATGCACTCAACAGGCCATTCAACCTCGAGATTGTTGGTGGGACGTCGGATGTGACTGTTTGGGTGCCGTCCAACTTCCGAGGGTACATTACATACTCCTCCTCCTCGCCTTCGGCAAAGGTGTCGTTCTCTGCTGTCTTTGTGGAGAAGGTGTTCCCCAGCACAGCTATGAACCGCGGCGTCCCGAAGAGCTGGAACAACGACCAGATAGCAATTGCCACCGGCGGTAACATCACGTTCCGTGTGTGGGATGTCATCACGAAGGCGCCAGAAACGCAACATAAACGTGATGTATGGCGCAAGGTGTTCGGTGGTGCTGAGCGTCGGCCACCGCCTACACCGACATGGAATTGGGACTTCCTCATCGAGGACGATGATTAAAGACACGTTGCCCTCCTTCGTTCTTCTCTGTCCATTTTACATCCGTCGTTCGACCTTCTCTACTTGTTCACCTCGGTTCCATAAGACCATCTTCAACTCACAATTATCACATCATACCCAGCACATATAGCATTTTTCATACACATATGCATCTGACAAACCACCACTGTAGCGATAGTCCTTCTCTTGCCCTGTTACTCCTAGTATGTGTTATAGATTAACATGCCACCACATGCATCAATATACTGTCATAGCCTTCATTTCCTGTTCAGAAAATGGAAGCCTCCTCGGATCGTGAACTTGACCGTATGCCCGAGTCGATGACAACAAACAAGCAGCATAACTGAAGCAAAGTGTGGACAAGCAGTTTGGTCCACTTTTTTCACGACGGTAATGCACTGACAAGGGAGGAGGAATAGTTATAAATTAGAAAAGAGTTAGGAACAGAGTTTGAACAAAACGACCTGCTTGCACTTCTATTTATGGGAGCTTACGCCACACTGGCGAAAGTGCATGCAAATAAAGCCAAACATATGTAACAGCCCCTTGCGTCGTGCCCCTTCATTGTCGCGTCCTTGATCCTGTACCTTTAACTATTCTGTCGTCCTCCTCTTCGTCACGCCCTCCCATTCGCATACACTCGTGCTTGACTTGAATTAACAATGTCGATGGCAAAGCTTCATCCCTCATTGCCTGCTCCTGTTATACATAGCAGCCACTTACCCACATCTCAGTCGAAATCGCATGTATTGGCCGGAGTTCAAGACGCGTACTGGAGTGATGACGAAGCGGTAAGCGTATTCAGCATCCTACTGTTGCTTTCTAGACATTAGGAGGCTCATTTACACGCTCAGGAGGATGCGGACTGCCCTCTGTGCATGGAGGAGATGGACGTCTCTGACCTCAACTTCAAGCCTTGTCCATGCGGTTACCAAGTAAGTACATTTTTTGCACTTCTTACATATCCTCTAAGCCTTCGAAAGATTTGTCGGTTCTGCTGGCATCACATCAAAGAGAACCTCAATGGACGATGCCCTGCTTGCCGTCGTGAATATACCGACGATGCAGTCCAGTTCAAGCCCATCAACAAGGAAGAGTAAGTAGCGCCGTTAGCCAAGGCTTAGCCTATTGCCATTTATTTCATACTTATGGATACACGTTCCTCTTATTTATAGTCACAAGCGCTTGACCCAGCAAAGGAAGCAGCGCGATCGAGAGCGCAAGGACTTGGATGCGTTGGGAAGGCGTCATCTCCTTAATGTTCGTGTGGTGCAGCGCAATGTCGTCTATGTGGTGGGATTGGGCTCGCGGTTTGCTAAGGAAGAGGTACGTCTCCTCACTACTTTGTTTCACATTAGAAATAAAAGGATGCCTCGTAAGATGATACCAATACTTCGGTCAAGCGAGTATTTCGGGCAGTATGGAAAGATTACAAAAATCTTGCTTGTGAAGCGTACACCTACTGGAGCACGTAATTCAGTTGTAGGCCTGTATATCACCTACTATCGTCGCGAGGATGCGGCCCGTGCCATAACGTCTGTGGATGGCGCGCCCTCCCCAAGTGGAGGTGGTGACGTGATGCGCGCAAGCTATGGGACAACCAAATATTGCATTGCTTTCCTGCGCAATGTAGCGTGTACAAACAACGGTTGCTTGGATTTACATGATTGGGGCGACGAAAAAGATTGTTTTACAAAGGAGGATTTATCGACGCTGTATGTTTATTTCTTTATGATATTGCTGAGGTTATTAACTTCTGATGGGCTCCTTAGTAAGCATACCATGAAAGATTCAGAGAACAGACAAAGATCTGTTGCGAAGCAGTCAGGTGATGGTATGATAGTTATGTTCTCTATTTGGGCTGAAGTCTTACATCTGTGCAAGGAGGTCTACCGCGCACGGCAGGCTGGGCTCAGAAGTCTGCTCTGACTAGCTCATCCTTATCAAACTCTATTACGGCTGTCAGTCCCGGGGGGCGAGATCGTACAAGACGCGGGCATAAGTCGACACGGTCTAACGGCGAGACAAGAGAAAATCGCCCTCAGTCAAGTACCGCACGTCAACCACCGCTGGAGAAGGAACGTGATCGCAAACCAGTATCTTCAACGAAGACACCGTCTCAGGCGTCGTCATCACGCCCGACAACTCCTGCAGTTCCTTCTCTTCCTCAGAGACCGAGTACCCCTGCTCGTCAGAAGGCGAAGAAAGATTCGCAATCGTATCCAGTCGTACCGGTGCCCCCTCGCTCGCCAACGTCTTCTATAGCAGTGGAATCGGATCTTGGATCACAGGATGCTATTTCGGCTTCACCTGCGCTGTCTCCACCGATGACTGAAGCTGCCCCAGTGACACCTGCTGTGCCTCCGGGGTTACCGGCTGCGCCACCGGGTTTACGACCTACAACTCCCGGCATCTCCGCACCCTCAATTACACCGTCGGCTTCATATCAGATGTCCATGCAGGCGCAGGCTTTATTGGACGACATGAGAAACAGACACGAATCTCTCATTCTTAATTCATCAACGTCATTCAATCCTTTCCCTGATCTGGACCAGACTCTACAAAATCTTGCAGGTTCTGATGGCGACACCGGAGGATTCAACTTCAATTTGGATCCCAAGCTAGCCGTAGACGATGATCAATTCGAAACGTCGCTTCTCGAACTAGAGGATGCAACGTCAGGTCTTTCCCTAGGTTCTACAGGACCGTATCCAGCGTTTGATCCTTTTTCCAGCGCCCCTCGTTCGACCAACTTAGGCGTAATAAATGCACCGTTGGGGCCACCCCCGGGCTTATTCCACACCAATTCTTCCAGGTCTTTTGCGCCAGGTCTCGATCGGGCCGCGTCAAACTCTTCTGCTTACACCGGCTCATTCAGTCCATTTGCTGAGCCTGGAGGAGACTCGGCTTCCCCTTCTGTGATTCAGAGATCAGCAGCTCCAGCTTTGGACGATGAATCAACGAGACGCGTCTCCAGAATGGGTTTTGCCCAACCGCGCCAAGGCAGTGGGCTAAGTGCAACGTCCTCACCATTAATGAGTGCTGCATCGTCCATTGGAGAGTCTCAGCCACAGTCTGCTGCTTCCGTACATGCGCCTTGGCAAATCCAACGCCATCTTGATTTGGGACCTCCACCTGGTTTGCCTATACGCACGAGTACCCCAGGGTCTCACAGGGCTTCTCCGTTGGTCCCTTATGCGAGCGCTATGCCGCAAAACTCATTTTTGCCGCAACCCTCCAGATTCCAGCCATTCGATATTGGCCAGCCTGAAATGTCGCTGAAGGACATTCTTGGAATAGGGCGAAATCCGAACAATGCAAGCCGTCCCGTGATGCAAGCAACTGGTAGGAGAATTCTTCTTGTCTAAAATTTTGCCAAACATCTATTTGACAATTCATGTACTTTATACGAATTTAATTCGTGCATTTTTGATCATTTAGATGACCAGCAAGGATTTCGGCCGTCTTCCTCGATGCCGTTTCATGACCCTGCGATTATGACTTCAGTTCCTTACGTGTCGCCGCCTGCAGAGAGTTTTGATTCCTTCTCTCCACATTCGCAACATGTGACTAGCACGCCAGGTCTCTCCTTCCAGCACTCTCAAGATTCATTTCTCAGCTATCAATCACCCGTCATGAACCATATACATCCTGTGATGATGCAAAATGCAATAGTAAACCCTGTCGCATCTGTGGCCATGCAGAATACTTTAGGTAAGTCATCATCGTTCATCGCTAGTTTTGTTCTTTCTCCACGAGCATGCTTTCGCAGTACGAAAGCTGTACCGCGGCTAAGCCAGCGCAGGGAAACGTTTATGCAAGCGTTTAAAACACATCCATATGCGATCTAGCTGCAGCAAGTCTTGTGGCTGGTCTTCTTCTCTCTTTTGCGAATAAGAATATGTAGTATAAGACATGCTGATGAGTTCACACTCGGTCCTTGATTAGTGCCTGCGCCGGTTCCCATTGCTACAGCTGAGCCGGACCCTTCTCCTGAAGCATCCCCAATGCTGTCGGCTGCTGACTTTCCTGCGCTACCTACTGCTAATGATCGCCCTGGACAGTCTTCTCAACCTCATACTTCAGCTTCGGTGGTAAACGATGAGGCTGCTCAAGCAAAATTAGATCGCAAAGCTGCGAAGAAGTTAGCAGCAGCGGAAAGGGCAGCGGAAAGGGAGCGTATCGCAAAGGAAAAGGCAGCGGCGAGAGAGCGCATTGCGAAGGAAAAGTCCGAGGCAAAGGAAAAAGCAGCGAAGGAGAAGGCGGAAGAAAAGGAGCGAGTAGCAAAAGAAAAGGCGGAAGAGAAGGAGAGGCTCGCAAAAGAGGAGATTGAGCGAAAGAAGGTTGCGGAAGCAGAAAGGGTAGAGAGAGAGCGTCTTTCGCAGCAGAAGAAGGCAGTAGCAGAACCCGCCGCAAAACAGATAGCGACGAGTTCCAAGGGTAAAGGTCAAGGCAAGAGCAAGGTTTCATCTGATGCATCCTCGCAAAATGGTCGTGGCACTGTTGCGAAAGCTGCCGCCTCTGCGCCCATATCTACAACTGCATCCCCCTCACCGATCCTATCAAAGATGCCGAAGAAGAACAAGCCCGCAACACGCCCGATCAAAATACCGAAAGAAGAGGAGATCGCCCAAGACACTCAGTCAAGTTTGCCATCAGCAGTGACAGCCAATTCGGAGACACCACAGTTGCCAAATACAAAACTACCCTACGTTTCTGAAGTTGTTCAGTCCACAGAGGCTGAACCAGTTAACCCTCGAACGGGAGACACTCGCGAATCGAGCGAGGGTTTGTCTCCCTCGAATCCGAAGTCAATTACTCAGCTTTTGAGGGAAATTGAAGCTGAGAAGGGACGCTACTACGTTGAAAGTCACCCCCTTTTCGACTACACCAAGATCAATCCTACCCCTAAGTTACCGCTGGATTATAATACGATGGCCCGGGCTTTGTCTGCCTTTCCTGCAGGAGGAGGCTCTCTTGCTTCAGGTGCGCTGAACGATCAGACAGTAACGTCCTTTCAGCAACTACTGGAAACTCTGACGCAAACTATGTCTGAACTCGTGCAACTCCTCCCGCAAACTACATGGGGATCGATCTTCGATGTGCTGAGCCAAGATCTAAAGGACTTAAAGAGGGAATATTCGTTGCACAGCAACTCGACTTCGTTTGACGGACTTGTACACGATGATTTACCCGAGGATGCGGACGATGACGATGAGGACTTCGATATTTCCCCACCGCAGACACCCACCATGGATAAGCGTGCGAAATGGATGGAAATCCAGCTGGCTAAGCTAGAGGAACTGCATCGAGAAGTCAATACTGCTGCAGTACGTACGATACTTGCTACAAATGATCGTGGGAGGGACCGTAAGGGTATCTTGCCGTTTGTTGGCAATACACTCGCTCGGTTTGAGCACTTGGGTCTAGTGGATGAAGAGGGAGTTTTGAGGCGCATGTCAATAGATGAGCTCGAGAAGAAGCTTGTGGTCGCCAAGGAGGCCGCTGTCTTCGCGGAAACGGAGTTGCGAGAGGCAATGGAGGCCATGCAAGCACTGAAGCCTTAGGAGGATCCCCCATGTCTGTATTGGTTGTGTTCATGTATGA
Source organism: Trichaptum fuscoviolaceum (assembly GCA_910574455.1). NCBI lineage: Eukaryota > Fungi > Basidiomycota > Agaricomycetes > Hymenochaetales > Trichaptaceae > Trichaptum > Trichaptum fuscoviolaceum. The sequence goes on from CAJSYZ010000001.1 coordinate 1,705,473, forward strand.
CGAAGTGATGCATATTGCAAAAATCCATTTACTGTTGCTATGAGTTTCATGTCGAATGTTTAGGTGTAGTTGTAAGGTGGCTGACGGCTGACTGGACCCAGAGCTTTACGACTGGAGGGTTTACCAGCCCCTTTATTTTCGAAAGAGTGTGGCTGGCTCTTACACCTGGTTATAATCCCCACAAAGGGCAAATGAAATTATAAAGATCTTCAAGTCATTCTTCAATCACATACTCGCCGCTTCCCTCATCATGCGACCAAACAATATCCCCCTTCACCGCATTTTACTTGGTTTCATGCTGGTCTTCTCTCTCGCAATGCTTGTGAAGTCCGGCAAACTCCACCGATCTCCAAAAGGTGCCCGCCCACCTCCAATTTTGATGCGCGTACATCACAGAGCACCTAAGACGGTGGGCAGAGTTACAGTGGGCAGTAGGAACAGCCATCTATCAGCCGAACACCGTCCGGTCCGTTTCGATATCCGACGGAGGCAGGTAATATTGGACCAAACCGAAACAGCAATCTTTCACGCCCACCCAGTGCAAGAATCCGAGGAGCTGTACCTCGCGGACGATGTGGTCGATCCACCTTTGTTTACGAAGGATGACTTTGTCGCACTTGCTGGCGCATTCAGAGCTCTTTCGGTCTCAGATCACAAACGGAAAAGGCGATCGCTTCTCGATCCATGCACACAACCGGTCGACAAGATTCCGAAAAGCAAACCTTGTTAGATTCTAAACAAAGATGGGTAGAAAGCGTGTGCGACAGCGAGTATACATTGGGGGATGAAGTGCGAAACGACGAAGATTAAATAGAATGAAGGGAGGTCATAGATTAGAGTGAGAGGATGCGAAATACCTGTAACCATACTAGGGAATATGCAACGTCCAGTTTGATCATAGGGTGTGCGGGGGGAATGAGAGGCGAGAGAAAAGGGGAGTTAACTGCCGGAAGCCTCGACTTTCTCTTTTTTCCAAGAAACAAAGTCATCTAAGAGAGTTGGCCAGGCCTTTTCAAGATGTCAGTATTGTTTCCGTCTGGCAATGTAATTAATCTACCAACCCCATCGGCTTCATATCCTTCTAATGAAGGCTTGACAGTGCGGCAAAACTCTTCCATCTATATTTATGCCAAAGTTAGTCCGTTATAATTAATAGATCAATTACATCAATCAAGCCTACCATAGACCAAAGATCTTTATTAACACCTCTATAGGTGCCCTTCTCCTGTTTCAAGAACTTCCATCAGGCCTTATACTAATGACTCCAAAGTAAGCCACACTAACGTTGATGAATTCTATAATTTCCGTCATGATAGGATAGTACGGTGCGAGAGTGACAGACCAGAAGGCTGCAGCAATCTGCGTGAAGGGCACCCAGATGAGAAGTCTGATTAGGACGCATGAGAATAAACATACCTCCATATCGATGTTCCTTGAGCCTCTGTCGAAGGGTAAAGGTCAGAAACAGCCACAGAGAACAGTCAGCTTTACAACAAACTCTTTTTTCACAAGCCCGAAGCAGTACAGGTAAAACTGAAGGAATGAGGACTGGACGTCAGCGGCATATTGCCAGTAGCGATCCTTCTTATACTTGTCTATGGACAAGCCTTGCTTTGCAGCCTTGGAAACAGAGCCAGACGTCGGTCGTTTCGGTGCAGGTTTCCGTAAAATAAGGAGGTCCTCTAGGTCAGCGAGAGCGGATGATAAGCCTTCGAGGTTGACGATCCTACATGATGATTAGCAGATACCAACTCAAAGTAAAAAGACACGCACTTTAATTCATCTAGTCCCTTGCTCCATTCATCCTTCGTAAATGTGCCCATCTCCTTCGCACTCAACTGCCAAGCTAGTAGCAAAGGACGCGCGCCCTCCATCGGAATATTTGCATCCGTACACAGTCTTTCCATTCCCTCCGCCCCGATAACGTTCTCTTGTTCAGGATCCACATATTCGGTGAAAAGCACCTCCGGTCTCTTCACATCGAGCTTAACTTCTATGGGAACCTTGCATGTGCTAGATTGTGAGTTTTTTGTCTTGCTAGGGCCCGCCACACTGTCGCTGTCGCCTTCATCATCACTACGTGAAGCTTTGTCAGATATGCACCACGAACAGAAACGCATCGAGAGACGGAGAGGTGAGCCGCTGCAGACCACGCTTAACAACTCTTTTGGAGCCGATGAAGGTGTCTTCTGCGTTGAGATATGAAGGATAGCCGCTATGAAGGTAGGAAGTAGGAGACGATTGCAAAGTACCGCAGCCAGGAGCGTTCTACGTGCGCAAGCCTGGGCGGTGCACGTCAGAAGCAGAAGGCGGTCCGAGGCAGTGAGCAAGTCAAGAGACACAGGAGATCGGAGGCTTTCAATTCTACCACGTGGTATCGCCCATTCATTACATAATATGTGTCCGACGAATTTTGGAAATTCCGACTCGAAAGCGAAGGATAATACTCACTGCTTCTTTCCATTTGCTCTCGTAGTTTTCGTCCGCTTCGTCGCAGGGGTAGCCTGGGAGACAATCTGAGTGTTTACTTAAGGGTCCACTATGTGACAACTTACTGTCAATGAAACGTTACTATAGAAGCTTTCAGCTTCGAGAACATAATGAGACTCAGGGGAAATTCACTTACGACTAAAGGCGATGCAGACTAATAATAATACCCTTCAGCGGACAGTTTATCACCATACTTTCCTATACAGTCAGGGAGACGGCCCACTTTTTGTCCATCATCACTGTTTTCACACGGAAGGGACGTCATATGAGAAACCATCTATCGTTAGGCATGAAGCCACTCACGTAGATTTCCGCTTCTTCGCCGGAGTTGGTGGCTGAAAACGCAGTCAGTCTTGTGAGTGCTCCCACACCAGGAAGATATCTAACCTGATCTCTGCGAACGGAACACAAAGCAGTAAGGATTTGGATACAAGTGCAGGTAAGGAGTTACTCACACAGTATGAAGGTGCACATGCGTAAAACTCATCATCGCCCTTCTTCCATCGTACGCTCAAGCACATACCGGTTGGAGTCGTTTCCTTAAGACGCGTTGATGAACGCGTTTTCCGTGTCGCTGGCGTGGCCTCGGCCGTGGTCTCGTTTTGTGTCGACCTCTTTCGCTGGAAATTGTTAATGTCCAATCAGTTTAGCTGCATATTCCCTTTGAAATGACCCTTCACCTTCGGCGGCATTGTGCAAAATTTGTTGGTTCAGCGGACCGATGTAGTGGAGAACGGAAAGAAGTCAGCGTCTAAAGACTCGCTCCCCGGACTTGTCTCCGAGTCGTCAAAGCGCCAAAGCCACACTTACGTAATTCACTTGCATATAACCGCAAAATGCTCATCCCCCTTTGATCAAGTCGGTTTCTTGCCTAAAGGCGTTTTGCACCTTGAGTTAGACCAAAGAAGCGAAATTGAACAGCTGACAGGCTTTCGTGAGACTATTGAGTTGTGGACTCTGTTATAAGGTCATATATTCTACCTGAAAACTTAATTGACCGTTGTTTTCTGGCACATAGACGTTCGTAATCACCATAAGCTTGAAGCTTTGTGACAGACCAGATTTCGTTTTTCGATTATTTATATTCACCTCCGCTCCTCACTCACTTTGACTGATTCTAGATCTGCACGAAGATACTGCAATAGGGTGTGACATCTGTGTGACTATATCTGGCATGAGACACCGTGCTTGTGACTGGACGCGACATATGAACCCGCCGAGGGATAACACTGCCGTATTTAAAGTTCCTCCATGTATTAGCGAAGACCATCTGAGCACTTTACTCCTACAGATTGTGCAGAGCGATGTTGATGGACCCAATTTCCGTATATGAAGCAAACCCCCAATGACTATGCACAGCCGCGCTCTACTTACCTTTCATCATATTCTATCCTCGAGGAAGAAAGATGCCATACGGAGCGTCGCAAAGGACTTGGATATAGTAGGCATATGCAAGGTTGGGTATCCTGGAATACTCGCCGTGGAAGGAGAAGATATCCACGTTAAGCGCTATGTACGAGAAATCAAGGTGCGCCGCATATCCCTATCCCTATCCGGAGTCTGTCCCCAAACTGCTGACGTCGTTCTCTAGTCATTACGATGGCAATCTTGTTCATTGGCGAGTATGACGAGTGACCTGCGTGTGGAAGACTTGCGAATGTCGATGGGAGGTGCTCATCGCGATATCAGGATGACAGAGAAGATGAGCGAGGTTGGCCAGTTCATGCGAGAAATTGGCTTAGAGGAATGGTGGAGAAGAGCGATGTTGTACTCGAAGGGCCCGGGTCCGACATGATGTTACATGTGATACTCCTTTGGACTATGTATTAGCCGAAGGGTGTAGGAGTCCAGGACATCAGTACGGAAGATATAAGACGTGACGAGAGACCACCGAAATCCATTCTGCATCAAGATTGTAATAAAACAAATGAACTTGATTAACTACTCAGTGACAGCAAATATTACACCGAAAAAATATGATCAATGCTTAATCACTGTCGCTGCTACTATCGCTGAGACTGCTCTCAACATCTGTCCCGCTGTCATCTTCGCTATCATCATCGTCATGCACCGGTGACTTCTTCACGGAACCTCCTCTCATCAAAGCCATCTGCCCTGCTAAGCTATCCTCTTCTGGGTCAGAGATATCATCGTCCACTCCTTCATCATCATCGTTCAAAAGTGAAGGGTCATCGACTTTAAGCTGTTTGCGAAAGATGTGAGAATAGATAATTCTGTAAGAAACTAATGCACATACCACAAGGTCTTGCACGACTTCCTCGCCTATGAAGGTGTCGCTGACGACGTGGATCTTCCAAGAGAACGTAGCGATCTGCTGAGGAGCTTGGAACTGAAGCTTGTACGAGCGGTAATTGCGCTCTTCGCTTGGGTCCGAAATGGGCACTTCGGAAATCTTCATCGGCGGCATAACGACCTTATTTGATTTATGATCCGCGATCACAACCCACCACGAAGGTTTCCGATTCTTCGTGCAGAGACATAAGTCCTTGCTACACGTCAATAAATCAAACTACTACTTACCGTCGGCCAAAGTGGTGTATGCGCCCAGCCGATTGGCTTCAAGCCGTTCGCGAGTTCCTCGGAGTCCCTCTTTCCTGCAAGGAAGTCTGCGTCCTTCTCCTCGTTCGCTTTAAGTGTCCGCTTCTCGTCTTGTGATAACGGTGCTGGTAAGTTTCCCAGGGGAGGAGTAATGCGGGCTTTGATGAAAAGCTGCACGATCGCACTGGGTGTTACAATGCGTTCACCAATAACTATAAAAACCACTGTCAAACATTGCAGTAAACTCGTCACGTATACGGGCAAACCTCTGAAAGACGCTTCCACCAAGTCAAGTCTTCCCCATTTGCTCGCACTCTTCGCTACTTCTTCAGCGCGACCATCCTTAGTTTCCTGTAGGTATTCTACGAAGGTTTTCAGGTCATGTTCGTCCAAACGGTCGGCAGTTGCTTTGACATCGTCCTCCGTAATGTGAGGTAGCTGCGTGAGCAAAGCAGCCTCCGGTGACTGCGCAGGATGAACACCCTGAGCGAGATATGCTTGTAAACGTAGGATGCTCAACGATGGCAAAAGCCAGTTACGTGACATCGCAACGTTGAGAAGCGAGGTCATAAGAGCAGGGATCCTTAAAAGTATTTCTTCTTGGGCTATTCAAGGCAAATCAGTATGTAAATAAACCCAATAACAAGAAACATACCCTTCTGGCGTTTCGGATCTGTCACAGGGATGCGCAATAGATGAGCGTACAAGAGGGTCTGTGCAGCGCCACCTTTGTATTTGCCGCCCAAGCGAGCCCGAACAGTTTCTTCCAGCTGCGACACGGGAGGAACGTCGGAGAACTCAACATCAACAGCTTGTCCAAGGCATTCGAGAGTTTCGTTGATACCATGGTTTTCCTTGAGGTTCTTGAAAACGGCAGTAGCCGTCTTCGTAAGAACACCGTCCTTCGTCTTGATCCGACTTCCGAACCACCATTTCCCGACAATGACTGGCAGAAGTCCACCGATGACGGCACAGTAGGCGAAAAGGATCCAGAATTTGTTCTTGCCCTCCACAACCCACTTCGGAATCGCAATGCCCATGCTAATCTCTTGCCGACCGTCAGGATCGCCATACTTCTCCCAGTTCTCGCGAACAACCGGGTCGGTTAAGCTCTTATAAGCCTTCGTGATTTCCACGAAGTATGACTCTACTTCCTCCATAGTCTGGTTGACCGCAAGCCTGACCTTGTCCGGATGAAATTTGAGCGAAAGTCTCTTGTAGTGTGACTTGATTGCTTTCTCGTCCGTGCCAATGCTGATTCCAAGAATCTCGTACGGGTCATACATTTTGCTGACGTTTTTGTTATTTATGACCTTGTACACCAAGAAAGCGAAAACAGCCCATCCGCAGATAACGAAGATTGATCTACCAGGGAGCCAGCATTAGCAACAATGAAAGTAACATAGGAAAGGTGTTTACAGTGGGCCAAGCTTCGGTCTCAATAAGGAGCGTTTTCCCTTCTTTTCGATGCGGTCCCGTTGCTCGACGCAAAGAGAACAAGGACAGCCGCCAATATCCACATGTTCTGGAACACCGTTAGATATAAGATTTTCTTGTGAAGACAATGGCAACTCACTTTTAGAGGGAACGAGAGAATAAGAGAGCGGTACGAGGATAAGTGTGAGGAAAGAGAGCATGAAGTAGGCGGCCATCCCGCCGCCTTCATCGTATTGATACTGAGCCATAGCTACACTTCTGGCTCAGGATAGCTGTAAGATACTTTCGTTGTCGTGGAGGGTGTTAGAGAAGTGACCCTTCTATTCCCGACTTGATTTTTGTTGGCAATTGCTGACACGAGTTTCTTGCCACATCAGGGAAACTACTTTTTGCTTAAGGCGACTGACGCGTCCTGACGCTGCCTTAAATGGACTGAAGGGTTGCTATGCCTGTCTGAAATCTACTGATATGTTGCTATGCCTGTCTGAAATCAACTGATGGCCTGAACACACTGAAATAAGCCAATTTTCAGGACACACTCAGTACGTCAGTACATCAGGAGGTCAGTCAAGCATAAGTAAAGACTAAGTACAAGCATGTACAATTCAAATGTCATAGTAAGTACAAATCAGTACACCAGTAATTCAGTACGCCAGTATTGTAGGCTGCGCGCTGCTTTCCTCTCGCCTTCGCTGATAAGGATGTTCATGCTTTTCGTTGTTGGCTGAGCGACTCAAGCACATTTGCCTTGTGCGCTTCGAGAATTGTCCGACTTCCGCCCAAGTGGCATATTCTTCCTGACGCCTGAAACAATTGTCAAACATAAATTCCAGAGTTCTTACTACGGGTTTTCGGAGGACTCGGACATACTATTTTCAATCTGTTCCGAAAGCAATTTCTCTCTTGTCCGATTGCGCACGTTCTGATCATTTTCCCTCAAGGTCCATGTTCTTGAATTACCCTCCACCTTGAATGGTCCGCCGTAGCCGCTCGTGTCAATTCTCGTCACCGCAACCTATCGATCTAGCTCTGCTTCTACATCCTTGAGAAGCAGATTGCCTCCGGTGGGAAGTGGGGGTAGATCTCGGTCTGGCAGTTGTTTGTTCAATAGGGAGTTTTGGTCTGACGCCAGAACGATCGGTATATATCGCAAGTGTTCATACTCCTGGTTTGTTCCTTCTGGATCATCCGAAAAGTGTTTGAGTAAGGCTTTATACTGTAGCTCGAATGCACTTTAACAAGATGACTTACGGCCGTCAGCGAATCAACAAGTATCCCATCGATATGTAGGCAACACTCATTATCTGCAACTTCGCTCACGTCGTAAGGCTTCAGAATAAGCTCTGTGATACGCATCACTACACCTGTTCGGTCGTCCAGCGTATTGGCAAGCCGGATTTTCTGCTTTGCGAATGCCTGGATCATCGAAAGTACGTTCTCGGTGGACAACTGGCTGATTTAGGAGGTGGTCGTGAACTTCCCTTGCCCAGCTCGCTCTCAACTCACATCGTCTTATTCATCAGCGACACAACTCACTTCGATACTGATTGACCAAGGACAGCACCACCGTAGTCCTAGATTTAAGAAAGTAAGACCACTACAGGCCGGAACAAATGACTATTCGAGAAGAGCTCACTCGAGTGGTTGATCCATCCCCTCGCACGAACGTACCACAGATCAAGTTCACTGTACCTTTCGTAATACCGATACCGTATCCGTGAGACAGAACTCTACCTTCACCATCGAGTCCTTGATGCCAACCAGACGGCACGACAGCGCAGCATGTCCGTTCCACACGACCTTGCTCGAGGTGAACTTGATAGCGTTGCCGACAATGTTCGTAATGACCTGGCGCAGATGCAGCGAGTCACCGATGAGCTGATCAGGAATGTCTGGGTAAACATCATATGTGAGGTCGAGGTTGTTTTGCGATGGTCGTACAACGAGAGTCTTGAGGTTACCGAAAACCGTGTGTCTCAGTGAATACCAAACTTGCTCTATCGTCATCCTGCCTGCTTCGAACGTAGTAATTAATCGAAATATTAGCAACTGAATTCGGAAGCATCGGCGGCGGATTAGCTTACTCTTCGAGATATCCAAAATATCGACATTAATCAATAGCAGACTCCGAGCCAAACTATGCACCAGCAGAAGACTCTCGCGCTGACTCTTATTCAAATTGCTATCCAGCGTAAACTCTTTCATGCCAATGATACCGTTCATAGGGGTCGAATCTCATGAGACGTGTTCGCCAAGAACTCCAACTTGGAGCGACTGGCAAGTTCGGCAGCTTCACGAGCGGCGGCGTTCTTCTAAATCGACTCGCGCAAGTAGTGCACAATTTAATTGATTTGATGAGTCTCAAAGGATTCCATCTCGCCTGAGCCTTTGACGGTGATGAAACACGTGAAGTCGCCGTTTATACTAGTAGCTGCAGTACTGATCTGCGCGAAACCACGCACTTCGGTCGTCAAGTTTCCGGCCATGGTGTCAACAGCCATTCTATTCGGAGTGCGTTCAGTAAAAACCACACTACACAATTCAGCGGAATGCTAGTGAAATAAACATACGTGATTTTTTGCTGTGACATGAACATTCTCGATTTCAGCTTGAACACCGAGTTTTTTCGTTCTGACTTCCCGCGCGACTTTGGTCACCCCCGCAGTGAAGAGAGCCAACTGGTCAACCATGCCATTGATGGCCAAGTCCAGAATATCACCCTGAACAGACACGCCCACGATCTCCTGCGTCAAGTCGCCACGAGCGACGGTCGTAGTCGCGACAACAATGGTACGCACTTGAAAGTTCACCTGCGTCAAAGAAAAGTGAGACAATTCTCTCCAAGACAAAAGCGCAGCATAGGTTGACCGCCCATTTGCTGTACTAGTAGTCACAGTCTCGAGCTCCATCGCCCCGCGAAGTTGTCCAGATCAATAATTGTCTAACACATTTAGCTTCGGTTAGATCTGTGTTGATATGATATGTTTGAAGAGCAAAGTATCCGAAATAGACGCATGTGGTTTCGCTGATGAATAAACCAGTATAAGCCTAGTAATATAATAGCAAGAAGAGAAGTCCGTACTTATAGTTCCAGAGGCTTCAAAGGTTGCGCTTATTCTCTTCCCTCGCATGCCCTCATAGATGTTCGCCACCGTAGTCCGATGCTTGTGAACTAGATGTAGCGCCTAGGTTCACGCTACCTTCCGGCGACTTGCTAGAGATTGGCCGGGAGATGCTGGCAGCTGTTTCATGGAAAGATGTTCGCCTCGCGTCATCGCGTTTTTCACTATCGGAGGTGTATCACATTCAACTAGAGGTATGAAGGTGTCTCGCAAGACGGTATGAGGTGGTGTTCCGAGGCCGGGGCCGGGGCCGTCAGCCTGCAATTGACGGACGCGAGATTTACTACGTTGCAATGGCGGTTTCGGCGCAGGAAACTGATATGTGAAGCGAGGGGCATCCAAGGACACATGCGCAAGGCTGGCGCGGGATCGGTCGTGTAGTTCATCTGCCCCCTCATCAATAGCGTCCTCTGCCACCTCTTCAATCGTCAGCGGACGGCCCTTGCCCTTCCTTTCCTATAAGGCGGTGTCGACTCTAGTTGAAGACGAAGGATTGTTACTAATTTTTGATGAAGATCACAACAGTTGGTGATGCAACATGTATCGGCCTATCCTCAGCGGGTGTCGTTCGAAAGGTAGAAGATGCTCGCTTCAGCGTGCACGTCGGAGCTCCTCTCACTATAACAAGGCCGCCCACCTTCTCCTCTCCAGGTACTAAAGACAAATGTGAGTGATAAGATCAAGCAAGAAGCACGTTCTCAGACGTACACTATCGTTTTTTGGTTCATTCGGAAATGTTGAAGTCTAGGCGAGTTCAATACAAGCTTGAGGGTAGGATAAAACATAACTTGTTCAGGCCAATAAGTGGTCTTATGGAATGGGTGGGGGATGGCGGAGAAGTGCTCATAACAAGACTGGAGAACGTACACTGTGTCGTTGAGGGGACGCAGTGGTAAAAAGTTCAAGTTCAAGTTCAAGTGCAAGTGCAGTCCGAGTCACGGTGGCAACTTGAACTTGAACTCTTCAAGTTCCAATTTTAGATTTAAAGCTCCACTGGAAGCATCATCATGGCAAGCAATCCGAACAGCAGACAGACACCATTGGCGACATCTTCCAAACCACTTTGATACCTCAGACTACGGTGATCATTCGGGAAAAAAAGGCAATTCAATAATAAATTTTAATCATGAATCTCCTGGCAACTTTGAAAGACAAGAGCATGCGCACAACAATTTACTCGATAACTCAAGCACATTTGGTCAAACCTGCTACTGGTGGGCCTCAGCCTACTAGATCAAGCCTCGAAGTTCTTGATGTACTTATCCGGTAAGGGTGAGTGGCTTTGGCTCAGGGCCAAAGCTACAGCAAACGTGCTGTGAACGTCAATAGCTGCATCTAGTATTCCAGTACAGCAGATCATGCAAGTGAGAACTTGAAGATGGTTGATCTTGAACAACAGAATGATAACTTACACTCTTTTTGTGCCGCTGATAGCTCGTCAGCTGCCCAGTCACTCATTGTGACCTCACTACTCTTCTTGACGTTCAGCCTCAATACTTCTCCCACTATTTTTTCGAGCTTGACAGTCGGAGTCGGATGCTGGAACCAGAGACGAGGGTTTAAGAGCAGTTGGGACCAGGTCGGGTTTTTGGGCCAGACTTCCGGGTAGACAACGCGTGCCCAATCTGTCAGATCGACACAGGAGCGCACAGAGGTGCGAAACTTGCGCTTTATACGCACTGCGTCACCTGCCATTTCTTCTGTTAGGCCACCTCGCAGGAGAAAAGATAAGTTATTCATACCGTTGATTCCTGCGGAAATTTTCATGACTGTACCATCCCCAAGGAGTTGCGCCAACGTAGGGGGAAGGTCAGTAAGAGTATGCGTCCTGACTAGATAAATGTGGTGTTGAACTGCGAGTTGGATGAGGTCCACGCGATGATTGGGCCCTTCTCCGCCACTTGCCCACTCGATGTCGATCGAGACAAATCTACTAGCTGGTACCTGTGGCAATGATGCATATATTGCAGTCACTGCATTGTCCACACAGCCCGTGCGACACTGTATCGGAACTATATTATGGAGCCTATATTGATGTAATTCGGAGAGAGGTGTTGGTGGTACCCCGAGAAGATCAAGAAACGTTTGCAGTTTCTTGTGTATCTAGCAACAAGTCAGTGTACAGATCTTGATATGAATGAAACAAGTACCTTCGTTTGAGCCCTTGCTGTCCACCGTTGAACGAGCTGAAAGCGGAGGACGGTGCGGAGGTGCAGGCGTGCGTAATCAAGGGAGAGGAGGATGAGAAGGATAGTACGAAGATTTGAGAACATGATTCACGGTGGAATGGCTTGATGATGATCTTGGGGACAATACCCGCTCCCACTTCACACTTATACAAAGTAGTTGAAGTCAGTTTTCTGATTTCCCATTCTTCTAGAAAGAGAGAGGGAGCTATTAGTGCTTTTGTACTATGACTCGGATAAACCGCAAGTTGAACTGATAGTAGGAGATGACAAATGATTTCTTCCGGATGACTTGATTATAAGGCTTCTTTTCATTTTAAGCACAAACGAACAAGAAAATGAGTCATGTTAACTCCGAAGAAGTCGGGAGGATACAACCCACTGCACAAGAAGCTGCTCCATCAGCTCTAGAAGGATTTCGAAGAAAGCCATGAGTAACTCACCATACAACAGTCATCCCTGTACACAACCCGAAACTTGAACTAGAACCGTGCCAAAATGGGAAATGGGCCAACTTGAATGCATCCCAACCCGCTTCGGAAGGAGTAATTTGCATGAAGGCGCGTTTCTCGTCCTCGGAGCTGAGGGAATTGCGCTGTCGGCCGATGATGGACTCATACTGCACATTGAAACCGAGTGTTCTCCGTTTAGGCGGCAATGGTGGCGGGGCAGAGGTGTTTGGCAAGGAATGGGGACACGACAAGTTGACAACAACTTGGATGATGTCGAAAATGCAGTTATATTTTTCCCTTTGCGGCATTTGCAAATTGAGTTGTGAGTCGCTTTGTCGACCTTTGTGCATGCAAGCGGAATATTGGGATGCATCAAACTGCCCGGTGATACATAGCCCCGTATATACGAATCCGACCGCGCAACTTCGCAACCTTCCCTCTCCAGCATCCTTCCCATGTTTTTGGGCTCTTTACGCCGCTCAGGCCAGGCGAACTTAGGATTAGATGTCGATTGAGCAGGGATCCCTGAAGTGAGAGTAGACGGTAGGGATAGAGACTCGTCCCGACTGACTGCTCAGCGCGAGTCCTGTGGCCGCTTATTGTTGAGCTTGAGATGGTCGAGGAAAAGAGGAACGATGGAACGAGAAGAAGCTGACGCGGCCATCGTTCCTTCCGGTGACAAGAAAGTCGGAGTCATACTGGAAAGTTGTCACTGATGAGTCGGGGATACAGGAATGTGAAGAAAATCATACCCATTTGCAGATTCCATACGCGAACGGATGTGTCCAATCCCCCTACCCCCACCCCAAGAAAAGAAGACAATATAATTTTCGGCGTAAATCTTATGCAGATGTTCTCGGAGAACGTATAGACATTCCCCGTGCCGATGCTCCAAAGCTGAAGAAGCCCGTGAGTATTATGATTCAAAAATTAAAAGAACAACTTACTCGAGAAGTACAGTAGTAGCTTTCGCTCACTGATTACTGCACGCATACATCCTCTCCTCGTGCCTGTGAGGGCCGGTTCAGTAACTTGCCTCTTTGCACATCCGAAACGTCGGTGATGCGTCTCGCAATTCAAAACCTGAGAGGAGCGGACCTCGGATGCAAGTGCAGCAACCAGTTTTAATGTCCTGCTCTCTGAGCTGGTCATCAGCCACCACTGACGATGAGCTCTCTGGCATAGCCCTGTCCCTCGGAGAAGGTTCACTCATGATATATGGTTACGGATGTAACCACTCTACCATCACAAATCGCTGAAGAAGTTTGTGTTGTCAACTGTGGAGGTGGACGCGTGCGCATGTGTGCTCGCCATTGCTTTAGTCGGTGGGGGGATACGCGTCGGCATAAATCTGCGAGAGAATCCTGGGTCAAGAATTGGGGCGCCTGCTGTGGGCGCAGTAAATTGCGTAGACGGCAGTGGTTTCGTTCCTCTGCAAAAGCGGTCGAACTCCTACCCCCTTGGTTTCCATACGAGCCTAGAGCGGCGCACGAGTAGAAACGCGTCGACCCACAGGGAGCTAACAAAGTAAGGCGCAGACGTTTTACGCGAGCTGCGCGAGGCGTTGAAACCGATAGAACAATTTGAGCGTGCCGAGACAGGCAAAGCGCGAGTCGGCAGATGCGCGGCGGAAGAAAGAGGTCTATCAGAGTTGTACAAGGTCCCGCATGGTGTTGGGAGAGAATCGGGACGTGCAGGAGGAATTCGATGTTGAAAATTGGTAGAAAAGTGAAGAAGAGAATCTGCGGTGACTTGGGCGTTGGGATACAGTGGTAGTTGAGGAGGAGGCCATGACTACGTCAGTTCGCTACTGAAAAGTCACTTGAGGCCATCAACGATATTATAGAGCTTACTCATCTTGGATGATTGGTTAAAGTGTGTCTGTAAGGTGGTTCCTGCCCTAGGCTGCCAGTGCCAGTGTGTAATAGAGCATGACACGGGTGCAGGTTATCCGTGGGTACCTGCAGGTACCTGGGCCAAAATACCTGCGGTTCCAGGTGCACCCGCACGCAGGTACCTGATTCCCACGCTTACCTGCGGATCCAGGTTTGGATTTTTTTTGCCCAGGTACCTGGCCGGGTACCTGCAAGTACCCGGTAAATCACGTGCACTCATCTTGAGTGCGACGAACGCAACAATGTACCACTACTTTCACCATCTTTCCACTCAACTCTGAGCTATCTCGAGGCTCCCTATAGAAGTTATACTGGCTGCCGACCACAGCGACAACCTCGAGCCCGATGACCGCCTCCCCACCAACTGCGCGCTTGTCTGCCAGGCGAGGTCGACTCCAGCACAGAGTCTGCTTTTCCGTCAGTCCTTCGCCCGCGCGGTCGACCGCAAGACGGAACAAGGCCGCGAGCTTGAAGCGACCGTTGACGTTGTCGAAGGAGAGTGACCAGTGGGTGTGGTGCTGTGGCTAGAGCTGCTGTGCGACGTCGACGTCGGCGTTTCTTGAGACGACGAGGAGTGTGTCGAAGTAGTGTGCTTCGTTGAAGTTGGCGTCGGCGTGGGGGTCGGCGTAGGTGTCGGAGTGGGAGATGCCTTGTGCGCGGTTGTAGTCTTCTTGGTAGTGGTGGGTGTATCGTCGCCACCGTCGCCACCGCTGCTGCTGCCGTCGTTGAAGATTCCGTTGCACGCCTGCGCATCACACTCGATTACAACCATTTAGATCAGGTTCCTCACCACTCCTTCGCTTGCGCAGTCGTCGTATGTCCCAACCTCTCTGACTCGACATCTTGCTCTATGGCCGCGGTGTGCCTGCGCAACAGACGGAGGGTGCCTTTGACGCAGCGCGCATGTGCAAGACAGTCCCATCATTCGAGCACACACTTTCTCGAAGTATGCAAGTTAACTCGAAAGTCTCGAAGCTGCCTACTACGATGACAACATGCGCCATGATCGCCTCCTCGCCAACTGCGCGCTTGTCTTTCGTCCGCGCGGACGACCGCAAAGCAGACGCGGCGAAGATCAAGCTAGAATCTCGTACTGCAGAGGTTGAACTGGTCTTCTGGTACGTCTTTTTCTTGCTTTTTTCTTACCTTCTTCGCACTAATCTCACCATTGATCCCGCTCGTCGCCTTCGACATGCCGCTCGTCCAGCATCCGCAACACCCACCGTCGCCTGTACTCATGATGCGGCCCCACAAGCGGTACGCATCATCGGCCAACTTCCACCATCGCAAACCCTTGGCGCTCACCGCCATCGTCCAGTTCGCCGCCTCCTCGCCCTCTTCTAGCCCATCCAGATTCGACCAAGCCCAAATCCTCTGGCGGCGAGGCAGTCGTCTCTCCGCCAGCCCTTTCGACTGGTCGTGGTCCATGCAAGGCTGTCCACCTCCAGGATACATGGTATGTTATTAATTATGTTTCTATCTTATTACTACACTACTTACAGTTATTACCTGCAGGTCCTATCAGGTACCTGCAATACCTGCAGGTAACGGGTCCAGGTAGACCCGGATCCGTTTCCCACGGTTCCGGGTCGGATCCAGGTATCAGTTTTTTTGCGCAGGTACCTGCGCTTTGCGGATCCGGGTACACCTGCAGGTGCACCCGTGTCATGCTCTAGTGTGTAAGATGATCCCGTGTCAACTCAACTGTACATCCTACGGCAGCGGCTGTTCCTTTTTCCGATAATTGCGTAGGATGCGATCAATAGTGGAGGGTGCGGGCCAAGATGTAATCCTGGAGAGCAGAACGTAGTGTTAAACAGAAAATACACCAGGACGTAAGACAACCTGAGGAAGTTCTCTGTTAACGAGCCTGGTTGTATGGCATGGTGACTACGGCCAGTGTTGAGCATCTTCAATGTCCACCAAGTACTATGCCTGTGGTAGAACAACTTGAAGTTGAAGTCGACAACTGAGTGCCAGCCTGCCAGCCTTAGTAGTGAGTGCCACAACTTCAAGTTGAACTTGAAGTCACCGTGCCAGTGACCGGCGTGCCACTGGCACTGGCAGCCTGAGTGGCAGTGAGCCTGAGTGACTCCGACTCAGACATCACTGGCAGAAGAATTTGCCGTCCATGTCCTCTTCATCTTGCTCCCCGGAACATTGAAGGGATGAAGTAGTGATGTTGAAGGCAACTTGAGCCAGAGGAACTTTAACACGGTGTATGTCCCCGAAATGTTAAAGTAGAAGCACAACACAAACAAGCCTTCGGGTACTACTAGTACGAGTACTAGTAGGCTAGTAGATACTCCTGGCAGCCTGGGGATGCGCTGCATCGTATGAGATGTGGTGATCAGTATTTACAAAATATCTTCAAGTTGAAGGTCATATCATCACACAATCAAGCAAGACATAGGCGTTTTATTCAAGAAAAAGACGACACATCATTGTTTACTATTATCGGAAAGACAAAGTCGAAACATCATTGTTTATCAGGAAGACAGATAGACTCGACGAAGTTTATACCGTGACCATATACTACGGGTAGTAGTATACTAGGACAAGGGCGTCAAAGATTTGAGTCGAGATACGCCTTCGCCGGTAATCCGAAACTCAAATGGCTCTTTGTAAAGAGGATTGGAAGGATTCACAAATCCTTCCTTGGAACTAGGAGGCTTCCGTGTTTGCTCACGCACTTCCTTTGCCCAGTCCATGCGCAGAGCCAAATAAGACTGAGGTGTCCGACCATAAGGGCCATGGTTCCCCACTATCTTGCATATCCTTTTAAGCACGTCCTGCTGTTCATAGGTAAAGAGTGGTTCCCCCGCTGTCAGGTGCAGTACGGATGGTGCGTTTTCTATGAATTTGGAGAGAGATTCGTCGTCACCATAATAATGTCGGTCGTGGATAAGTTTATTCAAATGTTGCCTGAGTGGAGTCTCGTTCATCACCTCAAAAACGACATGTTCAGAAGACGTAATCATCTGCATCGCGTTGGAAAGGATAACAGCTTTCTCCCTGTGCGTATTTCGCCGCTTCTCCAGATGCAGGATCTTCGATAATTTTTTTCGGTCTTCGTCATTTTCCGGCCACTTTCGCACTGGCACCGGGACTTCCGTGAGATTCGCCTGCTTGACAACTTCCGCTAGTGTGTTCAAGGATAATTGGTCGAAAGAAGCTGAGACTTCCTCAAAACTGCGCTGTATATCAGCTGGGAGAGCTTTTGGAGGAAAACCTTTGGCCGACGCATGGGGTATGTCCTCAGAGCCATAGTATTCGATGTCGCCCTCTTCGGCCATCTTTGCAAAGAGTTCCTCGAAATAGAACTTAGGCAGGTCCTTCAGATCGAGGACACCCTCTTCTGATGGATCAAGATTTGGGAACGGTTTGCACGTAAAGTCATCTATGCTGGCATCCCATGTGGACTCCTGCTCGTCGAGTGTGGTGGCTGGCTGTTGTGAATCCAACTTCTTCAGCTTGCGATTGAGGATGACATACAACCTTCGATGGAATTCGAAGATAAGATAGAAGCGCACAAGAAAGAAACGGAACTTTTCGATGGATTTTGCGTCAGGCGACGGCTGCCAGGAGTTTGTGAAGGGGTATTTGGATTTAAGCTCTGCTCTCGCGCCCTCTACCAAGCTGTGCAGCTTCTTTTCGGTTTCCCTCAGCGTCTTCACGGCCCGGCCCCTCTTTTCCTCACTACACTTTGGGTCCTTTGTCGTCACCTCCACCTCCTCTGCTTTCTTTTTCGCCTTAGTAACCGCCTCCTTGTATGTCGTATCCTCCTTGCGGAAGTCTGCTAACTTGTCTTCAATCCCTGCTAACCACTCTTCGTAGCGTGCTTTCTCTGAGGATATGAGGCTTTCAGGTAAAGCGGTGAGCAGGTCATCAAACAGATGCCTTGCAATGGGAACCTTTCCGTCCCGGCGCATGGTTGGTTGGGCAGTGAACTCAGCGTAAAGCTCGTTTACACCTCTGATGAGCCCCGCTGTCTTGACACCGCCATCACCAGTAATGTCAAAAGGGGCAACCGATTCGATCTTGAATTTGTTTGGGAAAACAATGGCAAAAGCCATATAAAGAATGTTCCTGGCGTCCTCGAAGACGTGTCGTAGTTTAATACTACAAGCTGCCGCTTCGCTCTATGTGAGAACTCATGAGTTTAATTTGTTTTGCAATAGCTTTCAAGATGACTTACCGATTCAGCTGCTACGGCAATGATTTGAAGCTCGCGTATCATGACAGCGAACGATGCTATAGTCCGCGTCAAAAGGTCGTCTTTGGAGCGGTCCGCCTTCCGTTCAGCATCCAATGTCTGGTCCGCCTTCCGTTCAGCATCCAATGTCTCCCTACGAGCCAGCTTTTCGTTCATTTGAAGCACCTTGTCGGTGGTGCTTCGAATCATATCAAATTGACTGTCAAGCCTTTTGCTAACATTAGCTGCCATGACGGAGTGTAGCGCATGGATGCCCTCCTCAGCTGCAGCCCTCGCAAGCATCGGGTAATTCAGGGTTGCCTGGTCCTTTATATGTTGTATCTCGTTGGAGAGAGAATCGACTTTCTCCTGCAAGGTCTTTATTGTCTCCGAGTAATCCGTGTTCTCCGATTTGGCCGCCTTTTTTTTCGTGGCTTTCAGATCTTCCTTTTTTTTGTCAAGATCTTGAGATCCAACATTCTGCATCGCCCGTTCCAGCCGTTCATCCACTTTCTTTTTTTCATCAGTATTCGCCGCCCGAGCTGCCGCTCCATGCTTGAGTTTTGTTATCACCTGGTTGAGAACTTTGGCAGTCTCGACCAGCTTTCCTCCAATGTCCGTCCATTCCTTGCCCGCTTTGTCCAAGTCGCCCCCTATCCCATTGAGCATGGTGACTGACAAGTCGCTGGTTGGGTATAGGAAAGAGATAAGAAGCAATCTACACAGACTGGCAATGTCACTCACAGGTTCGTTTTCAAGTCTTCGACACTGTTTGACGGCTTGGAGTCCACGTCCGACCCAGGTTTTGCCACCCCACTGCCAGTGGCACCGGCACTGGCGGCCTCGCTGACAGTAGAATGGAATGTCATCAAGATGCAATTAAGCTCAGGCTGGCAACACTACTCACAATTCCAAATTGGATGTGTCTGGTTCCGCCTCAGTGGCAGACGTCAAATTGCCACTGCCAACTCCTAGTCCGACCTCAAACTCCGATTGTGACCTCAACCCGGGCCCTGCACTTGCAAGAGACTCCGAGTCGGACATGGAGACGCCGGGCCCATTCACTGGCAGGCTGTCAAGAGAATGTCCTGGTCACATACTTTGAAGGCTGGCAACATGAATGACACTTACTTGATTGCTGATTTGCCACTGTCATCTCGCTGTACCAACTGAATGAGAAATTCAATCCATTTCACCATGTCTGACCGCGTCTTTATAAGCTCGGGCCACGGATGGGCTCCATTTTCGCCGGAAGAAACTATTCCTGTTTGGACTTTTTTGTGAAAGAATTGAAATTACTACTAATACTAGTTTTTGAGACATGTACTACATACCAGCTCGTCTGGCATCATCTGGACCCAGCAGCAGTCTGACTTCGATTGGCCCGGGAGGCTCAGGCTGAGTGCCAGTGGCTTGCTGGCCCGGGATGCCAGTGTTAACAGGTAGCAGTGGCATGTTAGCGTGAGGGACAACACTGGCAGACATTCTGAAGGGATAGTCGTTGAGTTGCTGGCTTCAAGATGATGTGGGGGGCATCATGATGGGGTCCGCTGCCAGTGGCAACTAAAAGCTATTCACCGTCGGAACGTGAACTTGAAGAAGTTGATGGAAGTCGGATACTACCGCTGCCAGCAGGCCACACCGTGACTCAGGCTGACGGAGTGCCGTGAAGAGTAGTACTATATTTAAATTTAAGTACTCAGGCTAGTACTACTATGCCAGTGATACTACTACTACTAGTAGTAGGACTTCCCAGCCTCACTGGCACTGGCAGTGCCACAGCATGAGTGCACCCGCCGCGAGTAGTACTACTACCGTAACTACTAGTACTACTACTACTACTAGTACTTACTAGTCGAATTTGAAGTTGATGATCTCAGCAACTTGACAGCTCGGCCGCCGCAGTTCGCTTCGGAGTCCGAGTCCTCGCCGGATAGTACTATAGTAGTACTATACTTGTTTGTGTTTCACGGCATGATGATGCGGAGGCACCGTGATCATCATTATGATGGTACTGGATGCCTTCCCGTAAGGATTTAGGACGACGATTCTTATCCTAAATCCTCTTCCGAATATTATCCGGGAACGGAGCCAACTTTCCGGTCGACGTCGGTCGTCCTAAATTACTGAGATCAAGGAAGGGCTCTAAACATTACAGCAGCGTTCTCACATACCATATTTAGTAGAAGTGAAGATTATGTGACGCACCCGCTTCCATTTTAAGCAATTTTATCTATGAAAATAATCCGGCAGACCTCACCGTGGCAACCGGAAAGGAATTTAGGACCCGTCCTAGATGTTGCTTACGGTTTAGGATGGCTGTCCTAAACCTGTACCTGACGGAGTTTCAAAGATTTAGGACAGCCTCCGCCGTCCTAAATTCTTACGGGAAGGCATCCACTAGAGTAGTGACGCAGCCTGCGGCTCAGGCTGAGTCGGAAGCCACCATACTCAGGCTATGCTTCCCGTACTAAGGATTTAGAACGGCTTTTTCGTCCTACAAGTAGTATGTAGTACTAGTACTAAACGGCACGGCTCGGAGCCAAACTCTCCGTCTTGCCCGGGCCCTAAATTTCCAGGATCTAGCAGAGGGGAAGGGTCTGCCAGATGGTCCGTGTCTAGGACAGTCGTCCTAAATGCCTGCCTTGCTTACCGTACTAGTAGTAGTATCAGGTAAGATATCATAAGTACACCCTGATACCTTACCTTCAAGTTCAAAGGTAAGTTATACCGCGGGACTCCATGGACCGGCAGAACTTCTGCTCAAGGCCGGCGGTGGACGGGTGGCTTCAACCTCCCTAAATGCTTGCCAGCCTGAGTGCCAAGCGGGGTCTTATGGGTTTCAATTTCGGGTGTCCTAAATCCTTCATCCAGTGGCGCCACTGGCAGTGATACCGTGACTCAGGCTCAGCCTGAGCCTGAGGCTGCCACTGCAGTGCCAGTGGCAGTGAGGCTACTAGTTCTGGGAGGAAGGGCACTGCGTTCCGGAATTGCGTGATAACGCTCAGGGAAATCTGCCTCCCGTGCGAACGTCTTCAAGTTGACAAATGGGGGACTCGGACTCGGAGTAAGGGACTTGCCGGCGAAGCTCGGCCCGTTTTCTACTACTGTAGTATTAGTAATAACTTGAAGTTGCCCCTCAGGCTCACTGGCACTCACTGCCAGTGGCTCACTCAGGCTACTACTAGTACTAGTAATAGCCTACTACTACTAGTACTACTCAGGCTGCCGGTGGCATGCCACGGTGGCGACACTTGACCTTCATTCCAACTTCACTCACCGTTTGAATAACCCTTGCCATTACTTTCCTCTCAGGCATACTACTACTACTACTAGTATTCCTAGTAGTAGTACTCACTGCACTGCCAACTTGATCTTGAAGTAGCTCAGGCTCTTCGTTCAGTCACTATCAAATCTCCAAAATGTCAAGTTCTGATCTCGGGGATACTCCAAGCTCTTGCTTGGACACAGACGAGGACGAGGACTAGAGCATGACACGGGTGCACCTGCAGGTGTACCCGGATCCGCAAAGCGCAGGTACCTGCGCAAAAAAACTGATACCTGGATCCGACCCGGAACCGTGGGAAACGGATCCGGGTCTACCTGGACCCGTTACCTGCAGGTATTGCAGGTACCTGATAGGACCTGCAGGTAATAACTGTAAGTAGTGTAGTAATAAGATAGAAACATAATTAATAACATACCATGTATCCTGGAGGTGGACAGCCTTGCATGGACCACGACCAGTCGAAAGGGCTGGCGGAGAGACGACTGCCTCGCCGCCAGAGGATTTGGGCTTGGTCGAATCTGGATGGGCTAGAAGAGGGCGAGGAGGCGGCGGAACTGGACGATGGCGGTGAGCGCCAAGGGTTTGCGATGGTGGAAGTTGGCCGATGATGCGTACCGCTTGTGGGGCCGCATCATGAGTACAGGCGACGGTGGGTGTTGCGGATGCTGGACGAGCGGCATGTCGAAGGCGACGAGCGGGATCAATGGTGAGATTAGTGCGAAGAAGGTAAGAAAAAAGCAAGAAAAAGACGTACCAGAAGACCAGTTCAACCTCTGCAGTACGAGATTCTAGCTTGATCTTCGCCGCGTCTGCTTTGCGGTCGTCCGCGCGGACGAAAGACAAGCGCGCAGTTGGCGAGGAGGCGATCATGGCGCATGTTGTCATCGTAGTAGGCAGCTTCGAGACTTTCGAGTTAACTTGCATACTTCGAGAAAGTGTGTGCTCGAATGATGGGACTGTCTTGCACATGCGCGCTGCGTCAAAGGCACCCTCCGTCTGTTGCGCAGGCACACCGCGGCCATAGAGCAAGATGTCGAGCTCAGAGAGGTTGGGACATACGACGACTGCGCAAGCGAAGGAGTGGTGAGGAACCTGATCTAAATGGTTGTAATCGAGTGTGATGCGCAGGCGTGCAACGGAATCTTCAACGACGGCAGCAGCAGCGGTGGCGACGGTGGCGACGATACACCCACCACTACCAAGAAGACTACAACCGCGCACAAGGCATCTCCCACTCCGACACCTACGCCGACCCCCACGCCGACGCCAACTTCAACGAAGCACACTACTTCGACACACTCCTCGTCGTCTCAAGAAACGCCGACGTCGACGTCGCACAGCAGCTCTAGCCACAGCACCACACCCACTGGTCACTCTCCTTCGACAACGTCGACGGTCGCTTCAAGCTCGCGGCCTTGTTCCGTCTTGCGGTCGACCGCGCGGGCGAAGGACTGACGGAAAAGCAGACTCTGTGCTGGAGTCGACCTCGCCTGGCAGACAAGCGCGCAGTTGGTGGGGAGGCGGTCATCGGGCTCGAGGTTGTCGCTGTGGTCGGCAGCCAGTATAACTTCTATAGGGAGCCTCGAGATAGCTCAGAGTTGAGTGGAAAGATGGTGAAAGTAGTGGTACATTGTTGCGTTCGTCGCACTCAAGATGAGTGCACGTGATTTACCGGGTACTTGCAGGTACCCGGCCAGGTACCTGGGCAAAAAAAATCCAAACCTGGATCCGCAGGTAAGCGTGGGAATCAGGTACCTGCGTGCGGGTGCACCTGGAACCGCAGGTATTTTGGCCCAGGTACCTGCAGGTACCCACGGATAACCTGCACCCGTGTCATGCTCTAACGAGGACGGTTCAGAATCCAGCTTTGGTCTCAACACTCACAGCTCAAAGTCCGCGATCATCGAAGACGAGAGCGAATACGAAGTGTATACAAATCCTGTAGAGGTTAAGTTCGGTAGGACCACATATTATCTATATTTCAGTGTGTGGTTTGGCTTATCTTCAATGACTTGTCAGAGGACCTACCCTTTGGTTATCGCTCGGGAGCATATATCGATAGCACGGTGGTCCAGTCAATCACCAAAAGCTTAGAGTCCAAGCTAGAGCATGCAAATCGCTTCGGGTTTTCGTCGAACGATTTCAAGGAAACACTTGTTCTGGCTGATCGGCTGGGGAGGTACTTTGATACGTCAAATCAGTATATCAGTAACCGGGTTAGGGAAGCACAGGCTCTGCAGAGGAAGACGGCTGTGATGCTAGACCAGTTTCGGATCAGTACATACCAGTACACGGACATGATCTTCAAGCTAGGTGAAGAACTAGCTATCCTGATGCGTTATACGGTAAGCTGCAAATTAAATCAAAAGCTTGAATGCACGTCTCTAACCGCTTGTTCTTATGGTAATGCGCTATAGCCCGAGGAGCCACTTGAGCTGCTTATCCGCAAGCGTGTGGAGGAATCAAGACTTGCTGTCGCCACGGCGTTCATATCTGTTCTTCCCGGCTTTTTCCCGTCAGGGAAACTCATCAATGTTTTCACTGGGGACGTCATCTGGGATAATTTCTTGTCTTGCTTAGTCGCCCGATATCATTCACACCATGCAATCGTGCGTTGGCAACGTAAATTTGAGGATGAGGAGGCCGGCAATCGATTGATACAGACAAAATCTGTCTTTTCTGCCATAAGGATCGACATCAAAGGCACAAAGCTCGAGGAAAATGTTCGTCGTGAACTCTCTGCTCAATTGAAGCACTTTACGCCAGTCGTGGGCGTGAATCTTAAAGGCTCTACAAGCAGGCCCCGAAACCCAAGGCTTGCGCTCAAGTTCTTTCTCCCCCTACTTATTTGGTCATATAACGAGTGCAAGGATTGGATCGTCTTCCTAGACAAATGCCGTGCGGAACAATTGCCAAAGTCGCCCGTTGGTCAACTCTCAGAAGCAGAAGTCAATTGTTCTGCGACTCAGGCGACTCCGACTGTCTTTCAATCCGGAACAGCACGAGAGGCTCGGCGTCGATGGAAACGTGAACTTGAACGTGCCGGTGGAGAAGCTGCTCTAGCTGACTTTCATCGACTCATTCAGAAGTCAATGGATATTCTTGGCGTCGACTCGGCTGATGGTGGAACGTCCTCATTGGAGAATAATCGACAAATCCAGCGCGAATACGGAAATTATTCGGTTGTTCTGCGCAGGTTCAACTGGATCAGGAAATGTTTAATCATCCTCTGTGATGATTCGCTTCTGGATCTGTTGCTCATGAATGATGGTGCAATGCAGCGCTTCTCCAGGGAGATGGACTTTGCTAGGCTGGGCATTATCGAAGTGACTCGAGCCATTAGGCAATTTGACGATGCTGATCGCAAAGATATAGACAAGGAAAGACTCGACAGGGCCGCCGAATTTCTCCACAAAGATATGGAACACATCGATCATGCCCTTATTCCGGCAGAGCAAATTTTTGACTCTTTACTCCTGAAGACAGTCGACGATTTACTTCGTAATTATGGTCCATTTTATTTAACAGATTATGGAATCCTATTTGCTCTTCTCGACAAATTGGATCCCATCACGGACACCGACTCGGATGTCAATATGAGCTCGGCGATGTAACTGGCGGTTGCATATTGGACCATTCCCCGACACGAAGTGTTCTAGGGTTCACCAGCGCGCGATTCAAGTTTAAGTTGTGGCCGTGTTAAATTTTTATTTCGTTTTACTATGTTTATGACAAAAGTCAAGGACTCGGA
The DNA here is from genome assembly GCA_910574455.1 of Trichaptum fuscoviolaceum. Taxonomy (NCBI): domain Eukaryota; kingdom Fungi; phylum Basidiomycota; class Agaricomycetes; order Hymenochaetales; family Trichaptaceae; genus Trichaptum; species Trichaptum fuscoviolaceum. The sequence continues at coordinate 1,730,849 of CAJSYZ010000001.1, forward strand.
TTGTACTAGTACTACTCATTCTATGCCAGTGCTTACTCCCTTTTCAAGTTTAACTTAAAGCTCCTCTCGCACTATGCTGCACTATTGGTAGTTAGTACTAGTAGCAACTATGTGACATCGTTTTCTTGATTACTACTATATACTGCAAAAAAATTATTTATTTATTCATAGCATATGCTTCAAGTTGATAGTACTACCGTGACTAGTACTACTAGTAGTCTGTGTTCAACTTGAACTTCAACTTCAAGATGGTTAAATTAGAACTTGAAGTAGTACTAGTAGTAGTAGTAGCCTGAGGCAGGTTATTGGTTCATTTCCAGTTGTTGGCAAGTTCCATGTTATTGTACACTTTTTACTTGAAGTTTTCTATGTTCATACTAGTAGTACTAGTACCAGTAGTAGTAGTACTCAGCCTGAGGCTGCCAGTGCACTGCAGCAGTGGGAAATTTTGACCACTGCCACTGACAGTGGCATCCGACATGATCCAACTTGAACTTGAAGTCTAAGATGCACCGACTAGTAACACTACAATTCTAGTATAGCTAGTACCATAATCCGTCACTGAACATTTAAATGTTATATCCTTACTTCATAAGTTTCAAGGTACTTTGTGAGCTAAATGAGGGTTTATCTTTATTGTTGCCTACTTTCGTACAATGTTTCATGCATGTGCATGTCAGCAAATCGGTTAACATAGAATCTATTGTAAAAGTCCAGGGACTCCTCAGGTGTCAATGACTTCGGAGGACATTCATCACCCTCTGGAACCCCAAGGAGGTGAGCTAAACGGAAGATACTCCCTAGAGCTATCACGGATAACTTTGGAGTTTTTGAGTCACCGTGACGGGGGTAGCCTGACTCCGAGTCGGAGGTGTCATTCAGGTCACTCCGGCGAGTCCGAGTCAGCGGTTGACGGCAACTTCCAATAGTACTACGCTGGCACGCGGTAGAGGTCTCTGACTCATACTCTGGCTCGACTATCCACATTCTTGTTTTTCTGTCAGGTGAGTCTCCAACGTTCTTGAAAAACTGGACAAGGGCGCATTCCTGACGTTCTCCATTGGCGGTGAAGGAGAAAAGAAGCATAACCCGAGCAATTCGCATCCCTGCAAACCCCTTTTTGCGAGAACTAACTTGGACAAGAACGACATCACGTCGTGGTTTTCCGCGCCAAGAGGGATTGGACCTGATCACCTCCCTCATTGCTTGCTCTATAGGAATTGATTCGCCGCGGTAGGCGAAATACGCGGTAGCTGAATGGAAGATGGCAATGTCATTGCCCATGTCCAGTGCAAACTGTTGTTCGGCTATCAGGCTTTCAGAAGCGCTTCCGAGGTCATAGTATCCTAATTCGTTCAAGTTGCACCTTTCGTACTTGCAGAATAAGTATATTTTGATGAGTCGTCGGAGCTGTCGGAGTTCCGGATGGCCTTTTATCGCCGCAAGAGCGTTGAGCTGTTTGGGGTACAGCTTACTGGACTCTGTAAGGATAGCAACGAATAAGTCAGATATCCAGCGCCACAATTTGAAGCTCGTGTTACTGACGTTGTTTCGAAGCCATTAACATCAAGCTCGAAGGATCACTTCTACCACCTAAGCAAAACCGATGTTCTGTATTTTCCACATCATGAAGAACAACACTACTTTGCAGTCCTTCCACTGATGAAGTGCTGAAATCATCCAGGTCAGCAATTTCGTTGTGCCCTTGATTACCCACAGTGCCATCGAGAAAAATCATCTGTATCATTGGCTGCTCCTGCCACACCAATACACTGCAACTGCTCCCTCTGATTCGGGATCCTCTCAGCATCATCCTCCTCCGGCTCTGACATATTCTTCCGCAGAACATCTCGCAAAACTTTCCACGTAGCCTCGGATAGCGTATCGTCTAGCATTCCACGCCGTTTGAAGTCTGACCTCGATGCAATAAGTTTGCTGAGTCGTTGGTTTGCTGTGATCATCTGGCCCAAGGGATCATTTCTGTTCGAGCGTCGCCACGTTTCTTTGACCGCATAAATATGTTTATTCTCTGTAATCGATGAACACAGCCCGCTCGGTGCAGCAAACAGAGGGATCAATGTTGGATAATGGACCATAGCATGCTGTCGTGGTAGTGAAAAGTTATCCCGGATGCCCTTAGCTATGAATATTTGCCGATAACGGTGAAAGTGATCCAAAGAGGCTTTGATTTGATCAAGAGTTGAGGCTGTAATCGTGTACCGACGCACAAGGTAACAGAAGTCTAGAAATGCACTTAATGTGCGAATCATATCATCGTGTGCAATGCCCACGATAGCCGGAAGATACACCTAAGCAAATTGCATCAAATATCAGCAAACCACTGCCTCGAACAAGATAAAAAGGTCACATACTTTCATAAGTGCCTTAGAATCATTGCCTGTCCATTGCTTGAAGCCTCGGCCTTCGGGGAATCTGCGAAGTCCAGGAAAAGGAGCAGCAACTCTGATTCTACGCGGATGTTAGCAATGGTATTTACATTAAACAACTTGCGAAAAAAATCACCTTTTATCCACAATATCCAGCTCTGACGTGGTCAAGCTCTGACATATCCACTCGACAAGATGATCCTTGAACACGCCTTTGATGATTTGGTGCAGCAGGTCCGGAGATATGAGATCGCATATATCTGCGCGTGGAATGTCATTGGTGAAAGGCTACGGAGCAACGTATCAGTTGCAATATACGCATCCAATGAATAATTTGAAGCACGTACCACAATGTCCTGGTGGAATCCGTACTCTTTCCGAATTGTTGCTTTATTCATGTTGTTGGCGTCTACCTGTTCTATCAATCGTTCGTGCAGCTCTTTTGTTCGAGGAATTGATACAAATTCCGGATTATCGAGGTCCTTGTGAGGCGCTGTGCATCTATAATGTCGAAAGTAAGTCATCACCACAGAGCTTGATTTCAGGAAAGCCTGAGGGCGGTAGTACTTACTTTGCAGCACCATCCAGTACATATGGCGCAAAGGCTGACCTGTTCCGGATAATCGGCTATATATGAGCCGAGTCCGAAAACCGACCTACGCAAGTGACCATCAGGGCAACGGAGAATGGTTTTCTGAGTGTTCATGATCATTGCGGATTTCAGCGAGATTAAGATCCTCGATATAGACGAATGAAAGATCTGATGTCGAAAGTGCCGGAAGTCATCTGACTTTTCGTATTGCCGCTCAGCTGCAAAGCATCAGAAGTCAATTGAATAGATCACTATTAACACATACTCTTTGGTATTGCCAGAAATGCTATGAGCTGGACTGTATTCAGTTTCTGGGACCGCCGGGCCTTGTTTGATACATTCCCAATCGAGAGATACAAAGGATAGTATTCATTATTGCCAGTTCCAACAGAAACCGTTGTCTTATCGCTCCCTAAAATGACCGGGACGAACATAGATCCATGGACTGCTTTATCTTCTGCGTAGATCTTGTTCTAAGTCAAGGATAATAAGTATCTGTGCGAGTTAATGAGTCATGACTTACAGCCTGTTCCCAAGCAAAATTCCCGGACATGTAATTTCTGAAAACTCGTTCTTTGTCATTGATATTATTGGTGTCCTCCTTTGTCTGAAATTCACGAAACGGGACAAAGTCAAATTCGCCTTCTAAAGCCGGGTTATCCACCAAATTTCGGATTACTTCCAAAGGATCCCGATACCATACATCATATTCTTTCCTCTTCCATGACTCGATGTTCTCGTTTGTCGCTTTTTGGCCATTGTCGTTAGTGTAGAAGTTACTGAAGGATTTCCAAGATACATCACCGACTTTTGTAGTGTCAATGATCTTGTACAAATTTTGTGCATCTCCATCGAGCAGTGCACCAGCTGTATCCAGACTTGAGTCATCATCATGATTGGGATCTGTCGCGTCCAATTCGGGATATCTAATAGATTTTGCGTTCTCCGTGGACTGAATTAGTTGATAAGCCTTCATAATTCCGAGAAGCTTTGTTATGTTGCCAGCAGACATTTGCTCTTCGCGATAGAGAAAATCTGCGAGCTCGAAATCTGCTCGGCACGAATAGGGAAACCAGTCATTTGACGCAGGTTCGTTCCGTGAAACGGGCGGTTCTTCCTTTTCTAAGAAGTTCCCTTCTTCATCGCATGGAGTGGCTGCACGATATTTGGTGTCAGAATGCTAAAGTAAACTGGGGACATCATACTTAGCGCGCACCATTTAAATATCTGTGATACACCTTTAAGTTATCATTGTTCTCTTCATAATCTCCAATGTCGGAGTCCAGATCAGCAGAAGATAGGTCTTGGTCTTCAAGTTCGTCATCTCCAGTGTCAGCATGGGACAGGCAATCAGGACCGTCTAAATCTTGAAGCAGCTCGTCTCGGCCTATGCTAAGCATCGAGATATCCTGTGTGAGTATAGAAATGTCGTAGTCGTAACTTGAAGAGTTGCAGCCACTTTCATCTTCATGATGGCCCTCCAAGTCTGTTGGAAGTTCAGGAGAGCCGGGAAGAGCTTGAGGTGTCGAAGGTCGTGCGGGTCGCTTGGGTGAGGAATCCAAGTCGTAACCACAAGCAGCAGGTCTTGTTGCAAATGATGACGGGTGAGCTGAATATTCATGTCTTGTCCTTGCGGATTGATTCTTGAACCTCCTGCTGCAGAAGGAGAAGGTGCATCGAATAGTCGGGGGGAAGATATCTGTAAGATGAACGGGTTTGGGCCTTCGCCGAGTTACCGGCATTAGTTCCAGTAAATTGAACGCTGAATTTAAAGTTGAATGGCACGCTCACGCGGTGACGCCCGCGTAGTAACAACTTGAAGTTAGTAGTACTACTAGTAGTAGTACCGGTAGCCTGAGTAGCCACAGCCTCAGGCTGTCAGTGACTCAGTGGCACCGCCGCCAGCCTGCCAGTGAGCCTGCAAGTGCCAGTGAGTAGTACTAGTACCAGTAGCACTGTGATAGTACTAGTAATAGAGCTAGCCTGAGTATCCGAGTGTCCAAGTCCGAGTCTGAGTCAGGCTCATTCCGAGTCAGCCTAACTTGAAGGCTGCCAATCACTGGCACTGCCAGTGCCAGCAAGTGCAAGTGGGCGTAAATTTTCCTTGAATAGGCGCCCTCATCTCCAACTTCAACTACAACTTGCACCTTTGCCAACTCGATTCACCATCGAAACTCATAGCACCTGTCAGCGTGCCTCGACTTGAAACACTGCACAAGAATGTCAACTCGAAGACAAACGCGGGCTAAGAATAGCAATCAGCACCCGGGAGCCATAGTCAATAAACTCAGAACACGTCAAACGAAAGAGGAGGTATTGAGGGAGAAAGAAGAGAAGGAGAGAAGGAGAGAAGAGCAGGCCTCAAAGCGTGGTGAGGCATTGAGGGAAAAGGAGGAGAAGGAAAAACAGAAGGAAGAACGGGCAGCTCTGCGCGAAGCTGCGGCTCAACAAGCCGCGGATGCGAGAGAGAAGAGAAAACTTGATGCGGAACAGAAACGGGCAGCAAAAGAACAAGAGGCATCTGAGAAGGTACGCAAAAAGAGAGCTGCAGCAGAGCAACAGGAAACAGCAATACTGGAGACGATGGAGCTTGAGAAGAATTTGTCGAAGGCTCTTGACATTCGCACCCAGATGGGCTCAACTGCACCTAAGCTGGCTGGCACTGACAAACGAGGGCTAAAAAAACCGAAAGACACTCCTGAAGCTAGTGAGTCCTTATCTTCAAGACAGCGACAGTCGAGTTACCAGATATTGGCATTGCAGGTTCAACGAACGAGGAAAAAGACAGCTTTTGTGAAGCTGAAGGCAATGCAAACTTTTATGTTCGTAAGTTGCATTACCTTTACGACTTTAGGTTTTGAAAGATGAACATATTGACTCACGTTATGATGCAGCCAATTCCGATGGACCAGATAGAGAGCGCGCAAAAAAGGCGAGGAAAAAGGACACCAGAGGTGCACTTCCTTTCCGTACTTGTGTGCAGGGCGCAAAGGCTTCAAGTCGTATCATAGGAGGCACTGGCTATCATAGTACGCTTGCAGGACAGGACAGCAGTCTTTCTGGTGAGGATACAGACATGATAGACTCGCCCAATACGTCGAAACGGAACGATAAGACAAAGCGACCTGTCAGGGCACTTCGCAACACAGATGGATCCACTTTCTTCGGCGGAGAGGGCAGAAATCCTGAGATCGCAAGGAAGATAGTAGAAGATATTGACTTGTGAGTTTGAAGTCGTACTACTCAACCGTTCGCATCATAGTACGAAAGATGAGTTTCAAATTCAAACAAATTCAAGTTGATAGTAAGTGTGAAGCTTGATTTAAACTCAGCTACTTGAAGCTTATCATTGTAGTACTACTTACTACTACTACTAGTAGTACTAGTACTGATAGCTTGAATGCGCCCGCCACTGCCAGTGGCAGTTTGAGCGTGCCACGCGTGCGCCAGTGACACTGCCAGTGGCAGCGACCGTGGCGGCCCGGCGGGTCACCGCCGTGCCACACTTCTTCAAGATCATCATGAACCCGAACGTTGCAGCTTCTTCACTTATAATGCTCACATCCTTATCTTTGTTTCAAGTTGTGAGCCTGGCTGACACAAGGAAAATTTAGGCTCCCCGCCTCGGTGCAAGAGGATGCAAACTTTAGTCCTTGGGAGGATGAAGGAGAGACAGTAACCCTCACGAGTTTTCAAGGTGTAAAGAATAGCTTTGCGAGCGAGCGACAGACGGCACATCTTGTTGACTCCGACACTGATAATGTGAGTTGGTTAAAGCATTCATTAGACTGGCAGATGAAATCTTAATATTTTGATTGTGCGTTTAATTAGGACGCGAGGAGACTTACAATACCGCCCCAAGCCAATGTGAGTGCCGCTTAAAGTTCAAAGAAATCGTTCGATTCACAGAGACTATGCATCGGTGGAGTCCCATGCACAACGATGGCTAATTAACAATGTTTCTGTATCGTATCAGGATGGAGCCAGCAATAAATCGAAGAAAAGGAAGCTATCCCGCGACACTCTCTCCGACTTGCAGGCTCCTACAACGTTGGTAAGTGGCATCAAATGTCTTGCTTCGTTCGCGCTACTTATCCTTCCTTCTTTGTGCTCTGGAGAAGAAGAATATCAGGAGACAATCGGCCGTTCAGGTGAGTGTTTCACATCAAAGCATGGATCTGGTGCCGGACTTTCTTGTGTCCTTCGGCGTCGACATATCTTTACTTCATTACTTACCAAACCGTACTCTGAATAGGGCGCGAAAATGCAGAGAATCGCCAACTCCCAGCTTGATGTAACGGTAAGTTTATTCTGCTTTTACCCCCTCACTACTCACCTGTCATCTCGTCAGGAGGGTATTACTGTCGATGGACATAGAGAGCAATCGCCGGCGTTGTATCTGCAGATGCAGGTATGTGTAGGCATCGACACTCAATAGGACAACTTTCTGCACCCCTTTCTTTGGCAAGGATCTGGTCGTCTACTAAGCTTTGCTTATTGTAGGACAGCATGATCGCGACTAATAAGAAGAGGAAGTCACCGCCGGACTCTAACTCGCATGCCGTGGTAATTCTTGCATTTCCACCCAATATTCAGATCACTTCCTTACTATCTAAAACAGACTAGCATGAACGTGTATATGAAGAAGCCGTCATCACAGGCTGCCTCGACAGTTAGTGTTAATCCTTCTAATCTCCATTTCATATCATTTCTGATTAAGCAACAAGGATTTGAACCTCACTACTAGTAACAAGAGTAAACTGCAAGACAGTCATTCTCAGGCTGATATACTGGTATTCAATTCTCTTCGAGCTTTTCTTGGTAACAATTCCTCTAATTGCTACAGATGAAATCTTCTACTTCTATTCGCAATTTGAAGAGGTCTCTGGCGGCTCATGCGCAACATATTGCAAGTGTGAGCTAATTGCTGCAATTGATTCGTGTACTAATTCAAGGCTCCTTTAACAGGCAAGTGGTTGTGAGGTGTCGCTAACACCACGAGCACAATCACCTGCGATGACGACAGTATCCATCAGTCCTGAACCCGAAGTGCTCGCAACCAAGGCTCATCTTGGTCATCGCAAAGTCTCTCGGACTACTAGCTCTGTGCGTTAATCAAATCATGTCTATGATATACATCCACTAACTTGCAGAAATGCAGACATCTGTAGGGCTTGAGGACAAGGATAGAAATAGTATCGGAAGGGAGGGATCCCGCGCTCCCGGCAAAAAAAGGGCAACGAATCAGTGTCTCCCTCCCGGAACTCAGGCAGGCTGGACTCACATTCTTCTGCCTTCGCTGTATCGCGCAGTTGGAAAGTCCACAACTCCATGGCAAAACCCGGACAATAAGTCCATCGGAGCCTTGTGGGGGAAGGTGTTTGATTCTGTCGAACTTAGTTACGACACGCAATTGGCCGACATCTGTTCTTTAGTTGAGTCATCCCTTATTGTCTTTCATCGGCCATTTTGAATCAAGTATGATCTGCCCTGTAGGCAGCCCAGAGATGCTCTGATAGTTGGCGCAAGAAATTGTTCGAGAAAGCCGAACAATCAAATTTCGAGTTTCGTCGGCAACGAGCGTTCTAAGTCGGTGGAGACCGAAGAAATTGTGAAGATGTTGCAGACGATGGTCGACAAGAAGAAAGCTGAACCATTCCTCTGGGAAAGCTGGCATAGTATGGATAAGGTATGTAAAAATTTGCCCCATGTCACCCTTCGTATCCCTGCATTGACTCTGAAAGTACAGAAGCAAGGGTTGTTCTGCTCTGATCTTGTAATCTCAGTGTTGTCCGTACACCTAGTCTTGGCCCTGGGTCGGCATAAAGTACTGGATAAAAACACAATAGGAAAGCCTATCGGTGCCCTCGCTCTTGCGGCAACCGCGGTATCTATCTACTTCAGTTCTTATAGTGGCTTTATTCGCTGAATTTCTCATGAACAGGTCAAGGTTGCAATCGACAAGCAAGTGGCCCGGTTGCAAAAGATCAAAGAAGAGTTTGGTGGCGCTGAGTGGTACTTCACCAGTGCTCTGTGGCAGCCTCATACGGACGACTATGTTAACTTATTGTCGAATTCCTCGTTTTTTACTGAATCAAACTGGGAGAAGGTCCGATCCCGCCTAGCAGCTTACAATTCCATTGAAGATTTTAGTGCGGGAAAGAACACCGAACTTGTTGGATCGGGTGTCACTGGCAGGGATTTCTCCCTGTATCTTGACGTTGGAGACGCGGATGCGAGCGGCGAGTATACATATGGCGAGGGCGCTACTAGAAGTAGTAAGTGCAAGGAGGATAAGGATAATGACGGCGAAGAAGTCGAGGATTTCAAGGATAGGGAAGACGATATGGAGGACGAGAGTGTGCTTGGCGAGGGAGACGAGGTCGAGGACAAGGATCAGGAGGAGGACAAGGATCAGGATCAGGATGAGAACAAGGATGCGGACGAGAATTTCAGCGTGGGTTATGGACGCAGTGGAGGTTTTGAGGGCGAGGAGAATGACGCAGGCAGAGAGGACTGGGAAGGTGAGGGCGATCGCGAGGAGGACGAGGGTTCATTATGGGATTCGGCTACGGACGGCGCAGACTTTTAAGAGCAGGTCGATCTCTGGTGAGCTTCGGCTTTGACCCATCACCCCGCCACTGTATTCAAGCTCTTACTACCATCAACTTGCAGTGGCATTCGTTCTCTGAATATGCCGAGGAACAGCCTGCCAGCGAGGCAGAAGTGGCAAAATACAATCTGGTTCAGGATGCCGTGGTGTAGCTACTGAGGGACCGTGACACTGATGCACTGATTTCTACTTATTGTCTTAAATTACTTGTGGAAATGAAGTAATTCTGGAACCTCTTACGCACTTACACGCTTGAGTACTGCAAACCGACAGACAAAAAAGTCTGCTTATATGATTAAATGATGAATTACTTATGGAATGAACTACTTGAACCCCTTACAAACTTATACACTTGAGCACTGCAATTCGAATGCCAGAAAAAAACTTCTGATATGCTTGAATGCTGAAGACTGAATGCCTGAAGTACTGATTTAAGTCGACGGCACTGATTTCAGCAGGCCCCTTCCTGAATAATGAAACCACATGCCTGAAATCAGTAAATCAGTAGAATTTCACTTCCCAGGGCTTCAGTAAATTTCAGACCGTTTAAGTAACCTTAAGTGAAAAAGAAGATTCCCTGATGCACGTCAGGTAAACGAGATAAGATTAGATCCAATCTTTGACGTTTATCTCACGGAGACAGATCTGGAGAGACTTTGTCACCAACCACCACCATGCCCGCCGAAATTTACAACGCCAATCCAACAGTATTCGTTACAGGAAAGCCCTCTGGGCATTCTTCGCTGAAAACACAATCGCTATGGATGGGAGAGAATGACTCGACGCTCGACGACGATTCCGAAGTGGAAGAAATCGATTCCGATGAGATATTCGGTACTTGTTCATTATTTGTCTGCCGGAAAGAATTAAATACGACATCTTAATCTACAGAGCACATTCGATCAATATCAGATCCTGAGCATCCGCTAACCCTTGAGCAGCTAGCAGTGGTCTCCGCTCCCCAGGTAGAAGTAAAGGGCAATCGTGTCTTAGTAGAGTTTACACCAACCGTTCCTCATTGTGGAATGTCTACTTTAATCGGTGGGCTACAAACCTTTCCTCAAGGTGTTGCGCTAACTATCCATTTCATTCACTCTTAGGACTATCGCTTCGTGTGAGGCTCATGAGAACACTTCCACACCGCTTCAAGGTCGATATCCGCGTAAAGCCTGGTTCCCATCAGGATGGACCCGCACGTAAGTGGTGTGCGGACGGATGCTTCAGCCACTGACTGGTCTACTACAGTAAACAAACAACTAAATGACAAAGAGCGTGTTGCCGCCGCGTTAGAGAACCCGGCGCTTCTCAATGTCGTTGAAAAATGCCTCTCGACTGCTTGAAAAATGCGCATTGAAGGTGTAGCATACATTCCGATTAGTGTAATTCTATAATTGTATATCACAAGGATTGTATAGTACGACAGCAAATGTAACTACGGATACAGTCTAGCAAAGCAATGCTACATAGCGTAAACTTTTTTCAGCTGCCGTCAGCGGTGCCGTCTCCGCCAGTTTTGCTGAAATGGATTTCCTCCGGCATGTCCGAAGTTGGGAGGAATGAACGCCGGTAACTGCTGTACCGGGTGGACACCTTGCATATTGAACTCTTGAGGAAATCCTTGCATCACGTTTCCTGGCATCATGTGCAATCCCGGGTTGACGTTTATGTTCATGTTAAGGTTCGGTATCATGCCAAAGGCAGGAGATATGATGGGCATCGGGGGAGGTGGAGGCGATGCACTCTGCATGGGCGTCGCAGAAGGAGATCCCGGAAGTGGAGGTGGTTTCCAATTCTGTTTGTCCGAATTAGTCTTCAGGATTAAAGGAAGCTGCCCCATAAGAACTCACGTATTCTTTTCCTACTCTATAGATTTCCTCTAATTTCTCGTCCCAGGTGCCTTCTCCTTCGTACTCCTGGAATGCTTTGTGTAAAAGCAGCGCACAGCGGGCATCTTCGATGGAATCGTGCTCCCCAGTCTGAATACTCTGTTTCAAGACATACCACGAGAGGAACCGAAGGGAGATTCGCCTCTGTCGCGATGGAATATAGTAGATATCGACCGTGTCCAGGACTCTGTCTGGTGGAACAAAGATATCTATAAAGCGGATAGCTATCAGCTGCAAGTAGACATACTCGACAAAATATCTTTATACTTATTATGCGGAAGTCTTTCGTCAATCCGTGTCCTATGAAGAAACAGCCTAGGTCAACAAGCAGCCGCAGCTTCTTGTAAGCAACCTTTAATGGGACGAGAGTATGCCTGGATAGAACAGGATCTAAGTCACCATCTGAAGTTGCGCGGTATCTGTAAGAAGGTCGCTCAGCGAAAAGCACAATTGCACGTACACTTGATACCCGAGAACTCAGTAAGATAATCGACAATGGCTTCGCTAGTGTTGATATGGTCATCAATGAAGGGGACACCGAACTTTGCACCGTCGCCCCGAAGCACGGATACACGCGCAAGCCCAAGTCGAGCAGGGCGAATGACTTTCTTCGTCCCGTCTGATCGGTATTCAGATTCTTCCTACTCATAGTGAGAAATCAAAGGTCGTTCAATCATAATGGTGACAGACCTGTTGCATGGACACAAATTCTGCATCAATAGAAACTACCGTTCCGGGTTTAGGGAGTTCATCCGTACGCAGGAGCTCATGCTTGATAGCTGTACTGTCGCGATTGCTAAGGATGATCTCATCAGCTAAACTCTCTGTGAAAAGTTATCACCTTTCGAAACCTACACTGAGATGTTGATGTCTTTGCACAAAATTGACAGATCGAACTCGCGTGGCAGACTGTTGAAGTCCAACTTGCTCCGCATATCAACCCTTTCGTAATATAGAACGCATGGGATCTACGATGCTGACTTAGACAAGTTAGGATGCAGATGTGTCAGAGCATTCCTACCTTCCATGTACCTGGGAAGCTGAGAGCGTCTTGCTCGGAGACATTTGTGACAACGAAATCATTGAAGATAATCCACGGACTGGTCAGAGAGAATCTTTCGGACTCCGGCACTAGCCACAAAATAAGAGAAGTATAATGGAATGAGAAACAGCATTGAATACCTTTCACTACTGAGACCAAGCATCCGGTGGGATTACCTTCTGGTCTGATCTCAACTACCAAAGACTAGAAGTTGACTTCAGCATTCAGGAATCAATTTCACTAAAAAGAAGAACCAACCATCAATTCATATTGAATGACCTCAACTTCGTCGACACCATCTACCTGTCCCCTGATTTCAATGTAAGGTTTCAAGAACGTTCCTTGTCGTGTGTCAAGCCATAATTTATGAGAAGCGATGCCAGGCTGGTAGATGCATGTATTGATAGCCAGTATTGAAGGAAGGTCTTTCGTTGAGATAGTCTTTCGGCTATCAAACGTCGCAAACTGTTTACAAGCGCTACACGTTGCTTTGTATGAGTTCTCCCGGATAAGAGAATCTCGGACAATTGTCTCGAAATCAGTCGCAGGTATGACACCGGACGGGCTCTACGGCAAGGCACATCTCAGTTCGTATAGTAATGCATTTCGGAAGATGACTCTCACAGCTTTAGGGTAAGCTAAGTCAAGTATGTGCGCCATACTTTCCTTCTGTCGCTTGGTCTTGCAAGTCCTACAGACGATGAACTGTCTTGCATCCAATCCTAGTAATTGTGTGATGGGAGCCGCTACCAATGACGATGCTGAGTTTGCTGAGGGTACAATAATTGGGTTATGCGGGAAATTGTTGCCTTCAGAACTAAGCTGATCCAGAAGGAAGCGGTGAAAGCTCTGGATCATGTCACTGTAACCGTTCGGAGGCTTCCCAAAGTCAATTAGAGACAAATTATTACTAGCTATCAGATATTGAGGCGGTGAGTCAGCAGTTAGTTAGACATGTAAAGCAACAAACATACCGTGCGCTAACACTCCTATTGTCTTACAAAAGTTGCTTGCTTGGCAGTTTATTCCTCTCGCATCTTCAAGCATTTTCATGACGAATCCAAGTTCGCAAAGCAAGCAATGCTCTCTATTGCAATTTGTCAAAATATGGGACTCCGCAAGTTGTCGAATAGGAATGCTATAGTGGAGCGTTTGTACCAAGCAGTTTGTGTACGAGTTAATGATGTGAGATTCCAATCCGCTATAATCAGTCTTGTTATAAAACCTTTGAGAAGAAAAGTTAGCAATGGCATAGCATAATCACCGACGCAAAAAAAACGAACGAGAAGTCAAAATCTTCAACACCAAACTTGGAGTATTGGATGTCAACATTCCGATATGGGCGAGGAATATTTTCTGCATTCTCTGATATCGGCGTTTCTGGCTCAGCCTAGTTTTGTTAGAATGCTTTACGTGGCCTTCTGTGGGTGAGACTTGCCTGTTCTGCGCGAGCTTTGCCACTCTTGAAGCGTCCAGTGTCCTTCTTGGGTCCAAAAGATACAACATTTCTTCGACCCTGGAGCTCCTTAGGCATGGAGGCATAAGCAATGTTCTCGTTGTATTTCATAGTCTGTTCGATCTGTGGTGGGATTTTCGGAGGTGGAGGATAATTTAAGTTAGAGGGCAGGAATTTAGGCGTCCAAGTAGACAGTAGCAGGGAATCATAGAAAGGCATGCCGATAACGTTTAGAGGACTGTAAGGGGTCAATAGTCAGGACACAGGGATACTATACCTCGACTTACGTTGTATCGTCCCAACCTATTTCTGGAATGGGCTCCGGTACGTCTGGCCATTCGAAGGGCTGTCCTTCGAAACCATTGAAGGGTATCGCGCTCCCTTCCTCCGCTGCGGACAGTATATTAACATTCCCTTCTGCATCACCGAATGCAAGATAAACTCCGGTTGGGGACACAGCAACAGAGCTGATATATGACGGGACATCCAACTGCAAAAGGTAGCACAAGGTCAGAGCTGAGTTTCATACCAGTGAAGGAGATATTCACCTGATAGAATTCACCCCCGTCACCAGGATTTGAAGTATCCACAATATTAATCAATCCCCTGTTTGAAGTGATAATGATGCTGCTGGATTTTCTTGGAAGAGTACTGATGAACCCCGGTCCAGCGGAGAAAGAGACAGGAGGAAGCGGTTTGAAATTTCGGAGGTCATATACTTTCACTATAGGGTCGGGAAACGGGCGAGATTGTCTATGCGGAGATTAATGAGGTTGAAGGTAGTTTCACAAGGGATAGGAACTGACCTCAAGCCCCAGCCGATTGTAAAGACATTATTTGCACTAACTTCAAGACCTTGAATCCCTTTCATATGCGCCTTTACAGATGATTCCGAATAGTCACCGTTCTTTCCAATCCGGACGTCATGAGTGCGAAGGAAACCGTCTGCCGATCCAGAAATCAATAATGTATGAGAGGACACTAGATGTGTGATGAGCGAAGGTGCTGGTGACTGTCTAACTAAGGCACCGGTTGAGCTATTGACTAGTGTTAACTCGGGTATGCTGGTCGCAACAGCGATGTTCGGAGAAGCGCTAATGGCATTGGAGAACGTCGTCACAGTATGCAAAGAGCTATACCAGGTATTAAAGTGCATAAGATTAATCTGCGCCGCTACACAGTGCAAGTACCAGAAGCACCTGCCTGTAGAACCATTTATTCACCCCTCCTTTGCTCCAAGACCCAACACCACGTCCTGCGGTACCCAGACCTCGCACATACTGGTCAGCAACAAGAAGCTTCTTCACAGCTAGATCACCGCCAACAGGAAAGGAGACACCTCGAGTTCCCGCAGCGCCATAGAATGCGACAATGGTTCCATTGTTGTTGCCCGTCCATAGAGTATCTGATACAGGATCGAAGGCAAGAGCAGTAACGGGCTGAGGGAACAGTGGTTGAGTGATAATTGGGGGGATTTGGCTGTACGTGGACGCCATGTTGCAGCCCGTCCGCTGCAACTGGTCCTTTGTACACGCAACGGCGGTGTACGTATCAGCGAAAGCCGTAGCCTGAGCCTCCCAAAGCAGACATGGCAGAGTGCCAGTGTTTGTTTGGCACCGCCGGTCTCTGGTATGAGTCGCGACATCCATCCCAGTATTACCACCTTTCAACCTCTTTCTCCCCTCCTACGCCAGCTTTTGCTTCAAGCTGACACTCATTGACATCTATGACCGATCGTTGGAAAAGGCCGGAACCGCAAAGCATTGCGTACGCTTATATTGCTATGGGATTCCGTACCAAATTGTAACCCGCTTCGGACTTCGTAGAGTGGCGTATGAACGATTATTTCACTCCTCAACACCATTGTCGAAACTTAAGGATGCCGCCTTTGGAGGACGTCTGCTAAGCAGGGAGCCTAATCAAAGTGGTGTTGTCGGAAGGAGCATGGCTTGGAAGGTTTTTACTGTCATTACTACGTGCATATGCTGAATGGTGACGGAGATGGACTGCATCTATTGTCCAACTTAGCTCTTTCTGATACCATCTGCACCCTTGACGCCTCCTGCCGACCAGACATATGCGAAACCACCCCTCGAAGCATGCCGATCTCTAAGAAAGGACTATGTCGCCCTTCTTTTGGAGAAGATGCGCGCCCCAGATGGCTCATACGAGGAAGGCTTTAGCGTACCGGGCGTTAATGAACTTCCTCGTGCAAGCGATAGAGCGAACGCAAATCTAGAACGGGATAACCCTCTGAGTCTTCACGACGATGTGAGAATTGCAAGTCTGTATACCTTTTGCTTAACTGAGTGAACCCGTATAGAACCCTTGGAAAGATTGGTTCACAGCCGTTGACTTGCGGAAGACGATTCGACAAGACGTAGAGAGGACGTAAGTGATTGATCTTTGCTATATCCTTCCTATATGTTAACGTGCTGAAAGGTTCCCTGATATTGACTACTTCCGAGATACCGATATTCAAGCCCAGCTCACTAATATCTTATACATACACTCCGTGGTCCATGGTGATATTGGCTATCGCCAAGGGATGCATGAACTCCTTGCTCCTCTATATTATGCTCTCGATTACGATGCGATAGAATCTGATACATGCCTCGACCCCGAACTATCTGAGTTCTGCTCTCGGACGTGGGTTGCTGCTGATGCCTGGGCTCTCTTTGGTATTATTATGCAGGGTGTTGGCTCGTGGTACGAGTGGCGAGAACCACTTCCACCAGTCCTACCTTCTCCTCTTCGCTCCCAGTTTAGGCACGGCGCTCCCGAGGGACAAGTCGATCTTCAGCCCTATGTAGCCCCCATCGTATTGGCTTGTCAAAGACTTCAGTCTGAGATGCTGAAGGCATCTGATCCAATGCTTTGGCAAGGGTTACAGAAATCTGGAATTGAACCGCAAATTTATGGAATGTAAGCATGAAATTGTGCTGCGCGAATATTTCCGTGGAACTAACGTACGGGTACATAGTCGTTGGCTTCGCCTTTTGTTTACTCGAGAATTTAGCTTGCCAGATGCTATGATATTATGGGATGGTATTTTCGCTTGCGATCAGACCTTCGAACTTGTACCTTGGATATGCGTTGCGATGCTAATCCGCATTAGAAATAGATGTGAGTTTTTGGGACTTTGTGAATGTGCTTCATCTCAAATTTCGTAGTATTATCTTCTGATTATAGTGGTCAACTCACGTCTCTCCTTCGATATCCACCTCCTCCGTCCAGCGTAGACCCATCAAGTCCGCACCAAGCCGTGCTATTGTTGCGACAAGCATTTGCATTATACACCACCCCAAATCCCTCGACTGGAGCTTCTATCGCTATAGAAAACCGGAACCTTCTAAATATCCCTCTTGATGTTCCAGAGCTAGAAGCTCCTCCTGTAAGGCGACAAATGCGCCCTCAACAGAGTTCGATGAGGAGGAGGGCTAGTATGGATCTACTTAGTTCTACAGCTGGGAAGGAGGGTCCCAATAGAAATCGGCCTACCCAGCAATCTCAGCAACTAGGGCTTCCTGAATTATTTGCTCGAGGGCTACTGGAGAAGAGCGAGAGTCTAGGTATCAACAAAACTGTCATGAATGCAGTCGCTGAACTTCGTGTATGCATTAGGTTTTTATACCATGTAGATGTGTTTTGACAAGTCTTCTTCAGAAAAATATCCCAGATCTAGCTGGGCAACTTATGCGGACTCCAGGATCAAGTACAGCAACGTATAGCTCCTTCCCCCTCGTTGACGAGCGGCCTGCAGAAGAGAGACCTCCATGGGAGCCTCGGACACGCTTTGAGATGGAAAAGGAGATCACGGAAATGCGTGGGCTACAGAAGCGACTGGGTGACGCAATCGGACTTGCTGTAGACTCCCTTTTGCAGGATGAGGGTGGAGATCGTGACGAGGACTCGTTGAAGAAAATAAGAGAAAGAAAGCGGGAAGCGATCGAGTCACTTGCGCATGTCCGTGACATCCTAAAAGGAATTTCAACTGACATTGACGAGGAGCGGCTGTTTGGGGAGGAAGAGCACAGGCGTCGAATACAGCGCAGGCGAGAAGAACAGAACTCAGCACAGCGAGCTAGTGGCTCTGCCTCTCCGCCGCTTCGACCCCCGGAACCTGTCGTTGCTGCTCGTACATCGGGGGAACATCGCAAGGAGCAATCACTACCTTCGTCTTTACCGTCTCATCCCATGACGACTATTCCTCGTAGTCCGCTCGTGACGATGCCACCTCAAGAGGCTACTTCGTTTAGATCTGTTGGACGGATCGCTACGTTGTCTCGTAGTGGGACTGGACCTTTATTATCTCCAGTCTCTTCAGCAGTCAGTCCTTCGAGTCTTCAAGCCCCTTGGAATTATACACGATCCCAGTTCTCTGCACCGACATTCACCTCAACCGAACTACCTCGTCCACCGCCTCGCTCTTCTGCAAACATACGTCCGGATGGCTCATCCACACAAGTATTTCATACGAGACAGGACAAGAGCAGCGCCGATCAAGCTCCGCGCCAGAGAAAAGTCAGCACCGACCCTCTAGGGGTACTCCCGCACTAAGGAACGCACTGTATGTTCCTTCATTTTCTCTCAGCATTTTGTATATCTATTCTTTAGTATTGTACATTGGAAGCGTATATAGATGAATATTTTGCGTTCTCTGAACACATGAAATTCGAGAAACATGGCGCGTAAAGAATTGTAGCGTGAAATAGGTGTTCCCGGTTTCACCCATTGGACATGGTAATTATTGACGTGTGATTGGCGGAGTCGTCCGGCACTCGGGGAGCCCGTTTTCGGCCAACGCTTCTTTCGTCAACACCATCTCTCTTCCCTCCTTCGCTGTCTTCGTCGTGCTGCTCGTCGTCGACAATGTTGCGCAGGTCTCTGCCAAGGGTTCTCAAGCGTTCCCAGCGTGGCTTCCACTCGTCGCATGTCGCGCAGCGCGTCGTGGCTACAAACCCCGTCAAGGCTCAGGAAGTAAATGTGAGTTCAGTATTGGATATCATATGCTTGTGTACTCGTTCCTCACTCAACTTTTGTGCATAGTCATGGGCTGCACAGGGCAAATACCCTCTCTTTGAACACGAATACGATGCCATTGTAGTGTAAGTCCTCTCATATTGTACGTTGACAGTCTATACTGACAACGATGTGGCAGAGGTGCTGGTGGTGCGGGTTTACGAGCGGCCTTTGGTCTCGCAGAGGCAGGCTTCAACACTGCATGCATCACAAAGCTTTTCCCAACGCGCAGTCACACAGTCGCTGCTCAGGTATGAGAGTCTCTCAATCTTCTATGTTTTTGTCAATTAATTTTCATTTTTAGGGTGGAGTTAACGCTGCTCTTGGGGTGAAGTGACTTCTTCAAATGTGCGAAGCCTGCGTACTGAGATATCTGAGAACAGAACATGACTGAGGATGATTGGAGATGGCACATGTACGATACCGTGAGTATCATTGACCTTCACACTCGCCTGCAGGAGATTTAACGATAGTATAGGTAAAAGGATCCGACTGGCTCGGTGACCAGGATGCCATCCACTATATGTGTCGTGAGGCACCGCACTCTGTCATTGAAGTAAGCATTAGTAGACTGTGCTAGGTTTGTGAAAGGCTAACAATTGTTGATAGCTGGAACACTTCGGTGTGCCTTTCTCAAGAACGAAGGAGGGCAAGATCTATCAGCGTGCATTCGGTGGCCAGTCTTTGAAGTATGGTAAGGGTGGTCAGGCGTACCGATGCGCTGCCGCTGCCGACCGTACGGGACACGCTATTCTTCACACCCTCTATGGCCAATCGCTTCGACACAATACCAACTTCTTCATTGAGTACTTCGCACTGGACTTGATTATGGAGGACGGTGAATGTGTTGGTGTGATTGCAATGAACATGGAGGACGGAACGCTCCACCGTTTCCGTGCTCACAAGACAGTCCTAGCTACCGGAGGATACGGCCGCGCATACTTCAGCTGCACGAGTGCGCACACTTGCTCTGGAGACGGTAATGGTATGGTTGTTCGCGCGGGTCTTCCGCTGCAGGATCTGGAATTTGTTCAGTTCCATCCGACGGGTATCTACGGTGCTGGTTGTCTTATTACGGAAGGTCAGCAATTGCGACTATCTGCTATGATACATCCATGCTCAAGTTTATTCACTAGGATCTCGCGGTGAGGGAGGATATCTACTTAACTCCGAGGGTGAACGGTTTATGGAACGTTATGCACCTACGGCGAAGGATTTGGCCTCACGTGATGTCGTCTCTCGCAGTATGACTATTGAAATCCGGGAAGGTCGTGGTGTGGGTCCGGAGAAAGATCACATCTTCTTGCAACTCAGCCACTTGCCTGCAGAAGTTCTCCATGAGCGCCTGCCTGGTATCTCTGAGACTGCTGCTATCTTCTCTGGTGTTGATGTCACTAAGGAGCCGATCCCTGTTCTACCCACGGTGCACTATAACAGTAAGTCATGCAAGTAGTGTTTTCGCCGTGGAGTCTGACGTGCAAATTGTGTAGTGGGTGGTATTCCAACAAGATACACTGGTGAAGTTCTGACTGTCGATGAGGTAAGTGTTTCTTTTTGGCTTCGAATCTATCCCCTGAAGGTGTGCTAATTCGGGGGTTCGTTACAGAACGGTAATGATAAGGTGGTTCCTGGACTTTATGCTGCCGGAGAAGCTGCCTGCGTGTCTGTTCATGGAGCTAATCGTCTCGGTGCAAACTCTCTTCTGGATATTGTCGTGTTTGGTCGTGCTTGTGCGCATCATATTAAAGATACTCTCGAGCCAGGAAAGCCTCACAAGGCTATCCGTGAGGATGCTGGCAAAGAGAGCATTGAGTTCTTGGACAAGATGCGGTATTTACTCTCTGCTGAAACATTTTATATTATGAGTACTAAATTAGCGTCGTAGCACGGCTGATGGTCCGATTCCAACCGCTAAGTTGAGGCTTGACATGCAAAAAGCTATGCAGTCCGATGCGGCCGTTTTCCGGTATATATTTATTTGATTCGTTTCTGCACTTCGTGTAAATTGATTGCCCTCCAGTACCGAGAAGACGCTTGCGGAAGGTGTGGAAAAGGTCTCAGAAATATACAAGGACTTCGACAAGGTTGGCACCAAGGATAGGAGTTTGATCTGGAACTCGTACGTTACATCTATTGGTCATGCTAATCTGCATTGGATTCTCACCGCAATCAACGACAGTGACCTCATCGAGACTCTGGAGCTCCGTAACATCCAACAGTGTGCCATTCAAACCATTACAGCTGCTCTTGCTCGCAAAGAGTCTCGCGGCGCACATGCACGTGAGGATTACCCCGAGGTGAATAATTTTCCCTATATCTACCTGTTCCAGGCCTGACATATTATACAGCGTGACGATGAGAACTGGATGAAGCATACTCTCACATTCCAGCGTGACCCATCGAAGCCTGACGTTGAGATCAAGTACCGTAAAGTTATCAGCAACACCCTCGATGAAAATGAATGCAAGCCTGTCCCGCCATTCAAGCGTGTCTATTAGTCTGCTCCTCGCGCTCTTCCCTCTATTGAGTATAATACTGCATAGGTGTAAACTATAGACTAAAAAAAATCAATACTTTTCTATCTTTCTTGTGTGGTTTGTGGGAACGAGGTTGATATGCGGTTCAGTTGTAAGGACTGTAAGTCGTGAGTAAGTTTTGTCATTATTGGTTCTCCCAAATCGGATACCGCGTGCTGTTCCCGGGTTTAGCTCACCTTACCTTCATACTATCTTCATCTGTCTCGTCATGGCACCCCCGCCTCGTAAAGCTGGTGGTCTCTATGGAGGGATCCAGTTCTCATCTGGTACAGCTGTCATAACATCGACCTTGAACGAGCCTGCGACGGAAAGCGAGGAATTTGTAGAGAAGAAGGAAGAGACTGTCATGGCAGTGAAGGCAGCGCCACAAGAGCCCACGAAACCTGCTGAAGCAGGATCAAGCAAGGCTACAGCCGGTATTCTCTACTTGTTGCAGAATTCACTTTGATGCACTGTATTAAATGAGTCGCGATACGAAGGATGGTCGGCGGCCCTTGCGTTCGCGCCCGTCAGGCGCAACCAGGCGAAGCCCAAGCCGACTGCACCACGACTACCCGTTGGTGCATCTCTCTCGAGTGCGATAGCCGTCAACGTGGCCAATTTATCCAGCACAGCTGTCATAGCAGCAGCCCCGGTGTTAGTCAATACGAATGATCACAAAGAGCCTGAAAAGCCTGTGCAGAAGCTCGCCTGGGGGAAAAATATCAAACCTCCGTCTATGGTGCTGGATGAGAACGTCAATGGATTCAAATCAAACAGGAAGAATAAGAATGGGGGTCAGGGCAAGGGGAGGAAGAAAAAGGCACGTATCCTTAGTTCGCCTCTATGTCCTGTCATTGAATCGTTTGATAGAACAAGAATGCGCCCACCATCCCTACTTGGGACCCGGAAGAGCCTTACAATCCTGCTCGTCCGAACGATTACTACGAATATAAGGCATGGAAATTGAGGGAGAAAGAGGAAAGGCGCGAGCGACTGATGGAAGAAAGGAGGCAAGCGGAGAGGAAGCGTTTCAGGAGTGCTAGTTATTCAGATAGCGAGTATTCCCATA
Organism: Trichaptum fuscoviolaceum; assembly: GCA_910574455.1. Lineage (NCBI taxonomy): Eukaryota > Fungi > Basidiomycota > Agaricomycetes > Hymenochaetales > Trichaptaceae > Trichaptum > Trichaptum fuscoviolaceum. The sequence continues at coordinate 1,753,435 of CAJSYZ010000001.1, forward strand.
GTGAAGACGAAAGACCGAGAAAAAATGGTGCGTATCCACGTCATGCTTCAATTAAAAGCGAAGATTGATGTCACTTTGTAGCTCGATGGCAAGATGAGCCTCGGGCATTCGTAGATGAAGAAGAAGATGTGCCCATGTCGAACCCTCCGCCTATTCCCATCGACACCTCTCTGACTGGGGACGAGGCTTATCAACGGCGCTTGGCTATGACAATGGGGCAGGCAGTACCCAGCTCGGTCTCAGAGACATCGCACCCTGTGGTTGTGGTCCCCTCAACAGGAGACGAGGCATATTTGCGAAGGTTAGCGATGAGTCAAGGACAGAATACATCGCCAGCACCTACTCCGCAGTTCACCGCAGCGTTGTCAACAGTCCCTGCAAATTCCTTTGTGCCGTCAGTCGTGTCCCCACCTGTGCCGATCGTGCAAGTTCCCGTGGCAACTAGCCCAGAGTTCGAGGAACGTTTGAAGACGAGTCGTGAGGCAGCTGCTGCTGTGGCTGCAAGGCTAGCTAAGTTGGCTGCTGCTGCTGACCCTGAGACTCCGCAGGAGCCTCCCTCGGCAGAGGAAAAGTAAGTTTTCTCATAACTATCAGAAGTGATTTGCTGACCATCACGTGTAGGCCTGATCCTCATGGCTTTGCTGCCAGATTTATGGCGAAATGGGGATATAAAGAAGGACAGGGACTCGGCGCTCAAGGCACTGGTATCGTGAATGCATTAACGGTGGAGAAGGTGGATCAAGGCAAAGAGGGCAAGAAGGAAGGCAAGAAGGGCGGGAAGCCTGCTGTCGGTGCCGTAGGCTCTCGCGGTAAAATCGTAAATGCAAACGAAGACTCAAAAGCGCGTGAGGATAGGGAGCGTTTCGGAGATCCGAGTAGAGTGGTTGTTCTCACTAACATGGTGGGCCCAGAGGATGTTGAGGACGATGACTTGCGTGAGGAAATAGGTGGGTTATGATCTTTGCGATGGCATTCATACGACTCATTATCTCTATATTACAGGGGAGGAATGTTCGAAAAATGGCACTGTAGAACGCGTCATTGTCCACTTGGTCAGTCCTCCTCAAGATCCAGAACATGCCGTGCGCATCTTCGTCTTATTTGCCGGGCCTGTGGGAGCTTGGAAAACGGTTCGTGAATTAGATGGCAGATATTTCGGAGGCCGATCCGTTCGCGCGAGATACTTCCCAGAACATCAGTTCCCGTTCAACTTGGATCACCCGCTGATATAGCAAGTTAGGCCCGTTTGGCCCATTTTCACTGTGATATTTTGCGAGAATGTATCTTTTACTGTTTTTTTGCATAATTATCGTTTAAAATTACAAGTATGGTAGTCTACGATTTTGCGAGATCCCGTCGAAATGTTAGCTTCCATCACAGGTGCGAAGATGCTACAGCAGATACTACGCAACATGATGAGCCGGCGACGGTATCTGCAGATGAGTGTACTGGCACATTCCGCCTTGTGCGCCTAAGATTGCTCCTCATTCAACATAACAAAGTCATCCTTGGACTTCACGTCCCCCTTGGCATGCTGCAAGTAGATCTCGCCAGTCAACCCTCCTTGTGGAAGTTTGCCAAATGGTTGAACAGCCATCTGTTCTTCGGTTAAGTATGTCTTCCAAGGAACGTATGGTTTTAACTGAGGCAACGGTCAACAAACACGAAGGACTTCGGGGAAAAGAGACTTGAACGTACTGGTGAGCTATTGAGATCTTCTACTGGAGGGGCCACGAAGTACCGCACTTTTTCATCAACGAGGCGATATTGGCCAGTCGATTTTCCGAAGTACTTTCCAGGTGCACCGGTACGCAAGCCTGGCACGAACGCCTGCCTCGTTCCTGCAAAGCACTGTCAATGAGATTATAAAGCATATTACTGCTGCGAATTCTCACCCTTATAATAATCTTTGTTACCGCGTTTTGTCGTTAGAGGTCTTCTTGACGCCTTCGAAAGGCATGCAAGTGTGGGTCTCATCGTGGTGCAGCTGTGAGTTGCAGCCCGGAAAAGTTGATGGCGCGGATTCCAAACTGGGGACACGTCGGGAATCGGGCGCGTGCTAATTATTTCTTTTCAATAGACATCCATCTCTAAATCAGGCCTGACTTACTTACTTCTTGTCTTTTCTCACTACATCTGTACGGTGTCTTTACATCATGGGAAAGAAAAGCAACTCTTCGCAATCCAGAGGTGGACATGCAGCTCACAGGAGAGGCGGACGCTCACGCGGCAGAGGAGGGTCTCATTATACACACTCAAGATTCAGTGCCGTCCAGGATGGTGGGAGACCGGACAGTGCTATCGATGTCGTAGACGACAATGGGGAAGGTGATGAAGAAGCGGGGGAAGAGGAAGAAATCCAGCCGAAGATAGATGTCCCAGTTGCGATGTGGGTACGTGCTATGTTTTACTATCTCATACTGTCTTAACATAAGTTATCGTGACCAGGACTTCGATCAATGTGATCCTCGCAGGTGCTCAGGAAAGAAACTAGCACGCCTTGGACTTATTAGAGATATGAAAGTCGGACAGAAGTTCAGAGGGATAGTCGTTTCGTGAGTGACATGTCATCTTTCAGTAAGTTTCTTAGATGACATCGTGAAGGCCAAAAGGAACGCAGGTCATCTCTCCTGCTGATCGGGACATTGTCTTGAATTGTGGCCTTGCTGTCGTCGAATGTTCATGGGCAAGAATTGAGGAAATCCCTTGGCGAAAGATCGCAAGTCCTCACGAGCGACTTCGTAAGTTTCTATTATTTCTTTCCTTTGGCAGATAATGAACGTAGCGATTCCATACAGTGCCGTATATGCTTGCCACAAACCCCACGAACTATGGGAAACCTTGGCGTTTAAATTGTGTGGAAGCATTAGCCGCGGCTTTCTATATCACAGGATTTGACTCCTATGCAGAACAACTTCTTTCGCCGTTCGGCTGGGCAGGGTCATTTTACAAGGTGAATAAGTGAGTCATCAATAACGCATCACGGGAGCTTTCGTGACCCTAAATGACTGGAAACTTTTCAGAACTTACATTGAGAAATACAAGATGTGCGGGACAGCAGAACAGGTAACTGCCATGCAAGAGACCATTATCAAAGAACTTGAAGATAGCTATGAGCAAAGCCGTCAAGAACGTAAGAAAGGGGCCAGACTATCTGGGAGTTCGTGCTGATATGACGATTTGCAGATGATAACGATGATCTCCTCATTGCGAACCCAAATCATCGCCATTCGGATGTGGAAGAGGAAGAATCTTCGACTGATGAAGAAGATGGCAGAAGTGACATATCACGATAGCATGTCAGTTAAGGATAATGCTTGCGTTCGGATGTAACATTCCGACATTCTGTGAGGCTTTTGATTGCCGACGACAATATAGCATGTTTAAGGGCATGCGCAAGGTTCCATCGTGTATTGTTATGTAGGCATCTGTTAAAAGGGCTAATCTGGATGAAGACAGAGCTCCCCTGCTGAGTCGCAAACTGGGCAATGGGCTACAATGATATCCCTATCTCGACATCCGGACTTGGACTTTTGTATACAGGCTACTCATTTGATGTAGATGGATATCTGCCTAGATCTTTGGTTTCAAACATTGTTTGTCAAACTATATTCAATGCAATGACCTAGAACCACAAAGACACTGAGAAGCTAGTTGTTTCGCTCCTCATCGCGTGCCACCATCCAGGAGGGAAGAATAGCATGTCCCCTGGACCCAGCGTAGCGCTCATCGCTTTTGGAACGACCGAAGTCCGGAAGGTTTTCAGTATCAAGTCTTCTTTTACGGTGTTATCAGCTTCCGACTCGGAAGCAAGCTCCGCAAATACGTCGATTCGCGATGTGTTGCTTAACGCAGGATTGACTTGATTCAATGCGGGGTGACGTGCTGATGACTCGTCGTCTATTGATAGCGCCGGGTCTGAGAAGGGTGACATTGCTGAAGAAATGCTCGGTGGCGCGAGCCAGACCGTCTTGTAACCGACTACCTGCACTAATGACTCTGTAAGAACAAGAAACCAATGTTGTGCATCAAGACTCTAATACCATAGAAGTTGAAATATGGGTCCTAAGGAAGTATACATGATCAATGACCGGATATCTTCACAGTACAGTATTCTACGGCTTACGGTATGTGCAGGGGACACAGTCTTCTTGGGTCCGATCCAGACATTCGATACAAAACCGTCTTCATTTGCTGGCGAGCGGTATTGCGGAAAGTATTCTGGTGGTGGCAGGACAGAGTAAACGTAGTCCGGGATGATTATGTCTCCACGAAGTGCAGGAAACTGCTTGAACAAGTCATGTTGGGCAAGGTACAGTAGCTTTCGTTTTTGCGCAGCGTCACTCTCGGCATCTGGAAACAAATAATCAATAAAACTACTCCAGTTCGCCATGTCTTGCGACCAATCTTCAGTTCGATAGTCACTGCCGATTTCGATTGGCACTATCCGGCCCACACCAGCGACGTTTTTTAGGTAGGCCTTGGACGTCCATTTGTTATCGGAAACTGCGGGCCAGGTGCTAGCGAAATTGCGGATTATGAAGGGCTTAAGGTGTAATTCTGACTGAAATGCAGAGAAAGACGGTACACTCGCGAGGCACAGCACAGGTTGTGCAGCGCTAGCAAGCGGCAGATCCAAGGACGGTATCGGAAACAGTAAATAGTCACTTTGCCGTTCATATAAGCGTGTGTTGAAAGGGAGGTGCTCCTCTTGTATTCTCTGGATCGCATCAAGAATAAGGTCCAGCCTTCCTTCACCAGGTGCGCCAGCAACAACAATAGTCATGTCTAAGCGCTCAATGGTTTTCTCCCAAGTTTGGCTTGCGGGGGTATGTTCCGATAGGCAGTCCATCATAGAGTGTACCAAAAAAGCATCGCTGTAAAGTCTCCGCCAGACCGAGGCGTACGGACCTTCACTTTTCATTTTCTCGAGTGCTGTAGATGCAATACGAGATATCTCCTCAGCGTAGTTGTCCGGCACTTGAGATGCACTTGCATTCCGCATGAGAGATAGCAATGACTTCGTGTACAAATTTCCGCAGGAAGCTGTGTCTGTGTATTGGGTTATTTCCAGACGTCAGGTTCTGCGCTTGAAACCCCATCTTTGCTTACCCAGACGGTGTTCATATTCTTCGTTTGAAAGCTCTGTTCCTATTGTAGAAAGCACAGATAGTGCGAAGTCCTTAAGAGAGTTGTTGTTCGTCATGCTGCCGGAAGAATTACTGAAGCTATACGCCCATGATGAAGGTAGGGAGGAAAGGCGAGCGCCAGGCCACCTTTCCCGGTTGCGTAGGGGTGTCGGAGTTCGAACTCTGGAAAGGCTAAGTTGATCAAAGCCACGTGCTCGGCGCTCAATCCACATCGGCAATCCACATCGGGGCTAGCTTGTGACAGGTGACGGAGACATTTTTAGTCACGACCTAGATCGTGCAGAGCGATAAAAGGTCACGGAGGACGAGGGGGCCGTGAGAATGCCCCGAAACATCAAAATATCGCTGTCGCTTCATCCGACTCTTCGGCTTCTTTCGGCCATTTCCATTTAGACTAATGACTTCCCGGTATGGTAATTGGTGTCTAATACAATTTTCCATTTCTGATTGATTTTCGTGACCGCATACAGATTAGACAGACTTTTAATTCTTTTGGACACTGGGTCATCTACTTCCGTCCGTACTACTGCTGCGAAACAACTTGCACAACTAGCAGCCAAGAGCATTCGAGGCGACGTCGGCGGCGACAATGATGTTAATGTCCTCCGTTTACACGGATCCTTGGATGATCCATCTGCATGGGCAGAGCTCATGTCAGTTGTAGCTCGAGTAAGTTCATTTTCCTTGCAGTCTGAGCAAAATCAAAGTTGATTGGGAGCTAGGTTCTTCCTTACCTCCACTCCAGATCTTATGAAACAAGAAACGCAGCCTCTGTTGCAGTTTCACAAATATGTTCTTTGGTTCCCTTATGGGAACCATCGTGCTCGGACCAGGATTCGAAAGAGGCAGCACTGCTGCTTCCTCCCGAATTTCCCTCTGTTTCTGTCCGTCAGCTCATGGAGAGCAAGACGCGTCTTCTGGCTTCCTCCGGAAAGGAATTTCTAAAGCCAGCTGGTATTTTTAAAAACGCAGCTGAGGTCCGAAAAGCTCGCAAAGCTGCCATGGGCCGTCTCGGACTCGATTTTCTTGATGACGTCGCTGATAGTGACGAGATGGACCTTGATAAGGAATTAGCGGCAACTGATGACCTGGACGTCGACTCTGTTGATGCTGAAATGAAGTCGGAGACGCCGAAGGAAGAAAACGGAGAATTCCTACGGCAAGGCACTCCTATGGATGTGAAAGCAGAACCTTCTCCGGCTGAACGAATTAAATCAGCTACGCCCGCTCCCTCTGAAGACGATCTAATGGGACTTTCAGCTCGAGAGCGAAATAGATTAAAGCGCAAGCGGAAACCTGGAAATTCTGCCTTTGTCGCGGCTCCGCCTCCTCAAGTATCCGGCTCCAAATTCAGTGCAACAGCTGCTGGCGGCTCCTCTGCCAAGTAAGTGTTTCAGCTATGTATTTGACCCTTGATATAGTTCCTGAACCTTAATTGGAAGAGTTCGACTTGTAGAAGGACAGGGTTCAAAGTCTCGCACGGACGAGGCGAAGACAAGCTCTCCAGAACGTGTAGTCGTCGATCCGTCGAAGGGCGGTGCAGTCGAAGCAAAGTCTTCTCAACAGTCTAAGGCGTTGGAAGTCCGGCCGGGTGAATGGGTTTGGGATGGTGTAGTGAAAGTCCTTGAAGTGGACCTATTTAGCCCGGCTTGGGAAGTTCGCCACGGTGCCGCGTTAGCGCTTCGAGAAGTCTTGAAAACCCAGGGAAAATGTGGCGGGATGAAAGGTTCGCTATCACTTTCTATATTAACTGGCTTTCACTGATGCTGATTTTGGATGAAATTTAGGAGGCGTTAGTGCCGCAGAAAACGCTATCAGCCATGAACAATGGTGCAATGCCCTCGCAGCGAAGTTACTGTGCATCTTTGTTCTCGATCGCTTTGGAGACTTCGTCACAGACCAGGTTGTTGCACCTGTCCGCGAAATGGTCTCCCAAACATTAGCTTCTTTACTTCTGCATATGCCTCGGCGCTCCGTGTTACACGTTCATAACACTCTTCTGCAAATGATCAAGCAGGATTTCACACTCTCTCCATCTTCACCTGATTGCAAACCTGCACGAGGAATGGTCGAGAATCTAAACGGAAGCACGAAACAGTACGTTTGGGAGGTTCGGCATGCTGGGCTACTCGGGATCAAATATGAGGTTGCCGTTCGTGCGGATCTGGTCGAGCAGGATGTCGTTAAGAAAGAAGAAGACGGATCGTCGGATAGCCGAGAGGTTCTCCGAGGAGTTGTTGATGCTGCAGTACTTGGGTAAGTACATGTCCAGTTCGTATTCTCATCAGTTTCTGACATTTGTTTAGTCTTGGGGACAGCGACGACGACGTCCGGTCTGTAGCTGCGTCTTGTTTGTTACCAATCACTGCTCAGTTGGTTCAACAACTACCTGATGAGCTACCTCGTGTTCTCGCTGTGCTATGGTCGTGCTTGGGCGACATGAAGGATGATCTTGGATCTAGTGTGGGAGCCGTTATGGACCTTCTCGGCAAACTAGTAGGATACAACGCAGTAATCGATGTCCTCGCTAATTCACAGACTTCGTGAGTCGACCTCCTTAATCATTCTTATTCAAATCTAATAAAAATACGCAGACAATCTCTCTCCTCATTAGCACCTACATTGTTCCCTTTCTTCCGGCACACCATTTCTTCCGTGCGTTTAGCTGTGGTCAAAACTCTCCATTCCTTCTTAAAAACACCAACTCTTCCAAACGATTGGATCTCTGCTCCATTCCTCAAACTTCTCGTTCAGAACTTGATCGTTGAGGAGCGGGCTGACGTCCGCGATGAGACATTGAACGTATGGGAGACTGCTCTCAGGGTCCTGTGTTCCGTACCGAGCTGGCTGGAGACCGTTATTGACTCACAGCTGATACTGGAATGGTACTCGTTAGCGATGACTCCTCTTGGTGTTGCAATAGACGCAACCTCTCTCTTCCGACCTTCAGAGCACATGAGCAACGGCAATGGACCTGGGCCCGAAAGGCACAATGTCGACAAGAACATGCTTGCTCAGGACCTTGCACTTGTCTCCGTAGAAGTAGTCTTACGAGCGCGTATTGCAACCGCAAAGGCGTTAGCGTGGGTTCTGGCGGAGTGGCCCGATCAAGGACAACCCTTGGACAATATCTTCAGGCCTATTCTTGACCATTACATCAGGTCTCCAAGCATGCTTCAGAAATTCCTGACGGCTGTGGTTGTTGAAGAATGGTCACACAAATACGAAGAAAGGGTTCTTGAGCGAGAGCAGTCTGTACAGAAGGAAGCGCTACTCATAAATGCGTCGACTCTGGCAATGGATCTCTCGAAGGAGATTCTCAGATGGCTTCAGGATGAACCTCCGGTTGCATATCATGAGATGGCTATGACCCTCAGTCGGATTTTCACTGAATCGACTAACCTTATCCAGTCTTTCGCGCATGACTGCAAGGTTCCCGCTACGTCCATACCGAATTTGGGCACTACCATTGATATACATGGTACGGACGAGGGTGCATTTTCTATCTCCACGGCAAGTGAGGTTGTTGGCCCAATATTTACTCGGTTAAAGGAGAGCTTGGGTCGGACGAAGAAGAAAGAACTAATATCTCTACATGAGAAGCGAATTAGGCTTGAATCCTCGATACAGCATTATAATGATATCAAAACCCAGCATGATGTTCGAGTATCTGCAGCATTTGCGGCCGCTTATGTTGCTCTGGGACTGATGCCGGAGAAAGTCTCACCCATCGTCAAGGGTATAATGAATGGTATCAAGGTAGGTCATACATTAAAATTGAGAACATAGTAACTCATCGTGTTGTTATTAGAATGAAGAAAATATTGATCTTCAAACTCGTTCGGCCTCTGCAGTAGCAACGTTCATTTCATTTTGCGTCCAGATGAATATCAATTCTCCTCCCGGGAAAATCGTGAAAAACCTTTGCACGTTCTTATGTCAAGATGTCGAGCAGACTCCAACGTTCGCTCTATCTAAGGAGACAGAGAAAGGAGTACTTTCTGCAAAGGCCATACTAAAGAACGACGCACAGACCACGAATGGGAAAGGTGTTAAAGGGGCTCCAGCTGTGCTTTTATCAGATGAAGTTACGAAAGCTAAGATTTCTCGGAGAGGAGCGGAGCTTGCTTTTACGCAATTGTCAGTGAAGTTTGGTGAAAAGCTCTTCGAGCAGGTCCCGTCGATGTGGGATTACATGGCTGGTGGATTATTGGTAACCTACGTTGAAGGTATGGTATTTCAGCGTTATCCTCTACTGTATTGTCTCACACCCTTTCGTTTCCTAGATTCAGCTCGCGAGGGAGATAAAGCCATGGAAAAGGAGCAAGGGCAGAATGTCATCGACTCCCTCAGTGTCCTGAAGGTCACTGCTTCTACTTTGCATTGTGGCCTCTGGTACCGCTTAGAAGAGCTTCTTCCGAAACTGACGTTAGCGTTGCGCAGTCGATTCGCAATCATTCGACAATGCACAGCTCGTTGCTTTGCGACGATATGTGGGGTCATCACTGTCCAGGCTATGCGCCATGTCATCGAACACGTCGTTCCCTTGTTGGGCGACTCTCATTCGACTACTAACAGACAGGGAGCAATCGAGCTCATATATCGTGAGCCATAATTTCTTTAAGGTACTGCCTTATTACTCACGGCAAAGCGTACAGATCTAGTGCAGGAACTCGACATAAAAGCGCTGCCATATGTTATCTTCCTTGTTGTCCCTGTCTTAGGGCGGATGAGTGACCCTAATGATGATATACGCACAACAGCCACAAACACCTTTGCTTCACTTGTCAAGATGGTGCCGCTTGAGGTGTGTATTGGATTCTGCGATTATAGATTGCTATTAACATTATGTTGAACTTCAGGCTGGACTTCCTGATCCTCCGGATTTCCCCGAGGAATTGCTGAAACGCCGCGAGGATGAACGACAGTTCTTAACACAGTTGCTTGACGGCAGCAAGGTGGAACAATACGTTATCCCAGTGCCAATCAAAGCTGAGCTACGCAAGTACCAGCAAGATGGTGTAAATTGGCTTGCTTTCCTTGCGAAATTCCAACTGCATGGTATTCTCTGTGATGGTAAGCTGTCTTATACATACTGTAAGGAACTGCTGTAGCTTATTATCATCGTAGATATGGGCTTAGGAAAGACGCTTCAATCTATCTGCATACTTGCGAGCAAGCACTTCGAACGGTCCGAGCGATACAAAGCCACGAAGTCGCCTGACTCTGTGCATCTTCCGTCACTCATCGTTTGCCCGCCGACACTTACAGGACATTGGTATTATGAGATTCAGAAATACGTTGACAATTTGCGTCCCATAATGTACGTCGGATCAGCTCGAGATCGCCAACGACTACTGTCGAAACTGGACAACTACGACGTTGTAATCACGTCATACGAAGTCGTCCGAAACGACATTGCAAACCTGCAGACTATCGACTGGCATTACTGCGTTCTTGACGAGGGTCATATCATCAAGAACGCTAAGACGAAGTTAACGAGAGCCGTCAAGCTCATCCGAGCACATCATCGTCTAATCCTTTCCGGTACCCCTATACAAAATAATGTGCTTGAATTGTGGAGTCTATTCGACTTCCTCATGCCCGGATTCCTAGGAAGCGAGCATTCTTTCAACGAGCGCTTCAGCAAACCGATCCTGTCGAACAGAGATGGCAAATCAAAGAACGGAGAGGCTGCTGCTCTAGCCCTTGAAGCTTTGCATAAGCAAGTCCTGCCATTCCTTCTTCGTCGATTAAAGGAGGATGTCTTGAATGATCTCCCGCCCAAGATCATCCAAGACTATTACTGCGAGTTGTCAGACCTCCAGAAGAGCCTGTATGACGAATTTTCGAAATCAAATGCTGCAGAGTCTGTAAATGGTGTACTGCAAGGGGGTGAGGAGCAAGGGGGAGGACAAAAGCATGTCTTCCAGTCACTGCAGTACCTTCGAAAGTTATGCAACCATCCCGCCCTTATTCTCAAGGATGACGTGCAAGCCACGAAGAAGGCCCTGGCGAAAATCCATGCGAAAGACTCAAATGAAGGCCTGCACGACATACAGCATGCTCCTAAACTTCTCGCTCTCAAGTAAGTGCTTAAGCCTCACGTAGCCATGCTTGTTCCTGATTAGCATTTAGGCAACTATTGTTAGATTGTGGTATCGGCGGTGGAGCATCAACAGCCTTAGACACCGGGAAGAGCGAACTTCTTGAGACAGAACAATCGTCATCTGGTGTCTTTTCCCAGCATCGTGTCCTTATCTTCTGCCAACTGAAACAGATGCTTGATATCATCGAGACAGACCTATTCAAGAAGAATATGCCCTCGGTGACGTACATGCGCCTGGATGGAGGCACGGATAGTCAGAAACGACACGCCGTTGTGCAGACATTCAACGCAGACCCGAGCATCGACTGCCTTCTGCTAACGACACATGTTGGTGGTTTGGGTTTGACTCTTACCGGTGCAGACACGGTCATCTTCGTGGAGCATGATTGGAACCCGATGAAAGATCTACAGGCCATGGACCGAGCACATCGTATTGGCCAGAAAAAAGTCGTTAATGTCTATCGTCTTATCACGAAAGGCACTCTCGAAGAGAAGATAATGGGGTACGTTGATTCCTTATACCTCTCTACGGTTGCAAACTAATTTAGTTCTGTAGTTTGCAACGGTTCAAGCTGAACATTGCCAACTCCGTTGTCACACAACAAAACTCCGGCCTGTCGTCCATGGATACAGACCTTGTACTAGACCTCTTCAAGCGAACTACAGAAGAAGAAGACGCAGCAGCCGCGAAGAAGCGGAAGGAGAAAGAAAATGCCAGCAAATTAAGCCAGAAAAATGTTTTAGAAGGGTTAGAAGATCTGCCAGGGGAGGATGAATACGAGAACCTGAGTCTTTCCAGTTTTATGGGATCGCTCGGCCGATAGGTTACCCCTTTTATATCCTTATTTGTTTCGTTTCCTGTCATTCATATCATCTGCATTTCACGCTTTCTTGCATTAACCTCTTCATCCTGCAATTTGAATTCTGTATAATGCTTCATACTTGTTTTGCTATAAAAGTCTGTAGAATGAATACAATACATCATTAATGACTCTTTATACGTATAGTCCTAGCATTTCCCCACACTCAGAACGTCTGATAAGGAGCACCAGGCCGAGGAGTCCTCCTTGTACGTTGGCACATACGCGGTAATGTGAATGCGGCTACCAGTCCACCTACTCCAACTAGCACACCTGCGATTGTTCCTATTAATGCACCGCTACTCAGGTTTTTCGACCCGCTCTTAGTGCTTGAGGGCGATTCGCTGGAGCTGGAGTCAGCGGACGTAGATGAAGAGTTCAAACATGTCGTATTCGAGCCTCCCGAGACGAAAAAGGGAGAAGAAACCGCGGATAGTGACAGATTCCTCGCAGTATCAAATGCGATGGCGTGATATTGACCCGGAGGCACGTTGACAGCTGGCCATACGACCTCGCACAATAGAGCATCGACTGTCGTTGATAGCGTGCGAGACATAACAGGCTGAGTTTGCTTGCTCGAGGTGTTGGCCTGCATCGTCTGATTTGAGACAACGATCGTCACCGGGACGTGAGCGGGAGCTGCGAACTCCCATGATAGTATAGCCTTATCACAAATTGTGACATTAGGAGGCGGGAGAAATTGCAGTGCGTTCGTCGGGACGGAAGTATCAGCGTTGGAAGTGGCTGTCGGAATTACTGAAGGTGGTGTAGATAGAGAAGGTGAAGGTGAAAGTGAAGGACTAAATGAAGTGGCTGTTGATTCAGATGATGGTACTGCAGATGGTGGGGTTAAAGTCGATTGAGTGATTGACGCGGACACAGAGCTGCTGCTCGAAGACATTGGCGTTTCTGCTGGATCTGCTTCGCTTTCTCCTTCACCATGCTTTGCCGACGTGGATAAGGCGAGGATGAAAACTACTATGAAAGTGGTAGCCCGCATCTAGAGTACCTTGGTCCGCAACTGTGTCAGAGCTTCTATGACAAGCTTGCGTGATTGGCACGTAGGGCTCACCGTGTTGTGATGCAAGGTCCCGGCTTGTTGAATAGCTTTAATGTAGCTCTTGCTGAGAGGGAGATGGTGAGCGATAGTGGTAGAGATAGGAGCAAGGTGTAACCCTTGTCCATGCACTACACGTCGATAATATCATGTTCCAGAGCGACGTCGTGAGTAAATAATGGGCGGGAGGCCAATAAACGTGGTGGGAACAGGCGGAGCACAACACCTGCTACATGGGAACAAAATGATGCATGAAGCTCCCAGAGCACCAGAAATACGGCGGAAGAGAAAACAGACTCGATTGCAATTATACATAGAGTTCACTAGAGAAGCATATAGAAAGACGAAGTGAGGGAGAAGTCTTTAAAACACATTTGCATTGTATGTGTCGAATGACCTGTCCGCTAGCAATTACTAGTAGGTGGCAGTTCAGAGTCATGATGGTGATTGTGTCGCATGAAATTTTGCCATTTTTTCCCATAGCTCAGTCCTAGTCAATCTAGATTACGAGTATCGCCGTATGAATAGGTTTTAATCTTTTATGATGAGTAGACTGTAGCTGATGTTCCCGCCGGTAGTAGATGGTGGTTGTAGTCGGAAAACCATGGTGTCCGAAAGTAGCCCATGTCGATCACTAGCATTATCTAATCAGTCACTTCAAGTTTCAAGTTCGCACCGTTCAATTGACAATAAAATAGTTCCCACACACTATCATCCTTCCGTCTCTCATGCCAGTGGAATTCACTTAAACTCATTCAAATTGAGAGTATATATCTGAAGAAATTGCTGCATAATGAAGGACGGAGTGAACAGTGACTGTAAGTGCATCTTACTGTCATGAACCTGAAAAGGTACGCTCAGACTGTTGTCTCTAAATCTCGCCTCTGGCACGGCGGCATATGCATTTTCTCACTGTTACAAATACAAGGACATGTCATTTGCCACAGAACAATTTGCTTCTTGAGGTATGTCATAGTATCTTCTTCCATTCTTGTACTCACTGTTTATTTCCACACCTGATCCATGGTCGAGTCAACCGAACAAATGCTTCTCGTGGTGCACACCTATCCCTCGACCGTACCATACACCTGGCTCATGTTTAATACATTATCTGAATGATCTCTCACATATCTAAGTGAACGTTGAAAGGGTACTATCTATCGTCACCAACTTACTACGTTGAGGAGATGACGCAGTCAATTCCTTTTCCACATAGTAAGTCCCCCCATCTCAGATAACAGACATCTAACCTCGTTTGCAAGTCATGTTCATCCATCCATACACGCAGTGGGCTAAATGTGGACCAGATTGCCGTGATTGAGACTCCGAATGACTGCAATCACACTGAATTTTCAGCTCAGCTGCGCTTCGTGCTATAGGAGCTCACCCCTTATTTCCCGAGACTTTGTTTGATGCATCCCTCGCAGCAGGTCAGCTCTCTCCCTCACTCTGCCGAGCTTCTAGCTTCGAATTGACTATGCTGGCTCACCTCTGTACCAGGCAATTAGATGAACCTTCTACAATACATATACCGGGACGTTGGCTCTAACATAAGTATGATATGTCCGAGTCTGGTTGAATCTCATTGTACTAGTATCTCAATCAACATTCTACCTCGGACTACAAGATCAAGGTAAGGAGCTAGCCCGGAGGCATGCATATACGCTCCTGTATCTTTTCTTATCTGCGCTACAGCTGCTACTGCCCTGAGCTGTAAGTTAAACACCTTATCCAGTTCCTAAAATGTATGCCAGACTCGTAAATCAAAGTTCGCTTTCCGTTTGGACGAACTCCCACCCAACCTCCCCATTGTTTCTTTAAACTGGTTCAGAAGATATCATTTTGCAAATGCAACCCTCTTTCCGTGTCTTCCTATCCGAACGCGCCATGGGATGGGATGAAAAGGGGCTATATCTTATTAGGGCTCGTTTCATCTATGTATGTATGTGCTATGTCTGTATTCATGAATGTTCGATAACTCTTCAAAGTTCTGTACAGTGTCTTGAGTCCGGAGGAATCATTGTCCAGATATAGATATGAATCAGCTGCATTCATTTACGGTCGATGAACGCTGGGTATCTTTGCCTTCTCGCCCCCTTGCTTGCGATCCACAGGCCAACGTATACAATCCTCGCAGACTAGAGTTAATTTCGGCAATGTTCGGGGCATGTCAAGTGCCATGTGCCCCAATTTGCATTTAGAGTTAACTTCTAACCGTGAGATCGGACAGTGTCGATCATCTAATCTCGATTTTTCCTCGCGGCGTAATGCTCCGATTTCCGTTTGCCCTAGTGGCTCCTACATTAGCATTCAAATATCCGCTTTGCAAACTGATATATTCTCATAGCCCCGTATGGCTACAGAAGTTCCCATTGGCTTCCCTGCTAGATTGTTTCTATTGTTGCAAGAATATGTACCTGGGCACGGAGATACGGAAGAAACGGAACGAATAAGAAGCGGCATGCCGCTCATGCGAGAAACGGAGGGGAAAGTGCCAGCTCAATCGGTCGCTAAGAATGCCGCTCTCTCAGCGTCTGGAACAGGTTGACGCCCAAGCTACCTCCCCCGCCTCGAGAGTCGTCATCCGGTGGGTGGACGATGTCGGCAAAGTCCTCATCAGAGTTGATGTCGCCTTCCCAAGAGTGGAAGTATTCCTCGGAAAACTTGGACTCGTTGAAATGAAAGTCTAGATTGTCGCTTGATGATTGAGCTGGTTGCGCCGCGGAGCCCGCACGCCGCTGGGGTGTGCGCGACCTGGCAGTGCTGCCGCTACTGCTACTACGGCTGCCAACCGAGGCCCTGAGGCCGCTGGCGCGTGAAGATATGTCTAGGCGAGCAAGAGATGATTGAATGTTGTAAGTCGGATCATCGGCACGTAGTCCAATTGACGTGCGTATTTGACGTTCGGTGGGCGTAGCAGAGCCACCATCATCTCGCGTTGGCGTGAAACCCCTGAGGCACACTTATAAGGGTCGTTGCGAGACGATAGTTGCAGGGGAGCTCACGAATATCGGTAAGGGACCCAGACTTTGTTCTCTTGGAGATGGCATATCTGGAGTGTCAAGGTATCCCCACGCTTGACCAGATTTACTAGCGGAGTAGGAAAGTATGTTCTGAACGAGCGGAGTGAAGTGCTGGCTGAGTCTGATTCTGTCGTTTAGCCATCAGTGAACTGTTGACATCATCTTTTCCAGACAAGGTATTTACCTTCTGATTCATACCTTCGAAGGATGAGGACGCGACGTTCACAGACGCTCTCTACTTCGTATTCGCCATCATACGTTTCATCGACAATGCGACCACTGTCAAAGTACGCTTCTTGGACGTACCACGTGTATTCTTCCATGATGCGGTTAATACGCGCTGTCCGTTCGAGGTCGAGTTCCAGAACGTTGCATTCTTCGAAAAGGTATCTCGTATCGGAATGTACAAATAAATTTGTACCGGAGAGGAACTGTAAGAAACATCGGAAATTTCTGCCAATGTGCGAGGTGTGTGTCTTTAACTCAGATATATTGTCGCTCATCATGAATTTCACTGGGAAAATGTTGGACAGTGTCAACGACCAGGATCAGAGTGATCATACCATTTAGCGACCACGCGAGGTCGTCTACCCATTGGACGAGAGTATTAGCGGAGAGACGACACGTCTCTGCGTAGTCTGGTTCGCCTGACATGGGCAAATTGATGGGCTGAATCAATTTGCATGCAGCTTTCTAATAGTTTAGCCTACCTGAACTTCTGGAACTAAATGTGCGGAGGGCGCGAGCGAACTTAGTCGCCGATTTGTACTCCTGGGATGGCAGCTCTTCTTCTGCGGAAGCAAGCCAAGCCCTTAACGCGTTTCCAAGAGTTGGATTCTATAAAAAAAAAGCTTTCAAACAGTTGTATTACTGTGAAAAGTAAGAGCTTACTTCACGAAGGGCTACAAGTGCATCTTGGGCGTAAACTTTCCTCTGTTGATTTGTTCTCTGACGATGTCTTTTCTTTGCGCGAGGAGAGGAGGGAGAGGGTGGGGACGCGTCTGCCATTGCACATATTTGCTGAGTGGGAAGGAAGCCTTTTAGCGATACGAAAAAGCCGAGTTATAAAAACAAACCGGCCGCACTCTGCAGACCTGGAAATACACAGGAAGCTTGTTTGGAGGGTGTCCAAGCACGTGCTGCCACGTGGAATTAGACTCCATCATGAAAGGAGGGCAGCTGAGTTTTGTTTGAGTGTTACTGCGGTCCCCCAACAGTCAAGACATTCTGTACAGACGTTTCCGTCCCCTTTCCCGTATTCGCCTCCAGTGTATGTGTATTATACCCGCATGCTGCACCTGCCCTTTCAGTCATCCTTGATGTGCTCACCTGGACAAGCTTATCCAAATAGTAACAGCCTATTGTCGACGTATCTCCACCGTTACATCTGAGTCCCAGTTCAATCCACTGAAATGGGTTTGGGCATCTCACAAGCATACTGTCATTTCATAGCAGCGTGCGTTACTTCGGAGCGGCCTTTAGGTTGCGATGATGGCCAAAGACAGGTAAACACTTAATGTGCTGCCAGTAGACACACGACATTCGGAGTCGAAGTCTGTTCGTCACTCTGGCCGATGCTAAAAGTAAGCTGGCTTCCCTTGTGTTCGAATCAGCAAAATAAGATACTCACTGCAATGGTATAAGCGTCCCGGCGGTGAGGGGAGGGATAAACAATAGGGAAAGTATAGTTGAAGTAAAAGCCGCGGTTCCGGACGGGCTCGGCGGCCTTCATTTATGCATCGGCCCAAGCGTGTATAACGATCGTCGGAGGGGTGAAAAGTTAGCCTGGAGCCGCTCACGCTTGCCATTGGTGTGGACGATAGCACCCTAGTGTCTTGTCCGTGAGTTGATTCAAGGCGGGCAAGGAGTTTTATGGACCTCTCAATGTTATTTAGCTTCCAAATATTTCTCTAAGGCATCAGAGGGTGCACCTGAAGATCGAAGGCCTTGAAATGAATCAAATACAAATTGCCGCCCTGCGGGGTTAGAGGGAGTCAGGTGTTGTGTTTTACTCTGTAGACGAATAGCTAGCGCAGACTATCCTTCGGAAAGTAGATGCGCAGGGAAGACTCACATTGTGTCTATCGACCCATCCTGAATTGGTCGGAATGGCTGATTCTCTTACATCATTTACTTTCATGGGATTTGAGGACCGAGACGCACACATGTGCACAATTTGTGGCTTCATCTCACGATAACACGGAGTGCCACACCATTGATCGCCCTTTCGATAGATAGCATCCACTACGAGCAAGTAACTTGCACATGAAGTACACTCTGAAGTTCATTCATAGAGCAGACGATTTTCTCTTGGAATTTGGATAACCATTCAAAGATGACTGAACAGATCTAGACGATTATTGCCATCAGATGCTCTCGGTGCCTATTACGCGGGAGCGCATGTGGATTATTGAGCAACCAACTACCCAAATACCGGACTGGCCAAGAACATACGTAAGGGCATGAGAACGAGAGCATCCACTGAATACACAACAGGTCGGTACGGCCCGGGGGGAAGCTGTCCTTACCGCGGAGTGCTAAGCGTTGACTTGCGAACCAATAATGAAGTTGAAGCCCGAATCTCTATGCGCGATCATCACCAATGCCACGTCCGCGCTCGCGCATCGACTGGAAAGAACTTTTGACGAGCCGACCGACTGAGGACGTGCACAGCAAATTCACCAGCATCAAGCATGCCCCAGCCATCTTGCACACGGCGCTTTTTATTCGGTGGAAGCTGAACAGGAGGATCGTTGGATAGAAGCTGATAATTGATGTCAAATTCACGTATGAGCCGGACATCGAATGGGACGAAAATATAGAACAAAAACCCACCGACTTGCGCACAATTCGCATAACTGATTCAATGGCACCGCGATTCTCGGTACCCTCTTTCACCTAATAGACCGGCGAAAATGGGCCGGCGGATGAGCTCCTGAGTTAGATTTTTCCGGCAGCAAAGGAATGAGAGTACCCACCTGCGCAAGGACAATCCATCGCCAAAGACCACCTTCAGGTTCTGGTACACCTAGGCCAAAATCTGTACGCCCTCGTCTCCGCCTTCCTTTGGGCATTTGGTGCGGTAACGGAGGCCCTGGCTGCGTGATAAGTGGTGGCCGAATCTCGACACCCCATGGTTCTAAGTGAGGAGACTTTGAAAGTTCGGAATGCAATTGTTTGAGATGATCCGGAATGTCCGCAGATAGAGATTGTGGTGTGCCTTGTGCATTCTCGGAAGGTGGTTCAAGATGGGGTGGTTGCGCACGAGATGCGAACTCCTCGTCCACAAACCACGGAGTCTGCAAGTTGTTATTTGAAACAGTTGAAAATGATTTTGTCGAGCAACGGTTATAGCTTCGCGTTGATAATCCAATAACTTTGAGGAGCCTAAGTCTGTCCATGGAGAAAATTATATGGTTTTTGGGAGAAGAATCGGAGAATAGTAAAAGCTGAACTTAGCCGCAACTTGAAGTGTAAAGTCAACTCAAGTTCAGAACTCGGACCTGCTTAGTCACCAGTTTCCTCTTTAAGAAATAAGGTTTAAGAAATAGCCTGTACTTCCATTACTTCCATATACATACTCCCCTTTTCATTTCAAAGACTAAAGCACGGGGAAGAAGTCATAGTGGGTAGTAACAGACATTGTCATGAGTCCACGTAGACCTTCTGCATTGCAACAAGACTTGATGCTCCCGCACAGAACATTTGTAACGAGAACATATATTAGTCTCCTGTAACAGGCAATGGAACTCGTATGTTGTTCGGAGAAGAGAAGTTTGGATAAATGGAGAGAGAAACAGAGAACAAGGATGATAGCAAGAGATGGAGCGGTATGAGCTAGGGACAGGAAGTAAGTACCATTAAATGAGACTAGCGACTAATGAACGTAGGTGTAAAACTAAGGAAAACATAAGGGGGAATAAAAGGAGAGGATACCTGGTGAAAGGCCAGTGACGTTGAAGAGGGAGTTCGAAAAAGTCAGCGCACCAGTGACCAGATGCATCATTCTCGTAGCCGAGTGGTTTCCATGAGGTACATGCTGACCAGTGGATACATGCACAAATAAATCCTCTGAATGTTGGATTAGGGTCCCTCAACAGGAGTATGGTGAGTGTTTTGTATCGGGGTCCCCTGAGGACTCGCTAGGCTCTGTAAAGCATATAATTCCTCCTCTGGGACGGGAGATATATACTGTCCGGGCCAGAATGGGAAATAGACAGCCGTAGCCACAAAAAGCGGCAGAGCATCGAGAACGTAGAAGTATACTGAGTTGAGACGAATGTCAGATCTCACAGCTATGCAAGTTATACGTGACTGACTTTCATGTGTGAGAAGAAAGCCCTTAGGCCCCTGCGCAAACTCAATCACCCGGTATATACCACGAATCTAATATAACTTTAGCACAAATACTTTCGGAGTGAATTCACACGCACCATCATGATATTGCATAAGGAAGTCAAGTATAATAGATAAAAGATACGCTTGGATATCATGTTCGTCTTGACGAATAACCGATCCTTCCTGACACGCCGGTGGGTGTCGATGAGCAGGACCGCAAACACAAGACACGATATTGTCTGCGCGATGAGGCCGATGAGTACAATAAGAGAGCCTAGTTTCCGGTTGCCTGTTATCCCACCACCAGAACCCTGTGACACAGATCAATCAGTCTTTCATGGTATGCCAGTGTGTAGGTCGTGGCGATATACGATTTACCTGAATCGAGAATGTAGTCAGTTTTCACCGATATCTCTCCGGAATACTTTTATTACCTAATTTTTTTTTTGATTCTCGTCCTATATTACCGAAAGCCAGTTTTCTCCGAGGTTACTCTGTTTTTTTTAGTATGTAACTTTTTTCGAGGATTGAAAGGGGAGTAAAGATTTCAGGCTGCTCGGCCCAGTATCTAGTGGGAACCAGAGTCCTGCCAAGACAAGCAAAGATAGCGGAGTTCGCTTCATGACAAGGAGCATCATGGGTAATACGATCCGTTGATGCATTCAACTCTGGCAGTATGGTTGCGTGATAGTTGTGCGTTCTTAATGAAATGGGTTGTTCAGACTTGAATCGTTGTTTCTGCAGCTTCATGATGGCTTGTTTCCCTTGATAAGCAAGAATGTCTACTGATATCATGACACCGCACTGCAGATTCACTTTCTCTGCGGATGTCACATTTAACGATTGAAACATCTACATAGACACCACTTACGATCTGCTGGCTGTCCCGCAGGACCATCATGGCGTGTTGCTTTCTGATTGAGATGGCAGTTCTAAGTGCTACGACTGAGCAACGAGCATTGTCCAAAGTCCTATTTCAACTGAACCAGAAATATGTATCCCTCCATTTTGTATAACACGACCATTGACGTTGAGATGCATCGAGCCCTCCTAGGTTTGTTTTCTTCCCTTTATAGTACGAGAAATTGCTTAACTTCCGACCCATCGGTGTGTCTACCCGAAGATGTGTTCAAATGTATGCTTTGGAGAAGATTAGCTATCTTCAGTTGCAGAGTAGTGTACCTCTCGGTGAGGAACGTTGTATGGGTTCGACAGCTTCTGGAGACTAAGCATTTCCTCCCTGGGAATCGAGGTGACATACTCTCCGGGCCAGAATGGGGCATAAATGACCGTCGCAAGAAATAAGGGGAGGGCATCGAGAGCATAGAAGTATACTGGATTGATTGTTTTACAGGTTAGAGATGCATACTCACATAAATCGTCACTAACCTTCATGAGTAACAAGAAAACCAAGATGTCCCTGCCCAAACTCAATCACTCGGTATACACCGCGAATCTATTTAAATGATAACATTAGAAACAGTATATTCTGATTTGGATATCATCACATACCACAATTAACAGTGATGAGAGGTACAGAAGATGGAATATACGCATGAACGTATGCCTCTCAACAAATACGAGGTCCTTTGCGATGCGTCGGTGAGAGTTGAGAAGAAGGAAGATAAACGCAAGATATGAGAGGGTTTGTGTGATGAGGCCAACGAGTAGTATTCGTGATCCAAGCGAAGCGCTGTCATGGTTGCTTTCTATACCCCCACCGGCACCCTAGAGAGTAGACAAATGAGCTGCGCATGCATTTTAAATCGGGGTGTAGTGTGTACCTGAATCATGAAAGTAACTACATCGCTGATGATGAACACTCTAGCGACAATCCGCGGGTGAATATAGCTGTACTGGTCGCCTACGCGGTTGCGCACAAGTCTTCCATATAATATGTAGTTGAAGGCCAAAAACGCGGCAGGCGATGTGACTAAGAAGAGCTGCATCACAATGAAAAGGCCCTCATTATTTGGATTACTATCGATAGCAATGCGGAGAAAATAGCCAGCGCAGTAGCCTGGAATAATAGATGATAAGTCTTTTCAATCACCAATAAAACGAGCTTACAGAATACACCGATAGGCAGACAGAGGCCCCACCAATCTCTCCTATGGCTTAGACGAAGGAATAAAGCAACTGACAAAAGGAAGAAGAGTGCCCCAGCAGATCCAGCAGCTGGTTTGTTTGGATCGTAGCCTGCAAGATTGTACATTAAATTCGGGATTCTGAGAGTGGCAATCATACGAATTCTCACCAAATACAAGTTGGACTATGGTACGATGAAATCGATCTGAGCCTGGAGAAAGCATGTCAGAACGAGAAATCACAGAGTAGACGCTGATTTGCATATCTTACTGGGCATCTATGTAAATTCAGAGGTTGAAACAATACGAGTCGTATAGAGCGTTTGAAGGGCATCCTGCAACACTGGCATATGTAGGACCACGTATTATAGTATGCACTGCATGTTGTCCGCCAGCCTGTGAGGAACAGCGCAGATCAATGCCTGCGCATGCATAATTAAGTTGCCTGAATACACTTCTTCAAACACGTTTACAGCACGATAAACTGCGGAGGAGAGCGCTGACATTGATGGTGATGGTGGGCGCAGCGAAGGAAGCAAATTATTGAATGGCTGCCATTTTCGGAGTTCAAGTTATTGAACTTCATACCCAAAATAGGAAATCTGGATTTGACATGTGAATTCAGTCGATTTCAATTATTTGAGTAATACTTCTTCATCAAGATCTCGGACGTCCTCTTCGGTCGCGCTGACTTTGCGGCCCTCTTCAACAACGACGACGACGACTAACGACAGCAACGACGCACATAACTATGGCGCTTCGGATTTGCGTCGTTATATGTGCAACTTCTTTTCTCCTTGGTAGGTCGCGTTCTGACAACTTGAAGCAAGAACACGGTCTAACCAACTTTCGATTTGACGCTCAGGCATTCTTTTTTCGCATTGGACTGCGGACTCGCTCTCTCTGTGGATGACACCTTCTTCAAATGAAAATATCTGGGTAGCTGCAGGATACTACTCATTATTCGCGCGCTGTCCCGCAGAACTTGGCTACATTCTAGCTGCGATCGTAACTTTAGGTGCTGCGACCATTCTATGGAGTTTAGGTGATGGTGCTGCGGGGAACTTGATGTTTGACACCGCCAGCATATGTGAGTTCTGTCTGTTCACAGTCGACCATTGACAGCTCGAACGTTTTGGAACTGATTGACGTTATCATCCAGTCCTGTATGGCACGTCTGTTGCTGTTTACTTGTACAGAATCCTTCCAAGTTTGTATTTTCCTCCCTAGGCTGCATGGATGACTGCTCAACCTCTGTATTATGCAGCCTTCCTGGGAGCATTCGAAAGCATCCCTCCTCACTCGTCCAGAACATCTGAGGTCCCCCCCTCCCTAAGATCGGAGGTGCTTAACCTCGCAACCGGAAACCTTGTTTCTAGTGTCGCACTGACGGGCGTCATGGTCCTGCAGGCTGCTCGATGGTGGTCGGAGCAGTCGGATCCAGAAGAAGAGGTGGAAGAGGTGGTGAGCGAGACGTCGTCACACCGTAGACGTAAACTAAGGCGCAGGAAAAACTCGAAGTTATCTGCAGATGGAACTCAGGCTTCAAGCGGAGCGTCGAACTCGACCATAAAAACGAGCTGAGACTCGTAAAACCTTACTTGTCGTCGTATTAACGGTCTTTTCTCTATTTTGGGACAAGAACAATTAATGCTTATGTTACTCTCACTGCTGTATCTGTTGTTTTTTGCATGTTATTACGATTTTGGTACGATGCACGTCCGAATAACTGTGATCTGGTCTGCTAGTAACCCTCAAGAAATATCGCGAACATTTTGGGTGTAATGGCTTCAAGAAAAGAATGTATCACCGATGTATGATGGCATGATGACGCGCATACTACCGAAATAACTATCACCCGTAATTTCATCTGTCATGAATGATGGTCGTTGCGAAATCCTTTTACAAACCAAGGACCTATTCTGGGGTTTTCCAAACAGTCCATGAGTTTTCAGTTCACAGCTCGTCCAAATATCATATGCAAAGACATACGAAAGCAGTGCTCTTAGAAGCGATGCTGGCCTTATAAACTTCAGTCTGCTTTTCGTCTCGAACCTATATTGTTGAGTCGAAGGCCAGATGTGCTGCGTGCCGTGTTGTAAACCGCACTGAGATTAATAGTATCGGCGCTCCCTTCTTCCACGCTTTCGACGGTACTGTCGCTTAAGCCCCTTCGGCGCCTGTTACTGCCGACCACGTCTGCACCATACTCATTTTGGCGGCCTTTGCCTCCGCCGACGCTAAGTAGTCTTACGATGCGATCATTCAGCCAAAGAACCAGTGCAAATATCGGCATGCGAATCGGAACAAAGGGGGAGGGGTATCGAATTGTTTGCTGTCCTTCGCGGCCCGAGTAGTCACTTGTAAATGCCAGAGGGTTGTATGGGTTTGACGGAACAGGCTCGGCATGCATCGCCATGATTACATACTGTGCAAAAGTAGGGAGAATCAGGTAAACGGACTTCGAAAGAATCGATTTTCTCACCGACGGAAGGACCAGAGCAAAGAGTGCAGCATTTGCCAGTGTACTTCCCCACATACATATTGCAGAAGACGGTAGCCCTGTAACGCCGTAGCAAGGTTCATTATTTAGGGTATATGCATTTAAGGAAAATGCCTTACCGAAGGCAAGATAGTATGCCCAGCGTTCCTCAAGGTGCCTTATTCGTTGAGCCAAAGTTAAGCCACGAGCTATCCAGATAAATCTGTATCAATTAAGTCACGCCTGCACTATTGCTTTTCTCATATGAACTTACTCGAAACAGTAGAACCTAGAGAGCGTCTCAGAGACCAAGATAATTTGAGTCACAAATAATCATGAAACTCACGAATCTACCCAGCAAAAGAAGAGGAAGCTAGCTGCATTGCCAGCAACAGGAATATATGTCAATGCAATTGAGATTAGCACTGACGTGCAGATCATTACAGCACGGTACGCAGAGGTGGCGAGGGAGGTAAGGATGCCGGTATAGGTTGAGGGTTGAGCTGCTTTACGATTTCCATGCCTTAACATGTAAGAACGATTTGCAACAACATTACACCATGAGCTCTAGCATTTTTGATTAAAAACATATGGCCAATAGTAAAGGGGCTTCTCACATTCATATATAACGATGCACCGACGACAGGGAATAGCCAAAGAACTCGGTAAAACCACCCGACATTACGATGAAGCCATTTTTGTTGATCACGAACGAGGGGGTGTAGAAGTTGATCGAAGACGTATATAGATGTCAATGAAAGCGCGTTTAGCATGAACGACTTCAAGAAATTGGCCCGGATTTCTGGATCGCTTGAACACTAGTAAGAATGCTGGATTATTCGTCAAGTTCCCTTCACAAGATACATACCCATATGCGGTGGATATCACGAAGTCCCATCTATTAGCATCAACAAGCCCGCGCCATGCCCAGGATATTTGCAGCTTCAGCGTCTCAGGTAGGGAGAGGAACGTCGGGTACGCGCTTCTCGCTTGCGCTGCTGAGATTTGATGGCCCGGATTGTAGTACGGGCTTGCTGGCCTTCCATCGTACGCTTGAGGAGAGTAGGGGTGCATGAGACTGCGATTAGACAGACAGTGAAGTCTTCTATGAAGAGTAGGTGGAATCGGGTAGGCTGCAGCCTGCCTTTAAGACGTGGAGGCAGTTGAGAAGCAAGGCAAGGCCAGCGGCACGCGAACTTCAACTTGAGCCTCCGAGTCGCCGCCCATGATTGACACGTGATCTGAGCGCGTCTAGGGGCGCGTAGATTACGTCATCTCGTCGGGATGGAGTTGAACTAGGAGCAAACAACACATAACACAGGTCTTTGTTCCCCTCTTACACCTTGTCGCTGCGTGCCCCAGTGAGCCTCCACTCTTTGCCAGCGTTGACCGCGACAAAATTTTCGCATCTTGGTCCATAGGAGCGACATTGGTGAGTTGAAACAGTGAATACAAGGCATTGAATTGCGTGTGCTCATTGCATCAACATTCGCTAAAGGTGTGGACCCACAAACCCTTGGGTTCAAATTCGTGAGTAGCCGCCCATCAGTTGACTTTCGACCTTTTCCTTCTGGTCTCCACCGTCGACTCTGTCTTCATTCTTCTTCCTTCACTTTTCTTCGTAAAACTTTCGGGTCTCTGACTTTCTTTCTCATCGAAAGGTAACGGCCTCCTCCGCCAACACGTTCCTTCTTAACGGTCAGTGGTCTTCATTTTCTCAACATGTGCGATGTGGTTTGTGGAGACAATAGGGAACCAGGAATGCTCACATTTTCATTGTCATCCATAGCCGGCCACAGTTGTACAAGGACGGTACCCACTTTCTGACATCAACTCGTTCGTATTTCATCTTCTAAGTTTGAGTCCCTCGTATTGACCTTGTCCTCTCACATCCACCTTCATCGTCCCGCTGTACATCATCAATTCCTCAATGTATATTTCTTACGATGCACGATCCGCAGACGACAACAAGAAACGCAAACGAAACGATCTGGACGACTCGTTTGACGCCATGGCTTCCTACTCTCGTTCGACTACCACTTCAACCATGTTCCTTAACCCACCTCCTGCGCCTTCCCGCAGACCCAGTCAGAGGCTCAATAGGCCACACAATGAGCTTGATGATTTTCTATCATCTGACCTCGAGTTGTCCTTCGCTTCAACCATGTCTCTGAACTCGCCTCCTCCGTCGCCACCGACGACAGCACGCGCCACATCTGGTTTCACACTTGGGCCCAGTGAACACAACTGCTCCCCAATGGCCATGGATATCTCACCTGCACCCCCGCGGACGATATTTGACGATGTGAAGGGAAAGATTCAAACGCGGCCTCGTTCTCGGACGTTTGGGCGCGAGTTGAGCAATGTGGCAACGCCGTTTGCGAATGACAGTCAGGTCGGGTCGACGAAGAGTGGAAGTGGAAAGCGACTTCAACGCGCTGCACTGCCCTCTGAGTGGATGAACTCCTTTTCGCAGTCTAAGGACGAACTCGTGAGTGACATTTAGATTAAGTCCAGTTCAGCTCTCAATGTCTTTCTCCGGTGTTTTGAACGAAACTATCCGTTTCTCTGTTTTAGCCTCAGCCTCTATTTCAATCTGCTGATGCCTCAGATGCGATGGATGTCGACAGCATTCTCCCTCCATCTCTTACATTCGGAAAGCAAGTAAATGAAGCTCCTTCCTCCCCGGCTCCTCTCTCTGCTGCACCGACCGTGACAGGGTTCTCTAACCTTTTCTTTGATGCCATGTCGCCTGAACCGGCACCTGTACGACCCCTCAAGCGTAGATCAGTTTCTCCCGAAGGCTCTCCCCGTCAAGCTAGTGCCTATCGTCACAGACATAGCAATGAAGGTGAATCAATCTATGTCCAAGAACAATCCTCCTCTCCTGCACCCCCTTCGTCACCTTCTGCTCGGAAGTTCGAACGCTTCGCAAGCACTGGAGGAGGCCTCTTCCGGAAACCTAGCAAGCCTCTCCTGACTGGCATAGCAGGAAACTCCGCTGCGAACAAGCGTGCCAGGCGTCCTACTATCTCTACGCTCGTGAGCAATGGACTTCAGTCTGCTTATCCCATCATGGACTCTAAGAAGGACGACGAGGAAGACTTTACTATTCTTCCGCCTCCCAGGCGAGCGTTCTCAGCGATGATCGCTGTTGCTCCTTCATCTGATGACAACCAGTCTGAGGGACCAGAAATGTCTTCCCCTGCTGCTCAAGCTTATGCAAAGCGTCAATCAATGCGGACTATCCGCAGACGCGACGGTACCGAGGACTTCCGACCTCTGACCGGAGCAGGTATGATTCGAGAGCGTGAAATGAGTCCCGCAGTCCATTCTCCTCTTAGGAAGGCTGTTGGAAATTCTAACTCAGAAAGTCCGAGCTCGCGCTGGATCAAGAATGCCGGGCTACCTGGATTCGGTGATAATGAAGCACATGGCAAGATCCTTCCTTGCGAAAAAGTCTCAGAAGATGGACTGATGCGCATCAACGTTCAGACTGTAAGTCCGCTATCTACTCCTCTGTCGATTATTTGTAACTCTCCTTGAATAGATGGATGACCTACTGAAAGGCAAGTTTGACCACAAGATAGCATCGTATCACGTCATCGATTGCCGCTTCGACTATGAGTACGAAGGTGGACACATTAAAGGGGCTGTCAATATCAATACGACGAATGAGATTGAAGAATTCCTCTTGGGCGAGAAGGCACTCAAGCCTTCTCCTAGCTGCAGCGGAGACAATGCGAAAAAGACTATCTTAATCTTCCACTGCGAATTTAGCGCTAAACGTGCTCCTACTTTGTACGTTGCCTTACCGAACGCCGGGAGCCACATCTGAAAGTTTGTTCTCTTTTTGTTTACAGCGCGAAGCATCTTCGTTCAAGGGACCGAGCGATGAATAACCACGTATATCCTCGCATTCATTACCCTGAGGTGTATATCCTTAGGGGTGGATATAGTCAATACTTCAACGATTCAGCACGATTCTGCGAACCGCGTGGTTATGTCCGCATGGATGACCCGCATTACGCTCGTGACTGTCGCGAGGACCTTGGTCAGTTCCGCACGAAGACGCGTTTCGCAAGGACCAGAAGCTATGCTTATGGTGAGACCTCGAGATCAGTGCCCACATCTCAGCAGAATCAGTCATCGCAAAATCATCGCAATACAGCACCCAGTGGTGGGGGCGGTGTTACATCCCTTTTCGCAGCTGCGAATGCAGCACGCACGCGTCGTGCTGGCACTGTTGGCGAAAGTTCGGCCCCAGGGCTTTCAACGTTAGCTGAAGACATATTGGCTAATACTACTGGCAGTGACGATAGTTGTATTGGTGGT
Source organism: Trichaptum fuscoviolaceum (assembly GCA_910574455.1). Taxonomy (NCBI): domain Eukaryota; kingdom Fungi; phylum Basidiomycota; class Agaricomycetes; order Hymenochaetales; family Trichaptaceae; genus Trichaptum; species Trichaptum fuscoviolaceum. The sequence continues at coordinate 1,782,876 of CAJSYZ010000001.1, forward strand.
GTTGATGGAAGTCCATGCCCTCCTCCGACTGCTAAGGTAACTGCATCCGGGACAATGGCAATGGCAATGCTCAACGCTAGGAGGAATAGCGCAAGCTCGGGACGTGGACCTTTACAAAGAGCGCAGACGTTTGGACAATGCCGCTGAGCTATTTGTCAGTGCATTCGATGCTAGTTCATTTCAGAACCAGCCCTTTTCGAGTACCCAAACTTTCAACGAATTACTTTGATTTCAGACAAATCAAGAACGAAGAACAACACCTAACAGACTGAAGAAACTAAACATCTCAACATACGCCCGTATTCATCAATCTCTCTATGCTTTTTTGACGACATCCAGGCCTACCCGAACTCATGGCGTATGCTGTCTGCCATGCTCGTCCACTCATTTGACCCCGCCGCTCTCTTGTATAACGTCACTTTCGACGCAACCCGACGATGTATCTATGAATATGCCACTTTCGCTGAGGCGCCGACGGTTCCTTGACTTGATCGTCGAACGCGTTGGCCTTCAGCTCCTCACGGACTACCCACCTACTTATACGGACACTTTGTTTGAGTTTCTTCTATCCTATCATCGCTACTGTGCATTGCATACTTTCGAGATTGGCTCGTTCTGTTTCTACTAACCATCATTCGTCATTTCTGCCTCACATATTCTTTCTCGTATCTTTGCTTCCGTCTTGTAGAACTGCATTCTTCATATACCTTCTCCTTTCCTTCTACTTTTGCAGTTTCTAGTTCGTATCCATCATCTTGTGGTTTTGTTACCTGGTTTAATTATCAGGTGACAGCCTCTTGATTAACTTCCTTTTTCTCATTTTCCCATTTTCCCATTCTCTTTCTTTATCCTAATCTATCATCTCATCACAACCATTCCACAGCCATCCCTCCGCATCCATCTTCGGAACAGTACATACATTCCATGTTCACCATCACATGACAAACCTGTAACCTTGTAGACACGTCGCCTTCGTTGGTGCGTAGTACATCAGGACATTCCACAACGACTCATGCATATTACGATGCAATCACAAGTATTTATACTATTCTAACCCATTCCCTGTGTGCTTCTGCGTGGATGATGGAATTGCCTTTTCTGCAAGTAAAGTTTCACTGGTGTCCGAATCTGTGCCTATCTGTGCGTACGAACTCAATCAGCAACTACAATCACCTTGGTGATGACTGCATACGTCCAAGATGCGATTGTCCTCTTTGGAGATTCGATAACCCAGGGCGGATGGGCAGAAGGCGGAATCGCGCAGCGCTTAGCATGTAGGTCCAGATTTGGCCTCGCTTTTGCTTGCCGCCTTAACGTTATATTCTCTACAATAGATGACTATGCCCGGATTTTCGACATTGTCAATCGCGGATTTAGTGGATATAACACGGACTGGGCAATTCCAGTGCTTGAACAGGTGACAATACAACCAGACCTGTATTGATTTTTTTTTTCTGATCTCACATGTACGTTTGCATATACCAGTGTCTGGCTAACAGATCCGACCAGCTGCACTCACCTAAAGTGCGGCTCCTGACAATTTGGTTCGGCGCAAATGATGCGTGCATCCCGTCGTCTAAGCAACATGTTCCCTTGGAAAGGTTTCAAAACAATCTTCTACAACTGATAGACATGGTGAAGTCACCCACTTCACAGTGGTACTCGCCCGAGACGAAGATATTACTTATCACCCCACCGCCAATTAACACACACCAGTGGACCGCAGATCGCACATTCGACAATACCGCAGCATACGCACAAGCAGTGCGGGACGTCGGTGCCAAAGCAGGTGTACCATTAGTTGACGCTTGGCAGGCCATTTGGAATAGTGCCAGTCAAGATGAGCAGGCACTCAGTAAATATCTTAGCGATGGCCTCCATCTCACTTCGGTGGGTTATGGTGTAAGTTCGATTTACTTCTGCTACGCAAGGAGCGCACGCCGATCAGGTTCTCAAGGTTGTATACGATGAATTGAAGAAAACGATAAAAACTCATTACCCGGAGTTAGACAACGGAAAGCTCCAGACGGCATTCATTGCGTGCGTAGACATTTGGTTTATAAAGCTCTGACTGCGTTATCTGATAAGGTACAATTCGTAAAGATGGGATCAAATAGATCCGAAGAACCCGCGAGCAAGTTTGGAGAAGAGGAGCGTCGATGCATGAGTAAATGACATCAATCAGAAAGAAACATTACTATTTGTACCAATACAGTAAACTCATCCAAATCCAGACCATTCAAGTGAATAAACGTCAACTTTCTTCGTGGCTTCGTCCCATGTACACAAGAGGTGTGCTTTCTTTGTCGCGGTCCCTAGCCGCCCGTGCGCAACGAATTCCATAGGCCGAATTGGTGTCGAGGATGACGTCAATACTGAAGCCGTAAAGTGAGAGTGATATCTCAGAGGATCGCCTGTCTCAAAATGTAAGCCATTCATTTGTAAAAAAGGGGCATTTAAAATCAGCGATTCTGAGAAACAAGGGACGAACGAACCAGGATACACCAGGAATTCTCCTCCGAACTTTATTCCGCACCCCATGTAGTATCCTTTCTCCCATAGATGTCGAAAAACGGCGCACCGGGCACGCTCTTCCGCTGTAGATGGATATGACCATAGACCCGCTTCTCGAGCTTCATCTATCGTAGAATAGCTACTCTCTGTTGGCCGGTACCATTCAAGAGGTGTAGAAGTAGTTGGAATAACAACATTGTAGATATTCGTGGATATTGATGTAGAAGCAGGAGATGATGGTCTCAGCGGGTCCTGTATGACCGACACGTCAATAAAGTTCAAGTCTCCTGAAGTCGAGGTTTTGGCTAGCGCAGCTGCGCGCTTTTCTTGCCTTTCACGTCGCTTTCTGAGTGCCTCTTCTGTGCTACCTCTATTAGCAGCTTCGCCCCCTTTAGACCCTTCTCTCTGGACGGAACTTTGTATTTCAGCGAGTCTACGCTTGGTGTTCCATTTGACCTTTTCTTCCTGCGATGGACTCCGATGTGCCTCGTAGTCATCAATAAGGACAGCCGAGCCTACCAGCCCGATAAAGTAAGCTACACCATCGGATTAAAATTGGAAAAACAAATTCACACCCACCATTTTCGACGAGAAAAACAACTTCCTCGGGCATTAGCAGAAGAGGTACACCAAGAAACACGTTCTGCTGAGCTAAGTGAGGCAGAGTTCCAGCAAGCACTCCGCAGATATGATATTCCGAGCGTAATCGCCGGATATCTGCCCTTCGCCGGTTGAGTGTAAAGTATCATTAAGTTTCGAGGACTGCCTCACCATTGACATCCCAAACGTAAGCATTATTGTTAGATATCCGTAGCTCTATCTTGTCGGACTGATGGGTCATAGTAAACAGAGAGATGGCTGCCAAACGGTAGTTGGTGAATCCACAGATGATGCGGTAAAAGAATAGCCTACGCAGTTATGTTGCTCAGCTAACTGTGTAGATTATTTCGGATGAGAAGATCAGTTAGCTAAACAATTGCCTTGGCAAAAGAGTTGCCAAAGGGTCGTCAGTAGTACTTCGTCAACTCGTTCTGAGTCAAAAATCAGGATTTAGTAGCCCTTGCACTGAAATACTGATCGTGCGAATTTTATGCTTAAAATATCAACTTCAAGTTGAACCTCGAAGAATCACTCCGAGTCCACTGGCACTGGCAGTGGCTGTTCCGAGTCAAATCTTCACAGTCACATATGGAAATTTCAAGCATGTATAAATTCCATTTCTTTATTTCCATGGATAACGAGCTCACACTCTCCCTTCTGCGCAGGTACTTTCTATAACTACTTGAACTCAATACAAATTGCTATCCTGCCCCCACCCTCCGAGTCCTGTGAAAGCGAAACTGCCTTAAATGACCTGGCACTGGGCTATCACTGGGCACCTTCGTGCACGCTTCACGGGATTAATCGCCTCCAAGTAGTCTTTCGTTACTTATTGTGCCCCGCGCCATGCGTCAGATAGAGCCTCTGCTCATTTTTGACCCTACCTTTATATGGTGTTCAAGTTCGTTCCATATGCTCAAACCAACCAACAAGGTATCCTATTTCGCTCTACATACATTTGCGAATCGATTGACTTTGTCTCAAGCCCCTTTATGCCGAATCCTTGCAAATGCCGTTGCACCACAAGGGCCTACACTCTTTCAAGGTCAACTGATCGGACAATTTCGAAGCTATGAAGATTTACTTCTAGAATCTGCTTCCTTTCCGACAAAGTACGGATCCAGAGGTGATGGCATCTTTGCATGTCCAATTTGACCGAAATGTCGATCCCGGGTGAGTAGAGTCACTGTGAAAAGCCTGCCAGGTACACGGTTCACCTAATTTATCTGATGGACAGTCGCAAACGCTTCCGGGTTACCGACAAATGACCTTTGCTGACCCAAATACGCATGATTGTGCTATGAGAAAAGGCGTTTACCACCCTCGCACTTCCAAGACAGCGCTGTTTTCTTCATCTCGGTACGCGGGAAAAGTACGTAAAATCATTTGCTTTATTTGTATCTCACTTTCGTTTCCCTCGGATACTACATAGTATGCAGGGACAACCGCACCCACGCCATTCCTTCCATCCCCTTAAGCAAGGTGTGGCGTACCAGAAGGCTCCGCAGGTCTGGGGCCGTACCTCTTAGAAGACTGCAAGCTTAAGTCTCACTGAAGATTGAGGTTGTCAAATGTCTTGAAGAACTTCCAAGGATCAATCCAAGTTCTTATGAGCGCTTAACTGCTGGAGATGGTTATCTGTTTTTATGCCGCAGCCATCACATGGACACAGCAAGAAACTCTAGAGCTGCCTCGCGGTAAGGTACGTACGGTTTTGCTCTGAGTTGGACAGCAGATTACTGATCTAGCTACATGCGGATAGAGGGGTAGAACATCATCAATCATCAATTCACTGCAGGATGGTCTTAGCTCAACCGTGTTATGACCATCCAGACAAGATGCGCCGGAGCCAGTGAACTCGGCATCTTATCCAATACAGTTCTGGTAAGGCTCGGGCAAAGAGGCTCGTTCCAGCATGTGCAACGTTTTGGGGCCCTTCAAAGAGTTCAAGAAGTGCGACAGTCGGACACAACGCCCTTTCTCGGCGCTCAATTGACTTTCTATCGAGATGTTCAACGAACATCCAGTCATTGCATCGGCTGGTTCTTGATCTGGTCAGATTTCTCGTACGTCGATAATCCCCAGAAGCTTCTGACTCAATAATTGTGTATTTGTCACCGTTTGGTTAGATGTGCGGAGTTGAGTTTTTAAACTCGGCTCATCCCCCCCTCCGACCGCCTCGGCATTGCAACAGGATTACCTTGTTGGCTGTACTGTATTAACCTACCTCTCCACAACTGTACACCATACGTAACTGCCGCCGTCAACGCAAGATCAAGTCGGTTATGAAGGGTACTCATTTATCTGAAACTGTAATGTGTCGCCATACGCCGGGGAGACGGGGTTTTCAGGCAGGGGGGGTCGATGAAAAGATACAAATCCTCCTCCTTATATCTCAGGTCAACTCCCAGACACCCTCGTACGGCGTGAATGGTATCCCTCGAACATTAAATCCATGGTGAGGATGCAAATTAAATCACTACATGGCAAAATAGCCACAGAGACTTTGCCAGCTTCGCTCGCCAAGTACACCAATGCTTGTCGTTCAGCTTCGGGATTCAATCAGCCAAACAAAGGTTGTCACTGGCAGTGGGCCGCGTGCCGTGTTCCGAAGGGGTGAAATCACCGGGGGAACGTCACGGTGGCCCTATGTCTAATAAAAATACCGGAAAATTTGTTCATCAGCGAGTACAGAAATTAAGGAGTATTTGAAACAACTTAAGATCCATAGAGCCTACCTTAAGGAGGAACAGGTCGTCATCGAGATACACGCCAAACGCTGTCAATAATATTTCTTCGAGGATTTGTTAGGAATCGGGTAATCTAACGAGTGTGATAAAAAAGGGAATAATAGGTTCCGAGTCTAACTTAAATTTGAATGATCGGCATACTCCGATCCCTAGCATGATGCAAGGAAAATTCTATTTTACGTGTATTTTCTATTTCCTCCTGATCCACAGCGACAAATTTCTCGCTAGCATCCTCGGTCGATAAGGTATGTCTGATAAAAGCAAAGGTGCGAATGCTATACTCTCTCGTGGATTTGCTTGACGGGTCTTTTCAGTGCAGCTCTTGCTTTTCTCCAAGTTGCATACAGTACATGTTCGGCCGCACAAGATGCTTTAACCGACAAGGAACCCGACAACAAGCCACATGAAACAGGAGAGGACGCCTCAGTTGATGTCTTGTTGAAGGACTACACGTCCCTGCTTTCACTTATCTATCAAAACACATCAAAGTTATCTATCGCACTCAAACCGAGCAGCCCGACGTATTCCGCTTCAACCTCTCCGCTGAAGGAGCTCACTCAATACGTGGACGCGTTGGCATCGTGCGCGTGTACTCTGGAAGCCTCTAACCATGGGAAGACTCTCGTCAAAGAAGTCCGTTGGTCTGCAGAGGAGGTTATTGGCGCTCTTCAAGCACTCCTCGGGGTTTTCATTACGGACGCGGAATTGCCGAGGACGGGCGCAGCAGATTCGTATTTAGTCAAGACTGGCACAGTGCACGCAGCTATCGATCGCGCTAAGGCTGTCTCGCGCTCAAATGTGGAGGCAGTAAAGCGACGTTGGGAAGGCGATCTAGGCGGCATTGGGGATTGCGTGGAGGAAGTGCAGGAGATGGTTGACGACGAAGATAACCGAAGCGAGGAGGAGGATACCGACACTGATGGCGACGCTGACGGCTTTACGCAGGACGATGGGTGGGGGGACCTCGGTGTCGAACTTTCGTCGACCAACCTTTCTGTCAAGGCAACTGCTGAGGAGCTAGCACGGCTTAAATCCGTTAGGCGATTCCTTCCTTTCGTTCTTTTAACTTATTGAATTCTCTTCATGAACAGGCCCGCAACCTGTTGAAATTCATTCAGGCTCTGCAAAAGCGTATTCTATCGTCGCTCCTCACCTCTCAACGCATTCTTGAATCCCCGCGGCCCAGTAGTCTCGATGACCTCCTATCACATTCAAGCTCGCTTCTGAAAGCTTCGGATGACCTTGTGCACGCGCTCTATCTTCCTCAGAATTTGGAAATCTTGATGGCCCGCGTTAAAACCTATAGATCGATTGTAGAAGATCTGCGTGGAGTTCTTGTTTCCTTTGCACTTGCTTCCTGCGCCGACCCCGCCGGTGAACTTTCACGGGAAGTCGCTCTACTCAGTATACAATTGGACGGCCGGGGCGAGAAGATGGCAAAAGAGCGCAGGTGGTTTGATGCTTGTTTCTCGCAAATTTTCCGAACCACAGACGCAATTTCAAGCACGGGAGGTGAGGCAGAATCTCGAGAGGTGCCATGACTCATGGTTAATGATACACTGACGCGTATAATGCACATGAATTCAAGATTTATAGCTCAGCGGCCATGTGTTAGTGGAGCTGGCTCTCAGGCTATCTTCTTTCATGCTTTCCTGTACCGGTAAATATTGCTTAGTGACACATTTATTACCGCAGCTGTTACTATTCCCTCCTTCGACACGTACACCAATTTCCGTGCAAAAACAATTATAGTGCTATAGGTCTAAGGCGGAAGCGAAGAAATGACCTGGGAGAAGCTCTGGTGGGTGCTGGTCCGTGCATAGACTGGTTTCGCAAGATACACACGGTCGCAATGGCCCATGTTCGTGCAACAGGAGCTTTTTCATTGGACCTCATGTCACCGACTTTTATCTCGCACAGGTGCTTCGTTTGACTATGACGACGCTTCACTGATGGCGCTTTCTGGACGCCTAATATGTTTTAGTGTAAACCTTTGGATGTCTTTCGAGGCAACCTTACACCTTACACGTCTTCGCGCATCTTCTACTGATCGACTTGTGGTTAGTCTGTCACTATTCTTCGGAATAAAGGACGTTGAGCGTTCCGTCTGAAGCTCGGGCTTGGTCTGAATACTCCGTCGATGTATCGAAGCCCAGGATAAGATTTTTCTGTAAGGTTGGGCGTATATCCATGTGGTTACCAGTGCCGAAGCACTGAATCTGCACACGTGTTCGATGAGAGGGGGGCAAAGTAGATCCGTGGTATGTCGTTGACCGGTTCCTAGAGCTTCTCCTTGCAAACTCACCCAGTATGTTGTTCATGTGTTGCCGTCAGGTTGCTCAGGCCACGATGCAAGCCAATCGGGGACAAATGCAGATAAATCCACATTTGAAACTACATCCTTTCAGTGAGCTTGGCGAAGTACTGTAAGATTCAACCCTGACAAAGAGGCTATCACGAAGAAGCGACGTGGGTATCCTTTCTGAACTGAGTCAGTCATCTGGCACCAGAGATTTATTGACAACCTCCAGACAAAAGAGATCGGAAAATTGCAGCATGGTTGCTGCACAGATCGGTAGCGCAACTCTGACTGGACCTGGTGTCTTCGGGATAAAAGTTCACGGTCCGTTGCTCCAACTGGCAGTATCTGAAAACGAAAATTAAAGGGTGAATTGCTGGTCCCGGCCAGCAGCTGCTAACCATAAAAGTGTGCAATGCTACAGTCAGCAATCACTGTTGGCGAGATTAATCGGGGACAGATTTATGTAAATTAGGTAGCCGAACACCAGACCGGGCGGGAGCAAAACGCATTCGGTATCAGATCTTTTAAAAGTAAGTAAATCTCGGTCCTCACATCGGGCCACGGTCAAATCGCACTGTAGACATGCGGCATGGCGTTCACCGAGTTGCCCATTCAGGTTCCTACATCAGGCCTGGGTCTCAGGCCCAGCAATCTTCCAGCATGCAGCGCAATAAGTCCGGATACGACATACACACCCACTGAAATCTTTAATCCCTTCAAGAGCTAATAAATGACTGGACAGTAGGACATTTATCTTTTACTTGCCCCATATCGGTAGATCTGACGTTCCTCTGCTTCCTCTGCTTTGGCTGACACGTGTGAAACCACATACAATCGTGTAAACGTCAATTTCGCTTCGACTGTCTCTCTAGATTTCTAGATTTCTATGGGCGGCACACATCTACCTGACAATGTGCCGATGGCCAAATTACGCATGGTTGTGGTCAGGTGCCAATCTCCTACTCGTTCGTAATACAGACGTACGAGCGTAGGCGCCTTTGCGTTGCTGCTTATCGTCACCTTCACCGGTCCTTCGAAAATCTTCTTAAGCCTTTCTTCGGACAACCGTTTTGCGGTTGCGCAAAGCCGAGGCTTGGTTTCGAATGGTTGTGTATGACGATGCTGTCACCTAATCAATTTGTGGCCAGGTATGTACCCGAATCCAAACTCCTGGCAAATCGCTGACTGCATGTAGGGCTTGCATCTCCTGAACGTCGAGTCAAATCGATAGCTGATGTTCTACTGGACCTTTCTTCCCGGCCTCTCGACACCGACTAGCGTCAGTCGCATTTCCCTCCGTCGGAATCAGCCCTGCTCTTCTGACCCATTTGCGCTGTCAGCACACGATAAATCTCCACTGAAAAGACGCGCAATCGGTCCGTTTAAGCTTTAACAACTCCATCCCCCGTTTCATTCAGCCACGATCACTTGCCACAAAAACAAGTCGCGAGATCTTGCAATTTTCGGATACTTCACGGCCGGGTGTACCCACTGCATCGTCCATAGCTTGTCGGGTCAATCGTGCTGCTGTAGCCCCTTAGCCTCGTGGTTCGTGCCTGCACAGTGTACGAGAAGGGCGCCTGATTTGAATGCGCTCCTCTTACTGCGTGTCCTGCTAAGCCCTCTTAAGGACCAGACCTCGCGCCCCAACTTCCTACCTCCGCCGACACGTCCCTCCTTGCAGCGCATTTCTTGCGTATCTCTATTCCTCGCCGCTTCTCTATCCGTGGACGGGGCATCTTTTGCATTCGATACATTGATTCTTCATCCAAACCCATCAACACTCCATTCTTCACCATGTGGTAAGCACCCTCCCATGGCCAGCTTCTTGCGCGTCTGTGTGCTGACCGAAGGCCGCCGGGCTTACATAGTCACCGTATCCTTCGATATATATTAAATACGCAATGTACACACAAGACGTTTACGGGGGACACGATGATCGACTGCCAGGACCCAACCTGCGGTAACAGTAGAGCACATCCGGCGAATTGTCTCAATTGCACACACAACAGGTGGTTCGGGTGAGTTGCGATTCGTTCCTTGAATTGTCAGACTTCTTGCCCCTTCTCTTCCTCGCGTCCCTGTAGATCCTTCTCCTTCGTCACTGACAAGCTTCTCCACATGCACCGCCTTGACCTCATGGGCCTCACGGGATTGATCCTTACGTCCACCTCCCACCCTACAGTAAACCCGAAAGGGTCATCACACAAGAAGTCGACCAGCGATGTGCAAACTGCCAACAAGCTTAAAAGCTTAACTCACGTTTGCAACGATTCTGTTTAATGATCGCCTCTGATCCACACTCAATTTCCTCGAGATCGGACACGTCACCCGTCTTTATTCGTCTCCTCACCCGCCCATGCACGCATCGCAACGACGCTATCCATACACTCGTGGCCTCCCCCAGCTCAACTTTCTTCGCTAAATGTACATTCGGAGGATCCACTTTCAACTCAGCTTTCTATTATGTACAGTGTTCTAACATCGGCATTCTCATGAATATAATTTACACATCCAAGTCCATTTCTCCCAGCGCACGATCACTGAAGCCGAGGTCACCATATTCATCGTCGTCATCATTGTCAACCATTCTGACGTCTTCCGGACGAGCGGCATTCAACTGCTGAAGCTCCAGGTCAAGTGCCTTCTGCTTCGCTTGGGCCTTTTCGATATCTGCTAAAGTCCAAAGCGAAATGCCTGTCTGATCTTCATTTTGAGTCTGCGAGATCTGCCGCATAAAGAGCTTCGCCAAGACGAGTGCCATATCTGTAGACAAATTCGAAGCTGTTTCCGTAATGTACTGGTTGATCCACCGAGGTAACTTCGCCCGTTTATCGGCCCGTGCAAATCTCTAAAAGCCTCATAAATTATGCGCGGTGAGGAAGATCGGTAATATGCTAACCTTGTCCGCGAAAACCATCAGCCCCCAGTCGGTCTTCCCCCGCAATACGCGCCCGACGCATTGAGCGGCATTACGCATCGCATCGAATCCCAAGAACTCAGATTCCCGGATACGGTATGCGTCACGAAGATACTCAAGACGAGCCTGAAGAAATCATCATGTCGGCATTTATCTTCTCGTCAACTTGTATACATACCTTCAATATTCGACTTTCCGTATATTGGTACGGAACGCTGTGTGAAGAATTGAATTATAAGTAAGATATATGAAACAGATAAGCTCACACTTACCCAAACATGATGACAGCACGACCGTAATTATGATCAAAATCGATGCCTTCTGACACCTTTCCACGAGCGACAGAGAGAAGAACAGCACCACGGCCGTTATTACAAGCCTAAGGAAATGAAGAAAACTCAGCATCCTATTCATGCTATTTCCTAGGGAATGCAATACCCGTCTGTAATTCTCTAACGCGATGCTTGTCTCGTTCGCGTCCGGCGTTTCAACAAAGATAAGCTTGTGTTTCCAGACCTCGTTCAATATACCCTGAAGTAAAGATCAACCCAACTGTTCAGTTCATGCTCAAATAAAAAGGCAGCGCACCATATCATTCCAAGCGGCGACGATCGACTCCATGTAAAGGTAACTCGGGAAGAAAGCTGCAATTCCGTCCGGTACGATTTTGCTAAACTCAACAAGAATACTGCCGAAGTTCCGCACGACAGCTGGATCGTTACGAACTTCAAACCGTGAGCTTATCGCTACTTGGTCACTACCTCGAGTGATAACCTGAGCAACTATAAGTTGACCCGAATCATGAAGGTAAGCAAGAACTCACAAGAGGTAAGAATGAGTTGCGTGTAAGCGTCATTGCATATGATTCTTGCACGACAGGAGTGAACTGCAACATTTTAGGATACATATCTAATGGGGAGATGGTTCCTGAAGTAATGACAACGCTACTGAAGCGTTCAAACACAGGCTTAATGGCTAGCGAAGGGTCGAGGCAGCTGTTGGATGTTAGTCAAGCCAGCCACTCAGCCACTATCCTAAGTTGGTTAGACATACACGAAGTGGAAAATGGGATTTGGTACAGTGGCATTGTCAGTTTCAAACGGCTCCAAGATCAACAAGAAACCTAAAGGCCCGAGATAGTCGTTTCGGATTTAGCGGAAAACGTATGTGATTTGCTTACCTTTTTCGTAGGTCGCCACGAGCGTAGCAAAATTTGCCACTTTTTGAAGTGAAGAATATTCATCAAGGTTCGTCAATTCCAGTGTGCGAACGAGAGACTGCAATCGTTCAGCACAGAACCTAAAGAGCGAAACTCAGTCAATGTGTAAAAAAACGTAGCAAAAGAGGACTGCATACCTTAATGGTCTCCGTTCAATGTAGGTAATGTCTTTCAGATGCTGAAGGAATGAAAGGGGCGTTTCTGCAACGACATGAAGGACACGCATACGAGTCTACTCGCCCAGCCACCGTTTGAGAAATTGCACCATGAATATATCTTCCACGACTTACTTTGAGATACTCAACAAAGCGTTTTAAGAAAGCAACGAAATGTTCCGCTTTTCGAATATTTCCTGGCACAGCTTCCTTCAACAAGTCATCGGGAAGAACTAAGGGACTGATTAAGCGGCTTGATTTAATTGAAACATCATAGAGGTAGTCCCAGACATACCCGGATTCGCCATGAACGTGTCCTCCTCTCGTGCTGTATCTGCCTCTTGGAGGCCTTCTACTAGCTTGGTATATTCATCTAGTAGGCGAGAGGCATCCGTGGATTTGATTCTGTATGTAACGTTTCATTGGAGTCCAGAGCAACAGTCCTATAGCCCAACAACACTTACTCATCAATCTTGTCACCCAGGCGGTTCACACTCCTCGATGCAGAGTCAAGCATTGGCCTTGTTAGGTCAATACTAAGAGACTCCAAACAAACATTGTCTAGAATCATTTAGTAAGTTAAAAGTAAGGCTCTTCGAATGCTCCTTTACCAATGTTGTGAGCCTCATCAAAGACAACGATTGCATCCTTCGACATGTCCTTAGATACTTGTTCTGCGACTTTTGGATCAAGAAGGTAGTGGAAGGAATAGATCACGACATCCACAAAGGCCATCTATATGTTCTTCTGTCAAGCAAGAGCAAGTCATTAGTGACGAGCACGCACCATCCTCCGTATTGTAAAATAGGGACAGACTCCCTTCTCTCGACCGTACTGAGATACATCGGCTAAGGTGTGAACCCCGGGAGGTATAAGTGCCCCAGGCTCAAAATTCTCAAGATCCTTCACTTTAGAGTCAGCATCCGTCACATTCCACCGGGGAATGTCCTGCTACTAACATCATGGAAAGAACATGTCGGCACCGAGCCCGGGTTAGCCCTCGACTTCTCCATGGTGGAGGCGGATGTCAGGTCACGGCATCGAGCATCAACAATCGTGCCTTTCTTCTCTTTCGATACCTAGATAAACCATGAAGCACCGCGGGCGAGAACTGGTCAACAGAGTCCTTAAGCGATATAAAGCGTTGTAAACATACCTCAGGATGAAGACAAAGGTTCTTCCGACTTGTCAGTCCTAGACCAGTATAGTTTTGCTCCTTTTCTCTCTGCTCCTCTGTTTCTGCACACTTGATCCGATATTCCATAAGCCGTTTCAGTTCGGCCAAAGCCTTTTCGATTTCCGGGACTGTTCGAGAACAGTAGACGAGCTTCCTTTTGGTCGGATAGAACTAGCAGGTATAAGGATACCAAGACGAGAAGCCCCATACTAACGACATTCGTACTCACTTGCTGATACGAGACAATCAGCGACAGCAGCGAAACGGTCTTCCCCGTCCCTGACGGCATCTCAAGCACACAATGCCCCTATGAATGCCCTCCAAGATGAGGAGGGGTAGGTAATCGTAATGATATTTCTCATACCGTTGCATCGAGGGTGCGCTTGAGATCGCACATATACTGATATTGCTCTGCATAGCCGCGGTTCATTCAGTTTGCTCGAAGCTCCGCAAAGGTAAGAGGCACACCAGGGTAAATCCGGTCATAAGGGAATATTATCTTTTACAAAAGATACGGTGAATCGTATGAAGACACTGGTATTCGAAGACAGCTCACAGGGAGGTCGTCGATGTAGAACTTCATGAAAGTCAAGGAGAAGGTGTGCGGCTGTGACTGACAAACCGGAAACGCGCTTTTATAATTTTGAACTCCGCGCGCCTTGACGCGTCCGACGCGATTTTCCTGGCTCTTGGAAACTTTCCCTGATCTTCATCCTCGACTTGAATCATAGTTGGGCTTTTTACTCTGCTTCGTCACTCCTTTTATCGAGAACTGATGTTCTGAAAGATAACAATCTCATGTTTCGGTAGCTATTGAAGCTCTGCACACGGATGCCGCTTCATCCCTTGGGTTCGTCACTGCCGAGTATTGTCAATGGTTGCAGTGACTCCTTGCTACGAATGTCTGGCAGCCGGCAGAAATCACGCAGAGAACAATCTGGATGTGAATCGACCTATGTTTGTAGACAGTCTCGGTGCAGTACGTTTCCGATAGTCATGAGATGTCCCAGGTCGCCGCTGATTCCATTCATATAGACGATAAAGGATGCGATTGTGAAAGATTGTGTCAATGAGATGACACTCAAAGGCTGGGCATATAAGATCGATAACACTGCGAGAAACTCTACGATAACAATAGCGTATCCATGGGTTTATCTCAGTCACAGTCTGAGAGCAAGATAAGCGAATCACTTCAACGATTGATACTATTATACCTGGCACTGCCCGCACGCCATCCAAGTGTATTTGATCTCATCCTGGTACGTGTCAGAATCTCTGTTTTGGGCCGAACGCCAGCCCTCCAGTCTAGGAGCTGTGTTATGGCTTTCGGTTAAAGGAGCTACTTTCAACGAAGTCGTGCATTACGGCTTTTCCCCCCCGCTGCTCCCACTTCTAATCCTGATTGAGGAAGAGGCACATGCTCTTCACTACTTCTCTTCGTTTCTGAAGTGTACTATCGTACCGAATCACACTTAACAACGTAGCCCGGAATAGAGAAGGCTGTCTCAGGCTGCCTCGTACCAGATTCGGACAATCTTACACACATCACAATCAGCTCGCATGGAAGCGAAGTGTCACAAGATACATTATAAACCTCAGGCCCAACACACAGAAAACATTGTATATTTCATGTTCAGAAGAAGCCTCTTTGGTGCGTTCTCTCTGACATGCGCACAGCTTCTTCAATCCTTATGCCCTTCAGACCGCTGATGAATAGGAGAACTTCATTGCCTATGCCAAACTTCGGACCCCTCCTGAAATTTGCGCCACCCTCAATGCACGAGCGCGCTCAAGGTGGTCCCATGAGCTGACTATCACAGCTTCTACGCTTCCTGCTGATCGCCGTTCAAGACTCATTCAGTTCATTGGCTCTATTAACATCTTTCGTTATTTTTCACTGATCCTTAATATTGTCCATCACACTTCCAATGGATGACGGGAAAATTGGAAGCACTGGTATGGTCAAATTACAGGCGAAGAAGAAGGAGAGAAGGCACCGATTACAAGTACAGTCTTTGTCTTTTCTGCCTTCCGACCACGGCCACTGCGTTCGTTTCATTGCTCATCTGATCTTGACGGCAATGCACCGGAACTCGTACGCACAGTCGTGCCGGCTAAGCAGTGAGAGCTGGATCAATAAGAAGGATGCATGTATACGCTCCAAGGATCCGCCGAACCAAATTTCTCACCTTTTCGGTGACCCAAGTGAAGATCGTTTCATCTCACTGGGTCGCGTCCTCGGAGCGCCGTGCCACCGAAGGTACCTTTCTATTACCCCAAGACCCAGAAGCCTGAAAGCAAAACCAAAATCCCCAACCCGCACCGAGGACAGGCGAGTGCTTCTGCTTCTTTCATGAGCAGCCTCGAGGTTCTGAGTATAGTGTGTATATCCTTTGGGTATTACAATCCACATCACTCCGAGTATGTGCTTCAGGAGCACGCAGGAGTTGGCTCAGGCGGGACTCGATATAAAAGTGCATCAATGAACCAAGATCATCTCGCTATAATTCCTCGTAATAATAGATAACCCCAACTTCACAAGCGTTCATGAACATCTAGTAAGGTAGTCCATCGTCCTTTCGTCCTTCAGCTCGACGTTCGAAATATACCTACATGAGAAACCCAAGAAATTAAGAATGTTACAAAAACAACAAAGGTAAGTGTCCATCTAAGATACGTGTGTTAAACTTATATGAATGGAAAAGTAAATGTTTCGCATTGAGTAGGATTTTATGTTTTTAGTGTGAAGTCCTTGGTTATCATACCAAAAGATGAAAGACAAAAAAAGTCCCAAAAGAGGTGTATACTATACAGAACAAACGCAGTCGGACGAAGTGGTGTGGAGATAGTTGTAAGGAGGAGAAAGTCCGTGAGCCGGGCGCAGAGCCAAGCGCTAGAGCTACAGGTTCGTATCATTGTTGGGCATTTCGGTGGGGAAAATCGTCTCATCGGTACTGTTCTGTATGTACGCGCGTCGTTCGTCGTCATATAAAATCTTCTCTTTTCTTCTCTTCTCGTCGTGAATCCGTGAAACGTGTAAATCAGGAGGTTGGTTTATCCGAACAGGGACGTCAGGCTGTTGAGCACCGTAGCCACGCCGTCGCTGCCCGTACTGTGTAAACGAGAGGAGAGAATAATAATTCGAGGTTAGTTTCATACTCTGCATCAAAACATGAAAGAAAAGTGATAAGAGTTTGATACGCACGGAGCACTCTGATAACCGTCGTTCGGCGAAGAATCCGAGCCGCTATTGTTCGGTACGGTATCACTGGCCGCGTTGTTGGGGGAAACGATTGAGCCGTCCTGAGGCGTCAAGTTGTCCGCGCCCCACTGGTACTGCACTGCACCGGCGACGCCGTTCTGCGCCGCGGCGGTCACCCACTGCGTGTACGCATCGTCCTGCTGCGCGTTCGTCACGCCGAAGTTCACCACGGGCGCCGCCTGCCGCTTCTTGGACGGCGGCGGGACGGTCCCGTTGAAGGGCGCGATGGTGGAGTTGAAGGGCACGAAGAACGGTGCGTTGTCCTGCGTCACGATACCGAAGGCGTTCATAATCGTGGGCTTGCCGACTCTGAATGTATCGGAAGACGGTGTGAAGGAGAATGAATGATCAGTACATTTACCCAATGGAAGTGGAGTTGGCAAAATAGAATGAAAATGATACTCACGCAGCAGCGATCGCAGCTTGAGTCTGAATCCAAGCGATACCTTCTGCAACCGTGTTGTTGAACGCGGGCAAATTAGGATCCGGCGTGCCGCCATACGAATTCTGGTCGGGGAACAGTTGGCTGAAATTGGTTCAGATAGATTTAGCAAGTGAAAAATGCGGAGAAATGGGAAGTAGGAAGCGGAAAGAAAGGTTAGGTCAGCGCCCGATCATGAAGCTCGGCCAGGATCAATGATCAAGGAAAGGGCGCTGGTGCATGTGTATGCTATTGTGCCGACGATAGACTCGTCCACTCCAAGAAGTAAGTCCAGGCCCAGGGCAGTTCAGATCATGCCGGGAGGATATTTGTATACGGCTTGAGCGGGAGCGCTGAAATGAGCGGCACGCATAACGCATATTTCCATACGGATGCAACACCACGCTGATCAGGGCTGCGGCGATGAAGTGGGGAGCCTGCGCGCGTACCGGATCGCAAGGTCGGGAGATCCCAGAAAACCGTAGGCAAGCAAACAAGTAATTGAAGAATGAACGAAAGGAACACAGTACTCACAAAGAGCCAAAGCCGATATTCGGAGAATTGAGGATATCCTGTGCGTCCACGCCAGACGAACCATCGAATGCCGAGCCCAGGACGTCGGTGGTCGAATCAGTTTGGCCTGTGGGTAAAAAGGAATTCAAATAAGTATGGGCTATTGCAGACAGAATGTGCAACTAAATTGAAGAAGCCGATAAATTGGTATTAATGCTCCCGGCTCGGAGAGCAGTTTGGAAGCCGGGGGACGTTTGCAGAAGCGAGATTTCTGGGATTTGTTTGCGAGGAAGGGAAGGGGGGACTTACGAGTAGCTATCCAGCGTCCGCGAATGCGAAGTCCATCGCCACGGTCCAGCAGCTCGCGTTTCTTCATCTCCCTCGTCTTCTTCCTGCGGTCCCGCCTCTCCTTCAGCACGCTCTCCTTCGTCACCGGCTTCACGCTGCGCTTCGCCTTCTTCACGCTCGCGCTTGGCGCCGGCTTCGGCGCGACGGGAAAGAGCTTCGGGCAGTCCATGCAGAGGAAGCCGCCGACGCCGCTCGAGACGACGTGGTTCGGGTCCGTCTGCGCAACATGCTGTGCGACGTTCGCGTGCCAGGACGTCACCGTGTTCGTGTTGCAAGAGCTCGCGCCAGGGATCGAGGAGTTGCAGCGCGGGTCGTTGGCGAGCTCCCATGCGAGGATGGCGGGCGAGTCTTTATACCGCTTCACGATCTGGTCAGTGTAGTTCTTGAAGATGTTGATGATGGGCCCGTCGGTGAGGAAGAACTGGTCGTGCTCCTTAACCTTGCCGAATTCGCGCACGTATGCGTCGATTCCGCCTGTGATACAGTATGAGACATCAGTATCAATCAAATTAAGATAAAGCGCCGGTGGCTTAGGTACCAACGCACCGAAATCGTTGGACAGGAAATTGCGGGGCAACGAGTTGTTCGTGCCTGTTGTCACGTCGCGGCGCGCAAGACCGTCGACAGGCACGACGGTGGTATTGTCGAGGAGGGGGCGCGGATTCCAGTTGTTCGTTAGGGACATGATGAGCAAGACGCCGGCCTCCTCTGCGAATTGGACAACCTTGTCGAGTTTCTGGAGGCCGTTCGGACCCAGGTTGACGGATGTCGTGCCATTGGCGATGAGCTGGAACCAAGTCCCGTTGACGGGGATTGTATCGACGTCTGTAATAGTGTTACATAGTAGCGAAATTCGGTATTTGGCCACAGCGGCGGCACCGGCGAAGCGACCGTGATGAATTATTAAAGTTGAGCGCGCATTTAGACACATTCAATCAGTCATTTGACGGCGGTGAGGTGAGATGGATTGACGACAATGATCAGAAATGCCAAAGAAGATCAGAAATGTAACTCGAAGGGGGAAGAGGGGCGATCCACATACCATTGAAGGCCCAGGTGCGTATGACGGAGATTCCGCGCGAGGCAATGTCGTGAATTGTCTTGTTGATGTCCGCGTCCGTGTTGAGCGACGCCAACCAGTATGCGTTCGTCCCCACGAACCTGAATGGCCTGCACAACACAATCAGCACACACATTATATTGCAACAGCAGCCGAGCGCACGCACTCTCCGTTGCGAATGAACTGGCCGTTCTCGACAGTGACAAAGCCCTTGTCCCACCGCTTGGTCTTCGTCGTCTTCGTCGGTGCGAGGCCCGACGCACTGGCCGCTGCAGCCGCGACAGCGAGCGAGAGGAGAGTCGAGAGACGCATTGCTCAGAGTGCAGCAGTGCGAGCCTGCGAGACTTTTTTCTGCTGGAAGAGAATAAAGAGACTCTCGGGCGGGGGGAAGGCGAGGACGGGGATGGATGCCCATTATAAGGGAGAAGTGAGCACACGTGCCGTACACAAGGCTGTTCTTCAGTATGAGGCCCATAGCCTTAGTGCAAGAAATCCTGATGGCCGGTCTGTCTAGTGAATGCACTTTGGCGCCCGGAATCAAATCCCTCGCCGATCTTCTGCTGCTGACAAACTACTTCCCACACTTGTACCCTCCTCGTCGTTTGCATCGACCCCAACCCCTTCGCCGACATCATGCACCGCGCCCTCCTCCCTGCTGCTCGACGTCGGGCACATCTCACTACCTCGCGCTCGGCCAAGCTCTGCAACCGCAGACAGAGCTTTGCGACGCAGCGGCAGGACGGACAGCCCTCGCATCGCCCATCGTCAAAGTCTAACAATGATTGGCGCCAGTCAACAACGCCTCCTGCACCGGGCTCGCCGGCACACGAGCTCGACCAAGTCTCCAGCCTGTACGAACACAACTTCGCGCAGCCCACGCTCTCCTCGCTCGACTTCTTCCGGCGCGCGCTGAAGCTCTCCGCGACGCTCCTTGCGCTCGCAGTCGGCACTACCTTCACCGCATTCGAGGGCGCGCACATGTACGTTGAGCACGGCGCCCTCGCGCCCTCGCCCGACCCAGATGGCGACTTCCGGAGGTATGGCTGGGACATCGAGTCCGACCGATGGACGGGCGGTGAAAGCGGAGGCACAGACCCCGGGCTGGGATGGAAAGCCCGTCACGCCGTCCGCAGTGCATGGATTGCGCAAAATTGGGGTACGGGCTCCCAGGTGCTCGCGTCGGGTGCTATACGGAGCGCGGCGCGTGACACTGGGCCTGTAGAGGCGCAGCTTGAGTACGCGCATGACTTCCTGAACATCGCGCTCGCCATTGCACTCGAGCGCACCGCCGACGCTGCGAAGTCTGGTAAGCCATCGGGTCTGCGCGCGGAGACGCTCACGGACCTGTTGACGCGCCATGCAAGTACGCTCGAGCGCATCGGATCCAGGGGCGCGTTGCACGACGCACGATCGGAGTATGAGCGCGTGTATGCCGGGTTGCCCGCCAATTCAACGGCGGGTGGGGACGCCAGACGGGCGCGCATCGCCCTCAAACTCGGCAATATTTCCGCGCGACTCGGCGAGGACGAGGAGGCGCTTGAGTGGTGGGCGCGTGCGCTTGCTCTCGCATCCGACACAAGCGACGACACTAGCAGTCGTGATGTTCTCGCACGCTCACATTCGTCTGATCGTTCCACAGCACAGGTGCGTAAGACATTCATCACAAACACGCCTTTCTCATTCATTTGAATCAATCCGCGTTTAATTACTTCCTATCCGCGCTTCTCGCGCTTGCGCTCGATTTTGAGTTTGCATAATATAATGTTGATCTTTCCGAACTGTGGCTAACAAGCGAC
The DNA here is from genome assembly GCA_910574455.1 of Trichaptum fuscoviolaceum. Taxonomy (NCBI): domain Eukaryota; kingdom Fungi; phylum Basidiomycota; class Agaricomycetes; order Hymenochaetales; family Trichaptaceae; genus Trichaptum; species Trichaptum fuscoviolaceum. Next base: position 1,803,913 of record CAJSYZ010000001.1, read on the forward strand.
CGAACTGGCAGATCCCATCGATCCCGGCACATTTACCGACATCGCCTCTCGCCCAGCGGACGCTTGCGGCCACGCTCTCTTCGCTGTCGGCACATTATGCGCAGACAGGACGATTGAAAGACGCGAAGGACCTGCAGGAGACGGGACTTAGGTTACTCAAGTCGGCAGCGAATACATCATCAGAGACTGAGGAGGATTCACTGAATTCAAACCCCAGATCGTCATTAACGGCGTCACTATCCCCGTCCGAGTCCCCAGCACGGGCCCTACACGAGCTCTTCCTCCTGCACCGCACCTCCCTCCTCTCTCTGCACCACGCCGAAGTTTCCTATGCGCTCCGCTCTGCCTCCCCCGCCTCGTCTCTTGCGACCCTGACGCACGCTGCAGCTGTATCGGAGCAGATCGCTCTGCTCCTGACGGGCTCGCCGCTGACGCACCCCGACGCGCCCGCATCACGCGTCGCCGCCCCGCCTGCGCCGGACGCGAAGCTCGATGCGCGCTACGCAGCTGGAGCTGGAGCTGTGCTGGGGGGCCCGGCGAAGGCGCTTTTGAGGGACGCACGGCGGACGGCGATGCAGGCGTGGACCCTGCGAGGTGTCTTACTGGAGCGGTCGTCCATATCCAATCCTCGTTCGAGGAGGTCGAAGAAGGGAACGGAGAATACAGCTTCGGACATTGAGGCGGCCGAAGCGTCGAAGGCGAAGACAGAAGCGCTGGCGTGCTATGAACGTGCACTGGGCTGGGCAGGCGTCAAAGCCGACGAACAGGGTGGAATCGGTCGGCCGGGCGAGGGCACTTTGGACAGCGAGTGGCAGGCGCTTTGGGCCAGTTACACTCGCTTACGGGATGAACTCCGGAGAGCTGAAAATCCGGGCAAAAAAACTTCGGGCACAGCGTAGTGCATCGACTTTATGCACTGTAGATTTCATCGACGCACCGCACCTCTGATTATGTTACATTTACTTTGCCAAATAATAATGATTCGATTAGCAATGTGGAAGGGAGGCCGTTCGTCTGCCTACAAAATGCCATGCGTGACATAACACAGCGACAACGCTAATCTATGCCAATCCTATGTAGATTTGCGACTGACAAGCCTTTCCCTCACCCTCAGCGCGCGCACAGCCAGCGTCACAGTCGGCGCCCAACTCTCTCCACTTCAAGTTGGTGGGATTTCAAATGCGACCAAGCGGGCCGAGACCCATCGGTGTAGTACGTGAGTTTGCGGTCCGAGTACTAGTGAGGTTTGAGTCGTGGTCATGAACGTGCCGATGGTATTGATGGGTGTGTTATGTTATTTGACGAAAAGGCAGGAAGGCAGGATACTCGGAGAGTTATGTCGAGACCGGGGCTCAGTACCTGACCCCAGTAGCTCTCAGGGCGAACTTGATGTCTGTCATTGCGGCGTCAATCATGTCTAATAGGTCGGAAATCTCCTCAACGAGCATTCGTATGTGCGAGGCTAAGGAGCCGGACCGAGTGAATGGACCGATCGAAGAGCGCTGGAAAATGCATTGACGGATGCCGAATGGGAGATGCTTGATTCGGGGCTCGGTGTTCGCGAACAAGTGAACAAAAAACGACACTGATCATCGTCGCATCGTCGTTTCTCATAAGGGAATCTTGCCAGATTGGACGAGATACTTGATCGCTGAGGCCAGGTGATTCGGGTATAAGGCCGGCGAGTTCCGTTCCTTTAACTGCGACTCGAAGCGCGCGACCTTCTCTTGCCCAGCGAGGAGGTCGAATGTGTTTCTCTGTAAATTTGGTTGCTTGTTATAAGAATCATTGTGCCCCTCGGGGATCGAGAACATAGGGAAGACTGTGCTGGTGGATAAACTTACCTCGAGTTCAGCCAGCCGCGCCGCACGTGCTTCGTCGCGCATCTTGTGCAGCTCTTTCCGCCTTTCTTCCTCTTTATTCCTGATCAAAAGAGGTTTTCCATTAGCTTAATAGGAGACGAGTTCGGGAAGAATGCTCACTTCGTGTTAACGCCGGCTCGGGGAGTAGAAGCAACGGACTGAGAGGCGGATGGATGTTAGATTGGCGAGCGCTAATGTTGTGTTTGAGATGAATAGCTCACCGTTTTGAACAAGCTTGCGTAGACATCGGGACTTGATAGGTCCACATCTGCAGTCTCGATAGTTGGAACGGTCCTGGGTTTTTTCGGCAGGTTCACACCGAACGCCGGAGTGGGATTACTCGCCAACGTAGTTTTGGCTTCCGCGGGTGCCGAATTGACCGAACCTGCTTTCGATGCCAGCTGAGCAGCTTGTGTAGCAGCCTGTGCGCCCAAGGAAGTCTTGTTTTTCTTAATTGTGGGGAGCTTTTTCTTTTGCGGTGGAGGTCGGCTGTCTTGTGGTTGTGATTGCGATTGCGATTGCACGGCGAGAGTGCTGGTGGAAGATGACTGTGAGGCGACGATAGTGTCTTCACTGCCCTTTTCAGAGATAGCCTCGATTCGCCTCTTCGTGCCCAGAGCAGGAGCCTTGCTATTCACTGTAGCGGACTCGGCGGATGTTGTCTGCACGACGTGCTTGCGTTCATCCTTCACCATGATCTCCTTCTCTTTTACATCTCCCTTCCCTTTAGCGCCCTTACCCTTGCCTTTCACGCTCATTGCAGGTTTCTTACTCTGCTTCTTCTGTGGCGGCGAATCGACCACAAAGTCTTCATCTCTATCGTCTCTATACCCCTTTCCCGTCTCCTCGTGATACTCGTCCTCCTCCTCATCGGTGTACACCACGTTCGCTTTCTTCTTGCTTCGTTTCTTTGACGGAGGCTCGCCAAAATCCGCTTTTGCGGATCGCTTCTGCAGCCGCGAGGATGGGTTGGTTGCTGAGGGCGATCGTGGTGGGCGGTCATGCATGTCGTCTGCGGTGCCCGTTACGTCGACATCGTCGTCGTCATCAAAGAGACGCTCTACCTCTGCGGGTTGACTCCGACGCGCAGGCGGCGCTATCACCAAAATTATCAATATCTCCGGACGCCCATCACCTTAAAAGCAACCCCACTCACCAGAACGACCCTCCGCGTACTCTCCCTCATCGTCGTCATCGTCATCGTCTTCTATGACTTTCCTCCGTTTACGCGGGACATCCTTGGGAGGTTCAGACTGCTTGCGAGGCATCGTGGAAGAAGGTTGAGATCAGATGTCATCTCGGAAGGATTACTATACATATACACACCTGTTCACTTTGGCGGGCTTTGGCGCCTCCGGGAACTCTAATTTTGAGCATGGGGATTTGAAGTCCAATAAATTTGTATACTCGAGATACTTGTTTTCAGAGACGAATGTCTAGGTGGAAGGCAGTTCTTAGAGGCTTTCAAGAGGATACGAGGACGACAAGAAATTATGCTGGGCTGAAAGAAAGTAAGAACTCGCTTACTAGTAGCCGCAGTCCGAAGTCCGTCGCGTCCAGCACATAAATAGACGCAAATAGCGCGCGCTAATTATTCCCAAGTGAATTCAACTCACTTTCTTCCTGTCTTGCAACATATCTCTTCATGCATTCATTATAACCCGATATCTTTATTCTCCCAACATCTAGGCTGCGAATCTCCACTTATAACACTCTGACTGTTCCATGCTGAGACGCGTCACTTCGAACGCTGCAAGAAACTGCAGATCATGGGTATATACACTGCAGTGTCGACATCTGGCAACACCTTCAACGACTCCAAAACCTCCTTCCATCGACGTCCTCGGAAAGAGTTACACCACTGATGACTACTCAAATATCACCCCTGCCATCCTCTCCAAGCTCTCCTCTCAGCTTTACAACAAACCTGCACACCCACTCTGCACACTAAAGTCGCTCATCCAAGCACACTTCGCCGACTATGCTCACCTCTCAGCGCTCTCGCCCATCGTCACGCCGAAGAAGAACTTCGATGATCTCTCATTCCCGTCCGACCACCCCGGGCGAGCCGTCACGGACAGCTACTACATCAACCGGGACGTGATGCTCCGCACGCACACTTCTGCGCACGAGGTCGAGGTGTTCGCCGAGGGGCACAAGAAGTGGCTCCTCACTGCAGACGTGTACCGGCGAGACGAGATCGACGCGAGCCATTATCCGGTGTTTCACCAGATGGAGGGCGCGCGGCTCTTCCCCCATGACTACACAACTGTGAGGAGCTCGCTCGTGGAAGAGAATGAGAAGCTGTCTGCGGAGCTGAACGATGAGCATGTCGTGCTTATGGATGACACAAAAGTTGATGAACTAAACCCATACCAAGAGGGACATCATGTCCAACTTGCCGATCTCGTTACCCAAAACCTCAAATATACCCTCTCTCTATTATTATTCAAACTCTTTGCGGACTTGTCTGGAGCAACAAAAGCTGATCCACTTCAAATACGTTGGATAACCGCATACTTCCCATTCACATCCCCGAGCTATGAGGTCGAAGTCCTCTTCCGAGGCAAATGGCTTGAGATTTTAGGCTGCGGGGTCGTGCAGCAGGCTACCCTGACCAAAGCTAGTGCGTCACACTGTTCTACTCTATTTCTCGCGTTTTCCTGAAGAGAGAATCTCCGTATCATAAGATGTGCCAAACGAGATTGGTTGGGCGTTTGGCCTTGGCCTGGAGAGGATTGCAATGATCCTGTTCCAAATCCCTGACATTCGGTTATTCTGGTCGGAAGATCCAAGATTCCTTTCACAGTTCAGGCAAGACAAAATCAGTACTTTTAAGTCATACTCAAAGTATCCGGCGTGTTATAAAGACATCAGCTTCTGGAAACCCGAGGGATTCCACTTCAATGACTTCTGCGACCAAGTCCGGACTGTTGCAGGGGACATGGCGGAGAACGTCGACTTGGTATAAACGTTTCTTACATCCATGATTTTATTTCTCACTCGTTTCCAGATTGATGAGTTTGTTCACCCCAAATCCAAGAGAACAAGTCTCTGCTACCGAATTAATTATCGGTCCATGGACCGGTGGGTACTTTTCACGAATACTGCACCTCAGCACTTCCGCCTTACCCATTCAATGTCTTAGGTCTCTATCCAATGAGGAGGTCAACGACATTCACGCTGAAGTCATCACACGAGTGAAAAGCGAGCTTGGAGTAGAGATTCGTTAAGTTGCGAATAATTAATTAATCTACGTGAAAGTAGTAATGCAGTAACCACCACCTCTCAATCACCAACACCGTCACCTATAACCTGGAAAATGCGACGAATGTGCAATGAGGATCAAAACGTCTATAACATCAAACACGGAAACCCAGAACATGATTCCTATGACTTGGGAGCCTCAGCGACTACTCCGACCTGTGCAGCTCGTAGTGTCCGATCTTTGATCGTGTAACCAGACTTCTGGCACTCGAGGACAGTTCCAGGCTCCTTCCCCGGTATCGGCGCCTGATAGAGCGCTTCATGTCGGTTGGGATCGAACTTATCTCCTGTTGGGTCGAATGGCTTGACATGATATTTAAAGAGTGTAGACAGAAGGAGACGATGTGTCATTTCGACACCGTGATGAAGCTCGGCTAAGTACTCCTGGGCTGTTTTCGTGGGTTGTACGGAAGATGAGGAGGTAGAGGATGATTCTGAGGGCGTGGACGGGGCAGATGAAGACTCTGCAGATTGTTGAGCTGAAGGCTTTAAAACGGTTTCCGGGACGGACTTCAATGCTAATGATAGCACATCGACCGTTTCTAACAGATCTCCAGCGAACCGAGTGATAGCAAAATCCCTCGTTTGCTCCTTTTCTCTCGCAGCATTTCGTTGGAGATTTAGAAAGTCAGCTTGGAGGTATCGCAGACGGCCCTATATTGTATACTTCGTAAGCAATGGGATGAGAACACGAAGCTTCATTCTACGAACTGTAAGATCCACAGTTTCCTGTTCCTTCGCCTTCAGTTTTTCCTGACATTGTTGCAGCTCCTTTTGCTCCGCCGAAGGCTCACTCGATGAGCTTCCTGACTGCTCCCCGGGTTTTTCACTTTCCGTCTGAGTGGTTTGCTCCTGTGTTGCGTATGCCCGCATCCATGGCCGAGCCATAGACCGACGAAGAGCCGCCCGGTGCGTCGCCGCCACTGAAGGCGACAACGATGCAGTACATTGGCGCAAGAAGTTGGAGGCTTGCGTGCGGCTCATAGTGATGAGGAGAAAGCGAGTGACCGTCCACCTTCACTGTGTCGGTGGACAAGTTGCTGAGGCAGCTGTTTCGCGACCCAAAAATTTCGATTTTTCCCAAAAAGTAAGTGTGACATAATGTGACACGCTTCGTTTAGAGTCACGTGACGTCACGCTTGACCGACTGTCAGTGGAGAAATTTATCTTCCTTCAAATGCTTTGCTTTGTATCTTGAGCAAGTCTATCGGCCGACACGTCGAGTTGAGTCACCAGTAAGATACGTTACAGGTGCCAGCAGAAATACGTTAGAGCAGCAGATATAAATCGAAATGTGCCCATAAAGCCCAAATACGTATATCATTTCCTACGTCTCGAATCTGCCGCGACCATGCAGGCGCTGATCTGTGCGGGATACCGCTTACCTCCGCGTCTGATAAGAATCAACTGCGAGGCCAGCTTGCCTGCACATCGTCTAGTCTTGCGCGCAATGTCTACGAGCGCAACAGCAAAAGTCGTCGATGGAACGGCGGTCGCCAAGTGAGTGCTGGCAAATTTGAGCGCAGGCAGCAGAGCTAAGTTTTTTTGTACGTGGACAGGTCGATACGAGAGGGTGTCTCGCAAAGGATCAAAGAGCTCAAGGCCCAGTTTCCAAGGTTTCAACCTCAGCTGGCCATAATTCAGGCCGGCGCACGGCCAGATTCGAGCACATATGTGCGCATGAAGCTCAAGGCCGGCGAAGAAGTGGGCATCACGACGAATCACATTCAGCTCCCGGCAGAAGCCTCCGTGGAAGAAGTAGTCGAAGTCGTCCGGAAACTCAATGAGGACGATGATGTGAGCGGTATACTTGTCCAGCTTCCCCTTGGCGAGCACATTGGCGCAGAGGGCGAGCGAACCGTTACAGAAGCCGTGAGTCCTGAGAAAGATGTTGATGGGTGAGCACCTGCGAGTTCTGGACAAATTTATCTACGTGCTGATCCTTCTTAGCTTTCATGCGTATAATATCGGCCACTTATCCTCACGCGCTTCGACACCCTTATTCTCCCCATGTACGCCATCGGGGTGCATCGCTTTGTTGGAAGCAACAGGCGTACCGATTGCAGGCACGAGAGCAGTTGTACTTGGACGCAGTGACATTGTAGGAAACCCTGTCGCAGCAATGCTACGTGCAAAAGATGCGACGGTGACCCAGTGCCATAGCCGAACCAAGAATTTGGAAGAGATTGTGTGTCAATCATCAATAAACATTCTATTCACCGCTTACGATCCGAACAGATACGCTCGGCTGATATTTTGGTGGCTGCCATTGGTAAACCGGAATATGTTAAAGGCGAATGGCTGAAACCTGGCGTTGTCGTCATTGACGTTGGCATTAACTACATTCCAGGTTGGTAATCTGACAGTCTATATGCATGTCCTACACTTAGAAAAATCCAGATGCGACCAAGAAATCCGGACAACGCCTGGTTGGTGATGTAGATTTTACTTCTGCATCTAAAGTCGCTTCCTATATCACACCTGTACCAGGAGGAGTTGGGCCAACGACCGTCGCCATGCTCATGAAGAATACCCTTCAGTCTGCAGAGCGTCTCTGGGAGGCTGCACGTTCTCGGAAGATCAAACCGCTCAAACTTGATATCAAAGAAAAAGTGCCCAGTGATATAGAAATTGCGATGGCTCAAACCCCGAAGCCAGTTGTGCAACTCGCGCATGAAATTGGTATCCAAGGAGATGAGCTAGAGAGCTATGGGCGGTACAAGGCAAAGGTCGAACTCAGCGTTCTTGAGCGTTTGGCACATCGCAAGGATGGAAAGTATGTTGTTATCTCTGGTATCACGCCAACACCTCTTGGGGAGGGCAAGTCGACCACAACGATCGGTCTTGCGCAAGCCCTTGGTGCTCATCTTGGTCGTCCAGCGTTTGCTTGCGTTCGTCAGCCTAGCCAAGGTCCTACATTTGGAATCAAGGGTGGCGCAGCTGGTGGTGGATACTCTCAAGTTATTCCTATGGATGAGGTATTCTCGATCGAAGCAAATAATATCTTCGTAAATTCTGACTTTCAAAAATAGTTTAACCTGCATTTAACGGGTGACATTCATGCTGTAACAGCTGCAAATAACTTGCTTGCAGCCGCTCTGGATGCCCGTATCTTCCACGAGGCGACACAGTCTGACAAGGTGGGTAGAGATATGCGCTTTCTCCTTTATAGTGATTTGCTTGACATATGTTATAGGCTCTTTACAACCGTCTTGTTCCTACTGTGAAGGGGAAACGGGAATTTGCTCCTCTTATGTTCAAGCGCTTGAAGAAGCTCGGTATTGATAAGACCGACCCCAATGAGCTCACTCCAGACGAGATCAATCGCTTCGCTCGACTTGATGTAGACAAGGACACCATTACCTGGAATCGAGTACTCGACACGAATGACCGTTTCCTGCGTAAAATAACGATTGGCCGGAATCCAACAGAACAAGGGCATGAACGCGAAGCAGGTTTTGACATTGCAGTCGCAAGCGAGTGTATGGCTGTCCTGGCGCTGACGACGAGCCTTCAGGATATGCGCGAACGTCTGGGCGCTATGGTTGTCGCCACCAGCAAACGTGGCGAGCCTATTACAGCAGACGATATCGGCGTTGGGGGTGCACTTGCTGTCCTCATGAAGGATGCCATCAAGCCGAACTTGATGCAAACACTTGAAGGTACACCTGTCTTCGTGCACGCCGGGCCGTTCGCCAATATTGCGCATGGTAACTCCTCTATCCTCGCTGACCGTGTCGCGTTGAAGCTTGCGGGTACTGAAGACGGCGACTCGCCCGAGCGCGTCGGTTTTGTGCTCACCGAGGGAGGCTTTGGTGCCGATATGGGTATGGAGAAATTCTGTAATATAAAATGCCGTGTCAGTGGCCTCAAGCCGGACGCGACGATCATTGTCGCAACTACTCGCGCCCTCAAGATGCATGGCGGTGGACCCGATGTTACTCCAGGCAAGGCACTGCACGAGACGTACACGAAGGAGAACTTGGAGATTCTCAAGGAGGGATGCAAGAACTTGGCCAGACACATTGAGAACTCGCGCAAATTTGGCATCAAGGTTCTCGTAGGGATCAATAAGTTTGCGTAAGTGTATCATATCGCATTTTCGAAGCTCGTAGTAGCTGAACCCATTATCAGCACGGACACAGAAGCAGAGCTTGAACTCGTCCGCCAGGAGGCACTCGCTGCTGGAGCTGATGCGGCTGTAGTCAGTGACCATTGGGCTAAAGGCGGCGCCGGCGCTGTCGACCTCGCAAAGGCACTTATAGAAGTCTGCCAAGGCGATTCTCAATTCAAGTTCCTCTACGATCTAGACAAGCCCATCGAAGAGAAAATCGAAATCATCTCAAAAGAGATCTACGGAGCCGACGGCATCCAGCTGAGCGAAGAGGCGAAGAAGCAGGTCGAGACTTACACCGCGCAAGGCTATGGCAACCTTCCGAGTACGACCTCGATCTAATCTCCACTTTCTTACCCACCGACTTACTAATTCCCTGATCTTCTTAATAGTTTGCATGGCGAAGACGCAGTACTCCTTCTCGCACGACCCGAAGCTGAAGGGCGTTCCGTCAGGTCGGTCTTGTCCCTTCTCTCCAAGATCTTGGTGGCATATTAAGCTAACACATTCTTGGGCCGATTTGCGTTTTAGGCTTTACGATTCCGATCCGATCTGTTCGACTGTCGGCAGGCGCAGGGTTCTTATACCCCATTCTTGGCGACATGCAGACGATGCCAGGGTTGGGTACACGTCCAGGTATGCATTCATCTAGTCGATGACAGGGCTCTGTCAGCTAACGAGAAATGTACAGGCTTCTGGGAAGTCGGCTTGGATCCTGACACTGGCCGTGTTGTTGGGTTGTTCTAAGTCAATGTCCCTTTGTGTGTTATATTTCTTCTGGATTGCTGCGTCGCTTGCACCGCTGTTTTCAACAACACCTGTTTTCCCATACTTCAACAGTCTGCTACGCACATTGAATAAGCTTACCTTCCTACACGGGCATGCTGTCTTACAAGCAAGCTCACTAAAATCGTTCAACCGGCATATTCTCGGTGTAATTTATACGCATTTGTTTTCTTAGATAGATAAATTTCTTGGTCCTGTATACATTGCATCACAGCAACTAGCAAACTCTCTCATTTTTTGCACCGGTTACACAAGTCATGTGCTGCCTGGCGTGGACCTAAGCCTTCTCCCAGGGAACCTCACGGCTGTGTTAAGTTGAGCCTGCGAATCAGAGACGAAGGGGAACCGTATAGAGCCAGACGGTGCAAGTGTACCGCCTTGGTGGTCAAACGTAATGTTGTTCAGCGCCGCATTGACCTCCCGGTCGAAGGTATTACCAGCGGTATCGACATAGGAGAGTGTGTTGTTCGAAGTGCCATTGCCTGTGTTACCCGTAGATGCAGTCTGGAAGAAGCCTCCTGCAAGCTGGTGCTCCTTGATTGTGGAGCCAAGCAGGAAGGGAGCGGGAAGGATTGTACGATCATAGGAGTGGTCAAAGAATGACGAGACTTGTTACAGGGTTGGTTAGCCTTCATGGTAAGACTCATAGAGGGGGGCACTCTTACATTGTGAACCGTCGGGCTTAAGGACTGTGAAGTTGATGATGAAAGGGAATTGGAAGTTATCCACCAAGGCGGGGATGCCGTTGTGCGTCGACAACACAGAGCCACTGGCTTCCTGGAAGACATTCTGCACAGATTCATTATCAGTATCATCACTACGAGGCATCCGCGACATGAGCATCTCAACAACTGCGCAATTCCATACCTGAATGAGTGTATTGTCCAGATAGTTCTGCACATTCGTGAACTCCAAGTTCTGGGTGAACACGACATTGTTCACATGCCCAGAACCGGACACAATCTTCGACTCGATGTGCACCGATCGGGTGGCTGAGACGGTAACGTTCACATCGCCGTTCGCACCGACACTGCCCGTCGTGCTCGTCGTTGCGAACGGCTGGGCAGTGTACTTCGTGATGTTGCCAGTCGTGGGCTTCCCGCTGGGGTCCGTTACAACCTGGCCACGAGTTGTGGAGTAGAGCGTGAGATGGGCGCTGAGAAGAAGGGGGGAGAAGAAAGGGGCGAACCCCAAGAATCCTCACCTGAACGAGGCCAGATACAAACCAGTTCTGGTTGATGGCATGGTCGGACTCGGCTGACGCGACGCCGAGCGAGATGTTGTGTGGGTTTCCGTCCGCAAGAACGGGCACGAACGGTGTCAGATCGATAAAGTACGTAGGCAGCTCAAGGGCTCCATAAGACGTGATCGGCCTGGATCAACGCAAATCAGTAAATCAACCCACGAGAACGACCGTAGAGCTGTAGTTAGGTGGTTCAGGGCAATACTGACCTCCAAGCAGTCGGCACGATTCCACCCGTAAAGATGACCGCATAGGGGAAAGCCGCGCCGGCGAGGACACCGTCCACGAGCAGACGCACCTCGCGGAATGGGCCATCGCCAAAAGTCGTGCCAGCAGGCAAGTCGCCTAGAAACTCGTTCGCAGTGTTGAAGTACCAGAACTCTTCGTTTCCGTTACCCGACGCGAAGAGCTCCGCGTAGACTTCAACGGTGTTCTTGGGGAACGTGACATTGATCTGCGGGGACGCCGATTAAGACAAAAACGTTAATAACGATGCGATGGATCAAATATGGACAGATGGAGATAAGTTCACGCTTGAAGACAAAGGAAGGGACAAACCGAGATATCCGGTGGGACAGACGGCGCGTTGTCGTCCGGAGAGCCATTAGAGTTCGCCGAAATGGGTAAGATGAGATTGGACTTTCCAGCAGGTGGGTGGGCCGCGGAAGATGCGAAGAACGTCGCAGACACCGTCGCTGTCAGAACATCACTTTCTCAGCATCGTGCATTCTCGAACGTCGATCAGAACGACCCGGAAGCAAACACACGCACACGCATACTGGCCGTCCAGCCCGGTTTCAAGCAAATTGTCGAGCTCGAAGATGAATTCACCGGGCTTAGAGAAGAGAGGGATGTATCGAGTGGCATCTTTGAGGTACGTCCATATGATGCCATCCCCGCGAGTGGGCTCGGGCGTCGATGTTCGCCAAACTGTCAGAGAATTACGTTGGTTGAGGGATAAGTTATCGAGTAGGAACACAAACTTTCAGCATTTTGGAACGTGAATATTCCCAGCCGATCAAACTGGGTCTAGATTGCACGTCTGTAAGACTTTTTACACGGAAAACTTCATGATTTAGAACCTACCCCGTTAGAAGTAACGGTGAGGTTGAGACTAATGCCCGCCCAAGACCCAATTGACCCGCAGTCTGTTGGCGGTCTGATCCGAACTATCAGCTTTATTTCTCCTGAGACGGATCGGATCGCTGAACTCACGTATAGTTTGCTATCGCAGGCCTTTAACGCCAATACAATAAGTACAAGATCGATCACAGGGATCCTCCAATTCCACATACTGTCCAAATGAGTTCCCAAACGTGTGCCTAAGAGGTTCCGGAGGTCAGTTGTCTTTCTCGCTCGTGTACTTTCTCAATAGCCAAGACGCACTGGAGGAGCACATGCGTGCACTGCTTCGCGCCCTGCGGGAGTGGCGGTGGCTGGGCGACCTGGAAGTCGACGAGAACCGCCGCCGATGCAAGATGCAAGCCTGCTGCTAACGCAGAAAGGATAAACGAGAGAAGGAGCGTGGAATGCATTGCTAGAGTTTGCTGAATACAGTTCAACCAGTCTCAGCAGACAAGAGCTGCGAGTTTATCCAGAAGACAGCTACGAGACTCTGCAAGGGGGCTGCGGAGGCAGAAGACAACAGGTCGCAGTCCTGGGTGTGAGCAGAGTACCTGTGGCCTACGATGTCCCCGACGCTCAGACGTTCTGGGAGCTCAGATGCACGCTTGAGAACACATCGTGGATATAAATACGAAGGGTAGGATAAGAAGCACCGTCGTTATTCGCTCGACCGGCCGTCCGCCTAGTGTCGCATCAGACCATTTCATTGAGCATTGCTTCTGATTCGATAATACTTGAAGAACACCTTGTGCATGCAAATTGCGCGACTATCATCCTGGCTGTCTGGACTCTGTACGGGGAAAGGAATGTTGTGTAAATCGTGTGTAGATGAATATAAGTGCCGGGAGGTGCATGTGGTACTGGACAAGTGAGGTAGCGTACTTCACAACCTCCCATGGTACAAGGTTCTAATTATGGCCCGGGATCGACGGAATACAGTTGGTGATTTACGCTTCAGTTATGATTTAATATTCATAACAAAGTAGACTAAACCATGAACAACTCTAATGACATTAGGAATCCAGATGATATTGAATCAGATGCATAAACTCGAAATATGATACGAACACAAGGAAGATATACATGTGTGAGCACGTCGATAAGACATGAGTAATGAATGTCACCAGCACAAAGCCACTTCCTTCAGCGATGGCAGATCTGACAATTAAAATTCGTGGTCTAGCTCATCTCGTGGCCTCCCACCCGACGCCGGAACGCTGCGAGGTGCGTCGCCGTTTCCATATCCATTCGTCGGCCGCGCGCCATACAACCCGCCTTCCGCATCCTCGGGGTAGTCTGCGGTCGCGGTGCTTCCGCTCCTACGGTCAAAGGAGTCCCCGTCGTCCGCACCGCCGACCGTCGAATGGTTCTTCGTCGACCGCTTTTTCTTCTTCTTTGTCTTCCGCTTTCCTCCATCGTCGACGACCTCCCCGTCCGGCAGCGAGTACACGTCCTCCGTACGTGCCCAGCGGTCTTTCTTCTTCTTCTTGCGCCCAGAGCCGGACGATACACCGCCTTCCGGCGGCAGACTATCCTCGAAGTTCGCAGGGTAGTGCCATCGTCCGCCGCCGCTGCCGGAATCGAGGCTTCGGGAGTCTCCCCCGCGTCCGTTTTGCCCATAATACGTCTCCTCTTCTGGGTTCCAGTACTGACCGTCCGCATTGCGTCGCTGGTTTGAGCGCGAGGTCGAATCGATAGAATTGCCATCACCGTCTATAGACGGGGCGACTTCGCCTTCTTCATACTGTTGGCCCTCGAGTGCGCTGTGCGGAAGCCGGTCATTGTACCGTGCGGCCCACTGGCTCTTCTTTTTATTGCGCTCGATCGCCGTCGTATCGACAAGACCGTAGCGCTGGGCCCATTTTGGTGTCCTCCGATTGTTCTTGTTGTTACGGACATTCTGTAATTATGACGGAAGGACATCAGAGCCAGACGCTGAGAATGCGGAGCTAGAACAAACCTGGATGTAGAAATTGTGGAAATGGCCTAAGAGTCAGACCAAGTGGATGAGCCTCGGGACAACGGAGTAACACAAACATGATAAGCATACCAGGAATATAGCCACAGATTGTTAGCAGCAGATTCAACCAGAAGTCCTTCCCTATCCCAAAACGTGCAGCGACAGCTGGTAATAGATTGGCACTCAGCAACTCCTTTATCCGCAAGCAGCAAAGCAGACAGCTCACCCAAGGGTGGAAACAGCGTCCCCATGATAAAGAGGACCACTGAGTAGCCATGATGGCGCTTGGGCTTGAGGTCGAATTTGCTGTTCTGAACCATGAAGGTGCTCGACATATTGCTGAGCCCGCTTGTCTGGCCTTTATACCAAAAGTGTTTCGTGTATCGAGACCAGTCGAGTTAGTGACTAGACTAGACTGCGGAGCAGTGTCGACGCAGCAGGCCCGCCTGACCCTCGACAGCCTTGTGTTTGCTCAATGTGTGCGGCGACGAGGATGGAGTGGGTTGCGCAGTTAGTGGACGGAGGAAGACACAGGGACACAAGAAGCGATGGCTATCTTTGGGCCGACGGCTTCGCGGCTGATTGCATCTAACAGCCATATGCGCCCAACTCAAAGTCAAAACAGCTTGCTGGCATTAATGCATTTACTTAAGAGTATTACCCCGACATATTGCTAACTGTAATGCTACGTCTTACGCCGACAAATGAGAATAAGAAACAGACGTGTGTCGCATTCAAAATAGCTGCCCGTTGTCGGCACCGTTCTCAACTCTGATACAAAAAGCATCGAACATCCGAGGACAAACGCGTGCCAGGCACTGACAAGACTTCGAGAGACAGACGAGGGAAGAGTGGTGAAGGTGCAATTCCTGCCTCAAGGGATGGAGAGAAGGCAGCGTTGAGCGTTTTGGATGGATATTCCCAGTACCTTAGCAGACCGTATGCCGCCCTGCAGCTCTCGCAGCCCCCGACGTCAGTCTGCGCGCGTTACGCTCTACCCGAACATCTTCCGCGAGCGCCGCGCCGTCCTATTCCCCCTCTCCTGACTTGGTGGACAACGTTCAATTGATATGTTCGCAAAGACGGGTTCTCACGAGGAACACAGTGGAACAACAAGAGACGAAGAGCAACTGACGAGATCAATAGATAGGAACGGATATAGGGGAGAGCTGCTGCTGGGACACAGGGTGGACTGCTTGCCGGGCGTGAAATGAAAGAGTCCGGTGGACTCCGACGACCTTCGAGAGCTTCGAGCGGCGTCGATGGAAAAGAAGCGCGCCGGGTAATGGGCTGGGCGACCTGGCCCGGTGAGTAGCACTGGTCAGCACACAACTCTGAACCCGAGCCTCGGAGCGAGCAGCTGTCGAGGACAACGTCGAGAACGACACGATGGCGAAGCGATAGGACAAGCGATGGCACTGGCTATTCCTGGGACCCATCACACATTCCTCCCCTCTTTTGCTGCTTGCCCAACCTCGTGCGCGGGCGGTTGTGCTTCTGCAGGTACCAACAGTGGAAGCTCAGAGGCTTGAATTAATTCAGGCGTATCGACACTATGTCATTCCGGATTCCCGTACAGCTTGCTGGAATTCATTCGGCGAGTTGGGTGCGTTTGGGCGGCCGTGGTGACGACGGCGCAAAGGAAGCTGTTGCATAAGTATAAGTATAAGTACAAACCCTGAAGCCTCTTCGCCGTCGGGACACAACCTCTGAGTACATGCACACCCAACCACACCAGCTCTCCCACGCCCCAGCACAACCACCCAAGTCCTGCCCACACCGTCCCGACAATCCACCCAGCATCCCCCTCAACGCGCCCCCGACGCGTCGCCCTGTCGTCCTCGTCGACCGTCCCGCACGGCTCTGACAAGAGCACTGCGCGAACACCGACGAAGGTAAGTCCACTGTCGCGAAATTCTTGCTCGCGCCGCTACGGCCCAGATGTGCTCACGCACAGACCATGGTCTGTGCGCATGTCTGCACTCGCTGTTCTTCGCTTTAACTCTATCACTTCTATGTCATGTCGCATTCTTAACGGCTATTTCTTATGTTTAACGTCTAATTCCCTACTTCGTTCTCTTTCGACATATCTGGCCATGACGATCCTGCTGACCACAATGACTCACAAAACCACACAGGACTCCTTCTGGGTAATCTTTACGGCCGCCTACAATGACGCTCGGGCACGAGCGCGAACACAACCACCATAGTCATGGCCAAGGCCGTGGCCATGGGCAGGTCTTTGCCACCGAGCAAGACGAAGACGACGACGACGCAAGTGCTGCGATGCAGACGCGTCTGGACTTCGCCAATGCGATGCTGGACGGTGGGCATGGAGGGAGCGGGATGGCCATGAATCGCTATGCTGCCCACCACGATACAGACCACGGGCAGATGCACATTCATGGAAACGCTGTTGTCTCACCGCACGACAACAGCGCACAGAGCTCGCAACACTTCGCCGAGTTTTTAGAGCGGGAACTCGCCTCATTTCTCGACCCCTCTGCACTCCCGGGAGCCCCTATGGGTGGTCCAGATCACGTCGTGGATCAGAGTACAAAGGGACCAGCGAATGTGGATGGCTCGGCGGCGGAGATGGCCATGGAGGGCCAAGCTTTGCAGCACAACATGCCGTATTTGTCTGGACTCGCGGCAGTTTTGCAGGCAGCGCATCATATGCAACTGCACTCGGACCATGTTCAGCGAACAGATTCACTGCGGACTGACGCAAGTGGAAGTGCGACGCAGCACGGCGGGCCAGCACTGACGAGGGACGAGACACTTCATGACGCATCGAGTGCGAAGACGAAAAGCGCTCCTGCGTTTCACTCACTCACTGCCGACCACAACCAACATCTACAACAGAGCGCCGGCAATACTAGTCCAACGCAAATCAGCTTAGGCGAACCGGACGGCCACCCGACGAGCGGGGGCATCCATGATTCAACTGGCGGTATCGCAGACATATCAGAGAACATCTCAGAAATCCTTGCCCACTTCTTGACGGCGCAGCTCGAACAGTCGATTGCGGAAAGTACTGGATCGGGCGCGTCTGGAGGCAATTTCGAAGTCGTTCAGTCAGGCGCACCACCCACCAACTACTACTCCGCATCGCCCACTGGCCCTGTCGGTGCGGGAGCGCCGTCATTAAATCTACAGTCATCTTACTACTCGCCCTCGTCCACTCCGGCTCAACCACCCGCTGCCTCGTCTCCGTCTCCGCCGACAGAAACGCCGCCGACATCGAAACGAAAGGGCAGGTCAGGTTCAAAAGGCGAAGATGCACGTTCGTTCGAGTGTGAGCACTGCGCGAAGAAGTTCGGACGGAGAAGCGATTTGGCAAGACATGCGAGGATACACACCGGCGAGCGTCCTTTTGCATGTGCGCACGAGGGATGCGGAAAGACGTTTATTCAGGTGTGTTATCTCATACATTATCTACGCGACTATTAGGTATCTAATCTCTAAATTTCTTTCGTGTAGCGTTCAGCACTACATGTTCACCTTCGCGTTCATACGGGCGAAAAGCCGCATGCTTGCGAATACCCAGGTTGTGGTCGAACATTTGGGGACTCTTCCTCTCTTGCACGTCACCGAAGGACGCATACGGGGAAACGTCCGTATCGCTGCGAGGCTCCCGCTTGTGCAAAAACATTTACAAGACGGACAACCTTGACGGCGCACATGCGTACTCACGACCCAGGATGGGAACCTGATCCTAATGTGTGAGTACGGTTCTAGTCTTAATGTTTTGTTGATACTCATAATGGACTTCTTCCACAGACGATATAACTTCAAATCGAAAAAGCGACGAAGCAATGAGGAAGAAGAGCGCGAACTGGAAGAGAGTGTCCGAACGTTGACGTCCCTGCTTACTCGCGCGCAAGGTGGTTCTGGACTTGACTTAGCTGCGCATGCTGCTCATGCACAACACCATTTCCATTCTGGCGCAGACATGTCAGCCGTAGGTATGACCGCACCGACCGGAGACGACGAGCCCTTGGAGGCCCGTGTAGCAGCTATCAGCGCTGAGATCGCTGCAGCCATCGCCCAGGCACAATCTAGGATGTATCACGGCGGTGAAGACGATGAGGAGGACGATGATGGAGAGGGAGAAACCGGGCCGGAGTCTGGCGACGGCGATGGCGACGGGGAGGCGGAGGCGGAATGGCTGGGACCTCTAGTGAGCGGGATACGCAACGAGCCCGAACGTGCTAGTGCACCAACTACTTTGGGTAACCGGGGCTCGATGGACGACGACGACGACGGAGACGATTTCCCTATTCCTCTACGACAACGTCGACAGAACAACTCGGCGATTGTACCCACTGTGACTGTTTCTACTGGACTTAAGCGCAAACGATAGTGTTATTGTGTTGGGTACCTTTCATGTAACATTTTTATGCAGCCTTGAATTATTTCATGTATTTTTCGTGGACTTTATGATTATGTCGGCCCGCCGGCCCGGTGCTGCGTCGCTCCTGCACGTGAATGTGATTTCCTTTTTGGGGGGAGAGGCGGAAGTGCGAGCTCCGGATGCGTCCGAGAGGGAGGTACAAGTAATCTGGGTGTTGGCCAGGATGAACATAATTCCTGTGAACACTCTCCTCTACCCTATCTTTACTCGCCCTCATCGTCTTCAACAGTGACCAGACACCTTCAGACACAATGGCAGAAGATTTCCCGAGCACCGATATCATCACCCTCACCCGGTGAGCACGCATATATTCAGTTCCTTCGCTCACGAGACATCCTGACCACGGTCATTGTGCTAGCCATATCTTGATGGACCAGTACAGACTGGGTGCAGCAGCGACGGGCGACTTGACATTGCTGCTCAACGCCATCCAGACGACGTCGAAGTTCATTGCCACGAACGTGCGTAAAGCGCGTCTCATCAACCTGTACGTTGTCTCTTCTATGCCGAGTTCCGAGCCGTGCGCTCCCCGCATACAGCCCCGCTTACCCCGCTTACCCCGCTCACCAGCATCGGTCTCGCGGGCGAGTCGAATGCGTCGGGCGAGGAGCAGAAGAAGCTTGATGTGCTCTCGAACGACATCATGGTCAACTCGCTCCGCGCGTCCCGCAAGACCGCCGTGCTCGTCTCGGAGGAGCTCGAGGAGGCCGTGATCATCGACGAGCGCTACAAGGGCAAATACTGTGTCGTCTTCGATCCGCTCGACGGCTCGAGCAACATCGATGCCGGTGTCAACATCGGCACGATCTTTGGTGTCTACAAAGTGGTGAGTACCGCTCGGATTTCAGGCACACATGCACCCCGGGCCCGGTGCGCAACCTGGGAATTCCGCGTCGCACCCGTACCCGGAGGTGTGAACGAATCGCTGAATATGAGTGACACTGATGAATCATTCTCTGCGACGCGTATTTGCAGCAACCTGACTCGTCCGGTGCGATATCAGACGTGTTGAGACCAGGGAAGGAGATGGTAGCCGCTGGGTACACCATGTATGTTTTCTTGCTACACTGATCGGCCTGTGGGATGTGGTACGAATTGACTGGCCCCGTTTAGGTACGGCTCGTCTTGCAATTTGGTGCTTTCGACGGGCAACGGTGTGAACGGCTACACGCTCGACAATGCCCTCGGTGAATTCATTCTTACCCATCCTAATGTGCGTGTCTCTCGTCTCCCATTCCAGGAACACGACTGATTTCTGTCTCAACGAACAATTCCGCTCGCATTCCGTCTGCACTTGATTCCGACGTATTTCATATGATACTGCATACAATCAGATCCAAATCCCACCGCGCGGGAAAATCTACTCCTTCAACGAGGGCAACTCGACGTATTTCCACGAGCCCGTCATCAACTACCTCAACAGCATAAAGTACCCGGCGAGCGGCAAGTCGCCCTACAGCGCGCGCTACATTGGGTCCATGGTCGCCGACGTGCACCGTACCTTATTATACGGCGGCATCTTCGGCTACCCGGACGACAAGAAGTCGAAGAGCGGGAAGCTGAGGTTGCTGTATGAGGCGTTCCCGATGGCGTTCTTGACGGAACAGGCGGGCGGGATCGCGACGACGGGCAAGGGCCGGATATTGGATGTCGAGCCGAAGAGCATACATGAGAGGTGTCCGGTGTTCCTTGGCAGCAAAGACGATGTCACCGATTTGTTGAAGTTCTACGAGGAGAAGACGGCATAGACATGTAAAGGATAATCTGTTTTCGCTATCAATAAATCATTGCATTAGTTTTCTTTCAACTTTACTTTCATTGGCTGGAATTGAATTCCGAGCAAGATTAAAAGGCCAAATGTTTCTCCGAACGCAAAGCAGGAAGCCATATGTTATTTAATGCTGATGACCGCCGACGACATATACAAATCGGGTAAAACCGAGCTTAACGGTAAGAAATGATCGACGTCGCGTGCCGCCAACCCCGCCTCCGCTTCGTACCATCACGTTCAGACCCAGCCGTCACGCAAAGACACCCTTCTCTCGAAGCCAGTCTTCAGCCCGCCTAATGTCCGCGTCGAAGTCATGGTGCCATACAAAACTCCAATACCCGTCGAGGTCTTTGCGGAGCCCCTCAAGTGTAAAACCGCTCGGCCCATATCCCTCGTAAACCTCGCCCATGCGAGTGCTCCCTGCGAGCACAGCGTTGGCGCGAGGTTGGCGGATAGTAGAATATGCTTGGAGCACCGACTTTTCGACAGGCCAGATATTCAAACATTAAGCAATATTTCATTATATTCGGTTAAGCGGCACTTACTTCGATATTCTTCGCGGTCGTCTCCTGGTGGGTCAACAACCGCACCAAGGCCAGAGCATCCTCAATTCCCTGACCAGCGCCTGCTCCCAGGTGCGGGAGCATGCCGTGGGCTGCGTCGCCTAGCAGAGCGACTCGTCCCCGAACATATGTTTCCAGCGGCGGGTCGACTGCATGTATGCTCCATGCACTAGGAGTTTCGAGGCATT
Organism: Trichaptum fuscoviolaceum; assembly: GCA_910574455.1. Taxonomy (NCBI): domain Eukaryota; kingdom Fungi; phylum Basidiomycota; class Agaricomycetes; order Hymenochaetales; family Trichaptaceae; genus Trichaptum; species Trichaptum fuscoviolaceum. Next base: position 1,825,209 of record CAJSYZ010000001.1, read on the forward strand.
CGAGGAGGAGGATAGCGTCCCGGCCCCAGCCATCGTATGTCGACAGCAGCTCCTCCCGCGTGCGCGGTGTAACCCATGGTTCGCCAGGTGGCAAAGGTCGAGCACCCCAAGGGATCGAGCGGTCACACGCGAAGGCAACGACATTAACCTACAGTAGATTTCCAATTGGAGTTAGATCGACGGAGAGGCTCACTGAAGCAAGTTTATACTGACAGTAGTATTGCTTTTGATCGGGAAAGTGATTAGATGCTAAGGAGTATGTGTCACTTATCTGGGAGAAGATTAACACTCGAATAATTAACCTTGTCATGCCCAATCCAACAGTGCGGTCTTAGGCTCAGGTCTACTTTCATACCTATATCCTTCAACTTCTGGACAGGGACAAGTCCGCGGTACGCTATCGTGTTTGTGAACTTCGCTCTGGCAAGCCCTCTTGCTTTCTCGCCTTTGCCACTCGCTTGCTCATTGTCGCTATCCTCTACGACAAAGGAACGAACGACAGACCTGATGCCGTCTGCGCCAAGTACAACGTCTGCTTCTGCTTCTGTCCCATCTGCGAAATGAAGCTTGACGCCTGACGTAGAATCAGAAGGGCTGCTCAAGTTAGTACAGCGTTTATCGAAATGCGTTTTCGCAGGGTCGACAAGATGAACCAATGCCTCGAGGAATGCTGGTCGATAGATGCCCAGCCCAACATCTTCCGGCCCAACCTTGTACTTTGCATGAAGAAGCTATGGATTAGTAAAGTAAGCGCGAAGTCTACAGTAAGATACACTCACATCATAAATATGTTCGTGTTCTCCCAGGCCAGAGATGTAAGAAAACGGACGGACATCTGGTTCATCTTGCTCGGCTTTGGCGAGAACAGAATCTAAAATGCCTAGTTCTTTCAAAGCGCGTATAGCATTGGGTCCTAACAGGGAGTAATAACTCATCAATTAGCCAAAGACTGAGCCAAAGAATTCGACGAACCAAAGCCAACCCCAGCGCCTACTTCGCCAAAGCGAGACTGTCAGCAGTTACTATAAGCCTCTGCATAAACATGCAAAGAGTGTAATTACGGCTGCTTCATAAATCTCGACGTCAATCCCACCCTGGGCGAGGCCTACGGCGACGGCAAGTCCACACATCCCTCCACCCACTATAGCAACTTTGAAGTCTTTACATCGATTGTTGGCGTCACTCATCTTTGCCAGAGGAGTTGGAAAAGACGACAAGTCTTAATACGCTTGCTGCGCGAGTTATACGATAGCTTAGAAGCATACTTAGGGGGAATGAACCGTTAGCGACAGGACTGTGGGTAATCGGAGACCCGGACTCGCTTGACCAGAAAGCTATCATTGAAGAAGTAGCTCAGAATGAATGGCACGCGTGAACGTTACTTCCTGATCAGCAACGGAGACGCTGAGGTTGGCTTGCCCAGTATTTATAGCTGAAAACGCTACTGATATATCTTTCAGTGTGTGAATGCGTGGAAACTCACCAAGCCTGCGATTAGTAGCGCGTGGATTGAGCTGATCATACAGCGCGAATTATATGATAGAGTTGTCAGTGCTATTGCCATTAGGAAGAAAACATGCGAGAATGAAATATATATGAGCTTGATGATTGCGGTATGACTGATGGTGGTGGAAACTAGGAATTGCAAATATTTCTAAGATTGTTTTTTCTTTAAAAAGTGATAACTTCGGCTTCGTGAGTCATTACAGCAGCGTCCTTCCGTATAGGATTAATCCGTGGAATGACGAACTAGGTGAAGGTTAGTCCATCTGTTTGCTTCGAGCACAAGAAATACAAACCTTCTCATCATATTCATGCATGACTTCCGCCGCTATAATTGCTTTGTCTTTGATTAAGCCTTCGTAGCTATTGACAAGCATGAAAGTCTAGAGTATAGCTATGAGAATGCAGTAAGCAAGAGAAGATAGGAACCCAATCACCTGTAAACCGACGACACCCATAATAGTGAACATAAGAATCCAATTTGAGCCGGTAGTGACCATCCACATAAGTGAGTGTGCGGGGGAGTACACAGAGATGAGATGCAACTCAAGTTCGCCGGGTGTCCAGACACTAAGTTGTTGTACACGCTCAGTCTTCACATCATCAAGAAGTCGTGATGCTGGCTTCATGTTGAATAAAAAACGCAAGGAGGCAGAAAATTGATATCCCAACCATGAAGCGACGCGGCGCAGGACAGGTCGTGGTTCAAGAGGACTTCGATCAAGTTGTGTCGAGACGAAGGTCGCATGAGAAGAGGCAACTTTCTCCGAGCGATGGTGGAGATTGTATAGTCTAATGCGCGTGAATAGTTTGAAAGTCACGAAGAAAGATGAAAGGATAAGAATGGCGGTTAAGGGCATAGTCTGGTATGAAAGGTTAGTACCATGTTAAAGTCAAAAGGAGGTACCGAACCCAGTCAAACCAGCTTGACCGTCCAATGCCTTCATAAGGATCGGCCCAAGGAAGATCTTCTTCAGCAGAGCGCCTGCCTTGCGATATTCGAATGCACAGATGCAGGAAATGCATTCCGCCACCTAAGAGCCAGGCACTAAACTTGGGTTCTGGCAAAGGGATATTGTCTGGAAACATGGAGATTTCAAACATGATCCTACTTGGAATCGAGGTAATTCTTTATCACAATCACCGTTATCAGATTCTGATTTAAATTCGTTTAATTGAGTATACGCACTTATCGATTATGCCCTGTTTTCTGACGACTCGCTTTGGGGCTCCTTTGAGACCTGCCTCGCTTTTCCGAAGAGCTCTTGCGCGAGCTCCTTGTAGTGGGCTTGCATATGGAGGTGGTTTTCGTAGACGCGCAGCTTCCCAATCGAAGGGTCTCGAGGCAGAGAGTGAAATAGAGTTATCGGGTGTGATTGTGTGCGAGATTTTCGTTCGCGGCGTTGAGGGCAGACTTGCAATCCCATTCGGTGGTGACCTGGCAAGAGGCGACCTTGGTGTCACCGGACTACCTAGCTCTGATATGTCTTTTGTAGTGCTTCGAGGCGAGCTCGCCACTGAGTTTGCGTTTGCATGCGCTAGACGGCGAAACATGTCTGCGAGATGAAGGAAGGCAGCAAAGACCGCAGCGAAGAACGCCTCACAAAAGGCGCGTGGTGCGTGCTGTCACAGATCGTGCCAGTGACCGTGACGTCTCGAATGGTCACACCGCGTCCAAGTCGCGTCAGGGGTTGGCGGCGCGTCAAACGCTCGCACTTACCATCACTCACTCTCGGACGAGACAGCGTCAAACCATGGCCAAGCGAAGGGCATCTCGCTCCGCCAGCGAATCTGAACACGAAGAAACTCCTTCTAAACGAGCTCGTGTCGAGGCCGAAGATAATGAGGACGAAGTAAAAGACGAAACGGTGCAAGACAAGGACTTCGAGGCAAAGTTCAGTGACAAAATCCGAGCTTCTATTGAGCACCACTCGCAATCTAAGGGGGTGAGCTTCAACTACACGTCCAATTGACTCCTGGCATCATCTTACTCGATTGTTTTCTAGGGTATCGCGCAGTGTGGTATCATACAATCGTTGGAGATGCATCAGTTCATGTGTCACCCGCGCCTATCGTTCACATTCGGGCCTCAAATAAACTTTATCATTGGTGAGGAGACTCTGAGATCTTCATCTTTAGCTCAAGTGATATATCTTGCCTATAGGACATAACGGGAGTGCGTATATGTCGGCCTCTTGACATCAAAGAATTGCACTAATTCGAATTATCGCTCAAAGGTGGCAAGAGTGCCGTTCTTTCTGCTATTACTATAGCACTGGGAGGAAAGGCGATCACAACCGGCAGAGGCAGTGGTCTGAAATCATTCATACGTGAAGGTCAAAGGTGGGTCTTAATGGTCGTGACATTGCAACTTATGAACTAAATTTGAATGCAGTCAATCTGAAGTGACTATCGTCCTTAAGAATGAGGGAGAAGAGGCATACAATCCCGGCGTCTATGGGAAATCAATCGTCATCACGAGAAGGTTTTCGAGGGATGGTAGCAGCTCATACAAAATTAAAAGCAAGGATGGAAGAGTTATTAGCACGGCAAAGGCAGAACTCTCGGCCATATGTGATCACATGAATATTCAAGTCGACAATCCACTCAATGTTTTGAGTCAGGGTAAGATCACTAACATCCCTACATGTGCATTGCTTTGAATGTTTCTGATCCTTTTTTAAGATTCCGCTCGTCAATTCTTGAGTTCATCGCATCCGAAAGATAAATACGAAGTAAGTCATCGTATGCTAGGATTATTTTATCTCACTCAGGCTTTGTCGATAGTTCTTCCTCAGAGGTACACAATTACAACAACTGTCGGATGAATATACCACCTGTCTTGCGAACTGCAAAACTTATTACAAGGCTATACAAGACAAAAAGGATGCCCTGCCAGATCTGAAGGCCTCCGCAAAGCATGCTGCGGAGCGATATAAGTCCGCGCAGAAGGCGATAGAAACGAGGTCAAAAATTGATGATTTAAAGAGAGAAGTGGCCTGGAGTCACGTCAAAAGGAAGGAGGACGTAAGTTTCAATGGCCTCAGAACTCTCTTAAATGATTTCAACACCTTCTTTTAGGAGATGAAGGCAAAAATAGAAGATGTTGCGAAAGCAAGTCGTAAAATTCCGAAAATGCAGTCGAAAGCAGACGAAGCGAAGGTGAATGCAATCACTTCTTGGAAGATCGTTAGCTAACAATCCTTAATAGACTCAATTTGATGAGGCCAGCCAAAAATTAGCCAGACTGGATGAAGAATTGAGAGAGATGGGAGAAATCATCGAACTTAATGAAAAACGGGAAAGCACGCAGAATGAAATTCGTAAAAACAAAGATCAGCTTCGAGAACTGCGCGTAGGTGAATCTGAGTCTTATGTAAATTTCCATGCTAATGAGTGTTCTATAGGATAACATAAAGACGATGGACGAAGATATAAAACGAAACACGGGGGTGATTGAGGATTTTCTAGGTCGAATCAGGGAGGAAGAAAAGAAGTTGCAAGAGGACAAGCAAGCCGAGCGAGAGGAACGTCAAAACAGGATAGATGAGCTAAAGATTAGAATTGAGGAACAAGACTCGCTGTTCCGAGCTTCTAACGACAGGATCCGTTCTTCAAGGCAACGTCTCGAGGAATTATCGCAGAGGAAGGGGAATGCAGAACGTGACAAAGTAAAGTACGATCAGGAGATGCAACAATGTTATGAACAACTACAGCAAATTGAGAACCAGGCAAATAATCGCCTCAATGCTTTTGGAAGGAATGTGCCGGACGTTCTCCGCCGAATTAATGCTCAGAACTGGCAAGGACAAACACCCGTTGGTCCTCTCGGCAGCTTCATCACATTGCGCGACCAGGAATGGGCGCAGGTCATGCGTGTTCAGTTGGGCTCCTTGGTCAGATCATTCGCTATTACTGATCCCCGTGACAAAACTCAACTCAAGAAGATACTAATGGAAACCGGGAAGTGGGTTATTGTGATCTGCATTTCTCCTACATGCGGACTCACACAATTTCTTCTTTTACAGCGGTCATATGCAAATTATCGTATCTGAAGTTGACCTGTTTGATTACAGCAGCGGTGAACCGCCAGCACAAGTTCTCACAGTTTTGCGCGCTCTTGATGTAAGTAATTGATCCGATCGTGCTTGGACGAAGACTGATTTATATCCAGTTCAAAGACGAATATGTCAAACGTATTCTTATCAATCAAGCTCGAATCGAGAGGATTCTCCTAGCACCGCTCCGCCACCTTGGAGAAGATCTTGCTAGTTCCATTCCTGGCGGAGGTACTGCTTGGACCGCAGACATGTATCGTGTTATTGTTTATGGGTAAGTCTATTTTCCATTAGGAGGCATATGATTCACATCTCAGCTTCTTTTCAGTGAAGGTGGATACAACTCGGGTCCGATGAATAATCTTTCTCGAGGTGACCCACGAATGCAACTTTTTACCGACAGCAACCTCGCCAATGAGAAACAGTACGTATCGACCAGCAGAAACTACGGAAACTGATCTTTATTTGCAAAATAGAAAATGGATGCAGAACGGTAGGGAGGCAGACTCGAAATGTTCGGCTGCGACGAACGAGATTACTACTGTTACCGCGGAATTGCAAAGTTGTAGAAATGACTTGAACGCGGCGGAAGTAAGGCATCTTCCTTGTTGTTAATACCTCGGCGTTCTGACCGGCCCACGAGCAGCGTGAAGCGAAGGCCGCCAATGAAAAGTTGCGTATTCTGAAACGAGAGCGAGAGACACTCTTAGAGCAGCACAATGAAGACGTGTCGGTTAGCATCAGCGCTTTACAAGAAGAAATACGGGTATGTATCGTTCTTCTGATTAGTGCGAGCAGACGTTAATGCATTTCCATAAGACGCTTGAAGCGGATAAGGGGAAGATTATGGAGCAATTTGAGCATGCTATGAGGTCGAAGGCAGAACTTGACAACAAACAGCGTCCTTTGATGGAAGCATTGAATGTTATAAAGGACCAAATTGCAAATTTCGAGAGTCAAAGGAACAAGGTCACTGTACGTATAAGTCTTGTTACATTTGTCAGTTTCAGTAAACTCTCTCTTGCAGACGAAAATCGAGGAGGCCACTTCGGAACGAGTCAAAGCTCAACATAATCTAGACCATTGGCGCCAGAAGTTACAGGAAGAGGCAGACAAACTCGCAACCTTGGAACAGGCCGCTGCGGTACTTCAGGAAGAATACGAAGTAAGGACTAAGCATCACTCTTTTGGACTCTGTACTGATCACCATCTGGCTTGCATTCAGGATTGGACGAAGAAAGCGGAAGATTATTGTGATGGCTTGAGGATTGACAGTCCGCGGAAATCTGACGAATTGGACCGTCTCATAAAATCAAGCGAAAATGCCCTAAGAGATCAGGAACGAGCGTAAGCGTGATTCGAACTTTTCAGGCTACGTCCCTTACTCTGTACGTTCAGGCAAGGTGCTACGATCGAGGAATTAGAATCGAAACTCTTGGACGCCGAACGTAGGTATGCGACTGCGCAAAAGGACATGAAAGACTTGAATTATTTGTACAAGGTAACACATTAATTGTGACACCATCACTGAATTTGCTAACCACGAATTCCAGGCTCTGAAGTCGGCATTGAATGAACGCTTTGCTCGATGGCAGGACTTCCGCCGCCATATTGCGCTTCGAACCAAAATACTTTTTCAACATCTTTTGTCCAATCGCGCGTATTACGGAAAAGTGCTCTTCGATCACACGAACGGAAAACTGGACCTTAAAGTACAGACAGATGATCAAGCAGCAACGCAGGGCCTGAACAAAGACCCGAAATCTCTCAGTGGAGGAGAGAAGTCATTCTCAACTATATGTCTTCTACTTGCGCTTTGGCAAGCTATTGGATGTCCTATCCGATGTCTCGGTGAGTAACTTTGTCCAGAATTCTGTGAAGCTAATGAATAACTGATACAATCGGCTTTGCATAGACGAGTTTGATGTGTTCATGGACGCAGTCAATCGTCGAATCAGTATGAAGATGATTGTGCGCATCTTGTTCTTCTCACCGTCACTTTTCCCTCACCCTATTCTGCAGATCGATACTGCCAATACCTCCGATGGCAAACAATATGTCTTGATCACTCCTCAGGATATGAGCGCCGTCCAACTCGGACCCACCGTTCGAGTGCATCGTATGGGTGACCCTGAGCGCGGTCAGAATACCCTTCAGTTCTGAGGTACTTGCATATTTTATCCGCCCCCTCACGGCTTACTAGTCCTATGTTTATGTCTTCCTTTCTTCGACGCATAAGTCCGTTCGCCAACAGTGATAGTACTAACGCGCCAATTAAACAAGTATACTTTATAACAACCTTAATTTCTTATATATTCACTTCACTTGCTCTTAGTAGAGTATGAACAGTAATGAGAAGTAATTTGTGGTTTCTGAGAGTAGGAGCGACGATGACGTTACCCTTCGTCTTGCAATCGTGGTCTCAACTCAGCGTGTCTTTTGATCTTCTATCGACAAGTACAGTCAATCAAACGCGGTTAGCAAACGCGGAGATAAGGTTCGCATACCCAGTGGGTATGCATGAGGTTGAAAGATCATGATCAGAAGTTCATAATCGAACACGAGGAAAAGGTTCAGCCAACACGATATCACCGAGTCTGTCATCTGAAGACAATCACACTGAAGAGTTCGGCATTCAATCTTTGAATTCTCTAAATAGTGTGGGGTTCTACTTGATTACATGCCTTCGCAATCCAGTCCATCCATTAAGTTATCTCGTGAAAATTAGCCGTAAGCGGGGTCATGAATGGTAACATGCAAGGAAACGTGGTGATCGGGTAGTAGGGTCTCGCAAAATATATCAGGTGGAGGTTGATGAGAGATGGGATGGGAGGTGGAGGAAGGGTGATCAAGCATCAGAATGCCAAACCGGGTGAGAAGAGAATGACTGCGCTACGCATGTCCAAAAGTAAATGGGGACATGCGCGGGGTAATAAGTAGGAGTAGGAGTCGCCCATAATAAGGAATATGGAATGAATATATGATGGATAATCCACAGCTATCGAAACAACATTGTCGGGGAAGAGGGAACAACGAAAACAAGGGAAAGGGTCCATAACAATCACACACAGATGCCAGAGCAAAGGAATCACCAGAGCCATTTTCGAGGTGTGCGTGTAGGTCGTGTAGAGCGGTAGACGGTCACTGTTTCGCCAGGAACATGCGTTTCCAGAGGGCCATCTTCCTCAATAACGACCTCGACGACCTTCGTCGGAGCACTAGGAGGCTCAGGTGCAGCGGAAAAAGACTCGGGCTTAGGGAACTCGGCAGGACGTGTACTTGCAGGAGACGGAACACGGATCGATCGTGTCTCTGTCAATGTGACTGTTTCGGGTTTTGGTTTTGGTTGTTCTTCGGAAACGGGGAGCGCCTATAGTGTAGAAAGGGTCGCCAGTCAGCTTAAAGCTCACAAAAAGGGAAGGGGTAGGAACCGCGTCCCAAGCCCCGAGCGAAGGAGGAAAGGGACGGTCCGTACATGTTTAGAGGAAGAATAAAAACTATATACGGAGAGACCACGGGGCGACCCTCCTTCGTCTCAGAGCTCGGAGCGGCGAGGAGTCTGGAGAGGTACCTTGAGTCTGCGCTTCGTCCCAGTCGGCTCGATGATGTATTCTTCCTCAATAGATTGCGGTTCGTTTCCAAGAGCACTAATAAAAGGAGTTAGTACAAGACACTCCCTACTGTGAAAGTAAAACGCACATGAGTTGCTCCATGATCCAGGCTTCCCGGCGTTGAGCATCATGCTCGCGGCGGTTTACAGCTTCTTCCCTCCGGCTCATATCCTTTTCGCGGTCTGCAATTTTCGATTCACGTTGAATCAACTCCTCCACACGTCGCGTGAGCTCATCAGTGCCAGGCGCAGTGAGAGCGTTCTCCTTGACAATCTCCTTGTAGATAGTATGAACCGGTGGGTGAGCAGCGATGGTCTCGACAACCTCGGTCACGGTAGCGTAAGGTGCGCACGTGACGAACGCGTCGTTAAGAATGTTTGCTTCCCTTTGCGCGACCTCGGCCTCACGTTTGGCTACCGAGCTTTCACGCGCAACAAGGACCTCAGAGCGACGGGGGGAGAAGATGCTGCCGAGGAGACCAGCTCCGGCTTGAGGCTCACCGCGGATGGGCTCAAGCGGTGATGAAGTGGGACCTCGGGTTGAGGGCAAGGAAAGCATGACTGCAAGGACTGCAAGGACAAGGGAGAGGATAAGGAGGAGTGTGGTAGAAGAGATAGTGCGGTGGTGGTGATGAGAGCGCTCGCGGACTACACGAGTGCCATCACGGTCGCGATCATGGTGTGACGACGAAGGGTTGGCCATCCTAACGCTGACTGAATGCGAGGGCGAAATGGACGTCGGCGCCGGAGGGACAGATGGACGGCTGAAAGTTGTGAACGAAATTGTGTTCGACGTTGTGAGCGACGGTGAGGAGGCTTGGTGGGTTGTCGCGGGCGATGATGGCGGGAGGAGGAAAGGTCGGGGAGGAGAAAATGAAAGGTGAGGAAGGTTGAACTTGCCTATCTCGTCTTTATATGCGAAAAAACATTTTGTTGTTTGGACGCTAAACACGCGGCCCTTGTGCTCCCTGGTGTACAAACAATGCTCGCCAACGTGTTCACCACGATGCAAGGCCTTTGCGCATTGTCCTCGACGCCGAGCACGACTTGAACGTGCTGCAACGCTTCTTCGACGTCGAGGCGATAATAATCCTTGAAATTCCTCGTTTTATTTTGTTTCCGTCGGCGTGTGCTTCATGTTCCGACAACATGTCCCAGACGGGAAACCAAAGTCGGCGAACACAAACAAATAACGAGTTCCCACGCAATATCCAATTTCTCAGCCCGTGACCGTGACCCCTATCCAGGTGCCGTCCCCGTGTCTCGCATTGGCTCAAAATTGTATATCCGCAACGCTCGGCCTTTCTGCTACAACATCAAAGGATATTTATCATACAAAGAACATCGGAGTCACGTATGCAGTTTGTCTAGTTACAATCTATTAGGATCCACTGCTCTTTTGACCTGCTTTGTACTGTCGTCCTTTCTGTCTTGATCTGGAGTATCTTACATCATGCTGCCTGAAAAGAAAACAAATCGAAGATGTCAGGCAAGTCTGATACCAATGTATGCTCTGCACTCATACTGACATTAATCTGGGCAGTGGTACAACGAGTTTGGCTGGCCTCGTATCAATCCAAAGAAAGATTACAACAAAGCGAAGCAATTCCTTGGCTGCACGTTTGGGACCAAATGCAGCTTTCTACACCCAGATGATCCCGGATGGAGCACAGGAATTACTACAGACCCATTGGACCATTTGTACCCTGGTGGTATGCGACAAAAAACACCTCCTCCACCTCCTCCAGCACGATCATTGAGACCTGGTACTCCTGACCGAGATGTGAACGTAAAGGAAGAGCATGTGTCGCCCAAATTGCCTTTGCCAAACGGAGAAAGCAGTAGATGGAGGGACCATTCATCGTCCCGTCCACGATCTCCGACATCTCGAAATGAAAGTAGGAATCCTTACCGTGGTCCAGCATACCGACCAGGTCGCTCTATTAGTCGAAGTCGCAGCCGCAGTCGCGAACGCTATCCCGATAGAGGTCGCTTGCGTGATGGAAGCCGAGATGGACATCGTTATAGAGGTAGGAGCAGAGAGCGGGACAATCTAGAGTATGACAAGGATCGGGATCGGAACAAATGGAGGCAGCCGCCGTCGTCCCGCTTTGGGCCACGCCCTCCCCCGAGCAGCCCAAGAGGTTTGATTGACCCTCGACAGCGAATGTTGGATATAAGTGAGCGAAGGCGGGCAGGAAGTATAGACTATAATAGCTTCAGACGCCCTCCTGAACGCGAGGCAATAACCGCGAGTGCCAGGCCTGAATCAGCCGTCCTACCATCGCCAAACAACATGGATAGAGCGCCCTCGACTACACTTCGTACGTTGCCTTTTCTCCTCGAGCCATAGCTAAGACGTAAAACGTTGTGTCTTTACCTTAACTCTTAAAGGGGATTCTTTAGATGCCCGAAACTTAACCGGGAACATAACACCCAGCAAACTCACGCAACGCGACGCGACTTCACAACCCCCTCCGCCTGTAGCCGCAACTGAATCCCGCCCACCTTCAATTGTGAAACTTCTGCCTCCTCTGGATAGCGCTGCTACCGAGGCAAGCTTTGTATCGCAGCAAATCGCTCCGCCTCCACCAGATAGTGCAATGACTCAAACCAGCTTTGCCTCACAAATGCCGCCGCCACCCAATCCTCTAGCCGTCCCGCAAGCCCCGTCACTACCAGAGCTTGTGACCCCGGAGGCCATTGTAGGGAAGAAAGAGAATATATCATTTGAGGAGAGGATGAAGATTTGGGACCGACGGATAGAGTATGTACTCGCCACGTACTGCGAGACTCTTATACTGATTTAGACACTATTACAGGGTACTTGTTGAAGCAACAAACGCTCGGCAAAGATATCAAGCGCTGGCAGCCGATGTAAAAGAGCTGAAACGCCACACATCGTCTACTCACTTCACTGGACTTACACCTGCCGTGCAGGCAACTGTATTAGCTTCAGTCAAAGAGGCAGAGATACGCTGCGAAGAAGCAAAGAAGCATGCGGATACTGTAATGGGGAAGCTGTATAAGGCCGATTTCTGGCCGGTGCGCAAACCTCCTGTGACTGCGCAGGGTGATGGCGCAGAGGAAGGACAGGTGCCGGGTACGGATTGGGAAGAGGAACATGAGCTGATGAAGAATGAGGTTTCTGACTTGAGTACTGCGGTCCGCAAAATAGACCAAACCCTGCACGAGGTCGTTGCTTTCGTCTCCCCACATAGTCGCTCAACCTCAGTTGCGTCGACTGTCGTTCCTCCTCAACAAAGCCGAGCCTCTGTAGACGTGGAAATGAGAGATTCAACCCGTGCTGCGAAGCGTCGTCGAGTGGAAGATGAAGCTGACGTATCGGTAACGAGAGATATTTCAAACCCTGCGGACCCGTCAACGCCGACTTTGGGCACACCGATTGAAACAAGTGCACCACCGGTGCACCATGATAACCTTGACGTTGCGCGTCTGATACGTCGCGTCGAGCAAATTGAAACCCAACTGGCGGATCTCGAGAATTTTTCCACTCAGGCGGAGGAGAATGCCATTTCAAGTATGGACGATCGCATCGACACTCGCCTTGAAGAATTCCGTAGGGATTTCAAGCGAAGACAGTCGGAAGCCATTGCTGCATTAAAGGCAGAGGTCGAGCAAGTGGACGAGGATATAAAAGAAATTAGCACAGAGATGGCGCAGCTGATCAACCGAGAAGTAGAGGCGTCTGCGCAACTTAATACATGGAAGTTGGAAGAGGCTCGATTATCGACAGAAATAGCTGAGGTATATATTTGCATCCGCTAAGCTTTTAGTACTTCACTAATGTCCGGCATAGATGAAGGCTAGCTTTGAACAAGAACGTGCGCGGTCAGACGAAATGCAAACGCAGCTGAAAGCTTGCATGGAAGGCCTGAGTGCAGTGAACCTCGTACTTCAGACTAAACAACACACTCCTCCACCACCACCACCATACTCTATGTCTGTCGACGACATTATCGAGGCAATCAAGCCGACTGTCATTGATTCCGTGAGGGGTGACTTGACCTCTACGATGGAAGAAATGCGGACCAATATCAGCAAGTTTGTCAAGGCAAACTCGCCGACAACTTCACAACTCGAAGCCATGCGACAGAAAGTTGCGAATGTCAGTCGCTTGCCAGAAGTCGCACATTTCTTACAGAATTATAATTCCGAGAAGCCGAAAACTAATGGGCATCCGCCACCTTGAACACTCATACAACTAAACTACCTTTCATACTATATGTCATCACCAAGGGACAAAGCGGGTACAAATATTAACCGTCATAACATGTAACTTTATCGTCGTTGTATAATGTGTACCACATATATTCGATGTTCTTCCTTCATCTTTTCCGAATGTTTCTCTAAACTCTGATGTATAATGATTATATCTTATTATATGAGATCGTTAGATGTTGGTCCCTTAGCTCAGTTGGTTAGAGCTTTGTACTTATGAGGAAGACTTCTTTTCCGAGCATCTGGGATGCAAGGGTCCCGAGTTCGACTCTCGGAGGGACCATTTTTTCGTTCCAGAACGTAGCAGATTTTCTCACACTGGGGCTGGTGCCAGCGGTCATCCAACATTCTTCCTCTTCCATACGTTTCCCCGCGAGCTGTTTTGAAGCTACATTAAGTGTAATCGCTTTGCAGTAACGCAGACTGTCTCTCAACTGTTCAATTCGTCCGAGAGACTCGCTTCATCTCGCATCCTTTGATAAGTACTTCAGACGGTCTCTCGCCAGGCGTACGCGTGCCAATTCTAGGTACGAATTAGAAAGTGCATTGCCAGTGCGTGAACTCCAGGAGGGCTTCAGGTTATGCTTTCCACAACCCTGATGTCTGCAGAGGGACTTTTAAGAGACACCTAAACTTCAGATTGGAGACCGGGAGAAAGAGGAAACCTCAGACACGACGGTCATCGAACATCAAATGTAGACTGGCTTGAGGAGGATGACGGTATGCATTGACTTGGTACTCTATCTACACCGTGCTGGAGATTATGAACGCAACCTTGCATAGCAGATGAAACGTCGTGTAATTGGTTAGTCTGGACAGCCACTGGCTCCTGGTACCATTTCCGTCTGAACAGCCGGACTCAGGCTGTTTGCCACTCTCCGGTTTAGGGCTGGGAGTCAGCTGCGCAGACGGATATAAAGCCCTCCAGCTTCCCAGTCCTCTTCGTCCCCGTAACTCCATATCACGATGCGAAACAATATACCTCCGTGATTGATTTGGAGGGACTAACCTCCTTAGGCATGCTATTCGCTGCAGCGCTCCTATGCCTTTGGTAGCTTCTCTCGCGAATTGGCTATCCTTTCTATCAAGGCCGGCGTGGTAAATAGCAAGGCGCTATCCATGTCTCAAATGCTCAAATGTGTTCTCTGACTTTCCATGCTCCGCTTGATCTGGAAAAACCAACGTTTGCTAAAGTCTACGTCGTCCGAGTCAGTCCTGAATTGGGGAAGTTGAACTGGTACCGGAGGTCCTTGCTTCACGTTTAGGTGCGTACCCTAGTTGGTTTCGATGTCTTTCGTGTCTGCTCTACGGCAATAACATTTTCACCGGGTTGATAGTTGCGACATACATCACGGCAGTTGCAAAACAGATACCAATTGGGCAACAAGCATCTTAGGCAAACCTTCTATAGTTTTGTTATGCACTCTGCTGATGAAGCCTCTCCTCACAGTGGCTGACTCCGTATGAAAACAATGCAAGAGGACGTGTGAGCCAGATGTGATTGAAGCAACTGCAAGAATAGTTCTATACGGAGTTTTCTGCAAGGCCTTCTTCTCGCATTGTCCCGTCTGCAAGTGTGAGGAATCGAGTCCCCACACGCCTGCCCTGCTCAGGTGAGTGTGTGATCCATACAAGTGCCTTTGTGGAGACGTCCTCTTTTCCCAACATTCCCGTTAGATGTTTCTCGACGAGTGAACTTGATTCGGAATCCAATGCGGATGTTGGCTCTGCGATACGCATGGCTTTAATACTGGCATATATAGTACTTCTGGCCTTACCATCAAGAAGTAAGACCTCCGAGCAGTTCAAACCGACGGCAGTAGCAAGGGATATGCGCTGTGCTTCACCTCCACTGAGGGTCGGCCATGGGCGGTCCCACAAGGGTTCCTCGATGCCCCAGTCTTCAGCTATCTGAATCGTTCGACGGTAGAGATCGATAAGGGAGGTACTTGGCGTGGTAAAGGCGTTGTGTTCCCGCTTCGTCCGGCGGGTTCTGCACGCGTTGAACTCTGTTATCCGCTGGAGGAAGTCGCGCGGCGTCCCAGGTAGTAGCGATGGACGCTGAGGGACATATGAGACGTATGTTCGGTATGTTGGTATCCCTGCACGGTAGAAGGAATTCAACCTGGTTAATTTCATCATTATAGCGAAGTGAAGATGGCAAGTTTACCATAGTGTTTAGGTGGCCTTGTATTCAAGTTATCGACTCAGCGTTAAAGCGCTACGCATCCAGATAGTTAGTCATGAGAACTCACTTGCCATGAAAAAGTATGTCCCCGTCATAGAGATTCAAATGCGCAAGACTCTTGAGTAGCGTTGATTTTCTATTTTTATTGATATGTTCTATGAGTGATGCAAGGTGTTGCAAGGTGTACTCCTACCCGCTTCCGCTCTTGCCTTGAAGTATTAAAACATCGCCTTCATGTAACTTGAAGCCCACATCATGGAAAAGGTTGGTTTCTGCCTTCACGGACATTCTTAGTCCATTGACTTCCAGAAGAGTAGCTCCTTCTCTATGTTCAGAAGCCGAAGAAAACATAGTCGTTAATTGGAACGTGAGGAGTAAAGTAGAGTGCCCGGGCCGACCAATCCGCAACTTGACCTTGAAATAGCATTGCAGTTACTAATAATCACTTATTTGTGTTCTCTTTCCACGGAATGAATGGGGATTAGCAGGCTTATCTTGAACAAGTGATCAACAGACAGGCAAGAAAAATGCGAGGGTACTGAAAATTAGGTGTAAGGGTGATAGATAATTCTACGTGCTACTCATGTCCTTAGTATGGAGCTCCAGTACCAGGTGGGTAAGGTTGGGTCATGCCCATGTCTTCGGGTGTTAGACTTGAACTTTCGATCATGACACCGACACCAACTTTCGCTGCGTTCTACGTTAAGAAGTTTGTATGAGTACATAGCACGAGGGGAAGAAATGGCTTTCATTACCTTCAGGTGATCAATCTCGCCCGTCACCACAAATGCGAAGGTTGGCGCAAAGCGTTGTTCGAGCATCGCCGAAACCTTGCCTGTTGAGTCCAATTGCGCACGGAAAGTTGCCATCCGAAGATCGTACTTCGCACCCACTGTTGCAATACCATCGCGCTTGCCATTCGCGTTAATGAGCTGTAGCTCAGCAGCTGCCTCAACCTTATCACTAAGGCGTTGCCAGTACGTCGCCTGCAGTACACCCTGCGACTGCACCTGCGCAGTCGCGATCCACTTTTTGTCGTCGCTCGTAAACTTGCCGATGAGTGTTGGAAGAGGAGTTGGTTGTCCTGGCATCATACCCCCAGTTTGGTAGACACTCTCGACACCGAGCGCGATGTTTTTGGTGATGGATTGAAGATAGCTTCCGAGAAAGATACCTGAGCCATCGAGCGGCGAGGGATTCACGGCCTTCACGTTGACAGAGAAATCGGACCCCTGATAGTCGTGTTCTAATTGCACTAGATTTGCACCCCTTTGTTGTGACAGCTGCTTTCCTATCAACTACTGTCCTTGAAGGTCAATGCTTTTTTACATCAGGACATACCTGTAGTTGCACTTTCGTTATGTTGCCGTCGCTCCATCCAGCATTGAGTCTTCCAGAGACCGTACCCTCATGATCAATCCCTCCATGCATGAACACCTTGACATTGTCAGTGAAAAAAGAATGAGTCACAAAGACTCGTAAGCTCACTTTTGAGTTTGCATAGATGGCAGCGAAGTTGTAGGATGGTAATTGGGTTTGTGATGCGAGGGCGAAAGAGTGGGTGACCTGGAAAGCGGGAGATATGGACAGTGCCTTTGTCAAGTCCGCGCGTGCACCATCAAAGATGAAGTTCGTCAAGTGGGTAGCTGTGAGTCGCGTGTCAGTACTGTATTTTCGTTTTCATGAAGACGCGCACGTACTTTTGACCTCCTTTGTCAGGTTTTCAACAGAGCCTGGGTTCGTTAAGCCTCTGCCTGTCCGCCATCGTGAAAAACGATCGTAAACATCAGTCAAAGGGGAAAGGTAGGAAGACACGCCCGGCCTTTGTGAGCTATCTTTCTCTAATGATGAGCTCGCCATGCCAGAGAGACTTGGACACTGGACGAGAAGAAAAAGAAATTTCCTCGGATACGGAGAAAAAACCAATCCGCGTGACGCTTCCGGGACAGGGTCACGGCTCCGGACACTGCCCTTTTTAAACCTAACGTATCCACTTTCGGTCTTGAGGCATCCCACGATACCGAGGCTGGAAATAGAACAGTTCCGGATATGGGTATTGTTGGGAACATAATCCATATATCTAAATTATGATGGGTAACTGCGGCGGCCTTCACAGCAGTGCTTATATCCCTCTCTTCAGATCCTTCAACAAGGCCAAGGGCGCCAACACCCATCTCTTCTCCTCCTTCTTCAAGTTCTCGACAGCATCCGTCGAACTTTGCTGTCTTTTCCCACCCGAAGCCCGTCTTGACGACGGCGACCTTCTTAATTCAAGATGATGACGCCTATGCGATACGTCCTTCTTGTCCTGGTCATCATTGTGAGCTCGAACTTCATGACGCTCGCAACTGACATCGCTAACAAACGATGTGCTCAAGATATCCTTACATTATATTCTGAGCTTCTCGCATGAGGGCTACGGCAAGGCGACGTCCCTCAATAACCTCGCAGGCCAGCTCCATCTCGGTGACAAGGCTGATCCGCCATACAAGACGCCCCTACCCGAAGACTACTTCCACCCTCAAAAGCCTGCAGACCCCCTGCTAAGGAAGGCGAACGCTACATTTGTGGTCCTTGCTCGCAATGGCGACTTACAAGGCGTAGTCATGAGCATGAAGCAGATGGAAGACCGTTTCAACAAGGAATTCAGCTATCCGTGGGTCTTTCTGAACGAGGAGCCGTTCAGTGATGAGTTCAAGAAGTAGGCATTGTCTTTGGCATCATCGTCTCAATACTGACATGGAGCTCTTCAGGCGAACTCAGGAACTCACCGACGCACCAGTGTCCTACGGCCTTATTCCCAAATCTGATTGGTATCAACCGGATTGGATTGAAGAAGACAAGGCAAAGGCAGCCCGTGAAAAGATGGTCAAGGAGAATGTGATCTACGGTGGAAGTGTTCCGTAGGTGACCGTCTGTTTCATGAAATGATTCTGTTGCTTACCGTTGTTTGTCCTCAAGGTATCGCAATATGTGTCGATTCAACTCAGGCGTATGTCTTGTTGGATATAAGGACTGATCTCATTATACTAAACTGACACGCGCTTGTTGATAGTTCTTCTACCGTCATGAGCTCTTGCAGAACTACCGCTATTATTGGCGCGTGGAGTGAGCTAATTTTTGTCTATTATATTTATAAGCCCTCACTAACTTTTCTTAGACCGCATGTACAGTTCTTTTGCGACATTCACTACGATCCCTTCCTAATAATGGAAGACGAAAAGAAGGTGTATGGTGAGCTTTTGCGTCACCCTCTTTCCTTGTGTACTATATTCACCATTGGACCACAAGGCTTTACTGTTTCGTTGTATGAATACGAGGCGACCATCCCAACTCTCTGGAATACTGTCAAAGACTTCTTGAAAGAAAATCCAGGCCTGACGCCTGAAGACAATGCTTTGGGCTTCCTTTCCGATGATGGAGGCGAGACATACAACAGATGCCACTGTAAGCATAAAGCCGAGCGTTTCGTCTCGGTTTGTTTGCTAAGATTCATTTCACACCACAGTCTGGAGCAACTTTGAGATCGGCGACCTTGACTTCTGGAGAGGTGAGGCGTATGCGAAGTTCTTCGACTACCTTGATCAGAAAGGCGGCTTCTACTATGAACGTTGGGGCGACGCGCCCGTTCACAGTATCGGTGCCGCGCTCTTCGCACGCAAGGACCAGATTCATTTCTTCGAGGATATCGGCTACAGACACGAGCCCTTCCAGCACTGTCCTCAAGGCGCTTCACACGCGCGTGGCAAATGCTGGTGTGATGAAAAAGAAAACTTCGGTCAGTTCCCCTCAGGCACGACTCAGCATCTAATATCTCTGCTGACGTGTCTGTTTTCTTTCATCTCTTCATTGCAGATTATGAGTGGTACTCTTGCCTCAAGCGCTACGATGCCCTCTTCCAGTGAACGAGTTCGAGTTTGTAGCATTAAACAGTATCTTTACCCCGTATGCTTATAGAAAGAACACTTCTTGCAATACCTAGTTATGCTCATATTATCTCCTCCCCAGCCCTGTCTTATTTAACATGATAACAAAGCAGTGCATTTGGTAATATTCCAGGACAATTGCGGTATAAATTCGGATAGGAAGTTGCATCGGATGATTGGTGCCCCTTGAACTATGCAGAACTGGCTTCTCGAGCCCAGTCTGAGATCTATTCATCAGACGGGCTTAGCATCCGTAAATGCCAAGTCAATCCATCTGGCTTGCATTCCATGGGAATAGTAACAGTGTACCTGCTGTACAGGCTGAGCCACGGGACGCACAGCTCGTCATTCTCACAAAATTGATTGCGAGTAGTACTGATACTATATAGCAATGTCTTTAGCGACAGTGCACCGATCTAAATGACATTGAAAATTTTGCCTACCGAGTCATATAACCTTGTCCAGTTCGAGCCTAGAGAAGTCATAATCAGACGTTCAACGTGCTCTGAATCTGAC
Organism: Trichaptum fuscoviolaceum; assembly: GCA_910574455.1. Classification (NCBI taxonomy): domain Eukaryota; kingdom Fungi; phylum Basidiomycota; class Agaricomycetes; order Hymenochaetales; family Trichaptaceae; genus Trichaptum; species Trichaptum fuscoviolaceum. The sequence continues at coordinate 1,845,252 of CAJSYZ010000001.1, forward strand.
TGCTGGCTCGTCTTCGGCTGGAACCTTTCTCGGAGCTGCTGCGCTGTATGCTCGCCTAGAGCTGCGAAACAAGGCAGGGACGAGTCTGACCGATATTTGTCAGTTTCGATAACTGTACAAAGGTGATTTTCTTACCTTTTTGCATCAATTCAATGATAGCTGATGCGACAATGAGTAGGACGATATTCAGAAGTCATTAAAATTCTTCTACATCAATTTTACGAGCTTACCAGCAATCCTATCGCAGTGCTTCCGCACGGCCTCGAACCCTTCGTGGAACAAACGCTTGAATTCTCGGAACATCGGGCTATCCACACCTCCCATGACCTCCACGTAGTCGAACGTAAGCTTGAAAGGCGCAGCCTCAAAACCGATATTACCGGGTGAATTCGATAGCATGAACCCAAAGTCAATGTGAATGAGATGCCCATCTCTGTCTAAGAGGATATTGCCATTGTGGCGGTCCTTTATTTGAAGGAGATATGTGACGATTGAATAGCCTAGATTCTGCAGTCAGTACTTTGAACGTGTATCGTTTTGGGTCACTAACCAGCTAGTGAACGGACAAAATTACGCTGAGCTCTCGCAAATTTAGCGGACGATGGATCACCATAAGCCTATGTCAACGTATCAATTCCACGCGAAATCGCTATAATTTAGAGTCACTTACGCTCCTAAAATGATCCAGAAGAGTGACCTGGCCCAGTCGACCGTCGGCCAATCGACGCGCATACAAAACCTTCTTGATGGAATGTATAGATACTGCATCGGTGATAGTCTCAACGAGACCTGATGAACCCCCTGTTATGACGATCCGGAAACTGGATATTGTAAATATCACCCTCTCTCATCAGTGAAAAGTGAATCATCGTCGCTTACGGTCGGATCCAGCATTGACAATTCTCGTCTTTCCATATATGCTCGAACTCCTGGATCAACTGCACTGCCAGCTGTTCTTGCCTTAGATCTCCGCCAGTTTTTACAATGACTGACATACAATCCCAAGCTGCTAAGTGCCCATACGGCGAACCTTGTCGTATACGGCTCTTCCACTAGACGTTAGTCAACGTGATGGACGAGATGCAGTAACTCACCTTCTTCGCTGCCCAAGACTCCTGGAAGACTATTGAAGACGGATCTGCACGACTCAATTCACGACGAATGATCTGCTCATCCTCAAACGTCTTAAGCCCGCTGCTACCGTTTTCAATTGTCACTAAGGATTCAGGAACGGCTTGCATTCGTCCCATTCTCTCTTCTTCAAGAGCCAGCATCTCTTGCATGATCCTCTCTCGTATATCGGCTACTTCGGACGGATTGAGTTTCATTCGCGATGACCCTACTGCTTGAGGAATCTTTGATGGATCATGCATGTTTCCAGATAGAGAGGGATGTAAAGGTCCGGACGTGCTACTTGCTTGAACTCCAGAAAGCCAATTTTTGACAGGAAGCCAGCTGGTTCCTATGTCAGATACCGGTGCGGCTACGGGCGAAGAAATGTTGATTTGAGGCGATTGTGTCGCAGTCTCTTTGGCAAGGCTGGTATTAAGTTGCGCAAGCATGACTGCCGCTGTTCGCATCCGTTCGGAGTAATCATCAATGGAAAGAACATTCAGACGATTAGACCCGGAGGGAGTCGATCCATGCCCTTGATCTTGAGGAAGTGATGAGGTGGCTCTGTGCAGACCGTTTGGGAATGACTCTGACGCTGAAATCGACGGTGTCAGAGCTGGTGATGGTGGTAAGGACGATGCCCGCGTCCAAGTAGCGACGTCAAGGGCTCTGTTCTTCGGTGGTGTGGGTAGAATATATGTTTCCGAAAGATCTGGCGTTTGGTGGACTGACAAGTCCCCGCCATACACTTGCTCGACTAGGTCAACTTCTTCGTCATCCATCCCTATCTTAGTATCATCGGTTGGTGACAGAGTCAGCTTTTCTTTAGAATCAGCGCTGTCGGAGTTAGCTGCCTCGGGGTCCAATACGTCTTCGGCACTTGGAATAGGTGGTAGAGCATGGCTTGTGGAGGTGGAGGGTGTAGCTAACGAAAAGCTTTCGCCAGGCGGTTTCAGAGAACGTAGGTCCTTTCGCACAATCTCTTTCAACAACTCTCTGTTTGCACGCTTAGTAGCGTCGAAATCGAGGTCACCATTAAGAATCTCAATTAATAGGAGGAATGGTGCGCGTTCTGCTGAGTTAAGCACTACGCTTTCTCCTGGAGGGATCCTAACAATTCTATGATGTGCTTTCACTGGCGTCTTCGGACCTAGCGAATTTTCTACACCAGGACACCACATTGGTAGGCAGACCTATATTTTTCGGCTCAGTTACGTGCCAGGATAATGCCGAGCGAACATCTACCTCTGCCGGCAATTTGTGATTTAGTGAAGTCAATTCTGCTCGTAATGCGCTGACTCTCGCTAGCTTGGGGATGACTAGCAGCCGATTAGAGATATTTTCTAGTGCGAGTATGAATTGCACCTGTATTTCGTCAATACCACAGCCTATAGCCTGTTCAGAGACTCACTTCAGAGCGGCAATAATGCCCTTGAAGGAGCTGCCGTTGAGTCACGTTATCGTACATCTGAAGTATGTTGTCCACCATATTGCCACTGCTAGAAGACGGGTCCCTTTTTGAGGTAGGGATAACGGGCGAGGACCTCGAAGGTAGCATAGATGGTGAGGCAGAAACACGTTGACCGAAAGGATCATCCGTAGCCTCAGATCTTCGAATCCCATCTATTGAAGTTAGCGCAGGAGAGGTTTGCGCAGCTTCCCTGATTTTCTGCGTCCGAAACCCAGATTTTGGAAGAACCGACTTGTCGACCTCTTTGAGAGAATCGTTCGGTGAGCTTCCGTCCTTTTCATCTGGACCCTGTTCCTCGTCCACCTTGTCCTCTCCCGTATCATACGAATCCCGGAAAGTCGGCAAGTTTGACTCTTCGCCACCGGTTTCAACACCTCGTAATTTTGGATCAGGTCCCGCCCGCCCTTGTTCTACGGCTACTGCTCCAATCTCTTCCGTCAATTGCGGCATTCCTGGCACACCTGCTAGCACGCAAGATATACCGATGACAGCGGGTTCAAAATTATACAGGATTCGTCGCCGGGAAGTCCGTCGTTTCGAAATGACCTTCATGTTGGCATACGGTCCATTGACTAGTCCGGGAGCGTCTTCAAAAATAATCTCGTGACATCTGTGCAGGACTCGTTGGCAGATAGCGAACGACCCATTATCGTCACGAAGAGACGCAACATCTTTCAGATGAGCTTGCATGAACCACAATGTCTATATATTTTCTCAGGGAGCCTATTAGATTAAACAAACTCGGGGGTACGCACGAACAATGCCATATGCGTAGACCTTTCGCAAGTGTCCATGATGAAGCATTCCAAAGCCCGGGACCTTGATGGCCGAGTGAGCAGCAGATGGCTAGATAAATATTACTCTTTTGCATCTAGCGATACAGAAGTATAGCTTAGCCACCATAAAAAGCCCCATACGTCTCGCAGTTCGTCGATTCTAAACTCCTTCAGTCGTCGCGTCAGGTAGTAGGTGATGCCAATATTATCATAGTATCGTGTCAGGTATTGTAAAGCAACATTAATCGAAAAGTATGAAGAAGAGAGAAAAAGGCGAAGCAGAAGAGCATTCGACATGGTCGTAGAGGACGTGAAGGTCGTTATATGTGAGTTAGCAATCTCGCATTTGCCACTCTCCTGCACTTGCACCAAAAATAACCGCTCTAAATTTGGACGCTCACAACCTAAGTTACACGTCGACATCATTTGCCCGCAACATACTCTTCATACACAACGTCCATTGCGATGTTAAAACTATTATTCGCTCTTTTGGTTCTACCTTTCTGTCTGGCAGCTTCTAAAACCCCGCATGAGCGTCTCGTAGAGCTGGCAGAGGCATCGAGCGACGGTGTCATTAGGTTGAATGAGGAGACATTTGACTTGCTAACAGCACCGAAACGAGACTGGTCTGCGGTAGTGCAGCTCACAGCGCTCGGGAAAAACATGAAATGTACCCCATGCAAGTGAGTGCTGAAACGTCTGTCTTTAATTGCCTTGATTTGACTATCATCGTAGAGAGTTTGATCCCGCTTTCCACTCAGTGTCGAAGGCGTGGACAACGTTGCCCAAGTCTGAGCGCGGAAAGCATTTCTTCGCCACGGCAGACTTCGCTGATGCAGAAGGAGTATTCAGAAGAGTGAACATGTGTCCAATCTGAAGAAGCATTTCGTCCATCTGACCTTCAATTCTCAGTTGAACATCATGTCTGCCCCCGTCGTTACATTCTACCCAGCGACCCAAGGGCCGAACAAACTCGCTAGCGGAAAAATCGAGCCATTCAACTATGACTTTAGCAACTAGTAAGCTCTCAGTACTCACGGCTATGGACATTTTTCATGTCATAAACTATAGTGGGCATGACGCAAAGGAATTAGCCAACCAATTGTCCCCATTCACACCAGTGCCAATTCCTTTCCGAGAGCCAATTAACTGGGGACTAATCATCACTATCATGACCACCACTGTCACTGTTGCTCTGACAGCTCGTCTGGTCTACCCCGTGATCTTCAACCGGTGGACATGGGCTGTTATTACAATTTCAACAATGCTGGTCATGACGTCTGGATTCATGTTTGTTCGCATTCGCGGTATGCCATTCCGTACCAAGGACCATACCATGGTTCCCGGTTTCCAAAATATGGTCGGTGCGGAGATCTGGACCGTCGCTTCCAAATGTGAGCTGCAAGCAGTCATTGTTCTTGATTCGCGTCTAAGATCTTTTGGTTAGATTTCTTCCTTTCATCAGCATTCCTTGCCCTTATCCTGGCGGTTCCCCGGCAGACAAATAAAACTTATCAGAGACCGGCTGTCTATCTAGCGACCTTAGTCATTGCGCTAACATTCTCTGCTCTCATAAAGGACTTCAAAATAAAAAACGGAGGTGATAAGTTTTCTGTTTATCATATTAATGTAACGCTCATACGCCTCCTTTCTCCCCAGGGTACCCGTTCTCTTACTTGTTCTAGACAATATCTCTACCTCACCTTTTTTATTTCGCTTTGTGTGGCCCTTCTCCATTTGAGCTCCATGTGAGTAACAGAATTTCAAAGCAAGATCGAATTGCGAGATCCAGGAGTCATTAAACGAACGTAGTCGAGTAGCGTCCAATATACATAAAATATGAATTGAAATGAATCTATGAGTTCTCTTGTGGTTGTGCCTGGAAAACATCTACATATCGACTTCGCACATTACGCTTCGTCGCTGCCGATTTCGACCTCCCGGTTGGAGGCGCTGCATTCATGGCAGAAAGAACACCTGGTGTCGGGGGTGCGGATGTCGCATCAGTCGGAATTAGATTAGAGTGAATTCTAGGTGTTGTGACTGATCGTTTTGGTGGAACCATACTGGGCTCCATAGCCGATGCCGGACGAGGCGGGGGAGGCATTGGAGACGGAGGAGCACGAGCACCAGAAGCATGGGGAGATACTCTAGATGGAGACGCTGTCTGAGCCCGTGAAGGAGGCGGGGGAGGAACCGCTTGCTGTTTCGGTTGCTCTGCACCAGCCTTATGCATGTTTATGAGCATCTACAGTAAGAAATATAAAAGGGTAAATAAAGCGTACCTTCTTGTTTACCCATTTCCCCAGCTCTTTATCGAAGTAGAATTCGTTTTCATTACCAAGATTTGCTTTCACAGGGCCAGGTGTTGTCGATGAGGAGCGAGAGAAAAGGCGACCGAGCCAAGAACCAGAACTGGCAGGCTCGGGCTTAGGATCTAATGTAAAATCAGTACAGCGTTCTTTCTGACTGAAACCTATCAGCGACAAACCTGGCTTTTTCGGTTCTTCTTTCGGTGGTTCTACAGGCTGGGGGGAGGACTGCTTATCACCTTCAGAAAGTTCTTGCTTACGTTTCGAAACGTTATTCCCTAGACCCAGATCATCGTCGAAGTCATCATCTACCATGTGCTTGCTTGAAGGCACAGCTGAATAATTAGACGACGACGGAGCAAACGACGGAGAACTATCCATGAGGGATATGAAGCCATCTGTGGTTGAGTTCACTGGATCTTCGAGCTTAAAGAAAGAAGTCGCTGTAGGAGTTGGTGCGGACGATTCGTACGCAGTGCTGCTCCACCATCCAGACTCTTGCTGCCGTTCCTTGTTACTGTCCTGGTCAGTCTCATCAGCGCGCTCTCTACTATTGAATCCACTACCATAACTGTAGCTATCCATTGCCTTAGCAAAATTCTGAGATTGAGCGAACGTGGACGACGAAGCGCCTGCAGATGCGACTCTGGGAGGGGGTGTGTTCTTACGAGAGTCAGGCCTGTCGTAGTCCCAAGCGGAGGACGCACGATTCACAGGATTGTAAGCATGCGTCAGTGCCCTTATACCTGTAGCAGAGTCTGATCTCTTCGGCAGGCCTTGCAACGTGGGACCACCGTTGACAAACGAGGGAGCCGGCGATGGACTCTTAGAAGTGTTCGTGGAGGAAATTGCACTATATTGGGAAAATGCTCCCGCATATGCTGGGTTGTTAGGCATCAAGTCTTCGGGATGCTTTGATGAATCTGTTTCCCCCGCCACAAATCTGGACAAAGTACCGCCTAACCAATCGCCGATCCCATCCAGGCTTGGTTTGGCGATCTTCCCACTAATCCAAGCTTTAGACTTGTCTAATTCTGGATCGCCTATGAGCCGGTTTGAGAATTCCTTGAGTTTCTCGGAGAATAGCAATGATAGGTAAGGAGACGGCTTAGAAGAAGACGCATGAATGGCATCGCAATAGCGTTTAGCCAAAGGCATGTGTCCCATTTCTGCCAGCCGTAGGGCATGAACAAGGCGATATGCTTGGAGGTGAGGGAAGCCAGCAAATGGTTCTTGACCTTTCAATGGTGCGTGTAAGCCCAGTGCAAATTCAACAATCTCGCTAAAGATGAATCCATCTGGATCTTTGCTGGATGTAGGATCATCCTGTGGCGACTGAGATCCAACGAGTACGATACGAACCGCTGGAATCCCAACTCCTCCGATTGGGGAGGATTGAGGTGAGAGTATATAACTGGAAGGGTAGACATTAAGAAAGCAATCGGATTGACGAAAAAGGTGCCGTACCAGCAGTGCGCCGCCTCGATCCATCCATTTTTACGAAGATAATCTCCAAGAGTTGTCAAGGCCGCAGAGGACTCCATGCCCATTTGTCCCGAGTAGAGCATAGCAGCATATTCCTGCCACTTGTTGAGAGCTTCAGCAGGCACTTTTCCAGCCAGCTCCGGTGAGGGGAAGTTGGGTGTAAGAGGTGTCAGATGGCTGATCGGAGTGGGAGGTTGGAGCGTCAACGCTGGTCCGTTGATCAAAGGAGTACTTGTCGTAAGTAATTGTTGCACTGATAAACGCCGATAATATCAAAATTAATTTCTCTACAATTTACTAGCATTCTCATACCTGCATTAGACGATTGGCCAGAATATAAACTGTACGCGAGGCGAAGGGGCTCCCAGCCATTCATAATGGGCGGTTGAGGACGGGCGGAAAGCTGCATGGGTTGCAACCCATTTTTAGTCCCAAGCTCAGTTCTGACAAACTCGTTCACGACTTCTTTATAGGCCTCTTTGTCAATGCTACCAGCAATTACTATTGCATGAGCCCACAGCTTCTCATCTAAAGCATAGTGGTAGGCCTTAATTTTTTCTCCCCGGTACAAGAACTGCTGAATCGTGTTAAGTGCCGATGGGCGAACCGCGTATTCCACTATGGGGCGTTCGTTTGTTGAGGCTGAACTAAATGCACCTGACACAATCGAAGAGCCAGATAGTGCCGAAGGCATGGTCACGTTTCCTGGATCAGACGTGTCCAAACTAGGAACCAACGCTGATTGTACAGCAGCCTCGACTTCGGCGCTAAGAGTAGAAACGAAGTAGATTAGGATTGTACCTCATAGACAGATGAAGTCATATACCTCCCGTGTAACTGACCGTCATACTCCACAAGCGCATGCAAGAGACGCACAAGCACGAGTTTACCTTCCGCTCGTCGCCTGTCAATGGTCCCCGAAGATAGATACCCAATCGCGCGCTGAAGCTCAGCAGCACGCTCATCTAGATAAGTAAGCACCTTCCCCTTCTTTGTCTTCGTCTTCGCAGAAATTGTCGTTGTAGTCCTGACGAGAGCATTGACCGGGGAACCCGGATCTCCGAGCAATGGACCAGGGTATTCCACAGCAGATGTCTCCATAGCAGACTCAGGAAAGGCTTTGTAGAGGGGACGAATATGCACGTCTGTACTTTTGCGTGAAGACAAAGCAACGTCAAAGCCTGTTCCCAGCGCAGGAGATGTGTGGAAGCAAGTTATCAACTTTCCACCGAAACCAAAATTGATAACGGGGACTTTGGCATTCGCTCGCCCCAATGGATCATTTGTACCTAATAACGAAGGTGAAGGAGCATATGGGCCGGTCACTGGCGGCGGAGAGTAGGTTTTGTCTAGGGACCTCCGAGCTGGAGCAATCGAGTGCGAAAAATGACCGTAAGCGGGTTGTTGACCGATAACACTAGCAGAATCATATTCTCCCCCATGACTATATGGATTAGGCTGATTCTGATGCTGAGAAGGAGCATACGGGTCTGCAGAACGTGAAGAGAAGGCAGAAGTCGCTGAAAGGTTGCTCATTGATCTCTCACGTGTTGTGGGAGGATCGTAGCTATTTTGACGATGTGCATGCGCCGAGGACAATGGCGCATATGAATTCGACCGGTGCTGATGCACTATGGGTTCAGGCGATAAAGTCCGCTGCGGTTGTGGTTGCTGAGACTTTAAGGGCTCGTATGAAGAGCTGTACACTGATGTTCCTCCTAGCGATTGACTGTTATAGATCGACGAGGGGTCTCTATCCTGATGACGAGAGGCAGACAACGAAGGCGAGGAACGTCCATTTATCGATGATGTATCGCTCGCAAGATCTACTACGTTCTGGTCTTGATATGAGAGGTGCGTCGCAGCAAGATTAGTTGGAGGAGGGGCTATATTCATAACTGTAAATAATGTTCCTATTTATTGCACATAAATAACCTACCTTCTGCATAACCTGAGGAAAACCTTCTTTCAGGAGAGCTCATGCGGCTAATGTTGCGAGGGACAAAGTTATACGGCTCGCTGTGCCTCGCCATTTGTTCATCTATAGATGCAAATGACTGGGTTGAGGATAATGGCCCTTGCCTGCTTGCAGGCCGTGAGCTTCGTCCTTGAGAGCCAGTCCAAGACCGACCAGATTCGCTAACGGGACTTAATCCTCGTAACGGAGGGCTTACATCCTTCGGCTTTTCTGGCGACTTTCGAATAGGTGGGCTATCCAAGGCACGTCGGGGTGGGGAAACGGGGCTAACGGTCGCAGGTACAGGAGAACTGGGATCTGATGAACCAGCGGCCTGTGCATCATTGTGGATAAAGGCGTTTGACTGAGGTACAGGCGGACTATATCCATAATGATTATCTCGGACAGGCGGAGTTCTGATCACACTAGTTTCAAATTCACCATATGACTGCACCTGCTGCTGCTGCTGCTGAGGAGCCGTGCTTGCCCTCGCATCATCATTTGCAAGGGCAACGTTGTCAAATGAGGCTGATTGTTGGACATGTGCAGGCTTTTGTGCATATGTGTGATCGGATTCACTGATGCCCATAGAGTATAGCTGATTCATTGAAGGCGGCGGAAGACCATGGATGTCAGAATGAGTAATTGTTGAATATGGATCTTCGTGAGGGACTTGTGGTGCATATTGATAAGATGAAGACGCGTTGAGATTGGATTGGCCTAGACGATGGGGGTTCGAAGGAGCGGGAGGCGGGAGTGTTTGTCTTGGAGGTGAGATTGCGGATGCACGTGAGGGTGGGGGCAGGGGAGACAAAACACTGCTTGATGCGTTAGGAACGAAAGTTGATGCTCGTAGGGGCGGCGGGCGCGGCGGAGGCGGAGAAGCATAATGATTCGGAGAAGCCGGAGTTTGCTGGTGCAAGTGTGTAGTCACTGACCGTTTTGGTTTAACAGATGGGATTGGAGGGTCATAGGCGTCATATTTTGCTGGTCTAAACGGCGGCAACGGGGACTTAGGGGCTTCTGCCATGCTCGAAGAGGTCGCAGCAGAGGTGATATTACCAGAGTAGGCTGAGGTTAGTGACGGCGTGAAGGTGCTGGAACTCGCAGTCACCAGAGTAGACCGTTGAAGTGTGGGAGGTTTGTAAGGGTCATACGTTCCGTTCGACGATGTAGTCGAAGTTGCCGTACTCTGAGATGGCTGCAACAGATGGGTAGAAGGTTTATAAGGATCATAAACCGAAGCCGATGGCTTTGACACGCTGAGCTCATTATGTTGCAGAACAGCAGGCGACGGAGTGTACTCTGAACCGTACCCATATTGCGCACTATTACCACTCGAATAGGAGTCCGGGTATCCTGAAGCATGTTCAGAGTATGCCCCGCCGTTTGTCGCATAGCCATATTGATCGTTCGACGGATTATAGGTATTGTTGTAATAGCCTAGAAGACACCGCAGTTTAATTCAGCAATGAACAGACGGAATTGCCTGTACATACCTGCATTGCTATAATCTGCCGGTTGTTGATCAACATGGTCCTGCCACTGTGAGTCGCCGCCGCTATGCCCTTGAGTATCATGGCTGTTGAAATAGTCTCCGTTATAATATACGTCCTGGCCATGCTCTTCCGCTGGAGGTTGTATATCTTGCAAAGACTGGCCGACCCAGGGAAAGTTCTGTTCCTGCGTGCCTGCTAAAGACTCTCCAAAGTCTTCATGACCTCCTCCTTCAGTGTCAAATAGCGACGCCGCTTCATCGTTGGTGGTAGCGCCAGAAAATAGCTCTGACGAGTCGTGACCAGCAAATAAATCGGTATTTTTTGATTCCTCCGCTGGTGAATGGGACGTGCTGTCCGCACTCTCTGGTGCCGTGAAGAATTCCGAGCCAGAGTCCGACGGGCCAAACAGACTCGCTGCTGCCTCGACGGTGCTCATGTCGACGTGTCGTTGAGCGCTGTCACCCCAACGATGAAGAGAGAAAGCAGAGGACGTTGAGAACGGTCTTACGTGGAGCGAATCCGTTCCCAGTCTGGAAAACGGACTCCGGCATCATCCTTCTCACGATCGCGTTCTCATTGCATCAACGCACGTGAATCCATAATATAAATCTCACAGAAATAGATTTTGTATTATACGGATACTACCAAAGTAACGACGGTACGAATGCAGATCAGGTCGCGCACAAAGAAGTCTTGGAAGAGAACATAGGAAGATAGAAAAATTCGAGTGACGATAAGGTTGGGATTCATGCGACGAAAAACAAGTGACTTTAGATGCAAAATTTGCGTAACATATGATAGAAAAGCGGTGCGGAGGGTGAGCAACGAGATAACAAAGCTATGTAACCAGAATGCGTAAATATTGTCCATGATAAATGCAGACGGATGTAAAAGGATATGGTGTAGATAGGAAGATGAAAAAAGCATGCGTTGACTATGTAGAATTGACTTGTGATCAGATGAACGAGTATGAAAGTGCTGTGTAATAAATTGCAGAAAACGTATTATACTTGCTGTAAGTTTGGGCGATTAAGGGGTGCGAGTGTAGTTGCCCTCGGAGTTTCCATTGATGCCATGAGAAGACTTCTCGATCAGGCGTTCAACTGGGAGATTTCTCAGTCAAATATCTATACACGATTAAAGACTTATCTAAGAACTTACTGGAGATGAGATGCTTGCTATAGGCACTTGAATACCTTCGCATCGTCGCTAGCTGTGGCTTAATCTTAGAGATCAGAAGTTCCTTCTGCTCGCCGTCGACAACGCTCAGTGCACGTTGAAGAACATAGTCTACAAATGGAGATATGGTCAGATTAAGGCCTACCCAGAAGCTTTATCATGCTCACTAGCATACTGGTCCTTCATCATTGTCACGATCGGGCTAACTCCGTCGGCCTTGGGCGCCATCATCTCATCAATCAATAGTCGACGGCTTTCAGCATCTGCCGTGACCAATGCCTTTTCACAAACATTTGATGCGAACTTGTGCCTCGCCATTTGCAACATCTGGCCACGGAGTCTGGAAATAATCTGAAGACGATCCTGGACAGGCCCCTTCTCTAAGACGAACTGTACAACATAGTTCTAAGGAATAAATGACAGTCAGTGCATGCTCTTTACTCAACCTGAGCCTCGATCACATACCCCAAATTGATCTTGCATCAAGTTGGTCGTGTATTTATGCAATTCATCCAGAAGTGGTCTTGTCTGTTCCTCGGGCAGATGCTCAAAGCATCTTTGCAAAACGCGGCAGCCATAAGGGTGAGTCGATAGATCATAAACATTGCCTCGAAATGCCTGCACGAATCCCAAGCGGTCGGGAGAGATCCGTTCAATGAGCTTTTGAATAACCTGAAGGGTGTCATTAAACCTGCACACTGACCATACTGTCTAAAACTTACATGGTTGCCATTCGAATCCTTGACACATTTTAGCACGTGGGCTTCAAGTTCATTGACTATCGAGGCTTGTTGGTCCGGTAGTATAAACTCAACCGCCTAGAACATAATAAGCATCAATTTGCCGAAACTACTAACTTACGTACCTTCTGGACCACTCGGCACCCATACATTTGTAAAGACAGTGAAAGTATGTGATTCTCCATCGCGTTCGCCAGCACGGTCTTCTGAACCTGCGTGCCGTGCTCAAAGAGTTTCTGGATAACCTAAAGTAAAGTAGTTAGACTCGTGTCGATTGATGAAGTAATTTTTACCGTACATAGTTACCGAACACGTCTTGCATTAGCTGCAGCGCGGCTTCCGGAACGATTTCATCGAACACGACTTGTTTCTCGTCGCTCGACGCAGTCTCTAGCCTCTGCTGTATGAACCGAGAGCCATGCTGATCACCACTGAACTCCACAACGTGGCCAAAGATGTCCTGTGCATTCGGATCAGATATTGCCAATATTCAATTCGGTCCGATTTCGGTTACCTTCAATTCCCACTTGCGGTTCTTGTTGGCTCGGAATTCCTCGAGTAAAGGGCTCCTGAGGGTGATGCCTCCCAGCTCTCCCCCTTCGAGCCTCCGCCCGTGGTTCAGACTCTGCTGGAACATCGCCAAGGCTTGACTAGCCACAGCTTGGCCGCCTAATAACCCCATTTGTAGCTGACCCGCGTAATCCATCAACGCCCCATACTGAGGCGCATGGGGGGACGGCGTAGAATGCCGTCCTGACGCATACATCTGGTTGAGCTGTTGCTGCTGTTGGATGGCATACTATTGTCATCATAACGAGAGTGATAAAAGTGATAGCATGAGAATTCCTTCGTATTAAGGAGGGCGTAATTACAAACCTGCATCTCGCGCTTTTTATCTGACAAAGAGGCCGGGGGCATCGTTGAAATTGCAGTTGGCTGCATGGGCGAATGTGGCGGCGCCGACGAATGAAAGACCATCGGCTGAGGAGCCGAATAGTAAAACTGCGACCCAGCGGGTCGTGGTGATCCCGGAAAATTGTAGAACATGCCCGTCGATTGCCCATGTACATCGGTCTGTACGTGAGGGTGTACGGGTGTGGCAGTCACGCCGGCATAAACGCTGGGAGCTGATACGCCTCCTGCAGTCTGCGCTGGGGAACTGTAAACCATAGCGTCCGGATTACCACGATAGCTGTCGTAGCCGTACGAATATTCGGTCCCTGTCTGACCAGTGTAGTACGCTGTGTAGTCAGCCTGAGGGGTATAGGTATTGAAAGAAGGACGTGACTGATGGTGCTGAAATGGCGGCCGATTATTAGCTTGCGGGGGCGCCGTTTGGGGCTGGGGCATGGTCACAATGCCCTGACGATAGGGACTCTGTTGAGAGTTGCTATAGTCATCTCCAACAACCATTCCGCGTAGGCTTGCCGTGATCTCGTCGACTGCACCCGGCGCACCTCCCGACTCATAACCGCCCGATCCATTACCAAAGTGCGGGTTCGCTCCATAGCCTGCAGGCTTCGAAGGCGAGGACACATTGCCAAAACGCGGGCCAGATTTCGCCGACCTATCGTCCTGCATGTTCGGACAAGTCAGCCTTGACATCCTCGATCACGTAAAAGAGGAGAACTCACCAGACGCGTGCCCGCGATGCCAGATGACCTTCTGTCCTGTCGGCCGTGCTGGCTCAAATTGTTGGGAGAGGGGGGGTCCTAAAGAACAAGCGTTAAAAGGTCTCCTATCGCGCTCAATATCTGATATGATAACTCACAAGTTGCGCAAAGTCATTCTTTTTGGGACTACCAGCCCGGTCGCTTCCTGATGGAAGATCCCATGCACCACTCGATGGCCGGGATGACGACCAAGTGTCCCTTTGCGAAGACGAAAGGTCAGTAGTTGTGGTAGACGATCCAGAAGGCTGCCTTTGTGTCGGAGCGCTCCCTGGCCACATCTAGATAGAAGTGTCAGTGGCGGATATCTTGAGTCTAGTTGAGAACATAAACGCGACTTTCCTGACTCCAGTTTGTGCTTAAAGTGTTCATTCCGGCACCAGAGTTCAATCCGTAGGTCTTTGGTCCTTGGTTCTGGTGGGGGTAGTTATAAAGGGTAGCACGAGGGCTCGTTAACACTGCATTACATGCAACAGCCACGAGTGAAATTAGGAACATACATTAGGCGAAGCGGATGGAGAATTGCCCGTAGAATGAGTAGATGAACCTGACGTCTTCCGTGTAGTATTCAGGGCAGGATTAGACATTAGTTTGTGTGCTGAATACGATTCTGCATGAGTTGCAACACAGGGCATGTTTCTGAAAGAGCACAACCTTTCCAATACTAAGAGTTGTGCGCTATGCAAATAGAACGAATGGTATGTAGCCTCTATAAAGGACAAAGGTCAGTGTACGTGCACAAACGGAAGTTAGCCAGTCATGCGCACGTTAAAGCCTCATATAAAGGTCAAAAGGGCTCCAAGAAAGCTGGCAACTCAGATCTGCTTGCAAGATCGTGCTCGATTAAACGCGTCCAAAACTTGCGAATTAGGTTATCTAGAGACAAGCGTTGGAGTCAACGCAAAGAACGACGCGTTGCAGCATCCGAACAAGACGAAACTGCTTACACAGGTAAGTATTCTGGCCTCGGTGACTTGACCGACGCGTCTACTTTTACTGATGGGGAGGGAAGTAAGATGGGAGGAAGGAGGAAGAAAGAAAAGAGGGATGACGCTGAGCCAGAACAACCAGGAATTCGACCTGTTCGTTCAACTGGGCCGCGGTAGACCAGAAGGGTTAGGCGCGAAAGGAAGCAAAATGCTTGGAGAGAAAAACGGAAAAAATCATGAATATCTAGTAAATGAGATCTATGATTGCATACTGAAACTCAAACGAGAGACCCGACGTTCCAATCGAAAAATCCACGCAAGGGTCAAATTCATCTCGGCCAACTTTTGCGACACAGCCCCAGGCGACCTCTCCGTTTCTCTACATATTAATCGGCCTTTTCCTCTCCATAAATGCGTTCAACGCCGTGCCTGCTCGTGCCCCCCTCCCCTCGCACTTTTCCCCTCCCCGAAAGGCGGCCACAATGATCAGCAAGGGATCAAGGTGCGGATTCTTTTCTATTGACAGCGCAGCGAAGTCAAAACGCAAATCATCATCGAGGTCTTCGCCGTCAGGAAGCGCAAAACGCGCCATCAGAAGGCTCGTCGGCAAGGTTCGACTAAATTGTCGAAAGGAGCAGTCACGTATACGGAAGCAGCTCCCGCACGCCGGCGAATATTTACCCGCTGGCCCGTCCCGCCTTCACTGAACTCACTCCTGTAACAGAAGGCGAGTTTTTACTCCGCCGATTTGTGCGCCCCGAGGCCACACACTGGCAGGAGGAGGAAAACTTTGAGCGAACAAGTAGGAGTCCACGGAAGCTGATTTTTGCGAGTGAGAACTTCTCGCTTTGGAGGCTCTTCGGCAGCGGCAGCAAACAGCTACGTGTGCATGGTGACCCTGGTATGAAAAAGTCTATAATGGTTGATCGACAATACGGAGATCTCTTCTCGTGTCACCTTATTATTTAACAATTTGCGCCCAGTGCCACCCCTTGCCTATTCGGGACTATCGGCTGCCTTACATTGCCGTTCCTGGCCCCTTTACTCACTTATCTCCTTTTTTGTTACTCATATTCCGTCCGTAATAATAGTGCGTGATAGGTCTTTGCTTCATTCATCATTACGGGTGTATTAGTAGAGAAAAACAGCGAGTCAGCGATGCGATATGGTACGAGTGAATGGCGAGCACGGGGTATATGTATATCTAAACAATGGTTTCCAGCGTAAGATCCAGCGTTGAGCATCACCGAGCGTTGGCTCCCGATGAGAAAAACCACGACGCTCTCTTCGCTAATAGGAGGGCGTAAGAATCAGATTATCCCAAATAAAGCTTCCGCAGAACCCACCTGAGCCACTGAAAAATCGGAAGCCACCAAATCGGAGCAAAACGATCGTCATCGTGATGAGCGCCAGTTACAAGAAAGGAAAAGGAGAAAAAACTCAAAACACTTACCCTGCATCTTCATTCTGGATTCTGGTGAGGGGATTGCTACTGCTGGCAAATCCAGATGGAGGTGAAGTGGGCGTGATCGAGGGCGCACCTCCGCCACCCCGTAAAGGCTTAGCTATGCGCCCGAAGTTGATTGGTGAAGATGCGACAGCCTTTGAAGCTATTTAACGTCATAACACTCAGTTGGCAACCATGAGAAGAACCGTAAAATAGATAAGAACCTCGCGCTTGGTCTAGCCTGTCCTTTACGGCCTGTAGTTGCTCCTCGAACTTCTGATTTTGTACAGCAAGTCTGCGATCGGCGTCTTGGAGAAGAGCTTCAAGGTTCTGGATGCGTTCATTTCGTGCCAACAGCTTCCGCTCAGCAATGCCAGCCTCCTTCTTCAACGCGGTATTCTGGTCGACCAGCTAAGAAGAGACATTCATTGGACATGAAACGTGGATAATTGTATTGGATTCTCCTCACCTGCTTCTGGACGAGCGTCAACTGTTCTAAATTACGTTCTAGGAAGGCCATCTTTTTCTGTTGAGCTTTGCTGTTACTGTTCCTTATCACGTTGTTGTATTGCTCCTTAATCTCGTCAAGTTGGATTTCTAGCTCAACAACCTATGCAGAAACAGGAATAGCAGATCAGTATATGCATATTCATTAAATTAGACTAACTCAGGGACGCACCTTCTCACAACGGTTCTGAAGATCCCGCATCAATGACTTCTTGACACCGTCAAATTCGGCCAGTTGTACATTGATAGCCTTCCTTGTCCGCTCAAGATCGGCGGCACTCTCCGCAAGGTTCTTTCCTCCTTCAATGCCCGCGGATGTTACAGCAAATGCACGCTGAACATACATTATCAGACTTAAAACAACGTAACGTGGTTCCTTGAAACATGTCTCTCACCTTGAGCTCCTCGTTAACGCCTTTCAGCCCATCGATAGTTGAGTTCAAGTTCCGGATCTCTGTTGAACGCATGTCAAGTTGCTGTTTTAAATCCGCAACTTCGCCTTGGTGAGCATCGCGCTTAGCCGCGTACTGTGCTTCAAGCTTGCTCTGAGATGAATAGTGAGCAATATTTACCGCTGACGAGCCTAAAAGCATACCTTGAGCTCGGCCATCGACTCCGCAACATCAACATTGCTGGTCTCCTCATCATTGATGGTCTTTTCGAGGAGCTCCTCATATTCAGCTTCGAGGGCTGCAAGTCGACTCTCGACTTCATCACGTCTGCGCGTGATCATCTCATTCTCTTCCTGGCTTTGTCGTAATCTCTCAACGGTCTCCCGAACCAATGTCTGGCTTTCAGCAAGCTGACGGCGGATAAGTGTAATGTCCTCTGGCGACAAAGAACCGACACCGGTTTCTGAGTCAACCGCGTCTAACTTGACTAACAAAGCTCTCAGAGAATCATCTTTCTCGGAAAATGCTCCCTGCTGTAGGAAAAATCAGCATTGATGTTTACTAAACAGTCGAATTTCGCTTACCGCGTCGAATTTCGCCATCATAAGCGCCATTTTCTCTTGTTTCTTCCTCTCCTTGTCCTCGAGAGAAGGGTCCTTCTGGTTGGCCTTTAAATCTGCAATGCTCACACGGAGCTCTTCGAGCTCCCGAGCTGCATCCTGATTCTGTTCCTTAAGGATATCAATGGTAATGGTGCTTTCCTTGTTGTCGTAATCCAAACGCTCAACCTGGAGACGCAGGTCGTTTAGTTGCGTAGACATCAATTTGTTTTCCTATGGTCAATTGTCTCAATCACTAATCCTCTCTACCATACGTTGAGAAACACTCACTGTCGAAAGAGTGCGCTCTTGTTCCTTGAGGAACGTAAGCTCTTCCCGAGTCTCCTTGAGTTGTTTCTCAGATGCCACTAGAGCGCTTTCCTTCTCCGCAAGCTGATCGCTCAATTCATTCTCGCGCTTAAGGAATTCTTCGCGTTCATCCTTGTCCAGACCAATAACTGTAGGAGTCTGCGGCCTACTATCAAGGTCCCCACGCAAGCTCTCAATGGCAGGGTTGAGAGGTGTCATGCTTCTCGCCGGCGTCGAAGGCGTGGATACCTGTGGTGTCTTCTTGGCAACTGGAGTACTCGTCTTATCAGGCGAAGCCCACTCTGACTGATCGACAGAACCACCATTTCTCCAGATAGCAAGCTCTGCTTCGAGGGCAGCGATGTATGTCTGGTAACCGGCATTGGCCGCCTGCACCTTTTTCAGCTGAGCCTTAAGCTCTGCTGGCGAAAGCTCAGCATTGACACGCGCAGTATTCTTGATGGATTTCGCACGAATACCGAACCGAAGTGTCGAAAGCGTCTCGGCTTCGTTGTATGCTGAGGGAGAGCAGTTGATAATAAGGGTAGTCCTAGAATTACCACCCAAAGACTCTTGGAGGATACGAGTGAGCTTGGAATCACGGTACGGAATGTGTGTTGACTTTCAGGGAAAGATAGTATTTCAGGACCTTCGCTAAGATGCCACGTGAATGTGCTTCTTATACATACCTTTCCATCCGTAAGAGCGTTGATGACCATACCCAGAGCAGATAGTGACTTGTTGATCTTCTTTGCCTCTTCTAGCGTTTGACCTGAAGCTCCTGTCTTGCCTACTTTCTCTGATCCAGCCAAATCTACCAAGTATAAGTTCCCTGTCTTTTGCGCCCCCGTGTCCGTATTCCGCTGGATAATTGTAACGAGGAAGATAGAATGTGATCGTGAACTTTCGGCATTCATGTCTAGGATGATCATATGTTAGATGCAGTGATACGTCGATGGTCACACACAACTCACTTGTGGCAGTTACGACACGCGCTTGACCACCTTGCCTCATGATCTCATATACTTCCTTGGCGCTACTTACATAGTAATCTGACAGATTCTTAACATAGACACCTTTGGATTTCTCCTCGTGAACTTGCAGGTTATCATTCTGAGCTATACGAGTGTCAGGTCGGCAAGCTATGAGAGAAGCCGAAGAAACGCACGCGCAAGCAAGTCTCGTATGCGCTCTAGGTAGATTTCCATGTACGAGACTTTAACAAGATATTCCAGATGTGGATCGGATTCCATGATTGATGCGAATATCTGCTCAGTAATTCGAGGTATAATACCCTTCATATCTTGATCATCGATATTGGATCCCTAGCATATGCAATCAAGTATTGGCTATGATACTATAAACAATAGATGAACGTACCATCATGGTGAATGTCTTTCCACTACCCGTTTGACCATAAGCAAATACAGTGCCATTGTAACCATCCATTACATCTACAGATCAACGTCAGAAGGCGTACAGCACCTTGAGCTGCTACTTGGACCAGCGTACCTCGAACAATGCTGTGTCGCATAAAGGATATCAGTATACACACATAAAGACATATTGATCCTTGCTCACTCCTTAACACCATACTCAAAGATCTCCACCTGCTGCGAACCCATAGGAAACACACGATCGAACGTGAATCCATCCTTTTCAGGGCCACTACTGAGTTGTGCCAACCTCAACTGGACAGTGCGAAGATTCTCATCGAAAGAGACAACAATATCTCCTCCCTCCCGCTGTTCTATAGCATTTGTGGGTCGGAATCTAGAAACAGGCTAGCATTCAAGCTCTGATTGGTCCCTTCACAACGGATGTATACCAAACGTACCGACAGACGACCTTGATGTTGGTAGACGCTGTACCCGACATTGTCGAGATCGTCAACGTGTTCTAAGACACCAAAAGCGCGTCCAGTTCGTGTGCTGAGCGAATAACACGAGAATTCGTTAAGATAGACGTCGATTGAATCCTGCCCGCGGTTAATGAGCAGCGTACTCAGGAGTGCTCACGAAAACCGCGTTGCCTTTGTACTACTAGTAAACAAGCTGAGTATGTAAGCAGCATTTATGTGGCTCGATTATAGCTGTAGCAGGTAACGAAGATATTGCAAGTAATCGTACAATAGTACCTAAATAAATTGGGATAGACAGTAATGATTGACAGTAAAGATACAGGTATGGGCTACAAAACAAATAAAGATATGAGCATGAGTACAAAATCTTGTCATCGCCGTTTCCGTGTGATTCTGCTCCTGACGTCAACGTTTGTCGATTTCTCTTGCAGCGCCCTCGCTGCTTTAGATTTCATTGGGACCCGTAGTGCCTCAAGCTTGCTCGGCGGTACGGTTTCTGGTGAAGATGACAACTGTTCCATTTCTTCGACAGATGCAGATGGCGAAATAAGGGGATTAGACCGACAATCTGGATCAATCTCCATCTTGATTTCCACACATGCTGTCTGCATAGCCTGTTCCGCATGCTCCTGATTTTCGTCTACACCATCGTCATCACTGTCAGGTAAAGCTACTCGTGAAAAACGTTCAGCATCGTCAAGGGAAGGCCTGCCATGTTGCCGGCGAAAATCTCGCAATAGATCAGTCCGGCTTTGAGTCCTTTCCCACTTATCGACGTACTCCCAACGTCTCTTACGAGGGGTCATTCCTGTAGGCGGGTTCTGATGCGCCGCTTCGTCCAATACGGCCTGATTGAACTGCTGGACTTTGGATGCGCTCGAAGATGCAGAGTCGACGAAAGATTTTGTATGTTTTTGTAGTGATTCGGTCTAAAGTAAGGAAAGGATTAGATGAATAACACAGTTTGTTGAGAATCGTGCTAGTGACCTCTTTCTGAACTTTGCTTTTGAAGCTTTGAATAGAACTTGTTGTTGATGTCAAAAGCTCTTGAGTCACTGTCAGCCCATCCAAGGCTCCGAAACCCAATTGTGATGTTGCATCTATTCGAGCTTTCTTGATCTTGCGCTCCCGGTCAAATACTAGTCATTGGAATTCAGTGGATAATTATCGTGACGAGAAGGTTTCCATACCTGAGTTACAAGAATCGAGACTTTGTGAGATGTGCAGAATACTTTCGGAGTGTTTTCCAATGGATGAGAATGTAGAGGCACGCAAGCCTGAAAGGCCATCTTTCATAGAGGAGCCAGCGGAATGAAGAGCCTGCAAAGGAGTAAGTATAGAGCTTCGCAAATAGAATTAGGGCGTACCTCGACTACGGACTGTCGAGCCTCACTGCTGCAGGAACCCGCGTTATCTAGTGACTCACTCCATGTTTGTCTAATGGCCACAGCATCTCCTGCAGTTGAATCATGCTCTCCGCGAAAGGCCCCTAAACTCGCCGACAGTTTGACATTGTTCCTCTGGACCCCAGATGCAATTTCTCTGAGTTCCTTGTCACGCCCTTCCGCGTATCCGACCAAAAGGGACGAAATTTGCTTAATCAACCCATCCCTCGCTATCTGAGAATTATTCCTTTCGAGCTCAATGAGTTTGGACAATTCAACGTTATGCTCTTTTAGCCGAGCGGTTTCTCTCGAGGCCATATCCGCAACTAGATCACTTTGACGCTTCATCAGCTCTTCTTCTTTGTGAAGCTGAACGCGCGATCCGTCCAGAAGTCTGTCAATAACATCCCCCAGAGAGTTCATCGCTTCCTCGGCCTAGTTCACGTGTGCCAAAATCAATATTCATGTTATAAAGTCTGTTTATGATAACTCACAAGAGCAATGCTATGCGCACTAGTTTCGTCAATATCATCGCATAGCGACTTGATGCTGTTCTGCATATCTGCCGACCAAGAAGATAGTTTACTGGCGATCGTGTTTTGTACTTCTTTTACGGTCGCCGTTATTGCTGATAAATTTTTCTCTGATGCATCTTCTTTCGCTTGAATTGACTGAAAAGCAGTCTGAATTCGCTTTACCTCATCGACTAAGATCTTTTTATGTTCGATAAGAGATTCTGACTCCTTCCTCTGGAAGTCATCCGTTAACTGACGAGTCCTCTCGGCGCTGACCTGTGAGATCCTCGTGAAGTCGCCAATTGCAGTGAGAATCGACTTCGTTTCGACATTGAGCAGCTTGCTTTGACCAGTAATGAAACTTGAACGCGCGTCAAACTCTTGAGCTTTCCGTTCTGAGACGGAAGTAAGTATACCTTATGCAGTAAATTCGAGTATTGGTGACTGACCGATTTTGTAGAAAAGTCCTGAAACGTCGTTAGTGCTCTCCCTCACAACTCGCTTTAGGTCCTCTGCGACACTGTCTAGAGCATCTTCAGTTGCTGCATGTGCCTCTCGAACGACAGTCTCTTCCTTGAGAGCGAATTGCACGACCTTCAACTCCTCTCCCTGCCTCTCTAACTCATTTTCCCGGATTTTGAGTTTCTCCTTTGTTTCCTTAAGTTCACCGTCTGTCTTCAATAGCAGGGCCATGCTCTGCTCGAACTCCTCCCGCACAGATCGCATCTGGCTTTCGATCATCTCTACCTGCTTCTTTGCTTCTTCCATCTCCGTCTCTCGAAGCTCTTGCTCAGCCTCCATCCTCGCTACATGTTCTTCTGAGAACCAGATACCGTTCTTTTCCCGCGCAGCTAAGACCTCGGATTTTAGACGCTCAATTTCACCAACGTATTCTTTGAGGAGTGCATTGCGGGTCATGCGCTGATTCACTTCCGGTTTGTTACGAATAGATTTGGCTCGCATGGCGTAATCGAGAGTCGAAAGTGTCTCTTCCATATTTGAGCGGGCAGGAGAGATCGTTGCGATGATGCAAGTCTTCGTGCGGCCTCCCAGCGAATCTTGCAACAACCGAGTAAGCTTTGATTCTCTATACCAAAGAAAGTCAATCATAGAGAATAAACTGATACGGTTTACCCACCTGTATGGAACATGAGAAGACTTATCAACTAGCGCATTTATGACACGACCTAGTGTCAACAAGCTCTGGTTGATCATTCCAGCTTCTCTGGCCCGTTTATTTTCCGCTCCCGACCGCCCTATATTCTCTGATCCAGCCAGATCGACAAGATTCAGCTTTCCAACTTTGAGAAGGTCATCTCCAAGAGACGAGATCTCCTTCGAGTGGACTGTTATTGAGAAAACAGAGTGAGAGCGACTGGAGTGATCATTAAATTTAGTCGCCGCAATCTGTCGCCTTTGACTCCCTTTTGCCAGCAAAGACAACGCGCCGCGGAAATCCTTGACTGGCATTTCTTCAAGACCTTGAATGAACACTCCTTTCTTGTTTGAGTCGTCGAATATCTTGAGCGTGCCCAAGGCTTCCTTCTGGCCACCCATCCCCATCGGCTGTGCAGAACCAGTGGGTACTGATAGTTCGGGAGCCAATAGGTCTCGTAATTCCTCATTGTATAGTTCGACAAAAGAGACTTTCACGCTGTAATCTGAACCGGAGTTTTCCAAATGATGAAAAAGCTTGAAGAGAGCACGTGGGATCATGCCTGCTTGTGATGTAGGGTTCCCAAGTGGGGTTAGAGATACGTCTCCTTGCATAGTGTGTCTAAATACTGAAGTCAAGAAAATACCAAGGAGTCGAGTGTATAGTACTCACGTCTTTCCTGTCCCTGTCTGACCGTACGCAAATAGGGTACAGTTGTAACCCTTGATAACCTCCTCCAACATGGGATGTACCACATCTTGGTAAACCATAGCTTGGTCCGCTTCAGGTCCAAAGACCACGTCGAATGGATACGTACGTGTAGGCGGTAGTGTCACGACGCCCAATACAGATGTCGGTGCTGCCGTCTCAATAGTCACGCTCTGGGTCCTTGAGCCATTCGTCGTTATAATAATCGGTGAACTCTCCTGGATTTCGCGATCGGAGCGCCTCCGGCAACGAATGACGACCTGTATGTTTGACTCGATATCATCTTGAGGCTGTCCATTTGGCTTCCTTGTAGATCCATCCTGCGTGCTAGCGAGAGATGTTGCTAGAGAAGGCACTTCGCGTGCCCCGTTCGTTGATGGATGTTGAGGAGTGCCAAGTTTCGCAAGTGCAGAGTGTGGTCGAGCTAAGCCTCGGGTTGATGATGATGATGCTACGGGAGGGTTACGAGCCCTCGACATTGGACGGCGTGTCGCCATTGTCGTTAGTTATGTCGAAGAGCAATGTCTGGACAGTGCGCCTCGACTGAACATAGTCACTTCGAGCTCCGCCACACAACACGACGCGCCAAAGTAGTCACGTGCCACTGGCAGTGTCTAATCAGAAAGTTCCTAGTGGGAATATTTTCCTTATTCAAGTCCATCGCCGCCGCGCGCCAAAACGAAGTCCATAAAGCAGTGAGCACGACGGCGACATAGGTTCTTAGCAAAAGTCAGCTTGTACCTATAGACACCCATGGGCAAGCGTAAGAAAGCGACCCGTAAGCCTGCCACTCCAGCCGCTCGCAGAAGAGGGCCCTTAGGTGCGTGATTTGCCATGGAGCTGAAGCAATACAGCTGAGCAGCAAGCTATAATTCAGAATCAACATTCACTTGCCTGTTCTGCCATCATGAGAAGTCGGTGAATGTCAAGATCGACAAGAAAGAAGGGCACGCACATCTGCAATGTCGAGTCTGCGGACAACGCTTCCAGTCTACTGTCAACCGTAAGCCGTTATTTCATTCCTGCATCCCGTATCGTTCAATTCCAATGCCCTCTGTCACAGATTTGACGGAACCTATTGATGTATACTCCGCTTGGATCGATGCTGCAGACGCCGCTCAGAAGGAAATCGACACTGAGACTAGGCGAAGATTCGGTGCTTCTGGTTCAAGGCCACGGCGAGCGGAGGTTAGTGATGAAGAATAGAGGTTATTGCACATGTATTCTAGCACGTCCTATCGTCTGTATGGGACATACTTCACTATGTTGTACATATAATAAGGGGAAAATATTGGCTTGCTGCCAAGTACTAATAAAACGACCGCAAAGAAGTTAGTGACTTAGTTTCTGACAGTTGCTCATCGAGGTCACTGTGTTGGACTCAATAGGCCCTAGGAGGTCATTACGGGCGAATTTTCGCAAGCTCAGGACGGCCGAAGGAAGATGATATATTCGAAGTCAGCGTGTAGATGATAGAGAATATTGTATGGGTAATACAAGGTAATAATTCATGTTAGTTGCATGCGTATAGCTCATGCATGTCGGAGTAAGATTCATTCGATCGCGACATCTCAAGAAGGCAACTGATGTCTGCGCACAATTTCCAATTTCGGTGCTTCCGCTCAATGTCAAGCGCTGCGCTCAACACCATCAAATCCTTTAAACGTGTCGCTGTCGAGGTCAACTTGCTCGCAACAATGGCGGCAGGACTGAAGAGTGAGTGCAGTACTCCTCAAATCTAATTCATATCTAATGTTTAAGCAGCTGTAATCCTACTATCCTTCGTACTTGCGGTCGGTTTCTTGCTCATCATTCTCTCGTGTGCTCTGTGGGCGAACTGGCTTCCTCTCCTTGTCGGTATGCAACAGTCTTTCACCCGACAGGATTTCCACTGAAGCTACCTGTAGCTCTAACCTTTGTATTGGCCCCTTTACCAAATGCCGTATTTGCTCACTGCGGAGCTGACGATTTCTCGACGGACGGCGAGGGATCGGGTCCCGTCGACCTTGGCCGCTTCATCACAGCTATGGTCGTCGTGACCGGATTCGCCTTACCCTTAGTTCTTGCCCACTCTGGAGTCATACATCCGACGGCATGCGTGATGTCGATCATCGGCGGAGCGTACGTCCATTCCCTCTGCACATAACTGCGCCTTTATAGTTACTGATTCCTTTCTACAGCCTTGTATATGGAACGATATTGTCTTATACCGCTGTGTTTAAGCAAGATACGGAGGACTTCTGAGCTCAAATAATCAGAGATTAGCTGTTGTTTGTCATTCATAACGCTCGTGTACCAACCATTCGCGGAACCCATTAATCGCATCGTTTCTGGACTTGATCACCATTCTCTGTATAAGAACATGACAATACGCAATGCTATCTAGCAACAATGAATCTACAACGCAAACAATAACGATACGACAAAGGAAGAGATTGATCAGAGAAATGATAACAAGCCTACTCAGCAATCACAGTCAAGGACCCGGCGCCTTCTCGTCTTGCCTCCTTTCCAACCTCTATTGCATAGATTTGCGAGGAGAATTTAAACTGCCCCTGTGCTACAAACATGACGGGTATTTGGAAATCCAATGACTTTCCCGCACTGATACGACCAAAAGGGATGTTCCTTAGGACACCGTCGAAAACGACGAAGTCAGAAGGTTCGATAGTTATCGACAGAGCAAGCGTCAGATCGGATACTTGCACGTTGATCAGTTTCAAGCATGTTTAATAAGACGAGGGGCTCACTAGACATATTTTGGGCGTTGACCACGAGGTGCACACGTTTGTTCGCCACTGTAGAATACATAAATCCTGTGGAACCTATTCCCTTGACAGAATCATCTTCATCGACGAGAGACATGCGTGTTTGAACATTCTCTATCCGAAGAGTATTCAGCATGGGCTGCGTAAAGCGTTGTTGTCGAAGGGATAGTTCTCCGGATCGCATTCCAGCAGCCTGACATGTTTGTTCAGGCTCAATAATTTTTTATTGACTTCATCGAAACCTTACCTCTTTCCAGTTAGCCTGCACCCTTTTCAAGAGCTCCTCCCGGTACCAAAAGAGTTCCCTCTGCGCCTTTTCCACGTCGCTCGCTAGGCCTGTTACGACGAATTGTCGATTCGTCAATGACGGTATAGGAGCGGAAGTCACGGACTTCGGTAACACGAAGCGCTCGATGGGAAGTATAAATCTAGATACTATCATGAGCTTATGAAGCCTAGCCTGGAGGATCAACAGTTAAGTCACCTATATGTGGACCCTGGGGAGACAATTCGTGACGAAACTGATCCCAAAGCAAAGATCAACAGTCGAGTATTCTGCTAAACAATGAGGCCTCACCTTTAGAATTACATGAGAGTGCTACCTCAAATGGTAGACCGTAAGTATTTTGCACATCAAGTGTCAAAAGACACCAATCGAATGCATTGGTATCCTGTAATAGTACGGCCCATTCTCTTCTTTGTTGTTCGTCGCCATTTAATAATGCAGACAGGGGAACCACATTCATACCAGAACATTCCAGCATCTGGTATACCGAAACTACCACCGGAAAAGGTAGCTGTCTAATGAAGAACTCCGCCGGTGGCTGCTGACTGTCGATATCTGGTCTCTCCGCGAATGAATATGAAACATTAATGGTCCCATTGGTGCTAAGCTTGATCAGAAGTCATTTAATGAATGAGTATGATACAGTTCTTACCAGCCAGCCTTCCCAAAGCACTTCACATTAACTACACTCTCTTTGCCGGGCGCGATTGGTTTGTGATTCCCTTCGTGATTCCAGGAGAAGACAGGCCTGTTAACCAAGCTATATTCTGTTTCATACTTCTCCGCGTCGCTGGCCTCTTCATCGGCAAGAATTTCTTCCGCATAGCTCTTCGTAGAGTCCTCAAATGTTAGCTCAAGGAAGTCAGTCGGAAGTGCTGAAACATTCTCAAGAGTCAGTCGAATAATTGAGCTGGTGTTTTATAATGAGCGATTAGGATAGGATAGAAGCCATACGAAGTCTCTCACGTTTCACCCTCGAACAACATGACGGCTCCGTTTGTGAGGGATGTCCTTCGAATCCGAAGGAACGGTTGTTCGGATACGACCTTCAGCTCCATGAATCGTTGAGGGATGTGTTTCATCTCCTCCTCCCATAATGGATGACCATTCCTCTGGCGATGTCTAATAAGCCTGTCACTAAGCATTGGTACTTTCAAACGCTCAGATTCATTGATTGCAGCTATCGCTCGTATGAAGATTTTATCATCCTCCTCATCAGAAAGAACAGGCAACAATGT
The DNA here is from genome assembly GCA_910574455.1 of Trichaptum fuscoviolaceum. Lineage (NCBI taxonomy): Eukaryota > Fungi > Basidiomycota > Agaricomycetes > Hymenochaetales > Trichaptaceae > Trichaptum > Trichaptum fuscoviolaceum. The sequence continues at coordinate 1,873,554 of CAJSYZ010000001.1, forward strand.
TTCATGAGGTTCAGTCCCCGGAAGAAGAACGATAACGCCTCGGATTAAGAGGGTTCCCGGCTCTAGGGCCCTTCCCGTAATGCTGACGGTTTGGATGCCATTCGCAGCAAGGATCGCCGGCGTAGCATTAGACTTGAACTCGACCCCCGAAGTGCTGTCGAGCAGAATTCAATCAGTCTAGGCAAAGCCTCGTAGGCAAATTTAGCAGACCTTAGGGTAATTTGAAGTAACTCCAATGCGATGGAGAATGGGTTGTGGAGAGTGACGACAAACTCAAGGATTTCATTATGGACAACAATAGTTTGTTGCTGTAAGAATAAAAAATGTTGATGTGGGAAAAAACTGAATGAGTCGTAATGAATAGGCACTCACCTTGTTAGTTAGGCTTCGCCTCGGATTGTATAAGAAGGGACCAATTTTGTTCGGTATTCCAGAAGAGATCTCGACTTGCGCATGTGAATGGAGCTCAGACCAAGGTCGTGGCACAGGTGTACGTGTCAAAGATAGACTAAAAAACGTCAGTGGACAATTAGCTTTGTATATTACTAGCTCGAAAAATTGATTTGCCCACGGAAGGAGTTTGATTGATACAGCCAGTTCACCTGGCCAGTATTTGAGCCTTCTCTCGTCGCCTCGTCGTCGAGCAGTCGCCATTGCTCTGGCCGACGAAGTGTAAAAATGGTATTGATCATCGGCGTCAAGTAGGTGAGTCATGTCGCACAATGCAGAAAGTGCAAAAGTCACTACAGAGGCGTTATCTGAGTGGAAAGAAGTGGACCGTTAGTCACCGAGGAGAGTTAAACAATTTAGGCAAAGCAGGACCTGGAAGAGCCTCTGCTACGGCGAGAGCTTCTCTTGCCATGCCCAATTGGAGCTCCGGCCACAGATAGCGATCAAATGTGTGATTTAGGTATCGCTCGAAAGGATGGTAGAGATTCGACGATAGTGATTTTTCACTTTGTATATTTGTCCCATTGGTGTCTTCTGAGAATTGTGCGACACTTAGATCCAACCCGAAGACATTGCAGATGTGTTTGACAATCTGCACGATGCTAGAGTTCCCGACGCTATCAACTCTCTGTCTCACCCCGACGGTAGCTGTATTCTGCACCTCTGATGCAGAGTCAGGAGGAGCAGGCATCACATCAGCTGTTTCCCTTCTCTCCTCTCGACCGTGAACGACAAGATCCATTAAACATGCCAAAAGCTCGCGCAATATGTATGCTTCTTTGCGTCTATAACTGATTTGAGCATAGATTCGTGCAAGGTATCGGAGAACTTCTGTTCGCTCTCGAGGCCCAAGATGCAGCAACCAAGGACCATGTGTTTGACCAAGAGCCAGTGCGATGTCTGATCGAGGTACAGCCTCTGAGATACTTGGTTGTTGTGGACGGGTGGTCCCAGTATCCTCTGCTAGGGCCGCCTCATCCCCACTGCCCCCATTTAACAAGATGCTGAAACTGAGAGAGTTCCATCCTCCGGACTTCCAGATAGCGTAGAGAAGGAACGATTGTCGAAGACATGCCGATGCATATAGAAATGACAGATCTTGTAACATCTCTTCACTCTCGCAAAATGTCGCCGAGTTTTGATACAGAGATACGGATCTCCCTAGCTTATCGATTACGTCTGTCCAAAGATCTTTCGATGCTTGGGCAGTCTATGAGAGTTTTGGTTAGATCGTCGTACAGTTGGCATAGTTAAGAAACTCAAACCCCATCATGTTCAGTCGAAGACGCTTCTATTACTGATGAGATTGCTAGACCTTCCAATGCGCCGGCCTGCCAAGGTGAATCAGACGGTTGCTTGAGGAGGGCTAATGCCTCATTATACCTTCAAAATATTTCCATTATTCACAGTCGGAAACATATAACGACTTCTTACCATATGGAAGAGTCCATTGTTCTCCCGGCCATCAAGAAAAGGTCGCCCAACATTTTATAGAGTTTTGCATGAGAATTCACAGCTGCCACTGCACTCTGCCGCTTCTTGGCTGACGTGACAAGCAACGTTGAATTACGGCTCGTAGACGATCCGGGAGGCATGGTAGACGCCCGTTTTATGGACAGTTTGGGCAAGTCAGACGAACGAGCAGAAGTGACACTGCCAGAAATATCCGGTTGACTGTGTTGCGCAAGACCGATATGCGGGGCACGGTAATTCTCATCCCCGTCTGAAGAAAGGCGAGAAGCATTATAAGTAGTAAGGCTGCCAAACAAACCCCTCGTCAATGATTCGCTTCCAGCTGGCGTCTCTAGGGTCTTCACCTATCGGACGGTAAGATTCAGTATGCCGACTGGACGAAGGGAGCTCACCATGACAGAGAATTCGCCTAAGATATTAGAACAGAGTTCAGCGATGAGTGTCTCAATATACATCCGCTTGTTCCCCATCATGCTAGGTATCACAACCATTCCCGAAAGAACTTCTCCTACGTTAGCACTAGAGTTACCATCTCCCTCCTCGAACACAAGGCAGTTTTTGGCAAGAGGGAATAGCGACTCTGTCGGGAATATGCCAGCAATCATGGACACAAATTGAGAGTGTAAGGACGGGAGCACATCCATTTGCGTAGACGTCGCGATGCCAATTACGCCTAGCGGGAATTCGGAGGGTCGGAATAGACTTAGTGTGGCCCTCGAAGCTGGAGGAGGATGCCTAACGAAGCGAAGTAACAATGACCCATTCGCAAGAGGGTTGGGCATAAACCGAGCTTGGGGATATTTCAATACAATCGCAATTTGGACGTCTCTGAAGATGCGCACCTCGGTCTTCCCTAGAGTCTGTTGGCACGTCGCTCAGTCTGATTTCGCTTAGATGGCTTATTTCCTCTGCCCATTTTTCAAATTCCGTTCGAGAGATTGAGCCCACAGGAAGAAGTAGAATGCGTATACGGGCCAGCGAGGCGAACACGTCCTGGTCCATGGTCTCTCGCAAATTGCTAATCGAATGCTTCAGGCTCAGCGGTGTAGGTCCTTTCGAAGGCCAATTACATTGATCAGATTGATACTCCAAGGAGCTATGAGGTTGGCACTTAGGACAGCGTAGTAGCTAGGAGTGAGGGCATGTTGGGCGCGTTCGCGGACACCGTGTGACGCGCTCAGGCTGGAGTAGCACGCGACGCGAGCTATCGAAATTCAAGTGAGGCATGACCACTTTCAGTTGCAACAGCCTTACGACGAACTTGAACTGCAACAACAGTACAATGCAGCAATGAGTTATGAGGATTCTCAAGACGTGTCTTTCTCATCGGTTCAACGCCCACTAGTCCCTAGGCTAACTGTACCCAATTCCCTGTCCAATACCAACGAAGACCATCAGTTTGATTCACCGACTACTCTATCTGTACCGCGCGTTCGGGGACGATCTCGGACGTTTTCTCAGGTTGCCTCGCCGTTCAAATCAAATAACGCTGTTGGAGAAGGTCTATCAATCGCTGAGAACAAGCATGGCGGCGCTGGCAAAGCTTTAGAAGAATCTCGGAAGCTTCTCTCACACATTCTAAACGAGTTGGCGAACCGCCCACGCGCACCGTCCGTCTGGTCTGAATTCAAGAACGGCCACCAAGACAGTAAAAAGGGAGGGTCGTCTATTGCGAGGCATGGCAGCGGTGACAAGGCTTTCAAAGCGAAGGAAATGGCAATGCGCACCTTTTCCCTTCCAGACAGCGAAGATGAGGACGAGCTTTTATTCTCGCCAGATATTGCTTATGATCTTCTAAGCAAACTCAGAGATATATTGCTCATTGCTCATACACACAACTGGCATATCTTTGACGATAGGTAAGCACTACCAATAAGTGTAGTAGGTCTAGTTTTAAGTCATGGATTGGTGTACAAAGGACAGGCAAAGAAGGGAATGATCTGACGTCAAGTAACTCCGGACAGAACTCTTCCTTCAGGTTTCGTCGATCGAGTTTTCAAAGAAGTGGAAGGCGATCCCGCTCATATTCTCCTGGCCGTAAAAAGGGACCATCGCCTGAGCTCCTGTCGCAATGCTTATCCACGATCAGTTCCATCATTAACGAGGATTGCAAATTTCAACTACGGTCGAGAAGACTATCTCGTCCTCCAAATGCACTTCAAGCGTTGACACTAGACATTGTTCAAGTCCTGGTTCATCTACACATGGGAACTGCAAAAGTGCTTTACGAGATCGGGATGAATCTGATTCCGGCATTCTCGACATTCCCCTTGTCGATGCATGGTCGCCTGCTGAATTTCTTTGAGAATGTCTTAATAAGGCCGGTTCTGGATTCGTTAAAGCTCGTACAAAGGGGTCACAGCGATAACGCCAGGATATCTGATGGTGTGTAGGCGATTCCTTTGAACAACATGAACAAAAGCTTTAACCACGAGTGTGATTTTATCCAGATCCGTCCATGAACGAGCCAGCCATAGAAGCTTCCGTTGCTATTCAAGTCGACGAGGCGTTAGATGACAGCTTTGTATCAGATCAATCTTCACGGGGATGGTTGAGATGGTCTTCTTCGAGCACAGCGACGGATGGGAAGCTTATATCAACAAATGCGCCCGCGCAAGCCCTGGATATATATTATCTATCTTCTCTATCCACTCCCCTTTTGGCCGCAATCCTAGAAAACATAGACCTCGAGACCCCTGTCTTAGAGCTAAGCAGTCGCGCGTATCGACTCATACACCTGATCACTTCCTGCAAACACGATGCGCCCCTTGATGTCTTGGATATTATTGCATATTCCACGAGAAAAGCTCGATATCGAGCACTCAGCCTTATGCAAACATTATGGCCGAGGGCTCTGGGTCATACAAGCACTTCAAAGCCTTTTCCTATATTGACCTATGCGCATCATCTCCCTCACGCATCAAAACGTAGAAGGAACAAGCCGACCTCCTTTCACAGCCACCAGTTCGTTCCTTGGAGGTTTCAACCCTCCGCTTCATCGGTTATCTTCGAGGGCTCCGCGTTGCACGATTGCCATACTTGCCGGAAACAGATAGCTGGCTTCGGTCTCCTCTGTGCATTTTGCATGTGCACAGTGCACCCTAGCTGCTATGACTCTCCGGAAGGTAGCTATCTTGCCGAATTCTCGGTTCCGAACGAGCAGAACACCCAGAAAGTTGCTTTGTTTCGATTCTCGTTTATCATGCCCCCGACACTAGATTGTTCTTCGGACGTTTTCGATGTGGGGCCACACGTTTTCGAACAGGTCAACGTATTTACCCTTTCCTTATGTTCTATATGCCATCTTCCTCTATGGGGTTATCTTTCTCAAGGTTACAGATGTGGCTCGTGTAATCGATTTGCGCATGACTCATGCCTTCGAGGTGAAACTGTAGGACATCTCCCAAGCTGCTCCGTCCGCTCAGATACCAATGCTATCACAATTGATTGGTCTGTCTTGAGATCATCCTTTGCGGAGTACTACCACGACATTTTATTCAGAGAAGAAGAAATCATAAAACATACCCACGAGGAATTGTCCATTTATTGGTCGATCCTATGGATTCAACTGGAACTTTTGAAGCATGGTGTCGCATCAGGCTCTATCATCATAAACCAGATAAGACCCACGACAGCTGGCGCCAAAGGCGGCGGTGTAGATGACTTCGAGCTCCAATACCTAACAAAGATGTACGAAGCATATCTAGCATCGGGACGACTGAGCGTTTCTCCTGTGTTTGGAGACTGGCTACAGCGCAATCAGCTATCGGGGCAATTCCAGAACATGATTTTTGACTGGGCATCTCTGGCCTTCATAACTTCCATCATCAAGTCGCCGGATTCAAGTCCAGACTCAGGAAATAATTTTTTGAATGTTAGCATTCTAGACTCGGAGTCCACTTCAATTGATGCTTCTCATCCTTTCGAAGTCGCATCCATAGCTTACATTCGAAATGTCCTTGGAGAGGAATTTGGACTTATCCATGATCAAGCTGCCTGCATAATGTTATCTCATCTTCATCAGCTGGGTTTTATGGACTGCCCGCAACTTCCCCAAGGATTTTTCCGTGCCTGTAGCAAGCCCGATGAAATGGTTTGCTCCTTTCGACTGCCGCTAGGTTTGGACCTTTCTTCAAACGTTGAATCTCTAATCATTGCCACCGAGGCTTGTCTGGAGGATTTGGATGTCTCAATAAACGAAGCAGGCTTTCTGTTACTCACTCAGAGATTGTGGCCGAATGGGATGATGTCTGACTATGCACTTACTCGATTAATGCGTGCTTTGTTGAACTGGATTCTGTCAGAGGTATGCTCTCTCCCTCACCTCATCATTATTTGTCTCAATATAGCTGAACAGGACGACAAACTCGTGGTCATCATGAGGGAATATGTTGCCCGACGAAAAGATATGCCGGGTGTTCCTTCGGCTGCTGAAAGCGCTCGCTGGCCGAACAGCATACCCTCCCGCGCACTGTCCTCGGGATCTAACAACAACGGAAACGACTACGTAGCTTGCCGCCAAGCACTTCTCCAGAAATACGCAAGCCGGTGGTTATTTGCATTGCATTGCCTTGACTACGAACAATACGGAACAACGATGTTCAAAGTCTTATCAGATCTTGCGAAAGACGATGCGATTTTAGATGATTCTGACCATGCTATTGGCTCTTCCCGGGCTGAGATGGTAATTGCCTTATCTTCGAATTGTCTCTTTTGACACTCACTCATAGTATAGGACTCCTTGTGGGCTGATAAGGTGCTGAAATACATTCTGAAAATCTCGCACGTTTCCTTAGCATTCTCGGCCGCGGATGACCTGTTAATGAAATGGCTAACAGTCCTTCCGGACTCGATTTCGCATCAACACAAGGTCTGTCTGTGCTTTCTTAATCTAGCTAGCGATGCTATAATCTGTTTGTTTCGAATGTAGTCATTGTCCACATTAGCGCGATTGTTCAATCGTGAACAAGAAGGCTCAGCTCGATGGTCAGTAGCTCACGATGCGACTGTCGTTAGCTTTGAGCAGGTAGGTACTACAGTAATGGACCCGTGGCGCGCAGTCATAAATGTCGCGTCCGAAAACTACGATGGGTTGAAAAAATCGCTAGGCTGGATAACATTGTTTGCATCATCTGGTGTTGACATTCCCGTCACTACGTTTCTTCAATTGTCCGCCATGCTGCGAGATTTCAAAGCATCCTTCGAAGATCACACAGCTCTCGCGGAGGCGGCACTAGCAGCTACTTGGCTGAAGTCCATGGGACGCCAAGACCTGCAGAGAATGATAGCCGATTTCCATGATCGGAATGCAGCTCATATCATTGAGAACGTGACAGACGACGGCGAGCAGAAAGTGTAAGTTTTTAATTGTCTAGTATTCTCGCGATGTTTAACCGGGAATGTATATAGCTACCATTTTGTTCGAGTGACGCTAGCCACTTGCTTGCTACTGTATGGAGTCAATAGGGGCTATCTTCGCGAGATCGGTCTTGTTGAAGAACACGATATTGAGAACCTCCCATCAAGGTAAAGGTGTCTTGTACATTCGACATTCACGGTGATTCATCATACCTCTTGTAGGCGCAAAGTTACAAGGAGGGCATCTTTCACAACCGAAGATACTTTGCGAATTGAGATAGACTTCGTGGATTCCTTAGTACGATACGTTGAAGAAGGCCCATCGAATCTCCGTTGTCTCATCGCAAAGTTCATCAATACCTTGCTCACCGAGGCATCTCCCCACCTAGGTCAACAGGAAATTGAGAGATTTGTTTTAAACAATGGCTATTTCCTGACTCGATGGTGTGTATATCTCGCTGCGAAGTGCGCCACGATACTGAAGTGTTTCTAGCGCGTGGAAGTTCTATGACATGCACACGACAGAAGTTCACACTTTCCGCACTTCGTTACTGCTCCGCATTCTAGTTGTAGATACCCAGCCATTTGATGAGCTGCTGACAGATAATCTGAACTCAGATTCAAGCTGGGAAATACGGTGTGTCTCTAGAGTCACATACTAGTATTCATTTTGGTGCCTGACAATCAGAATCTAGCCTTGCTGCAGCCTCGCAACTGTATCAGGTTATTCTGGATGTTACAAAACCAGGATTTCACGTCGAAAACTACCAGTGGAGGTCAAATGTGCTCCCTGTCTTCTATCATTTCTTCTCGTGCTTATGGGCAAACTATCAGGTACGTTGAAGCTGACGGATACTTCATTCTTCACCTTATAACTCGTGTCTAGGAGGAGATACGTTCAGCTACCGATTCTTGGGCACAAGCCTTGCAACCGACGCATTTGGAAAGCATATCCCTCTGTTTTAATGAATCTCTTTCCCGAGCGCCAGTGAAAGAGCGACTGAAGTTGGCTTCGTTTGCTCTCAGACTAAGAGGGCACTTTCCTCAATGGAAGGGTATGTGCAATTATACACTTTGAATCAAACAAGTGTTCATGCGCCAGAAGTTATCTCCTGGGACTCCATTATTGAAACCTTGATGGACGACGACTTTCTCCAACGCAATAACGAGGAAGCTGCGTCTGCGCATCTAGTAAGAGGCCATTTAATGAAATGCGAGACGAGCCTGACCTTCTGCAGTCTTTGTATGGTATATCGTCGACAGTTGACGGGAGGGTATCCCGAGTCATTGACCCAGATGTCACGGAACTGCAGGTAAAAGGACAATCATACTCAAAATGGCACTCCATTCACTTCAGCTTAACAGTGCTCACTAGTCTTGCTCAGCCTGCAAATGATCGCAGATGGTATCGCGATTGACCTGTTTTCTTTTCTCAAGATCAAGTATCACATGGTTGCATTACTTGGGTTCGAAGGAGCTGGTCTTGTGCCTGCCCCGAGCGGACACACCTTCCACGTTCAGTTCGGCGAGATCAGCGGCGTGAACGAATACTCCTTGCCCTGCATACAGGGCCTAATGGTGTTAATGGATGCGTACCGCCCATTCGAGATCTCGCCTTCAGCAATAACAGGCGCAGAGGACGACACCCCTTCCAAGCTACTAGTAGGATCTTTAGTCGTCGACGTGGTGATCAGTCTCTTCAATAAAGTCCAAGATCTGACAACGTTGCCTGCTCTTCATCTAAAGACTCTTTTCCGGACGATTATTATAATCATATACAAGCACGACTTTGAGAGTGCCCCTCTCCGGCATCTCCGCGAACCTCTGCGTCGAGCGGTCAGAAGAACCTCTGATTTGTTGATCTCTGACTTAAGTTATGAGCTGCGTCAGCTCGTACTTTCGGTCGTTCAATCGTACATGAAGAAGTGGCCACTGCAAGCGCATACTGTCCTCATGTACGTTCATCGCTCTTGAACCACAAGCTAAAGCTTATTATTCTGTCTCCCAAGTCACCATACGCACAATGTCATGAAACTACTTGCAAAGCTACATGCAGCAAACGATGATATCCTCGCCAGCCAGGCTCTCACCTTTCTGGACGAAGGATTGGCACAGTTAGTGAAGTCATCCATCCGCGATTGCCAGACTTACACAGCGCTCGAACCAGGTATTGGTCCAATGGACTGTTTTACCAGCTGACGAAGGTATGTAGCTTGGCAACTACGTCAAATTTTATGATTAAGTATTTGTGAAAGACACAAGAACTACCTGACGGTTACTTTATCGTCTTACGCCACATGCTCGCGCGCAACGCACGGAAATATTCTGTTGACGGGATATCTATTCGGGACGACATTCTCCGTGACACAATCACTCAACTCGTGGCACACCCGGGTGACCCTGGTCAGAGATTCGTGATCGAGAACTTGGGTACGTATATCGAGAATGTACATCACCAAGGCCTGTCCCCAGAACTCCTCGCTTGTGAGTGAAGATATGCAAAGTGACTTAATATTGGACTAATGAGATACAAGATATCGGCCGTTATGTGGCCGCCATCCTTCGCAATGCCGGAGAAGCAACGGCCGAAGCCTTTAACCCCAATCCATTGCTTTCTGCAGCTGCCACTCTCATTCAGCACAACAAATCGCAAGTCCGGGTATGCATATAGTTCGAATGGTATACCAATCTTTTCACTTAAGCGTTCTTCTCTTAGGATCTCTTGCCTTACATTGAAACAATATTAAGACTTGCGATTCTGCGCTTTGACGTTACTTCACACACTCTAACTCGGTTACTTCACGTCACATCTACGCTCTACCGGCGCGCGGAAGTCGTTGCTAACGAAAGGGCAGTGCAAATGAACATTGTCGCTAATGTTATTTGTGAGGTCCTTTCTGAGGCTCTTCGTGGCAAAAATCGTGTGACACCCACCACAATTACTGCAATTGCTGAGGTATGTGTTTTATTGTACAACTGGGTGGAAGTGAGGACAATACTGAATTATTGGAATAGTCATTAATCTCGTCACTGGCTTCGGCGCACGAGATAAGTGTTGTACCAAATGATATCCTGAGTCGCCTGGCTATCGATGCATTTTACTATCTACACAATTCAATACCATCTGAGTTTCACACCCAAAAGGATTTATCGGCAAACTTGGCAGCAGCAGGTCTCATTCTACAGGCTCTTAGCACCGATGTCGGGTTCCTATCAAGACAGCTCAATGACTATGCATATGAGGTGCGTGACTTGAAACTCTTGTATATAATACCACCTGAAGCCATCAATCAGAGACACGGCAGACACGCGCTCAGTGTGCGAGACTGGAGCATAATTACGCTTCGTGCCATCCAAAGTTCGTCTCCGAGGGCTGCGGCGCATTTCTTCTCCCATCTTTCCAGATTTTCCTACGTGTACCACCTTTCTCTCCGAATGCATACGCATACGCACTCTCTGGGACTACCCAGAGATTTGGAAGCGTCTGACATAAGCTATGCTTTCACTGCGATCAAGCTTTGGCTTCTGCTTTCCCGAAGATGCGCAACCGAAGGTCCCGTTTCTCAGTCACAGGAAATTCACGAAGAGCGGTCATCTCAAGATCGCAATGCATACCAAGTCTGGAACGAACTGTGGCCACCTTTTGAAAACCTTATAACTATGTCAGAGATGGACCAAGATGATGTGGAAACCTTGGTCAGCACCATTCCCATTTTCGCTCTCGTGAATGTCACTGGCAGTGGACTCAATGTCTCCTTCATATAGCCAATCGCTTCTTTGGTTTGGTCATCCGTGGTCGATATATTCCTTTTCCTGCGGCAGATTCATTGTACCATCTCCCTCGATTCATCAGCCCACATCACAACGCTGAACAGGTTAAAGGCTCTGGGGAAAGGAGAAGCTTTTACCAATAAGGTGAAATCAGATTAATGTCATCTAGCTTGGTATTGCTAACGTAGACTTTTCCTGTATAGCTTGTGAGAACAGTGAATAGCATGTCAGAGCCTGCACATGAGGTATCAGTCGAAGTCATGATTGCCCAATTCCAGAAAGAGCTCGTTGCGACCGACAAGGTCCATGCGTTGGAGATGAAGCGCGAGATAGGACGAGTGGGTCCGGCTGAGAAAGGTCGGAAGGAGACACGGATACCGACTGGTTAATTATTTGGCGATTAGCCACCTGGCACAGAACAAAGTAGAGCACATACCATACATTAATGATACTCTGTACAAAATGTCCCTTAAATCCCTCACATCTCTAAGCAGCGCGTTGCTTCGCTTTTAATGCTTTCTTGCGGTTCTCCTTTACAATGGTCTGGCCTACAAATGCGCCCACTCCAGCAAGACCGACCACGAACAAGAACGCTGGCAATCTAACAGCCCATTCGCGTGCGGGGAATAAATTATGCAAGGCGTTTGACTTGTCAAGGAAAGGCTGAAGAGCTCTCCGTCAGAATACTTCACAATCAAAGGCCATGAGTTTATTGCTTGCCAGGAGCATTGCCCAAGTGGTATAGTAAACGAAGACGAAGAGTGCCACCAAAATCATGAGGCCACCCAAGGCTTTATCGCTTGAAGCCTACGAAGACATTTAAGGGTACAACTATCAGTGCGCAAGTAAGATACACATACCATTTTTCACTTCAAGCTTTTTTGTAGAGTGAATTGATACAGAAAATGAAGAAAAGGACTGAAGATGAAGGTGCTGACGTGGGGGACCTGCTTAAACACGTCACCGTGACGGCGGAGTGCCAGTGCGAGCCGTTACATATGCGTGACATACGCGCTCCTCAGCCTTCAAGCTGAACATGACCCAAGTGTCTGCATTCTTTTTACGCTTCAGTCATCATGCCTAGAAAACGTAAAACAGTGGCTAAGGCAGCTAACCTTCGCCAAAAATCTCTCCTGGAGATGTTTCCATCGAGTCCTCGCTCCTCTCCTCACCCACAGTCCAGCGTGTCCAAGGGAAAGGGGAAACTTAAGCCTTCCAACGTGTCGTCTTCAGATTCTGAGGTCGCCCTGGCTGAGTCTCCGGTCAGGAGCAGGCGGCATCAGAGAACCTTTGTCAAGCTTGGTGCAAACTCAGATGACGGATCCGATGACAGTAACGTCGGAAGAATAAAATTCGAGGAGCGCACCTCACCCATGCATTCTGGTGACGATGGTTCAGATGCCGGTCCGTCAACTCAAGTACGACACGCTAAACGAAGGCGCCTTCTAGCCTCGGACTCTGAGGAGATACTTCGTTCGGAAGAAGAGGATGCGGAGACTCGAGGGATAGGACTAGTACAACCTCGATCGTCACGTACGAAGCAGGTGCGGGTGATTGATTCTGATTCTGATCAAATGCAACCTGCCAAGCCGAAGAGAAGGCTAGTGAAGGGTGTCAGACCTCCGTCTGACGAGGACGACGTCATGGATGGCATTCAGGAAGACAGTGAGTGGCAATTGATACTTGTCTATAGACGAGGCTACATGGTACGAGTAGAAATTATCGAAAGTCGCCTTCGCGGCAGGTCAACTAAACAATCCAGATTCTTGAAAAACCTTGAAAGATTGAAGAGTATGTGCTTCGTTGGATGCTTATTTGACCCTCAGTATATGTTCTTAACAATATTCTCGTGCTGAAGAGAAGAAGAAAGGTGAAGCTGCAAGCGCCTCTGATGAGTCTGAAGAGGAAATCTCTGAAGAATTGGATCCACAAGCTACGATCCCAGGTGCTCGTCCAGACTGGGATGATGCTCAAGATGAGGACGAGGAAGAGGAAGATATTGAAGGCTTCATAGTCGAAGATGATGGAAACACTCAAACGGCAAATTTGCCAGCTGCTTTCAGCATGAACACCCATCAAGACTTAGCTCATCACTTCAAAATCGTCTGTCAATATCTTGTTCACCTTGCAATTGTTAAGGAACGCAAGAGAAAGAAAGTTGCCAAACAACTTACGGAAGGTCAGCATCAGACCCGATGTCTACTGCATTTTCCCCTGAAAGTAATACAGACGAGTACTTCTCCGTTCCTCTGACGATCACACGGCGCAAACTTACAGACCTTCGGGATTCAATCGCTTCGTCCGTGTGGCGTCCTGCGTACAAGAAGGCTTTGCAAAAGTTTCCCGAGTTCAACCTGAATATGTTGGACTTTGCCATACCGCAGTGTGATGCATGTCACCTGGGAGGCCGGATGTCTAAGTTTGTAGCGCGACTGCGCGGGTCACCCTACGATAAGAATACATTCGAGGTATGACATGCGTCTCAAGGATATTTGTATGAAATGCAACCTTTTTGCAGACTCTTCGCATCAGTTCTTCGGACGAATCAAACTCAGGAGAGGAAGATCTTTCTCATGAGCTTCATCTGGGTCGGTGGTGTGCAAAGAGGACAGAAATCTTTCACGAGCTGTGCCATTGGGAGGTGAGTCATCTCTAACGAACCTCTTAAGATTGACTTAGGAAGAAATCGTCATTACTATAGTACAAGTTGTTTGAAACCCTCGCTCGGGAAGTCACCGAGCTCTCAGAGAGTAAACGTGGGTCGTCTAGGATAGTGTATTCATGCGAACCTCCGAAGGACCCAACGAATGGTGACGAAGTGATGGACTGGTTAGATCGCCGAGAGATAATAACTATGGAATGGGAAACAGTCAAAGGCTTGATCACGCGTGCATCTAATTTGGATGCAGATGCGAGACGGGGCAACGCCGACGATTGATGAAATATGGTCCATATATTCGTGCTATAAAGGCGGTGTGGTATCCATGAGGATCTACTTATCTAGCGGCATATCTTGTTGGGTGAGAGAAGGCAGTTTGTCACATGTGAGATGAAAGACAAGAGGTCCAAAGAGAAAATGGAAATAAATTAAAGCAATAATTTAAATACGGAATGTTCACTCCATCAGCGTTCATGACGGTGGCTCACTCGGAGGGCGCCTGCGGGCTCGCCGAAGCTCGGCCCATAAATCAGATGGTTCCCCTTCACCTACTTGCAATGGTCCGCCCAGCTTCGGTATAGCTAGCTTCAGTGCTCGGAGAGGTTGAAGTTGCCTAACTGGACTTGACCGTGTAGTCCGAACCTCTCGTTCTTTTTGCGAATGCTTTTCGTCAGCATCGGCTTCCGAATGGCGAGAGCTCTGACTAGCTGGGTATCGAATAGGCCGGGCAGCATCTGTAGCTGTTGTAGTATGTGATGTCTTCAAAATTCCGGACAAAGCCGATGACAAAGGAAGCGATTGTCTAGGAGCTCCGCTTGGCAGGCGTAGATACCTTGCACGACTATTATGATCTGATCAGCAGAGAAAGCGAGGTTTACAGATGGATTATGAGACTTACGCGATAGCTTTCATCGCAATCTTTGTTCGATATGCCTGTGCCCATTTATCCAGTGCGCGCGCTGGACAAATACATTAGAAGAAGTTCGCCCAATCATAGTTACCAAAAGGGCCTACCAAGGAGTTTCTTCCACTCATACTCGCGGGCACGTTTGGCCTGTAAGGCTTTCGGCATCGCGTCACGCCACACACGCCAGAACTTTGCTTTTGTAGTTGTCGAATGGAATCGAATTGCAGGAATAGACTATTGGCCAATGTCAGTGCGTTTTACTCACGTCACTCTGGAATGACTTAAGTGAAATAATTTACCATTGTTTTGGCGTTCCAGATGAGGAACGCCTGGTATAGGCGATGTTTCTGAAGCTGGATAGACAGAGCATGCTCCTGTACAACGAGTAAGTCCATACAGTTTCGGGCACATGTTGAATGCCTACCAAAGGTCTTAGGCGTTCAGCTTTGTATTTTTCTCGCCACTTGTCCCAAGCCTTCTCCAGTATGTTCATTCGAAGCTCTTCCTCTCGTTCTTCGAGTACCAGACGACGATGTCGAGATGTCTTCGCGGCAGACAGCCATCTATGGAACATGCGCCTCATGGTATCTATACATACAATAAGTAAACCGCAACTGGTTTCGAATCATCAAGACAAATTAACCTTCTCGTTTCACGTATTGATAACTTTGCATTAGCCGCAGATCATCAGCATGGCGTTTGTACACGGCCTTCCATTTGGTGAAGTGGCATCTACACGGAGCGTTAACGAAGTCCTCTGTAGGGATAGAAAGAAAGCACACCTCATGTTTTCTTCGTCCTTCTTGGCAGTAACGTCGAATTCACGATTCTTTAGCACAATTATCCGTTCTGTCCATTTGTTCAGGGCTTCACGTAGAATCCGCTAGATATCAGGAAATCAGCTTCATAATCAGATACACGCTCAAGATTGACATACAGCTGTAGCATTCGCTTGAAGACGTTGCAAGGCAATCTGTAAATAGCGTTTACGCGCAGCCGCCTCATGCCATCCTAACACATTTATTAGGGGCTAGGCAAAACAATGAAAACAGTCGTGAGCTCACTTATGAAGAACTTTTGAGCCATCTTATTCTCAATCAGATGGAGTTTTTGCTGTCGTCTTCGCTCCTCAAGGGCATCTTTCCATTTGTTCCAAGCATGTCGTATCAGCAAGTAATGTCTCGCGATCCTCGCCTGCTTCATTAGCCTAAACTTCATGCGCAATTCTATCCTCCACGTCATCAACATCCGGTGTTCCAGATGGATTTCGTCGTAGCGGACAGCAGTCCCGTATAATCGTAGATGACGGTCGGCTTGCTTATGCCAACGATCGAATGCCTTCGAGGCCAGGGACATGGATGGCCGATTGCTGAATGAGACAGCATATTCTAAGGAACTATTAACAAGGTACAGAAGTGGACGTGCTCGAAACTGTTACCTTCCATCAACCTGACATTTTGAAGACGAGTCTTCCATATCACCCATGCGGTCTGAAGCCGCCGCATGAGTATTGCCCTTTCCATCAATAGACCGCGTTCTCTTGAAGTCCAGACTCTTAGGACGGCAGAAACAAGCACCACGTCCCGCCGTTTCAGATACTTATCAGCCTTGCGTTCAAGCGCCTGGCAGCCGTGTTGTGAGAACAAGAATGGTACGAAGCCGTTGTGAATCACATACACGGAGTTTGGTAAGGCGCCCTTTCCAAGTTGCATATACATTTTTGACTATATGGTAGTCATGAAAGACATCGGCATCCCGATTCTCATTTCTGCGGCGGATTAGTTTCGAAGTCAGCACGAATGAAGCAACACTTACAGTTTGGCCTTCCAACTATAAAAGGTATGTCTCACAAGCCGGCTCTCTATCTGAAGTGAGATTTCCTTCCCAGTCTCCCGGAGGCCGGTGATGTGTTTCCAATGATTCCACATTTCAATAACCCTGTCTTTTTCTCTTGCAAGGAAGAAGTCATCAGCTTTACCCTCAAGCCTATCGTTCTGGACTAATATACGCTTCCATCGAGTGAACGTCTTCTCTAAGAGCTTATGTTCATATCTTATGTCGATTAGTTCGCATCGGTGTGCTAAACGCCAAAGCTGCGATGAAGCGGAGTCGTTAGCACAAGTGCGGATACTTGATTCATTTCACATACATTCCATGCTTCAGCTAAGCATAATCGTTCTCTCCTGTCTTTGATGAGCGCCATTTTCCTCCTCATTTCCTCACGCCATTTTTTGACCTTACGCGCTTTTAACAGCCTCCACCAAGCTTCAAAGGACCTCCTTAGTAAATGAGTATCATGACGTCGAGAAATTTGATCATAATCGCGTTGCCTGACGTTCATACGTTGCTGCCATTTATCTAGACCATATCGAAGTAAGTTTTTATCATGTTGTTTCGCAACATTATCGTTTAAGGACTAAAGATATGATTTGTCAACGTAGAGACTTGAGCGAGAGGATGGAAAACGAACCCTAATCCAATCCAAGCCTCCTCGCCAAACATGCCAACAGCGGACGAGAAGCTTATCCTCTCTGAAGTCATCAGCCACTTTTTCATCACGGATCATACGTATTTTCTTCCAAGTATCCTCATCGTTGAATGACGTATCCTTATGTGGCTTGCGACTCTTTGGCTTTGCCTGAGTGGCAAGCGGGACGGGACGCTCCTGTCTCTCAGATGTTGCTGTCCGTTCTGCTGGCCTATACCTTGCAACAGGAGCATGGGATGTATCATAAAAATCTGAAGGTGTTTCGGTGGTTTCGGTGGAGAGTTCAGAAGTCACATGGTAGCCACCATAAGCCTGCTTTGTGCGTACCGGTAAGAACTGGTCGATGGTTGGTAGCGGAGGATACGAGTCTGAAGACAAACCCAACGCATTAGCTTTCAAGTCCTCTCCGTCGGGGACTCTATCACGTTGTATAAGAGTAGTTGGGGAGCTCTCGAAATCATTGGTGTCCTCCGTCTCAGCTCCCGTTTCTGTTTGGTCATCGGTTACGTCTGACTCTGTCACATCATCCTGATGAGAATGCACAGTTAATGTGTCTATCCCATAGCTAGATGGAGCGTGACGCGATGAGGAGATGTGAGGGGCACGAAGCGGTTGACGGGCACGTAACGGCACTGGTTCATTGGGTTGGCGGAGTATGCCACCTCTTCCTGGTGTCGTCCTTGTGGTCCTCGGTGTCGAAGCCTCCCCATACCCCAGTTGGGTCTTGATGGATTCCCATTTCGTTCCCCAATCATGCCCCTTCACCACGCCGAGCTTCAGGAGCAACTTGTAGTAAATTACATCGTTTGCAGCATCCATGCCACGCTCGTGAAGAACTTCGTTGTACGCCTTGAATACTGTCAAGAACGTAGTCGCCGTCGAGGGCGAGCGCTCGATAATTTCATCGATGAGTTCTACATCCTTCGTCGTGAGTCCAGCAAGAGCGGACGATGCAGAAGTATTGGCAGTAGAAATGGTCGTGTCGAGAGTGCTCAGGGATGCTACCTTTTCTCCTATAGGCTTACGTGGAGAGGCCACCGGAGATGCTCGGGTTGGGCGAAAAGGCATCCAGCATTAAGAAAGGAATAGATGTACAATGGAGATAAAGCAGAACTTGAAGGACCACAGTGTAGCTACTCAACATTGCTGAAGTGTCTCTTCTTGTGTTGTCCATGTCACACTAACGCGTGCCGTCACTGTGTGACTTCAGATAGAGGTGACACAACGACTCGGATACTCTCACGCGTCTCGTGGGTGGCCACGATTGCCGGTGGCCCGGCAACTTGAACTTGAAGTGATCGCGGGTGGCGAAGCAAAAATAATACCATTTATACATGATAAACAAGTGTTTTATTGATCGTCTTGTTTTAATAGCTAAAAAACGATGCTTTATGTTATTTATACAATATGCTACTGTCGTAACCCGTATACTACTAGTCTGCACTCTGGTGCAATTAGTGTACAAAGTCTGGCGTAAAGATGAGAATAGGAAACGTTCGTAAGTTTGAAATGGATGGTAGGAGGTCACGTATGGTTAGGGTGGGATGAAGACCCCAATCGCGAATCAGCTGGTGTATGCGGAGACACAGGTCGCGGGCGAAGAATGCCCTTTCGCTCGAGACGCTCATGCGTAGATTGCGCTGTAATCAATACAGGGTGTATTTCCTTCCAAATGTTACCCAACGCAGTTGCATGGTCTTCTTGGATGAATTTAAACACCTCCTCCTTCATCTTCTCCATCGTTGTCGTAACATCGGGCCCAATCTGCTCCCGCACGAACGGGAGAATCGCATCGACTATCGACTCCACTGTTGGCAGTTCGACCTTGGGGTGTGTGGAAGCGCTCTGCATCGTGTCCGCAAGCGCCCGCAATTCCCTAAGCCGAGTCTCAGCCTGATTGACCAGCTCAGAAGTGAGGTCGTTTTGCTGTCGTAGGGCTTCGAGGTCACTCTTCATCTGCGAGACAAATAATATCAGCGAATAAGTAAAGACCGAGAACGCGGAAAAGTTAAGCACGTACACTCGCCAGCTCCACCTTTGTCTGATTCAGAGAAGACAAACGTTCAATCTCGTTCACGCCGTTCTCTAGGTTTGCAACCTTCTGTAGCAGAGTGGCGACCTCATCGCTTATGACTTCGACATCCGACCCACAAGACTCCACCGCCTTCCTACAACCCTCAACTTGCTCCATGACCAACGAACCCTCGCGATGTTCCGATTCTTCCTCAGTATATGCGAGATCGTCGAGTTTACTCTGCAAGAGATCCCACAATTGATTTCCAGACGTCAAATCTTCTACAGCCTGTTGCAATTGCGAAGCCTTGTCTTCAAGTTGTTCAAGTCGTTCCCCAACTTTTTTTGCTTTGAGGTATTTGAGTGTGCTCGATACCCTCTTTTCTGCTTCTTGCTTTTGTACGCTCTGAGCTTGTGGTTTTTCCACGCTCATATCCGAAGATGTGGTTGGGATGGTGGTCGATGGTATCGTTTGCGGTTCTGGCATCCTCTTTGACCGTTCGTCCTGGTTGTTTCAAGATAAGAGACTTGGGCGCTTCAAAATTAAATATACCATACCAGTTCTTCTAAGACGCCATGCACTGGGTCCATCCACGTTTTCACATCGTGTATGTATCCCTTCATAATCTGCAGTTCATGCCTGACTTTATCGACCTCTGCATCTTTCGTCACTAAAGCCTGGATGGGGAAATCGAACGCATCTTCGAGGGCAATCAATGCAGAGAGAGCTTTTTCGTAATTCTGCCTACTCATGGCTACGACCTGCGTCAAGTGTGCACACTCTGCATCTAAAATTTCTGCAGCATTTTTGCCTACTTTTGAGTAATGTGGAGAATGTTGAATATCCTTGTACTGCTTGAGGTCTCTGTCGGCTTTTTCTGCCTCCTTGCAGAGACGCTGAGCTCTGGCTAAAAGCCTTAAAGGCAAAGGAAAGAATGAGTTCAGGTTTGTGACGAGATACGAAAGGTGAGAGTTTACCTTAAGAATTTATCCCATTCTCCTCTTGACTGTGCACGGGATACATCCTTGAAAGACTTGGGTGCACTCGACGATCCGCTTTCGGGAGGGATTGCACTCCCTAAACGACTTGAGGACGCGATAGCGTTAGTGCGAGGTGGAAACTGAGCAATTGAAGCTGTGAAGTAGGTGTCGCGTGCAGTTGTCGGGGATATAAGAGGAGTAGACACAGTCCAGTCGATATCCATCGGAGTGCTCTCATCGGACGCGGGTATCAGCATGTTTTGAGTTGGGAGTCTCAGCTGCGCACGGTCGGAGAGTTTAGTATCAACTGATGGGCGAGACTGCGGCACGGGCGGTGGAAGCATAGAGCTAATAGAGGATTTCCGTTTATCATCTCTGACTGAAGCTGTGCTATTCGAACCCGAAGAGTCATTATTAGTAGAAGTCATTGCTAATATTGGTTAGCATAGACGTCCTCGCAGAGGCAAAGAAGTGTGCTCACAAGCGGCAATCGAAGCACTGGTGACCGTCGCGCCCCAGCCTGATATATCAGCAACAGTAAGTGCTTTAAAATCTTGTCTAATAATCTAAACTGCTAATGAGCTTACTGTTCGAAGCAGGATATACCGAACCCTTAGCCGTAGACTTTGCGGAGACATCTTTTATGAAAGATTGCTCAAACAATCTGATATTGCCATCAGTTCGTGATGTACACACCTTTCTTCTCTTTTGGAGCGTCGTCCTTCTTGACTTCGTTACTTCTCAAGGCAGAAGGGTTGTCTCCCTCCCCTCCACCAGTTGACCAGGTCTGATTACTGTCACCCCCGGATCCGCCTGTATTTGTATTCCACGAATCCCAGCCGCCTCCCCTTGAATCTGTGTTCGTGTTCCATGCTCCAGTCGACGGGCCCCACGCGGATTCTACCACTTCCTTCCCCTTCTCTTTTTCTTTGCCTACAAAAGTCATCAAACGGACGACCCAAAGCGAAATTGTATGCACTTGCCTGTTTCTTTCGATTCGTTTTTCGAGGACGCTAAAGCAGAGTTCAATACAAGACTCTTGCAAATGGAAATGATGCTACACACTCTCAACCTTCCAGCCGCTGCCAGCCGAATCTCGCCATCCTCCATCGCCATCGGTGTCGTTGGTAGAACCCCAGTCATTACCCGTGGACCAAACGGAGGGAACAGCAGGTTGGCCTTCAGACGCTGAGATGTCTATCCAAGCAGAGGAAATGTCCCAACTATTGCCTGTTTTCGACCCGCTATTAGCGGCGGATGAACCACCTCTTCCTCTTGATGAAGGACCGAACGTATTTGTCGTACCACGCCTCGGACCCGTTGGCGGCGGCACATCTGTTCGCAATCCATCGCGTTCGGATGGCGCGCCTCGTCCGAACCCGCCTACATGGCCACCCTAGACAAAGCGCGTATATGCACGCGTTGAAATACCATACAAACACACAGATGTGCAGGACAAGAGAGGGCGGAATGGTCAGTTTGCGGGGTGGCACGTGTGGCGGATGAGAGACTAACTCTGCCTCGAGAAACGAAACGCCTTGCCTGATCCCAGCCAGGCTCGCTCGGGTGCACAAATTCACATCCCCAGCCCTGTCGATAGCAGCCCTCACTAACAGGATTCCCCTCATCATCATAGAACTGGTCGATTCGGAAGGACACGACGAAAGTGGCAAATGAGGCACGAGCGCATTAGACTTGAGCGGGCGGAGGGCAACAGCATAACAACTCACTTTACAGCGCACATTTGGCATCTTTTTCTGAAGAGGTGTCCCAGATGAGGCGTTGAGCGAGAGGAGGGAACACGGGGAGGGCGGAGGAAGGAATGAGGGCGGGGTACTTGAGGGCCAATTGTGGGCGTAATTGACGGTTGGTCGGCTAGATCTGTAGATAGCAAGGCGCGGGATATAGCTATGTGTTGAGCTTTCTGGGTTTCTTCTTTCGCCTCCGTCCGTGACTGTCATATCTATCTCTTTGCTGCCCCATGATGTTCATCTTTGCGTGGCAGAAAATATCTCCAAATTAAATGAGACAACCAGGTTTTCTTTTACCAGAGAAGATGTCCGAGGATCTGCAGCTCACACCTGGGCGTCAAAAGAAGTAGTACTACTAGTACTACTAGTAGTTGGCGCACGCCCGTTTGAAGTTGAAGCGCCAATGAAGTCGCTTCGGATCAGCGACGATGGTGACAGGCGCTCATTGATGGCCTACGGAGCTATTCCTACGGAAACGATTGCTACTCTTCAGCCGATCCCTTCAAATGACCCACGATCATCGCAACTCTTGAACGTCATATCGATGTATTGCAAAGAATACTAATACAGATGCATATATGAAACAATCAGATCGGATATACAAAAATAGTACACAGGACAGAACGCAAGAAGAGAAGCTAGAAATGAACTTCGAGTGCATTGACGAGCAGGGACTCCTGCGGACAATACGGACACTTAACGCGCCTAGAATATTCATTCAAGTCAGTCCTGGAGAAAGAGATGAAACAACTCATAGGCTTACCCTTGTGCTTTACTCAGTTTGGTCAAGCTATCTCGTGCAATAACGTGTCCACATGAAATCATCATTGGCGGATTCGCTGCTGTAGACTGTTCCTTCGACACTGGGCACGCAAATATAGAGTGATACCGGTTCTCTGGTGGCAAAGGTATTTCAATCGGCAGCTCGTCAGTCTGACTCCATCCGCTCTTCCTCTCGCGCATCACCTTCCGCCCCTTCTCAATTCGTGCTAGCGCACCACCGCCTCCAATGTCTCCTACAACGCGCAGTGGCACCTGTCGACTCATTCCGAGGCTCGTACAGTATTCCCTAGCGAACATGGGTTCGAGCTCCTGATGCAGTTCCGGCCTCGCTAGATCAGCATATGGTGAATGTCGCAGACGATCGAGTGGAAGGTATATGAAGCACCCGGCCAGACGTTCAATCTCTGTAGTGTATGATAGGTACAAGGGAAGAAGGTTCGTCCTGAAGTAGGAGATGGCTTCCTGCGGATTGGATGTTGGAGAGGAGAGAAGAAGTTGTATGAACTGCGAGCGGTGAAGATGAAACTCTAAAGGAGAACCACGATCCTCTAGGAATATTCGATTATGATGGCACCATCTAAGTAACACCAGAAGAGTTTAGTTAATTAAAGAGTCCAGAAGTTTGTTACCCACTCTAACGCCGGATTTATATCTCCAATACGCAGTGCCATCAGAACAGTGTGCAGGTCTACGAATTGAGACCTTATTTCTTCAGGAATCTTTGCATCCGATTCCTTCAAAATGCTTGATTAGATGAGATTAAAGATGGCAGCGCAGCATGAGACCCTCACGTTCAGGAATGTCTCCGCAATATTAAATTGGCCTGTGCGGAGGAAATGAAGTGCAATTGTCCGCTGCAGCACCTCTTGTGCATCAGGAGAATCAAAGAGTGGTTCCAGCTCAGGCACAGGGTTTGTAAACTTCTGTAACAGAAATCTCAGCACTGAAAAGCTCTCCATGACTCAAGAATCATGCACCACTACTTGCACAAGAACATACCTTGTCGAGTGTTTTGCCCACCTTCCCGAGCGTGGCGTATATTTCCTTCTGTCGGTCATCAATCTCTCGTTTCCTTTCCTCCACAATCTTCGCCACGTTCGCGACACCTTCCTCACTCGCAGTACCAGCTTCTATGCGCTCCTTTATATCGCGTAGTGCGGCGAGGAGGCCATCTAAAGAGTCGACGATGCCCGTCGTGGGCTTCTTGCCTGAGCTATTGAAGGAAGAGGCCGTAAGGTAGCTTATGGACGACCGTGAGGGAGATACGCTTGGCTTAAAGTTGGTCAGTTTTTGGAGCTTTGTGAGCTCCTTGAGGGCACCGTCCATTGCTCCTAGTGTTGTCCTTGACCGTCTAAGAAGGAGTGTCAATGTGTCGGGTGAGCGGTAAGCGACAGTACGTAGAAGCTCGAGCCTCGTGACTCAGGGTCCGTTAGTATGAAGTCTTCTTGCGTTCTTCAGACTTCAAGTTACTTTCCAGCTTCAGACCTATTCCCCTTCTTGAAAATATGCCTCATTTCTACACTGGCGACGAACTAGGAAAAATAAAGCTCGTAAAATGCATACAACAAAGCGAAGGATGGAAGCTTGAAGAACAAGCCGCTTACACTCCGGCCGTTCTTACGAAGTTTGCTTCAGGCGAAACCGATGCACAAGGCATCAGAACCCAGACTGTACAAAGACTTACATCTGTGCAGCTTCCTGAACAATCGGTGGTCAGTATAAGCTTAGCAGACTACGAACAGCTGTATGACTTACTTTGACTTTTATTCAAGCAAAGCTCGCAGCGGCTCGCGCGAATGGAACTATAACCGCGTTCTCTACCAACGCCGATAGGGCAGAGCTCAGTGTATTGAAGGAATGGAAAGAGACGCGGTTCAAGGCAGATCATAACTTCGTTGGCCTCGATGCGACTTCAAAGTATGCTTGCCTGCTTTCCGCATATTTCATTTAGTCCTGACGTCTTTGGTTTTTAGAGGACTATTTTGGTGCACCTCTAATGGGGCACTTGGGTTCGCCCCTCTGGAGGACTCAAACGCGTTCTGCTCCACTTATCAAAAGGCATCTCTTCCGATGCGCCTGAAATCCTGGCGCCTGTCTCCGAATAACGACACATTCGCATACGGAGGTGACGAAGTCGACCTATCACTGTGGGATACCGAACGAGCATTTCAGCCTGCAAACGCACCCTCTCAGGTGGCAAGTGATAGCGCAGAGGCAGCCGGAGCGAAGAAAAGAAAACGTGGAAATGAACTTCTGCCGGGCGAGATCTGGAGGGCAAAGAATGTCAGTATTTTTCGTTTTCCTTCGCTGTCAATCCAGGCTACTCACGAGCCGTGACTGTGGACAGCTTCCTAACGATTCTCTTAGCCTCCGACAACCTATACACATAAAATCCCTCACATATATCTCCTCGAGTAAATCTGCCTCTACCAGCGCTCACATTGTGACCGGTACTGAAACAGGAGATGTACGGCGTTATGATACGCGTGCCGCACGAAGACCAGTCGCAAATTGGACCGATATCGGAAAAGCCGGTGGGATCGGTATTGTTCAAGCTAGTCCGCACGAACAGTAGGTGTAATATGATAGAGCTTGGGAACATGGTATTGATTGTTCTTGAAGCGAGCTGTTCGTGTCGGATAACGGGACGAACCTCTTCGCCCTCGATTTACGAAACGGACATATAATCTACTCATACAAACGTATGTCTGGTACTTATTGGACTATTACTCAGACCCTGACCTACATCTCTTTCAGAATTGCAAGGTGCAATAACCTCGATCGCATCACAGCCTTCGGATAGCTCAACCAGTGCCAGTCTAATGGGGTCAGCATGTCGTGATCGGTACTTCCGACTCCACTCAACATTCCCGCCTCCGATAAACTTTGGGAAACAGCAGGATGAGCGAGGTGAGGTACTGGGTAGTCTATATATGAAAACTGTCCCCACTGCAGTCGTCGCAGTGTCAGGTTCATACGAAAGCAACCTGCATAAAGACGATGAAGACGAAATGCAGGATGACGAAGATGATGTATGGACTGGGATGGACGGTGCGGACGAGAGTGAGAACGAGTCAATGGATGAGACGAGAGCAAAGCCAAGGAGGAACCGCAAGGCTAGCAGGGATAAGGCATAGGTTTGGTTTGTTATTCCGAGTTGAAAAAAATTAGCCTTACATATAATTAGATACAATGATTACAGCATTTATGCACTATTCTAGTAGAGACGGAAATCCTGAACGTTGGTATACGAGTATTCAATGCTCTCACAGCCCTCCAATTTCGCTCTTCCATACATGGGCCTTTTCGAAACCATTTCTCCCGTACTGATCTACAAATCAATCGAATTCAGCGTCATGAGCAAAGTTGTATCTGACAGCACTTACAATCCCTGAGCGTCTCCTGCACTTCCTCTCTCGTCGTCATCACGAAAGGACCATACTGGAACACAGTTTGTTCCAGAGGTTCCCCTGCGACCTATTGTAAGTGTGTGCGGTCAGAAAATATACATTCAGTCGGGGACTCAGGACCCACGAGAATGAGCTCTGTATTTTTTTCAGTTGCGGTCAACTGAACACCAGTCTCGTTCTTGTTCGCAGAGAGGACCAGTGTATGGAATTTTTCGTGTGGTAATGTATCTTCATCCGAACCGACTTTTACTGCGCCCTTTAATACTAACGAGATGGTCAGCATTTTTCAGCGCCGTAACGCGATTGTAACATGAGTAGCTCACTATACAGGAATGTTGTCCACCCAGCGGCTTCGGATAGAATGATTAGTTGACTTAGTCACCCACATCAGAAACAAAAGCAAAACTCACGAATATCCTGGAAGATCGTCCCTTTATTCTTGAAGATGACATGGAAGAACCAGCATCCGCCCAATGGTCTGACTGGAGACTCAACGCCGTGACTCTTCCCGCTGATTACCTTGACTTCGAGACCGCCTTCAGGGCCCGCAGGATATGCGCTCGGTACTCTACAAGTAAACTCAGTCACACTTTAGATTGCAATCGGACAATCAGAACTTCTGACCCCTTCGGACCGAGCTCTTGGTAACTGGGTTCCACCATCTTGAATTGTTTCGGGAGGTCAACCCATAGTTGAAGACCTCGAGGCTCGGGCTTGCCTTCCTCATGCACCGGCATTTCTGCATGTATGACTATACAAGTGGTCAGACACACGTCCGATTCTTTCCGGTAAACGTTACTCACTTCCACGTCCCTGAAGAAAGGCAGTTCAGCATATATTTTCAACTTATGTTCGTGCTACGGACTCACCGCACACATCCACTGCACACCACCTGCTTCGATAGTTCCCTTGTGTCCGGCAGAGTCTTCATGTCGGCTTTCGCCCTCGAGCATGTAAGTTACAGTAGCTTGTCCACGATGGGGATGATCCGGGAAGCCCTGTGCCACTTATAAGTCATACCCCTGGAGAAAGAATATTCAATCGTACCGCTCCTTTGCCAACATGGAAATGGTCGAGCATAAGAAAAGGTGTGAGATTGCGCAGGTTCATTGATCCAATGGATCTCCGGACTCGAGCTCCCGCACCCTGCAATTCGCATACATTCAGTACTAAATTTCACCTTTCGCAACCAACAAACACGAACCTCATTTTGTTCAACTGCAAAGACCTTCTTCGTCACCGTACGAGAAACCGACGTTGTAGATTCAGACATGGTCGTGTATGCGCGTTTGCTCTTGAAAGAATCGACAGAAAGTTGAAGTAAGCTATCCGTTAGAAGCGAGGAGGATGCAAAGAGATACGCTACGATGGCGGTGAGCGAGGCAGCAAGGAGGGATTTATACATCCGTCGGCGCCGTTATGGAGAGTTCTGTGACGTTCTTGCCCAGGTCAGCGTGCTGCAGCATATTTATATTAGACGGACTCCGTTCTCGGGATACGGAGTATCGCTGACCAATGGTGGGTGTAATCTTCTATAAGTGGTAGCGCATTCCTCCGCGTTCTCTCATTGGATGACCGGAATATCCCTCGGACTCTCATGCTGACGTATTTCCGGGTCCGAGTCGGCATTCTTTGGCCGGGTATACTTCGAGGTGCTATCGATTTCATTCATGCTGCAAAATATACAATATACAAATCTACAATCATGGCTTGTCCAGAAGACCCTGCCCTCCAGTTCCCTGTCACTGTACTGTAGAAATTAAGAAGGCTGTTCGTATGATAGCATACGCACATAAATCACCGATATAAATACAATGCATCACTTGCTTCTGTTCATTGTTGATTGAAAATGATCGTTCTGGGACAAGTGTAAATGGTTTCCGTAGTCATAGGTCATAAATTGCGAAAGGTTGGCTAGAGTTTGTGTCTGATCTCCTTTCTGGCTAGTTTGGCGAATCGGTCGCCCGGAACGCCCGTCGCGAAACGCACGCCCTGCGCGTAGCTTTCTCGCAGATTTGTACCATCCTTCGAGTTCTTCTCATTCACACCGTATTGAATGAGATGCTTAACAGCGAGCACTGAGTCCCGGTCCAGGCCCTCTAGCTGCTGAAGGAGATGTTGACGAACGGCAGAGTGAAAGGATTCGCAAGACTGTTTCGGGAATATTTCACTGGTGGTAAAGATGGTCAGTGAGTGGTATAACCATTGCCGCAGCAATAAGGCTTACTTTACGAACCCACATGCCAACAATTCATCAGCAGACATTTTCTTCCCGAAGATGAGGACTTCGTTTGCCTTTGCAAGTCCCACTAACGATTGAAACCATACCATCAGCGCTCCAGGAGTGCACATAAGGACGGACTGAACTCACTCCTATTAGCAAAGCTCACACTCGAACCCGCTTCGGCGATGATGCCTAAATGCGCGTCAATCTACAGTGTAATTCCAATCCATAGTATAAGCTACTTACCGATGAATGTGAAAGGACACGCAAGCCACGCATCTGGAACGCTGTAGATGAAGTCGAAATGACCCAAGAAGGCTATGAGAAGGGGATTAAGATTTGCATTGCCTCGGCATACTAGCAAAAGGTCGTACCAGCCATAATTCCTACAAGTCACCGCACTATTAAATCACGAAGCTATCAGAAAATCATGACGAACATGCCTAGGACGGGACCATTGAGGGCAGCGACAAGAATTTTCGAATGCGAGTAGAACTACAAAACATTGGTATGCTTGAACATGTATGCTTCGTTTCGATGACACCTACTGCGCGTGACAAGTCGGTGTTCGTGTTGGCAACACGCTGCAAGAATCCTCTCCGTGCCGTATTAATCTCCAATGCCGAGTCAGTCTTCAGCGACTTGGTGAAGTCGGTTCCCCTAAGACAAGGGTGCATTTAAGCTGCAATGTACGGTGGAATAATGCAGAATGGAGCTCTACTTACGCGCAGAACCATGTCCCCTTCGCTAGTCGTAGTAAGAATGCAGTTGTTAGCCGTCTATAACATGTAAGTATAGCTCAGACTCGTCTGACCTTGTAGTACGGTTATCACGACATCTTCTCTCTTGTCAATTGATGCGAGCGCCTCGCTCAACGCGTCGTAATCTGCGAGAACAAAAACGATGCGTCAGAAGGGCAGTGCCCACGGGCTTCTGTTCGGGGCAAGTCGAACAACCTTCAGCGGTGAGAGAATTCAGCGTCTTCGGACGGTCCAGCGTCAATGTCGCGATGCCCTGCGAGATGTCTACTTCCAGGGTGCTCATGGCGGGCTTCTGTTCGGGCGCGTACAAGGACAACGACGGGGAGAGCTGAATTGTGCGGTGGCCGATGGTGTACTGCCTTTAGGATGGGCGCAGACAAAGAAGGAGGGCATTCCGTTCAGGCTGGCCATGCGTTTTATCATTTGACAAGAGCATCATCCACAAGAACGGACCAGTTGAGGTGACCTACCTGACAGGACAGCCGGCCATCGGCAAATGCTTTGCAGCCGGCGCTGACAACATGTATGGTAATGAATTAGCCGAAGAGCTTGTGCGCTCATCACGCGAGCCGTTAGCTTAGGAGTTCGACACATCGCAAGAAAAGTAGAATAAAGTGACGTAACAGATTAAAACGAGGCAATACAATTGCTCTTTATATTACAGGCCCGAAAGCCGGTGCGTTTTCGTTGTTCGAGGCTTTTTATTCGTAGAACATACAAGCTACAACATCGTTAGAAATACTAACAACACAAATCAAAGTGCGAAAGTTAAAGGGGCGGCGAGACTAGAAAGCAGTATACAAGCAATACATTTCCATCTTTAAGCAGATTTCCGATTTCATGAAAAATAGTGATCTATTCGCCCAGATCGTCTTCTCGGTCACAAGTTCGGCATTCACCAGAGCTCCAAAGCATTCTTTGCAGCTGCGCTCAACACCAGCGAGTCGGGGGTGACCCGTGCAGATTCCAGTCCCGGTCTCGTAGCCGCACGAAACTTTTCGACCTCTCGTTCACGTCCGCCCGATGCAGCCTTCAGACTCTCTTTCCCGAGCTCCGCAAGGAGCACACATAGATTTGCACGCAGTTCTATCGGGAACTTGTGGTCCGCGTTGATAATGATATCAACTAACATATCGAGTGCCGTGCGCGGGCCAACCACGGGTGATGCTGGGTTGCTTCCCGGTATTCCTCCAATATTCAGAGAGTTTTGACGAGACGGCGGGGCCATTTCCTTCGGCAATTCTACCAGCAGCGAATCAAGCACTAGAACGGCTGAAACAACAGACTCATAAGAAACAAAGTAAAGCCTTCGAGTTTCACTGTTAGCCGACGCACCTCCATTTGGCTGATGAGCAAGCAACAGCATAGCCATGATGGACTCGTTTAGCAGTATGATGTGCTTCCGACTCCGGCCCAAAAGTTGCGCAAGGGTAAGCGCAGATTCGGCTGTTGAAACGATCTGAATGGCCAGCCTCCGGTTCGCGTCGTGCAGATCGCCTGCGCTCGAACAAAGAGATTTGATGACGTTAACTAAGACACGCGCTCCTTCACTTTTGACTGGCACTGAGTTTGACCGACGGGAAAGAGCAAGGATTTGATTTAAGCACGAATTAGAGCCTTTCCCATCGTCGGAAGCCGTGACACAAGTAATGGAGTTCTCAACTGTAAAGAAAACATCCGCGTAAGCGTATCACATCACTTGAAACAGAGATGCGCATACTATTGTTAGTGCACATATGCTTTGTCAAATTTATTGCCGACATTTGTACCACCTCCGAAATGTCGGATCTCTCGCTGAAAACTTGACTTGTTCGAAGGGCCTCGAGAATCCGTCCATGACCGAGGACGGGGCGGTTAGCAGGCGTCTGGGAGATGTGCTTAAGCAACCCAATGACGCCGTGTTTGACTTTAATGTCAATAGCATCCTGCAGATAGACGACCAGAAGGTCGGCGATAGATAAGGGCGGTTTCATGATATCAATAGCGTGTTGTTCTTCATGGGGCATGATCATCAGTCTCATGCGATGTATTCTTCGAATATGTGGCTATAAATTTACCTTGTCTAATAAGATTTCCCAGACACAGCGTCGAACAAATCAACAAATCGTCTCGGTTAGCTTGAGGTCGTTCATAAGCGTCCTTTAACCATTTAAGCATTCTTGCTACGAATCCGTCTGGCTTGGAGATGTCCCATAGAGTTTCCAGGTTGTTCTCCTCGCCAGAAAGTTCGACAACCGCTTTGATAATTGCGGTCTTGCAAAGGTCGACTGTCTGCTTCCATCTGTTGATTTCTTCCTGGGGGATCTCGCTCACAAACCATTCTGGAAGATACTCTGCTCCTTCAATGAAATCGAGCATATAGTCCAGACATGGCGGTGCTTCGTTCAAGGATTTTCCTCGAGCGAGCGCGAGGCGAACATCTTCCACATCCATCGTGAGTGACTCCAGAAGCTCGCACACTTCTTCTAGTACTTCTACATCAAATGCTTGATAGACGATCCTGGTCTTCACATTCGCGTAAATCGGCCCAGATGGTTCTGTATGTGGCGGAGTGAATTGGAGGAGAGGCACTATAAGTGCAGGCAGAGCCCCAGGATCAAATAGCGGCTGTTGCGCCTCTACAAGTCATACGTTATATTAGGCGCCTGCGCGCTTATTTCGCCTAGATATTCGTTATTTTACTCACCATTGTCTTTAAGGCTAGCAATTGTCCTCCATGTCCATTCAGCGATGCCCTTTCGTGTCGCCCAGTCTTCGATATCTTGTTCCGATACGATTGAGCCCAGCTTTTCCCAAGCTCCGGGAGGGTATATTGCAATGGACAGATTAAGAAGAGTAGAAGGAAGCTCCAGTGAAATGAGGCGTGTCTGCACAGGTTCTATAAAGTAAAAGTTACATCAACAAATGTTAGGGCGCTCAGTGTTTGTAAAGTAAACTTCACCATAGTTAAGACTCAAATTCAGAAGAGCGCCAATTGCCGTTCTGATAATCTTTAGGTGCTCGGTAGGGAGAGATAGGGGTTGTGAAGATGAAATGGCAGGTAAAGTCTCCGCGTATCCTTCCAGGATCGAAGTAACGAGTTGAGGGAACTGCGCGTCCAAGAGAAAGCCACGATTATCATCTGAGAAATTATGAGAACAATGCATTAATGACAAAGGATTTACGAACTGTGGTCCATGCATAGATTCGCTCCTACTCGAAGAAGCTCATACTCAGCTAGCGCATGTTTCCCATCAGGAGTCCCTTGCCCTTCTGATGCCGCCTTTAGCAGGGATGTGAGGGTTTGGGGTAACATTGTCTGTCCCAGGATAGTGTGTACATCGACTAAAATTGCGTGGTCAGTTTCGTTGTCAGTGGCTTCAAGTAAAGTCAGACCTGGTCCGCCCCGACTCCTCAGACCATTCGCGAGAGTTTGCGCGTTGACTTCAACTTCAGACCAGTTGTTGTTCACTTCTATCCCCGCAAGGAGGTCGCCGAGGGTCCGCGCAGCGAGCAAACTAGGGCTTGTGGAAGTCGAGTCGACCATAATGCAGTCTGGTCGCTAGGGTTCACAGAGAAGGGATCTATGCTGGAGGAAAAGTTTCTCCGATGTGGTGGTGGTTGAAGGAAGAAAAGTGTGTCGCAATCGATGAATGATATCCTCAACTTTAGATGGCGCCAGGCAAACCAAGGATTCAAGATTGTCGCCCGGCCGAGGCTGTGCAAGTTCAAGTTGGCCAGTCTTACGCCACGTGACTCAGTTCGGCTAAATAAGCACTTTGAGTTTATTCTCGCGTGGTCGCTTCCCACGTGCATTCAAGTTGGCGATTCCGTTCGTCGTCGTCGTCGTCGTCGTCGTCTCTTGTCATCATCCATTCCTTCTCAAACGTTATGCAATTTCATGCATTTTCGACGCAAAAGAGATGAAACAAACATGTCCCAGAGTCACAGTTCTCCTCTCCTCCTCTCCGTAGGCTGTGATAGTTGAGACCCAATTATCACTGGCAGCCTGTGCTTTGCGTGGGCCACGTCTGTTTCCAGGTTGTTCGACACGCCACCCAGCATGGGATCTGTGCATAAGTAATGACTAGGCTCTGAATACTATGGCCTATGCACACAAGATATGTCCATTACATATTCGGGTCACGATGGCAATGCTCATTCGCAGTGCGCAAGTAACGTTGTCGCGGCAATTGTCTTAGAAGGTTAAATTTAAACCGTGGTAGGGATTATTGCTAAATGCTGCCTTCAATTGACCGCCTCTTCACTTATCATCATTGCTCAGGCGGCTCACTGTATGAATCGACCGAGCGCGGCGCTGGTCAATTGTATGTTTTAGACCGATGTTGAGCCTTTATTGTCGGCGATTCCCTCAACTGGACAGGAATACAATCCTCCCACAGCAGTTGAATCATGCCTTAAGAGATGGTACTTGCTGACGCCGATCATCAAGCTTTATTCAATGCGCTCATGTTGTAACCGGTCATCCGGCTCATTCATTCGCTATTCATAATTGGTGACTCACTGCAACGCTTGGTCCGATCGCATGGCGGGCAACGGCAATATCCTTGATCTCAAGTTCATATCCTATTGTTCTGCTGCCTAGGCCAAGATTTGACGTTAGATTCGTTGCGTTTTATAAAGTCCTTGGGTCTCGCTTCTTTTCTTGCTCCGCACTTTTCTCTTCGCGACACCTTACGACCTCCAGTACTCAGTACTCACTCTTACTCTCACTCTCACTCTCTACACGTAACGATTTGCCAGCTGCTAGTCAGTTGTCGCACTTAAAATATATATCTATGGATTCCTTTGCACTATTCGATGCAATTTTCACATCCATCTCGTCGACACCTGCAAATCAGACACCCGACACCACCAACACTCCAAGTGACTCTGAGAGAGCTCAAGCCAGCTTCACCTACTGTGTAATTGCATGAGCTGGTCTTATGCAGTGAGTATCATCAGCTGTATTTGCGTCGGAAAGATCGATAATAACACCGCTTTGCCTCGCAGTTTATCCCCGACTGCATACCACACTGTATGCATACGGCCTCTTCGCTTTCGAGACAACATATCGTTTCTAATTTCCATTTCGACTACAGATCAAACTTACTAATGATTCACATTTGATTACGACCTCCACGACTTTTGCAATGGCCATTAATTATCTGGGTGGGGGGAAGGATCATTTCAGTACGAAGATTGATATGAAAGAGGACATTTCATGGACTATACGCTCGTGATTTTACATCGTTTGTAGCACTCTGCAACGTGCCTATTGTACTAATATCTGTTGCCGTGATCGAGTGCTCGCTTGGCGATAATTGTGCCAGCTATGCTGGGAAGGAAAGATACTGATCGTGAGGAGAAAAAACGATTTGACGACGGTTGCGTGAACATTGACACAGGGAAACTGCAGATTTGAGGCATAATGCGTTGTCGATGCTATTGAACAATAGACTGCACTATAAGTGGATCAGCACATGTGCAATAGTGGACTTCTCCATCTCCGAGAGAAATCTAGGGAACGGACCCGGAGCGGACTCTTCCGGCGGCGGCTTCGGCTGCTAAGATGCTGACTTAGTCCGTGGATCCCGAAGTTTAACTTCAAGCCTGAGGGCAGTGTCCGGACGGTGCCGGCGTAGAAAGGGCCCCTGTGCCCTTTCAAGGACAAGCTGTTCATCATCTCTTAACCCTCGTCCACTACTCCTCAATTTCGTTAAGACGTCTTATCCTCTGCCTCGATATTTCAGCTACGACAGAACCTCCAATAGCTCCTTCTCCCATCAAAATTTCGCGATAAAACGCGTTTGTGCAACATGGAGGTGAGCGCAACATGCAGATGAGGTGAAGGCTAAATGCGGCGGCGTACTGACTCACGAACCGTGTCAAGGCACTACTAGACTTCTCGAAGGAACCTTTCGATGTGGATCTGTTGGATAGGGTAGTAATGGCCTTCTACTCCGGAGTTGGGCAGGAGGTGAGCTGCCTTGAACCGAAGCAGTAGTCGTGCCGCTGACAATTGACTGCAGCGGCAAATGGCACAACAAGTGCTGACGCAGTTCGAGGAGCATCCAGACTCTTGGTCACGAGTACCAGACATACTAGAGCGGTCATCATATCCTCAATCGAAGGTATTTTGTTCTGTGAGTTCGATAGTGTTGTGGCTAAAGGGCTTGGTAGTACATTGGAATTCAAATCCTGGAGAAGCTCATCCAGACGAGATGGAAGGCGCTGCCGGATGGGCAGCGACAAGGTGAAGACAGTCAGTCATTGTGTATAGCTCACCACTGACTGCTTTTAGGTATCCGTAACTTCATTGTTGGGATTACTGTGAAGATATCATCCGACGAGGTTACTGTACGGAAAGAAAAATCATTTATGAACAAATTAAACCTGGCTCTCGTTCAAGTAAGCACAAATGCGGGATAGATGAAGATTCACATCTCTTATCTGCATGCAGATCCTGAAACAGGAGTGGCCTCACAATTGGCCTAACTTCATCCCAGAGCTTGTCGAGTCATCGAAAACCAATCTCTCACTATGCGAGAATAATATGGTCATTCTGAAGCTGCTATCAGAGGAGATATTCGACTTTTCAGCCGAGCAGATGACGCAGGCAAAA
The DNA here is from genome assembly GCA_910574455.1 of Trichaptum fuscoviolaceum. Lineage (NCBI taxonomy): Eukaryota > Fungi > Basidiomycota > Agaricomycetes > Hymenochaetales > Trichaptaceae > Trichaptum > Trichaptum fuscoviolaceum. The sequence continues at coordinate 1,909,187 of CAJSYZ010000001.1, forward strand.
ACGAAGAACCTAAAAAATCAAATGTGTGGTGAATTCTCAGAAATCTTCAAGCTTTGCTCAGAAATCTTAGAGGAAGCACAAAAGACGTCCTTAATCAAGGCGACACTGGAAACTTTACTTCGCTTCCTGAATTGGATACCTCTAGGCTACATATTTGAGACATCAATCATTGACCTACTGTTGACTAGGGTAAGAATACAGACTTGGTAGTGCGAAACGTACAACTTACTCCTTGACTATAGTTCTTAGAAGTTGCGGAATTCAGGAACGTAACACTCAAGTGTTTGGCTGAAATTGCCTCCCTCAATGTGGGCCCCGAGTACGACCCAAAATTTGTCATACTCTTTGCGATGGTGATGACATCTGTCAACCGCATGATTCCTCCGAATACAAACATAGCAGAAGCTTATGCTAATGCAAACGATTCCGGGCAAGAGCTGGTCCTCAATCTCACACTTTTCCTCAGCAATTTTCTATCAAATCATCTCCGCGCGGTCGAAACCGAAGCGAATCGTGACGTGCTTTTAAATGCCCATTTATATATGGTTAAGATATCTCAAGTTGATGAACGAGAAATCTTCAAGATTTGCTTGGAGTACTGGCTGAAGCTCGTTGCTGAACTCTACGAGGAACAGCAAAGCTTGCCAATAGGCGACTCTGGGTTGTTGATGGGTCTAAGCCTTGGTGGCCCCTCGATTGTGAACGGATTCGGTTTAAGGAAGAACATCTACGGGGATGTACTTTCTAACCTACGATTAGTTGTCATCGAAAAGATGGTGAAGCCAGAGGAGGTTTGTTTTCCCTATCTCACGAGTTCTCTTGTAGATCACAATTTATATCCCAGGTTCTTATCGTTGAAAACGATGAAGGAGAAGTGGTTCGCGAGTTCATGAAAGAAAGTGATACGATTGTTCTCTACAAGTCCATGCGAGAACTCCTGGTCTACCTCACCCACTTGGATGTTAGTGACACCGAAATCATTCTAGCTGAGAAGCTTCAGAAACAAGTAGACGGATCAGAATGGTCGTGGAATAACCTGAACACACTTTGTTGGGCCATTGGCTCAATCTCAGGAGCGATGAGTGAGTGCACCTTAGCCTTCCTTTCATATCTGACATTGATTTGCTTTGGTGAAAGATGAGGAGACAGAGAAACGTTTCCTTGTAACGGTCATCAAAGAGCTTCTTGGACTCGTTGAGTTAAAACGGGGTAAAGACAACAAAGCGATTGTTGCCTCGAACATCATGTACATTGTCGGCCAGTACCCACGATTCCTGAAAGCGCATTGGAAGTTCCTCAAGACGGTCGTGAACAAGTTATTTGAGTTTATGCACGAGACGCACGAAGGCGTACAAGACATGGCTTGCGATACTTTCATCAAGATTGCGCAGAAATGCCGGCGCCACTTTGTTTTGCAACAGTCTGGGGAATCGGAACCTTATGTCGAGGAAATTCTGAGGAATCTGCATCGCATCACCGTCGATCTAGCCCCACAACAGGTAGGTAGCATAGGTGGAAATAACTATGTTCTGACTGTTCCTAGGTCCATACCTTTTACGAAGCCGTTGGATACATGATCTCCGCACAACCGAACAAGGTTCAGCAAGAAAAGCTCATCGCAAAGCTGATGGAGCTACCCAATAGTGCAGTACGTCTGTTTGTTCTCCCTCCTACACTAAATGTGCTTTACTCAAACTAATAATTTAGTGGGACTCTTTGATGGCACAAGCAGCGCAAAATGTGGATGTCCTCAATAGCTTGGATAACATAAAGATCCTAGGAAACGTCCTGAAGACAAATGTTGCAGCTTGTACGTCAATCGGGAGTTTCTTCTTACCGCAGCTTGGCCGTATTTTCCTGGACATGCTGGGTTTGTACAAGGCCGTAAGTGGGGTCATCAGCGAGACGATCGCGCGTGAAGGTACCGTGACGCTGCGTTCTTCGTTAATCGATTCGATCTCACTATCCTGACAGGTCAGGTTGCGACGAAGACCCCCAAAGTCCGGCAATTACGAACCGTGAAGAAAGAAATTCTCAAGCTGATGGAAACCTACATCAAGAAGGCTGAGGATCTGGATGCGGTCTACGCGAATTTCATCCCACCACTCCTGGACGCAATTTTGGGAGACTACAGCGCAAACGTCCCAGCTGCTCGCGACGCTGAAGTGCTCAACGTCATGGCCACTATCACTGGCCGTCTTGGTGTAAGGTGTTCATTTGTCTATTCTTGTCTTATTCTGACTCAGTAAATCAGCCCATTCTAACACCTCAAGTTCCTCCAATCTTGAACGCGGTTTTCGAACCGACGATTAGTATGATTAGTCAAGACTTCTCTGAATATCCCGAACATCGCGCTGGCTTCTTCAAGCTGCTGAGAGCAATCAACCTTAATTGCTTCCCTGGTGCGTCTCGCCTATGTATACACTGGTTTCTGACTTCGTAGCTTATACTGTTTTAGCATTACTCGAATTGCCTCCTGCAGAATTTAAAATGTTCATGGACAGTATCATCTGGGCTATCAAACACACAATGCGTGACATCGCAGATACCGGCCTGAACTGTGCGCGATGATACTGTTCACTCTCTGCGATCTGAACTCTGACGAGATTTGTTAACAGTGTGCCTAGAGGTCGTGAACAACTTCGCAGGAGCAGAGACCTCCATCGCCAATGCATTTTTCCAGCAATATTTCCTCAGCATTACGCAGGATATATTCTACGTGTTAACAGACGCTGATCACAAAAGCGGGTTCAAGTTACAGAGCTTGTTACTTGCACGTCTTTTCCAACTAGTAGAACTGGATCAGATCCAGGCGCCATTATATGACCCTTCCACCGTTCCTACACCGAACATGCCGAACTCCGTTTTCCTGCGGGAATACTGCGCAAATTTGCTCAAGTCTGCTTTCCCGCATATGCAGCTGTACGGCCACATTCACTTTATTCACATAGTTTTGTGCGTTGACAACCCTTATTCAGTGCACAAATTCAAAGTTTCGTTCTCAGCCTTGGCGAACTTCATCGCGACATTAACGCATTCAAGCTCACGCTTCGTGATTTCCTCATTGCACTTAAGGAGTTCTCTGGGGATAACGCGGAGCTTTTCCTCGAGGAGAAGGAAGCGGAGGCGCTGAAGAAAGCCGAAGAAGAACGAAACACTGCCATGCGCATTCCTGGAATGCTCAAACCATCGCAAATCGAGGACAAGGATGAAGACATCTGAAATGTCTTCCCGACCCTCCTTGAAACTTCCTTTTCACACATCCGTCATGCATTTCAATGTAACTTCTGCATCTTAACTGCATTTTGTCATAGTTGTCGCTGTCGCACGCATTAGTAAACCTACATAGCTGTATGAATAAATGATCTGATAGAGGTTATAAACAAATTGTGTACCTTTTGATATTCAATGGATTCGTGAACCTTATTTCTCATTTAGGGTCGAATGTTTGAGCTATGTACTACGCAAGGGGGTCGCTCGTCCTAACGTCTACACTACTCCAAACCGCACATCAAAGTATTTTGCTCGCAACTTATCTGAAACTGCATAATGTTCAAAAAGTATTCGATATCTTCTGATGATAAACACCACGTACTCATATTGCTCCCAACAGGTTCGGGCAAAGCGATATCTCGGGTCAATCAATCCTGAAGTCCTCTGTTCAACGGTCCATCCGTGCAAATCTACTTGCCCAGCTCAGCATCGATGCAGAAACTTTGGAGCAGATCTGGCCGAAGAAAGAAAATCTTGTCCTTGTGAAATGGTCAATGCCCTGTGTTTTGTGGTCAACGAATACTGCTGACTGAATGCGCGTGGCAGTAGAGATCACATATCGATATATGCTGTGAACAACGAGCCCTTGTTCTTTCAACATTTTGATGGACCTCTGTTCCCCACCCTACGCCTAGTGCATAAGTGTGGGTGGAATCTCCGCACAATACTTCTCATCGCACTTGAACCTTACATTCATCTACTAGATCCTAGCATACTTCCGGCACTCAAGGTAGATCGTGGTGCCATCCGTTTCTTGCTCGCGGGCGCAAACATGATGTGTCCCGGTTTTACATCGAAAGGCGGTGCTCTGCCTCCGAAAGAGAACGCACTCCCCGCCGCGAGAGCAGTGGCGATATTCGCAGAAGGGAAGGAGCACGCAGCCGCCGTTGGTCTGACGAAATTGGGGACGGAAGAGATCAAGGCAGTCAACAAGGGCGTTGGTGTCGAGGTGATTGCTTATCTGGGCGATGATCTTTGGGGGATGCAGAAACTGAAGTGAAGCTTTGGGCTTTGTTGAATAATCCATAAGCCAGGCAAGCAAGTCGTGTTTTATTAATACATGAAATTGATTCTGTTCACAATATCTATCGGATGGTTTCTTTCTCCCTTAACCATAGCAAAATTCTATCGAAATTGACTCGCTATCAACGCCAATAGGGTGGCGCATCAAAGCCGACGACTTTATACGCTTCGTCCAGCGCTGCGACGACGTCGTCCGGGAGAGGACCTTTCTCGCTATCTGCGCAGTTTTGCTCCAGTTGGGCTGCACTACTTGCTCCGAGAATTATCCCGTCGGTGGGTGCGAGCACAGAGTGGTGCTGCATCCACCTCAGTGCGATCTCGGTCATCCTCAACCCATGTTTATCCTGCATCGCGATCAATGTCTAGTCCAACGCTATAGACGAAGTACTTACAGCCACTTCTTTGATAAGTGGAAGAGCCTGGAAGAATCCGTCCTTGAGATAACGGGCACGGTACATTTTGCCCATGCCCCCAGCTTTGGGATCGAAACGGCTGCCTTCAGGGGGCGAATCGTACACCGATGTGACTTTACCCGCAAAGAATCCACCACTACTGTTTGTTAGCTATGCTTCATAAGTGAATACTATCTGAGGTTGCTCACGCAAGAGGGTTGTACACAACGATACGCAAACCGAACTTCCGACAGCAGGGGACGAGCTCGGACTCCATGCCTCTGGTAATCGCATTATACATACTATTTCACCATGTCGGTCAGCATATATGCATCGATCGGACGGCTCATGGCCAGACTGACGCTTGGTAGATTTTTGGTTCAACCCAGCCGTTCTTTCTGCAAATCACAGCAATTTCCGAGACCTGTATAGGCTTCAGCAAGCATACCATCCTACAAAGGCGCCGCTACGTACTTCCCAAGCTGCAAAGTTACTCAGCCCGAAAATCTCACTATCCGTTTGTCAGTGACTACATTCGAGTCGCGAACGAAAGCTGCCCCCACTCACAAAAGTCCCTCATTGTACAGCGCATTTACTTCTCGGAGTGTTTCTTCGAATGGTACACTCCTATCGGGTGCATGTAAGTAGAGAACCCGGGCCTTATGGGGTGCGAGCTTCGTTAACGAGGTGGTAAAGGTCGCGCGAAGTTTTGTGGGCGAATGGTCTCCTGGATTGACAGGATACACTCTGAGAGCATAAGCTTCAAATTGAGAATGAAATGTCCACTCAATCAATATGACGCACTTCGTATCGACACTAGAATCCTTCAGATCCAGCTGGGATAGGTACTGTTTGCCCGAGGGTTGTCACAGTCAATGCCATTCATGAAATAATGCCACACACATACTTCTTCTGTTGTACCTTCAGCATACATGCGAGCGGTATCAAGTTCCTTGTGTCCATAGCGGTGAAATACATCTATTATCTCCTGGCACTCATTGAGATTGTGGTTTCGGACGCCGTTTTTGCCTTGCACGCCCATCGTCATCGTTCCCTAAAGAAACACAGATTACTTCGAGACGGATCAAGGATGAGGCCTTACAACTCACGAATAGTAAAGGCACCCTTGTTTTCGACATAGCGATTATATGTCCAGTGTTCAGAGCAGATGTAGCAGGGAGTAGTCGATGAGTAGATGGTGCATATATATTGGCTAGATGCAAGCATGTACGCGTGGTCACACTCCGTTGGAACACGGTGCTCCGTGCTGATAAGACCGTGGCCATGATGAGTGATCATTGAGACAAAATTATATGCAGTCCAGTGTCAACCGTACAAGCACCCGTTGTCGCTGTAGAAGGAGAGCCGAGCCCCAGAGGCGGTGACGCGCAGAGCCTGTTGTGCGCACTTGGCTCCAGCAAACTTCATGTCTCTTTCATTTGCACCCGCATTTTCTTGTTCTTTGGCGCTAACCATAACACCGCCAAATCGATAGCGATGGGAAACAAGAAGAAATCCAGAAAGGCTGCAGCGCCAGTTTCCGAACTACCACCGCCTCTGCAAACAGACGTGGACGACGACGGACTCTTGGACGAGCTAGTCGCGCAGCTGGGCTCAGCAGACGGGGCCGTGCAAGAGAACGCAGCCACGATCATTCAGGAGCTTGATCAGACTAATAAAGCCGAAGAAGCTGAATCCAAGTCCAGCAAGAAGGACAGTAGAGCTCGCTTCGAGGCACGCAAGGTCCGCTGTCGCTCTCAAACATGAAGCTTCGCAAACGTCTTACAGTGAGCTTGCAGTTGCGGAAGGCCGCTGACCAGGCACAACAATATACTAACGACGACCCGGAGGCGGACGCTCGGCTTGAAAAAGAGGCGAAAGATGAAGACAAAGCGATTCGCCGAGTTTGCGATGAGCTTGGACTCGTTCTCCATGAAGTAGGTTCAAGTAACAAGTGTCCTATATGGCTACTCACTGCCGAAACCCAGGTCAACCCAGATGGTCACTGTCTCTATGCTGCTATCGCAGATCAACTTCGTCTATTAGGCATCATACCACCTACCTTAGCGCACTATGGTACTACCCGCCACATAGCTTCCAAGTACATCTACAACCACCCCGATGACTTCCTGCCCTTCCTTCCTTCTATGGAGGGCGAGGATGGGGCTGGTGCAACAGACGCCGGTATGATGGGTCCGAGGGAGTTCGAACGCTATTGTGCCGCCATCCGCGACACGGCTGTCTGGGGTGGCGAACCTGAAATCCGTGCGTTAAGCAAGGCTTACAACGTTCCGATACATGTTATACAGGGTGGAACGCCACCTGTCGTGGTTCACGATCCGGCAGGCGGACACGCGGGTGATGTCCACGACAAGAGGGCTGTACGCATTAGCTATCACCGCAAGATGTACGGTCTAGGAGAGGTGCGTTGTTCCTAGCGTCCTATCCCCTTATGCAGTTGCTAATCTCTCTCTTAGCATTATAATTCACTGAGGCCGAAGACGTTGTCTTCACAGCTCAAATCTTTGATCGGGTAGTAACGAATTCGACGGGGATAGCTTTGTTTCATCGCACAAATCTGGCACATTTTGTATAATATGTACTGCTTCTTAAAAACACGACTTTGTAACACCTTTCGGCCAGTGGATTAATACATGGGACGCGCCGTTAGAGAACTTTTCTCCAAAATATGATTCGCAGTGCAATCAGGGTCTTGCTGACCTCGTACATTATCAGGAAAATACCAACCTAATCCTACAAAAAAGACTATGCCGATGCAAGAGGGAGAATTTAACAGACAGACAGACAGAGCAGTGCAACATCCGCCTCATTCACAGAGACAAGATATTGTTGAAGGGGAAGGGGATTCGGTGGTACGTGGGCATTAAATTAGGAGCGTCGATAATAATGAGGCCAGGAGCTTTCTATGTTTCGCATGGTCATCGTTACGAATAGATATGGCAGTGAAAAGAAAAATATGCTGATTAAATGTCTTCGTCCTTGTCTTCGAGCTGCGAAGGCTTAAGCATGCCGGGGATACGCATGGCAGCACTACGCTCTTCAAGAGCCTTTCGTTGCGCCTCCGCCTCTTTCTCGTCAAGGAACAGCTCTGCGTTGTCGCCAGAGAATTCCTTAAGTGCAATGAGAAAGTCACGGAGAGCAAGCTTGAAGCGATTTGGATCAGCATGGAGTTCGCCAAGGCTTGCGACGAATCCTTGAATTTGTGCACTGAAAAAGAGTCAGATTCATATCGAACATCTATAGGTGAAAGCCATACTTGTGCATGTGAGGGAATGCCGATTTCAACAAATTCGAACAGTATTCCTTCAAGAACAAGGAATTCGTCATATTGGGATCCGGTAACGCAGTCGGATCGTACAACGGTGCGTGGATCTGGTTCGTTTCGACGAGTTGGAACATGCGAGCAAGTAGCATGCTCTGCAATTTGAAACCACTCTTATGATCGGCATCGGTTAGAACATAGAATATGTCTTGTGTGATGCTTAAGAAGTACTGCTGGAAAAATGCGTTTGCAACATCTGCATCAGCAGCTGCGAAGTTGTTGACGACCTCGAGACACACTGGAAAAAAAAACGTAAGCAAACAATTATGGGTTAAGAAACGAAACTTACTGTTCAAACCGGTGTCGGAAATATCCCTCATCGTGTGCTTGAATGCCCAAACGATGCTGTCCATGAACATCTTGAACGACGCCGGTGGCAGGCTAAGCAGTGCTAGATCAGAGTGAGTGACGGGAAAAATATCAGTTAAACAAGCACAACTTACCAGGGAAGCAGTTAAGATTGATCGCTCTCAACAGTTTGAAGAACCCAACACGATGTTCCGGGAATTCAGAGAAGTCTTGATTGATCATATTCAATGTCGGCTCGAAGACAGCTTCGAGGATTGGCAACACTTGTGGGGTTAGGATCGACTATAAACAACAGGTGAGTTTAACATATTCGAAAGTCACGCAGCGTACACTTACTCCAAGCCTCAGTGTGATAGTGGCCATGACATTCAAAACTTCGGCATCACGGGCTGCAGGGACGTTGGCATTGTAATCACCAAGAATTGCGTCTAATAGAGGTGGCATGAAGTTGCTATTAACAGCTTCTAGATCTTCCGCCTTTTTTATGTATGTCTCCATGAGCTTCAATATCTCTTTCTTGACAGTCCGCAGTTGGCGAATTTTGGCGGTCTTCGTTGCGATGAGGCCTATTATGGTGTCAATGACGGTAATTGCAGGGCTGAAGCAAACTACTAACCTTCACGCGCAACCGATTCGCTAATTATCCCGCTTACGGCCTTATACAGGCCGAGCATATCCAAGAAAATCCGGCCAAGTTGTGGCAAGAAGAAGCTACCGATCGATGTACAGGCTGACACATTTGTTTTCAGTACATTTGAAAGGATTTTGATGTTGTCCATATTGCTCAGAACATCCATATTTTGAGCCGCTTGCGCCATTAAAGAATCCCACTAAAAAGTTGTCAGTGTAGTTCACCTCGTAATCTGGAACAACACATACTGCGCTATTCGGAAGTTCCATTAACTTAGCTATGAGTTTCTCTTGCGCAACCTTGTTCGGCTGCGCTGAGATCATGTAACCCACGGCTTCGTAAAATGTATGAACCTAAGAGTTGTGTCATCAGAACATGGCATCGAGATACGAGCTAAGCTTACTTGTTGGGGAGACAAGTCAACGGTAATGCGATGCAGTAACCTCAGAATTTCGTCGACAAACGGTTCAATCTCACCCGACTGCTGCAAAACAAAGTGGCGTCGGCATTTCTGAGCAATTTTGATGAAAGTGTCGCAGGCCATGTCTTGTACACCTTCGTGAGTTTCATGCATGAACTCAAACAACTTGTTCACGACCGTCTTGAGGAACTTCCAATGCGCTTTCAGGAATCGTGGATACTGGCCGACAATGTACATGATGTTCGAGGCAACAATCGCTTTGTTGTCCTTTCCTCGTTTCATTTCACACAGCCCTAGTAGGTCCTTAATGACAGTCACGAGGAAACGCTTTTCTGTATCCTCATCTTAAGGTACCGATAGGTTGTTAGCATAGCCAACGACTTTGTTGTTTGAACTTACTCATGGCACCGGAAATTGAACCAATTGCCCAGCAGAGAGTGTTGAGATTATTCCATGACCACTCACTGCCGTCAACCTGCTTCGCTAACTTCTCCGTGAGGATTGTTTCCGTATCGAACACGTCCAAATGTGTTAGGTAGACAAGGAGCTCTCGCATTGCTTTGTATAACACGATGGTGTCGCTTTCCTTCATGAATTCGCGCACTACTTCGCCTTCGTCGTTTTCAACGATGAGTACCTAGAGAATATTCAGCGGTCATCACTGCCTACTCAATCTGTCACTTACCTCCTCCGGCTTTACCATCTTCTCGATAACTACTAAACGAAGGTTTGACAAAACATCGCTATAGATATTCTTTCGCAAGTTCATGCTGTTAAGCATGTTATTTGTGGTCCCTCCGATACTAAGTCCCATGAGTAAGCCAGAATCGCCAATTGGTAAACTCTGGATTTCCTCGTATAATTCGGCGACCAACTTCAACCAGTATTCCAAGCAGATCTTAAAGATTTCTCGTTCGTCAACCTGAGAAACTTTGACCATGTACAAGTGTGCGTTAAGAAGCACATCCCGGTTCGGTTCTGTCTCAACAGCACGAAGGTGGTTTGAGAGGAAGTTTGTCAAGAACATTGCCAGATTGAGAACAAGTTCTTGCCCAGAATCATTTGCGTTTGCGTAGGCTTCGGCAATATTTGTGTTCGGAGGAATCATACGGTTGATAGACGTCATGACCATGGCGAACAGAATAACAAATTTAGGGTCGTATTCGGGTCCAACACTCAGCGACGCAATTTCAGCGAGACATTTGAGCGTGACATTCCGAAATTCAGCGACTTCCAGGAACTGCTGGACTTTCAGAGAATTGTCAAAAGAGGAGTTTGGAATGAAAACTCACCCTGGTCAATAACAAATCGATGATAGAGGTCTCAAATATGTAACCCAGAGGGATCCAGTTCAGGAACCGTAAAAGTGTTTCCAAAGTCGCTTTAATGAGTGATGTCTTCTGTGCATCCTCGAGCACTTCAGAGCACAACTTGAAGACTTCCGAAAACTCTCCACACATCTGGGCCTTAAGATTCTTCGTTTTCGCTTGGGTCATCTGTTCTGAAGAAAAGTCGAAGATTTCCTCAGAAAGAAGCTTCAATATGACCATGTTGTTCTCGCAGAGCGAAAGGTTGGTCTTCGAGGACTCGACGAGCTCAGGAATGAAGTTTGGCCAGTTGTGAGGCCACTCTTGCTTCAAGATCTATGATGGAGTTATAATGCCGTTTGTATTATAGAGGGAGATGATCATACCTGAACTAAAGCTAAGTTTAGCTTGTTGACATAGGACTTCTCTCTGCGCATTGTAGTCTCATCAGATGACACTTTCACGGTGATGCCCACAATGAAGTTTCTAATGCCTTTTCATGATCAGCTAAGGGAGAAATCCGATGGTGAAGCAGACACACCTTGACGTTGTGTATCAGGGATAGCTTTCCACCTCGTCTGAACTAGTTTCTCAAGGATTTGCAAAGCGATATACTGGAGAAAGTCGTGGTGGTCAATTATAGCTTCCACCAGATGAGTGACTTATGTACCTTCGACTGCTGAAAGCCAGAGCGTTCCAAGATATCTGGTACTCGAGACCAAGCATCGGGGTGCTCTTGAAACTGAGTTAGCAACTGCTGAGCTAGTTGTTGCTGCATACATCTTCCGTATAAGTGCCAATACCTCGCAAAGGTGAGTATAAACGATGGTGTACTTACTTCTTGGCCAGATCCGGAGTAGAAGGTCATAACGACCTTGTCGAGTAGGTCAACATCGAAAGGTTCCTTCGAGAAATCGAGTAGACTCTAATATTGAGGTAATGGTAATACCGCGTAAGTAAGGCAAACCATAACTGACAATTGTATCAGTGCGAACCTCCATTATGTCTGTTGAGTAGATATCAGGTGAGTTTCATCGACAAATAAAGTGGCTGCGACGGTTCGACGACGACGTCCGGGCTGAAGGATGAGCTTTTGAGACAGGGATGACTACACAAACGGGGTTGGAGGGTCGAGGGCGCGTATTTCGAGCACGGAGTCTTGCGTCACGTGGTCGATACTGAACGGGCAGCAGTAACTTCGCGAAAAGTCCTTGCCCAGGACTCGCGTCTCTCTTCCTTTACGCGTCCTTCAACGACATGAGTATGTTCCAACGCGACCCAAGGTCGGGTATCTTCTTTGGTGGTGACAGAGTATCAGGGCAGGAAATACGGGACCAAAATGGTGTGCATATTTGACCCTTCCTCGGATACCAAACATTGAAACGCATGTAGTTATCGCTGCGCAGTCGATAGCAAATATCATTAAGAGTTCATTAGGGCCCCTTGGCCTTGACAAGATGCTTGTAGATAATATCGGTGTATGCTTTTTAACTTGGCCTACTTTGCGCTCTATTCTGATATCTGTCGTCACTACAGGAAGTGACGATTTCCAATGATGGTGCGACGATCCTGTCCCTCCTGGAAGTCGAGCATCCCGCCGGCCGTATATTTGTCGATCTCGCTCAGAAACAAGATAAGGAAGTAGGAGATGGTACAACATCTGTTGTTATCATTGCGGCCGAGCTTTTACGACGAGCAAATGAGTTAGTGAAAGCGAAGATTCACCCTACAACAATCATCGCTGGTTACAGACATGCATGTCGCGAAGCTTGCAAATTCTTGGTAGAACAGCTCAGTATCAAGACTGATACATTAGGAAGAGATGCTCTCATCAATGTTGCGAAGACGTCTATGTCAAGCAAAGTTATTGGAGGGTATGCTCGATCGTTCTGTCTGCTAAATTAGCAAGCACTCACCTCCCACATAGCGATGATGATTTATTTGCTCCGATGGCTGTTGATGCGATGCTCGCCGTGAAGACAATCAATGCCAGAGGTGAAACAAAGTACCCCGTTAAAGCTGTAAATGTCTTAAAAGCGCATGGGCGAAGTGCGCGTGAGTCGCTCTTCGTTAAGGGTTATGCCCTGAATTGTACGGTTGCCAGCCAAGGTGAACTATATTCAATCCATTGTCGGATGAGACATGACTGAAAACATTATTATTAGCGATGAAGACTCGCATATTAAACGCAAAAATTGCGTGTCTAGATATTAACTTGCAGAAGACGCGGATGCAACTTGGCGTACAGATATTGGTCGAAGATCCTAATCAACTAGAGGAGATCCGCAAACGGTTCGTTATACTGTGTAGAAAACAGCTGTTGCTAAACGTTATCCACTCATAGTGAATCTGAAATTACTCTGGAACGAGTACGAAAAATTCTGGCATCAGGAGCGAATGTCATCCTCACTACCAAGGGCATTGACGATCTTTGCTTGAAGGAGTTCGTTGAGGCAGGTGCTATGGCTGTACGTCGCTGCCGCAAAGAAGACCTTCGCCGGATAGCGAAGGCGACAGGTGCAACACTTGTTTCAAGTTTAGCCAATCTCGAAGGAGAAGAGACTTTCGAAGCGAGCAGTCTTGGCTTCGCAGAAGAGGTTGCGCAGGAAAGAATATCTGATGACGAACTTATCCTCGTAAAGGGCACTAAAGTTGTCAACTCCTCATCGATCGTCTTGAGGGGAGCGAATGACTATATGCTGGATGAAATGGAGCGAGCCTTGCACGACACCCTTTCTATCATCAAGCGGACTCTAGAAAGTGGTACTGTCGTTCCTGGTGGCGGTGCTGTAGAGACTGCGTTGAGCATCTACCTCGAAAACTTTGCTACAACGCTCGTAAGAATTTATTTCGTATATGTCATACATTTCAACGGTCTGACAAATCTGATGACAGGGATCGCGCGAACAGCTTGCGATCGCCGAGTTCGCCAATGCGTTACTCATCATTCCGAAGACACTCGCTGTAAATGCCGCGAAAGACTCCACCGAGCTTGTGGCGAAGTTGCGGTCGTACCACAATGCTGCTCAAAATGCTTCCGTAGGTGACCCAAAGAAGGTACTTTCGCGATACGGCTTGGACTTGCTGAACGGAGAGGTTCGCGACAATGTGAAGGCAGGAGTGCTCGAACCTACTGTCAGCAAAGTACGCAGTCTGAAGTCCGCGTTTGAAGCTGCGGTTTCATTGCTCCGGATTGATGACGCTATCCATTGCATACCTGGTGAGCTTCACTTTGTCCGTTGATACTTGGATACAAAACTGATGGTGCTTGTATTCTCAGAACAAAAGGCAGAGGCTGATCCCCATGACCATTAGTAGACACATATTGTAGTGTATAACACCTAAAATGATTGAGATGCAGAAATACTATTGAATAGTGCGACTAGTTGTGGTTTGCGCTTTGACCCTCGAGAGAACACCATAAATGGCGGAGGCCTTGTGGTTGGCTAAGTGGACGCGCACTGCCAGTGGCACGTGACTCTGTTGAACCAATCTGGCCACGCGTTGCTCGTTTGCCGTTCTGAGCGTGAAGAGTGCTTCACCAGATGGTGGTCTCCCCTTCCACTCCGATCCTCTCTCCTTTGTCTCCGTTCGTCTTCGTTGCCAGTGCCGTTGGTGATCTGGCCTAGCTATCTGCTAGCCCGCATTTTGAGAGTGCTTTCCCCTCACTTCTTTATTCGTTCTTTCGCACTCTTCATGTTCCTTGCGTAGGACATCAATTTGTCAAACCAGCACGGCAATGCAACAAGACACTACCGCGATCGACGCAAGTCCGTCATTCGCTTCCTACGTTCCCGGACGGTTTCAAGCTCTTATCTGGTCCTGCCTTGATGCTTCTCTTCCCAAATCAGCAGCCTTTTACGCGGAGCGGTATTTGTCTCTGGACCGTACAAATCATGATGCCCGGCATCTTTATGCAACTTCGTTACTTCGGTGTGGCCAAACACATTCAGCTATGGCCATGGTGAACATACCAGCAGACAAACGATGTAGCGGCTGCTCGGTTATAAAGGCGGAGTGCTGTACAAAGCTCGGAAGGCACAGCCAGGCTGGGGAGGCTCTCGAAGAGAGTTTAACGGATCCGAGTGATGTCTTCGGTACGTGCTTCTCATGTCGTCAAGTACCTACAGCTTCAATGAACGTTGCTGCACAGGTATGGCAGACTCCGAGAGATCTACGAGGATGTTCCCGGAGAGAGCTGTTCTGCACTGCAGAATAGGTAAAGCTGCCATGACAGCGAATCTCCACGAGAAAGCTGCTTTGAACTTTCGAAAAGCTTTGGAGCTCAACCCTATGCTATGGGAAGCATTTGAAGGCCTCTGCGCCGTCGGTACGTATATCATTCGCAGGCTCACATAATGTGTTGTTTACTGCCTTGGATCTAGGATCATTTCCCGAGATCGGAGAGATTTTTCCTTCAAGACCTCACCCAGTGAAACAAGGTCAAGATGACGCGTATGCCAATGTTGCATCTTCCTCTAAACTACCTCAGCCCTCTGGCCCCGTAGCGACAGGCTTGGGTTTCTTCACTCCGGAAGTTCACAATCAGAACGGTGTCCGTACTTGGAGACCTGATCCGGCCCCTCCACAGCCATTTCGAATGGTACCTCCGGTCAATAGTCGTGATTCTTTGTGAGCGAATCGGCTTGTCTTCAACGTGAATTCTGTCTGACAAGAGACAGAGCAACAAATGATTCTTTCTTCCAGCCCGACAATTCCATCATGACTGCAGCTCACCAGCTTCGTTCTCGCCAACCCCTGAATGCCGCAGCTCTTCCTGCCCGCCCTTTATCTGCCGCTGACGAAGTTGGCCCAGCTACCAAAAAACCGCGATCACATTCCCGACCTGCTGTTGCTGCAGAGAGCGTTGTCGCTGAGAGCCGATTACGAAAGGTGCGATATTCTTGCGTAATAATTCAATGTTGTTTTGAATATTCATCGCATCTATATTTACATAGCCTACGGCAACGTCAAAAACAGCAAAGGCAGAGATTGTTCAACCAACAGGATCTATCGCGTCAAGAAGGAGTAAACGATTACTATCTAGTGCAGCTGGGGCAACTGTTAAATCTCACGTTGTCAAGGTTAGTACATAGTTCTCTTTTGCGAAATTTAGAATCTCTTTTAATGTTGTCGGTTGAAAGCATCCGCCTACACGAAAACGCCCAGCGAATCACGGTCGCTCTAAATCCACCGAGTCTGAGATGGAGGAAGACTTTGCCGCTATCGGCGATGTTGCTTTCTCTCCTTCACCTCCACTAGCAGCCCATTCGCCACGATCTGAAAGTACTCCACTTTGGACGCCTGCCCAGGAACAAGCGGCCCTCGACGCGTATAATTGCGCGCTTGCCGATAACTACATTTATGATTTGATGCGGCTGTTCGCAAGTGCGGTCCGAGCCTTGGGAATGTTTGATTGTCATGCCTGCCTTGAAGAGCTAGACCAACTTCCTGAAGTTCATCAACGGTCGAGCACAGTCATGGCTATGGTTGGTCGAGCCCGTTACGAAATGGCGGACTACATGAAGGCTAGTGGGCTCCACCTATTTCCTCCGATGTTTGTAGCTAATCTTCGAGTTCCACCCAGGCGGAACGCTTCTTTCACGCTTCTCGGACTCTGGACCCGTATCGCCTTTGGGATATGGAAGTCTATTCTACTACTCTTTGGCATTTGCAACGGAATGTGCAATTGTCTTTCCTTGCTCAGGAGCTGTTAAGTATAGATTCTCGATCGCCTCAAGCCTGGATTGCAGTTGGAAATTGCTTTTCTCTGCAGAAGGAACGGTCGCAAGCTTTGGCATGCTTCCGTCGTGCTGCACAACTTGACTCCTCTTGCGCTTATGCATTCACCCTGAGTGGACACGAATCTATGGATGAGGATCTGGACAAGGCAGTCTCTTTCTTCCAATCTGCGTTGCGAGCCGACCCGCGGCATTACAATGCATGGTGAGTTCTCCCCCTCCTAGATGATTTCATTTGCTTGTGTGATGATCGGTGAATGGATTCTGATGCACCATTTGGTGTATGTAGGTATGGCCTTGGGACGTGTTATCTGCGGCAGTCGAAGATTCGCCTCGCGGAATTCCATTATCGCAAGGCTGCAGCCATCCATCCGTCGAACGCAGTGCTTCTTGGATGCGTGGGAATGGTGAGTGGAACCCCGTTTGGGCGATTTGATTACGTTGAAACACTGATATTACGTGATCTTGCGACAGGCGGTTGAGAAGCGTGGGGATCGCGATGAGGCGTTTGGCCTGTTCAATCAAGCAGTTCATTTAGCCCCTGATAACGCACTTGTCCGTTACCGACGTGCCAAAATCCTTATCGCAATGAAGGACTATCGTGTAAGTTGACATCTCACTGACTCGGACCGAGCTTCTGATGACTATAATGCTGACGGGTGATTTGAATTGGTTTTGAATTGGGATGGCTTAGGCGGCTATTGTTGACCTGGAGCGTCTGCGCGACTCGTCGCCCGAGGAGGCGAATGTCGTTTTCCAGCTCGCACGCGTCTATAGGCTGGTGGGTGATGAGACGAAGGCGGCACAGATGCTGGCCGTTGCGCGTGACATGTCGCCCAAGAGCCTGAGCAAGATTAAGCGCCTGTTAGCCGCGGACAAGGAGACGGCGGGTGAGGTGGGTGGGGACGAGATGGACGAAGAATGATGACATTTGTCGAGCGCGGTGGCGAGAATCTGTTGCAATATTCGCGGTAACGGCGTGACTAATTTGCTGTACAAGGACGAGCATTCCCCCTCTACTTCACTTTTCTGCATTGTTGTGCATCCTGTAGCTCTACTCAATAATTTACAAGTCGTGTGCATCGCTATCAGGTGTTCTGGGAATCGGAATGAAGGGAAGGGAGGGGCCTGCACGGCAATCGGACAGGGGGAAAGTGCACCCGAGCGGTCGGCGATAGGACCGTGACGGTGGCGCGAAGGATTACTGCATTTTCTGCCAAAAAGAGCAAAGCTTCTTCTGAGTCACGTCCTCCGGTGCTTCCCGGACGGGTGTGTATATAACGCCCGCCGTCTGCGCGTCTCCGCCTTTTCACTCCCTCCACGACAAGCGAATACATATCACCAATGGTCAACTGAGTCGCCCCTCCCAGTCTTTTACCTCCCCCCTTCGCCTGCAGTCACTCCGTTGACAAGGCGCGACTAGATAACCAGCATGGTTAACAAACTGGCCCGTAAATCCAACAACGGCACCATCCTATTTGAACCATTTATCGTCTATCGTATACACCGCTAACACCAACCGCCCTGCTGTCCCGTCTGAGCCGCGTTCAACCGCGTTTGGTGAGTCGTGTGCATGGCGTGCTGCACTGCAGAGCGCAGGTTGCTAAATGGTTGCCCCCCTTTCCGCAGCCGATATGTTTTCTTCAACTTCCAGCACTATGTTTACTTCTGCCGCGAACCTCGTATCCGTCGCCCGCTCCAAACTGAACTCCTCCCCTGGGAGCGGGTCGCGGGATAACCTCAGCCTGCATCGCTGGGTCCTGCTCAAAAATTCCATCATTCGTGATGATGTCCTCACAATTGCCCCTGCCCCCTCTCCAGTCTCCGACAGCCCCGCCCCCGACGTAGAATTCGACGAGGATGAAGAGGTCGACTTCGACTGGGATGAGGGCATGTTTGCGTTTCTCTTTCCTGACCCTGGTGATGCCGTGGCGTCCCATGACGACGGAAGTGTCTCAGAAGCTCAGTGGTTAGATTCTCTGTTGGAGAAACTTGCGGATAACGAAGACGACGATCCCGAACCAGATTACTCTGTGAAGGTTACCATCCACCCAGTAGAAGATGATGAAGGGCCCTCCTCTGGATGTAGTTCGCCATCCTCGTCATACAGCGACTCTCTCATCTCGCCGATTGCTGTACCATATCCTGTGCCATACCCACCAATCCATCCGCCTCTTGTCGATTCATTTACTTTTGACTCTCAGCCTAATTACTGCTTCTCCTGTCTTCCTTCTAATCGTGACATACTCACATACCATGACTTAGACGACTCGCTCAGCTCTGTCCCTGACGCGATAGAGGACACCTCTGACGACGAGTCGGAGTCTCCTTCAACGCCATTCTCCGACTCGCGGACGTCGGTGGCTTTCGTTGACCCGGCCTCCATTCCTCTACCTCGTGATCAGCCTGCGCCTATCATTTATAATGCGTCGGACGAGTTTTTCGGTTTTGAGGTAGACCCTCCCACTTATCCAGACTCGAACTCCACTCCCCCACTGTACAGCCCTTATCATCAAAACTGTTGATCATCATATCTTATTACTCTTTGTCACTCATGCATTCTGTATATTTGCCATTCATGCGCTGTCTGTCTTCTCTTCGTATGTTCCTATATTTCCTTACGGTTAGGTCTTATCGTGGCTGTGGTCATCTCTATTCATCTGTCTATAATGTCTTCGATTTGAAATACATTGTTTTTTTTTCCGCAATCTAGTTTGAAGCGGAAGGCTTGCGCGGCCTCGGGCGCCTGTGGCGGGCGCAATTAGGTGTGGCGTAGTGGAATGCGACGCCATTGCGCAAAAAGCGGGAGAACATGGAGCACGTGCTCGGAATTGCATCAAGACGCGAGCATGACGGGTCTAATTGTCTCGGAAGCTGGCATAATCACTCCATCAACTTTATTCGACGCCCTCCACCGTGGCGTTTGCAGGAGGCAGCTCCCAGAATGCGTCGTTCTGAGACATCAAAACGCCAGATTGAACGTAGAGGACGGCTGTACTGCTCAGCGCATTCGGGAATGTTTTGTGTTCTGGTAGTGGCTTGCAAGCCCCTATAGGTGCTTTTGGAATGGCGATGCTGCCGCTGTCAGCAATACTAATACGGGGTGCATGATGGAACAACTCGCGGACGAACCTAGCCTGTTTACGCAAGGGCTCTTCAGGTCAAGGATCCGCGCAGGAGTGCTATGTGGGGAAAGCGTGGAATGATGGCGATCTGAGTATGGGTTCATGGCGAATTGGAACACTCTCATCAGGAAAAGCGCACCTTTCGGTATATCTACGCAGTTCGTTCCCAATCAGGACCATTTGGGCCAGCTGTCCCTTGCTCCAGTTCACCCTGAGAAAGTTCTCATACAGTTCGAGATCGCAGTGAGGCATGAAGACGAGTGTTGGGCCGGCGAGCGCGCATCGGCCGTGCTACAAGTACAAGGGAAATGCGGTGCTCCGTCAGTTGCGGTGAGCATGCGGAGATCATACTGAGGCTCAAGCTCGGTGCCAGTGCCATTCGAGCTCGGAGTAGAACTCCCGAACGACAGCCGCTACCGGCGGCATGCGCAACGCGGGGAAGAGGAGATGTTATGATAACTTGCCTGGTTCTCGGACATGGTCTTGACGCCGAGGGATGCGAGAAGGGCGAGGTCAGCGGGCGAAAAGACCGGGTCGAAGGCTGATATGGGCACCGGCGTCTATGTGCGTATGATATGAATAGGTGTTAACAAGAAATGAAAATAGGATAGGGTCGCGCTGTTTGGCCGGACTCACTCACAGGCGTTATCGTGTCCCTCATTTCGAGTAGGAAGCTGAGCTGGAAACGCGCCTGGTGGGACTCGCAGGGGCTGCCCAGTCCGAGGCAAAGTATCTGCTCCGGCTGCATGTTCAGGGTCCGCATTCCGTCCTGGACAATATCTATGTAGTGTAAAAACACCGTCCATCATTGAACATAATGTGCAAAGAAAAAAAAATAGACATTACCGATACACTTCCGGAGCCAGTCTCCGTCAGAGCGCAACTCGCTCAGTGTCTTTTCCACTGACTCCGCCGGGCTTGGGGCACACCTTGTCCCTCGGTTTTTTCTCTTCTTCCGTGCGACTTTCGTGAACGTTGGGTCATCGTACTTGAAAGGAGCATCATCGACAGATTGCATGCGTTCATCCAATTCAGTCGTTATGATACAGAAGTCGCCTTCAAGAAGCAAAGAAGATGGGGGTGGCTAGTGAACGTTGATGCGGCCGTCCGTGTTGACTCAGGTTTGCCTCGGAAGCACGCGCCGGACTGTGCCCATTGGGAACGCACAACACCCGCATACACCCACGTTAGTCTCTAACATCAATCGGCGAACAGACGAAGATACTATTTCGTTCGGAAGGCTCAGAAGTACTTGTATTCAATCTGAATGACTGCCGAATCGGTGTATGTGGATGATAGAGATCTGGGGTAGTAGCACGGCTTTACCCATCAAATTTCAATTCCGCCTTTTTTTCAGTGTTGCGAAACTTGAGCGCATGTTATCCTCGTGCGAAGGTAGTCCCTGTCCAACCAGCCACGACTCTGGGTCGCTGTTCTTTCCTTGGATAAATCGATAAAATGCTTAAATCCAGATAGCATTGCGATAACCGTATTGGTTACGATCGTCCTCATGTCACCCCATGAGTGCTGTATGGAGTGAACGAGGCACAGCTACTATTGAGTAGGGTGGTGACTCTTCGGGTCGGTGTGATACGTGTAAGAAGTCAGAGTCTATAGTCTACCGCGAGGCATATCGTAAATGTCCCAGCTTCATTCGGCCTCCCATAGGTCGATTCATCACACGGACAAGTCATCAAAGGAATCAGAAGATGCTGCTTCGACGCAATTTGGGAGAGAGATCTTATGATCGGTGCTTGGTAGGACATGTGCCTCATTATGACATCGTGACATGCATACATCGATAGAAAGCGCGATTACATGATCGTAGCAAGTAAATGAGAAGGTTCGAAGATTTAAGGTCCGTTAACAACATTCAAATGTCCATTGGGTATAAAAGGTAGGGTATCGATATCTGCACTTCAACGTCACATCTGCATACGCGAGTTGTGTTGGACGGGCTATATAATGGTTAAGTTTGATGATTAAGTGTGGCATACTTAACGACATACCGGAATCCACTTGTTCGGCCCGTTCGGAATACGACGGGCGCTTGACCGATGCAAAGAGCGTGTCTGATAGCGTAACGCGGTCAACGAGGGTCCCACATGCAGTTCGACTGCGGGTAAAGTACTGACCTCTGATGAGGGTGCATCATTGACGAGAGGCGTATCTTCGTCGTGGAAGACGTCTCGGAACTTGTCGAGAGATGAAGCAGGGCGCCATTCGGTCTTGGTGTATTGCTCGCTCTTGGGGCGTGGCGCGGCGACTTTGGTGTCGTGTCTGGGTGGATCTTTCGCTTCGGGTTGAGGTGTGACGACCTCTGCAATCATGGGCTCTGCAATAATGCCGCTCGAGAGTGTGATGGTAGGACGTCTGCGCAATGCGAAGGGCCGTTGGATGGCTGGAAGACTCGGTGCTCGGAAGAGGTTGCGGGGTTGTGTAACAGACTTGACCACTGGAACTTCTTCCTTTTCCTTGCAAGATTTAGCAGACGTCTTCCGCTGGTTCGAGAGGGTCAGAATCTCATTCGCGGGTTACAGCACGGAAATGAATGGTCGCAAGCAGCGATATGTAAGGACGAAAGGGGGGAGGAGTTGGAAGGAGTAATCTTTCATGATGGGCTTACATCTATATCATCGTGTTCAACGAGTGTAGTTGTCGAGCTTAAACCTGATGAGCTGAGAGAACAGCTGCTTTCCTTTGTGTGTAGCTCTACACGTACACCCGACGTTAAGTATTTCGTCAAAACACACGAGCTACAACGCAACTCACGACTAAAATGTCTCAGGTAGAGCTCCCTTTGGAACTTCAAAGTTCGACTGGCACTGGTGTTCGCAGTTTGGGGTGACATGAAAAAAGCATGCATCTCCTCCCTGAGAAGACGTGCGTCTTTCTACGGATAAGTGAATTCTCGTAAGTAATAGCGTTTCATGAATGTAGCTGGAAATGACAGACATACCTCAGTTCTGACGGTTTTAGCGAGCTCCGACTTAGGTTCCTTTCCAAAAATCTTGAAAACTCGGAGCATTATGTCGGTGTATTGGCGGATGGCCGGGGGTAAAATGAACTTTCTGTGTGTGTGCCTGCTCTGAGCCCCAGACAACGACGATCTTTAATACTCGAGGTGCGCTCGGATTGTCTTTGATTTTCCGCATCTTGAGACAGAGAATTGCCTACTGTCTTTCCTCTATCCGATGTTTAGAGTGGTGAGACTGCTGGCGGATGTCGATAAAGAGTGCGGAATTTTGGTTCAGACTGGAGATCGTCTTAAACTTGGCCCAAAGAGAAAGAAAAGAAAATGATCGACGCGCACAGCAAACCGGATGTTGCCGAGGCTTCAACTTCAAGTTGAAGTTCAACCACTGGCAAGCCCTTGTCACACGTCACAGCCACATGCTTGTCACTTCAGCCTGCCCTTTTGGGAGGACTCGGACGGCTTTGTGCCTGTCACGGTGTGTTTAGAGCGAACAGGCTCGATGAGCCATTACCGTGCTCTGGCAGATACCTTTCTTCATCGACGTTACATTCATCCACCAGACCTGACAATATGTCGTCCTCGATATCAGACCTAGACAGAGTAAGTCGACGCGTGCTGTTGATTGTAGAAGATTGTAAAGAGATTGTCGGTCTTTAGGCTCACGAACACGCGAACAGCGCCAGTGAATACTATTCGCGAGGTCTCCTTATCCTTGCAGCGGAAGAACACTACAAGGCTGCAGAGGCCTTTAATACCTGCGTCGAAAAAGCGACGGATGAGCATGTGAGGCAACCTGTAAAATCTCGTACTGGAAGACAGCTCATCATGTGGCTAGCCAAAGAACACTCTTCGAAAGCTTTATTCGCATCACAGTAATGCGGGGAAGGATCTACAGAGACGTATAGCGAAGCTGAAGGAGGAAGGAAAAGATCCATCGCTACCCCAGATCTCATTCATGCCACGAGCGAATGCGAAAGGAAGTGATCCTGGGTCCTCGCAGCGGAATCCTTTTCGGGGCCGCTCCATAGATTCCTCAACGAATGCCTTCGATGAGTCATTCATGCTCCTGAACCAACAGGTCAGTCATATCTATCCGTGATAGAAGCCTCATTCAAACTATAAGTCACTTATTCGTGTAGACGGAGCCTACCGGAGAAGAATCACCTTCCGATCTGTTCTGGAAAGTGACGGGAGAAATTATGGTCAATTTATCGCAACCGATGACGTTTCAGGCTGCTTTGGCCGCCTTAGATGCTGTAGAAAACCGCTCTACTTCGATGCAGCGAAGTGGCTCATCTCGAAGTGCACAGGCGGAAAGCACCAATCAGTCATCCAAGACACGAAATGGCACATCGTCGAAGAGCCATCATACTTCTAAGGACGATGATTTTGCCTTTGTTGATGAAGGTAAGTCATTCGTTGTCCTCAGAGCCCTTACACTTGAAGCTCATGCATCTGCACAAGTAGAGTACGATTCCTCCGACTCATTCTGTCTTGTGCCGTCCTCGAGCGACACTGCAAATGAAACAACCCGACTGAAGAAAGAAAACATGTCCTTGAAGGCTCAATTAGAAGTTATGGAGAAGCAGATGACCTCAGTGAAAAACCAGATGAGGATTCGGAATGAGCAAGACCAACAATTACGAGATAACATCATCCTTGCGAGAAAAGAGGTATGCCCGATGCTGTGCCTCTCTCTATGAAAGACAGGATGCTGAATTGTCATGTTTCATGTACAGGCACAAAAAGCAATGGCTGCTTCAACCACTCTAGCAAATCCATCGGTGCAATCTATGATGAGCCTTGCCGGTCTGAACATTAATAGCAACCCGCAACCAGCCGGTGGTCGAGACAGGGAAGCACAGTTGTTAAAAAGAATAAGAGAACTGGAAGATGAAGCGCGAGGGGTACGGACCGAGAACGAGAAGCAGGTAAGATCTAATATAACAAACGCAAACCAGAACCTGGAGCTGTTCTTACTGACTCCGCATCGCCTGGGCTTCGCAGAAAGCGATGATCGCGAAGTTCCGTGAGAGGTGGGAGCGCTTGAAGGAGTCGGCGAAGCGCAAGAAGAGTGCGAAAGCGGCTGGAGCTGCGGAGTCATCGAGTGTGCGGGAGCGAATCGACGAAGACCCGGAAGCGGAGGAGGCAGCGGCGGCAGCGGCAGAGGAGGATAGTCGCGCTGACGCATGAAAGTATCATGCTTGTAATTCAGCATTACAGCAACCGTGCAAGACACACAAAAGGAGACTCATATCTGTCTGTAACACAAGGAGTGTAACGATAGCAAAATCAAGCGGACATTCAGGTTGATCATGTAAATCACTACTTATGTTTGTATCGATATTTATCAGTGAATTTTTCTGGATATGACAATCTTGTCGAGGGAGAATGAGATTTATAACATGCCAAGGGTATAGCAGGCGTAGGAAGGTGAGAAGTATCACTCCGATATTTGTGTCGTACGAGGAAGTTAAGAAGCAATGGTGTAATTGATGTAAGCGATGTTATTGGCGTTATCTTGTTGATTTTTTCTCATTAGGCGGGGAAACTGTCCTTGGATGGAAGGATTTCGTACAAGCATGTTAGTCTCCTCCGGTGGTAATACCATGGGTGCCGATCTTCTGCGATCGAGAACATAGCCGCGACCGCCGAACGGAAGAAAGGAAGGAAGAGCTCAAGTGCCTGAACGGGTGGAAGTAAAGAAGCAGTCCGCTCTAGCGTGAACTCAGCATGCGGAGACGGAAGACAGCTATGCGGACGACTCAATGCCGGCCCGTCAAAAATAGGAGAGCATGCCACTGAAATATCTGTGGGTGACAAACGGTGATATCTCGGATGGACAAAGTGTGAGTTTACCTTTCATAGGCAATGTCGCCCATGTTCGAGGCAGAAGCTCTCGAGGAGAGCCAAGACCAGCATAAGTTCAGGGACAGCAATATACACCTAACCGTGTAGAAACCTTTCACGACTGTTGACCGTCGCTATCAGATTAGATTGCTGGGAAAGTTACTTCATACTGAGTTGGTGGGTTCATGATTGGGATGTCAATATGCAGTCCACCAGCCCTTCTGTTATGCGGAGGCTCGTCGTCATGATCGGTACGCAGGGATGTATTATGTCGGAATATGTAAGACGAATGAATTCCTACGGGTAATTTCTTCGACTTCGGTGGCAGTTCGAGAGTATCATGACTGCAGTACAATACATTGATATTTTGCGGCTGCACACCTATTCTGGTACAACAAGACCTATGAAGCATTTAAGAGTAGTTTTAAGCAAGAGACAAAAGTGAAATAGTACCTTTATACGAATAAACCAAAGTCGTGAATGTGGAAAGAACGAGCGGCAGCTAAAAAGGCGTCTTTGGCTACGTTACGTTCCTGCAGACCCGTTCCACCTCCTTCAGACTTAACAGGGATATTCACGCTAAATACAACATCCACGTTTTTGCCTTCTACTCTGTACAAAGCAAGCAGAATCTGTACTTCATCTGCGGTAGGTCGATTAAATTTTTTGATTTCCTGTGTGCCTTCCAGAAGGATGGGTGCAGGCGTTGCAGTAGGCGAGAGGTTTGTGTTACTCGTAGGCACTTGAACATCGCCAACGACACTCAATGTCGCATCGTTGTCATGTGCAAGTGAATCAAAATGAAATCTACAGGAAGTCAGTATCAAGGCTAGGGCTGATCGACGTCAGCTCAACCTGGCCGCTGCTTCTGGTTCGCTTGGTTCGACTCGAGCAAGGATTTCAACGATAAAGCTGACGTCCGATTTAGGAGAGATGTAGACCTCTTGAGTATCAGGTACTTGTCGCAAGTCTCTGTCGATTTAGCTGGATAAGTGAATTGGGCGCAGCTACGCGATAGCCCATGGGAGCTCACGATGCGTCAATGAATGCCGTAGGAAGTACCATTGAAATTGCGCCGCCAAACAGCTGTCGGGTAGAGGACATGATTGACGTGGCTTTCAGGGTTCTGGGCGGTAGATGTAGGAGATTTGGAATTTCAGAAGTATTGAGAGTGCAGTATGTAGCTGAGTACCGGTACATTCAAGTTGTGACGGTGTGACTTACAGATAAGGAAAGTCGCGTTCTGTCACAGTGACATCCTAGTACGCGTGCATGTTGTTCCTCTCTCGAACCGCGATGCCTATTCGTTTCTCCTTGCCATCATGGATTCTGCACGGCGAGGCCCGCCATTTCAACCCCTCGATCCTCAATCAAACATGAGATCAAACATGCAACCACCTATGACAGTCAAGAAGTCGGCAGGACCAAGCAGAATGAGACAGTCATTCGCTGGTCCTCAACAATTTCTAGGAGGACCTCGCCATTCTCTATATCCGTCTCAGAGCTTGAATGTCCCTCCCAGTGCACAGAAACCTGGTCCTTCAGCGTATGGTAGAACACCGATGCGCAAGTGAGCACTGCGTTGCATATGTTTAAGCACTGAACCGCTGTACTGACAGCATAACAGCAGTGTGATGCAGAAGGGGTCGGCTTGGGGCAGCGGTCGACAATCTATGATTCCACCCACTCCAGTTGTACCCAGCCACACGCTCAAAGATCCTAGGAACAACCGTGACAAGGCTGTACAGCAGCAAATGCGGAACACAATATTTTCTTGGTTACAAGAGAGTCAATTTCAAGGGACAATATCCAGACAGACGCTACTTTCACCAACAGCAAAGGACTTCAGGGGAATCTTCGAGCACCTGATCAATCTTCTGGATCCTATGTACATTTTTGGAGAGAAAGGCAGGAAGTTCGAGGACGAAGTAGTGCCGCTACTCAAAGCTTGCCAGTACCCCTTCGCAGACTCAATCGACAAAAAGTGGCTCGCTGCGCCAGCGAGTATGCACTCGTGGCCCTCCCTTCTCGCTATGATGCACTGGCTTGTAGAGCTGTGCAAGGTAAGGTCAACCTCCTCAGTCTGATTCTCGCAAGCTAAATTTACAGAAAACAGGCTCGGTTCGCTTATCTAGACAGCGGTGACCCAACGCTACAAGATGTAGAACAAGTGCCCACTGTATTTGATGATGACCATCACCATAATGCGCTAGCAATACAGTACATCGGGGACGCCTATGGAGCCTTTCTATCTGGTGCGGATGATTTCATCGAACAGGATCAATTCTTAGAAAATCGTTATGGTATGCATCTTCTATTCTTTTCTTTGTGCCCGATGTTTGACTTTTTGCTTCTCTTCCCTCAGTAAGCAAAAACGAAACTTTGCTACAGGAGTTAAATGCTCTGAAGAACGAACATGAAATGCTCGCTTTAGAGTACCACAGACTTACCGAGAAGCCCGTAAGTCGACCATTTCCTACTAATAGCTTAAATTAATTGATTTTACTAGCCACCGATTGTCGAACTGGAAACTTTGAATAAATCGACAAGGAACGATATGAGGAAGTTTGAGGAAGTGATCGCTCACTATGAAGGACGGAAGAAGAAGGTTCTCGATGCGATTGCTCGAGAAGAAAAAGATATAGCCTCAGAGAGTAAGTTGATGATTGTCCCTTCTGGAAGTGACAGTAGCTAATAGTGTCTAAAGCCGCTAACCTACAAAGGATGAGAGAAGAGCAAGAACGACTTGATTCTATTGTCAAAGACCAAAACCTCAGCCCCGAGGAAGTGGCTCAGATGAACAGCGAACAAGAACAACTATCTCGAACTCTGGAGGAATTGAGAAAGAAGAGCATGGAGACAAGCACTCATATGCGATCACTAGAAGTCTCATTGGCAAAACGTAGCGACAATGTTGAACAGGCGATCGACGAGTACACCGTGTTCCTGGATAAACTTGGCCTTTTTCCCACTGTTCCCCCGCCACTCCATCCAACGAACCTCTGCCTCGAAGTCAACTTTGCTTCTTCGGATCCGAAAGAACTTGTCAGGACAGTTGACGGCCGAGGAGCCGATCTAAAGAACGTCATAAAGGGGGCGCTGGACGCGGTCGCTGACTATAAGCGACGGGAAATTCAGAGATTGGAAGATGAGGTTGTGAACATAGAGCAAGAGCTGGACGAGGTAATGGTGGAGACGGAGCGAATCACAGAGCAAATACTAGACACAGAAAAGCGCGTGGGGAATATACATGAAGAAGCAGAAGCTATCCGAGTGGTGAGTGCATTATCTTTGTCTTCTTTTTTCTCCCACTGACAGAAGATGCCCCAGGCCACACAATATGAGGCTTCTGTGAGCAATGCAGAAGTGGAAAGAATGCAAAAGGAACTTGCGAATGCGAGGACTGTGGCGCTTGCGAATGGTGTTGGTATGAAATCTCGCTTGCAAGCCCTTCAGTTTGCGTAAGTGTCCATATGGTCGCTATCGCGAATGAAAATACTAATGCGTGTATATAATAGGTACCAGGAACAGATCGAGCGGGTTGATCGACTGAAAGATGAAACGATACGGATGATACTGAAAAGCAGTAGTGACATGGCAGCATTCAAAGAGGAGGTGTCAACGCACCTCAACACGCTTCGACAGTATACGGATGAAAATTAACACGCCAGATTGTCTTTTCTCTTCCATGTTGTACTCTGGAGTGCATTGTTGTTGTATACCTCTGTTAACTTATTTTTTTATCTGTGTAGGATCTTTTCAGCGGATAGATATGCAAAGTCCTGATATATGGAATACCGTGCTGACGGATATTTACTTCGACCTGTTCGGCATATTCAGCGAGGAGATGGGCCCAGCTGCCAGTACCATGGTACACTGAGCGTGCCGGACTTAGCCGGGGCAGCCCATAAAGGAGATGTGTTCAGTGGGTTGCTGTTATTGGCCTCCCACACCTTGCACATCGACCACGTCGACTCGCATCCGACTCCGCGACCGCTGTCGAGAAATGAACAAGTACCTTGGTAACACCTCCAATAGTGTATCTTCAACTGGCCTACATGTGGAGTGATGATGTCGCCACGGCTCGCAAAGGTACTCGTTACGGTCTCTCTGCCTCACACGACAGCTTACCGTGTACTCGAACATACCAGGGAGGGAAACCAGCCAAGAACAAAAATTGTACGGCACTCCCGCATAGCCTCTATCTCTCATACTGGTGGCCGTGTGTGATGCGCGTTGTCCCCTTGGTCGGTTTCGGGAGATATCAGGGCCCTCAGACCCGCCGTGGGTCGAATGTCGCCGCAACGGGTAGACTGCTCGCATCCGGCCTTAGAAATCGAAGTTATACGAATAGGAAAGCTCGTCAGATATTGCCGCCGCTCTGCATCAACTACCAATGAGGGACTTTGCATATTCTTATGTCCTCTGTCCTCATCTCCTGCTGGCGATGGCGCATCTCTTGGGAATGCACTCGGTACTAATGACGCGGTACGGTAAAGCGTACCGTTGTTAATGTTGCCTCTGCTATGGGTCTGCTCTATATCTCTGCCGAAGATGGATACTTTCGTCTCTGGGCCTTTCACTTTGCGGTCATGCTCTATATTCTCAATTTCATGCAGAAAGCCTTTGCAAAAACTCTGGATGTACAGCATATTGTTTGACTAGAGTGATCGAAATCTCGACAGGTATAATATATACAAGGAGAATACTTGTTCTCTCTATATGTTAGCCGGAAGCGATCTGGCAGCTTGCCGAATCCATGGGAGCGCCTCTCATGCACTTTCTGGGAATGCGCCATTGCTGTTCAAAGATTGGGCCCATCACTATCGCGTGGTATGAAATGAGATTTCAAGACCTTTGATCTCACGGAAACCGTTGCTGGTGTGAACGGATAAGGATCGAAGCTGTGGCTCTCCTCCTGGACATTTAAGATCGGAGGAGAGCGGTTCAGACTCCTTGCTCCGAAAGTCGCCCATCCCTTCTACCCAAGGCTCTCAACGATATGTCCTCGAGAACGCCTACGGATGCTACCGTCCCCGCGTACAGCGACGCGGAGAAGGGCTTGATTGACATTCATGCCCCTCATCCTACGACTACAGTGCCTGCTTCGGCCTTCAACGCCCATACGACTTCATATCCTCTGGATGAGAAGAAAGCCGACCTAACTTCGCCTACTTTGTTCCCCCCTCCGCTGGAGAAGAAGGAAGCGCCTCCGCCCGCAGCCAAACCGTCACCTAAGAAGAAGAAGAAGGCGTCGAAGTGGGTTCTTTGGAGGCTCTGGTTCAACACATACAGGTTTGTAGTCTTATTGTCCAAAAATCTATTCGTGATTCACAAACATTTCGCAGGAAATTCTTCACTTTCGTCTTCACCATCAATGCTGTCGGAATCGGTTTAGCTGCATCAGGGCACTGGCCGTATGCTGTGCGCTACTCTGGTGCTATGGTGCTGGGAAACTTGTTCTTTGCTATCTTAATGAGGAACGAGTTGTTCGGTCGTTTCTTGTACTGGTTCGTGAACACTTTCTTTGCTAAGTGGACGCCGCTGTGGTGGAGATTGGGTTGCACATCGGTTCTTCAGGTAATCCTAATCAGCATACCTCTCATGATAGTTATTTAATACAAAGGTTCACTAGCATCTTGGAGGCATTCATAGCGGCTGCGCTTTGTCTGGCACGCTCTGGCTGATCCTTAAAGTTGTGGATACATTCCGCAATCGTGATGTTAGTCACGACTCCATTCTTGCGGTGGGAGTGGCAACAAACTTGGCGGTTGCTGTTAGCGCAGTGAGCGCCTTCCCTTGGGTTCGCAACACACATCACAAGTGGGTTTTTTGTTTGTTTTTGTGCAGCCCGTGCTGACTGTCAGCGTTCAGCGTCTTCGAGCGCCACCATCGCTTCGTCGGCTGGGTTGGCATTGTCTTCACGTATGTTCTTTTCTATGTAATGTCAACTTTATGCTTAAAGGGCGTACTTCAGGTGGATCTTCGTCATCCTTGGAGATAGCTACGATCCGACCACTCGTACATGGCAACCGAATGGCATTCATATCGCTCATCAACAAGACTTTTGGTTCATCTCGGGAATGACTGTTCTGTGAGTAAAGCTTGTCCCAAGTTCCACTAAGAACGCCCAGCTTAATCTGTTGGCATCAGCGTTCTCATCCCGTGGGTCTGTGTACGTGAAGTGCCTATCGACATTGAACTGCCGTCTCCAAAGGTTGCAATTGTGCGTTTCAGGCGTGGTATGCAGCAAGGTCTTCTTGGACGAATCTCTCGTTCTTGCATCATGGAGTACCACGCTTTTGGCATTATCTCTGAAGGAACTCACTCAAAGTACCACTACATGATTTGTGGTGTGCAAGGCGATTTCACACGCAGTCTCGTGAATGATCCCCCTCCAACACTCTGGACGCGTGAACTCAAGTTTGCGGGAGTTTCCAACACCTCGACGCTCTACAAGCGCGGCGTTCGTATCTGCACAGGTACCGGCATCGGAGCGGCACTGTCGACGTGTCTTCAGAGTCCCAACTGGTTCCTTATTTGGATTGGAAGCGACCAGGAGAAGACCTTCGGACCTACTATTTCTGGCTTGATCCACCGACACATTGGACCTGAGAGGTGAGTGGACCTTCATATATCTTCCGCGTCAGATGTGCTGAGTATACTTCTATTAGGTTGCTGCTGTGGGATAGTAAGGCACGAGGGTGAGTTGATCCGTTAGTGTGGTTGGTGAGAGTTGCCCCTCATACAACTTCTATCCAGTGGCCGTCCCGACAGTATGAAAATATTAAAGGAAGCGTTCTATACATGGGAGGCAGAAGGTATAATTTCAGCTACCGGTGGGAAGTCATCGCTAATTCTCGCCGTCTATAGTTGTCTTCATTACTTCGAACTACATTGGTAACTCAGAAATTATGCAAGGATGCAAGGAAGCAGGCATCCCCGCGTTCGGCACGCTATGGGACTTCGTGCGTACCTTTCACACATAGACTTTACACTACGGCCACTAATATTATCTTTGCTTCCGAACAGTAATTGGCTTGGTCTGACCGACGCTTCGCATTTTTCTGTCTATTCACGCATTACCTTAGAGAGCAGAAGGGTGAACGGTCGATAGTCTACGGTAGCCCACTCGCACGCAAATATCTATGCTTTCTTGTAATCTTAATGGATTTCACCTTGTACAGTATGTGGAGCACACGGGCCTTCAATCTTCGGTCGTTACAACGTCAAAGTTACCAGTGATGGACTGATGTTCCCGTCCGCCGCAGTACTTATGATGATGGATGGGTATTGCATATGTGGGGTTATCGGATGTAGTCTATGTGCAGTTACGTGGTGGCCATCGATGAAAACCCTCGCGGTGTCTATCGCGATGCTGGGCGTGCAAGCACTATCTTAGGTTACATACCAACGTTCTTCACTGGTTGTTCACACTCTCGTGGGACGCGCAGGCGGATGGAAGGAAGACATCTCGCACGTATAAATAACAGTGTGCGCCGCGCCAGGGTCCAGCGTCTTCTCTTCGGTGCTTCGCCAGCCTGTCGCGTCGATATGATTTGCGTCGACGATGCCTTTTATAGGCAAGAACGCGAGTTGGGACCCACAGCGTGAGGAGGCGTCTGAGGCAACCGTGTCGCATAATTTGCGAAATCTGGCTAGTGCTCAGGCGTGGTCCAAGGATGTAATGAGTCGATGAAGGATATCGGTTGCAGAACTGATAACATATTAAGAGTCCTCCTATGACTGCGCGAATGATAGTAAATGGAGCATGCTGTTTGTTTTCAAGAAGTCCGAGTCGCTACGTTCTGCTCTGATAGTCTAGCGAATGTTAGCTCAAATTGAAGATGGCAAGCATGTGCGCAATAATTCTGTTATCACCAACACTCCCAAGGATGATAATGAAGATCCGTTCGTCACCGGACAGCAAGTCCGAAAAGGCAAGACGACAAAAGAGTCAAAGAACTTAGAAAACAACCAGGACACGGTTGAACCGGTACACAAAGCACCCGTAAGGCAGGCCCCTCGAATGTTGTTGACTATGAGGTAGAGAGTTTCGGAAATAGTTCATATTGCACAGCCGTTTTTATATTATACAGTGATCAATGGATAGAGAGACGTATAGACATGTAAAATGATACTGAAGTAAAGCGAGGGCGAGAAGGTAGTAATCGAGATAGATAGATCAAGGAGGAAAGACGAATGAGATAATGTACACGGAAGATGACGCAGGGAGGTAGAGGGTAGGTAGACGTGGTGAGTCAGGAGTAGGTCTTCCTAAGTCGCTCCTGCTGTTCACTAGCGTGTGCAACACGCCGAAAAGGTGAGGGGAAAAGAAAGATGAAATGGGATGATAGACAACAGACAACACAACGCGATCCCGAACTTCTGGTAGATACACATACAGGTACAGCTGTATGTATGCATACGTATGTACTGCGAAAAATAGAACGCGGCCGGTACAATACAATTATTAACATGATCAAGGATCGAGAGGGGATATATGAGAGGATCGAGAGCGGGGATCGAGCTGGCCTAGTGCGTATCAATCACAAGGGCAGAAGAACAGCCTGCCGGGCGAAAAGAAGAGTGAACGGAAATGTACTAGAAGACGGAGGCGACCACGAAGAACGTAGGATCGCAAGATGTATGTGTGGGTAGGAGGCCCCGTTGTATCCTTATCCTTTGTTCACAAACCAGGAACGACCCAGAGTTGCGGGATGTCTGGAGTTGTAGAGCTAAAGATTCGGCACAGCAAAATAAAGAGGGGGGGGGGGGGGGGGGGGGAAGAGAGGGGCTGGCGGATAAGAAAAGGAAGTATACAGGATGTACACCTGTGAGGTAAGACAGGGATGAAACACACTCAAAGCCAGAGGAACACCTGACGAACGGGTGCGTTCAGATAAAGCAGTACTCCTCAAGGACTTGACCCGGCTTGCCCATCCACTGCCAGCGCCGGCCAGGGTAGATCGTCGTGTTCGGTTCAAGACGAATTCCACGTCTGCCTAGCTCAGTGACGATGCGAGCGATGTTGCGAGTATCCTGTTTAAAAGTGCCATGTAGAGTACGATCTGTCAGTCAGTAACTCGCCATGACAGCAGCTAAGATTGTATATAATGAACAAAGGATAGAAATGAAGATGTGTCCTGAAAAGTAAAAGCATAGAATGTCATGGAATGAGCTTAACGCCTACTCCGCACGCTACTGAGCGGACCGCAACCAATGCGCCCACCCTTCCCAGCGATTGGAGGGTAAAGAAGGGACGAGAGTGTCGTAGGAAATGGAATCGGGAACAACTAGTAAGCGGACGGTGTACTCACATCAATACCACTGTGCTGGCGCCCCACGAACGCCGGTAGACTGAGCGCGCGAAGTTGCTGCGAAATGTTCATGGATCGCCGCTGTGGAGGGACGGAGAAAGAGGTTTGTCAGTGTCCGTCCCTTCTTGCCAATTCATGCATAATGAATTTATCTGAGCAGTAAATATGATGTAGCACACGGCCTGTGAGATAGCCTCACAGACTCTGCAAGAGTCCGCGGATGTACCTATCAACTGCGCAGATTTGCTGAGTTGAATGATTGCTTTATATACGAGGTGTTGCGAAGTGGTTGAACACAGTTTTATGCTCACACTGATGACCGAGGAACTTTTGCTAACACTCACCCTTGGGAACGCAACGTACTGTTGCTGTCGCGCTGCAACGGCGGAAGCACCTACCTCCTGCAAGGTGAGGTAGTAATTCACCGTTTTGCGCACATCGAGTACGTCGCCTTTTAGCCAATCTGGCATTTGAATCTATAGGTTACGAGGTATCTTTCTTTACTTCGTGCTTCTTTATTCATTACATGTTATGCTTACCTTGGAGATGAAGCACTGCTTGACAACAAAGTCTCGGATGTCAAACGGTCCGTCTGTACACCTTCAGCAATAAGCATTGTTAACTCAATGGTGTACGATACAGGCGATTACAAGTACGTACCATGTAAATCTCTGTAACTTCTGGCCGGTCACTGCGTCAATGAGACCATTCCTAACCATAAACTCCCTGAAAGATTCAAGGACTTTCACGAATTTCGGTGCACGATTCACGTCGGCCTATCAATAACATCCTAGTAAGCCCATCTTCTAGTCATCTTGAAACCTTCCGGCCTCCGACTGCTCTTGATGAAGTCACATACCTGGGTGATACCAGTCAAAGACGTACAAAATGCTGACAGTTCGGGTTTCCATGTTGGCTTAACGAAGGACCGGAACTCATCAGCTGTGTATAGCTCCTTTGCACGCCCTTGCTTGTCCTTATTTCTCCACCGAAGAAGACATACAGGCCACTCCTAGCATATCCGGTTAGTAATTAGTAACAAAGATTGCGGGATTTTCCGAAGTAGACGGGAGAAGATTGGCCATCATGCACGAATGTATGCAAGCAATATGTGGCGTGGATGAGGTGCTTGGGCGCTTAAAGGACCGAAGTCGCGTGCGCGACGTGACAGATCCCCCAGCACACACGTCGCAACAGCCCCCACAAAGCGAACGGGGAGAATGGTGCGGGAAATGAGCAAATCAAGAGAACATGAAAACTCACGATGATCTCATTTGGCCAGTTGAAATCTGTGCCCTCCTTGCATGTTGCCTCGACGTCAAGTACGAGGAACGCGTCGTACGGCTGCTTTACAGGCCAAGGCACTTCAGGTAAGTTTAGAACCGGTGTCTCAGACGTCGTATGCGGTGCTGGAGAAGAAGTATGAGGAGGTGCAGGTGCCGCCGAAGTAGGGGCTACGGGTACGCGGTCGGATGAAAGAGTGAGTGTGGCGAGGTCGGGTAGCGGAAGCTGGACAGCGCGGGGGAGGGTCGTGGCGATCATGGCGTACAGACTGGCGAAGAAGCCTTTGCGCTCGGGTTCTATCCCGGAATCTTGTTCTTGCTCTACTGTTTGTGAAGACGAAGTGGTACTAGTGGAAGTGGTTGCAGTAGAGGTTGAAGTTGCAGTAGAGGCTACAGAGGTATCGCGTGAAAGGCTACTTGGGTGAGCAGGCTGTCCGCGCGACTGCCTTTCGTTCTGCACAAGTCTTGCAGCACCTTTCCTCCTGGCCTTTACACCTTTCCTAGATACAGGGCCAACACGAGCGCTCCGGTTTACTTGGATCTTTGCAATCTGGGTGTCGTTAAAGGAAGCAGAATGGACAAATCGAGTCACAAGCCTGAATGTGGCGAAAATGAGAGTGAGGAGGAGAAAGACTGAAAGGAAAGCGAGAAGGGCGTCTTGGTAGGAGTCAGGATATAGTATACGGTTTGGAAAGAAGGATAGATAGTAATGGGGGAGGTTATAGGAGAGCATGGCCAGGATAACCACAGCTGTTATCTCCTTTTCTTCAATACACTTCCGACTCTACTTTACCATGCGTGCGAAATTTGTGTCCCTTATCGGGTAATTATTGCCTTTAATTCTCCATTCGCTCTTCTCCTTTCTCCTCAGACATCTATAAGCTTCCGACACACAGCAATGTCCGCTACCCGCGCAGATGATCTAGGCGACGACTATTTGCCAGACGGGCTGGTCGCCGACGATCCAGACGACGCAGTCTCGCTCGAGTCCGACGAGGACGAGCCCGAGTTCACAGGTCTCTCTGCAGATGCTGGTCCAATCACCGCAGCTTCTGCTGGCACCCACTCCGCCAATACGGACGATGCTGTTAAGGCAAAGAAGCGTAAACGTAGGGAAAAGGAGAAGGAGAAGAGGCTAAAGGTGCGTTAGTCCATGCTGCGCTTTAGCTTGGGGACGCTATTCTAACTTGCCAACTCAGAAACGCAAATTATTAGACTCGGCTACTGTCCCTTCTGATCAAGTTTCGATTGCGGCGCAGTCACCTTCTGTCTTAGTAGACTATTTATCAAAATTACAAGCCAGATCATATCCTAAACTATCTGTTGTGGAGCTAGAAGACATACGAATACCAGGTACAGAGTCAGAGCTTCCTACGAAAGCCTTGACTCCTATCAAACTAACGGTATACAGAGAGTGCTATAGCAGATACTACCGCATGGACCGCGCCTCGGACAGTCGACCAGCTCGGTAACTTTATTGCCAAAGGTCCGTGGACATGACTATATCCCGGTTCTTGATTCGCTGACCTCCTATCTGACGCATAGTCGTCCCGACACTCAAAACCCGGCTCACGCAGCGGTCCAAAGACAATGGCGCGCCGACTCTACTTTTCATAGCTGGCGGAGCGCTGCGGGTAATTGACTTAGTTCACGCTCTGAAGAGCAAGACGATCCGTGGCGAGAAGGGCGGCGACGTGGCAAAGCTCTTTGCTCGGCATATCAAGCTTGAGGACCATGTCACTTACCTCCGGCGCACAAAGATCGGTTCAGGAGTCGGCACACCCGGGCGGATCGGAAAATTGCTTTGCGAGACAGGTCGGGCGTCGCTTTTACTTCTCAGTTTTCAACGGACGCATTATTGACCCGAG
The DNA here is from genome assembly GCA_910574455.1 of Trichaptum fuscoviolaceum. NCBI lineage: Eukaryota > Fungi > Basidiomycota > Agaricomycetes > Hymenochaetales > Trichaptaceae > Trichaptum > Trichaptum fuscoviolaceum. The sequence continues at coordinate 1,947,050 of CAJSYZ010000001.1, forward strand.
CTTTTTCTCTGCAGACGCACTGTCGACGTCCGCATTAACGCACATCATGCTCGATGTCTCCTTCCAGGACGCGAAGAAGCGGTCAATGCTTGACATACCGGAGACGCGCGACGAAACCTTCCGTACAGTGCTGGGTGCCGAGTCTGTCCGGGAGGGCATTCGTAATGGAAAGATCCAACTGGTCCTATTCTGACCGTTCCTCTTCCTGTCTTTGTGATATGCTCTGCACAAGTCGGGTTTGTTTACTCATTCCCTTTTCATCACACATTTTTATATCATTACACTGACTTGCATTATGCATCACTTATTTTCCAGTTTTTATGCATCCTATAATATGTTCTGTGATTAATTTACACCGCAATGTATACGATTCGCAAGTAAAGGAATAGATGAGTTATGAGTAGGTAGATGATTAAAAGCCCTTGGGGTTCGTCCGTAATGTTAACTATAGCAATGACAGTTGATGAGCAAGCGCAATGGGAATGATATAACTACGCACCCGAGTGAACTTAGGGACCTTATGAATACCCTTGCGATATCCCCGAGCGTGCGGCGAAAATGCTGTATATTTGTCTCGAGCAGGCATCTCATGCTCTTTCGGTAATTCCAAAGCCTTGTCCTGATCATACAAAGAGCCAGTTTCAGATTTTCTTCATGCGTGCTAATAAGATAACGGGCGTACCAAAGCTGCGCATTGCACCCCACTCGCACGAACAGTCTCGATAACCTCATCCACCATTTTTAATCGTTTCCGTTGGTTTGCTTTGCGTGTGACGGACAACTTCCATGGCGTTTTCCTATGGAAGTTTAGGCATGAGTGATAGAAATTAAAGAAATACTTTCATATAAGAAGCACCATAAGAGACCCCCGAAGCTAACACGCGATGCGTGAAATGGACCAAACATGTCTGGTGGAGAAGAGGTTATGAGCACTGGCAGAAGCAAACTTCGTCCACTGGCACTGGCAGCCGGTGATGACGTAAGCTAGCCTAGTAGTAGCAAGCCCAGACATAGTGCCTTCAAGTTCTGTTTGAGTGACCAGCTTCTTCTCCGCCACATTCTCTTATTTCGCTCCCTCATCTCTGCATCTCACAGACAGGAAAGGTGGTGAAGAAATATGGCAACTGTAGACGTGCAGCGGCCGTTAACGAATGGCCATGGAGTTGCGAACGGTCACGCGCATGGCGAGGACGTCGAGATGAACGGAACAGAAGGAAGTGCAGCAGCGAACGGGGACGCTGGCGCTGCATCAGGCAGCAGTGGTCCGAGGTTTGCAACAGGCCTTATTCTCCCCCCGCCTGACATTAAATGTGAGTGCTGACTTCAGTTCTCGTGTCATACAGTTCTTGACCTCCATTCTCTAAACCTCAATCAACTCGCACGTTTCTTGACATAACGATATCTACAAAATGAATTTCGCGAACGCCGAAATTTCTCTAATTAGCCATCATCGACCGTACGGCGTCTTTCGTCGCACGCTCTGCGAATCCTCTGCAGTTCGAGGACAAAGTCCGCGAAGGCCAGCGCTCAGATCCAAAATTTTCGTTCTTGAACCCGGCCGACCCATATCATGCTTACTATCGGCACAAAATGGCGCGAATATCGCAAGGCGAGGAAGACGAAGCCGTACCGGACAAAGAAAAGAGTCAGGAACCCTTGGTAGCAGAGGAGCAAGTGAAACCTCAAGGAAAAATCGGTGTAGAGCCTCCACCTGCGGAATTTGTGCTTGACGCACCTCCCGTGAGCGCTGTCGACCTGTGAGTGACTTAAAAGTCCATCTCTTTACTCAGGAAGGTCCTGACCATTTGCTATATTACCGTAGCGATACTATAAAGTTAACTGCTCTTTTCACTGCCCGCCGTGGTCGTGCATTCATGTACGCGATCTCGCAACGTGAAGCGCGGAATTTTGAGTTCGAGTTTCTCCGACCTACAAGTCCACTTTTCGGCTACTTCAATGCGTTGGTCGAACAATACTCGAAAGTCCTCCTCCCACCACCAGAGCTACGGGAGAAAATCACGCGTGGTACGGAACCTGACGCTCGATGGAAGATGCTTGAGATCAGTCACCAGCATGCAGAATGGGAACGTGCTAGACGGGAAAAGGAGAAGAAGAGACACGACGACAAGGAGGCTGAAAGGAGTGAGTCCTTCATGTACCATTCCTATGATGGCTGCCTCTAAGAACTTTTGCTTTCAAGTCGCTTTTGCTGAGATTGACTGGCATGATTACGCCATTGTCCAGACAATCGAATTTACAACTGCAGACGCATCATTAGAACTGCCACCACCTATGACTCTGGACCAGATGATCAGTAGTACACTTGCACAGAAGAAGATGGCGGCAATGATTATGGAAGACACAGCAGAACAAGTCGAAGCTGTCAGAGCACAACACGCTGCCGCGGAGGCTGAAGCTGCATTAGGAGTGGGTTCTGCGGGTCCTCGCCCTGATGGGATGGATGTTAGTGACGATGAGGACGGTGAAGCGAATGAGCGGAGGAGGCGGGATGAGGAAGAAAGGCAGAGGGAAATGGAACGAGCACGGGCCATCCAAGCTACTTCAATGGATTCCTCGGGCCCCATGAAAATTCGTACGGATTATGTGCCAAAACGTAAGTCGTGAAGCTACAGTTCAGTATTCAGACTACTGACTTGAGCGCTGCATTACAGTCGGTTCAAAGGCGGGCAAGGTCACAACAACGACATGCTCTGTCTGCGGGCAGCAAATACCAGTAGACGAGTTGCAAGAACACATGCGTATCGAACTGCTCGATCCACGGTGGAAAGAACAGCGAGATCAACTCGAAGCACGTCGTGCACAGCTCACCGAATTACAGCGCGGTGCAAACGTCGAGTCGTCGCTCAAGTCACTTGCACGCGCCCGTGTCGATATCTTCGGCACGGAGGTGGACGAGGAGAAGCGCAAGCGCGAGGAACAAGCGCAAATTGCGCAGCGCAAGGAACGCGAGAAGGTTGTGTGGGACGGTCATACAGCTTCGAAGGACAAAACACTCGACAAGTTCTCAACGAACGTGAATTTCGAAGAGCAAATTGCTGCCATTCATCGTGCAAAGGGTCTTGGCCCGTGAGTCCAGTTCTATAATTCTAGTTATGTCTTACTCTGAGCTGACGGTCGTTCTTATAGAATCGATGCATCAATAGGACCTGGGATCGGTCCAGCTGCCGGACCAGGCGTCGTACCCTCCTTACCTCCACCTCCCCCCTCTTTACCAGCTCCTCCCCGTGTTGCATCCACTACACCAGGCGGAGCGCCCAACCCCGCTTTCGATGCAGCGACTATCTCTGCTGCGCCGCAACCTGCATCGATCTACGCCGCCGCACAGCCCGCACCAGTCATGCTCCCGCCATTGCACTACCAGCCCATGGACGCCGCACAGCCGTTCGGGTACCAGCCACCACCCGGGCCTGGTATGGGCCCGCCGGGCATGCACCCCGCGCGACTCGCTGCGCTTGCGGGCTCGCCGCCTCCCCCGCAGGTGGGTATGGTGCGTAGTGCAGACCAGATGGAGGGCAGTGATGGGATCCCTCCTGCGAAGAAGCAGAAGGTCGCCCGTCTACCTGGTGGGCAGTACTATCCTGAGGATGATTGGATAAACCTCCACCCGGTAAGCGGACTAGGTGTACATTTTTTCCATTGTTATATCTAATGCATCTGTTACCCTTCTTGCTCTAGCATCCCATTTCAATACAGGTACAACTTCCCAATGACTCAACAAAACCAGAATGGAAGCTCGACGGCAGCGTGGTGACACTGCCTGAGATCCCGGTGACATTCCTCGTCTCGACTCTGCGGGACCATCTCGTGCGACACATGGGAAGCAGCGTACCCCTCTCACGTATTATCCTCTCGTTTAATGGCAAGATGCTCACCAACGCAAACAAGCTTGCGTCCTACAACATCGAGGATGAGGACCTCCTTGTCCTGTCCGTTCGTGACCCGAAGAAGAAAAAATGAACACCTTAGGAAGCGTCGTGGAGGTGTGCCTGTCGTATGCTACCGGGTTATCTTAAAGATCGACATTACCGTGGCACAACCTATTTTGCCTTTCGCCCACTTATGTGCTTCTTCTCCGGTTCCTTGCCTGTAAGCTATTACGCTCATATTGAATGTAAATATGAATCTACGAAAACATCATCGTCATAATTGCTCTAGACCTGCACGAAAAATGAGAGTTCAAGCCTGGGCTTAGTCTCGGCTGTCAAGCATTTTCATAAAGCTTCGATCATTTGACCAAAAAGTGTGTATCAATGCGTATGTGTGGGTATGTAAGTACATGATTTGGTGAACTGATGCGTTATCGCTACATGAGACGCGAGCTGTACGATTTTGTGCTACTTCTTTTAAGGAAAGATGCATAATGTTTGATGCTATTGATGATGCGAAAGAAAGAGCCAGAAGGATAATAAACACAACTAAAACCCGATGCCGATGTGCCCAGAGCGAGGCGAGGAAAAGAAACCAAATGAAATGTAAAACGTTGCGCGAACCGTCGGCGTCGAGAGCAGAGACCAGTGATGTCACCTTTCTGTTTGCTCAGATATGACCGGTCCGCAACCTAATGTCCCCCTGATATCGCACTACCAGCATCTCGTTCGCCCTTCTTTTCTCCCCTGCCTGACGTGACTGAATGTGTATTGGATGTCCGCGCAGGTGCTGGCGAGTGTGTGCCTGATGTTACCGAGGTCGACGATGATGAAGGAGGCAAGCCGTCCCGGGCATTCCTGGTCGGCACAGTGCCGATTCCGTTGGGCGGTGGTATGGGCGACTTTATGCTCGCGACGCTGTTCCTCTTTTCCCCGTCTTTTCGTCTGAGGGAGCCCGAGGACGATCCGGGAATCTGCGAGTTCGCGCTTCCGATCGACATGGGCACGGTGTCGCGGAGCCAGCGCTCTTCCTCCTCGCCGGGTGTGCGCGTGTTCGGGTATGGGCGGCGGAACACGCTTTCGGGCGACTGAAGCAGCGGCGAGTTCTGCAGACTTGGTGGGACGGGGATGTCGAGTGCGCCAAGGGGCTGCAAGAGCGATCGGTTGCGCATCATGCCCGGATGCTGCGCGTGTTTTGGGGAGCTCGGTGGGTAAGCTTTTGATAGCTGTATATTGCGCGACGTCGGCGGTGCTGAGGACGACGACGGCGGATGGAATGTGGACGTGGATATAGAAGCAGATGAAGGAGGGTAAAGAGTAGAGACGGAGGGGGCGGGCTGATTGAGGGGGCGAGGATAAGGCCGTTTGATTCGAAGCTGGGTTGGACTCGAAGTGCCAGTAGTCTGACTGGACATTCCCTTTTAGCCCTTTCCCTTTGTCGCTGCGCCCGATTGCGAAACTCGTAGCGTCCGAGACCGGGGTCTCAATGTTCTCTGCCAATCCTTCGCCGTCGTCGTCGTCTACAGACAGGCAACGTGCTCGTGCTGGCAGATAGGGTGCTGAGGGACACAGACGGCTGAGACAGTCGTCCGGGTGTCCGCCGAGACACTTTTTTGAAGCGCGCTGCTTCTGCTGCCGGTGTGCTCGTGCTCAGCGCTCAACAGTTTGGTGGTAGTGGCAGGGCTGCGGCGTTGGAGCTGTATGTGTGTTTATGGGTATACCGATACTTTGCGCGTTGCTTGCCCTATGCTCCTCTACCCAACGAGGGTGTGTGCTGTCTCTCGCCTCGCACGCCTGCTGCCTGGCTCGTTGTCCGTTATCAGCGTGCACCGGTCGTTAATAGTGAGCTACAGGCCAGCGATCCTTATGGAAGGGATATGAAGGCAGGTCGACAAGGCACTGTAGGAGAAATAGGACTCGAAACGGGTGAAGCAGCATACTTATTGGACTCACAGAGGAAGAATGAATGAACTCCGAACAGAAATCCGGATAGGAAAGGAACAAGGTTAGGAAGAGGTGCAGAAGTCTTGAGCTCAACTTGGTCTGACCAATGTTACCAATAATAATAGCCATATATATCTTGACAAGCCAAACTTTCATAAAACGTCCGAATGTTTCTCTCTCCCATCGCCTTGTATTGTTTGCAACTACTAAGAAGTAATCACCTGCTCAAATGTCTGCTCATTCTTATCTAGCGAAGGTGTGTTTGTCGCCTATCCGAAATTTGTCCCCTGATTGTGCGTACATGTACGTCCAAGGCCACGCTGTCGCCCTTGCATATTTGACCATCTTAAACTCAACTTAAAGAAGGCTGTTCTAGTTCTCAATAGGACGCTATCGTGATGGCGCTTGCAAGTCTTACTTTTGAATGCATCGTTAATAGGCAAGGTTGAAACTTTGAACTCGATTTCGTACGAGTTCACGCCGTTCATCAAACCCACGCACCAGATCTGTCCTACCTGCTGCATTTTCTAATGCGCAAAGTCATGGCAATCGACAGAAATAGAAAGAAGTTGCCTGGCCATCTTCCATCTTAATCTCACGTGAATCACCTCGGAGTGCACTGGAAACAAAGAAAAACGAAGAAATGAGGGAAACGGGGTGTGTGTACAATTGCTAGTAGGATTTCATAGATCAAATTAAGATGGCTACAGATAAGAATCACGATACAAAACATGCTGGATGTCGAGAAAATTATGGTAGAAATGTCCGGTTGACGTTCAAAAGACTTTCCTGCAGAGAAGTGCTGCGACTAAAACGAGTAAGACGAGAATAGCGGCATCCAAAAGAATCGGAGGCCGGGATTGCGCCGAAGACACGATGGGAATTGCTTCCGGTATAGCAGACGAAGCAGACGCAGATCCAACTGTGCTTGCTGCCGTACTGCTTTGAATAGTGATGGCTTCGGATTTCGGCTGAGACACAGTGTGTGGGTGTGGCCTTCGGTGAGTAACAGATGCATTAGCCTGAGCCTCGGATGTGGAAGTGCTGTTCACAAGACGGGAGGGAGAAGGAACCACGGGCTCTCCAGCTGACCGGGCTGGTTCTGAGTGACTCATCGCATCGTGCAGCGGTGTTTCCGTGTTGGGAGTTCCAAGTACTTCCGAACTCTCTGTATTGACCTGATCCTGTTGTTTAGCATGCTTCCCTTTGACCGTCGGAACATTCGAAGCATCGGACAGCACGACGTCCGGTAGGTGCTTAAGATTCGCGACCTTGCAATGTGGGCAGATCCATTCGCGTGACCTGTAAGAAACATTCGATGTGCAGGAGGTTAGTATCATGGCTGCGGGCTTTCAACGATGTGGCGAAGCATTCGCCTTCAAAGCGGTGGTGCGAAGGAGAAGCGGGAATGATTCATCACGTACAATTTAGCAAGACGCCTTCGCTCAGATGAAGGTGCTTCCATGGATCCAACACCCACCGCGGCTTGACCTTTTAGAGGGAAGAAGCCCTGAAGGCCGATAATAGCTGCATCGCATTAATTCAACAAATAGGAGCTAAGTGGCGAGAAGAAGGGTGCGTGCCTGTTCGTACGCCCCATGCTGGTTGCCACAGCTCTTCATGATCTAAAAGGTGCAAAAGTTCTCTTAGAATTCACCCGTGATCTGCGGATTTGCTGCGGTACGTACAGTTGGTAAAGCTGATGCAGATCTGTACGTATTACACGCGTAGTTAGAGACATACTTAAGGTATACGGATTGGATGCCTTGAGGCATACCTGTGTGTTTGTCTCGAATCGCCCACTTGGAGTGAGCATCATGATGGACGGCGGACGGAAGGGATACTCTGCTGGCAGGATGATTCGGAAGTGGTAGAGTCCGCCCTCGAAGTCCGTCTCAGGTGGACCTCGTATTGTACAATGCCACTCCTATAGCAAGAGCGCCACGATGAGCTTCAATACGTTCGCTCAGTTCATGAGGAATACTCACGAATAAGTTATCCTGCAGATGGGTACAAGATCAATACATGTCGCGAACTGAAGTCTCCAGCCCTTCACTCACCTCTAAAGGGGCAGCTGTATAGTCTGTAGAAGGATCATTCGCGAGCTCGCGCGCCTCCTGCATTATTCGCTTCACAGCTGTCCGAGCAGTACCCAGTCATGTCAGCCTTACTTCCACGTATCATATTAATCTCACAAGGTTCACCAGAGTTGTTCTTGTTGTGGGAAGTCCGGGTGGCCATAGTACAGATCTAGCTTTATTATTGTGTTCTAATGAATGTTAGGCTTCTAGCAAAATAGATGGACTGAGTAGTTGAGAGAACAGAAAGATAAGAGGTGTCGCGGTGGTGGAATGTGTTAGCTCGTTATAATGACGCTGTGCCGGCTAACAGTACACTATTACACGTAGTAAATGCCAGGTGTCCCTGAGAAAAATCGCACGTGATCAATTCTTCCACCAACAAATATTTTTGCCAGCTTCGTTTCTCAACGCTTTCCATAAGCGAGCCTCAGCGCTCGGATTGCTTTTCTCGTGAAGTGCTGAGCTCCGGAAAGCTCTAGCTAAGATTGTTAGAGAGTATAGGGAATGCATATCAAGAAACTTAAAGTCAGGAAGGGCCGAGGTGCGTGCTCTTTACCATGCTACTTTTCCACTGTACTCACAAGAAACACACATGAAGCTGCCTACCAGACTCCTTGCGCTGCAGAGACACTGGCCATGCTCAGCTGCTGGGCTGCAAATAAGGATATCACCAACGTCGGCGAATGCGCAACCGCTGCGAAGACACTGAGCGAGTGCATGCGTACCAGCGTAAGTTTCATGTTCTCTCGCCGTAACTTCCCGACACACGCGTACCACTGTGCCCCTTTTCATCTCGATTTGCGTTTCGCGGAGAAGATCCTTCATATGATGTGGGTTGTGGATAATTGGAGCTGATGACTTGCGCGTGTTGTAGACTATGGGAGCGAAGCGGAAACAGACTACGATCAACTTTCACCTTGCACGGCTCCAGAAGGTCCTCAAATGAAGGCCTACACCGTTTTCCGGACATATTTTTCTCAACCGATAGTAGTGTTCTAACGCGCTTCAGGCCCCAGAGCCACCTAACGCCAACACAGATGAGCCAATCGATAGAAACGTAGAGGGTGTGTTGATTCATGGAGAGATGTTGGGAAGGTTTAAATTATACTCCTACATAGTGACTGTATCATACAATTGTTTCATCTCCGCGAGTCATTACTCATAATGATCCAAAGATGTCGTCGATCGCGTCCCGCTTCTGTTTCTTCTTAATCTTCTTAACAGTCTTGCTACCGCCAATTTTTTTCGCGGCCTCGTCGGTTTGCGTAGGGTCTATAGCCGTGGTGACAATTACACTTGGCTTTGTAAGGCCTACTTGCTGATCAGGGGGATCTTCGTTCATTGTCTGCGTGTCCTGCCAAAACAAAGGTGCGTTTGCTGGTGACTCCGGCAGGGCCTTTTTCGGTTCAGCGCTCGGCGTCCTGCGGACAACAGTACTTCCCAGGTCTTCCCCTACAAGTTCGTCAAGTTTCATGTCCTCCCGTACTTGCAGAGGCGAAGAAATGGACTGCAGAGGTTCTTGCGCTTTGCCACTTCGCCCGGCAATACTCCGCACCTTTCCTCCCTAGTTATTTCATTGAGCTTTAGAGACAATTATGAAGCATCCTATACTCACGAGTGCATCAATTAGCTTCGATAGCGTATCGTCAAGATTTTGTAAGACCATCTGCAGCTCACTAATAAGAATATCGAGCCTCGATACCAGCGCCGTGAGGATGAGAATTAACTGTAGGAAGGCTCCTGTCTGTAGCATTAATTCAAATGTACTGAAAGGCATTAAGAGATTGAAAATTTTTCATTCAGCTTTCGCAGTAGACTTACTGATGAGCACCGGTAAACCTTTCTCTCGCCTGTAGAAAATTGGATCAATAGGGGCTTGAGATATAAGATTGGCATGGCTCACTCTGCTTGCTAGTAGCACCGAGCTACGCATGCGTTCTAGCGCATAGTATATGTACTTCTCATCAGGTATTTGAGTCCACGCGTTTCTCAATATTTTGGGGCTTGTTACGGTCCTTTGAATACCGGGATAGATCTCATATAAAACCAACATACTTTTTCTCTGCGTCCGAGCTAGTATAAAAGGAGTACCTCAGGCCATCTGTCAGGTCGAGTAGCTGTACCTCCAGCAGTCGAGCACCAAGTCTCCGAATTTCCTCAACTTTATGCCAGAACATGGCACTTCGGTGTTGGTTGACACCTTTGTAGTATAATCGTTCCAGTAAACGCAGCTCATCTTCAAGACAAGATAGGATTGATGATAGTTGACGAGAACAGGAGCGCAGTTCCTTCAACGACGAATCACATTTGACGTTGAGGGACGCGTTTGCTACCGAACGCTTTGTCGCCTGAAGTTTTGGTTGTCTTGCATAGCGAGCGGGTGACATTCTTAAGAAAGGGGTTAGAAGCAAAGTCGAGTTTGAGGACAAAAGTCGAGTCCGCGATCGAGATTCTGGCAGACGCGTAAATTTGAAATGGCTACCTCATTTGGTCATCCTTCTCTTCAAGGCCCTCCGACTTGTCCAAGCGCTTGCCTAAGTTCTTTTCCTCTCTTCCAACGGCTCTGAGCCGCCCAAGCTATCTGCACGATGAGCGGGCAAGCTGGGCAAGATGCAAAGTTCTTCACGCGGGGCAAAATCCAGGTGCGTAGTTAACGAAGGCATGCAGCATCGAACTTCGTATTGGTTCCGGCAATGTCATTGTGTAGGTGCGAGATGCAGTTGTACTGATGGGGGATACAGGAATTCCGTGCCGAGCTGCATGCGGCGGAGGCAAAGGACAAGAAGTTCGTGAAACGGAAGACGGTGCTGAAGAAGATTGTGGCGAATATTACGATGGGGAATGATAGTGCGCCTACACAATTACCAGTCCAAGTAGATGCCATGGCTCATTGCTCAATGCTAATTCACAGTGTCCCCATTATTCCCGGACGTTGTTGCCTGTCTAGGCACGCCGTCCCTTGAAATCAAGAAGAGTACGTCTTAGATACTAAGTGGAATTATATGTATTGTTCTCAAACAGAGCTGCGTATCCAGTGGTCTACCTGTTCCTGGTCAGCTACGGTCGTTCAAAACCCGATCAAATACAAATCGTTATTCCAAGCTTTCTTCAGGTACTTGTCAACCTCGTCATGAACGTACAAGCGTCACTTTAACATCATACGTACAGGACTGCGCTGACCACAATCCACTCATCCGCGCACTTGCCATCCGAACCATGTCCTACATCCCGTTACCAATCGTTACCGAGGCGCTCACGGACCCCCTTCGACATGCGCTTAAGGATCGGGATCCGTACGTGCGCAAGACAGCTGCGATATGCGTAGCGAAAGTGTACACGGCGGACCCGCGGCGCACGGAGAGGGCGCAGTTCGTCGAGATGCTGCGCGACCTGATGCTGGACAACAACGCGACTGTCGTGGCGAACGCGGTGGCTGCGCTTGTCGAGATCAGCGAGCGTCATGACGGCGTGGCTTTCAAGGTTAATTACACGGTGGCGAACAAGTTGCTAACTGCTTTGGCGGAGAGCTCGGAGTGCGTGTCGTTTCTTTGAGTTACTAAAACATCTTGTGATGGTTTTTAGCTGACTTCGCTTTAATTTGTTAGATGGGGAATAATCTACATCATGGATGCGCTGATGACATTTGTTCCCCAGGACTCGAAAGACGCAGAAGTAATTGCCGACCGTATCGTTGTTCAGCTCCAACACGGAAACTCAGCTGTGACACTCACGACCATCAAAGTGCTATTATATTTGATGAACTATATCGAGAACAGGAAACTCATCGAATACATCTGCAAAAAGATGGGTCCACCTTTAGGTAGGTCGTCGGTAGTATTCTAGCGTTTCCGAAGTTTCCGAAGGTTGATGACATATTTGCAGTGACGATGCTGTCCTCCGGACCGGAAGTCCAATACGTCGCACTGCGGAATATCCTGCTTATTATTCAGAGACGACCGGCTGTGTTGAAGAATGACGTGAAAGTGTTCTTCTGCAAGTATAACGACCCTATTTATGTCAAGCTTGCGAAATTGGAAATCATGTACAGACTTGCTCGGGACGAGAATGTGAAGGAGGTGCTTGCAGAATTGCAAGAGTGAGTGCCATTTTCTTTCGTTATCGTACAATTCTATCAACGACTGAATTGTGTCATAGATATGCATCAGAGGTAGATATTGACTTTGTGCGAAAAGCCGTCCGATCCATCGGGAGACTGGCCATCAAGGTCGAGTCCGCCGCAGACATGTGCATAGAAGCCCTACTCAATCTTATCGACACGAAAGTGTCATACGTCGTGCAAGAAGCCATCATCGTCACCAAAGACATCTTTCGGCGGTACCCAGGTCGGTACGAGGGCATCATCCCTAAACTATGCGAGAACATCGACGCCCTGGACGAGCCGGAGGCGAAGGCGGCGATCATCTGGATTATCGGCCAATTCGCGGACAAGATCGAGAATTCTGACGAGTTGTTGGATGATCTGGTGTACACGTTCCTCGAGGAGCCAAACGAGGTGCAGTTGGCGCTCCTAACTGCCGTAGTGAAGCTCTTCATTTTCAAGCCGCACTCGAACACGGCGAAGGAGGTGGTGCATAAGGTCCTGAAGTGGACGACAGAGGAGATTGACAATCCTGATCTAAGAGACAGAGGGTTCATGTATTGGCGCTTGCTGGCGATCAACCCAGCGGGTGCGGGTACGGTTGTCTTGGCAGAGAAGCCACCGATTACAACAGACTCGGATAGAATGGACCGCGGGTCTCTGGATCAGCTATTGTTACATACGGGGACGTTAGGGAGTATCTACCACAAGAACCCAGAGGTACATTTATTTGTTTCCTAGGTCGTTGGATACCCACTGACAATTGCACCGAGCAGACATTCATTCGCGGCGCAAAAGCCAAGGCACTCATTGAGAGTCCAGCGCTGAACGAGAAGTCGCGCATAGCTTTAATACCTCTGCCGCCAGAACAGCTCCCTCCAGACCTATCAGGCATCGCCGGCCCCCCACCACCTGGTGCCCCTCCTCCCATACACTCCATCCCACCTGTCCCCCCTCTGCCCGACCGTGAACGGACAGCAGGCGCCTCTGGATCAGGCGCAATCACACGAAGCGGAAGCGGCGACGCTGGTGCCAGCTTGATCAATACCGAGGACGACGGTGACGAAGATGGAGGTGGCTCAGATGACGGGGAAGGTGATCCTGAGGAGGCGCTCAGCCCCGCCAGCAACCAGAGCGCCAGGTCAGATCCCTATGCGAACCTTGATGGGGCGTTCGGAGCGTATATGACAGACGACCCGACGCCGAAACCTGGGACGAATGGTACGAGCTTGATTTGATTTGGCGATGCATGAATGGATGGTGAACATTTGATTCTGTTTTATTACTCCATTTCTCACCGATTTCTCCTCGCTGTAACCTTTTTTATCTAATTCACTTTGTAATTCATCGCCGAGATCTTGCTTTCGTTATCAGTCTTGCGCATGAATCCACCTTTGCATTTGCCTAGGCCATGAATCGTCTCAACGTCTTTGGTCCATGGCCCCACAATCCAAAACAACAAACGTCGATCATTTGCTGACTAATATGTCATCATCGTCTTCAAGTTGAAGTCGCGTTCGCTCGAACGTTCTCAGTGGCGAGCTTCAAGCTTCAAGTTGACGTCGGAGTGGGGCTAATGACCTCAAGCAATGCTCTGGAGAATCAAGATGTCGCTATATAAACGATCCGATCCAACGTAAAATTACTATAAGACAGAAATTACTCTCTTACACGCTAACACTCTTCTCATCTCATCTCATCTCATCTCATCTCATCTCAACAAACCATGAGTTCTAACGAAAATCAGATTCGTGAAGTCATTCCCGGAGGTATGCACTTCGCTCAGTCTAATGGATATTTACGAATGTGTCCGTAGGCCCTGAGCCCCAACCAAACATAACCGGGGAGCGCGACCAAGTCGCTTCGGACGGCGCATTCGTACAGGGTCGGGTCGTCGACCGCGAACCGTTCGCAACGCCCGCCAGCGCAGGGGACACAATGACGGGCGCGACGTCTGCAGATGTGCACGACGGGCTGGGCAAGCCCAGTTCGGGTATGACCAGCGCGGAGCTTCGGCACGATGGACAATCCGGACGAAAAAAGCAGGGCCTTGGGGGTGCAGAGCAGTGGGGAGAAAGTAGTAATTAAATTAAATTGAGATGGAGAGCAATAAGAGCATTCTGGCAAACTGTACTGTAGTATGAAGATACTCGAATCTAAGTCAAATTATGTAATAAAACTTGAACTGTGTGTTGTAGAACTGGATGTTGCAGTAAACCTGATCAAATCTAAGACAGTACATATTTCTCTGAGATAGTACTGAAAAAGCTGAATGAACAGTTATTGGTGGTTTGCTTAGTATTCTGGGTTCAAGACGAGCTAAAAGAATATATTGGTTCCGAAGAACTCTCTGGCGGGGAGTCGAACCCCGCTTTCGCGCGTTCAAATGATCAATTCAGAATGATATCCCAAATTTGACAATAAATGACAGGCGCGTGTACTAACCGATATACTACCAGAGATGATAGTGCTGGTTGTACGTAACTTATATAAGGCGTATGCAAGTCATTTCTACCTTGAAGTCAAGTTTAGATTTATTTTCCGACCAGTGGGGCGAAGTAACACTGACGCGGATTTACTAGTACTACATAAGTAGTTCAGTACTGACCATGTTGAATCACACTCAAAGACGTTTAAAAACATTGCGAGAAGTAAAGTATTATCGAGCTCTTGTTGATTGCATCATGATTGCCTAAGTTATCGGAAGCACAGAGAGGTCTGTGGTGTGCACTGTTGGACAAAACGAAAAGAAGATATAACTAACATGTGTGTTGGGCAGTGCTGGTTGTTACACACCGAAATGTTCTTGCATCCTGTGTATAACATCTCGAACGTTCTCCTCGGACGTCAGAGGAGTCGAGCAGGGGACTAGGGGCCAAACACGCCAAAGGGAGCAGGCATGACGTCATCGCAGTCGATCACTCCTGCTTAAAACCCATAGTCGACTCCAGCGGGTGGGCCACCGAAAACTAGTCCCGAGCCCTTCTCTGTCCAAGCTCTGTACATACTTGCCAAGCGAATGCACATGTCCTTGTCTCCCGCTTCTTCCGACGACTCTGCCCACGGCGGCGCCACTCTCGGCCGCGGCATCCTGCGCGGCGTGCACTTTGGGAGACGCAGGAGCCGCGAGCTCGATGGCGTTGGCGCTGCAATGGACAACTGCGAAACCAATGGCGACACCAGCGGCAGCGACGCCAGCGCATCCACCTCCAAACACCCTGCAGCCTCCAAAGCCGGCGACCTCACCGCCCAGACCGAAGGGCGGCCTGACGCGCTCGTGCAGCCCCACGGCCAGGAAGTCGTCGCCGAGTGGAAGGAGGGCCGCGACCTCGTCATCGAGACCCGACGCGCGCCCGGCGAGGACGTTGAGGTCGTCGTCATCCGCGGTGGTGCTGCAGGCGAGCCCGGCGAGGTCGAGCAGCGCATCCAGCGCCTGAAACAACGGTTCATGGGCAAACCGCCCGCTGCGCATAATTGACTCCGCAGCAGACTGTCGTATTTGTGAGTAATGGATGTCTCTTCTCCCTGCGATTGAGACTAAAATTCAAGACATTTAGATTGATGGGCGATTCGATCTAGAAACCCAGATCCTATATCGTCGAACAGAATCCTTGATTTTCTACACATCTGTATACAATAAAATCAGGCAACTAGTTGGATACCATTTTGTATAACAACACCTCTGTATATCCTTCCCCCACTCATTATAAATCGATATACCCCTAGCTATCTTCTACGAGAAGTCCGGCCGTTTGAAGCCCTGGCTGCCAAACCACTCGCCCTTGACCATCCGCTCATAGTACACCCACGGGAAAAAGTCCCTTTTAAGGTAGTAAAACAGCTTGCGCGGCTTCGCCTGGTCGCCAAGAATATCTGCGAAAGACTCTTTCGGTACAAGTCCGTACTTGAACTCAGCGAGCATGAGTTCTCCGTAGCCTGTCAACAACTGTCGTGGCCCGTATAAATAAATAATCAATGCACGTGAAAAATAAGGAAACGCACCGGGCACGAAGTATAACCATCATACTTCGCGTTGCTCAGCTTCCCCGTATCCATAAATGAGAACACGTTCTCCGTCAACACAGGCGCCTGCGCCGTGATCGCCGCGGCCGTCTTGCTCGTCGGCAGGCTTGAGCAATCGCCCAGCGCGAACACGTTTGCGAACTCCGGCTTCTTATGCTGCAGCGTCGCGTCGTCGACGCTCACCCATCCGCCCGCGTCTGCCAACGGGCTGCTCTTGATGACATCCAAGGGTCCCATGGGCGGCGAGACGTGGAGCACGGAGTAGTCGGTCTGCACGGATTCGGATCCGGAGGGCGTGGAAAAGGTTGCGGTGCGGGAGGAGACGTCGATGGAGGTAAGGTTGTGCTGGAACTCGGCATGGATCCCGCGCGAAATGCGCAGCTCGTTGAGCGCGTCGGAGTACTTCTTGACGCTGAACATGCTGGGCATGCCGGTGTAGAAGGATACAGAGATGTTATCGCCCCGCTTTGTCGTGCGGAAGCGGTCCCATGCCATGTACATGATCTTCTGCGGGGCTATTACACCGAATCATCACTCCTCCTGTCGAAATATAAGACAACACCAAACTCACCTCCCGCACACTTGATGACGCCCGCGGGCTGGGTGAAAACCGCCTTCCCGCCCCTCAGCGCATCGATATCCTTCCAGGTCTTATCGCACGTCTCGTAGCTGTATATCGAGTTAACCCCACTGTTCGGGTCCGCCAGTGCGCCCGTCAAGCCGGGGATGGCGTCCCAGTTGATCTTGAGGCCTGTTGCAACGACAAGGACATCGTAGCCGACTGACTCCCCAGTTGCGAGCGTGACGCTGTTGTTGGCGGGCTGGAAGGAGGCGACGTTGGACGGGAGGAGGGAGATGTGTGGGGGCACGAGGGATGCGAGCGGGCGCCGAAGGGCGGTCTTGTCTTTGAGCCCGGAGCCGACGAGTGTCCTGTGTTAAGAAAGGGTTGCGAGTGATTAAGAAGTAGATTCGGGAAGCAGTCAGCACAAGCGTCTCTGCAAGGAACAAGCATACGCTACGCACCATCCCGGCTATTTTACGCGACCGAGTGTGCATTCAGTCCCCCAAGGCGACGTAGATCGACCCGAAGCGAACAGATGCGAGTCAATGCATCAATTTGATAGTATCCGAGGGCAGGAGAAGACAAGAATTGGAATCAGCAACGGGAGTGATAGGCTGATGGGCTGATGGAAGCTGCGCACCTGGTAGTGATGCCACTCTGCGCCATCGACGACAGCGACGTCACCGGGTGCGAGAGGCTTGCCGGCAGCTTTGAAGCGGTTGTAGATTTGATGGGAGACACTGATGCCGCCCGAGCCTGGAAGTCGAAAATCCAGTCGAACGAGGGCGAGATGGAGTATCACGCGTAAGACAGAGATTGACAGACAAGACAATGATTGCAATGGTTGTGGACAGGTTTCAGCGTGATGGACAAGCTCAGATGTCAGTGAACGTCGCTCATGGGTGTGGTTTACTCACCGCCGCCAATGACGAGGACCTTATACTTGTCCTTTGCAGCCGCCGACGCCGCTGTGCTGGCAAACCTGCGCGCAAGTCCGATGTGAGCCATGTCCACCAACGGTCGAGCTCAACAAATTTTATGATGAGAAGAGAGGAAAGCAAAGGACTGACCTCAAGACGGTTGAAGAGAAGGTACCGCAAGGATTGCGTGATCCTGAGATAGCTGCCTGGTTGACGGGCCCGGACGTTGCCGAGGCAGGCCTGATCGACGTTGAACGCCACACATACCGGTCGTCACTACCACTTCACGCGAACATATCTTTATTATTATTCCGTTACCCAGGCCAGGCGCCAAGGGGCCCGCATTGTTGCCACACACGTCCTCGACAACACTTATCCTATCAACAACAACCTCCCATTCTCTGCCCCCCTTTCCCCCTTTCCTTCTCCTCTCGAGACCTCGCCAGCTGGTCTGGGCGACCGTGGCTTCTTTTTCAACCATTCCTACTTGCACATTTCACTTCCTGGCTTTTGGAGAAGGGTTGTTGTTGTACACATAGCCTACTCACACCGGCACACGCACCGCACGCTCGTATTATTGGAATTGCCAACAGGTCCGAACATCAACCGTCAATCATACTATATACATGTTACCCGCCAGTCCACGCGCAGGGCGTAGCACCGCCCAACGTCCCGCGCAATATCCAGCGCAGACTCGCTCTGTCAGTCGTCCGCGGGAACGGGAACGGGATGGGCCGGCACGGGCGGTGGACTACGAGAGTGGTGTGGCCATGGCGAACCGAGAGCGAGACCGCGTTCAGAGGAGCAATACGATGCGGCAGGTAAGGCCACAGCGCTCCATGGGAAGCCTCCCGTCGTCCACGCGCACGACATCGTCGAGGGAGGCGCAACCTGTCCCGCCGATGCCACGCCCCTTCAACGCGTCGGTGCTGGCGGGACCCTCCTCAATCCAGCGGCCCACGCCCACACCTCGTGCAGGTTCGGCTTCTTCCAGTTCCTCCGTCTCCTCCATAGCCACGTCCTCGTCAGGTTCGTCGTTCTTGGACCGTATGCGAGCCAGGAATCCCGGGAATGCGTCGTCACAATCTAGTCTTGAATTGGAGCAGGAAGAAAACCCGAAAGACGAGGCGGGCGGAAAGTGGTATGGCTCGCGTGAGCGGCAAATGGGAAGGCTAGCGGAGCGGCAACCTCTGGAGGATCGTAGAGACAGAAATAGTTGCGTATATTTCAGCACTAACCAGTGATTGGATTCAAGTTGATGCCAGATTTCTTCTTCATTTCTTAGTGAATCAGACGACGGAGTCCCAGCTCCCGGCGCAAGACTCTGAATCCACCTCTTATACAACCTACGGGTACTCGATCTGGAACCGCATAACGACCGCAGCGGGTAGCATTGCAGGGAACGTAAACGTAGCCTGGGCAGGGAGTAATTTTAGTAGCTCAACTGAGGACGGTGAGATTCTAGCTTTAGCTCTGAGCAGGCAGGCAAGAAGACTTATTTCATATAGTTCCGGGCCAGGATACCAATTTGACCAAGGCGTTGAAGGCGTATTACCTGGGAAAGGCACGCAGTCGCGCCGAGTTGCCCGAATGGCTTTTTAGCGACGAGGAGAGGAGGGCGCCAAGTAGCAATTCCAACTCGAGGCAGAAGCAAGCTGAGGATCGCAACTACGAAGGGCGACAGGAAGTGCAAATGCCGGACACGGGGCGACGTGGATTCCGTAATGTTGCAGCAACAGCTGCCTCTGCATCCGCCTCGTCTTCGAGTGGGCGTGGTATAGACCCCATGAGCGCACGAGTAGGTGACGACTCGTCTGGATATGGCGGATCAAAGGCGACGAACCGGTTGCGGGCTCTCCGGGATGCGAAGCGGCAGGCAGCGCTTGCTGGACGGAGTGCGCAATCTTTCTCGGGCTCCCCATCAAGCGCGTCCGCAACCGAATCTCCTGCCTTCCAGATCGACCCCTACGATAAGCGTTCTGTTGCAGATGATGATATGGATAGGTCCAGGTCTCAATATAATCGACCAGGGGACGCAGCAAGAGCGAGACAGGAGCGACAAATGCCGAAGCCGAGAATGGGACTACCGGCGAATCCTAGGCGACGGTGACGGCGATACGCGGGTGATCATGACTTTTTCCTCAATCTCGTGCGTAGTTATGTTTGCAACCATCTTGTTTCTTGTAATAGGTTAGCACATAGTAGTATTTTTGGATCCTGGGCTATTCTCGAATGGACACATTTGTTCTTGTGCGGGGTACGCAGAGCAAGGCAAAAATCACAAATGCAAGTGAAAGAGCGACAAGTAACTTGCTATGTCCGGACGTGTTTCGACTACAAATGGTCCTGATCAACACATGGAGATGGAATATTTTCTGATTGAGTGCCTTGAAAGAAGCACTCGGCAGGAGGGTGTGTACTAATTCTGGACCATGTTTCCGTAGAGACGTACGAATTAGATATGAGTACTAATTGAAAATGCGACGCACAAATATAGATCGTACTAGTATTATATGTCCCTCGTGAGGCGTTGCCATTGGTCCTCTACCGATGGCCGAGCATACCGAACTCTGATTTCCCAGCGTTTATTGGGTCGTTACCGATTGAACTGCCGGGACCAATATCAGCGAAAGATTGTATGCTGATTGTTGCGTTCGTGGTGTTTTCATCTTTTTCGAGAAGATGACATTTGCGAATCAGAGGCGAGCGAGCGCTTGTCAGTGACAGGAATGCTGAGCAGACAGCCTAGTAATACCAGCAGATGGGATCAAACGGCAGGGCGAGAAAAGGGGGAATGCCAGAGCAGAGCTGGGCGATGAGAGATGAGACGGCGACGGGCGACGTGATTTGATTCGACGGTGTGTGAGATGGGAGGAAGTGTTGAGAACGTGTCCAACGTCGAAGCTCATCAGTCTCGTCGCTATGGCCGCCGTTGCACACCTTCCCAAATCAATTTCATATTCCAACTCCGACACCGCTTACGGACAGCGATATAACCTCTTCATCCCCTCCAAACCGCCTTCCCTCAATCCCCCCTTCCTTCACCCTCGTCTCTTTATTCGTTCCTTCGTTCTTTCTTCAACCTTTTTTCTTTCATTTGTTCCTTCGCGAACTCTTCTGGTCTTTGAAGTCGAGCCTGGTATCTCGACCTGCCATTACCTTCATTTCTTCGGAGTGAGTACAATTTGTTTTGTGCATATACGAACTCTTGCTGACGATGAGCTTCAGATCACTTGCTCTTTGATAGACAGGCCGGACCAACTGACCCGTACTTCTTAAACCTCTGCGAGGACACTAGCGACCTTTCAGTCAAACAAATTTTCTCCGTCCGCAAGACATCCACGCCGCAACGGTTTTTTGCTTCCTTTCGACACTCCTGAGATTATATTTTTCTACCGGTGAACGTTCAACAAAATAATAATGTTCAAGTTCGCAACCAAAGTTGGCGTGACCGCCCTTGCGGCCCAGTTCGTGTACGCTGCGCCCAACAACGTGAAGCGGGATGACAGCTCGGTCGGAGATGAAGTTGCTGTGTCTGCGCCGTTCGGCACCCCGATCACAGACACCGCTGAGCTCTTCTCGTGAGTCCCTAATACTTCGGAAAAATAAGGAATGTGATGTTAACAATTTGAATGAAAATAGGCAAACGAAGGCCGAAGCTGAGGCTTCCTCAAGTAGTCTTGCAGCTCAGTACTCAGCTGCGACCGCCATGCCGTACACCACTTCTGCTGCGTACGGTTCCTCATACACTTCGTCTGTGGACAGCAGCAACAACTACGGCTACGGATCGTCGTCGTCGTCGTCGGCCGACTACAATGCGTACTCTTCATCCTCGTCTGCGTACAATGCATACACGACTGCCGCTGCCTACACGACCACCTCGAGCGCCTACATGTCGACTAACACGTACGGTTCCGGCAGCTCGAACTGGGGTAGCGGTAACTACGATAACTGCGTGCAGCAATGCATTGCCTCGTTCGGTGCACCTCCTGCGGCGTACACCCCGCCCCCATCCACCACGACCGACTCGGGCTCGTCCGGCTCTGGTTCGACAATCACCATCATTGTTGCACCGACCCAGGGTGTTCTCCGCTACGTTCCGTTTGCAACGAACGCATCAGTTGGTGATACCATCAAGTTCATGTGGAACGCGAATATGCACACCGTCACGAAGTCCTCGGAGGCATCGCTGTGCAACAAGACGGACGACGCCCCCTTCGCATCTGGTGTCCAGAACAAGAGCTTCGTCTTCACACAGGTCGTCAACTCCACTGACCCGACGTTCTTCTACTGCGGTGTCCCCACTCATTGCCAGAAGGGCATGTTCGGTATCATCAACCCGCCCAGCGCTCTCACTGCATCGACCTCGGTCTCGAACATGATGCCAGGCATGATCACTAACAACTCGGATATTGCGGCAATGGCGGCTTTCACTACCAAGCAGACCGAGGGCAACATCGCTGCGGGTAACTGGGGTAACTCTATCGACATGGCTAAAATCCCGACGCCTATGCAGAGCCTCGTTGCTGAGAACGTGATGTATGTCCGCAATTTCCTTGCGATGAACCAGGATGTCCTCAAGGACGACGGCTCGATTGATCTCTCGGCGACCAACGGTGCCCCGTTGATGATCCCTCAGGATCTCTCTGCTGTCCTTGCCTCGTCTCCGTCGTCGTCTGCTGCGTCCGAGCCGACATCTGCTGCGACGTCTGCTGGATCTGCCTCCTCTGCTGCCTCAAGCAGCACATCGACCTCGACGCCCAATGGTGCCCGCGGACTCGCCGCATCGTCAGCAGTCGCGGGTATCGTTGCCTTCGCCGCTGCCGTTCTCGTGCTATGAGGGGCTTCATCTTAACGACAGGGATTTGACGAGTGTGTATGTAGTTGCATATAGTTACGGACTCCTAGAGCATTGGACTTTTTTGCTACGTTTTCCATAATTCTTTCATAATCTCAGCAGCAGCACATGAAGGAAGGAGTACATCATTCCATTTCTTTCTTTCGTTCTTCGTGTTGATATCTTTCTGCGGACACTTTCCCTTTGACATATCTTGCTAGTTATGGTCAGTCTCCATGGGCCTTTGCATTGTGCATTGTGATTATCCATCCACCTTTGTATGTCAAGCAATGTGTACGAGACGAGGTGTTTTTTTCAATACACTGCTGACACAAAACCTGTACAAAGATTAACTTAAACATAAAGTAACCTTCTTTGCTTATAGCATTTGAAGTGAGATATACGACGTCGAGTTGAGTACTACGTAAAAAGATAAGAAAATGGTGGTGAGTGTCGACGCGGGAGACGCGTGACTCAATTATCACGTGCCATCACGCTCGTGAGAACGTGTCATAAACAAACAGGCCCATACCACGTTCTCAACGCATTCGACTCACCAACTGACAGCCACGAGCTTTACTCACAAAGCGCACAACGCCCCCGAGGATGTCGCGCCCAACGACGAGTCAGATCATCGAGAAAGGGGACTACCTCAAGCCCAACTTCGACCCCTCGACACTCACCATCCCTCACCTCATAGGCATCTTGGCGTACCACCAGATATCGTATCCAAGCCCGCACACCAAGGCGAAGCTCGTCGACGTGTTTAACAAAGAGATCAAAGTCAATGGCACAAAGCTGCGTCAAGCTCAGCTTGCACGGCAAGCGACGCTCGCCAGTGACGATGGGATCATCGATGGTATAACTGGTATACCTATCGCGCCGCCTCCGGCCCAACCGGTACGTCGCCTTTCATATCAATGCTGGATAGTCATTAACGTCTTCGTACGGCTCCCTAATAGGCCCCCAATCGTCGGTACTCGCGCCGACTAAGTCGCGAACCCGTGCAACAGCCTCCTCCAGAATCAACTCATCCCGACCCTGTGTGTAATTCCCGTCATCAGTTTCTTCTGGTATTTAATGGTAAACATAGCCGAAAAGGCGCCGGTCCTCTGCCCAACCATCGCTCGGGAGATCAAACAATAAGAAATTTGTCGGTCCGCCAGCAGTTTCAGAAGAAAGCGAAGAAGATGAACAGCCGGAACCAGAGCCGCTGAAAAAGATCGGGAAGAAGAAGGACGTACGTGGTGACATACTTCCAGTCTGACATTTTCGTCTGAAGTACATAATCCCGAACACAGTCGGAAACCGCTGGGTCATCCTCACGCCGTGTATCTCAGAAGGTAGCGTGAATGTTTAGTCACATGGGTCATTATTCATGTAACATTCGTTCAGTTTGGACCAGGGACTGATGATAGCGGATGGGAGGATAACAATGTATTCCAATCTGGCGCAGAATCATCTTCACCTCTGCGCCCGCCAAGACCGAAGACAACTCGCAAGATATCTGGATCACGGAACTCGCGTCTGTCTATGTCCGCCCCTCCGGAAATCGACAGTTCGCCAACACGTTCTCCCCCGAAATCACGTCTTTTCTCTCCTCCACATACAAATTTTGAGCCACGTCTACCTTCGAGCGTAACGGAGTCTTCATCCAGAGGCTTTAAGATTAAGGTGAGCATTGCCGGTTTTTCTGATGTACTATTTTTCTTAAGATTGGCCTTAAGACTGAACCTTTCGATGATTACTATGATGAAGATTCGAGATTAGCAGACGTCAGTGCTGAAGTTATCGAGGAAGAGGATGAAGAGGAGCAACAAGACGATGGATTGTTCTTCGAGGATACTCAGACTGTGGAAGTCGCAAAAAGAATTGCGAAAGGTGGCAGTGACGCTGTTGCACGGAAGGCGGATACGCAATCCGCATCACCCGCTACAACTCCTCTGTGGCTACGACTTCTATTCTCACTGTTTGCTGTAGCTTTATCAGGCGTCGTCGGCCAGTATAAAATGGAAGCTGCACCAATTGGCTTCTGTGATACTGGAAAAGCTACCAATGCCATCCTCGCAGATGAGATCAACAAGAGGAAGGAAATAGAAGGCTGTCATGCTCAGTGGGCCGAAGAAGGCAACCCCGACCATTGCTCTCCGCTGCCGCTTATCCCTCTACCTCATCCAGAGCATTGCACTCCTTGTCCAGCACATGCAAGTTGTAGCGGTTTCAATGTGGAGTGTGACGAAGGATATATCCTGAGTCCGCATCTTTTATCATTGATTCCTTACGCGTCGACTGTAGCCAATGGTTTACCTGGATTTGGTCCCGTTGCTTTTCCGCCGAAATGCGTCATAGATGAAACACGCAAGAAGAACATTGGGGCTTTGGGCAAGTGGATAGATTCTACCCTTGCTTCGGAGCGTGGTAGCAGACTATGCGCTGGTATCGACACGAAGAGGGACATTGACGGGGGTGATGCCCGAAGATGGGGTTATGAAGTGGGGCACTTGAAGGACTTACTTAGGAGGAAGTTTACTCGCGAGGTTTGTAGACTTTAATATCTGAAAGTCACCCTTTAATTCTTTACTCTGAAACAGGGCGAAGAGTTCGATCGTCTTTTCGGAGAAGCTGTGGATCAATTAATGAAATTCGGACGTTTGCTTCAGAACTTCGACTCTGCGTGCGTATCCATTATTCTGGGTGCTTTACGAGTCTTCCATCGCTGACATTAATTTTAGTGGTAACATGTATCTGGCATCTGATCATGTAGATATGAGCTGGAGCTGCGATTTGACTGTGGCAGCTCGACAGTCGTGGGCAGAATGGCGCAAGAGCGTTTTTGGTATGTTTTGTACTTCAAGCGTTTTGATGAATTCTTATTTTTCGTTCATTAGGGGTAATGGGTGTGATCTTATTGGGTCTCTACGGGAAGGCACAATTGGCTGTTCGTGGTGCGGAAAATAAGCGAGTTTCTGAGCTCGTGCAGATCGCCCTGGACACTCTGCGTAATCAGGAATTGGCACACCATACCGACCCTGTAACAACGCCTCACAACTATTTATCCTCTGTTCAATTACGGGATCTTGTCATGCAGGACGAACACTCAGCATCCATTCGACGCAGACTCTGGGACAGGGTTGAGCGCATCGTAGAGGGCAATGCCAACGTGCGAGCGAACCTCGAAGAACTTCCAGGAGGAGAGGAAGCCCGCGTATGGAGATGGGTCGGCAGCAGCGGTCTCTTATCGCCAACTTCACCGAGGGCATCCTATATCCCTACTTCACCTTCAAATGATCGAGTACCTGGAACACCGAATGAGAGGAGGCAAGGGAGAATCGTTGCCTGAACTCGGTCTTTCAGGGGCGACAGGTCGGAAGGGACTTACTGTATAATGATGATTATGGATGCACCATGGCTTGCCTATTACTATGGTGCGGTGTATCACTGTATCTCTATATTTACTTCGTGTGTATTCATTGTTTGATCCGTATAATTGCAGTCTTTGTCACTTTGATGATGCACTAGAGAGTCTATGTCAGATATCAACATTTGCTACAATGTACACCATGCCTTCATTGCATTTACCCAAGGTTTGATGGATATGATCGGATGTCGAGGTAGGCTTGGGAGCGAGTTGACGCATTGCTCCCGTAGTCATAACAATCAACTTCAAGTGGGATAATAAGATCGCCGCTGTCGTAGATCTATCGCTATATTGCGAAGTACGGGAATTGCTTTGGCGACTTGCGACTCGGAAACAAGCATCGAACGAAAGAATATGTCAAAAAAGCTTGTGGTTGCCCCCCGACGATCCTCCACACAGTAACACACTAAAGAGAGTTTCGGGCCACTGTAAGTAGTCGGACTATCTCACGAAATTTCCCTTGACCCTTCTGCTCATGTATTCGATTCCCAACTAGCCGATGCGGCTGCTTTTGGGTAGCCAGTGTACTTGCCATTAAATGGCTTAGTATTGAAACTGATGTGTTGCAAAGTGTCTTCCAAGGAAGAAGGCGACGTTATAGTGACCAACTTTGTGAGTTCAATGCAAACATCTCGTTTTTGCAAAAAGCTTTCCACGCTGGACTCCATGAGCGTAGGTTTCGGCTCTCCGGAAAGTAGTCGGCGTTGTGCAACCGTGACAGTACGTTAACGATTTGTTCTGATGAACAAATGACTTCCAACTATACACATGCTACTGCCATACGGTGTTATCAAACTATCGGAGTTTGTCCGCTGATCGGCAGGTCAGGTCATTTACTTTTAGGTTTACCAACATAGCGCCAATAAGCACACATCAGTGGCAATGTAGCCAGCGCGGACTTCGAGTCGGTTGATCAGTGACTATTGCTAATGGGACAGTGTTTAGGTGGTCTTACTTGACCATGAACTGGTGTTAATCTCACGATTAGGCGACTTGATCACATAAATCAGAAAAAAACAGTAAAGGTTTTGTAAATATTCATATCTGAGTGAGCTCGGAGGATGCTGACATTCTCGTAAGGTGCAGTGATACTATAAGCCGCTCAATTGAAGTTCATGAGCGCTCGGGTGAACGAGATGTCACGCGCCAGAGAATAGCGTTGATGTTGAAGCGAGGAAACTGGAGATTCCGTTTCTCTCGGTATCCCACTTGGGATGAACGAAGAAAAGCTGGAAGCAAGCCCGAGGAGGCCACATTCGAATGAGCTTCTAAGACAGATGGGGCAACGCTGCAATAAATCGGGAAGCCCGTTATGCCTTCGCCTGGATGAATATAACGAGAGTTGGCCGAGATGTAAAGATGATTATAGATCCACTTCAAGTTAATCTTGAGACGATCGCTATTAGATGGGACGCGAAAATCACGAAACAACGCTATGGTGCCGCGGAGGAACGGTGGGCTTTTACCTCTGTCTGTGACTTCGAGAAATTGCTTATTGTCTCCAACAGATGCGGTATATACGGAACGTGAGAGTGCGGTTGAATACTAAGGTTCAAGACAAGCTTCGACGTATCTACTTCCGTGAAAGGCAAGTTGTGAGCTTGTCGAAGCTTCGCGCTTCCAGTCTACTTGCTCAAGTTAGTCTAGGGATGCCATTCGTCTCTCGACCATATGAAATCTGCTACCTCCCTTTGGTCAAGAGTTTGAACCATGTTCTTGATATGAATCAGACATTGTGCTCCTACACATATCCTTAAATCCGGTGAGATCACACCGCGCTGACGCATTTAATTTGTGTTTTGGATCTGGGTGAGTCGAAGACCCCGTTCTCGATGAGCGACCATGAGTGTATAGGACGCGGCGCGTGTCGGCTTCGATGCCCAGTGGAAAGGTCCGTCAGCTGTCATCAGTTGCCCAACTAAGGAAATATGCTTTGCACAAGTATTGCTCCCTTTGGAATACAAGAGCTCGTGCCGGATATCAGGCACCCAGGTGAGTCGAAGTCGCTGGTTGTATCTCCGCCGTTGTCTTCTGTGAGCCTTCACCACCGACTGCGATTTATTTGAGCCTCCGTCCCTTTAATCCCTGTCAACGATCGCTGGAATAGATCTTTTCTTCTCGGATCTCCGCCGGCAGAACAGATTCTTCGACGGGTCTTTAGAAAATATACGACTTACATCCCCGAATTTTCACTTTTCAACGACATCGAACTTGCTGCGTCTGTAAAAGAAGAAAGACCATGCTCGCGTTCAATTGGCTGGTCTGCATGGATAAACGGGAATCCACCTTAAGGTTTGGCCTCGAGGCGCTTTTGTGGGTCCCGTCGATCCTATGGGCCCAAGCGCTCAAGCGCACAAAGTCAATGCCTTTATTGACACTTCCGATCTTTGACAACTGACATATGGGAATTTTAAGGCCTTGTTCACGTTATCCCTCGGCACAGCAGCGACACAGCATTCTACATGTCTGATATACAAACTTTGTTCTGAGGAAGACTAGGATCTAGCATGCGCCATATAAACATGCCCCTAAGTACTGCCATCCTCGATCTGAGTCCTCATCCGGTATCTCCGCCGTTGATATAGACAAGAAAATTACAAGTCATATGCCATTGCACGGCTGTATATGGTCGTCTATCGAACTCAGGGCAACCGAATACGCAGGCGTTTTCTTGGCTTCGTCATGACTGCAATCAGCTGCCAATGAAAAGAGTTTGGCGGCCCCTTGTGAGGTGTCGATCATCGGAAAAGGGTGAATATAATCCACCATTTTTGTCGTCTTCCTCAATTTAATCACTGTATTCGGGTGTCGAATGCAGTCAGATGCAAAAAGGAAGTAATGGGACAAAGTTTTCGTATCAAATGTGTTCATGCAACAAAAGTATAGCAATCCAAACAGCAACGTTCAAATCTCACTCCTCGAACCTCGTTCTTCAGGTTTGTGAAACGCGGTGACATCGGCGGTCGAACAGGAGGCGAAGGGAGTTCTGGTTCGCAGTTCCAGAGAGAAACCTTCGAAGGATCTGGTCACGCAAGGGTAAATTCGCGCGTTCAATAGCTTTGTATCGATCGAGTCCACCGAGGATAAGTGAATGACACAATTCAAATACTGCCGAAAAAGCCATGCCCCGAGATGAGAGGATCCCGGAGGAGATTGGACTTGTGGTTCAGTCGTAAACCACCGCCACCTAGCACGTCCGTGACATCTGCCAGCTAGCATCGTGTACCTGGAGGACAAGATGAGCACCCTCTCCCGAATTCTGATGATCCCCCGGTGAAATGGGGTTGTACCTCTCTGCCTTTGTGATTTCTGAATATTCTAGATGTGATAAAATTGAACCACCGCATGGAGCCCGGCCAATGCTATTCCAGAGTCTTTCAAGCGCGGCGGTAGTACCATGCACACTTCTTAGTTCCACAATTTCAATAGAATGGAATGTCCTTTGTGACCACCATTGGATGACTTCCCGTAAGGATTTAGGACACTCAGGGTCGTCCTAAACCCCTAAGACCCCACTCGGCAAGCATTTAGGGAGGTTTTTCTAAACCGTAAGCCAAGTCGTCCGAGAGTCATGAGCAGAAATTCTGCCGGCCGATTCCCGCGGTATAGCTTACCTTTAAAGGTAAGGTATCAGGGTGTATATATGATATCTTACCTGATATGGTAAGCGAGGGTCAGGGCAGGTGTTTAGGACGACTGTCCTAGACACGGAGCATCTGGCAGACCCCCCTCCCCCCTCTGCCAGATCCTAGAAGTTTAGGATGCCCGGGCAAGACCGACAGTTTGGCTCCGTTCCATTTATGACGAAAAAGTCGTCCTAAATCCTTACGGGAAGTCATCCATTGAACGAGAAAAAGCATACGGATAATCAAAAGGTCGCTCACATATCCCCGGCCCTCCGATTCTCCCCCTATAATGCATTTTCGAAATTATTTTTGCGAGCTAGTGATTTGTGTACGGTCGATCGAAGGCCGTCGGACGTGCGGTTTGGTGTCTTTCCTCGAGGAGATTGTGACCAGGATTTAGGTGCCGGAGAAGACGGATGAGCTGAGCGCCCAAGGTCCTCTTACCTTATTAGGTCATACATTCACCTTATAAGGCTAACTTGAACCCACTTATCGCTTAAATTATCACCGACTTCCTCCACCTTCGACAAGATAAATAAGCGATAAAGGCTCGCGGGAAGGAACCACGCAACCACAGAGAACAAGACCACAGTTGACTGAAGCAGTCGGAAGGAGGCACATCAGGTCCACTATCTTTGCGCTGAGCCACCTTAATCTATATCCTAAGGAACGAGTTTTCATAAGTGACGCCCTGCCGACTCAACTTGAATTCCGCCCCCTCGGGGAGTTGAAGGTCTTCCGACAAGCCCGGGTAGCTCCTTACCGTCCTCCGGGGGCTTGATGAATATTCAAATCGAATATTAGAATAAATGCCGACGGAGAAAGGAGATTCAAGGTCTGTACCCGCTCCGTGCTAGCCGAGAACCCATGAGTTTGGTGAATATAAATGAAATACTTGCCTAATTCGCATTGGTCAATGTATATCGTCCAGACCAGACATGGATTATTCGGCGTATGCAAAATGCCAGACCAGCAATCTCCCATATGGCAACTTCCGCGTTCGCAAGCGAATGCTGAGCCCTCCAGAGTGCTGCAAGTAGCAAATATTATAGTACGAGACTCAAAGCCACTTATCCCAATGTTGATTTATTAGTTTGCCGAAGATACCATAATGTCACGGGCGCAGAAGAGCTTTGAATAGATTGAAAGCAACCGAGCAGAACATGATCTGCGAAGGCCTAAAGATTGAAAGGAGAAGATCAAAGCGTTTGCTCCTGCGAATGTCCAAGCATACTCGTAGCCGACGAGAGGATAGCCAACCAAACTTATTAATCCAATCAGGCTAAGTCGACGATGAACTGCTTGCTTCCATAGTCCCGAATTAAACTCTAATTCAACTCATCGACATTCCCATAGGTAGACCGTTGAGGATCTTCTCTACAAGTGCACGCTTCATGAACTGTTCTTCCGCGAGAACGCGAGTGGTCTGTCACAAAGTTGCATGGGGCGGGTAGAGAAGGGTTTCACATAGAGTTCATTAATATTCGGTAGCCAGACAGAAAATAGTGATTTACTCACCCGCAAAAATCTCTCAAGGTCAATACGGCCTGAGTTAAGCGCGCGATGAAGGTGATACATAGTATCTTCTATTGCGTTGTCTTCCGCCACTAGGTTTATGAGCCTGGCAAGAAAAGGCAGCAAAAGGCAAAACAAAAAAATTGTCAGAGATCTTCGCTCGCTTGGCAATTGAATTAGCCAAGGTATAATCCCAAAATATACGCACTGATTACCGACTATGCTTGTCGCACACACAAATTCGTCGACATCGACCTCGCCGCGCCGTCGAACTTCGGCTATCCGTTTCTCACCCTCTGTGACGACATCGTGCCAGCGCGAGGCCACTGACCGACAAACATCCCGTACAGCGACGAGTCGGGCACTTTCGTCTTTGATGGCCGCTGGTCCCATTAGCAGCTCCGCTTGCATTGCGCGCTGACGTGCAGTCGTGTCTGCAACGGATTGGGACAGCAAAGAAAGAGAAGATCGGAGTTGATTCAATATTGTACTGTGCAATTGAAGTGTCTGAGGGTTCGGCGGCCGTGGGGGAGCGCCAACGGGATTGAAACTTTGCGCTTGAGGCATCTGGTCGTCATCCTCATCCAACAAATCAGGAGGTGGGATGGATGGCGCAGGCCGCATGGGTGCTGGTTGAGGGGGAGTGTCATACGCGACGCTCAATGACTGGGGACTCATGTCTGGCTGATTCGGTAAACCTACAGTCATATGAGGTGGAACAGGCGGGCGCGAACCTGACTGCTGAAAAGCCATTGAATATGCAGATGTGGGAGCAGGCGCGACGAGCGCGGGAGGGATATTTGTTTGTTGCACCTGCAGATTGAAACTCTGCGGCTGCGACGTTTGAAACTGTTGCTGAAATCCCGATATTGCGCTTATATGCGGCGGCGCCACTGTGGTTCCTTCCGAGAGCGTACCCGAACTTGTTAACTGAGGGCTGAATGGGCTAGATGTAACTGCAGGATGCTGCACCGTTGTTCTCTGATGTCCATACTGACTAGGTGGAACGGGCGGGCGAGCGGGGGGTGTAGGTGGTCGATATGGCGCGGTGGGTGTGTTCAATCCTCCGTGTGGTCTAGAAGTAGCCGAGGGTGGGGCAACATAAGGCGGAGGACTACTGTAACCCGGACCCTGCGCTTGGGTAACCGGGAAGTAAGGTTGCGGACGAGAAGACGGATGTGGTGGAACAGGTGGACGTCCCTGCGAGTGAGCTTATGACAATCACATACACGAACCGTACAAGGTATATCGGTAAGTGCCTATTTTACGTCTTAACGCGCATCGGCAAATACGCACCTGATACAGGCGTTTGCTGAGCGGCTGAGGAGCTGGGTCCGGCAGGTGCGGACGAGTATTCGCGCGTAGGATGCGGGGGGACCGGAGGAGGCTGCTGTAATAATTTGAGTAAACCATATGTTGGCACTGATCATCAAGGAGAAATAGCGGAAAGAAATCGTAGGGGACAGATGGAGCTAATAGTATTGAGACATGTTGAGCGCGAAGGGCGTGGAATTTTTTGACAAGGAGATATAGATTGATTTCAGCGATTTGATATCTCCGTCAGGACCAATTGAAAGATAGCAGAGCCGTAGTCAAAACACCCAGGATGCGATGGGTTTGGCGATCTACGGCCAGGCGAAACACGGACAACGCGGGAGAGCCCGCCCAGAATGTCTAGTGACCGGAGTCGCCCCACTGAAACGAGAAAAGGCATAATAGTAAAAGAGAAAAAAAAATTGCACATATATTGCCGTAGCAACTCGACGGTGATGGAGTAACGGCATGAATTGAGTACGCACAGAGAAATCCTGAGGGCGAGATGTATGAGACGTAGCGTAAGGTTGTATCTGAGGTGTTTGAGGGTTTGATGCAGGAGCTGAATATGAGCTATCGAGCGCCGCAAAAGTTGGCGGTGTGAATGAATGAGCACCCGTGACCGGGGGCGCAGTAGATGGAATATGGGACGGAACGCTTGACCCACCGGCAGCGGCAAAGCCTGCAGGATTGGTATTGCTCCCTGGAGAACGTTCGACGCTGGCAGCATGTGCAGGCTGTGGCTTGGGCGGTATCGCTGGTAAGGTCACGTGACCGCGATTTGGCAGAGCCGGAGGCTGCGCGACGGTACTTGGAGCACCACGCGCGGAGGCAGGCAAGACCGATTCCGGCAGTGATGGCTGCGGTTCTGAACGTGGTTTCGCATAGAGTGGAGGTTGACGCGAGAACAAATCCTGCATTGCCTCGAGGAGGGCAGTGAGGCTGCATGTCTGTAATATTATCGATGACAGCCATTAATCGATTTAATCGTTTGGATAATACCGCGCGGCCGTGGGTGCGGTGGTAGAGATTGTACGTACGTCGGGCTTCCGGCGCCAGAGGGTGGTGTATTCTAGGTCGCATTTGCCGGAGAGGTCGACCTGGTTGGAGGGCTTGACGAGCATGTCGCTCGTGGGTACGACATAGACCAGCGGGGGCTCTTGCGGGTAGGCATGGGTGAGCCAGATGGCGACGGGAATGTTATACGTTGCGCTGCGATAGGCGATAGGGAGGAGCCCATGTAGACAAAGCAGGAGCTGGGTGCGACCGTCGTCGTAGGCTGCCCATTGACAACACTTAGCAACTTCAAGTTAAGCTGATTGAGATCCGTACTTACTGTATACGTCTGTCTTTGGCCGCAGCGACGAGCAGCTGTCCAGCGCGCTGAGCACGTCCACATACACACGGTCCGCATTCCGATACGCAGGCGTCTGCTGTCTGAGCCATTTTGCGGTCAAATCTCTGCTCATCGTGCAGATCTGAGGAAAGAACAAAGCACAGCGTCGCGGTCGGCACTTGCTCGTCCTGCACAGCTGTCCACCGGAGCACTCGCTCATTTCCTCTTTCGGCGATGACACCCTCCTCCGGCCCGTGACACTGGCTTTCCCGTTCAGGGCTCTGGTCAGTCACATCAGGGTCCCTCTTTGGCGGCGCGAGTGCGCTCCAGCCAGTTGGCGGGTCTTCCAAACTCCGCCGGTTCCTGGACAAGTCTCTGAGAACTGGGGTCGCTCCTCCCACAACGGGAACCACGGACCTGGGACACCCCGAATCTAACCCTACCGCCTCCTTTAGCCTATCCGTCCGTCACGCGCTCGGAGAATTCAACCACTTATTCGGCTAGTCGCTCGCAAATTTCGCAAAATTTATCTAGTCTCGTAACCAGACCGCCGCTCTTTATAAGGCAAGCGGAGCTTGCGACGCGTAGCGGTCTGGCAATTACCGAAAATTTTACAAGGGCCGCCAGGGGAGTTTAAAATAAATACAAATGTAGTAGTGAAACCATGTTCACGGTGTGGCCGAGACGTGATTAAAATTTAATTGAGTTTATGACATCAGTGTGACCTGAGAGTCACACGTATGTAAATAACGTGAGAGGGGTACGATGTCGGCTGGTAGTGTTGAGCAGCATAATTTCTATTTGATAAATTAAACCCGTAGCCGTTCATAGTGTCTATACGACGGGTCGACACCGTGAACGAGCAAAAGCGCTCGCGAAGCGCTGGATCGCTCGTTTTCCCGTGCGTGACACGCACCTCAGGGCAGACTGATCGAAACTAGGTTTGCTATCATGTTATTTTTGGAGTCTAGTATACCTGACATCTCGCTACTACATTTAGATATAATTCAAACTCCCCTGGCGGCTCATGTAAAATTTTCGGTAACTTCCAGGCCGCTACGCTTCGCAAGCTCCGCTTGCCTTAAAGAGAGTAGCTGGCCTGGTCACGAGGCTAAAATTTATCCAGACAGCGGACGTGTGGCCAGCTACCCCGGCGCCCTCCCGCGTGTCGCAGCGTCGCCACAGCGCAGGCTGCGCGCATACATGAGCTGGTGGAAATGGCCTGGGGCTCTTCGGGGGGCAGGAAGAGGCATCGGACTGGATGAGGAAGGCTGAAGGAGCGCATGTTTTTGTCGGACCGTAAGAGAACAAAAGGACCCAGAAGAGTGGATGAGGGTTGTCCGCGGTGTGAGCCGGCATTAGGCGCGTGCCGACGAGATGAGAGCCTTACATAATTCTGGTTGAGATTTACTAAGTCTCCAATGATTCGGGTTTAATCTGCTTAACTGGGAAGGAAGCAGAGTAGATCTGAGATGCCAGATCGCCCCC
Source organism: Trichaptum fuscoviolaceum (assembly GCA_910574455.1). NCBI lineage: Eukaryota > Fungi > Basidiomycota > Agaricomycetes > Hymenochaetales > Trichaptaceae > Trichaptum > Trichaptum fuscoviolaceum. The sequence goes on from CAJSYZ010000001.1 coordinate 1,982,100, forward strand.
GCCTATAAGAGAGAAAGCTTCGGACGGTGGACATCCCATAGCCAAGTCCGTGCCCGTCCTCCTCCCGCCCTCACACCCCGCTGAGCACTCGACGCCAGAGCGCACAGCGTTCAACAATGCAGTCCACCATGCAGCCCCTCAGACCAGATCCCCTCCCCCAGCGTCGCCATCGCAAGATGCTCAAGGACGGCACCAGCGAGGTCTGGCCACAGGAGGCTGAAAACGTCTTTCTCGACGGCCTGCGCGAGTACTGGAACTCCCCCTGGGCCAACTTCTCGCGCGGTCGCTCCCGCTGGCGCAACCAGTATCTTGTCGATTATCTCAAGAAGAACGGCATCGAGCGGTCAAAGAAGCAGGTTGCTTCGCATATACAGGTCTTGAGGAATATGTGGAAGGGTCATCCAGGTACGTCTCTTTGTGTCAAAGGATATCTAATTTCTTACGCGCGTCACTGTAGAGTTCTGCCTGGTGGCAGGTCCGGATGAGCTCTCAGAGGCCTCGTCTGCTTCGGACCGTCATTCACCTCCTCAGCGAAGCAGCAAGATCTCCCCTTCCCCCTCTCGCCGTCGCCCATCTGTGTCCCACTCATCTCCACCATCGACCCCCACGTCCTTCGATGCTGACTACACAGATCTCGGCCCCCACCGCTCGCCAAGCTTCTCGCTTTCCCCCCTCACCACAATCAAGACTGAGTACCCTCAAGTTTCGCCCTTTGAAACCCCATCCGGTCTCCCCTCGGTTCTGGAGATCGGCTTCCAGCCCTCCCCGATCTCGGTGAACCGTGTCGCCGGCCTTTGTCTTTGGGCCGACGGCATGGACCCCAATTACATCGACGTCGACGCCCTCCCGTTCGCTTCGCCCTCGTCCCCTGGACTGCCAGCCTCGCCCAGCGGTCCGACGCATATACCTCCCTCCGGTGTTGTGCGAACCAGCCTGCGCGTGAAGCTGACCATGCCTGTGGATGTCACGAGCGGCAGCATCTCCGGATTCAGCGGTGCCCTCTCATTCGCCGGTCCCGTCGCGTCCTCGGCAGAATGCCTGACAAGGGTGCATGTCGACAACGTTTGCGTCTCCCGCGAGACGGGTCGACTCATCCCTGTCAACGAGCCAGCGGGCGGTGCAAGCCGCACGCCCACGCCCTTTGTAGCCATGCTACCTGACTCGTGGCTCACTCGTTGTCGCTTGCTGGATACGGAAGGCAAGAAGACAATCGTAACACAGCAGGTTGTAGTGGACGCAGAGGCTATCTTTGTCGTCATCTATGACTTGCATCGCACACGAGTTTCCCCGGGCCCTATGGGCTCGCCTTCCTTACAGAGACCGACTGCGGAGCTCATGCTGTGGAATAAACACGTCGATTCCGCAGTCTCAGCCCCGCCCCCTCCAGCGCTGCTCCCGCTCCCCATGAGCTCCCCGAGCACGAGCCGGTTCGGAGACGCGGGCAATGCCGCAAACGCGTACTTGTACAGCACGGCCGCGGCGCTTTCAGGCAACCAGATCCCGCAGTACATGTCACCGGTGCAGCACCACTCGCCCCACTCACCGCCAGCCACCCAAATGCACGGCCACTACAGCCAGAGTCTCAACAGTCCGGGGCTCGCGAATACGGCACGAATATCTGATTTCCACTCAAATCTCACGAATCCTTGTATGCTATATTCCTTCTAGGCCTAACCCGAGTCAATCGGTTTATACCCTCCACCTACGACTCTTACGACCTTTCGATTGTGCTATCAGCTGCTGCTCTGCAGTCTCCTTTTTTTTCCCTTTACGTGCCTTTGTCCAGGTGCCCCAAGCCCCTGTCGACACCCTGATCCGATCGATTGACCTTTACCTCACTTGGTTCACTGTGATATTGTTATGTTATCTCATACACCTGTTTTCTATTGTCTATGCTATGCTCGCTGCTTAGTTTCCCCTCCCCGCCATTTTTCATCTCAAATCCCTCCCCCTTCCCTCATCTCGGTCCAGAATGCAAGGAACTGTGTGCGTTGGCTCTGCGGAAGTGTTAGCTTCTTTGTGTCCATATAACGATATATCTTCATATATTTTTTACCCTTACTGCAGTTGTACATGTACATTATTCATTAACACATATGTATCGGATTGTTTTTGTGCATCCCTACTCCTCTTTCCTGGATGGCTTTTTTTACCACCCTGATTTTTTTCCTTCTGTTATGGTACATCACAAATTTCATAGTTGCATGTCTTCGCGGGATGCCTTGATGAAATAGACGCGTTTCAGACTATGTCAAGTTTTTCTGTAGTAAGAGTGTAACGGACCTAGAAGGAAGCTAATATTGGGCCTGAGGGGGGGGCGCCTGTTGGACCCGAACTGCAATAGAACGTCAAACCCGGCCCACGGTGCAACGCCTCTTCGCCTCGGAGCTCATCGAGCGCATTAGTGCGGGGTAAGGCGCATCTGTGCGTAGATCCTCGACCTGCGCGCCCATTATATGCTTATTCGGAACGGAGAAACCCACACGCACACGCACGAGAGGCACGGGATTGGACTCGGGCAGAACAGATGGTATCGCTACCGCGATCGTGAAACTGTACTTTCAAGGAGGATCACCCGGATCTGGATTCCCCCCCCCTCCTAGAGTCAGCAACATATATGCACCATATGCCCGCTGCAATCAGAGGGTGTGGTCTAGCTTCAGCGGGAAGCTGGAGCTGCGAATATTGCTTACTGTATTACTGCCAGTGTCAGACGCTCGACTATCTCGCACCGGAGATCAATCCTGTGCGAGATTGGTTCAAGTTACTGACCAATCCCAGGCGCACTCGTCCTATTAACTAGTGGTACTACATGTTTCCGCTTTGATATATAATACCATGGATTTATACTTATAACTCGGCGGACTTCTGGGCTCACCGTTGCAGTAATAAAAGAAAGAAAGGGGGGAAAAAAGGGTGCGCGCATTTCCTATCAGGCGGTAGTGCGATGGTCATGGTAAAACATCTACTACTATTGAACGCGGGCTGGCAACGCGTACGAGCGCGGGGGGAGCGAGATGAGGGAAAACGAGAACGACGGAGCGGATGCGTTCATGTTCCCTGGTACTCAGCACGCCCACCCTCTACTAGTAGCTTGACATTAAGAGACTTCTTTATTAAAGTAATCCCATCGGGAAAGAGAAAAAGGCACACACTGGAGGAATTCATTTTAAACGCGTATTTGGCTGGATTTGGGCGGGCTTCCTTCCCCCCCTCCTAATCTCCCCCTTCTTCATATATGTATGTACTACATACGACCGGCCGGCCGGGTGGCTGGACATCTCCGGGTGGTATGCAGTCACTGGCAGTCGAGTCTGGCGACACAGCACATGACCCGTCGGACTGATGGCGTGCGCCGCCGCACCCGTGGAGACTCGAGATGGCATGGCAGACGCAGTCCTCTCGGAGGTGAAGGCACCCAGCCCGACCTTGATATACACACATGACATAGACTACTAGTAGGTAAGCAAGACAGCCCGAGCCTCTAGTGCAGCAGTGAGCAGTGAGCCCGGGGCGAGCAATTCCGGGATTCCGGGTTTGGGCATCTTCTGAGCTTGTACCGGCCGAGCGTCCGAGTGTGCGACGCACTACATACGGTGTATAGCTGCTATTGCTATACACCCTGGCCGTGACGTGTGGTATTCACAAGCGCCGGCGGCCCTAGTTCTTATAGATAGCATAGAGAAGGATTACTGGCGCCTTCTAGCCTGCATGAACAGCGTGCTTCCCAGGTGGAAATCGATAGCTTAGCGTAGCGTAGATTGTTGACACTATTGCGTTTCGGTCTGCAGGCCCGACGGGAAGAACGGGGGAGATCGACGTGATGGTGTTCATGGAAACCCGGTTCGATTCGATGGAAGACTTTGTCCTGGTCGTGACAGGTTTGAGTGTCGATAAGAGGAGGCGGGACGGGGGAGGACGAGTGATTGCTTTCTCGGAGATACCCCCAAAGTTGACATACCGTATACGGGCAAGGGAGGGAGCGCCGCCGTGGGTCCAGACCCGCTGTGGCTCTATTGGTTCACTGAATGCAGTGATCGCTGGAAAACGAGGTGCAGACCCTCGACGTTGGTGTGCATGGGTGCCAGTGTTTTGTGTAGCACCGAGCGCGACCAAAGACCGGGATCCAGCGTGAAAATTGAGTGAACGTACGACATGACTCCCCTCAAATGAAAGCACATATTGATAGAACGGAACTAGAACAAGTGCAAGCACGCAGCGAAAGCAGCTTGCTCTGGCATTCGATTTCGAGGAACTCGGAGGGATGCGCTCGGCTGAAGAACAAAGTTCAATGACGAGGGTTGACGAGGACCGGAGGCTGTGACGGGGCCGCAGTGGATGTTGATGGTGTGCGCGAGGTCGTCTGACTGAGTCGGCGTCAGAACAAGAGCGGGTTCTGGGATCAGTGCATCTGCCGTATGGAGAGTGAGAGGAGAACGTATATAGACGCCGTGGCCAGCGTTGCTGTCACGCTTTAGGGTTTAAGCCTGTCACGCTCAGAGCTCGACATTGGCATCATCGACTCTATTTGCGCCCGATCAGCCGAGGCAGACGCTGCGCATAACTTTCGTTTCAACCCAAACAGCCGCTCCCAATAGGCCAAGCTCACATGAACATGAGAACAGCGCAGTGACGTGTGTATAGATCTCCGGCCGACCTAATATCTCCCGCCCGTGTAATATGACCGGCCTTTACACATCCTCGCATCCAATGCGGCCCACGACAGGTATGTATTAGTTTCATCGATAAAGCTCATAACACACATCCGCCTTTTTTCTATGAAGCAATGTGTGTGCACTAATAGCGATTATCGCAAGCAGGCGCTATGGATGTAAGAACTCACCGCTGTGTCGGGTCTGTCCTGCCTACTTGCGAACTTAGGCATAGACAGCGCAATGATCCATACATACTTAGAGCCTCGCACCGGAGGCCCGGTCGCCCGATCGGACCTTGCACTCAACACTGTGTATTTCAGTGCACGGAACCAAATACTGCACTTTTTGTGTCGTCCAGCCATGCCGTCATGGAGTCCTCTGTCTCTGACCGTTGACGACCCTTTCCGTCCGTGCCACTCGTAAAACGCGCTGTATCGCCGTTGCGACCGGACGCCATGATACCCGGCCGCTCTCCTCATTTAATCCCACTCGTTAAGGCACCTGCAGCAGAGGTCAGATGCGCCCGCAGTTGGTGCGTGTATGCGTTTGTGTGGGGTATGGACGCCACGGACATCCGAAGGCCTCAAGGTGGCATCGGCGAGCTTTCGACTCGGACTGCCTCGAGGCCTTTTCATCGGTCCATCGTGTGCAGCTCAACCGCAGGCTCCAGCAAATTAGCAAGACCTCCCCAGCTGTCAACAAATCAAGCTGGATGAAATAAACCCGTTTGCACGGAGAAAACAGTGCCTCGGACCGAGGAAAAGATATTTTCAAAGATAAAGCTCGGATATTCCGGGCGGGACCGCTGCTCCTGACCTGACGTCTCCCTGGATCCTGCGATCCACTGGTTTGATGGCGGAAGCAATTCTGGTCCACGACCGCGGAGTGTCGGCGTGCGACCGGAACCAATCCTTCGCTGCCCGTTGCTGTTGCACTCATGCTCGCCGCCCTTCATAACACGAATGCGCCTATACATGGCTCGGCCTGCCCGTATCTGATGACGTTTACGACACTCATCCGAGGAAAGAAACTAATACGAAGACGAACTGACCCGATTATCGCGGGGCTGGTGGGTGGCCGGGATGCATGGCACTCATGTGTCCAATTCAACATATCTGGAAATCCGCGCCCGTGCAAAGAAGGAACTCTCAAAGCGCTGGGTGGACGTCCTCGCCATCAACTATGAGCTTGGAAGTAATTACGGCCGGTGCTTGATTCGAGCCTGTGTGTATTTCTCCGAGAAAGTGCGGCCATAGGCTCAGTTGCTCAATATCCTGCGTGATTGAGTCCGGGACCTTGATGTACCAGATTGCTTCCGCTGAAGTTAAATATGCGTGGGAATAAACTGCGAATGTTGCACTTAAACTTACAAGTCCATCTCGTGAAATAGACAATCGACAATCGATGCAGCAGATACACAAATCAACAGCGACGGGCAGCTCGGCTCTCTTATCGCAAGACATCGAGATACTCAGCATCAGTGGGGACCATCTGACACAGGTCATAGCCAGCGCTGACGTTGACTGTTTCTTCCGACATACAAGGACAAGGAGACTTGAGACTAATAAGCACAACTCTGACTTGTCGATAAAGGCGTGTGGATCGCGTGCGCAGCCGTACACTCGGACCAACGGTTAATCGCCAGCTCTGCCAGTGCAGCCTCTGCTTGTGCGACGGGCTTCGGTCCGGCATACGAGGTTTTGCGTTGCCACCACAGGAGTCGTAGGTAAGTAATCGCCTCCATGTAGTGTATTCAGCGGGCCATGTGCCGAGCTCCCTAGTAGCCTCCCTTGTATGCGCGATAGGAGCTTTGGAACAAAGCAACTGACCATACAGGTCAACGGATAGGCTAGCTCATCGATAACGGCCTGTCATCCTACGGGATATGAACCAGAATATACAAATACGCAAGGGCCGGAACTCTGAACCAGCGTCGGAATGCCAGAGGAAGTCTGAGGGCACGCTGCGATGACGTGCGTCGTCCCCCGCAAATCATTTTCATCGGACGCTAGTCTGGCATACTGAGCCCGCTTCACGCTGTCTTTCCTGTTTTCGTCTGTGCGGGGAAATAAGGAAACAAAGTGCTGCCTGTGGTCAGGTACAGCTGTTTGCATTTAAATCTGATCGCGATCGAGTCTGCCTCGCGTACGCGCAAAGACACAGCACGCTCGGGACTGGATTGGCTGCGTGAAGCCTCGCGCGGCTACCCGAATTTCAGACGAAATTGGCGCTCCTTTTCGTTCTTGACTATCAACTGTCGGAGAGCAGACACCGGGACCCGGATTTCGCCTCGACGACAACTGAAATGCATTCAAATAACATACATATTGCCACGCAATCGCTGGCACGTCTGGTACCTCCAATACAAACATACGTACGTAGTACCTAGCACCGTGACGCGAATTGGATTTGGTTCCGTTTTTGCTTTGCCTTGCCGATGCGCTCATACATGCTAATTGCCCCGTCAGCGCCCACACCAGATAGCAAAGCACAAAATGGACTCGACATTGGCATTGGATTGCATACATGTATATGTATCTGATCGTAGATCATAAGGTACCCCGTAACGGATCGACTGCGTCCCACCTGCTGTTATCAAATCCTATACTGAGAATGTTTGTTTCCAACCAGTCCAGCGCACCGGTGTAGCTAGGCATGCCTCCTCCGGTCTGTCCTTGGTTGCTAGCCCAGAGAGCGCCGGAGTCTGAAGAACAGTCCTTCTTTTCTACCAACTTCTGACTTCGGCGTAGACTCGCTGCGAGCGCGCGCGAGACTATGCATGTGCTCAGGACCGGGAATTATTCTACTATTTCGACGAGAGAGCTCCACAGTCTACTGCCAGCCTCACACACACACACTATGTAGTAGTAGCATTAGTACCCATGGAACTCTCGGATGTGCTCCGGAATTCTCAAGCACACAAAAGAAATTAATTTCGCTTAAAACACTTCGCGCTATTCTTCGCGAAGAGATACGTGTGTATTCCGAGTCATACTGTATCCCAGGGACTATCATCAGTCTTCAGGAATATCAAAATCGCATTCAGCAATCCCCGAAGAACGCTGTGACATGCATACGCCCGAATTTAGACATTGTACCTATGCAGTCCAAATATAGAAACGGAACCGGCGCTACTATTGTTCATTTGGGGTTGGGCGGTGAGTCAGACATCAGAACAGTGTGTGTGTGTACGAATACGACACCATGTTTCATCTCCGTTCGTAAGAAAAAGATCTCGAGAAGTCATCAGGAGTTGTGTCCCAAGGATCACTTGGTGCTGACGCGGCCTGAAGCCGTTTCGTGAACAAGAAAGTCGTATAATAGGAGATGAAGCCGTAGCATAATGCTGTGCAAAGCACAGTATCACCGGTCTGAGAGGTGTCCTAGTTCCGGAGGGGGGCGTGTACACCAACTTTCCTTTCCTCCGAGTGCGAGAAGCCTCATTGCAAGCAGTGTACAGGTGGCCCGCGATTTGTCTCCACCGCCCAAGGGCAGACGGAGGACGAGGAACATCCGACTGCGCGTTTGTTCCGAGTGAGCTCGGTCGAAACCAACGCCCAGTGGATATTTTGATTGCACACGTTGCAAGATTTCGCAACAAATTCGAACATGGGGGCCCAAGATAACTTCTTGATCCGTGGACAACAACCAAGCCCCTCGCTTGGGACAATGTAACCCGTAAGAGTAGGCGCAAAGGCAGCCAAAGCTCGTGCTCCGCTCCTCCCGTCCCTAGATCCAAGGAGAGGCCAGCGTCGAGGTCTGATTACTCGCCCTAGCAAGAAAAAGGAAGCATCAAACGTCGGAAGTTCGGGGGGACAGGGCGTAGATAGGGGTTTGTTGAATTTGCCCACTGGGCGCCGCAAGGCCGTCTTTTTTTTTCCTTCACAGTTCCTAGGTTCAACTTGACCGAAAATATCAAGCCCCGAGAGCACAAGTACAAGACGCCCCGAAACCGAGGGGGCGTTGCGCTTCCCGACTTGAGATCGCGAGAGACAAATGAACAGCACGGGGTCACGGAGCAGGCAAAGTGAAATGAATTCGTAAAGGGGTTCAAGCAAAGGGTGTCCAATCGCCTCGTCCCTCGTCTCTCGAAAGCCACAAGACTCGTCCTCGAGATACGAGTGCTCGGCTTTTCCCTCGAGCCGGGTCTTTGTTTAGGCAATGGTGGAGCTCCAGACGAGAATGACCTGGGCGGTCGTTGTTTCCAATAACGACCATCAGTGTAACTGATCGCCGGCGAAACTCCAGGTCTGTCTTGAACTCTTTAGATTGATCGATAAAGAAGATCGCGCCAGGAGACCGTATCATCTGCTCACCCGTGGTCTATGATTTGGCGACAGATTGGTCCCAAAAGAACAATGCGCCCTGAATAAAAACAAACTTGATTGATCAGTAGGAGCGCCAAAGCGAAAGACAAAAAAGAGAATGAAATCTTGCTTGAAGTCACGTTCAAAGCTATTTAGGAACAGATCAACATACGCCTCCTCAGCGGAACCAAATTAACCAATTGAGCAGAGTCACGCGGCGACAGCCCACTAAGAGAAAGACCTGACGACATTCCATTCACCATGTGCAAAGGAAACGATAAGCATATAACGCCGCCTTTCCTTCTTCCGACTGCGGAGAAAGGAAGCCAGAAGTTAGAGCTCAGGAAGAGATACCTTAAGCCTCATGTCGAAGCCCCTCGAGAAATTTTCGCGCGTTCAGTTCCGATTAGCATACGCCTGGCAGTTGGCATTGAGTTGGCGTTTTGCAGAGTCACCAGACGTGCCGATAGCCAAACTATCCTGACAGTTCGCCTCCTTCATGGCCACCGTAACCACGTCGATATGAGAAGATCGCGCCTTCCACAGAAACCATCTTCAAACATCACCCGGACCATGCGTGATTCGACTCTTCTGTTCCTTTCTTGCCAACCACGTCCGAACTGCGATCACGAGATGCTTGGAATAGATACGTGGGGAATGTAAAGGACCCCCGAAAGCGCATTCAGAAAAAGGGACGGAGGAGAAGAGTGCCCCGCGGGTAATCACGATAGAAGTTGAAGCTGTCAGACGAGTGAACTAGAACCTCTTCAGCCAAAGATCGTTTCAAACCTCTATTACACCAAATTCGGTGGCATTTCATGTGAACATCCTAGAATCTCTTCAAAGCTGCCGAACCTTGGTGTGAGTAGTATGGTGTGCTCGGCGATAAGAAATGCCTTTAAAGGAGAATTTTCATAGAAACTTTGAATTTGTACTTACGCGTCGACACTACATACGATAGAGCTTCTGATGAGCACCTTCTTTTCTGCGGTGGATCCCGAACGTTAGGCGAGCCAACTAGTAGTGACGTGCGCAGAAGATGTGACGAACAATGGGTGACGCGAAGGAATTCGACCTGGCATAATGGGGAGTAACAAAAGGGCAATCCGCATGGTCTCTTGTCGTTTTCGAGGTAGTACAACACTACCTCCATACCAGAGCCTGTAGGTCAGTAAGAGATTCAAAGATCATCGATTGAAAACGTACGACTGGTCGCCTGAATCGGGACGTGCTCGTGGGTCGTAAACGGTTAAGCCATTATGTTACAGATATTAAGACAATACGGGAATGTCTCAACGCCTCCTCCTAGAATGTCTGCAACTAGGAGTCAAACTCACACAGGTAAAGTACCGCCTAATAATTGACGCATTCGATTTCCTTTAGAGCTCTCGGAAATTAAATGTCTGAGAGTGTGACTTTGAGAAAATTGAGTCCAAATACTGGATGTTGCCGAAAGGAAGAGCGAAAAGGTCCAGAAGCCCTAAGCAGTAGTTAGCTTCACTATACAACAGTTGAGAGTATCTATTGAACCTAGGCTTACCGCCATTGCTGTACGGCCTGGAAGCTAGCACAGGATACAGTGAAGCCACAAGTATAGAACACGCGACAAATAAAGGAATACCCTGAAACGTTGCTTACCTTATAACATCCTTGATCAATCGGTACAAAAATTAGGAGAGAAAGTAGGATTAAAGACAGCGAGAAGGCTCAATATCGTTGAGATGATGGTCGATAAGGAAGAAGGGCATCTTCAGACTACGAAAGCTGGCGAGCTTGAAATACGACGGGCCACGCCTGAACAACGAGGAAGAAGCGAGGCAGATAAGATAAACCTAATCTTATCTAGAGTAAGAGATTAGATAAGATTAACTATACGCAAGAATGATCCTCGTTCCTGACTTGTTAAGAAAAGAAGCATTGCACAGCTACTAACTACAGAATGATAGAGCGTATCGACATGTCGGCCTTATATAGGAATAGAGACGTACTGATGATGTCGACCAAAATGTGAATTTCCTAAATCTGATCCCTCGAAAATACCATCAGGTCTGCCGCTATCTGTCTGACTTCTTCACTGCCGTGTCGTTCTGACAACAGTTGCAGCTCCCAGAAATTCGTTGCGAACGGATTGCAAAGTTGAGGATCGTCAATCTCTGGTCGGTAGATTCCATCCGATATACGATCGTCGGTAGAAAGCAACGCTTCGAGTTTTGGTTCCTTTACTAAAAGGGTACGGACAAACCCGAGTGCTCGCAAAGCTGTTGACGGAGGGAAGTGGAGAGAGGCAGTGAGAAGACGCTTCGCGAACGCTGCGGAACGCCAAGGAGGATGTTTTGAGGAAGATGATCGAGGAGAGAACGCTAGGTTGAGCGCGCGGAACATCATATCAGCAGGTGTTTCTCCTTTGTTACCAGCCTTCGAATTTCGAGATGTGCGAGTATTGATTGGTGATTCTATGCCAGCTGTGATGCTTAAAGGGACGATGAGAGCATACAGTAGGTTGATGAAATCCGTCAAGTCAATATTCAAAGCTTCCCCTAATTGTGTCCAGTTAATTCGTAGACATCAAATCAATATCGCAAATGTGCACAAACCTTGACCCGACAATAGCTCGAAAGCCGTCACGATACACTGTAAGCGGTGGTACATGGAACGGATATCTTGATCTGGCTCCTCCTCTTCGTCCTTTTCATCCGTTTCCCAGGGTCCATCACTCCCATTAGTCCGGGATACCAGGCTTCGAAGAACTTCGAGAAGATCCTTGAAGAAGTCTATATTTACCAAATGCGTGAAGCGCGAAATTCCTTGCAATGCTGCGGGTAGAAGAGGTGTGGGTTTGTCATTCTTCAGAATTCGGAAATAGAGGACAAAGAGCAGTTTCAGGGTTTCGGTTTGCTAGGGAACGAGGTGTTAATGGTCTATGTTATTGCTTAATACCAAGTCACCGCAACTCACGACTGATGCCCGCTCCTCCCAGTCGACTTCTGCTTCAGCCTCTCGCATTTCCTCCTGTATGGCTTGGTTCTCTTTTAGATTTTTTTTGGCCTTTTTGCTTAAATGAGGTATCGAAGTTGCTTTGCCCTTTGCCCTACGCTGAGCTGCCCTCCCTTTTGACATCGCATCTCCTGGTTTCTCTTTATCGGCCTTCGATTGGGACGCGCGGATACCACCGAGCTCAGTCTTCAACCGTAAGTCTAGTAAACAGAACATGACGTTGGGATGGACACTGAATCGGCGCTCCTTAATCATGCGGTTCAACAGACGCACAATCTCGAGCGATGGCTGACCGGTAGTATCTGCACGAAAAACCGAAGACAAGGTCTTCAAGCATAGTTCGGAAGGCTGAAAAGGAATCAATATTCATTTACAATGTTGAATGTACTCAAAGCCTACCTCGTCCCAAGATTTCTTGCTCAGCCTAGACACAATCGCCGTCATCAGGTTGACTCGAAAGTTGAAGTGTGTCAATTCGACAAGCAAGCGACACATGCATTGTAAGGCCACTTCCGAAAGCTCACTCTTCGCTGTGTTTGTGATGATGTAAATTAAGATAGAGGTAACAGTTAAGATTGAACCCCACCTTTGAGCTCAGACTCGAGAGTCCGCAAGTATGATTGATACACACCCACGAGCCCTTGTTCAAAGTCACGCGTCCTCTGAACCATTTGACTGACTTTCTCCGCTTTCTCCTTCTCGGACAGAGGTCGGATCCGATACCCGGGAATGATATCCTTAAATACCGCAAGTTGAGACAACAGTGCCAGTTTTCTGATAATATTGTCATTTGGAACAGGATCAGGATGAGTCGGAGTTGATATCTTTGATTGTGAGAAGGTGTTCAGGCGGCGAAGTAATCCAAGCTGTAGGGGGGATTATCAGTTACATTCAGGGATAGCAATGATAGGAGACGTACACCATTCTCCGGGTCAGCAATGATGTCTTGACAGATGCTCGCTAATTGCTCTTTCGCAGCCTGTATTCTTGCCTTCCGGGACTTTATCGATATTAGATCAACAACCGCAAGCCGCCCAAACCGAGCGCCAGTCGATACGTCCTCCACATTTGGACGGGGTATCTCGATAGTCCCTTCTTCCACTCCTTCACTCTCCTCGTCCTCAGAAAACGGTGCAGGAACAGCCACCTTCACACCTGTGTGCTGGACCCTTCCGTTCTGTAGTTTGATAGGAAGGCGTTCTATACCAGTTTCTTCTTCTGAGTCCCAGGATTTTCGCCGTTTTCGAGGCTCGACTTCGTAAGGCATCTCTTCGTCGTCCGAGTCTTTGCGAGGTTTGTGTCTATGATGTGTAGAGGAAGAGGAGGAAGATGAGGCATCATCGTCTGACAATGACGGAAGATCATCATCTTCTATGTTAGAAGACCATTCGCCCTCATCTTCGCTATGAGAATCTACGGATGGTAGATCGTCCTCTACCGGTTCTTTTCGCTGAGGCTTATTTAACTTATGTAGTCTGTCCTCTTCCTTTTTGCTCCTGAACTATTGGTTAGAGGTATACATATGCAATAAATATACTGAATACACACCGAGCAATGCCCTTCTCGTCCAAATTCTTGAGAAATCCACCTGCGGCCTCAATGTTTTCCGCGAGAAACTCCAACTCTTCCTCTGACAGTACATCGCTATCGGATTCGTCTACGCGGGGAATTGGAATAATATTCCTCTCGTACGCATGCTCTTTGCCCTTGCCCTTAGAGTTGGATTTGGTCGATGATTTACCGGCCGTAAGTCTGGGCTTTTTCACTGAGCCCTGTAATTTTTAAGGTGAGTTACGTGTAATACTTCAAGAAGGCCATGCACCTCACCTGTTTTGTTGGCGCATGCCTTTTCCCCAATACCTTCCCCATACCTGAGAGCTGACCCCGCGGATATGCTCAGTTGGAAGATAGCGAGAGACAGAAGGCAAGTGAACTCTACCTCATCAAAATTATAGTTATGACATGGTTCGGCAACAGCCGAACTACTACTACTATACTATTAGTACTACTTGAACGCGTCTGATGTGAAATTGTCTTTCAAGGTCGTTCGTGATTTATTGACCATCTGCCTCGAGGCCTCGAACATGTCCAACCGTCGTCCAGTCTGGGAGGCTTCACAGTCTCAAAATCCTGTACATCACACTATCAGACCACACCATATAGTTCTTCTGCACCTCTTAAGTTGGTGCTGCCATCCATACCAGCAGCTTCCGACCGTGTCTGGACGGTATATCCTACACATCTACCGTGTTCTTATTAATGAGATTTCCGAAGTGAATTGCCCTCATACCTTCCCATTCACTGCACCTGACAAAAAACTAGGTGACTGAACCGAAATCGTTCGAAGAACTTGTTGAGGAAGTTCGAAAAGGCCATCACATTGACCCGAAATCTTGCGAGTTATACCTGACTGAACTGGAGAATTTAGTATGTTCGACTACAGATGCATAACACAATATGCCTTACTTCTTGCGAAATGTTGTAGAAACGAATCGATGTCAATCTACTCTATGAATACCTGATAGGTGAGTTAACCGACCGCCTCGCTACTGCATTCATCTGACAGCATCATTAGAGTTGCCTGCTTTCTGGAGCATGGAAGACGATGAAGTATGTTGTTATCCTTCATGAATGCAGTACATAAGGTATTAATCGACGTCAGGGTGGAGAGCCGCTTGTGAGTTCGAAGGCTTGGGAAGTCGACCACTGCTTGACAAGAACTCCAGGATAGGCGGTCATTCTTTGCCCTTTTCGCGCGACGTGTATTCTTCAGCTTTAGGAAACTCTCGTTCATCGGACTGTCATCACTTGCGGACGACCTTCGAGCATGGGCTGCAGGAGACAAAGAGCGAGGCTACCAAAAAGTCGTTAGAGATGCCATTCGAGATGGTGCGTACTTTTCTAAAACTCTTCTCCATTCCAGCTGAGATTAGTCTAGATAATCTCCTTGTGAGGCCTCAATTTGATAGAGAAACGTTTGCAGAAGCGGATTCATTTGGAGAGTACGTTAGGTGCTCATCATATATGGGTGTTGTGTTTCTAACAGGCGGTTCAAGCTTCGAAAAAGCTCGTGCAACAGGTGACTTACATTCAGCAGAAGAGAATCTTAGACGTTTCTTCGAGCAACGCTTCAATGACGGATCGGACTCGTGAGTTGTTTTCACAATTTACTCAACTTCCATCTAAATGCCATTTGAGAGAGCTACGGCAACATGCTTTACTTAATCTGGTGCAAATGCACATAAGCTCGAGGAACATAAAAGTTGCACGACAGGTATGTTAGTATACAAATATCAGATGCCAGACTCCGATGGACAGCTTCAGTACATTCTTGAAGCGATAACTGCTGCTCGGACTTCAAGTGACAATGTTGTTCTTCAGCAATGCATGACGTGAGTACTCTTACAGGAGACCATATCATGTTGTAACTAACCAATTAGTCAGGCTTTTGCGTCGTATTGAAGGGCACAGTGATCATAGGCGAGAGCCCCTGAATGAGATACAGGCCGATATTCCGGCTTTGGAGATCTTGAATGACATCAGGAAGCTGTTGTTTGCTGTACGCTAAACTGTTCGGTATCAATAGCACTCGCACTCATTTTATGTAGGAACAACCTCTTAGTCATGCATTTGAGAAGATCATACAAGCACTCTACGTCTATGACATGTCTAGGAATTCTCGGGGAGGACCTCCGAATCAAGAAGAACAGTGGGCATTCCATACTGTACAGTCGGCACTCTGGAGATTAGCTGGTATTGATTTGCACTGAATTATATGTTTACCCGAATTCCGACCCCTTTCATCTATAGGCTGCGAACGCCTGGCTAATATTGAAGAAAATATTGTCCTTGCATTCAGTGACAGTGGGAGCTCAGATGATTCACGGTTTAAAGCCTTGTTGAACCGCTCTACATATGTAAGTACTTACTCCCTCTATTCACGTTTCTCAATAAAAGCTGAATAAATGTAGACCGCGAGGCAAGGAAAAGAGAAAGAAACCTTAGGAGCACTTCTGGATCCTGAGACGTGGAGGGGTCTGGACTTCGGCCTTGATCAAGTTCATAGCTGGTCGGGAGAAATATGGCATACAATGCTATTGTTTGCTACTCGAAGGTGAGTAGATTCTAGACATGTTCTCACAAACCCGTAAATGCCCTTCCTTCTTTAAGGGGCCAGCGACGCCAAATAGATGGATTCCTTAAGATACGGAGACCGAGTCAAGTAGACTGGGATCATTACATTTTTTCTGACATCACCAAAAAATCGGTGCGGCCCAATATCGATGCGTTGCTCTATCGCGCTCTTCAGATGAGGGTAATTGTGATAGGCCTGTCTGGTTGTAACATTATGGCTGAGAAATTCGGTTTATAGAAGGTCAACCAAGCGCCTATAGCAATCGACGAAATCCTTAAGGCGTTGTGGCAGACCGAGTACCAGGGCCGCTTTGCTATGTATAGACTTGCAATCGTCTTACTGGCTGACGCGAGCCTTGAGTTCGGTATGAAAATATGGAGTAGAAGATTGATTGAAGAAATAATGCCGCAGGTGCGACCCACGACGATCGAGGCATTCACCCATCCCACTGACACAATTTGTTTCTCGTGTGAAGGTCATCAATGGCGATGATTTAGAACTGAGAGGCTTCGCCTGCTACGTGCTCGCGCGATGCATAATCGCTTGCTGCGGAAAGAACCGTAAGCCTCTCATTTGTAACATATGTCCTGCGGAAATTTCTGATCGTGTTCTCTAAAGGCAAAGGGCTACAAGAGGCCTTGTCCTACCTTGACCAAGCGGAGAAGGATTATAGACTCATCGAGATCCAGCCCGCAGTACAGGACATCCTATACGTTAGAGCGGCGGTATATAACACGCTCGGCATGCTTCAGGAAAGAAACGAAGCTGCAGAACGGCACGTTGCATCCAGGCAGGAGCAGAAACGACTCGAGGCAATAGAAGTGAATGAGCATTGGGACGACGTATGGAATGCCGTCATAGATATATCAGCGGCCCTTGCTTCACGGACGTGAACTGCTGCGTTATATACTAGCCTGAGATTGTTAAGCATGTCATCTAATCAGATACGATTATCTGATACTAAGCTCATGTGTTCATCCTCGTCATATGATGCAATATTCGCATTCTGTCGGACCTCTCTCGCGATCCGACTTGCCTTATATCGAGTCATCCGAATTATTAGCTTCGTACTTTAGCGCTACTTGTATTGCACTCTTTGAAACCCTCTTCCTACTGTCGTTCATCATGTCTGGCACCGGATTTGCACCACAACAGCAGCAGGTTGGCCCAGTGTCCTACGAGGACTGGGCAAAGTCAGATGCGTACCACATCAGCCACCTTATCCCGGAGGACCCCATTCTTGAAGCTGCGAAGAAAAATAGCCATGACAAAGGACTTCCGGACATCGCTGTCAGCACATCTCAGGGCAAGTTCTTGCACCTCACCGCGAAAGCAATCGGTGCAAAGCGCATTCTCGAGGTCGGAACTCTTGGAGGGTATGCCGCTATTGAAATTGTATTTCACTCTGTGCAACTAACAAATAAACCATTGTATCTAGATATTCTACAATTTGGCTGGCCAGAGCTTTGCCGGACGGCGGGAAACTCATCACCCTTGAGATATCAGAGAAGCATGCACAGGTATATAACGTATGAACTACCGGATGTAGCATACTAATACATATGCCCAGGTAGCTAGAGAGAATATAGAAAGGGCTGGCTTGTCGGAGAAGGTGGAAATAATCCTTGGCCCGGCTACGGAGAGTCTCAAGAAGCTTGAAGCGGAACCTCCCTTCGACCTTGCCTTCATAGACGCGGACAAGACGGGCAATCTGGACTACTATCTGGAGGCAAAGAGACTCAGTCGTAAAGGAGCCGTGATCGTGAGTTCTCATTGTGTATGAATTTGTAGCGTAAGACTGATTGGTTCATTAATTAGCTTGTCGATAATGTTGTGCGTCAAGGTAGAGTGGCTTCTTATCCAGAGGATACGGATGACGTGGGTGTCCTGGGTGTGAGAAGGCTGTTGAAGCACCTTCAAGAGGACAAAGAGGTAGATGCAACGACCTTACAGATCGTTGATGGGAAGGGGTACGATGGGATCGTTTACTCCGTGAAGTTGTAACTTGATGCTGGTAGAATCAGCACCTTTGATACGCTCAGATGGCAAACAAGAGCACTCACAAAGTATAATATTATATTATACTACTAAATTAAGGTGACTTAGATAGGTTGTCTGATGGGTCTTGGTCTACCCAACCAGCCTAAGAAGAATGTCAGTTCAGTTGCCCAACGCGTCCGTAGCTCGCTGATGTATGATGTAGCTCACGAGCATCGTGTCCCTCTCTTCTCCATTTTCTCCAACCACTTTCCTTCTTGTCCCGGGAATGACGCTTGGCGTGTTGACCACCCTTGCCAGCCTATCCAACGCGTCTGGGTCCAAGTTATACTGCAATGCAATGTGACGAATTTCTTCCACAGACTTCGCCTTCTTTCTTCTTTCAAGTATCTCAAATAGTTCTCCTGCCAGGATTCGATTCTTAGGCGGGACGCGAGAAGCAGCCTCTTGTTCTGACGCTTCTTGAGTCTGCAGGATGTGTCTCATGTTCTCGTTCTATAGAGGTGGTGAGCACAAAAGAAGAGATGCTGCAGAGCGGTGACTTGCCGTCCGAAATGCCGTCATATGGTGATCGACCTTGACGGGTCCCAGTTGATTGAGTTTTTTCAAAAACTGCGGGTCCCCCGAGTCCATTTCGAAATCTTGAACCAAGTTCAGTTATTGTTCTCGTGATTTTCGCTTGTTATACCCACCTTTCGTTCTTGACTCGCTTGCTAAGGCAGTCCTAGCAGATTCCTGTTGCACCCTCGGAAGTTCACTGGTTGTAGCGCCTACCCAAGAAGGTCTAGCCTTTGTGGGCAGCTTGCGCACGATCTTGGACGACGAAGAGCCCATTGTGCTCGAAAATCGAAGCCCCGAGGGTGTCTGGTTCAGCTGTATACAGTACTACAGTGTTTTCCGAAGAGAGCAAAGGTTCAATGTTCAAGTTCAAGTTCTCAGGGTTCAAAGGTTGGTTATGACGTACTAATGAAGTTAGCTTGAACTTCAAATCCATGTGCACTGGCACTGGTTCATCTCTCAATCTCACACTATATCCCCTCTCATCTTACTTAGGTTGCTAACAGTTCGTCAAGTGGGTTTTCAGATCCATGAGAAGGTCCGTCGTGGCATCCTCCTTCCTAGGAGAGACAGTGTACGCCATCCGGCTTTGATCGTCCAAAGACCCGGACTAAAGACTGCGGCACGAAGCATAGCTATACAACATCGAACGTTCGCTATGATACTGCGATCAACTCGGCGCTTCATAGGATCTGACTTCAGCCAGCAACTTTGTGAAATGAGAGGCTATACATCCTATGGGCGCCAACTATCTTGGGGCAATCTTTAGCTTGAAACCCATTGTTGTTTGTTCGACTTTTCCACATCGAAGATGGCCTTTTTAGGCTACAGATTCAGAGAGAAAGAAGGTTGGAATGTTGTTGCTCATAGGAATCCAGGAACAAGAAGATCTAAAAACGCGCCTCGGAGACTCGAGTTGATGCTCATATTATCTGCTAACTTCTGGCGATTCTGCTTGTTCCCACTATCCGATGTTCGATCGCACGGACAACTCAACTCTGTCTAGGCTGGAGCCTCATGTGGCAGCCATCTTGAGAGCACTGTACCAGGTGGGGGAGGCTTCCAATGTTGGCCTCTTGAACGGTGTCGCTGGCGTTGGCTCGCTCGTGCTGGAAAAATGCATGGTAGGTCACTATTGCCCTCACGAGTACCAGCGACTATTCTAAAATTTCGCAGCTTGCGACAAGGAACCAAGACCAGGCTAGACATTTATCTGAAAGAATTTTTGACCTTCTCCAGGCGATACAGACGCACGCTTACGACAGTCAGGAATTGACTCCGCCAGAAGAAGAATTTCTTGTGAGACTAATGGAGTAGGTGCTTCAGTAATGCCGGAGAGAGTGCGCATTAACGCATCTCTTGACAGAACACTCCAGGAAATTGAAGCTGATGTAAAAGTCTGCCTCGGAAAGCGATCAATTTTCGCCCGGGTAGCTGGAAAGGCCGACGCTGACTTACGCATCCTTCAGAAGCAAGAAAGCCGGATGAGAGATGCACTGGCAAAATACCAGGTAGTGGCTCCTTGTCGTAGAACAAGATCCGTTCACGCATTGCTAACAGCAATATAGGCCATGATACACATCGATATAAGAAAAGCTTTGGTGTCCCATAAGACCCAACTCAAAATCAGCCACGAACAAATAAAGGAGTATTTTCATGCCATGGCAGCTGAAGTTGCTTCCAGTATTAAGCAAAACAAGAGCAAGGTACGCACACAATTGTTATTGTCTTCTTGGAAGTACGAAGCTCACTTCAATAACAAGGGAAATCAGGAAATGTATTCCTATAAATGTTTGATATGGATTCGAAATAACTTTGCTTCTTAGCATCAATGCTCTATTCGAGACTCACAGGCCATCGCCAATCTTTCTCGGACGTGATCACGAGATAGAGACTATTGTCACCTCACTCAAGAATGATGTTGCAGCAAATTTGGCAATCCTCGGTGCTGGCGGGATTGGTCTGCATTTCTAGATTATTAATGCCACGTAGGTGACCCGCTGATGAGTAACATTAGGGAAGACAACTCTTGCAAAACAAGTTTTGCACCATCCTGTGACCGGACAGTTGTACAAAGCTCGCCGATACTTTGTATCTTGTGAGGCTGCAACCGATTCGGATACCTTCTTGAATTTACTCGGCGGTCAATTGGGACTCACAGGGAGGGATCTCTTGAGACAGACGCTCAATTTTCTTCAGAATCCGAATCCGACGTTATTAGTCCTAGACAACTTTGAGAGTCCCTGGGACTCACCGGAAAATTCGCAAGTAGAGGAGTATCTCGCAGCGTTGTCGAATTTAAAAGGAGTCGCTTTGATCGTCACACTGCGAGGCAGCGAGAGACCTTCCAAAGTCAAATGGTCTCGCCCATTTTTGCCGGCACTTGATCGTTTGGACAGGAGCTCTGCTCGTCAACTATTCTTCGCAGAGGCTGATTGCGATCAAGCCGATCCAGCTGTTGACGGACTTTTGGCTAGGGTGGATTACATTCCTCTCGCTATAACGCTACTATCTTCGATGGCTCAGGTGGAGGACCCAACGCGACTCCTCGAGCGCTATGACAAAGAGAACACGGCCATGCTTACAAGGAACGACGATCGCAGATCCAGCGTCGACGTTTCTATCACGTTGTCATTGAATTGCCATAGGATGAACAGGATACCAGAAGCACGGGATCTCCTTTCGGCGTTAGCGCTCTTGCCAGATGGTCTCAGCGAAAGACTCTTTGGCGTCATATTCAAGTGTCAGCCCAGATCAAACGCAGCTTTGACTGTCTTGAAACAAACAGCTCTCACGTACGTTTCAGGAAAGGGCGACAACGCGACGATTCGAGTCCTGGCACCAATCAGACAGTATATGCTTGACCATCATCAACCACCTCCCATGTTACTCTACTCACTAGAGATGTATGCTATTGCGCGTGCCGAAAACTCCGCCAAAATAGGCGCTACGGACGGCAAAGCGATAGCTCAGGATCTTTTACCCGAGATCAGGAATATGCATGCCGTATTGATAGCAACGTTGAGGGACTACATTACGTGCATGGGTGTTTGGCGTGACGGGCAGCCCATTGGACAGACAATCCAAGCGGCAATCCAATTGACGAGAGTTTATCGGTTCACATCGAGGGGTTCTAAGCAGACCTGTGAACTGGCCATAGAAGCCGCCAAGAAAGCGAAGGCGGAGAGGTTGCACGCCGAAGCGATATATGTGCTTGCGCAACTTTACCATCGATGCTTCAACGAATATGCCAAGGCGGAGGAGCTGGTGCTGTCGGCTATAGCTCTGTACAGTCAACAAGACGATATACATAACATGGCTGGTAAGTTTTCTATATTGCGGTAATAGCCTACTAATATAACTACGCTGCAGAGGCGTATCATCTCCGTGGTGTCCTTGCTAGCATGTCTTCACGGCCAAATTCTGAAGTCGTTTCGCTGTATGAACTTGGATTGCAATTCTCTAAGAAGTCAAGAAACAAGCGTTGCGAGGTAAGTGGCATCTATAATCACTGCATCTTGGAAGTGACTTCCAACCTAATCATACCGAAAGGCGAAATGTCTTTCTAACCTATCTGAAGTCAAAGCAAATCTCGGTTTCAATGATGAAGCGATGAAACTGAGTGAACAAGCACTCGAGATATTTAACGAGCTCGGGGACTTCACAAATATGGGATTCACTTCTTTTTGGCTGGGCCGAATTGCGGAACAGCGATCGCGATATTCTGTAGCTAAAAGATACTACGGGAAGTCAACGGAATACTTCAGAGGATCGGGGAGCCTGAGGGATGTTGTTCGACCCCTCAATCAACTAGGAGACATCGCCTACATTCAATGCGACTTTGCATATGCCCTACTGCAACTCAATGATGCTATGGAAATCCTCGAGAAACTCGGAGAGGAGAACAAAGGGTTAGCCTCTTATGTTCTCGTCAGCAGGGCGTTGGTCTACTCTGCGATGTGTGAATCGGACAAGGCGAGCTCGGATGTACAAAGAGCGATGGCGAACTTCCAGAACTCAAAGGATAAATACGGCCAAGTGCAGTGCCTTGTATGCCTCGGGGATATTGCGTACCGGAGAAAGGAGAATAAGAACGCAGAGGCTTATTATCGGGATGCGATCTCTATGGCGGAGGAAAGGAAACAATATAAGGAATTGGGTCTGGCCAAGCAACAGATGTCAAAACTTCTCATGCGCGATGAGAAGCTGGAAGAAGCAGCCCAGGTTTGCTCGTCAGCTTTTCAAACCTTCGTCTTGTTGAGTGATATATACGGGAAGGCCAAATCACTACTTGCGCTCGGTGATATATTGCTCGTGATGGGGAACGTTGCGAGCGCGGAGTCATCGTATGCTGCTGCATTACATTTTCTGCGATCCCTCCACGCAGTGCATGGAATCGCTGAATGCCTGCTTGGATTAGGGAAAGTAGCGAAGGTGAAGAAAATGGAGAAGGAAGGGAGGTGGTTCTTGCGAGAAGCTGAGGGGTTTTTTGCGAAGTTAAGTGATCGCGATGGGACGGCCGAGTGCTTGGAAGTACTGGAGGAATTAAATAGCGAACTAGCGGAACCCCCTACCTTGAACTCTGTGGTCAGAGCTACATCTGAGGAGTTGGAGGTCTCCGACATCATGGAAAGGAGAGAATCTGCGAGAATCTTAGTCCCAGCATAATGATTTACAAACATGACGTTCCATTTCTTTCACATAATCAGAAGGCTTCATGGGGTGGTGTAGATCAAACATAGGGTTATATTGACTGGATTGTGAATGTGCAAGTAATGACTGCAAATCGTATACTAGTACGTCATAGAAAGTGCCAACCAATCAAATCGCGTCCGTTGACTATAAAACCTGTACGCATTCTTCACCTCACGTCGAGTCTACACAGATCAAGCGTGTCGACGACTGTGAGATGCTTCGTCCATCTGTCCAACGGAGGGCGTTTCGCCAGGCCTCACAGCTTACACGAGCTCAGGTTCGCTCTAAGCAGAGTTCAGCTTCAGTCGCAAAACCCGGTCCTTCAAGTGAACCTGGCCCCTCCATTGCAAAGAAGGTTGTGCCTCTGGCCTTGATCACCGTCGGGGCGCTGGGTCTAGCATATGTTTCTGCTAGGAAGCGGCCTGTCCAGAATGATGCAGCTAGTCACGATTTATCTGGAGCGCAAGCAAATGGTACCAAGAGCTCTAAAGCCCCGGGTTTAGCTCTTGATGATGAACACCTTCTCTCGATTGCGTGGGGGTCAAACAAGTGAGCTAGACATATTGAAGACTGCTGTAGTAGCTACGCTGAAACCGACACTCGATGTACTAGGACATATCTCATCTCACCCAATACACCTGAGGTCGAGTATCTCCAGTCACCTTCGACTATTACATGGCTAAAAGACATCGCTCTCCGTGACCTTGCTTTGCACGAGAGACACGGCGCTTGTGTTGACGCGAGAGGAGATGTGTACCAGTGGGGGGCCGCATACCGAGGGGAAGGCAACGCCAGCAATGAACCGGTTTTAAGCCTGAAGGGCAAGGCGAGTGCCAGATTTAATTTAATACATGTTCAGAATCCTGAAAGATTTGAATATTGATAGGATATTATAAGTGTTCAAGTCAGCCCAACGCGAGTCTTTGCTCTTTCGTCCTCAGGTAAAATTTACACACTCGCGTCGGAGAATGAGAAACAGAATGACACTGTACCGACGAAGTCATCGTCTTGGTCTCCCTCCAGTTGGATATTCGGCGAGGACCAGACTACAGGCTTCGAAGAGTTAAGCTCAGATCAGAACTTGGGCAGAGGCGAAAGGTAGCTCATGGCTTCTCTACATATTTGACTTTTTCTGACCCTTTGGGATAATACAGGTTTGTGTCTATCTCTGCCGGGAAGGACCACTTGTTGGCAGTCACTTCAGAAGGGCGTGCATTTGCTCACCCAATCTCAAAAAATGCGAATGCGTATGGGCAGCTGGGTTTCCGCAAGCTTACGCTGCCGTCTCAGTCGGGTCCTAGCACAGGATCGGGTTCGCGGGTTGAAGTCGAGCTCGTTCCGAAGGCCATTGCAGATCCGTTCTTGAGGATGTCGCCCAACCAAAGGACACGCCGTGATCTCTTGCCGTCCTCTGCTATCGTACCGCCTTCTTCACCGGCCAATTCAACTACCCGAGCGGATGCTGCGGGCAAATCCTCCGTCAACATCCCGGAGTTGGAAGACACTTCTCTGCGATTCTGCGATCGATTGTTTGAGATTCCTTCTCTGCGTGGCATCAAGGTAAGGCAGGCTGTGGCCGGTGCACGGTCCAGCTTTGTTCGTACGGTGGAGGACAGGGTATTGGCCTGGGGTGCGAATGAATATGGGTACGGTGAACACATTTCTTACAATAGACGGTATCTGATGCGCCTATGCACTGCTTCTTAGCCAGCTAGGGCTGGGTTCAACAATGACCATAGATACAATCACAGTGCCTACGGAAGTTGTGTTCACAAAAGGGACGTCATCAAGAGCTCGCTCGCAATGCGTAGATATCCGAACGGGTTCGTCTTGTGTTTCTATTGTTGAAACTTAATGTGGTACATCTTCGGCTGAAACTTCTTCGATGATGATAGGCGGCGACTTGACGTTCTTCATTGTTGAGCGGAGCGATGGTAGCTTCATCAGGACTACTGATGTTCTATCTTGCGGAATGGGCCAGTGGGGAGGGTTGGGTACAGGTTTATACAGCACTGCACAGGGAAGTCCAACGAGGGTGAAGACAATAAGTGGACTCCTAGAATGTATATCTCATCCTCATCACATCATGAAAGTTTACTGATGCAACAATAACAGTCAGCGAGAAAACTCAAAACCTCCAGCCAGTGGTTCCGTACGCGTTGTCTGTCTCACCAACAGGACATGTTCTGCTCACACTCGACACTCTGGCTAGAGCCGGGCCCGGCTTAGACCAGAGTAGTGGGCGTGATCTTCTTGTTTGGGGTGCGAATCGAGAATATCAGCTTGGGAATGGGAAGCGGGCGAGCCTGGCTACGCCGACGACGCTTGAATTGCCTGGGCTACCGCATAGCGTTCAGCTGGAAGGCGATGCCGAGAGCAAAGGTCGATTGATGCTGATGAAGAGACGTGCGAAAGAGGTTAAAGATATGCAAGGGAGAAGTTGGAGGAGAAATGTGGATGTCGAGCAGTGCGCTGTGGCTGGCTGGGGATCGAGTCTCATATACTGGAAAATCTGCAAGCCTTGAAATGTCTCAAGTATTATTATTAATTCACTACTGCACATCCCAGCTCATTTCATCACTCATACTTGTTACTTGTGAGGCCGTGGCCAGTGTACCTCGCATCAGATTTGCGTTAAGCTGCCTTGACGACGCCGCCCATTCGTGAATTCCTGTGCTTGGGTTTGGTTGGCTCGGAAATAGCCGATGCGGGTCCGCTCTCAGTCGCCCACTGGACAGAGTTTGAGGCGCAGCGTGCCCTCTCTCCCTCAACGTCGACGCCCCCTTCCCTCGACCCCTGTATACCCACCACACCCACCATCGCTGTACCCAGCAGTGCACACCCGACACGACAGCTGCCTTGTCGTTCTTTACTTTCATCATCACTGTCGCCTAATAACTACTTCATCCGTGAATTAGTGCTTCGTTAAAGTTCGACCTCTGCGGACCGCTTCCGCAGTAGCGAGACAACCGAGGAACGCCTTTCAGTTGATAACTTGTCCAGGGCTCGGATAGTCTGCAGGCATATAGGGAGCAGTCTTGAGCTCGTCTTAATCGGCTTGAAGCTCAGACTGAGCACCTTTATTTCCTGCATTGTACTTCCATCACGCCCATTATCTAATCTCAAACCACTGCCAGTGTGGTCGAGTCAACTCGAGTCATCCAACTTGATTCATAGTGAATCATACTAGTAGCGCCTTAGCTTCTTCGAGGAGACGGCTGCGCTGTGATCCATACTTAATTGATTTAACGGACACTGGCAGCGTCTTACCCTATCACTCATCAGTTGCTCTTGGTTTCCTGTTGCGCAGGCAATAGATTCTGCATCTATTTCGCGCGACACTCTCCCTTATAATCAGTCAAACAAAACACCAAGCTCGTAGCGGCGCTTGCTTCTGGTGGCTTGCGATATATACTCAACCAATTGAGCTAACAAATCGACTCTCTCCTGACACTATTTCGACACTCTTGCACGATAATTACACTTATGACGACTTCAATGACAAACTCGAATCCCGACCTTGGCTCATCCGAGCCTTTGACCACGTCTGGGGGAGCGGATTCTCTCATCCATTCTTTTGACCAACTGTCTTTACAAGTGCCAGGCACGACGAATGACGTTGTGGAAGAAGAAATCCTGTGGCCCCGATCGGCACAGATGGACACCCTGTCAAGCACAATACCCTCAAGCGTTAGCTTCGACATGTCTGAGGACCTGTCTGACACCGTAGAAGGCTTCGTTCTCGTTCGGGGCGATTATGGCTCGAAAACTTACACCCCACGCCCACGAGGCGCCCATGGCCACCGCTCGACGAAGAGCGAGTCTGCCGTGGCTTCAATCGCCTCTCCCGCTCCGACTGGGCTTGAGCATCCAACTGCGACTCCTGCAGCGATAATGCGGGGATCCATGGCCGAGCGTTGGGACTACGCATTTGCGCATGGGCCGGGTAAAGGCGCTGCCCGGACGCCGGTCGATGGCCATGATGCTGGAGAGGCAGATTCCAAGTTGAGGGAGAGCAAGAAAAAGTGGTCTGAGGAGCTGGAGGGCGTAGATGTAACTGCGGAGATGCAGCGGCCTGTACTCACCTCGAGTGTCGATACACAGGCACAGCAGGCCCCTGCGCGACCACACTCGACTGGGGAGATTACATCGGCTTCTCGGCCCGATGCGTATCGTCCAGATGCCGAGAAGACCTCGACGAAACGCGGGCGGTCGAAGAAGAGCAAGGGGAAGGCAGTGAAGCCGGGGCAAGGATCCGAATCCGGATCCGGTGCTGAAGCTACTGGTGCCACGTCAGAGCCTCAGGTTCAGGCCCACTCGCAGAAAAGTAAGCTCAAGGCAAAGGCTGCGGCGCGGTCGAACACTGCACGGTCACCGAGTCCCGCGGCGTGCACCTCAAGTTCGGGCGCTGCGCCGGTACCACTTCATTGGTCAAAGATCGCGAAACGCAGTGTGGGTTCGGTGAAGGATAGTGACAACACGACTACGCATGACAAGGAAAAGGAGATTCAGCAGGAGCCCATATCTGAGGCGGGCGCTGCGCGAGTGCCACTTCATTGGTCACAGATTGCAAAACGCTCGGTGAAGCAGAGTGTCAGCACGAATACCAGTGATAAGGAAATCGGAAGGGAGATTCACCAGGAGCTCAACTCTGAGCTGGGCGCTGCGCGAGTGCCATTGCATTGGTCAGAAATTGCGTCTGGGAAGCGAAGGCGTAGAGCAAGTTCGGCGAAGCAGACAGACAACGAAAATGAGAACGAAAAGGACAAGGACGTTCAGCAGCAGGGCAAGCTGAAGGGGAAGGCGAAACCAAAGCGCCTGGGGCGTAAGAAGGAGGTGCAGATAGAAGGGATGGGGGAGGAAGTCATCGCCCCATCGCCCGCTCCGTCCACGCCTAGAGGGCTGGGACAGAGGTCTGTTGTTGACGACGTATCGGAGAACGGGGATTTCCCGTCGTTGGAAGTGATGAGGCTTGAGAAGGACCGTTTGTTGATAACGGCGTATGATGAAGCCGTGAAATTTATGAACTCGTACGTTTAACTTCTTTATTACTCTTCCCTCTTCACTCATTCATGGCCGTGCTCTTTTCCATCTATTTATAATCAGGTTTATACAGCATCCGTACTATTATACTTCGAAGGCCTCGCGCCTGACTTTTCTGCAGGCGCTGATCGTAGAACTGGGGCTCGTGTCTGTGCACGACCCGAAATTGGCGCTGCCGTCTACACTAACTTCTGCGCGGGCGATGATCAAGTCGCATGCGTTCTTGAACGTGCGGGACTACCTTGCCGTCCGGGCAGAAGGCCTCGAGGCGCTCCGGCATGCGATGCATCCGAACCGAAAGGCGCTTGTGCGGGACCTCAGGCGGGGAAGCAAGAAAGGTCGACGCGCTCCTATACAGTGGGTAAAGGAGACGGGCCTGACGGTGCTCCTTGTCAGTTGCCGTTCTTAGACTCACCAACCACCACTTGTTGGTTTTGGCTACCTGTATGGACCTTCTTGGGAAGAGAGATTCACGTGTATGATTAAGAAGATGTTTGTACTTTGATTGAAATCTTTTTGCTGAACTTTGGCCTGCGCGCCTTTCCCCAGCAGCTTGTTTGCCTTATATTAGCTAAACGTCCGTTATCTTCTGTGGAAGTTGTTCTTAGTGTACTTGTATTTCTAGACAATTGGCTAAAAGCTATGCATCAACATCCTTCTCACCCTGTACTTCTGCTGTGCGATATATGGTTGTCAAGTGGAAGAACACATAAAGGTCTGTATCAATGATTGATGCCAATAGTCCCTCTCATATGCACGCCGGCGACAAAAATGAATTCTAGCGTGGGAAGTCCGAGGTTGAATAGGAAACGGTCTCGAGCCACGGGAGCGATCAATATGCGCTGCATTATGTAATATTAGAATGACGCGCCGATCAGTATTTGGGGTTTCCGCGCCATTCCATATCAGGATGAATGGCCTGACATTTTGGAAATTCCACGTGTGAAATCAATCCTAATTTTAAATTCCAAAATGCAGAACAGGGGGCCCAAGCGTTTAGATTAGACGGAGACGGGAACTGCGCTCAGGAGGGGGATAGCCCGCTGCGCACGAGTCAAGCACAGGCTAGTATGCTATGAGTACCAAACAAAGGGGGGAAAACGTGCAGTCCACGACCGAGGGTGGTCAGCATGGGCCTTGTGATGTGGGCATCCATTATTCCATTGTTCAGCCAGTCCTTATGGAGAAAGGGCGTCGAGAGAGATTCGATTCGGGAGGGGAAAAAAGTTGAGCGACGGAAAAAGAGGCGTCAGACGCGTCAGGCCCAGAAGCTTGGATCGCGTACGGGGTAGCGACATGCCGGGCTCTGCCGGACACGGTGGCTATGCGCGCGGTTATCGGAAATGGAAATGAACTGCTCAATAAGGTAAGTCAGCACGAGACTAGGCCAGATATAGGGGCGTGTTCTGATGCCGTGTCTCCACTTTAGCCCTTGGTCCCTTGGTAAGTGCTAGTCCCCCGTCGCTCGTAAAGAAGCCCACCAAAAGCCCCTGCTCATATCTTTTCAACTCCCCTCCCACATCCATCCTCCCTTCCACGCTTCGCTCCCGTACCATCTCTACACCCTCATCGCCCAACTTCTCTTCGTCGCTGGCCGACCCGACGACGACGACGACAACGACGACGACAACAACACGCTCACGACCCCGTCTGCACACACAATAATCTCCGGAACCGTATGAACTAATCTCGTTAATGTCTAATGCAAGTGTCGTTATGCAACTCCCTCCCCCCTCTCAAGCCACCCTCCAAGCCCCTCTTCCCTCTACCTCCTCTTCCTCCGTAGCCGGCGTACCCCTAAGCAATGTACACCCTGCTCATGGCTCTCGCAAGCGGCAGGACTCAACCGTCCGACCCACTCAACGGAATTCCGAGAACGCGTCTCCTTCGCCACCGGCCCATCCCGTCCGTCGCATACGGCCGCTCGGACCCATCACTCCGAGCGCGCACTCCAACACGGCCAGCCCGATACTGGTGAGCTGTGATGATCTTGCTATGGACAAGCAGAAGGACTGGAAGAAGAGTCCAGGTTGGAGGGCCACCAGTGGCGCACAGCAGCAGCAACTATTGGAGTTCCCGCCCAAAAATGTTATGCTGCACCCGGAAGACGCGAGCAACAAGGTCTTCATTGCAATCGGCCGGGCTTTTATGTCGGTGGTAAGTGCTAATCAACCTCTTTCATTTGTGGCGCAGACGAAGGCCTGGTGTCCACTGACCGTACTTCACCCCCACTTTCGCCCCTGCTTTTGCCTTGTGAGAGGCAGTCGAAAGGGGGAAATGAGGCTTCGGTTCCCACACGCGCACTGTAATGGGTCATTCCATCATTGTGATTCTTCATTTTCTAATCTCGGATCCTTTTCGCGTGTCCATTATTTTTAAAATTCGGAGTACTGATCCGCGCCTATTTTTTTTCTTTTTGTATCTATCAGGGCAATTGTGCGATGACTGTTAAGGACCTTGCTGAACTTGCAATGAAGAATGGCCTATCATGTCAAAAGTGAGTGTGCATATACAGAGCTTCAATTTGTTCCTGTTGGTACTGACGTCGTCTCTGGCAGTGCCTCCGCTGCAGCACAAGCCATCACGTTTTTTATCCGATCTCACCTTCATCGTTGTGAGGTTGAAGAAGACTTCCCTCTCCTTCTACGACATGTACTGTCTGGTACACCCAAAGACGACGCTCTCGCGCCTGCGCTCTATTCACGATCTGGCGGCAACATCTCTAAACAGCAAAAGGACGAGAATGGGAAGGATGTCGTGGAACGCAAAACTGCATTTCGACGGGGGACAACCGTCTGGTACCTTAGTAAGGCTGCAGGAGCTCCATGCCCGTTCGCTCGGTGCGGTATTGCCCTGAGGGACTTCTCAGAAGTTTCGGCGATTACTGGAGCAGAAAGCCGGAAAGGTTCGGGGGCGGGAAAGAGGAATGACGTGAGTTGTGAATCTTCTCGTGGCCTCAAGCGGAAACGGGAACGGGAAGGGTTACGGCGAAGGACGACGATTGGGACGGCTGTGACACAATATGCTGATGAGGAGGAGGAGGTGGAAGGAAGGAAGCCTCCGAAGATCAAGCTAACATTGCGCCTCCGTCCGTGTCTCACCAGTATGCGAGAGAAGTCGGAGCCTGCCGAAAGCTCATCTTCAGAATTTGAATCTGATTCTGATTCTGATTCCGACAGCAATGATGGGTCGATGTCAGTGGAGGAGGGTGTGCAGGCCGAACATATCATAGTGCCTACACAAGAGTCATCAAGAAAACAAGTACAGACGACCGAACCGAGCTGGACGTTCCCTCCTTATCCTATTCATCGGCGAATCTCGATACCTCCTTATACACCATGCGAAGAGAGTTGCCCGACATTTCTAACTTCCTCGTCCGCTGATTGGTTGCCCGTAAAGACCGAACCGACTTCAATGGATCCCAGTACGTCTGGCGCGAGTTACCTTCGCGCAGCGAGCGTGGCATTCAGCGTGGCTTCGCCACCACCAGAATCCGATATGGAGGATGAATTTGGTGCGGATGACTATGAGGAAGATTTCTCATTCAGCTTTTCAGACAATATCAAGAGCGAGGATGATGCTTTTGCATATGTGTGGCCGAAAGCAGCTCCGTCAACAACGCATAGCGGCGAGGTCATGGTCAAGACGGAGCCAGACTACGATGATTGTGGCGTGGGAACATCGAAACGTGATTCGACTCAAACGCTTACTGGCATTAAAACAGAAGACCTTCCTTATTATGAGCTACAAGCCCTCAGCTTAGCCTTCGATGCTGGTACAAACACCTCCGAATTGTCGCTCCGGTCAAGCTTTGATTTCAAACAGGAGGAGAGCGCTGAAGATGATGGCGTACTTACCTGGGAACAACCGGTGGACATCACGCCAATGAATGAGAACGTGCAGGATTCAGAGCTGACGCTTGCGTGGAAGGACATTGAACTTCTTGGTCCGGAGAGTTTGAACCTGCAAGAATTGGAACTTTGCGAGATGAATAATGCGGACGCTATTCGCAGTCTATTGTCATCGCCTCAATTAGTCCACGAAGCCATGACTACTGGAGATGCACCGGAAGTTGACGATGTCGATTTCTCTCATTGCGGTCCCTCATTCTCGGAACCAGGACCATCCCCGCCTTCACCGTTTGTATCACCTGCGTCACTCGATGATATTGTTCCATCGTGGTCTGCTGGATCGCTGAGTTCATTAAGCTCCGGCGAACCAGAGACCGATCTTGAGAGCCTGGCGCCGACTTCGCCTTCACCTTATTACGACCCAGAGTCCCCTACCATCGTGCGTGATAATAGTGTGGAGGAGGATCATCTCTTCTCGTTCATGCGTGACGGGATGCTCGACAAAAGGGAGGTCATCGACAAGCCTGCACCTTGGGCTATACCAGGCTCTTCCAGGATTCGCGGTATATCATCGCCTCAGCGTCAGCGCCCCGCTATTGATGACATTTCTGTGAGCGAGGCAAGTACGCCTTGGGAACGTGGAATGGTGTCTCAGGATGATGTGGAGGAACGGCTGCTTCCCTTACTGTCGCCACTTCCCGACGAGAATTCGGGACGGATGCCAGCCCCATCACAGATGGCTGCCGAATATTCGAATTCACCTCCACTAAGCCCGCAGGAGGCCGAGATTTTCCAGAGCTTCTGTCTCGTAGCTGATAACGAGCCTGAGAGTGCTGAAGTGAAGGATGGACAATCGCATCTTTCGGAGGTGTTCTCGGCCAGTCTGTTTGCGGCCTCGTCTCGTCCGAGGATGTCACGTTCCTCGTCCTCGAAGATAACAACGAAGTTCGACAGCAAGCGCATGTCCCTGGAGAAAACAGAGCAAGACGGGCCTGAGTACCCCGCGGACGATGACGCGAATGCCGAGGCGAATAGCAGAAAGAAGAACGCGAACTTGCCATTGAGGCGCTCGAAGCGTGTTGCAAAGCAGAGTGCACGGGAGAAGCTGAGGAAACGGACTTAACAAACCCGCAGCAGATCCCTTGTGCATAGGCTATGGGTGCATCTCAAGCCTTCGAAGGCGCACTCCCTCCCAACCGTTTTGTTATTTGCACCTTCGACAACAAACACTTTGAAACCAAATGGCCTTTTAATCATGTTTTACAGTATAAAATGCTTGCCAATTTTACTATTCGATTACTTTTTTTCTTACTCTCATCTCCCAAATACTGTCCCAATTAAGTTGTTATTTCATTCAAAGGCTCGTTAAACCGTAGATTTGTATCACTGAATAACCCATTTCTCTTCTCTCCTGCTTCCACCCTTTAAACTCGCACCCAGTACCATTGTTACAAAGCCTTCAGCCGGCGGACATTCGTGTTCCCCTGTCCTTCTTCTACCCCGCCCGCGGGCCGACCTACCTACGTCTCGACCTTTCGAAGCTGCTTCTCGTTCGTTCACCTTGCCACGTCATTCATATTCCCTGCACGTTCGGCTTCTATACCCCTCATCACCCTCAAACTCTGCTTCGATTCGAGTCTGGTACCTTTTAATCCGTCCCTTTCGCTATGATTACTTGCAAGGACGATTCGACTTCCCTTGACGATACGCCTCCCTTCCGCCTTTGATCTGCTGAAGCTTTAGTAACTTCTTCGTACCCTTCGTCATTAAAGCAACCCTACTCCCTCACTGCTCTTCATATAGTGCAGCCGTGTGTATGTTATGTGAGAATCTCTTCCATGGTAAACACTTTAAAAATATGTATTATTATCTGCATAGAACGAAGAAATATGCTGAGAATCACCCGGATACTGAGTGTAAAGTGTTCTTGTGATTTAGTCGGGAGTAGGGAAAAGGGATACTGAATTAGACAATGCAGGGATAGTTTCTCACATCTAGTAATGACATTGGATGAATGAGATCTTTCTGACCCAGCTCAAAAAGTAACAAGAGCTGCGTTCTTCTTTTTTCCAAAGAGGTAGATAATCGCAGCACTGGAATAGACTCCGGAAAGAATACCAATGATGACGCTTATGACTGTCGAAGAGAGATCAGTCCGACTCCGCTTTCTTTTTTAAGATAGAAATGAAGACTATACCTTTCCTAGCAAGTGTTAAACTCTGTGTATACTCATCTTGTCCACTCGATCCTCCATAATTTTGAGAAAGCCCTCCGGCAGCCGACAAACCGTCCTAACATAACCAGTTGATCAGCTGAAATACCACACATATGAAGCTTTTACGCACAGGTACGAGGAGAAGGATGCCCGTTAACATGGCAGTGAATGCCGTTCCACCAAATCGTCTAGAATATCCGTTCCCGAGAATGCCGACGATCCAGGATCCGATTAGGGACACATAATCAGGATGGTTGTGCAACCCGAAATACGTGTTGCACAAGCGTGTGATCCAGAAGGAGACGCATGCAATTGAGACCATGACGATCATCTGACGGCTCCACCAGTGCTGTTGATTATTCATCGATGAGCAGAATGCGAAAAGAGGAACTAGGAAGAACAAAGTCCAGTACGGAAGTGGCTGTAAATACCAGTGCCAGTGAGAGTCCCGAAAACAACCTCCGACTGTGTCTGGTTGATTAGCAGCTGCGGTACTGATGAAAGTGAAATACCCAGAGAAGCTGTCGTCAGAATCAGAGCCATTATACGCTTGATAATATCCCTGCAGCACAACGTTGCTGGAGGCTGCATTCGCAGCAGCGTAGTATGCTTGTCTTGCTGCCTTATCGAATAGAAGGAAGACATCTGAACCCAGCGTCAGTCCAAAGCCCTGCATTGAATTTCATAAGTTCGCGGTCTCCTGATAAGTAGTAAGGACGATTAATCACCAGATAAAGTGAGGTCATGATGCCCGATACGATCTTCGGCGATCCTAAAGCTTGATTCCTGCCCGCGATGTCCAGAGTGCCAGCCACTGAATGCTATTAGATTCATCTTCATCGACGGACACATGAATGTGCTTACATATAAGATGTCCAGGAAGCATTGAGATAAGACCTGCAGATGAAATTGCTGTAAAGCACCAAATTTGTGTAGGGAAGCTGGCGAATCCTCGGGCTATGAAAGAGACTAAGGCAGCCGTGAAGACTCTAAGCGAATGCCTTAGCACTGGAATCTATCGACTCTAAATGGTCACTCACTCGGATCCGCTTGCAGACAAGTCCGATTTCGATGCAATATTCTGCATGATTCGCACCATTAAGCCCATCAATCCCGATACCCACATGTCATTCAAGCTTCCGGAAAACGCAATGCCACAGATAACAAAGCAAGTAATGAAAGAAAGCACATATCGTAATTTTGCGCCGTAACGAGGCGGAGCGACAAGGAGTTTTCGAAGCTGATATGTACCGTCGGAGGCATACATATCGTCGTGAAGGACAGCCCGATATATATTATGCACTGCATGTATACGTCCCAGAGCTAAGCCACCAGCTGATTTTATGAGACATGTCTCAGATGACTTCGTCTCAGGATTGCCGAAGGAAACTTGAATGGACCCAGGCACATGTTGAAACTCTGCTTCGATGTCGAATACTCTAGTGATCGAGTTAAGCTGTGCTTCAATGCGATGCGAGGGAGAACCAAAGCTGAGAAGCGCCTTCGCAAAGATGATGATGAACTTTTGATAATCTTCCGTAGCTTTTCGGAATAGTATGTCAACACATATAGCAGGAACAAGGGGCTAACACGTACACTCTTGGTGGAATTCAATCTTGTGTTTCTCTCTCTTCCTGCGATCATTGTACGATTTCCGTGCCGCGGCTTGAGCCCTACGTTCGTCACCATGAAGAGTTTTGTCCATCTGGTGTTCCGTGTGGTGTCTTCGTAAACGGTGGCGGAACCCTTCATGGTCGTTTTCATCGATCAGATATGTTTCTTCAACATCGTCATTTAAGGCCTGGCTCCTCTCGAAAATATTCATGCCTTCAAGGGGGTCGGGTTGACTTTCGCGAGTAGCTGTCCTTGGACCTTGAGAACCTGACCAAGAATTCCGCCTGCTAATATATTGAGAAGGATCGCGACTCAAAGCCCGACTATTTGGTACGCTTCCAAAATCTTGATCGCGTGCGATACTTTTTAATGAATCCTTCAGTTGGCCAAGTATGCCACGACGATTATCATTACCGTAATTTGCTCTGCTGCCTTCACGTTCGAGGTCCCGACCACCGAGACCATTATAGTGATCAGCGCGAGATATTGGATTCTGGCGACTTGCACCTCCCGTAAGTTTTCCGTAGGTAAAAGAATCCATGGATTTCGCGCGTGGTCGCCTGGGTTCAGGATTAGGTTGTGGACTGGAGACCTGGCTTGCCCCTTTGTCGAGGTCATAACTATAATCTTGGTTTTGCAGCTGGCTTCGATAGTCGGTGAGAGTCTGATCACTAGCCCGCTTTTCATCCCGCATGCGTTGATTCGCCAAGTGGATGCGCGAGAGCGCTGCCATTCGAGCCCTTTCTTCATCGGGAGGATTACCAAGCTCGTCATGAGACATTTCGCCGTTCTGGGCTCTCCAGGCCTGGACGGTAGCAAGTCTGTTCTCTTCGGTTGATTGCCTAGCAAGCATTGTATTTGCAGTGTTACCACCAACAACCCTTCGAGGCTCTTCGTGTATATGGTCCTCATACTCGGTATCTTCAAAAGGTGTATCGTACATGCTTCGCTCATCTGCAATGTCCATTGAATTCTGGGGGCCGATTCGTGATCGAATAGATGAAGTCCGAGAGACAGGCCTATTCAGTGCGGAAGAAAAGGCATACTGGTTTTGATCAGTACGCTGTGCCGGAGGTGCTCTGCCTTCATGGAAGTGTACCTGAGAGGAAGCACTCTGCTCGCTGAGATGTCTTCGATTTGCTCTGCCGTCGTTGTTCGACATGCTTGTTGCAGAGAAAGACAGCAGGTGGCACCAGCAGCTTCGAAAGTGGCATAATGGTAGACAGCTGGACCAGATCCCAATTTGTTCGGACACACTTGATATAAGCATAAGCTGCATAACACACCAATCGAAGATTGATTGATTGACGGTGCATCATTCATTTGTTGTCGTACATCGACTCGTTGTGCTCAGCCTTGATGGCAAGCTGCGAAAGGATACGTTCATTTTGATATGTTGCCCATAATCGTTTATTCAAAGACGCCTCATGGACCCATTTTTTGCCTTAGAGTCGTAGTAAGCGAAACATTAGGAAACGTAGGACAATTAGGGAATTGGTACTGGGATTGAGTAGGCAGGAATGCAAAGAAATGCAACGAGACAATTATTGAGGACGGGCGCCACCGAGACAGGATGGCCTTGTTTGTTGATGGTACGTGCCGAAGGATATTCCCATGGACAGACTGCAGGTGTCGGATTGATATTTTCTCGGTCTACTCTCTCGGGCCTCTTTGGACGTCGACGACCACGGTCCCCCCTAATATCTTCGCTAAAATCCTACTACTCCTCATAACTATTCCTTTCTGCCCGGGGCACACCTACATTTTGCAGAAAATTAACGACGAGCTGTCAACGCCCTTTGTAAAGCATCTTTTTTTATAGTCGTACCCGTCCCACCTCCCATCTGCTTCTTTACCTGTGCTCCTCGCGAGCTTTGCTTGTTAAACCCCCATCTTACTGCCACCAATCGCAGTGCGGTCAATCGAATTGAAGCTCTAATACCTAATCAACTCTACTTGGTTCGCTATCATGTCGTTGTCTGCGCAAGAGAATGCTGGTTTTGCGAGGGGCTCCTCTGGCAAGACTCCGCCTCCAGCTCCTTCGGCTGCGTTCGCCAAAAGGTGAGACATGGCTTCTAGCACCCCTATCCATCTCTAACGTTGTATTTGGCTAGGGCAAGGGAGATCCAGCAAGAGGAAAGGCTACAGCAGGCCAGATACAGGCCACCCGCATTAAGGGCGATGCAGTCCGCGGGTTCACCGTCCAACGAGTCGCCTACAGCGACCACGCCAGCTGACTCTCAACCGCTCCCACCGACTAATTTTCCACGCGATTTCCGGAGAGCAAGGGCCGGCACCTTACCCTCCAACGTTCAGCTTGCCGCTCAGCGTTACGCTGCTGCGACGGAGAGTTTGCAGAGTTTGCCCGGCTCGACGGACTCGCTTTTCGACACCTATGGAACTCAGCAGCAGCCCCAGCAGCAGCCGCAACAGTCAATCGCAGTCAGCGCAGGCCTTGGAATCACGCCTGCAAGGCCTGCGCTGCGGCACACCACGTCTGTTGCGTCATCTGCAGCCACATCTGCGGTGACGGAACGCAACAGTCGCCTTCGATCTGGTTCACTTAATATTCCGGCTGCGGGACTCTCGAATGCCTTCGGTGGTGGTTCCATTTTCTCCACTTCTTGGCTTTCAAGCAATCGCAACGGATCTAATTTGCCCGGACTTGATGAGCTGCGATCAGTTACTTCTTTGAACTCAGAGAGCGATGACTTCGATGTCCACACCCTGGATTATCTCGGACTTGACGACAACCTTCGACCACCTCCTGCTGCCACTCTTTCAGAGCTCCGTACTCAGGCTCAAGCAGCCATCGCCGGCAACCTCGCTAACCCGCCTCGGTTGCGTGCAAGTACCGTTTCCGGTGGTCCTTACCGAATGAGGTCCGCCGCTGCGAGCACGCCGCGTCTTCCAACGACGAATTCTGAAGAGGAGGAAGAGGATTTGATGGAAAACTACGGTCACTACGGGCAAAGCTCCTACCGGAACGACATGGGTCTCGATCCGGATGTTTACCAGCAGCAGTCTATCGTAGCGAGGGGCTTCAGACAGGGGCAGCAGCACCTATCCGCGACTACAGCTAGTGGCAGATCTCGCTCCATCTCAGTCAGTGCTCTCGAAGACCCATCACGCTCATTGAACCGCATCGCATCTTCTCTTGAAGCTACACAGCCTATGTACACAGGTGGCCTGCTGCGTGCGCAGGACTCACTTGCAGAGAACATTGCTAATATCGCTACTGCACAGGGCAACATGAATAAGATCTCTTCTGGTGGTGCGATTGGTGGTCGGTACGACAACTCGTCCCAAGGCCGAGCAAGTGGTTATCTTGCTCTTCCAGGTCAGTCGCAAGGTCGTGTCTCACCGAAGTCAGAGAACTCGCCTTCTTCAATACAAACGCCGACGCGTTCACTGTGGATAGGCAACTTGGACAGCTCTGTTACCAGCGAGCAGTTGATTCACGTTTTCGCACCGTACGGTGCAATTGAGAGTCTGAGATTGCTGCCTGAGAAGGTTAGATATATCATACTTCTGTTGAAATACGTACTGACTGAATATGTAGGAATGCGGATTTGTGAATTTTGTTGATTTGGCTGATGCTGTCCGTGCTAAAGAAGACGTCCTCAATCGCTTGGGCGGACAGATTGGCATGTCAAATGGCGCTGCAGTTCGTATCGGTTTCGGCAAGGCGGAGAGCGCCCCTGTTGCGCCCGCGAAGGGGACAACAAATACAGCAGCAGGAGCTACGGCTGGAATTGCTGCGAAAGGCGCGAATGGGAATGGCGCAAATGGTATGGCAGGCATTGAGTCTCAACTCCAATCCACTCCGACAAGAGCTTTGTGGATTGGCTCAATTCCTTCTACGACAACTCCGGCAACGATCTTAAGTGTCTTCAGTCCATTCGGACCTATCGAGTCTGCCAGGGTCCTGACTCATAAGAACTGCGGCTTCAGTACGTTATACTATTTGCTTTCAATCACCTTTGTTCTGATCTGGAATGGCTTACAGTCAACTTTGAGCGACTTGATGATGCTGTGAAAGCCCGCAAGGCACTTAACGGCCGTGACGTTCTCGGCAGTGATGTTGGTGCGATAAGGATCGGGTTTGCCAAGGTACCCGTTAAGAATGGATCAGAGGGTGCTGGTGAAGGAGAGAATGCGAACGTGAATGTGCAGGGAGTAGGCGATCTCAGTGTTGGGGCAACCATCCATGCCCTTCGCAACATCAAGGGCGCATCTACTATTCCATCGGATCAACAGGTTCTGGGAGGGGCTGTGGAGAACTACCGTTCAAACTTACTGCTTAGCATGATTGGGTCAGGTCTGCACAATTCACCTTTATTTAATGACGGTAGTGGAAAGCAGATGGCAATTACGGAACAGCAAATGATAATGAAGGAGCTTAGTGATGGGAGCCCGGAGGCAGAATCTGACGTGTTAGCTTTAGCGGGCAAGTCAATATTCCTGTTCACTGCATCACTTAACTAACTTTTTTGCAGAATTCCGCCCACCCACCATGTATTATACGTCTATTCCGCTCGTTTCTGAGCGTCCTAACAATAGACGATGGGATGCTGCGAAGTTACGTGAGCTGCGCAAGCGTTTAGATTCTGGAACCCTTTCTGTGGAAGAGGTCGATCAGATCGCTGGCGATTTCATGGACGGTGAGATCGTTGATCTTGCGTCGGATTGGCTTGGTAATACGGTATGCTTTCTTCCTCACCACCCATCTCAACGAAATACTAATGCTTGTTTATAGGTTGTGCAAAAACTATTTGAGAAATGTTCTCCTGGGCCGCGATTTGCAATGCTAGAACGACTCGCTCCTCACCTCGCCATGGTTGGCATCCATAAGAATGGCACTTGGGCTGCACAAAAGATTATAGAGTGTGTGCAAACACCTGAGGAGGTGGCTCTGATTGCGCAGAATCTGAGAGCCTATGCGCCGCCCTTGCTTCTTGACCAATTCGGTAATTATGTCATACAGTGAGTCGAACGCAACACAACCTTTAGTTGACTAGATCGCGATACTGAATGCGACAAACTATCGACAGATGCTGCCTTCGTTTCGGAGCCCCCATGAATGACTTCATCTTCGACGCCATGATTGACCGTTTATGGGAGGTCGCACAGGGTCGTTTCGGTGCGCGCAGTATGAGGACTTGCCTGGAGAGCTCGCAGGTCACCGTTAGCCAGCAGCGTCGCATTGCTACTGCAATCATCCTTAACTCTATTCCACTTGCAACGAATCCCAATGGCGCACTGCTCTTGACTTGGTTACTTGATACTTCAGGCTTCCCGTCTCGTTACAGACTTCTAGCACCTCGTTTCACGCCTCACCTTTCTCACCTCTGCACTCACAAACTCGCGTCTTTGACGGTACTGAGAATTGTGAACCAGAAGGTGGAACCGGATGCCTCTACGCAGATTGTGGATGCTCTTTTCTTCTCCCCGGGCGACCACGTGCTCACGGATGTTTTGGGTGACCAGGTTAACGGTGTTTCGGTAGTTCACAAGATCCTTACGAGCCAGTATATTGATCCCGCAAAGCGACAGAGCTACTTGGAGTCGACTAAGCGCGTCTTGATTGAGCTGAAGGTTATTGCAACTCAGGCCTATCGTCGTCTCATCGAAGAAGTTGGTTTACCTATCCAGAACTTCCCGCCTGGCTATGGCCCGGGTATGGGCCCTTCGCCTAAGATGAAGAACTCTTCGTCGCAAAATAGTTACTACAGTGCACCCACTACCGACCAGAATCTAGCATCGATGATGGCTGCCCTGCAAATGGGCGGACAGAGCCACGTAACACCTCAGATGGGCATGGCACCGTCTCAGCTCTCCATCGACTCGGCCTATGGAGTTCAGCAGGCGCAGCAACCCCAACAGCAGCCCCAGCAGCATCAACAAAACAACAACCGCGCGCGCCAGTCGAATGTGCCATCTCCCGCAACGTTCTCGCCGTCAACGGATCCCTTCAACCCATTCGGACCTGGCTCGCCCGATCCGAACCATCGCAACGGCATGCGCCGCGGCGCCCCACAGACCCAGCACATTCCTCAGCCGACAATGACTCCGCAGCCGCCTATGGGCATGCCATATGGTGCGCAGCCCGGCGCGAACATGAGCCAGGCTGGCGGGATGCTTGGGATGGCACAGTCGCCGTACGCGATGCCGCAGCAGCTTCCGCCGCACCTCTACCAGGCGTACATGTACTCACAGCTGTATCCGCAAAACTCGCCGAACATGGGGAACATGGGGGCATTCCCGCAATGAACAACACTTCTGCCCAACAAGTGCGATAAAAATATGTACATGCAATTGGATTTCATCCCCAACAATCAAGCTCATCGTTCAATGAAGAATTCGGAGTCTCGCTGTCCTTTTGCTTCTTTTCTGTCCTCGAAGTTTTTTTTGCTTCCTAACAACATTGTCAAATTGCTCAAAGTTCAATCTATTCTTGTGGTTCATCCCGTTTCCCTCGTGGCTTCGCATCGATTACCCCACGAACGATAATGACCCTTTACGATCAACTACATCAGACAGGCAAAGCTTTTTGGGCGTAAAATGAGTATATGATTGCCTCGTCAAAACTTTCCTCCAATCGTTCTGCAAAATTGCTTTTACTTCAGTCTTTTCTCTCTTTTCTCTTCTATCGCCGGGACCATATCGCTTTCTGCCTTCCCCCCATCTTTCTGCCAGTTTCTTTTCTTTCTCCTTATAAAAGAATATCTGAGATACCCTTCCCTCCCGTCCGTGCATTGTGAATTTCTCTTTCCCTCACCTTCCTCGCATTTCTCGTACTCATTTCGCCATCACATTCACAAACAACGCTCATTTGATATGGGGACTGGGGACAGACAGACGGCCAATGATCGAACGAACAAAATAGCGCCTGTCCTTTGCCTTTCCTTTCACGCATTGGTAAAGGTTGCGCAAATACCGGTTCACCGACCGATATTTATTTTCTCCTCCCGTGTTTCCTCTCTTCCCTCTACTCTCCCCGTCAAACGTGTTCTATCATCTTGTATACACAGTTATAGGGCAGGTTGTACTAAGGCTATGCACATAAATCAATATAGATTCGAATTCAATCTGGATGGACAGAATCAATCAAGTTGTTACACTAGATAATTCGAAGCCCTGGATGTGCGTTATATCAAGGTGATAAATAGCCTGAGTGTATTCAGTCACCACAGGGGCAAGTTTCAATGGGCAGTGCTGTCATACGCAGATAGCTCTATAACGGACCTGAAGGGTCATTCTTGACCTTTGCCTTCGAGAACGACAAGCGTTTTACGGGGGTACCTCAAAAGCCGTAAGACGTGCGTGTAATCGACCCCTGAACCCCACACGCGAAGTTAAGAACCAATGTGAGCTTGAGAGCTGAGAACTGAGGACTGTTCGTGTTCATTGGCTAGCCTGAGAAAGTCTGTAAGATGCCAGGGATCGCGAAGATAGAAGACAGAAGCTGCCAGGGGGCGGAGAGACGTAAGAGACCGTAACTCGGACAGTGTCTGTTCAATTATTATGAGGGTTATAGGGAAAGGCAGACGGAAGAATATTGATGTACA
This sequence comes from Trichaptum fuscoviolaceum, assembly GCA_910574455.1. Taxonomy (NCBI): domain Eukaryota; kingdom Fungi; phylum Basidiomycota; class Agaricomycetes; order Hymenochaetales; family Trichaptaceae; genus Trichaptum; species Trichaptum fuscoviolaceum. Next base: position 2,025,736 of record CAJSYZ010000001.1, read on the forward strand.
GCAGGAGGATGTAGACTGATGCAGAACCGGCACCATTGTGTAGGGACCGCAGGCAGGTGATCGACATTCGCAAAGGCCATAAGAAGACGAGGAGATCTCAAAGCTCAGACCCGAAGTACGCCGAGCACCCCCGTATATGACTACTATACGAACGCTATCGCCATCTCGCTGGCTCGTCTATCTTCTCAGATCTCTAATCTCCCTCTCTTGCTCTGACATTTCTGCGATCTCAGCCTCAGGATCGTAGCACAGGCTGACCGAATACACACTGGCACAGCGTGTGGTCTCACGCATTTTCGCAGAGCGATATGAGGGAAGCACCCGAAGCGCGGGGTATGCATACTGCATAGAGATACGCATAAATTCGCACCCGCGTCACTTGACCTTGCGTGGCTTGGATACCGTTGGCTGCTCCTGGCAGACGAGTATGCGGCGGGGTAGAGGCAAAACGGATAAGGAACCCATTCAGTTGCACGCACGGTTCAGCGAAGATAGGGGATTCAGTCGCCAGCTTCAGTATTCGGTGTGCATCCGTCGGCAGAGATTTGAGTTGCTATTGAGTGTGCGTGCATATATACGTTATGGGAGAGCGAGTGCAGAACGTATGAATGCATTCGTGTGCAGGCCTGTGCTGAGGATCGGTGCCTTCATCGGAATGCGGGAACACACCCCTGCCACCTTGCTAGTGCTCATCTGCAATGGCAAATTTGCAAGGAAGGAAGTGGCGTCGTCCGAAAAGCCTGACAGGGCGGATATTGCGAGGGAACGAGGACTGCGAATGGGTACGTGAGAGCGCATGAGAGCTTGAGGCTCAGAGAGGGAGATGAAAAGGCGCCACGAGAAGGCTTCGTTCGTTCGCGGGCTAAGCCATAAGCCACAGGTCGATACCCCCAAGCCGAATGCTGCGAAGACCTTCGGAATGATGCGGACGGCGTATCGGTATATTTGATCACAGCGTCTACAACGATCGTGTTGAGCGCCGCCAAGGCCCAGAAGCCCTCGGGGTATTTGCAGCAATGCTATCTGCGGAATGATCCATGATGCACACATCAGATGAAATGCCGGCGTAGAGGTTAATGTTTGTCGCCAGATTGTAATAACTGTTGGACGTAAAGCAGACTTTGTCGAGCGTAAGGCGGTGGTGTTGGCGAGCCAAATGGCTGGAAGACGGGTCGAGAACAAGATATATGAACGCAAGAGAACTGCCTTCGCATGACGCACGATTTGAATTGTTTCTGGCAACGGGGCGGACGCGAATGTCGAGTCATTCGGGGCGAGCTGACTCTGAGGCTGTCCACCGTGTCCTGTGCTTGCCAGACGCGCGCGGTGCATCTGCCCCTCGCTCGACAGGGAACACGGCGAGCAGCTGTGCTGGTGCATAGAAACGAATGCTTGAGAGTAGAATAGAAAAGGAAATATAGTATGAGGAGGAAGAGGAGAAGCGGAGGGTATTTTATTGCAGTGAGAGCCAATGAAGAAGTAAAGCGAAAAGGCGACCCTGAGGGCTTGACGGTTATAAGTCCACGTTCCCTCAGAGTGTCCAGTCCGCTGACGCGTCGAGTCAACGCATCTCGTCTTCTCCAACGCCCACCACAGCCTCCCAAGTCATCAACACTTCCAACATTTCATTTCATTTCCCATATAAGACTCAGACGCTCAGCACTCTTCCTTATCTTTCAAACTGCAACCACCACCACTCCCAACGCTTGAGCCCCCTGCGCACTACGCTCAATGGACGCGCTCAAGTCCCTTGTCTCGCCTCTAGTCGGTGGTGCAGCGAGCTCCGGCGTCGTCGATGGTATGAAGCTCGTCGTCCTCGGCGGCACCGTAGAGACCGCACGCCGCATATCAAGCTCAGCCTGGTGCGTGTCCTAGTTTTCCACTTATCACACAACAGTAGCTCATGACTCGACTTTCTGTGCACAGGACGTCCTTCGTCAACTGTATGTACACCATCCAGCTATCTGAGCCTTCCAGCGCTGACCTATCCCCGCAGCATTCTTCCTCACGGCCCACTTCTCCGAAGAGGACTACCCATATGACTGGCTGATGCTGTGGTTGTCGAAGCGCCCAGAATGGCAGCGCGCTCGCGAGTTCGAGACGACAACGCGCACCATCTCGCCGGGCATGTCTTCTTCCTTCGGGGACAACTCATTCGGAGATGAGGAGCTCGAAGACGTCGAGCCTGTCTCGCCCGATGACCAAACACCTGGTATGGCCAAGACACGGGTCATCTTCCAGCCCACCTTTGACAGCACACATACCATCTTCTACCGTGGTCACTGGTTGCGCGTCCGTCGAAGCAGGAAGACCGACGGCAGCGATGTCGAAGTCCTGTCTATAAGGTGAGCACTTCGGAATTTCGATCCGGTCTTCTATACCCATAAATGGAAATTATATATCTATGCACTGCTAACGGATGCTTTTTTTTTCTCTCTTCCAGCGTTGTAGCGAGAAATAACAACGTGCTCAAGCAGCTTGTGCTGCAGGCGAAGCGTGAATACGAGGCTGAATCTGTTCATCGTATTCAGATCTATTTCGCTGATTCCCATGGCTCATGGCGGTGGACGGACTCGCGGCATAAGCGGCCTATGGGATCCATCGTCCTCGAGCCCGGTGTTAAAGAGATGCTCCTTGCCGACACAAGGGACTTCTTGCGATCAGAGAAGGTATGAAAACTGCCTCTCATCCACTGAATGATTAAACTTAACTTTCTCAAACAGTGGTATGCTGACCGCGGTATCCCCTTCCGTCGCGGCTATCTCCTCCACGGCGTCCCTGGCTCGGGCAAATCGTCGTTGATCCATGCCCTTGCGGGTGCGCTCATGCTCGACATCTACGTCATCTCACTTTCGGCTTCCTGGATGAACGATGCGACGCTGTCGTCGCTTATGGGACGTGTGCCTGCCCGGTGCATTGTCCTTCTCGAGGACCTTGACGCCGCATTCACTCGCTCAACTTCGCGCGACGGGTCCTCAACCGGTGTCCCTGGCGGTAAGAAGAAGAGCTCATCCTCGTCCGACAACAAGGATAAGGATGACGACGATGATGATGACGACGAAGAAGAAAATGGCAAAAAGAAGAAAAGCAAGAAGGATGACTCCCTCTCCGACGTGAACACGCTCTCGCTTTCTGGCCTTCTTAATGCACTTGATGGTGTCGCCGCTGCAGAGGGCCGCATCCTTTTCGCAACGACGAACCATCTTGAGCGACTCGACCCCGCGCTCTCGCGCCCCGGGCGCATGGACGTCTGGATCGAGTTCAAGAACGCAAGCCCTTGGCAGGCCGAGGCGCTCTTCCGCAACTTCTTCCCGTGCGCGGACGTTGACGAAGCCGAGATCACCGAACGCGAGGGCGAGCTCGACGGGATCAACCTCCCCGGCACGCCCGCGTCGTCTGCGTCCTCTGGATCGATTTCGGACATCTCGGTGTCGGCGTTTGCGTCCGATGCCTCGAGCGCCACGAGCGTGCGCTCGAGCTCGTCTTCGAGACGTGCGTCGAGTGCGGCTGGGAAGAAGCCGGCGGAGGGCTTTGGGTCACAGAATACGGCCTACATGCCCCCGCCTCCGGACCCGGAAGTCGCCAACGCGTCGCACTCTGCGAAGCCGTTGGACTCTGCCACCCTCACCCGCCTTGCGAAGCAATTCGCGGATGCCATCCCGAAGCACGAGTTCAGTGTTGCGGCGCTACAAGGGTGTATGTTATCTTGCTTCTTCCTCTCTGAGTTTCTCATTTATGACATAATTTCCCTCGTCAGACTTGCTCAAGAACAAATCACGGCCTGAGGCTGCGGCTGAAGGTGCGGCGGCTTGGGTAATTAGTGAGCGAGAGCTGCGTGAGCGCCTGGCTCGGGAGCGGGAGGCGCGAGAATTGAAGGAGAAGCAAGAGGTTCGTCTTCTGGTCACCGTTGTTTATTCCCATTATTTATATATTGAATCAGCGCGAGCAACGTCGGAAGGAGGTTCGTGAAAAGAAACTGAAGGAGGAGAGAGAGAAGCTCGAGAAGGAGGAGAAGGAGCGTAAAGAGCGGGAACAGAAAGAGAGGGAGGAGCGTGCACAGAAGGAGAAGGAAGAGAGGGAGCAGAAGGCGCGAGAGGAGCGTGAGCGCATCGAGAAGGAAGCAAAAGAGAAAGAAGAGAGTGAAAAGGTGATTACCTCCCCAGCTACAACTGTGCTCTCTACGACCGCGGGGGACGATGCCGATGACGAGGAGTCGGAGAGCAGCAGCGAGGCAGATGAGGCGAATTCTGGTTCTTGGGTCAAGGCTGACACGACTTCTGCGACAGACTGACTAGACGACTCCGAATCCTTCCCTGCCTCCGTCTCCTTTGATCCTTCTCGACTTCCACCTGCGGTTGCTGGAGGATGCGCTCGCGCTATCATCTGTGCCGTCGCTTCAATTGAATCGACAGCAACAGGGGATGGGCGTACGCATGTCTCCGTTGCCGATCTTCCTGCCTCACAAATCCCTTCCAACAACTCACATACCAGCCCGAATACGTCCTCATCGAAAAACCTCACACCTCACCACAACCATATCAATTTCCCTAATACCACCTTGGCCTGTGCCGCCCTCGTAAATGCGGCCAAGCCTCTCAGCAATTACACCATCTGTATCATCATCGAACTCTGCTTTCCATTTATCTGCATGTACAAATTCCTGCACTTCATTCTTGTCCATCTTATTTGCTCTGCACTTGCTCCATTCATGCGCTCGCATTGAGCGCATCGTATCAGGGCCGTACATATATCTGTCCCATATCTCTTTCTTTTTAAAGTCGTTCGATATATCCCCCTTTCTTTGTGCTCCCCGTCCTCAAGTGTGTTTTTAGTCCCCTTCGGATATGAAGTTGTCTGCTTTCTCTTGTTTATAATCTGAATGCTGATTACGATCCTGGTTTTGGTATTGTGTTCTCCTTCGTGCTACATACTATTGTTTGCTTGAAAAGTGTAGATAAAGGTTTTTACCTATCCTTTTTGTCGTCGTTTTGGAATCGTCTTGTCTTGGATCGTCTGATAGTATATCTTTGGTCATTTCATAAATGCCACGCTCGGAATAAAATAAAATAAAAATATTTCTTGGAACCCTTGTGCGTTCGTTTGTGTTTCTAGTGAATGATGAGGCTGGTTATCCATCATCAGCCAGCCTCACTCTTTGGTCTGGCCAAGGTGTTGCATGCATCTGTGATATGGGCTGGAACGGACAAATATGCCAGCCGCCCATTCGTTCAGAAGAAAGTTAAGCAGGGGCTATGATATTAATTCGTTTTGCAGTCAATCCACTCGACACTCATCGACAAGATGTATATCCGAAGCTGCATCTCATACTACTCCGTGGCCCTGGCTCTCATAGCCGTCCTTCCACTACTAGCCTCTGCTCAGCACGAACTGTTCCACGAAATCGGACATGCTTCATACCTGAGGGGACGCGGACGAAGACACCGTCTGCTCGCCGCGAAGCTCAAAGCGAACTTGACTACACCTTCTGTTACCCTCAGTTCTGGCTCCGGCGTGCATCTGCAGGAAAGAGGGGGCTCGCGCTTCACATTCTACCAGACGGGCCTGGGCGCGTGTGGAAAATATAATGACAATGTGGATTTCGTACGTGAACTTCTTTCTGCCTTGACCTTTTCTACCCGGTGTCTTATGATATGACAAAGGTGGTTGCAATGAACGCAAACGTAAGTAGCCCATCTTGATGAGAAGCATCGATATATGGTCTGGATTCTAACGGTTTCATTTCAGGAATGGGATGGCGGGTCTCATTGTTTCGAAACGATCACAATCTCCTGCAATGGCAAAAAGACAGAAGCGCAGGTCACAGACCTCGTACGTGCACGCATTTCCTTTGTTTATGAAGTATGCTTACCATTCATTTTGGACGATGTTAGTGTGCATCATGCCCTCCAGGTGCCCTAGATATGTCCCCTGGTCTTTTTTCTTTTTTCGCAGATCAAAGTCAAGGTTTGACTTTTGGTGATTGGCATTTCGGAAAAGACGAGCCCACACCTACACCCACACCCACGTCAACTCCAATCAGTGAAACTTCTCCCAGTAAAACTAAGAAGCTTCCGCTTTCTACGCTTCACACGCAGCACAGAGTAGTCGCTACGCACCAAACGAAAGCAACGACTTCATCAGTAGGAAATGAACCGGATCCAATTCAAACGGATGTTACATCAGTCCCTACACCCACTATAGCAGATGTTGAGAATTTAGCAGATATTAGCACCGTTTTGCTTGACTTGGGGGCATTCGTGGGGAAAGCTGCTGGACCCAATACCTAGACACCCTACATAGAAACCTTAGTTTTAGATCCCCGCTCCTGTCATTTGGGAATTTGCCAAACATTCGCACTCGGTTCACATTCCACCTCGAATTGTAATAATCAAGCGAATCACTTGCATTGACAAGGATATAAGGATAACATTACTTTACTGCTGGTATGTTAGGAATACATGATCTTCAGTTGCGTCTCTAGTCGAGCTTGATTTTTGCGGGGATATCCACGAACGTAGCCTAGAGACAACTGAGGAAAACAACGGAAAGCGAGTCTGGACCAAACTCACGGAAATAAACTTGAGGATCTCATCTATGATGATGACGGGGAAGCTAATGTAGAGGACGGCCTTCCATTCGGTCCAGTTCAAAGGAGTAATAGCAAAAAGTGTCTAGATCAACCCAGTAATGAGTCAATACGAAAAAATGCTAGATAGTGAGGAAGTTTACGCACAGTGAAGAATGGAATATATAGAATAGCGATGTGGAGTGCCATGCTCAGAGCAACGGCAGCGACAAGGAACGGATTGCGCCATACAGGCAGTCTCAGTAAGCTCTCATTTTCGGAGAGCGAGTTCATAGCGTTGAACATTTCTATTGTGACAAGGATCGACAAGCTCATAGTCGTCGCGCGATGCGCCATGGTGTTGGTGAACATCTCGCATCCAATCTCTGGAAATTTGCTTGCGCATTGATGGAAGTGTGTCTTTTCAGAATAAATATTAAGCAAAGGGATCTTACGAATGACGAAGATGTGGAGTACTCACAAGCTGGTAAAAGGATATCTGGGGACCACCAGAGTAGAGCACGAACCACCAGGCGTAGCCAAAGACCGTCGCGCAGCCGACATAGATTCCAATGACCATGTAACGGAAGAAGAGCCACTTGCCGACAAGAGGTTCACGGCTGTTCCGGGGAGGTACACGCATAATGGAATGGTCTGGAGGATTGAAGCCGAGTGCGGTGGCAGGCAAACTGTCCGTGACGAGATTGACCCACAGAAGTTGGACAGGGATCAAAGCCTCAGGCATGCCCAAAAGGACTGTTAGGAAGATACTGACGACTTCTCCGATATTGGATGAAACTAAATACGAAGTCAGTAAAAAGGTAATGAAAAGGTGAGATAAATTATACGTACTCAGGTAACGGATGAACTGCTTTGTGTTGTTGTAAATAAGACGTCCCTCTTCAACAGCCTTTTCAATGGTGGCGAAGTTCGAATCGGCGAGGACCATGTCCGCTGCGAGCTTGGCGACATCAGTACCACTGCCCATCGCAACACCAATGTCCGCCTTCTTCAACGCTGGAGCATCGTTAACACCATCACCAGTCATCGCGACGACTAGTCCCAGACCCTGGAGCAGATCGACCAATTGACTCTTGTGGCCAGGCTCTGTGCGACTGAAAAGTCCCGCACGTTGAACAGCGGCAACCTTTTCTTCCTGGCTGAGCTCCTCGAACTCTCTGCCAGTGTAACTCTTGCCTGTAAGATCTTCGTGTTCACCAAAGATGCCAATCTGTCTGCAAATAGTCTCAGCAGTACCCTTGTTGTCGCCGGTTATGCAGATGACGCGGATACCAGCGGCTTTGCACTGTGTGATTGCGTCCCGAACTTCTGGCCGAGGTGGATCGAGCATACCAACGAGCGAAACGAATGTCAAGCCCTGCTCGAAACGGGAGTAGTCTGCAGAGCTATCAGACTTGTAATGGCTGACGTCCTTGTCAGCTTGTTCCTTGAACGCAAGGGCAAGTGTACGCAGTCCACTGGCGCCATACTCGAAAGTCTGTTTGATGATGCGTTCACGAAGGTCCTGGGTTAACGGAATAGTTTCACCATTGACAAGGACCGACGTAGAGCGTTCAAGGATCGACTCTGGAGCTCCCTTGGCATACAAGCAGAAAGTACCAGAACGGTCGACGAGCACAGACATCATTTTGCGGTCACGCGAGAACTCGAAAGTGAGACGGCGTGGGATCGACGTCTCATAATGGTCACAGACAGCCGATGCACGTTGGACGGGAGGGAGCTCCTTCAATGACGAAGCAACTTTGTCGTCAAATACACCTAACTTTTCTGCCAGAACACGGAGCGCTGCTTCCGTAGGCTCACCGATACAGCTGTACATGTTCTTAGTCTTCGATTGAATAGTTTAATGGTTATGACTTTGCGATGTATTAGAAAAATAGCTTACCTCGTCGAAGACAATTTTGGAATCATTGCAGAGTGCGCCAATTTCCGCAAGACGCTGGATGGGACCGGTCCGCAGTTCCAAAGAAGCATCTTTCCCACCCATCGACCTTACCAGGCCCTGAGGGGCAAAAGTAGTGCCCTCCACGACATACTCGCGTATCTGAGCTTGAGGTGTAACGAGTGAAAACTAACACCGAGCGTTCAGCCAGTAGTACAATCAATACATCAACAAGTAGAGACTTACCCTTGAAACGCTCATTTGATTCGTTGTGAGTGTGCCAGTCTTGTCAGAGCAGATAACATTGGTGCAACCTAGTGTTTCAACACTTGGCAGGTTCCTCACAATCGCGTTCTTCTGCGCCATCTTTTTAGTGCCAAGAGCAAGGCAGGCTGTAATAACAGCAGCTAAGCCTTCTGGAATAGCGGCCACAGCTAATGCGACCGCAATTTTGAAGTAATAGATGGCGCCCTTGAGAATACCATGGTGCGAAGGATCCGAGAAGTGTCGAATGTTGACAATCCAGACAAGGATGCAGATCACTGTGATGACCTTCGCGAGCATATCTCCAAATTCGTCGAGCTTGCGTTTGAGTGGCGTTTTCTCACTGATCTGGGAGGAGATTGACAAATGAATATCGCCGATGGCGGTCTTCTGCCCAGTGAGGACAACGACCGCACGTGCTGTTCCATTCACGACGGTCGTACCCTATTTCAAAGTCAGAACGGTGGGTGATGAAAGGGGAGCAGATACATACTGAAAACAGTATATTCGTCATATCCTGCTTAACCGCTCTATGGTCGGGAACGGCATCAATATACTTGTTAACGCTGACGCTCTCGCCGGTTAGAATGGCCTGGTCGACACGGAAACTGCTCGAAGAGATAGATAGTAGTCTGCAATCAGCAGGGACCTTGTCACCAACCGCTACAGAAATGATATCTCCTGGTACAAGATCAGACGCGTGAACACGGCCAACCTGACCTCCACGTAAGGCGGTTGCCTCGTCGGGAGAATACTCCTTCAGAGCCTAGGAACCGCGTAAGTCATCGGAGAAAAATTGAGACAATTTTGCGCACGTACATCTATCGCCTTTTCTGCATTCGATTCCTGGATAACACCGACCGCTGCATTCGCCACTAAGATGAGTAGAATAACGAGGGGTTCGACAAATGCTGTTGCACGGTTGGTTGTTCCATCTGACTCTTCCAAAAGAGCTAAGACGAACGACACCAAAGCTGAAGCGAGCAGAATCAGCACAAGCTGATCCTTGAATTGCTCTAATATAAGCTCCCATAGGGGAGTTGAAGGGTCTTCTGGTAGTTCTGGAGAACGGCGGACGGATTGTCAATATTTGCCAAACTTGTAGAATAGAGTTGTTGAAGGTTACGTACCATTCTTGCCGTATATTTCCCTGTTCTTTGCAACATGGTCTGGCGACAAGCCTGTATTTGGGTCGACGTTGAAGTGCTGAAGCACCTCCTCTGGAGATTTAGTCCAGGCAGCGTCCATAGTGTAAAAAGAGAGAAGGGACTGTGGGTCTGTGGCAGCGAAAGATTTGGATGGTCGGCAATGCTTATATGTAATTTAGTTGGGTTACTTTGGGAAAGCATGACGTGTCAGTTTCCCGAAATGGGAATACGCGTGGGTTACTTCGGACGAGCCGTGAGAGGAACGTGCGACGTCCATGGCATTGGAACTTCAACGAATGAGTGTGTATTTGCGCACAAGTGAAAGCAGCTGATGGACTTTGGGAACAAATGAGAGCAAAAGCAAAAAAGTAGGAGAAAGAGAGAGAGAAGGGCGACAAGATGAGCAGGCAAATGAGGTCGGGTAAAGGCTTATTTACACGCCAAACAAAGTGCGCCACCGATTCCGCTTCCTAGCTTGGTCGGTGTCACTTGAGTCGTCGAGCACGGCGCGCCCTTGAAGCTTGTGCGCTCTCACACGACACCTCCCACTCACACCTCCTATTTGCCATTTCCCTAGTGGGCCTCGGCCCCGCTGCTGCACGCGCTATGGGCAACAGCGCCTCCTCGTCTGCCCGCCAGCACGACGACACCGTCGACTACGGCTACCTCGTTCCCCAGGGCGTCTACTCCGGCCCTCACGATTGGAATCAGCAGATCGTGGCCCAGCTCATTATCGAGCGCCGACTGGCCCCATTCTACAGACCCTTGGAGGAATACGAGGAGAGCTGGGACGATGAGCAGATACTTGCTGCACGTAAGGAGTTGCCTGACCAGGAGATCGCCACCTCTGAGTCAAGCAGCCGCATCGAGAGTGCGGGCCACACTTCACGCAGCGCATCCATCTCTTCGACTGCCAATGTGAAAGCGCGACAGAACTCGCTTAAGGAGCCGAACAGAATACCAGAGGCTATGGTTTACAGAGGCGCTGTAGAGTGCCCTATTTGCTTCCTGGTACGTCGATGACTCTGCAGCTCGTTCTTTGCCTTTACTCATTACGTCACACCCGTGTCCAGTATTATCCGCCTAATATCAACTATTCGCGATGCTGCGAGCAGGCCATCTGTACAGAATGTTTCGTTCAAATCAAGAGAGCTGAGCCTACTACGACACATCTCGTATCAGAACCAGCGGCTTGCCCATACTGTGTTCAAGATAACTTTGGTGTTGTATATACGCCTCCGCAATGGCGAGCGGGCATTGGTGCGGACAATCAGGTGTGTTGTGATAGCTCTTGTAGCGATATCACGAACTGACGAATCTTCAAATACATCATTATCTTTCTTTTATCTCGTGCATATACCTCGGCACGTGCTGAAGAGTACCCCAATACACCTTGCGTCATCAAGGCCTACTCAACCGTCTGATGCGAGTGCTCGTCCTAAGGACAAACATCGTCGCAAGAGCTTTGGTGCCGACAGTGCTGAGGTTGTTACCATCGGTCAGTGTGCTGCGGTACCCATATTTGTCATTAGTGCGCTTACCTCACGATCCTCATGTTCGCCCGCTCTTCCCGGAAATGCGCGTTTTGGCGCATTTACATTCTCTAGACCACATTCGGCCGGACTGGGAGGCAAAGCTTGCAGCTGTGCGTGCGACGGCGACGCGTCGGGCAAACCGGCGGATCATCATGCGACAAGTCGGAGACCGCCTTATTCCCGTGGGTGTCACAAGTGGGCGCGTGCATCCCCTTGCAGGAGAGGTACAGTTCGGGGAGAATGGTGATAATGCTAACGAGAATGAGGGGAGGGGTAGTAGACGGTCTAGAAGGCGGCAACCTCAGCAACAGCCACAAGATCTCAATCAGCTTTTGGGAACTATGGGTCTGGGCGGGCAAGACTTGGAGGAGGTAGGCTTTCTGACTATCAGTTTTTTCCTAACGACGATACTCAGTGGTGTCTAGTTGATGATCATGGAGGCTATGCGGCTGTCATTAATAGAACAGGAAGAACAACAGCGAAAGGAGGCGGATAAGAAGCGGAAGGAGGAGGCTGAGCGTGCGGCGAAGAATGGTAACGGAAGTGAAGTTGGAAATGGTTCTGCAGATAGTGCAGCGGGTCCATCATCGTCTGCATCACGATTAGAATTGCCGCCAATACCTTCAACATCTCCAATCGAAGTCACTCGCCCTAACAATCGTAATCTCAGCACGAGTTCTGGCTCCTCTCCGGGTAGTCGGGGTTCTCCGAGCTCAATACCCCGTGCATCTACAAGCCCGAATGTAAACAACACTTCCGTGCTAAGTACGAGCACTTCACGATCGCACGCACCTGCCGTATCTTCTCCCCTGGGCGCTACGGTTCCAAGTACTACAGGACGCCTCTCTGTAACTCCAATTGAAACGAACTTTACTACACACTCACGGACTTCATCACAGACACATCCCGCGCCTTCAGCTTCTACACCTCAACCAACAGCTCAGGTTGCGCGTCATAGCACTCTCAGTGCTGCACTGGTAGGCCACGGAGTGGCCTCGGCAATCTTATCTGCAAGTGATCGAGGGTCGGCAACGGTACCCTCGTCGTCTGCAGTTGTTGAGACTCCCGTCGCCATTGCGTCACTGACACCGGACTTCCAGTCTTCTCCCACTCCTCCCCCTCTCCCACCGAAAGAGCCATTGAAGCACTCTCCAGAACCGACTACTCCGACACCGGGCAGCAGCAGCAATATCCTTCCCGCAGTCTCTGCAGCAGAGTCCCAACTTGCGCCAGAAGCATCCGAGGATGACTTGTCGGGTACTCAAGAATCCGCGGGCGCTTCGCATTCTTCATCGTACGACGAACTGCCTTCTTCCCCAGAATCAACACTCTCGCATCGGCCGCTCCTAATGGAGACACCCTCGGCCGAGAGTCCGGACGTCAATGAGCTCTCCGGGCCGAAGCGTCCTCCCCCCGAACGTGCGGACTCCGTCATTTCTTTGTGATTTTTTCATCTTCGGTCATGATTTTCTCCCCCCTTCGGTCTTTCCGCGGCCACCCCAATTTCTGGCGGCATGGTCTTTCGTCGAAATGACGGATGACGAACTAATACGATGATTGGGCAGCGGGGAGCAAAGATGATGAAAGATTAATGTTAAGGTTTATGTAGTGGCTATGGAGCGCAAACTGCAGACATGTCTAGGACATGCGTTATTGATGGACTAGCAAGATGGACTTTGTGGGCGTGGGGTGCGCGTGGTTTTGTAGTTCATATCTACTGGAGTTAAGCTGGCGAAAGAAAGTGGGCACCGTAATGACACTCTTGCAATTAACTTTCTACACGGCCGTTTGTTTTCCATTCATTCTTACTATTGTCATAATTCTATCTCAGTCCCTCACTCTGTCCATTTCTTTTGCCCAATGTATATCTAATAACTAGAGATGAAGACGGTGCAGTCTTCGGAATAGTGGCTTCTGGTCTTCTCTGTCAATGTGTGGCACGTTATTTCATACTGTGCCTGCATGCGTCGATCCGCCACCGCGTATAAAGGTTAAGTTATTTTGTAGACGATTGTCTGCAGCTGGAGAACTTTGAGCTGATGAGGAAGTAGAGGCGATGTCAGCGCTGGACGGGGCTGACATGCCGCGTGAGTCGCTGGGGTCGAGACAATGGGAAAATAAATTTCGAATGAATTTTATGTTCCATTTCCGGGGTGCAGAGTCCGGAATAAGGCAGATCGCCACCTGGGTCGTTGTCCCTGTCCCTCCCCTTGCTCCCCTCCCATCTCAACGGCCTCCTGCTCTTGCTGCACGTTTCGCCCTCGTTTTTCTCCCCGCTCTTTTTCGTACAAAGATCCTGTGTCTTGTCGTCTAGACACTCACCTAACGCTCGCTACCCATCTTTATATAAATTTCGCTCGCTTGACGGCCGGATTTAATCTGCAGTCCAAAACTCATCGGCGGCCTTTCTGACGGTTCTGACTTGACCTCCCCCCATCTACTACAACCTACCTCAACGTCCTCGACAGTTGCAGCACCTCGCGATCATGCGTTTCTCTGCTCTCATCGCCGCTGCCGCCCTCCCTCTCGCCGTCTCCGCGGGCTCGCACGTCGCTGGCCATGCGCGTCGCCATCACGACCTCGCCGCGCGCAACCCGCAGCCTCTTAACCTGACTGAGCGCGACATCGAAAAGCGCAGCTTCAGCGGTCGCTTCACGTTCTACGACGTCGGCCTGTGAGTAGTATAAGCGAATTAGTTTTATAGTGTTGTGTTTTGAATACGGCATCTTTACATAGCGGTGCATGCGGTAAAGTAAATGTCCCCAGCGACTTCGTGAGTCTTCTTCACATTACCTCGTTTCTATGGAAAATGAAGCTTAAGTCTCATGTCTGTTTGGTAGATTGTCGCTTTGAACTCTGCTGTAAGTCGAGAAATTGTATAGTGGAATATCCGCATACTGAGTGTTGGATGTTGAACAGCAATACGGCGGAGGATACCCTGGTCCTAACTGCTTCAAGGGTATCACCATCTCATACGGTGGCAAGACAGCTCAGGCAACCATCATGGATGAGGTTCGTCGACAATGTTATGTTTGTTCATATTTGAAATTGGACCTGATATTTGGTTGCGTTGCGTACAGTGCCCTGGTTGCCCTTACGGAGGCCTTGACTTCTCCCGTGGGTTGTTCGACCACTTCGCCAGTGAAGACGTAGGTGTTCTTTATGGCACTTGGTCCTTCAACGACGGCAGCAGCAGCGGTGGCGACGGTGGCGATGATACACCCACCACTACCAAGAAGACTACAACCACGCACAAGGCATCTCCCACTCCCACTCCGACACCTACGCCTACCCCCACGCCCACACCGACGCCAACTTCAACGAAGCACACTACTTCCACACACTCCTCGTCGTCGTCTCAAGAAACGCCGACGTCGACATCGCACAGCAGCTCTAGCCACAGCACTACATCCACCAGCCACTCTCCTTCGACAACGTCGACGGTCACTTCAACATCGTCCGTCAACCTTTCGACAGGCGCTGCGTCTGGCCTGGCCCAGGCGACTGGTGCAATTACACCAAGTGCGACGGCCAACTCGAACCTCAACCTGCTCAGCAATGCGATCGTGTATCTAGGCGCACTGGTTGCGGGTGGCGCGGAGGCTGCAGCCAACTAGATCGTATAGGAACTCCGGTGCTGCGCTCCGTAGATGGTTCCTCTGACTCGGTAGCGTGCTGCCTCCATTCCTGGCCGGTTGGCTGGCTGGTGCCCGCCTTCGCCTTGTTTGGGACACTTTATTGGTTAAATACACTAAATTTCGGAATTTTACGCCAAGTCAAACGATGCATACCATCTATGTGCCCATACATACGCAACATACTCGACTCTGTCCGAGGGTTGTATGATGTATCTGTGCCCCTGGAACTTTCGTCCTATCTTATTGGTTGCCAAATTCTTATAGATACCCAGATTAAACAAAGTTCAGTTTGTTATAATTTTTTTCACTTTCTCCTTCAAATTATTGCTTTTGTATACAGGAGCTTTGCATGTTGTGAAGCGCGGAGACCTTGTTATCATTGTTTCGTTGTCTTCGGCGCTGGTGGTATTTTCCTTCTATTTTTGGATAGCTGGTGTGAGTATGTTGTTGCAGAAACAATAAATCCTGTGTTTGTGGGATGTACTAGCACGTCTTGGCTGTCTGCATATGGTCTGCCGACCTCTGTATCAGCCACTGGAGAGGTGATGTAGGTATGTTCTTTTACCGTGCAGTAACAAATGCTTTGCAATGTTCCGCTGTTACATTAATGACTGACATGTATTGAAGCCTTGCTTATGATTGATGAGGACCTTGTGGTCAATGTATCAATTTTCATTTTAATACCTACGCACAGTGGAATACATGATGTGCTCACTGCTGACGGGCTAGACGCCGCACTCGATATGCTGCGCCGCTCCAGTTCTACATTTCTCATTTATGACTTCAGCGGGACCGTGACAGTCGCATTTCAAGGGATCGACGTGATCGGCGGCGCACTTCAAGTTGCGTCTGTGCCAATCAAGTTTTGAGTGTCTCACAATCACGTGCTCTGTACTTCGCGTCGAGATCGCGTTTCCTTTTCGTTCGACTCCTCTCTCTTGGCTGCTCATCATGTCCGACTCAAATCCACCAGAAGTAAAGGCAACAAAAGAGGAAGAAAGGACATCCGCCTCCCCTGACGAAGTGAAGGAGACTGTACAGGCAGCAAAGGCTACAGAAGTCGTTCCTGTGTCTGAGCAGTTTGAAAAGACACCAGTAGAAGAAGGCACATCTGAATCGAAACATTCAACTGCTTCACCCGGAGCGAAGGGGTCGAAGGACGAGAGAAAGAAGCCTAGGAAACGACCTCCGCCAAAGAAAGACAGCCCGAAGCAGGAGCATCAGCAAGAGAAAGGAGACGAAAAGGAAAGCAAAGAGGAAGAGGAGAACAATGCCGAGATTAGCAGATCTGAAGGAGACTTGAAGAATGCTGCAGAGTCCCCGAGAGTGAGGAAAGCACCATACATCAATCCTGATCGATTCAAGACAGGTGGACAGCAGAAGGTGAGTAAATCGAGTATAATTATCTTGCGTTGTGCTGCTAATGGCAATTCTAGGAAAAACTCAGTGATGAAGCACTTGTAGAGCGCATGGAACGCATACGGTTAAATAACGAGAAGATCAAGGAACGAAGGCTGGTGAGTAATATTGACATTTGCATAACACGACCGGTCACCTGAAGTATGGCTTGGCACTTCAAAGACTGTTGAAGCAGATGAACAGGCGTTTAAAGCATCACAAGAAGTCTTGCGTCAAAAGCAATTCGCAGAACGCCGTATACAGGATGGCATCAACCGCTCGCGCGAGCAGAACGCGCAGCGCAAGATGGAGAAGATACAGGGTCGCGAGTGGGACAGCGAGAAGAACCAGCGCGGGGGCGGCCCGCAGTCGCCAGTGGGGAGAGGGAGGGGTAGGGGTGGACCGCCGTTCACACCAACGAGGACACCGTCGGCGAAGGTCGATAGTCCTGGATCTGCGAATTTAAAAACACCTGTTCGGACACCGGCAAAGGTGACTGAAGCATCGCCTACGCGAACGCCATCAATTACGCGTGACGCCCCTCCTCATTCTGCACCCACATCGGCCGTTGATGCCTCGGACCAGGCAAGCTAGTCTTAAGTGCTCCTCTTCTCGCAGGGGCTCTAGGGAATTATCGCCCTTGTGTACACTTCTCCTAGGGGCCATCGGCCTTCGGACACAAATACACGCTTTCAAGTTCGGGAATTAATCGCATCGACATTCGACAATCAAATACAACATTCACTATTGCATATGGGGAGCGGGACGCGGGACGAGATGACCTTGAAATATAATCTATACTGAGTGGAATGACAAACGACCACGGGGGTGGGAGCCGTGGACGGCGAACGGATCTGTAGCATATTCGCGTATGTATGTGTACGATGGCGTGGTCTTCTTGATGCTTTCAAATGGGCATGATACCAATTATACTGTTTTTCAGATGATCCTCGAATGAGTCCTGAGTTCATGCATCACTCCAACAAGGGTGTGACTTGTATCAATCCCTCCATCGATCATGTCTTGTCCATGCCATGACATATTGTCAATGTCAAGAAGGGAGAGTTCCGGGCGCAGCTGTATCATTTAAGAAGCATTCTGTGGCTTGGCCATCTCGTTTCATGTCTGAATTCTGTGTACCTTTATCATGTACGGCGCAGCACGTTTATTCATTCGCATCAGTTTCTCTCTGATATGCGTTCACAGGAAGTGCGCATGATGTGTATGTCGGACAGCCCAGAACCTACCTATGGCTTCATCAAAGCCAAAGGACATTCAATTGTTTTTGTCCACGCATTAGTAGCGAAGTCCGAGATAGTGAAGACGGACCGAATTCCATTTCCACAGCCTGAGTGTTGGGTTCAATCAATCTAAGAACAACTAGTTTATATAGCTTATTGTTTCATCGGAAGAGACATGATCGTTACGATATTGTCTATCGGTACAGTTTCTTGTATAAGACACAGACAGCAGTGCACAGGTGGGAAAGCTCGAAGATGATATGATGCGGCTGAAGTCTGATCAACAGAAGAACCCCGAGATGGTGGGAGGAAAAACGCGTAAGCAGTGGTGACGCTGATAATATGAGGGTGGTATTAATGGAATTCGAGGGTTGTCGAAGAGATAAAGTATGCACAGGATGGAATAGGGCTATGCGGATGATGCAACATGCAGGAGGGGACAAAGGGATGTAAAAGGCGTTGATGCATGCGAGGAAACAATGTGAATGCCATGACGGTTAGCGAAGTCAGATATCAACAAGAGCGAACACAGCACGAATAGAAAGGGGAAAAACAAGGAGAAAGATATTAGATAGGTGAATTACAGCGGAGAACGTCATCATCACAATCATGATACTACATGAGGGGGCTTGAGAAGGATCGAAAACTCGACGTAGGAAATAATAAATACACACGGAGGTCATTTCGAGGAGAAGCAGTACAACCGGGACCGCGTCTGGCGCATGTGCAGTAACAAATGAACAAAGTTTAAGGAGGTGTGCACATGTGCACTGCCCATGCATGTATGGGAAAGGCGAGGGTGCTGAACAATCCGAGAAGAGAAGTCATCAAAAAACCAACACCCAGCGCCATCGTATGGGAAATAAAGCACGTCCCTGCACTGCCGGATCCGAGAATATAGCGAGAGGCGCCGGTGGTGGAATGCCCGAAAGAAAGAACACATGGAAAGAGAAGAAAGGATGGAACACCGCCCGAAGTGACTCGATGTCGGAAGTAATGCACGTAATCGGCGAATTCCCAACTTGAGAAATCTGAGTATGCGGCGTCTGATTACTGTATCTTGATCGCCAGACCGAGGTCAATCCATATGCTTCCCTCCATGGTTTGTCTTGTAGCTCTAGGTTAAGATGCGAAGAAAGCATGCAACGACGGTGGCGTCGCCACCGGTGCTCGAGTGCTTCCCCAAGCGTTCGTGCTCAGGTTCCCTGCACAAATTCGGATCCCCGCCAGGTTTAGGAGCTGCTCCCGGACGTAGACGTTACAGAACTCGAAGCCGTGTTCGGACGCGATCGTCGACGGTTGAAACCCAACATGTCGACACTATCCCGACGAGACTTTAGTTCTATCCTCGCAAGCTCTTCTTCCCAGGCGCGCACCGTTCCCGGGTCGTTGAGATAGTCGCCTCCGCTGCTACTACTGCTAGTTTCGCTCGATAGACTACTGTTGTCACGCTGGTTTCGAGAGGAAAGGGGGTAAGGATGGACGTAGTGCGAATGTGAGTGAGTATTGAATGACTTGCCCAGAATGGGTAGAGGCGGGGGGAGGTTACTCGTAGGCTGAGCGGTTTCGGGTCGACGAGGTAGTCGCAAGATAGGTGATATCTTGCCTGGTCGGTCGCTTTCTCGATGCCGCTCTCGTTCTCGTTCGCGGGGATGATCGTGAGTTCGCAGAGATCGACTCGACGCTTTGTCCCGCGGACCAGCAGATGTATGCGGGCGCCTGACTTTTGCAGATGAAGGGGACGATGAAGACGTTGACGGATCTGCTCGCGTCAAGTAGTGAGACGAAGGTATAGCGCTCCTAGGGACGGGGGGAACCGGTAAATCCGGATTTTCTGCACTTTCGCGAGAGCCACGATATGGTGATTTAGATTTCGAACGGGAAGCGCGTGTCTCCATATATCTCTGTGCAGCGAGCCTCCGTTCCGACTCGTTTGTCGCGACTAAAAGAAGTTCCCGTTCTTCGAGATCTATTGATTCGGTGCCAGTAGTGGGAGAGGAAACGATGATCTGTCATTTGAGGAGAGCGGGAAGAAAGATCAATCAGAAAAGAACGATAGACTGATACTGATTCAAAAGGATAAATGAAAGAAGACGTAATATTCACCTTGACATGAACAAAGAAGCGGACGTTAATCAGCTCCGTGCGCATCGTCTCACCCATGGCCCAGTGACTGTTGGACTTGGACGCTGGCCATTTTAATGTCAGCGACTTCCTGTACTCGCCGGTGATTTCTTTTTTGAAGAGACCTGTACTATCCACGTGTGCCACGGTCAGCGACGTAGTTTTCGCAGGAAGGTCAGTCATTAAGGGCGGTAAGAGTGGCCGCTGTTCCACTGATGAGCCAAAGGATTCAGCAGTGTAAGTTGTCGATAGGGAAGCTACTGATGGGTTAAATTCGGGTGGCCGTATAAGCGGAACACGACTCGAGGACGCTTCTGCATTACCGCCGTGGTCAAGACCATGAACTGTCGAGCCAGAACTATCTTCATCCTTCGTTACTGGACTTCGGTTCGAAGCGGACGGAAATGGAGAAGACGGCAAGGCGGCCGTCTCGTACATGTCTATTCGCCGCTCAACGACCAACGACGCGCTTCTTATGACAAGCGCCGGGTCAACTGGGTGTAGAACGAGAGGAATAGAAACGATGTCGAGCGGCGCAACCGCTGTTGTCGGTGTTAGAAGCTGGTACCGTATAACGGGCGCGCGGGGCTTGTTGGTGGAAAGCCATGAGGATGATGGCGCGGGAAATGAGCGTGATACGCTCGCGTCATATCGTACCAAAGGTAGTTCGTATGACTTTATGAGTCGCGAACCTACGCCATAGATTGGCATGTGGTCGATGACTAGACAACTCAATGAGATTAGATTGTTAGCGAAGGCGTACACACTCACCTGCTTCCAACCGCCAGAATATTCTGTAGTCCAAGAAATTGGCACAGCTGAAGCCAGGTGTCTTAGCCGGAATGACGATCTTGAACTCATATGTCCCATTTCCCACTTCATGGTACTCCACACCGGGCAGCTTCGTCCACAACGTCTGCGAATATTCGACGAGCACGTTCGAGTGCACTACAGAGCCGCGCTTAAGCCGACACTCTATGCAACGTACAGAGACGGTTATCGAGTTGGCCTGGAGAGGCTTGCCATCGTCGTCTAGCCTCGTGCGGACGACTGTCGTGGTGGGGATTTAGGTAATGAATATAAAAGTTACAATATTAAGGTTGATCAGCCTCGGCCGGCGGCGGTGCATCGAGATTGGCTTGGAACGCAGGAATGCTTACCTCCTTCAACTTTCACCGGGGTGAGGCCAAGATAGCCGCTGTGCGGGTAGTACCTCTGATTTGAGTTGCCCTTGCTGGAGTGGATGGAGAGCTTGACCATGAAGGAGGGTCGGCCGGAGGAGTCGGCAGCCCTGTGCTGGGACTATTACGCGCGCGAAGGCAATATGCGGTGACGGCGTGGGCGTGGGCGTGGACGTCGTGGGCGACGACGACGGGGGGTTGTTGGGCTGTGGTGGAGGTAGAAGGCGAAGAGTCGGGGGGCAGATGAGCGCATGGAAAACGGGGAAGGGGACTATAAGCGACAGATGAGAAGCGTTTAGCTAAGGGAAATAGGAATTTGGCAATCCACATCGTCTTCGATTCTTCTCTAACTTCTCTCCGAATCCGGTAATACGGTTCCACCCTATCTGTTTGGCTCTGTTGTCCGGCTCAATTACGACAGCCTAGCTTAGATCCGATCGGGCGTCTTTTCCTTTTGCGGTCCCACATGCTTCCGTGGCTTGTGACACCTCCCACATTCCCACCCGCTTCGCACGCCAGTCCGTCATGCACGCTGAACGCAAGACGCGTCCTCGCTCTCCCTTGTCCATCGCCCACCATGTTCAAGTTCTACGTGCCCATCCTCATTGCGGGCATGATTATAACTGTGAGCGCAACTCTCGCGGAACTGAGATGAAATCTGAACAATCCTGTAGGGCTCCAGCAACTCTCTATGGAGCAAATGGCAGGCATGTCCTCAGCGCGGATTTGGTCCCGAGGCACCGCTCATATCTATCATTTGTTGATATAGGACATGCAATGTGTTGAGAATTGCGATGATCCAAATCCGCGTCATAGGATTGTGTATGAGCAGCCAGTCTGGCAAACGCTGCAAATGTTCCGTATGTGTTTCTCCTGAGCGTCTGTGTGCTCGTGGTTCTGACCGAACTCTCCGCACCAGTCGGCGAAATGTTGTGTCCGTTGCATCTCTTTTGGCTCCTCATTCTGGCCTGACCTATGGGTGCAATTGCAGGCTTCCTTCCTGTCCTCTATTCACTTCTTCAAGCCCACTTTACGCCACCAGTACAACTTCCTCCCGATTCGGTCGACGAGCCTGTGAACGCGCAGTCCGCAGGTCTCAAGCTCAAATCCGAGCCCCTTCGAGGATACAAAGTGCTCCTTCTATGGCTGCCCGCCGCATGCGACTTAACCGGCACAACGGTCCGTCAAACAGTTTCCTTCATTATCATTCCCGTTGTGTTTGCCGACATCTGTAGCTCACGTCTTCTTCAACCGTTTATCCAGTTGATGAATGTCGGCCTTCTTTATACACCAGTGTCGATATATCAGATGACCCGAGGCGCCCTCGTTCTCTTCGTCGGTATTCTCAGTGTCATCTTCCTGCATCGCCGTCTTTGGCTCTACCAGTGCGTGGGCCTTTCGTTTCCCATCTTAAGAAATCCCTTTACTCAAATCAAATTGCTACTTTTTTTATTGATCTGCAAACCTTGGCGGTCTTCGATAGATGGATCTCGCTATTGACCGTAATGGCTGGCGTTTCCCTTGTAGGACTGAGTGGGTCCTTGATCAAGGACACTCTCAAGGAGGATGCACTCGGCTTCTTCCAAACTCTCATTCAGTCCGCTGATTTACCGACTTCGGAACCGACTGAACAGCCAGAGGCAACGAAGGTCCTCGTGGGTGTTTTCTTCATCCTGTTCGCGCAAATCTTGTGCGTCCATTTTGTCTCGTTTTCAGACATCCTTGTCCTCTTACTTTCTTACTTTCCTAATCGGACTGTAATGTTTCCGCGGAATACAGTACGGCTACACAGTTTGTTGTGGAAGAGAAGATCATGGAGCGTTACTCAGTTGCACCACTCGTCGCCGTTGGATTTGAAGGCCTTTTCGGCGCCATTTCAATCGTGATTGCCATGCCGATTCTCGGCTTGTTCAAGGACCGTTCCATGTTTTTCGACCTTCCACGCGGATGGCATCAGATGATTGACACGCCGACTGTACTGTGGTCCGGAATTGCTATCGCCATCAGCATCTCTCTCTTCAATTTCTTCGGTCTAAGCGTCACTCGCCACGGTGCGTGTTCTTTTCCTCGGCAAATTATCCACGCTTTATTTGATCGGCCTTTCTAATTTCTTGGTTGCTTTTGGCTTGGTCCTATGGATCGTCAGTTTCGGCGACGGCTCGTTCGCTTACCGACACATGTCGTACGCTCAGCATATGGCTCATTTCGTTGTCGCTGGGATGGGAGAGACTTGTCTGGCCGATTTCGGTCCTTCAGGTGCTCGGGTTCTCTTTCCTCGTGTGAGTATTCTTCGGAACTTCTACTGGATGAAAACAGAGCCTCCGATGTCCTGTTATGGCAGATGTTCCCCTTTGGTTCTTGCCAAATTAGGTTCATAGGAGGCTCTACGGTTCTTCTATCCACGTGCTGACTGTGCTTCTACCTCTTCATTTTTAGGTATGGAACGGTGCGTTGCTTCTCTTCTTCCGGCCACTCTTTCCACTCCTCGCATCTCCCGCCTATTCCATCTAGAGTGCATTTTGACTGACGTATAATCTACTCTCCCCCTTTTTGCATTCCTTTGGGCTTTTCACACCTTCTAGTTCCTCTTCAACAATCTAGTGACCCCGCCTAAATTCCTACAAACGTCCCCTGAGGCTGCAGGCGAAGCAGCGAGCGCCAGACACCCTGAAGAGCAACGCGCACTCCTATCGGAAGATGTGCTGGACGAGACCGCGATCCTCCCAGCCGACCTGGGCACGAGCGGATATGATGTAGTCCCCGCCACTTCTGTAGCAAAGCTCCCGAACCCCAAGAAGCCAAGTCGAAGCGATTAGACCGCTTGCTTTGTGTAAGCGGTCACTCGGTCATGAACGATATGGTTCTATACCGGAGATCGACTACCCGTGGCTCTCTTCTTGCGCTCTTCGCCCACCTCTGTGCGTACATAACGTTTTTCGGGTCAGGTTTCAGTCTGGGTTTTGTTCTTGTTTGTATCGCGGAAGCCTGTGCGTGAGTGCATATTGCGTCCGGTCCAACTTCTGGCGCACCTCATTGTACTCATTTCCAATGCAAAAAGCTTAGTGGCGAGTTGGAGGGGGCGAGTAGACGCTTGCGTGTAAATCGGTCATTAGGAGTCCTATCGAGATTATCACGTAGATTGCCTTTTAATTCGATCTAGACTTGCATTGCATATCGGTTGCGGAACAACACTCGTTGTGAGGTGTGATCATAGACCGGGTGCAGAACGTGCAACTTGGAATATATCCGAGAGAATGTTTACGAACTTGAAGAACATAAGTTTCCAAAGGGCATTCGAGAAATAGAATTTTCGAATTCGGAATGCAAGCCTCACGTTTTCTCACGGCCGTTGGTACGAGTCCGACGTCACGCTCCCGAAGAAGAGGACGCGTCGCGCAATGGCGAGCGCGCTCCTTCCTCCTTTCTCTTCCTCTTCCTTGTCCACACCGCGAAACACGAATTGCCAGCTATTCTTTCTGGAACACTTTGTGCTCGCTTTTCGGTTCAGAAAAATTAGTTAGCGCTAGCTTCGATCAGCCTTTGCCCGTGGATCTCTGAAGCGTCGCTGCAGTATAGCACGGTGTCAAACTACATTCACCCCATTCATTACAGTCTAAAGTCTGGGGAATCGGCAGCAAGCAGTAGCCTCCTCACATTCGATTGAACTCGAAGACTTCAATACATCACAAGTGCATCACAAATCAACCTGTGTTTTCACTCGGCTTGACCTTGCTCTAGCTCGGCACGACTATTCGATTCCTCACGTTGACTGTCAGTCTATCCTGTCATTATGTTCTGTTCTACTGAGAATCAGAACAAATATTGTTATACGCAGGAAGCAACAACTAGACGAATTCCACCATGTCTATGCCTTGGTTTAGAGTGACTGCGTTGTTTGCAGGATGTACGACACTTCTGTTTTCTGCCTGAATCGCGCTAACTCGACATTGCTGTGGAATTCAGTTATTGGGACAGGTTATGTGATCATGAAAGGTCTGTATTCACTATATCAAATTTCTTCTGTAGCTTATGTGCGGAACCGCTAATACTGATTCTCCATCTGCTTATTTTATTGTTACTTTCTTGATGCTAAAGAATCGGAAATGACTGACTTCTTGACTTCTCTCCGCAGTTGTGACGCCCACGCCCGAGCAACTGTATGAGGTGAGGGGTATTCTCATTGCTTGTCGCGCATCTTGGATCCTTCCTCTATTCTATCTTCTCCAACCGTACCCGTCTCACGTGCCGTATTGACTCACGGTTCATGTCGACTTCCGAGCACTCACGCTTAACTTCTCTTCTATCCGGCGTCCCCATGCATCTAGACACTTGATGATTCAAGCGCGCTCAGGCGGGGCTGTGTGCAGCCGAGTGACTTCTCGCGGAAGTCTTTGTGTATCCCCTATTTTTGCGCGCCACTCCGTCTATTCAGTGACTTACTTTATGTCTTCGATCGATGCGCTTACCGGTAAATAGAAAATGTCGCCTGAGATACGAAGGAAGGTGGATGCTGCACGCGCACAGCGCCTAGCAGCTGAAAATGCTGTCCGGCAACAGAATGTGGCTCAAAATCAGGTATGCACCCTTTTCATAGCTGCTTCTAGTAATCATGACTGACTGATCTTTATTAAATTTTCACTTCTACTCGCCTCCATCATATACCCTGGTGACATACTTGTTTTGGTGCGTACTGTCATTGACCCTTGCAAATTGCGATTCTACGATCTCCATCGATGAATGGTCATATAATACCCTACATGCCAACGCCACATCCGTGTAATTCGGATTTCTGCTCACAATAATCAATCGGCCGGACATACTCATACAACATTCCGTTTAACTGTTTTGCCATGGTTAGGCTACCGATCCTGACGAACAAAAGCCGGTATGGGCGGACCAGCGATGATTGACTCTTTGTCACACCCATGAGGTTCGAACGAAACCTTACAATAATCACGACGCTTGATAATATCTAAGACAGGCATCGTTGCAGGCTATCTCATCTGACCACTGTTCACGAATTGCAATCATTAAACGACCCCTACTCCGTCAGCTACAGTAATATTCCCGTAACTTGTGATTCAATCATTATAGAAGTCATGGACGCTATGTAATACAGTATAAAGAAGTTATCAGCTATCTACCGTTTTGTTCGCTTGAGCAAGATCTATTCTGGACGCATGCTCCAGCCCTGCGCTCTGTTCAATTATGAGTCGGTGCTGTTTCAATACCCAGATGACACCGCACAGCCCATATAATCTCATATCGATGTTTTCTCATTATCTACGAACTCTAAACCCCGCAGTTGATGGTTTGCACGGCTTCCCCGAGGCCGTGTATGCTTCTCCCGTCGTTTCTCCGGAAGAAGTTCTTTACATATATTTCTGGAATCCGGACATCTCAAAATCCCTCGCGACGTACTACACCAAATGGGACTGATACCAAATGGGAGAAAATCCTCCGCGTTGCTTCTTTCTATTATGGTGAATCGTTACGCTTGACGCAGAGATTCGTATCGAAGCTAGGAAGTCTTGCTCTGGAATGCAGCTATACAACGTGGTACTGGTGCATCACCGTATTATGCGTAATGCTCCGGTGCTCGCGCAACTTTAAAGAACAGCACTCTTGCACTGTGAACGTACGGTGGACATACTCTTAATGCGTGAGATCAAGCATCCTTATTTACTGCATGTAACAGTCATATGTTTCTGCTACATCTGTACAGACGCATGGGAACCCAAGTACAAGGACGCACTAAAAGTAGTCTCGCCCGAAGATGTCCCCACAGACTCTATCAGTCAATGCATGCTGTCCAGCTTCTAATTTCCTCGTGTGGCTAGCGTGCACATCCAACATGAAACCGGGCCTTTGCCTCCGTCGTTCCACGCCCCCGTGTTGCGTTAGTACTAGCTGAAGATTAGCTTCGAGATGCTGTAATCAACGGGGCACGTTGTCTGCGGATTCGGAGCTGTCACTCTCATACGAGGAGGAAGAGTCCGAGGAAGAGAGTGAGGAAGAGGATGCTGGCTCCAATTCGGAGGCTTTCTCGGACCCAGACAGAGACTCATCATCGCTATCAGGCTCGCGTTCTATTTGCCGCCGAACGGCTGCCTCCAGCCTATCCAGGTCCCAGCCGATGCTTTCCTTGCTCAAGGTCAATGTTTGTAGCTTTCCGCCGAGGTCAAGGAGGATCTCATCACTAGAAGCGGGGGATAGAAGTCAACGAGAGGCCTGAGTTCTTGGAAAGCATCCGAGGATAACAAGAGAAGCAACTCAGAGCGAAGAGGTGGCGGAGTCAAAGCACAAGAAAGTACAAGGGAAGGGAACAGAAATGGGAATAACGCGTATACTTGGGACATACCTGGCTTCACGAGCTACCCAGACGCAGAAATCATCCACCCACACTTTACTGTACACATAGTACACCTCATGGTGGTCCAGGATCTTCTTGGTCTCAAGTAGTGCCCTCAATACGGCTTTCTTGCCGTTGAGGAGAATGACCGACACATCTTTGATGCACGTGCTCGCCAAGGCGAATGATCGGTAGAGAGGGAAGCTGAGCGAACGGCGAACAGAAGGCAGGATGGTCTCGTGAAGTTCGGTTACTGTGAAGGATGAAGCCGGGTTGCTCCGCTGCGCATATGGCGGCGGATCGAGAGCGGAGAAGGCGGGTGTAAGCGAGCAGATCGTCCACGCACTTTCTGGTGTCGGGTCACATTGGGTCGTCCGTGCATCGTAGGCGTATGAGAAGAGGATAGGTATGAGTGTCAAATATCCGTCATGCTTCTGTTCAGGGCTTGCTAAATCTGTGATCAAATTAGTACCAGCTGGAAGAGGTACGAACTTGATAATTCCTGACATTCTTTCCTAGGTAGTTGTAGCATCGCCATGTTCTCTTCCTCCGTGAACTCGACCGAGCTAGTAGGCGAGTCCGAACATGGAGATTCTGAGGGGAATTTGTAGCTTATTAACTCTCGGATGTAGTCGTCCTCGGCGAAGTCCGCCCTGTGTAATCATAATCGATCTTCAATTAGTAAGGACGAATAGAGATTTAGCTCACATATAATAATCTTCATCCCATTTTTCATCCTCATGCTTGATTCTCCTCGTTCGCCTCTCGGCGGGATCCAGTCTTTCAGCATCAGGGCCGAGTTCGTTCACCTCGTTTTCCGTGTATGCAACATTACTGAAGTAACCATGGTAAGCATTGAGAAAGCCATAATGACGTTCGGCCGATATGGTTATTGGATGATCTGATGCTTGTGGAACCTCTTGAGGGATATACCATTGATTGTCCGCGGCTTTAGAGCGGGTGTATGATCTAATTAGATATTTCATTATTAAGAAGATGGAATAACAACAAACCTTCGAGGACTGCTTTTTGATCTGAGCTTAGATTGTCTCTTGGAAGTTCTGTGGCATTTTCTTCGAGTGAAAGTCCATCCAAATTATGAGAGTCGATAACTTCGATAAGCGATTGGTTTACAGGCTCCGGAGGTGCTAGGAGCTTCGCGAGGATATCTAGATCCTTGAAATCCTGGCCTGGTGAGGCCTTTGTGAGGGTAACCGACAGATACCCGGACACTGGATCGTAAGCCGCAGATGAAGCCTCATCTTCGACCACTTCGCCCGGAAACGTGAGACGCAAAAAATAAGGGTTAATATGCAGGGAAAAGAGTGTGCCATCAACGTGTATCTCTACGTCAGATGCCTGGCTGGTGAGCGAATATGTCAAGGACTGAGGTCCGGCACCCGAAGAACAGAAACATGCACGTACCCGCACTGTAGGGATGTAAACGCGAACCAGGACCGATGTGGCAGTCTGTGTGCAACTGAAGCGCGGTGTGATCATGTTTGTCCAGAGGTGCTCCGAAATCCGTATCTTTCGATGTCGAGCCTATTCGATGCGTTGCAACCGATTGCAACGTTTTGCAGAAAACCCAGTGCAGACGAAGAAAGAAACTGAAGCCCCTTGTACTGCCAGTGTATGAAGTCTACAGCTCAGCACGCAAGAGTTCCGATAGACAAGTAAGCACAAGTAAGCAGTTTTTGTTGATGTATCAGTTTCACCACCAACGCCGTCGACTGAGCTGTATTTATATGGGGAATGAGGCGGTTGAGTTTAGTGATGGTAAAGACAAAGATTGACGAAGGGAATGGGTTGCCGCTGTATAGATGCCCGGCTTTCAAATTGGCTACAAATTCGCGTCGTTTGCTGGCTACAATGATGGTCGTGACTCCCCTTCTGCAGCAGCTTCTCCCCTTCTACATACGCGTCCCCAGTGATGGACTCTCAGGTGCGCAAGCCGGAAAGACTGGTATTTCAATTTGTGATGCAAACCGCATTTATAGAGCTTGGTTCCGTACCCGCCGTTCGCCACGGTTGAGCAGATTATTCTGAAAGAAAAACGCGGAAATTGCGTCCCAATCTTTGTCCAACTACCTGCCGACCTCTTAACGCCATGCACAGCCTATTTGCGCATCGCGAAGGATTCAAAATACAGCTTTTTGTTGGAATCCGTAATCGCTGGGGAGAACATAGCGAGATATAGTTTCATCGGAGCTGGTGAGTACGACTGGTTCTCGAGCATAGCATATGACTTAAATCATGGTCGACTTTGCGCTACATCAGACCCTCTGAAAGTAATCAAGACAGGACCCAATGAGGAGCTTACCGGGGACCCAATGTCTGTGTTACAGAAAGAGCTTGCTGCATACCGCTACGTCAAGCTACCCGAGGTGCCAACGTTCACCGGAGGGGCCGTTGGATATGTCGCGTATGACAGCATCCAGCATTTTGAGCCCAAAACGAAATGTGAACTCAAAGATCCGCTCGGAATACCAGAAGCCGTCTTTATGGTTGCGGACACACTCGTCGTATACGACCACCTCTTCCAAAACATCAAGGTTGTCTCGCATGTCTTCGCTCCCAGCAACTCCCCACAGATCAATCTAGCGTTCATCTATCATACTGCCGTCGAAAAGACTCGCCGTCTTGCACGCATCTTGCTTTCCACATCTATGAGCGTTCCCGAACCTTTGCAGCCCCCCATCGTCCTTGGCCAGCAGGCAGCTTCGAATGTTGGTAAGGACGGGTACGAAAGCTTCGTGACCGATTTGAGGCAGCATATTGTTGCCGGAGATATTATTCAAGCTGTGCCTTCGCAGCGCTTAGCTCGTCCGACTTCTCTACACCCGTTCAACGCATATAGACAACTGCGACAAGTCAACCCTAGTCCATACATGTTCTATATGGATTGTGGGGAGCTACAAATCGTCGGTGCGAGTCCAGAAACTTTGTGTAAGGTGGAAAAGAACAAAGTCTACAACCATGCCATTGCCGGAACGACCAAGCGCGGTAAGACGCCTGAAGGTATGGAGTCGACATGTTTGTCTATAATTTTATCTCATAGTCCTTGGTTTTGTAATAGAGGACGAACGACTGGGTAACGAACTAC
Source organism: Trichaptum fuscoviolaceum (assembly GCA_910574455.1). Lineage (NCBI taxonomy): Eukaryota > Fungi > Basidiomycota > Agaricomycetes > Hymenochaetales > Trichaptaceae > Trichaptum > Trichaptum fuscoviolaceum. The sequence continues at coordinate 2,056,191 of CAJSYZ010000001.1, forward strand.
AGTCATCAGAGAAGGACCGAGCAGAACATATAATGTTGGTTGACCTCGCTCGCAACGATGTCAATCGGGTCTGCCAGGCGAAGACGGTCAAGGTCGACCATCTAATGCATCTTGAGAAGTTTAGCCATGTTATCCACCTTACTTCTCAGGTCTCGGGGATTCTCAGAGATGGGCTTACGAGGCAAGTTTGCTCACTCAGCCTATGGAAGACTGCACTAACACAATCGAACAATTAGATTTGATGCCTTCCGATCTATTTTCCCAGCCGGAACAGTTTCTGGTGCTCCCAAAATCAAGGCTATTGAGCTTGTTTATTCCTTGGAGAAAGAGCGGCGCGGGGTCTATGCCGGCGCAGTTGGTCGCTGGGATTTCGCAAACGATGAAATGGATGTCTGCATCGCAATACGTACAATGGTCTTCAAGGATGGTGTTGCTTATCTTCAAGCAGGAGGTGGCATTGTCTTTGACAGTGTTGAGGAGGACGAGTATGTTGAAACCATTAATAAATTGCGTGGTAACGTGAAAGCGTTGGAACAGGCTGAGGGTGAGTTTATTTCGTGTTTTTCTAGTTCCAGAAGCTCATTGGCCCTTCAGAGTATTGGTACAAGATCCAGCAACAGCAACAGCAACCACCCACACCATCGCAGCGCAGCGGATGAGCAATGTTATTTAGATGTTTAAATGTATTGTAGATGGTGGCCTGTATACAGAGATATAATGTAAAGATCCAAAAAGACTACTAGACTATAAGCCTTCGTCCTGTTCCGCAGCTAACCGTTCTTTTATGCGCCGCAGCCGCTGGGCACTTTCGGTGTTATTAGCCTCCCTTTCGAGCATGAGTTTCATCTTCTCCTCCCGCTCTTTTCCCAGTTTGATTTCAACCCCTTCTCGTCCCGCAATGCTAAGCACACCCGCAATGAGCTCCGCTGTCCGCGTGTTCTCATCGTTGCCGGGCACCGCGTACATGACGATACGAGGATCAACATTCGAGTCGATGATTCCAATCGTGGGTACGTGTTCTATCGCACACTCACGAATTGCGGGCATATTTGCAAGTGGGTTGAGCAGAATGACCAGGTCGGGTATGATTTTGGTGGACTGTACGGCTTGTGCACCGAAGTGATGTATACGGTTCGTTAGTGTTCCTGGCAGCCATTTCTCTCCGACGTAGTAGCCTTGTGCACCCATTCTCTCCGCAGCCTTCTTTACTGCGGGGCGAATGTCTGGACGTGTTCCTACGAAGACCACAGTCCCTCCCGCGGCTGCGATCGCTCGCGTGAGGTTTGCAGCACGACGAAGCATAGGCACAGTGTGATCGAGATCAATTATGGTGATACCTGCCCTCGTTCCATATGCATACGGCATGAAGTTAGGATTGAGGAGAGAGGTCGAATGGCCGAGGTGTGCGCCTGCCGCGAGAAGAGCAGATAGAGTGAGTTCACCCGGTGAAGGAGGTTTATGCAGAGAGTGGTGGGGTTGCCATTCAGTATCTCGCGACTGAGTAGAGCCATACTGCGAGTAGTGATCAACTTTATGGCATGTCAGAAACGAATATTTGAAGTATTGCATTTCAAGAAACGTACGCCATAATCTATCGGAGGCATGGTCAAGCTGGAATTTTGACCAGTCCTCAGGACCCTTCAAAGGCGCTCCTGGTGGAATATCCGTGGTCATAGACCTTTTCTGTGGCCGAGAGGACGAAGCTACGCGCGCTGGCCGCCATTGCTGCCTACAGCTCTGGCAAACTCGCCTTGCGGTGTTCATGGAGGTGAGCTGAAGTGAGAGGATTGGCGTGGCTGTGCAAAAAGACACCTTAGGCAACGGATTTCAGGGTCCAATAGGGCCTCTTAGGGGTAGTTCTTTTTGCAAAAGAATAGACCTAACCATATGAAAGCTCCCGATGTTCGTCCCCCTATTTACCCAAAGAAGTTCGTGAGACTTCAGTAGAATCCCAAAACATTCACGATGTTCGGCATTCAAATTGCCGATGTTTGCGAGACCTTCGTGAACATCCGAAGCCACACGATCTTCGGGTAACATGGTACAAAATATGTAGTATATATGCACAAAATAAATACACTAACAAGAACATCAAAAATGGTAGCTAAATGCTATATTTTATGAGAAGAACATCTGCAGAATATCTGCAGAACATCTGCGAATATCTGCGAATATCTGCAGAACATCTGCGAGAACATCTGCAGAACATCTGCGAATATCTGCGAATATCTGCAGAACATCTGCGAATATCTGCGAATATCTGCAGAACATCTGTGAATATCTGCGAATATCTGCAGAACATCTGCGAATATCTGCGATGTTCGGCATTGCCGATGTTCGTGTATACACCAGAGAAGATCGTGAGACTGTCCAAGACCTTCGGCTAGTTGCCGCAAACATCCAAAGCCACATGCTTTTCGACAGTAAGGTAGCAGACCTTCTTGGTACAAAGTACATATAACTCCCTTCCCATTGCGAAAAATCCGAAGTGATTTGAAGCGGAAATGAATATATTATGATTTTGTCCGAATTATCGGAATGTCACGGTACTGTCTCAATGAGACTCCAGTTCGGACATCAATAACTCCGTCAATTCTTTGCTTAGAAATTTGATACTTATATCGACAGAAACTACTAATCAAGGCCTTTCCTTGTATCTATTTAACTTTTGAACGCGACAATTATTTCTTGAGTTACAGAGGAAACAATCAAAAAGTCTAAAATATTGAACTTTATGTTACGGTATATATGCATAAAACAAATACACTTACAAGGACCCTTGTAAAATATAAGTAGTCATGCTGTACAAGCACAGAAATAAACAAATAGTATTTAATCTCCATAAGTAATATACTTGAAACTACTGCTTGCAAGGATGGATACTCCGGGCCTTTGGTGCAGGCCCGAGAAGTACACAATATTGTTTGACACACTTAACTCAATATCAAGCCTGGTAGTAGCTCATCCAATGCCATAGGGCATAGTAATGTAGTTAAAGAAGAACTGAATAGATATATCTTATGTTACTTACTGAGGGGTGGGGGCTTTTGGTAGAGAAGCTATGTTATGGCCTCCGAGTCAGTCAGATCCAGTATGTATTGTTTCACATACATACATTCCTCCTCTATTCAAGATTCTGAGTATTACAAGAGCAATTTACTTATTGAACTAGTGTATTACATGTGTAGTCACCTATTAGGGTCTAAATAGAACAAGACAATGCAATGGGGGGAGAAATAGTTAGTTGTATGCGGTAGATAAGTAAATGGATCATGCAAACAGACGGTATACACTTATATGTGCTGTGATTGGCCAGCCCACTGAGGCAAAACCCGAGGTTGCGATTTTGATGTTCTGCAGATATTCACAGATGTTCTGCAGATGTTCTCGCAGATGTTCTGCAGATGTTCGCAGATGTTCTGCAGATATTCGCAGATATTCGCAGATGTTCTGCAGATATTCGCAGATATTCGCAGATGTTCTGCAGATGTTCTCGCAGATGTTCTGCAGATATTCGCAGATATTCGCAGATGTTCTGCAGATGTTCTCGCAGATGTTCTGCAGATATTCTGCAGATGTTCTTCTCATAAAATATAGCATTTAGCTACCATTTTTGATGTTCTTGTTAGTGTATTTATTTTGTGCATATATACTACATATTTTGTACCATGTTACCCGAAGATCGTGTGGCTTCGGATGTTCACGAAGGTCTCGCAAACATCGGCAATTTGAATGCCGAACATCGTGAATGTTTTGGGATTCTACCGAAGTCTCACGAACTTCTTTGGGTAAATAGGGGGACGAACATCGGGAGCTTTCATATGGTTAGGTCTATTCTTTTGCAAAAAGAACTACCCCTAAGAGGCCCTATTGGACCCTGAAATCCGTTGCCTAAGGTGCAAAAAGATCGAAATTGACAGCTGACATAATCGCATGAACCGACTTTTTTTTCTCCTTCCCCTCTGCCTGCCTTCAGCTCTCACCCTCATCCAGCTACAGCTCTCCCTTCCTCACCTATCATTTCATCCTTCTTTTTCTTACTCTAATTCACTAAAATGGAGGACATCTTCGACGGAGCTGTCGGTATTGATCTCGGCACCACCTACTCGTACGTTTTGTCTTGGTCTTAACCGTGCTCGGCAAAATTTGACTGGGTTATGGTCTTCTAGTTGCGTCGGTGTTTGGCAGAACGATCGCGTTGAGATCATCGCCAATGATCGTATGTATGCGCGTTCAAATGTCTCATTATATGCTAATATGCATGTTTAGAGGGCAATCGTACAACCCCTTCATATGTTGCCTTCTCCACTGAGGAGCGACTGATTGGTGATGCCGCTAAGAACCAGGCTGCGATGAACCCAATAAACACTGTATTTGACGCAAAACGTCTCATTGGCCGCCGTTTTGAGTATGTTTGATGCGATTTGACGGAGATATCATTTTGACCGAATTTTAATAGTGACCCCGACGTGAAAAAGGTGCACATGGCTGTTGACAATGGAGTGGCTGTAAAATTTACTTACACGATTTATTCATCTTTCTTAAGGATATGACACACTGGCCATTCAAAGTTATTGATCAGGATGGTTCACCAGTGATTAAGGTGACCTATCTTGGCGAGGAGAAAACTTTCACTCCTCAGGAAATCTCAGCTATGGTCCTCACAAAAATGAAGGAGATCTCGGAAGCTAAGCTCGGGAAGACCGTGAAGAAGGCTGTCGTCACGTACGTCATTTCATCACAATGTCGCAGGCATGTTTGCTGACTGTTATCCTAGTGTCCCAGCTTACTTCAATGACTCTCAACGTCTTGCAACGAAGGATGCAGGTTCCATCGCCGGCCTCGATGTCCTCCGTATCATCAACGAACCCACCGCCGCAGCTATTGCTTATGGCCTAGACCAGCAGTCAAAGACCGAACGCAATGTCCTCATCTTCGATCTTGGTGGAGGAACTTTCGATGTCTCTCTCCTCAACATCACTGGTGGTGTGTTCGCCGTGAAGGCGACCGCTGGTGACACCCATCTTGGTGGTGAGGACTTCGACAACAACTTGCTCGAGCACTTCAAGAATGAGTTCAAGCGTAAGACCAAGCTCGACATCTCCGAGGACCCCCGTGCTCTCCGTCGCCTGCGCAGCGCTTGCGAGCGTGCGAAGCGTACTCTCTCTAGTGTGGCGCAGACTACTGTCGAAGTCGATTCGCTCTTCCAGGGCGAGGACTTCTCCTCAAACATCAGCCGTGCTCGCTTTGAGGAGATCAACGCAAGCCTCTTCAAGTCGACCATTGATCCAGTTGAAAAGGTCTTGAAGGATGCCAAGATGTCCCGCGAGAAGGTTGACGACATAGTCCTTGTCGGTGGTTCAACCCGTATCCCGAAGATCCAGTCTCTTGTATCTGAGTACTTTGGTGGTCGTACATTAAACAAGTCGATCAACCCTGACGAAGCTGTTGCGTACGGCGCCGCCGTTCAGGCCGCTGTCCTTACTGGCCAGACCTCTGACAAGACGGCAGACCTACTTCTCCTCGATGTTGCACCTCTCTCCCTCGGTGTCGCCATGCAGGGTGATGTGTTTGGTGTTGTCGTTCCCCGCAACACGCCCATCCCAACCAACAAAAGCCGAACTTTCACCACCGTCGTCGAGGACAACCAGACGACTGTCACCTTCCCTGTGTACGAGGGCGAGCGTACTCAATGCCGCGACAACAGGCTACTCGGCGAGTTCGAGCTGAATGGCATCCCTCCCATGCCCCGTGGCCAGGCAGAGTTGGTCACCACCTTCGAAGTCGATGCCAACGGTCTTCTGAAGGTGTCTGCCATGGACCGTGCATCCGGCCGCAAGGCTAGCATTAGCATCACGAACTCCGTCGGTCGTCTGTCGAGCGTTGAAATTGAGCAGATGATCAAGGATGCTGAGCAGTTCAAGCAAGCAGACAAGGACTTCTCTGCACGGCATGAGGCTAAGAGCGATCTCGAGGCTTACATCCACCAGGTCGAGAGCACCATCACGAGCCCTGAGATTGGCATGAAGTTGAAGCGCGGAGCAAAGTCGCAGGTTGAGGCTGAGCTTGCGCGCGCTCTCGAAAAGCTTGAGATTGAGGATTCGTCGGCCGATGAGCTCAAGAAAGCGCAGCTAAACATCAAGAGAGCTCTCCAAAAAGCAACCGCTGGTATGCGGTGAGGTTACGTGTATCCCTCAGTTACTCAGTGGTTACTTAGTACTTAGTGATGATGTTAAAAACCAAATTGGTCGTAGATCTCCTGTTGTGTACTCGTTTCACTTTCACTCCTTGCTCTGCAGTGATTATAATGCTACATTAGTCTCATTCGTGTGTCGATATTATGGTATACACGGATACGATAGCAGTGGAAGCAAAATATATAAAATAACTGTCTATTGTAGTAGGGCTTTGTGAACCACGAGTCCCACTTCAAGAATTTGGAGTTCCTCATCGGCTCCATCACAAAGTGCTTTATCTGCTTCTGCGAAAGCCATTGCGCATTGCGCCTTTTGCCTTGCAGTAATTGTCGGATGCAGGATAATTAGGTCGTGCAACTAACATTTTTGTTAGTCTTCAGGTGTCGATCTCGAAAAAAACCTGACTCCACCTGTGATAAAAATTGTGATGCCGAATAACCTTCCCGCATCAACTCCTTTACCTTCCCTCGCACAAGCTCGAAGCCACTTAACTTTCTTCGCTTTTCGGCATCCACATCCATGTCATCAATGTTGCTCGTCATTATCTCTACTCCGAGGACTTTGGCGAATCCGTTAACCACACTGTCTGGAACTACGCCTGCGATCTCTTGAATATCTCGAGGAGTAATCTCGGTCGGAGGATTGGTCGAAGAGGACAAGCGAGAAGCAGACTGCAAGTAGGTGATAGCTCGACGCAAGTCTCCGCCAGAGACCTCAATAAGCGCGTCTACGACGGGAGGCGCAGTTGGTACATTTTCCGTCAAAGCGATGTGCTGAAGTCGAGTTGATGTGGAAGATGTATCAAGAGGTTTGAAGCGGAATTTTGAGCAACGAGACGCAAGAGGTTCTATTATTCTGTGACATGAAAACTGTGAGATGCTTGTGTATTGAGAAGAAACAAGTTAGACGAACCGCGTGACAAAGTTGCAGACCAGACAAAAGCGCGTAATTCGGGCGTAGGTTTCCATTATACGTCGTAGGGCGGATTGTGCATCTTGGGTCATAGAGTCTGCTTCATCCAGGATGATAATCTTGTAAGGTGGACAAGGGTATATCTTGCCGTCGGATGCAACTGTCTGAGCTCGGGGTGTCTGGCGAGCAAAGTTCTTGATCTTTTCGCGGACAATAGAGATACCACGTTCGTCAGAAGCGTTCAATTCGAGGACTCGGTTTCGAAAGTTATCTGGGCTGAGATGGAATTCAGAATAGAATGAATTGGTTGTATGGTCTATTGGTCAACACACCCGAACAATTGCCTAGCTAAGGCAAGGATTGTAGATGTCTTCCCTGTTCCTGGCGGTCCATAGAATAGCATATGAGGTAGCTGAGCATATGTGTCAGAGTATAGCAATTCTCGTGGCCTGGTAACATACATTAGTTGAAGTCAACGTCTTTTGGAGAACAGCGACGATATGTTCTTGCGAAGAAACATCATCAATAGTTTTTGGCCGACTGATGAGTAGTATGAAGTCAGAAGTGGGAGGGTGCTAATGCTTATGGGCCTTACTATTTTTCTACCCAAGGTTGTAGTGCAGGATCTGCGGTATGTTTCTGCACGGGCTTACTGGTTTGTGGCTTCAGAAACATGGTTGGCGTCTGCAGCCAGGATCGGAGAAGGTGCTACACAGTGGGACGCGTCTGGAGGGTGACGAGCCGACGCGTGACAAATTGAGAGTCACGACGCGTTTTGTGCACATGGTGTCACACGCTTCATCGCGCTTTTGTCCACAATCTTCGACGCGTTCCACAACGCTCACAACGTTGACATGCTACTATGCGACATGTCGAATACAGATACCCAGAAAGGTACGCGTCTATAAAATTTTTGCGTGTTATCGAAGCTGAAATATTGCTCCTAGTTAAAGCTGAGGTTTCCACAACACCAGGTTGGTTTATTCATCTTCCAGACTCGTGCTGGCGGTGGAATTGTATACTACATACACTAACAATTGCTCGTAAATAGGCCAAACAGAGAAGTCAAAACTTGTCGAGCTGAAGAATGGCAAGGCCATCTTGCGGCAGAAGACACTCTCTATGGAGAAGATGTCGGAAACCATGCAGGGTACGTCGATGCTTGCGAACTGTTCCAAACAACGTTGAGTAATCTTGTGGATCCAGAAATTGTGAAGCTCCGTGGTTTTATCGATGACCGCGTGAAGGAGAACCTTCCACCACTGCAGGATATTCCTGATAACCACCTTCCTGTCATCGCAAAGCTTGTACACGAGAGGTAATCCGAGCGACCTTGCGCCTCTTCTGGTTTGCCTGACGTTGTTAAACAGTGACAAAACTCTGGGATCATTGGCGAGGCATATTCAAGCAGCACTGGAACCCGAAGATCTGGTCACAGGGAACGGTGACTCGACGGAACAGAAGAAACCACAGCTGACCCTGGTTGCTATTGAGAACGCAATTTTGACGATCGCCGAGCGCAGAAACTATGGGGTAGATTGGTTAGGCAGACCAAGCGCTTCATTGAGTATATGGAGATGGGAGTTGAAAGAGCAAAGGATGGATTGGTTACCAAAGTCTTTGCGTGTCAAGCTGGAAAGTCGTATCGCTGAACGGCGACAAGTACGTGGGTTTTATCCAGGAGAGCTCTACATAATAACGCGTGTTACAGGCAAAGAATGAATTACGGTCCTTGTACGAGTCGCTGCCACAATCAGAGAGGGAAAGTATGCTCAAGGGCTCAAGGAAGAGCAAGGCGGATGAACCTACTGTCATTGTCATAGACCCTGGTGCTTCTCATAATGACGAGAACAAAGCTGTCACTGATCCTGGGGATGAGAGGATGGTATATCGGGATATCTTGGCTCATAGCGACCCTTACTGATAATGCCCTCAGGAACTCGATGAAGAAAACTCCGATACAAAGAAAGCACCAGTGCGGCCGAAGAAGGAAAAGGACCCAGAACAAGTTGCAAAGGTAAATTACAATCTAGCTTTCATGCTCGGTGGTGTACTTAAAATACCCATAGGAAAAAGAGAAAGCTGAAAGGAAAGCCGCCAAAGCTGAGAAGGAAAGGAAGGAGAAAGAAGCACAGAACAAATCACGCTCGATCATGTCTGCGTTCTTCAACAAACCGAAGGTGTCGAATAGCGGTCCTCACACCGCTGAGACTTCTATATCTATTTCCCCGCGGAAGTTGGATCCGTCCTCGTCGAAATCAGATTACGATAAAACGTTCAAGCCCTTCGTCATAAAAAAAGACGCAGTTGTCGCACCAGTGAACTGGTTTGAATGGAGAAAACAGAGCAACGAAGTGATTGTAATTGACCAAGAGGATGATTTACCATGCAAACCTTTGAAGATGATAAGATTAAACGATCAGACGAGTCCTCAAGGTAGGTTGCTGACTTGCTTCTCATGCAAAGCGTAACTAATGAGTCACTTTAGAAACACTTGCTTCTCACTGCAATGCAGTTCCACACGATTTACGCCTTCCAACGAGAACAGACCGAAGAAACGGACAGTCCTTCAAAACCTTTTCTCAATATTGTGTCAAAGACGTCATGTCCCAACTTTCTGAGGCCGAGGTATTGGGCGATGCTACAACTGTTCGTCGAATTCATCGTCTTCTCTGCGACAGAACGAGAATTCCAGCAAAGGTTCTCATCTTTCACGAGGACACGCGCCCAGGGTACTTCGGCACGTTTACTAAATCATCAACATCTGTGGGCCCTCGCACTCCTTTTGCGAAAGATGCAGTAGTCTTCGACTATAGTTATGACTCTGGCGAGGAGTGGGAAGAAGAGGAGGAAGGAGGTGAAGATGTCGTTAGTCAAGATGGCAGCGAAGATGAGGCCGTAGAAATTGAATCCGATTTGGATGACTGGCTGGTAGACGAAGAGGAAGAGGTAGATCCTGGAACGCCACTCAGTGACCGGGGAGCCTCTCCAAATTTCTCGTTACCTCCCTTACCAAGCCCAGAAAAGTCGAAGAAAAGGAGAACAGCTGGCGTAGAGAAGAAGGAACCGAAAAAGCGAAAAGTGGTACCTCTTGTACCTTTCATTAAAGGCCCATGCTTGGAAGATCAGATAGGACACTGCGACTATGAACCATTCAGGCAATATCGGATACAACTTTTTAATGGTTGGTGCAAGCATTGCCTTCCCTTGTGTTTGTATAAATCACTGACCTTTTGCGGACAGATACCCCGTTTCCTATTGATCCTTTCACATTTGTCTCACAGTCAATCACCCCTGATCATAGTGCCTCTATGAAGCCCGCATTCGCTGTTCCCGCTCCGCCGACCCACATAACTCAGAGCAGTTCGATTGGATCATTGACTTCGACCATTTCCTCCCCTCTTCAGACATCGACATCGGGCACCTCCCTGTTAGGTTCCACAACGTTATTACCAACGAAGCGCAAAGCGGTTGCTGTAATCAAGACACCCTTCCCTGATGCATTAATGCCATTTCTTGCGGACAAAGTGTCCTCGCTTGCAACGGGTAATCTGACGTGGTTAATTGAAAGCCTGTATCAAGACCTGAAGGCGCACAAGGTCAAGAAGGTATCGATCGAAGCGAAGGTGCGAGAAGTAGTCGAGAAGTGCCCCTCAAAGAAGATATGGGTTGTCAAAGATGATGTATTGGTAGGCATTCCAACCACTATAGGATTGACTCGGTGCCAGGCTGACGCACTCAAAATTATTAAGACTACAATCGGCAGGCCAACCTCCTCTACTGCAATAGCGACTTGAATGTTTTCCTTGTGCAGATAAACCTAATTCCTTCTCAACGCTCGTGTAGCATAGTCTTGCTTGATGTTTCATACTTATCACTCCATTATGACTTCTTATTTATAATCACTACCTACTTCTTATACATCGAACGGAAATACATAATTAAAGGGATAACAGATCAGTAAAATACAGTTGAAAGTACAAGTGAGTGCTTATGAAGAAGCAAGTTCCCAGAGTGTATTTGTATACTCAGCCAGCGATCGACCTTTCTCAAATAGAACCGCATGAACCTCACCAGATCTTGAGCCTAAAAGCAATGATTAATCAACATTTCTTTCATGAAAGGACTCTGCAGGTGAATTGAAGTACGCACGAACAAGCATTTTCTGGACATTCCCATCCTTGTCGGACACTGGAGTGAACCCAAGACTTGTGAAATACGCGAGCTTTAACCTATGAAGCACTAAGTTGAAAGATTATTGTTTTCTCTTATGGTACGTACGGTGTGATATCGAGATCATGTTCGGAAGCGGGGTCGCTCGCCTCGAGTTCGGCACATTCTGCCTTGAGAGCCGCGAACCGAGCCTCTTTGCTGGCGAGGATGCCTTCTGCGTCGTTGACAGCTTTTGCGATAGATAGCTTCGCAGCATCACTGTCATTAAGTATTTGCGCGTGCTGCTCTTCAGTGGGTAGAGAGGGCGGCCTTGTGGACGAAGTACGCGCTACTTCTAGTTTGCGAAGTGTTTCTAGAGAGTGGGACGTATCAACGGAAGCAGGGAACCCACTCAGCGAATTCAAGCATACCTCTGAGAATGGTAGTCATCGTTTCTAATTCGTTCTCGCGTTCTGATGCGACTTCAGCCATCCGATCTTCAGCACTTGCCACTGTGATATAGTCCTCTGTCGGATCGAACATGGGCCGCATGCTTCGTAGGAGTTTACTAGTTCATATGTTTCAGCACCTTACACACTACAGAAACATCACCAAGAGTACATACATCGCATCCTGTATTGAGTCACCCATATTGTGGCAGTTGTTGCGTGGAAGGGGAGACAAGAATGCAGTGCCAGTTAAGTTGAAGCGCGACGCGTAAAAAAGACGCACGTGACAGCCTGAGACGCGACGCGTCAATTATTACGATTTCCGCGGTCGGGCCTCACAGTTTCCGAAGCTCAAAGGTTTTGAGCGAACAAAACCCCCACCTATGAAGTAAGGGATGCACGGTATGACATACGCGAATCCAGGGGATTTTGGCCAATGTTGCTTATTAGTGCTGTATATTGGTGAGATACAGACTCGGAGCATTCTACATGTACATAGGCTTCTCGTCACAAGATGCATAGCGTACAAAAGTAGCATACACAAAAGAATAAATCATATAGTACGTGCAAGAGGTGTTGTACAAGGTTTAGTAGACTATTTGTTGCTGTTGTCATAATTCAAGACATAGAGATGTTATGGGATAAAAAGAAGCGAATGATTCCTGTATTTTACATTCGCATTAACGTAGTGGTAATTTGAACGTTTATGCCTACCATAGGAGCCGGTTGGTCAAATATTTTGATGCATTGACAACATAATAACGCACTTTAACAGCCTTTGCAGAAGCAGGCTTCACTTTCGAGGCGGGTTTGGCCTTGGAGGCGGGCTTGACTTTCGATGCGGGAGCCTTCGAAACGGTCTTCTTCGGTTTGGATGCGGCAGTCTTAGCGGCAGCCTGAAAGTGAAAAAACACAATTCAATGCCTCATTATGCATGTGAGAGAAGTTAATTTACCTTCTTCGCATCACTGGACTTTGTTGATGACTTCTTAGAGGCAGGCTTTACCTTGGCAGCAGCAGTTTTCTTAGTTACCACAGCTGTCTTCTTCGTGGTGGTTGGTTTTGTGGTAGGAGCTTTCCCAGCAGCCTTTTTGACGACCTTCGGCTGAGGGGTCTTCTTCACCGGTTTGTTGACCTTGGGTTGTGCCTTACCAGTTGTAGCCTTCCTCGCAATGGGCTTCTTCACAGTCTTAGTAGTGGCCGTGGTCTTAGCCGCAGGTTTCTTATTCTACACATATACAGGTCAGCGACCGGGTCAGAACGTAAATCCTAACATGTCGTTTACCTCTTTCGAACTGGAAGACGATTTCTTGGGTTTCGCTGCTACCTTTGCAGTAGAAGGTTTAGCTGCCTTAGCGGGCTTCTATAAGTATGAAAGCGGTCAGCCGAGCTGTGCCAGAACGAAAGTTCTCAGCCAACCTCCTTATTGTGATCCTTGATCACTTCCGCCTTGACCTTTGGAGCTAGTTTAACCTTACCCGCCGGCCCTGTGACTAAGCATGAGTGTCCCAGCATAAATAGTAGGGAGTAGGATCATACCCTTCGGTAGCACAAGAACGCCTTTCTCAGAGCCCGAGACAATAGCCCGAGAGAGCTGAGAGGAGGCAGTGGCACTGTTCATGTCGACCTTATACTTCGACTCAACGAACTGGATACGATTAAGTCATGAATATGAATATAAAGAATACGCTGTAGCTGATATAGTAATTACCTTCTTGATAGTCGGGCGAGATACGCCCGAACGAGCGTCCTCGGGATGGGAGATGATACATTCCTGAGGTATTTAGGTCAGTTTCAATGAGTTCTTTGCGTATAAGTTTCATAGAGAGAACTGCCGGGATAAGACACAGCAGTGAAACATGTGGCCTTAGTCGACTGATAAGACAGAATCAACCACAACGCTGGAAACTCAAAGAGACATAGCATAGGCGTGGTGGTGGTGGTCAGGATTCGCAAGTGTAGCATGAGTACCAACCTTGATCATGTCAAGATAACTCGGATGTGTGGAAGGCTTTGTGGCCTTCTTAGCTGTCTTGTTGGTTGATGATGTAAATTTGGACATTGCTGCTGTGATCTTAGTGGCGGCAGTTGAAGTACAAGAGTGTTTAGGTAGATGATAGAAACAGCAGAGAATGAAGGCGAGAAGAATAGGTTGTTTGTCGGAAACGAGATGCAAGTTGGGGGTTAAGAGGGGTGTTGAGGGGTGGTTGGAAGTCCGCCAACCACATAGCCCAGATCCTGCCGTCTTTGCTCACGTGAGCTATTCGCAGCGTCCCACCAAGAATCGAAGGCGGTGAATTACCGTGTGTTCTTCGTGCGTCTGCGGGACCCATCAATGGCATCCGGGGGGGTTGTGTTCCTCCGAGAGCGAGAACTGAGCGATGTGCGCGTGCATAGCGGAGAGAGACTCGGACTCTGAACGTTTCATACTCTGGCCTATAGCCTATCGTGAAAAACACGCTGAAGTCTCAAGGACGCGAATTAATGGAAGTCTGTTTCCAGAATGAGCAGATCATTAATCTCGTGCGTTTCATATGTTCTGTGAGCTGCAAGAGATTTGGCTTGATGTTTTGCTGAGCTGAAAAGTGAATGAGTTGGTAGCAGGTGAGGAGTTCCAGTAAGAACACTTGCTTTACTAGTACAGAGTTGGATCGGCAACTGCCGATGAAATGCTGCGTGGGGAAGATCGGCAACTTGAAGCTTGTTTGTACCGACCCTGCACTCCGAGTATAGGTCTGTGCTGACGTCCTCGAAGGTTCGCTGGGGAACATCACGAATATCAAGTTTTATTCTTTCTCTTCCACCATGCCAGACCTACTCGCGACTGACGGGCTTTCATATGTTCTTGGATTCACGGCCGCTGTCGCTTTCTTGTTACACACATATCTGACTCCGCAGTCCCTGGTACATCCAATACTCCTTGGACGCCAAAGCGACGTCGAGCGCGTAAGAAAGAAGGGTGAGAGTGCAGTCTATAGAAATTATGCTACAGGTCTTATGGGAAGGGTATGTTGCGTATCGTACTCGAAACAACAGCCAGGCTCTAAACTGAACAACATATAGCTGCCGCTCAGGCCGGAGAACACTATATTGAAAATCGGAGACCTAGTCAAGACAGAGTTCACCGGAAGCCGCTCTCTCTGGTCAAGCAAGGTCTGTCAAAGACTAGGAGTGGACTGATCAGAATCCTTAATGTAGAATTTTATGCAGATCACGAACGACGAGTTGAAAACCCGTGTATCTTATCTTGCTTCTGGTTTTGTGCGGATAGCAGGCCTTCGAACTAAGGAATCCAATGTCCTCCTTCTGACTGATGGCCTTCGTGAGCTGCTTAGACGTGGTTATTTTTCTGTGATGATTAACTTATCTATACGTAGCTTTCCTTCTTGTGGATCTCGCGCTTGCATCTCAAGGGATTCCTTCATTCACTATTTCATCGCTCACACTGTTGTCGTCCGTTCTCGAAAACCATCCGCCTAGCGCCATCATAGTTGACGTCGGCTTTGCTGAAGAAGTTATCGAGCTTATCATGGATAATCGTGAATTCCAAAACCACACCCTTATCCTTGTCGGTGAAGGGGATGTCCCGAAGTCTCTTGAGAAGGTCCAGATAAAGGTTCTCTGGCTTTCTGACTTGGAGAGACAAGGTGCAAAAGAAGGGCCTTTGGAGTCAGTAGCAGTTGGTATGTTAGAACGTACAATGTCTTTCCATCCTTCATTGCTTACGTTAACCCAATATTATAGAACCCGAAGATTTGTTCTCCGTTGCCTTTTACCCTGGTCCCAATAATGAACTCAAGGGAACACAGTTAACGCATCAGGTGAACTCATAACTTTTCCGAGCAGCGAGGCTATCAAAGTTAATACGCTCTTCAGAATATAACTGCTGGCGTTGCTGCGACACGAGGGTTGTTCCCCTTGAACGAAGGAATCACTTCGACGGATTCCGTGGTCTCTTCCTTCGCTCTATCGACACCATATGGTCGTACTATTGCATATGCTATGCTATATGAAGGGGCAAATTTTACCACTTACTCCCCAACGGCAGAGGATGGTACGTGAACATCATCGTTTATCGTTCTGCCATTATGAATGCATCTGAGAAATGATTATAGCTAAGATGAGCCCCGACTCTGAAATACGCAAGATCGCTGATATCCAGCCTCCGCCTACGGTTGTCTTTGCGTATGTTGGTTTCTGTTTATCTTCCCATCCAAATCACTGAATTTGCCCACAGATCTTTCATGCAATTGAGCGGCATGATATGGCCTATCATAGGAAAAGCAAAGGACTCGTGGCTATTCCCTGTTGCGTGGCGTCATAAAGTCTTCCACCTTCAAAATGGATTCCTTAGCAAAGACAGCTTATGGGACAGATGGGTTTTCACGGGACCTCGTAAGTCTGTCCTAAGGGGCATGTCAGACAGCTTGCGGGGCGTTGTAATGAGCGGTGGTACGAGATCTTTTTTGGCATGCGCTGAAGCTCTGTTCACGACCGATATCCAGGTGTCCTTGACGCGAGTATGCTCAATCATTTGAGGGTTGCTCTCTCCATTCCCTTTGTTTACGCGCATTCACATCCGCTCGTGGCTGGCCCGGTGTTCGCCACCCATCCACTCGACCTACAGACTTTCCCTATCTCTGCAGTAGAGAAACAGGGTGATTTTGCAGCGGTTGCGTCGGTTGGACCCCCATCCATCAATGTGGAGGTGAAGATGGTGAACGTAAACGACGAAGCAATCGAAGGAGGTGCTGATCCAACTGGCGAGGTATAATTAACGTGCTGCTCAAATGTCATCGACATGTCTAACACATTATTCTGCTGTAGATTGCAATTCGAGGACCCTCCGTCACTTTGCCTCTGAATGAGACTAAATCTCACTCTTGGGTTCTAACGGGTGACCGTGGTTTGGCTCAGCCAAATGGTACCTTTAAGGCCATTCCGACTTCCCAGAATGAGCTGAAGTAGGGTAGTTTCAAGTCGTAACTGAACAATGAAAATGCCATCTAGTTGTAAATGTAAATAGTTTCTATGCTCTGCTGTTTATGGAAGTCATGCAAAACTATTGTCTCCCATTTCCGCACGTTGTGGTTTCTGTGGTCCTTCCTGTGGTCCTACATATGCAAAGTTCAAAGAAGCTCTGCTTAACACATGAGAAAGTGACTCATAAGAACCACAGAGAGTTTCCTAATTTGGAGCGTGCGCTGTCACAATACATCCTAAAGAGGGTTGTTGGGCTGCGTGGCGGTGCTAAGTAAAATAAGGTTCATCCGCACGTGATGGACGCGTCGCGGTTCTATATGAGGAGAACGTCTGTGAACCGCGAGAGCCTCATCCATACCCCAAGTTCAACTTCTTCCTCGACCCGCCTTTCTCTCTAACCCGAACCATCCAACCTCGACCTCTTCGATAAGATGACTCCCGCCACTGCTTCTGCTACCTCTGCGCCTGCTAAGAGGGCTGCGACTGTAAAGAAGGTCGCCGCGGCTCCCAAGAAGGCTACTTCATCTAAGCCTGCGGCCAAGAAAGCCGCACCTGCGAAGCCTTCTGCCCATCCTTCATGGAAAGATATCGTCAAGGTCTGTACTGTCAGGTTTCTTCAGTTGGTGACCACGCATCTGATTTCTGGTTGTGTTAATAGGAAGCTATTACTGAGAACCCCGAAGATGCTCGTTCAGGCGTGTCGCGTGCTGCTATCAAGAAGGTTAGTTATACATCTCATTCACAAAGCACAGCATACTCATTGTGGTTTGATAGTACGCCGAGACCAAGTATAAGATCGATGTAACTGGCCTCAACCTTTCTCAACTTAACCGTGCCATCACCCATGGAGCGGAGGCTGGTGTGTTTACCCTCCCGAAAGGTCCATCTGGGAAGGTCAAGCTCGCCCCGAAGACAAAGCCCACCGCAGCCAAGGAGGTATGTGGTTTGCACTGACATAGCCTCTATGACCCGTCTGATTCTATAACGTTCTAGAACACCAAGCCCGCAGGCTCCAGCCCGAAGACCACGAAGACTACCAAGCCCGTCGCGAAGCCTGTCGTAAAGAAGGCAGCGGCACCAAAGGCAAAGACTGCAACCACCAAGAAGCCTGCGGCAACTGCAACCAAGAAGACCACTAAGCCAGTCACTGCAAAGAAGGCAAAGGCTACTGGCACGGCCACCACCAAGAAGGTTTCGAGCAAAAAGACTGATGCAAAGAAGGTTCGTGTAGTACTATAAATACCACATTACTTGCATTTAACCACGATCTTTCGCAGGCTGCTGTCAAGGCCGCTGCGTCGAAGCCCAAATCAGCTAAGACCACAAAGCCCAAATCCAAGATTGCGACTAAGCCTGCGTCGAAGCCCGCAACTAAGCCCACGTCGAAGGCGGCTTCAAAGCCTGCATCTAAGCCCAAGTCTGCGACTAAGGCCTCTGCATGATCTTGTCCCCGTGTCCATCTGTATATCTATATTATCTTATTCATTTCTTCTGACTTGTCTGGGTTGATCTTTTGATGCTGCAGCATACGAGCATGTTCGCTTTTTGTCTGTATTCCTATGTAATTTTATGATTAGTTCTACATTATAGATTCTTAGTCTGCTGGAACATACTTGTGTGGTATCTGGACAATTATATAAATTGGCATTATAGACAAGGATATATACGACAAGAGGATCGATGAAGTGTTATGAAATAAGGCATACTGCGCTGCCTAATTGTCGTCGAATATCCTGATAGTCAACATCGTGTGCTACATCACGGGGTCTGTTAACGAGTCTGTTCAGAACATTTGTGCAAACTTACAATCCTCAACCTCGCCCCATCTCTCAATCTGACTGTTCACCTCGACATTGGCTGCTAAAGCTGCTTGTTCAGCATCTATTCGACCATGTACCAAGGCTAGTGCAATCAAGAATGATTTTGTTGTATATGTAGAGCGCTCCATAGCTGGGAGGGCGTAATGTCAATGATACTGTCCGGCAATAGTGCTTAGTATGCTCACCAGCGAGTTGCCATTCATCCAGGGACTTCATGACCTCCGCAAAGCGAGCTTTCGTCTCCTCTGTTTGGTCTGATCCAAATAGAGATTTGGAGACACGAATTTTAACGCCATAAGTCTTCTCTGCCCAAGCTAACAGCGGATCCCAGTGTTTCTTCTGTAGATCCACGAGTAATTCTGGGCTGTCTTGATGAAAACTACAGAAGCCTATCGGTCAAATATGAAGAAATGAACCGCGGAAGACGCACCATATGGTGTCCGTGTCTAAGTACTTGAGAAGGGCTGCATGAACGTCTTCTGCAAGATGCTTTTCTCTTAAGCCATCAATAGCACGGCTCGCAATACTCGTCTGTAGGTTCGACTGAGGAAAAGCCAGGTCAAGAGAGCAACGGCGAGCTTACCAGGGGCAAGGCATGCGGTTTCAGGACTTTATCTTGTATATCCCATTCGTGAGCGATGAGAGTAGCAGCTAAGCGCTTTCCTTCGGGTACAATCAAGTGCTTTCCATTTGGTGTTTTTAACATCCGTCGATCTAGCGTAACAGCTAAACCATCTTGAATTAAGCAATATGAGTACAAAGTACGTGGTCGCGGGCTGAACTTGATCACCTGGCTTCTTCTCTATATCAACAGTTTTCCAGAATCTTTTCAGAGTTATTTCTGCGCCTTAAAGAAAAAGTCAGTTTGCACTTCTTAACTTGCATTTCCGCTTGCTCACGATTTGTAGCCGTTACCTGTGTTCCATCCACAGCTGTAGCGTATCTTCTGTTGACATGGTAGCCGACCTGACGATAGCGTATGCCGTTTGTCTTGCAACGTATGCTGAACATTTTGCTAGTGCTCGCCGTGGTCGCCACTGGCAGCTTCGGTATTTTATGATTCAAGTTTTGTGAGTCTGACTGGGAGTCACGGGACACGAGACGCGTCTTCGGATGCGTCACTGGCACAGCCTGAGTGAGTTGACCACATAGTAATGCGCCTCTTGACCTTCGAGTACACGCTTCACAACTACCTATCATGAAGAAAACGTCTGCATCCCAAGGACAATCAACCCTTTCATCATACTTCTCTAATACGCCCACGAAGGGTGGCACAAGCTCAAAAACTGCAGGGAAGCGACGTGCAGCTGATACTTTCGTGGATCTTACATTGGATGAAGATCAGTCAGTTGAGCGTGTCGCGAAGAAGCGCAAAGACTCAACAAACCCTACTACCACTGGGGAGGAAACCATCGTTTTTGTACCAGACCTTTCGAATCCTTTACACGAGGGTTGCACCTTTAATTCTGCCGGGCCCTCCAGACTGAAGACCCCACCGCCTCGGTCATCAAAGATTAGTTGCAACTCCGTCGAAAAGTACCGTTTCATAGGCTCTCCGACCACTCAAGACGGTACGGACACCCACCCCGAGACGCCGGAGGAGAAGCGAGCAAGGAAAGCGCGTCGTGAGGCCTTCAAGCGTAAACTACTGGAGGACAACAGCACCTTTAGTAAGCGAGCAGGAAGACGTTCTCCTGAACCTCTACCAAAGTCGGGTGCTGGGGACTACAATAACTTAGAAGGCGACTTGAGAGTCGAAAGCGACTTAGAAGGCGATGACGTCGAAGAGAACCTACTTCCAAAAAGCATCAGCTCTAAGAAGTTTCCCTTCGGAGCAGATACACAAATTGCGAAGGCCTCTGCTAGCAGCGGCAAGAGGAAAGAAAAAGAAGAACTAGGTCCATCTGGCTTACCGTATACACCACTGGAGCGACAGGTATGAGTGATAGGTTTATAATCAACGTTCCGAAACATTCACGAATGATCACCTTAGATTCTTGTGCTGAAAAGGAAATATCCAGATACTGTGTTGATGGTGGAAGTTGGTTATAAGTATAGGTTTTATGGAGAGGATGCCCGGGTAAGTGCGGAAGAGAAATCACGCTGGAACTCTCATGTTCGACTGAGCAAACTTCCGTATATCATCAGATTGCGAGCAAGCACTTGAGCATTGTTGCTTTCACTGATAGAAACTTTCTGGCGGCTGGGATACCTGTCCATAGAAGAGATATTCATCTGAAAAAGTATGTGCATCGGTTCACCTGCTATGTTCTATCTCTTTCTCATGCAAACTATATAGACTTCTTTCACAAGGATATAAAGTACGGATGGCCCTCTCCAATTACTTCGTTGTACTGAATATCAGCAGGTTGGCATAATTGGCCAAATGGAGACCGCTGCGTTGAAGAAAATATCAGACAACCGGAACACACCGTTTGAGCGTGATCTTACCAATCTTTATACCGCTGCGACGTAAGTACTTGAATGGATGTGTAAATCCACTACTTAATCTTCTTACAGATACATTGAAGAACTTGACGGTGTTGACGATCCGTCTACAATAACCCCTGGAATGGCACCTAACTTAGTATGTATTGTCGAAAATCTAGAGGGAGGTATGGGTGCAGATGAGAGGGTTTCATTCGGTCTTGTATCAGTAACTCCAAGCACCGGTGATATAATCTGGGATGACTTTCAGGATGGTTTCATGAGGACTGAACTAGAGGTAAGTTTATAAAATTCCTATTTCATATGATATTCTTGAGTGAAGCGAAAACACAGACCCGGATGGCGCATATTAGACCTGCGGAGCTACTTCTTCCTACGAAAGGACTTAGCAAAGCATCGGAAAAGCTACTACGATATTTCACTGAGTTCGTCGCATTCGATCTTTAGTGTTAACGTAAATTACTGAGAGCACGATTTTTAGTGATCGTCCTAGCGCATCGGCTGATAAGGAACGGGTGCGAGTTGAACGAATATCTAAGACTTTCAGCTTTTCGGAGGCATATCAAGAAATGCAATCCTTCTACGCGAGGAGAGCTGCCGGCGGATCCTCAGAGAGTTTCAAGACTGGAAAGCTACTTGCTTCACTCTCAGACCTTCCTCAAAGAGTTGTAATCGGTCTCGCTAATAGCATGCAATATTTAAAAGCCTTTGGCTTAGCAGACGTTCTAACTCGAACAGAATTCTTCGCCAAATTCACGGAAAGACAGCATATGTTGCTTAATGCAAATACACTGGCAAACTTGTATGGTACATTATGTCTTTGCGAGTTCTTGTTTTGATAGTCTCATAATACAGGGAGATTTACCGCAATCAAACAGACTATACTGCCAGGGGGTCTCTGATGTGGGCGCTGGATAAAACAAAGACAAAATTTGGCGCTCGATTATTCAGAAATTGGCTCGGAAGGCCTTTGGTTGATATCAGGTGAGTGGGACATGATTATATGACATAGAAAAGAAGTAATAGACTGTCACCAAGGGCGCTGCAAGCACGAGTTGACGCAATCGAAGAAATACTTAATATGAAGTCAGTTCGCTCCAGGGAGCTTATCGTGAGGCTCAGTGAATTGCTGAAGGGCCTTCCCGACCTTGCGAAAGGTCTTTGTCGTGTTCAATACGGCAAGGTGAGTGTAATATCTCCTGTTCCTCTAAATGGTCCGCTTATGGGCTACCCAGTGTCCACCGAAGGAGTTTGCTTCTCTTGTGAAAGCCTTCAACAAGATTGCCGCTGCGTTTGAAGCCTATCAAACGCCCGAGGATGTCGGGTTTCAATCCGAGATCTTGAACGATGTATTCTATGCTCTCCCAAGGTTAAAAGAGCCTGTTAGAAGTATATTGGCAGTCTTCAATCTCTCCAAGGCTGTGGAAGATAAACGAGATGAATTATGGTACGACGAAGAAAAATATCCGAGTATCGCAGATACGAGATGTGTGAGAATTCCTACTGTCAGCTTGTCGTGCCTCACTGACCAATTAGTTAGGCCATAGATATGATCGAGTCTGAATTGCAGGACCATCTAAAGCATAGTGGGTGTTTAATTGATAGTTTACTACACAGACGTTAGCTAAATTATCCCTAGTTCGTAAAATCTTGCAAAAACCCGCTGCACAATACACAAGCGTTGCTGGCGAGGAGGTATGTGCTTATCGTCAACAATCGACAAAAATCACCGGATGACTAACTTGAAGGTAATGATAGTATTTGATAGAGATAAAGAAGGACGAGAAACGCGAAATACCTGTGACCTGGAAGATAGTCTCGAGGTAGGTGACCTGACGTCGTTTTGTACGCACATTCATATTCTTGTGTCTCGACAGTACGAAGTCTCTCCGAAGATATCAAACACCAGACGTGCAGAAGAAAATACAGGAACGAGCACAATTCCAGGAGAAGTTAGAGGCTGAGGCGAACAGCGCATATCTAGACTTCCTCAAACAGACTATAGACGATCACTATATCCCGTTGCGAAACGTTGTAAACAAGTTGGCCGTTGCCGATTGTTTATTGAGTCTATCTAGTGTGGCCTCGCAGGCTGACTACGTAAAACCAACATTCGTAGAAGATGACTTACTAGACATCAGGAATGGGAGGCATCCTATGATAGAAGTTCTTCGAACGGATCCGTTCGTCCCCAATGATATGTGTTTGGGTGGTGGAAAACCTCGAACGAAAATTATAACTGGACCGAACATGGGTGGAAAGAGCTCCGCCGTTCGCATGGTGGCTCTTGTCACACTCATGGCACAAATTGGGTCTTATGTACCTGCTTCATCGGTGCGTATGGGACTCGTGGATGCAATCCTAACTAGAATGGGCGGTACGTTTACATTGAAGGCATTGTTTGGCGAATGTTGATCTCCTCATCAGCTTTCGATGATATATCAAGCGGACGATCAACTTTTATGATTGAGATGTCAGAAACCAGCGACATCCTCCACAGCGCAACGAATCGAAGTCTGGTTATTTTAGACGAGCTAGGCAGAGGGACTTCAACTTTTGATGGGGTCAGTATGCATTCAAGTGAAGTCTCCCTAAGCATACTATTTACTAACTAACTCACTCCGTTCAGATGGCAATTGCGAGCGCAGTTTTGGAACACTTAGTTAGTGTCAAGAGAAGCAAAACTCTCTTCATAACACATTATCCTCTTGTTGCAACAGCTACGGCAAAGAAATTCCCAGAAGAAGTTTGCAACGTTCATATGGGCTTCACGGAAGAAACGGAACCTAGTGGAAAGCGATTTATCACGTTCCTATATCGAATAGCTGATGGTTTGTCTTCTGGGTCTTATGGAATAGAGTGTGCCAGGTTGGCAGGGCTACCCGAGGAACTTCTGGAGACTGCTACAGGACGAGCAAACGTCATACAGGCCGTCGTGGAAAGTCGTGGAAAAACGAGAAGGTATAATCATCTTTAAGCATATGAAGCAAGGATACCTGACGAAACTAAATAACCAGGGCACAAAAAGCGTGTCAGATCTTACATGAATTAATCACACACGAAAGCAACAAAAAGAATCAGATAAACGATTTGAAAGCAAAGCTGCATGTCATGTGTCAATATATGGAGTAGAAATCATTACTGTCCATCTAATTACGCCTACTTAGCTTTCCTTCGTTTTGCCTTCTCGTTACCCCCCTTTGCTTCGCTAGATCCTTCCGCGTCTGCTTTTCTCTTCGATAAGACCTTTCCGTCTGATGTCGTCACTAACTTCGAAATTTGCCTGCAGTTCGCAGCAAGGGATACCGCAGATTTGAATTGGGAGGACGCTTCGAGTTGTTTAGCTAAGTCATCCCAGTCTTCTGGTCTCCATATCGACGACAAAGAATCGGCGGCGAAGCGCTTGGTGAAACGACAAAATTGCATCCCATCCTTAAGCGTTTCTTTCATCTGTGCCGCTGTCATAAATGGCTTGTCTGAAGAACAATTTTCTGAAACAACCCGTCCCAACGCTCTACTAACTGATGGCATAAACGCCGCGACATCTTCTTTCCTTGATTCCTGTTATGCATAATTGATCAGACATACATCCAGCGAACAAATTGAAAGTTCTAACCGGGTTAGGAAGAGCCGTCAATAGTGACTGGATTAATGAAAACACTTGTGCTTGACGGAACCCATTCGCGGAATTCGGTATAACCTCTATCAATGATAAACGGATACTCCATGCTTGCGAGGCAAATCGCTTAATGAAGTCGAGGATGAATCCCGTACTCAGTGAAGAAGCCTTACGGGTTACGAAATCTTGTAACGACGCCTTGTATACCCGTAAGACTGCCGGCTCATCCTTAGCGATAATGGACTTCACTATGAAGAGGCTGCATAAACTGATCACCGATACCGCGTCTGGGGAGTGCGCTTTCCTAGCCCGCTGATGCAACGACTCCAAAACATCCACAGCTTTTGCCGTATCGTCGATGATGACAATATCTTTCGGCTTCCCAAACCGAGAACGAAGAATACCGGTAGTTTTGTCCGCAAGTTGTTTCTCATCCGTACTAGTGGAAGAGAGTAGTTCCACAAGGGGTAAGATAAGTCGGAGAGTGAGGGGATTAGATGGTTGCTTCTTGATGAACGTATCTACAAGATCTAGCACCCGGTTTTTGAAGTACGTCGCTTCCCGCTGGGCCCCGGTATCTACAGGAAAAAGAAGTAAGATAAAAGATTCAGTGGCATCGTGGTATTTGTATGAAATGGCGTACTTTTTCCTTTCTTTCGCTCTTCTACCTGACTGCGGAAGACTGCAGCAAGTTTTTCGTCTATTTTCATCATCTGTTCGTCGTCCATACTCTCCTCATCAGACTCCTCGTCACTAGACTCGTTTCCAGCCTTCACTCCCTTTGAACCCACCGCCTCCTCCAGGGCCTTTCTTAATGCATTCGTCGCCTCCTCATCTTCGTCTCCCTCCTCGTCGTCCTCACCAGCACTTTCATCCTCTTTTTCATCCTCATCCTCATCCTCATCCTCATCCTCATCCTCATCCTCATCCTCATCCTCATCCTCATCCTCATCCTCAACGACCTCCTCTTCCTCGCCCGCCTCTTCCTCGTCAAGGGAGCCCTCTCCAGTAGGATCGCGCCTTTCCAATTGCTAAGAAATTTTCAAGTTAGAGCCACATTGATAAAGGCATTTTAGTGACGTACGGCGAGTATTAAGTCAACTGCAGTTTCCTTCACAAGGTTTGTCATTAGCGAGAACGCCATGTTGGCAATTGTACGGTTGAAAGAAGTAGAATGCTCCAATAAACCTATGATAATGTCGATGATATAGTCAATCGGAGGACGGTCTGCCTCTTGGTCTTCATCATCCTTTTTCTGCTTTTTGGAGGACTTCTTGTTTCCAGCAGTCGTTTTGAAAAGGTTTGTTACGGCATCCGCACATTCCTACGAGACAATCAGCAAACGGATATGAAGATAGGGACTGCTTTTAGGTACCTTGAGGATGTCCCAATCAGCCTCCTCTTCATTATCGCAAAGGTTTTTCAGTAAGAGACAAGATATTAGCAGTCGAACACCGCGGGCTGCTTCGGCGTCCTTTTCTGCCGGCTAGAATGAAACAGATATGAAAATTACGGGTTTAGTCAAGTCACTAAATGCCTACTTTAATTTTCTCAAGAGTTGCAAGCGCTGTATCTCTCAATTCCTTCGTATCCTTATCGAGTTTACGAATGACTTGTGCGTGTTTTGTATCCTTTTCGAGAGCGCTGATTGTTTGTAAGACAGTTTGCACCCAGACCTCTCCGCTAATCCGCTTTTCTCCTTTGTCACCTGCTTCCTTTCCGTGCTGTGTCACTGGTTGCACAGTGAGGTCTGCGAGGGATGATAAGAGTTTCATTCGACATGCCTCGTGAAGCTCATCTGAAAAGGGTGGCTCGGGTACGATACGTAACTGTTAACACAAAAGATCAGATGGGGAAGCGCACAACTCGATGTCAGGTGAGGTACGCACAGCACAATTGGTACTCTTTGATGACTTCTTGTGAACCACGAAGAACGCATGCGTAGTAAGCCACTCGAGTGCCATTTGTATGCACTCGTTGCTTTTAGGAATCGAGCTTTTCCGCAGGAGGGCTGCCAGTTGGTCAACAATCCATGTTCGTCGGGCATCGAGGGAGGCGAAGCTAGATTATAAGCGGCACACTATAGTAAGAAACATGAACTCAATGCATGAATTAGAATTCGTACGAGTTATTGTCTTCCTCGTTTACTTGCTTGAGTAGATACTCGAGGTATTCCTTGATTCCGTCACTGTCCATTTTTGCGAGAATAGATTCAACAGTCTTCGTTTTGGTAATTTTATCAAATTGGTGAGAGCCATGCGTTCCGGTTAATTGCAAAACGAGCGTAAATCCAGATTTAGGATCTTTTTCAACGACTTCAAGAACTTCAGTCGCCTGAAACAGCAAGTCATTGGATGGTCGATTGTGGCAAATGGGATATAGCATACCACTTGACGAGATATCTTGTGTAGATATCGATCATGTTTCGAAAGGTGGTTGATCCATGTTCGCATAAAGTTCTTGGTAAATAGCATTTGAATATTCGATGGAGGGATCCGCTTGAGTGTCTTTTGAAACACCACAAATCCCCAATATTTTCTTTGAGGGGAGGAAGAGGAAGAGAATAGAGTTTCTAGGGTACGCAGGTAAAGTTAGCGTCAAGTTAGCCTTAAGTAGGACAGGCAAGGATCATTACCATCGACAACAGCCCTGTAGAAATCCTGGAGTTTGCCCGATGTTTTTGGTCGAGACGCGGGCTCCAGAAATTCATCAAGTATGTAGTCCCACACGAAGTGTACTTGAGGTTTCCAAGGTCCGGCAGACGTCTTCGCAGATTCTTCGCCCAACTCCTCAGATGAAGAATCCTAGATTTCTAATAAAGATCAAATGTACTCAAAACAGTCGGTACTAACATACCTTCAATATTCTTCCGATGATACTCAAGTTTGAGTTCGAAAGTATGTCCGACGTTTTGAAGTGTGTCCCAACATATGTCTGCCAGGGCTGTTCTGGGTATAACCTTTGCAATTTTAGCGTGACGGCAATTTTCTCCGGACTCCAGATCTTATCCCTTGTATATATGTGAGTAAACACAGCGTCCTCGGCGTCCTTCTTCCACGAGACGGTCGCATTATTTAGAGCTACTGCCGCAGATATCAAAGTCCACCAACAACTCTCCTTGAGCCAGGACTTTTTCTCTCCGAGCGTAAGTAGTTCCTCGAGGAACGCCTCAAATGACTTTAAGCTACTCGGACTATTCGAGGAGGTCCTGAGCGGTTTCGTCCGCGTGAGGAGACCAGACTGTACGATGGACTTTAAGCCGAAGAGTCTCGCGAAGAGCATGTCCCGTTCCTCCTGTCCTGACATGCTCCCAGATGTTTGGGACGCGTTCTTCAGCAAAGCGAGCACCTGCTCACATGTCACGGTGTCTATTATAGATAATAGCTGGAGAAGTGCATACTTAAAAGATGAGTCATAACTTCTGAATGAAGGCCAAATACCTCAGTCAAAGCGACCGCGAAACCCAGTCTGCTGTTGTCCCTCGGACTGGCGAGTCCTCGAATGAGACGGCGAATCGCGTATGCCACATCGACCGCATTCGAAGCATCTAACTTTGCCGACCAAACTTCATCGTCATCTCCTCCGTCGTCTATGTTACTGAGTCTCTCTTTGATCGTCTCGTCTCCTGCTTCGGCAACAAAGTTGTCCTGAAATTGATGTAGGGTTTGGATGAGCTTCGCGGAGGCGTCCAGACGTTCTGACTTGTATGCAGAAGACAAATGCCAGTATAATGGGAGTGTTGTTGTCGCAGTTGACGAGGACATTGTGTCCGGGAGGGCGCTGGGCGCTGAGGAGGTGCGCAACGAGTAGAAGTGTGTATATTCAGCAGATCGTTCCAAGATTTTTTTACCGGACACAGGACAAAAATAGACTTCAATTGCAATTGATTTCAAAACTTGAACTTGAGCTTCGGCATCTCGGCAACTTGAACGTGAACCTGAAATTGACACGTGACATTTTGCCACTGCCAGTGAGCTTTTCCCAGGCTCGCGTGCGACTCCGACTGCATGACGACTCAGTCCGCACGCCGCACTTCGATTTCACCGGTACATTGAATGCGCAGAAGAATGTTGCTCATGGCCTCACGATATATACTGGAATACCTCACTGGCCGACCTACTTGCTGATAGTGAGCAGTGCCTTTCAGCTGTCGTATCATATCTAGTTGGGAGGAGAGTTAGCTGGTTTAGTGTCGACATCGCATCACTCACTGGCAGTTCTCAGCTTTCAATACACTGCCTGAAGACTTGTCTGCGTTATCATCCATCTCCGACTATCCCGATTGCGATGTCCTAATAATATTACGCCTTCTTTGTTCCGTCTCCCGTTCCTGATGGAGTCCATTGCGTGGATAAGATTATAAATTGCATCTGCAGTGACACACCGGCAGTCTGTGCTCAAGGCTCTCCTTTACTATCTACTTCCAATTCGCTCTCATTGAGACAGTGCGTAAATATGTCCGAACAAAAGAGTGTTTTGAACGTGGTCATGGTGCGTAGTTGCATTAAACTTCACCGTGACAATGCTTACATTGCCTTGTTGAATCTTGTCGCACTGATAGGGCGCGATGACCTTTGGTGAGCCTGGCAAGGAAGGCGCCCGGGTTCATGATTTGAAGGATGTCGAGTCTATTCTGGACGTCTTCCAAGCTCATGGGCATACAGAGGTATGGAGTCTTATATGACTTATTTGATCACACTACTTCATCTGCATATTCACCAGATTGATACTGCACGCGGTTACTGTGGAGGTACGAGCGAGGAATATCTTGGGAAGATTGATTGGCAAAAAAAGGGTCTGAAAATGGAGACAAAGCTCTACCCTAATGTCGTATGTTCTCTCAACCGTCTCTGCTCGGCATATGGTGACCAAAAGTGACCGGACTTCTCGAATATCCGATACGATGTGCACAGTCGAACACTCGCCTCCAGATTCCTGGACGGGAAGTGATCTCGCATTCCCCAGAGGTATGCAGGCGTAACATGGCACCCAAACTCAAGACGTAGATTTAAAGAACAAACCTAGGATTTGCGCAAATATCTGCAAATTCAGCTGAAGGCACTGAACACTGAGTACGTCCGTCACGGGATCGCGCATGTATAGATAGTAATGCTGATGTGTGCTTTAGCAAAATCGAGATGTGGTATCTCCATGGACCAGATCGTACTACTCCTTACGAAGTTACTATGAAGGCCGTGAATGACCTGTACAAGGAAGGGTGAGCTCGTCCTACCATTCATGTCCCTGTAACGTGGACTAATTGCGACTAATTCGGAAGATACTTTAAACGTTTTGGCATCAGCAATTATACTTCGTTAGTCAAGTTTTCCTCCTTTCGAGTGCAATCAAGCTGACAGACCTTAAGATGGGAGGTCGCGGAAATTGTGACAATCTGTAGGGAGAGAGGTTGGATCCAGCCGACAGCGTACCAGGGTATATACAATGCGATTCACAGGTATTTTGTTTAATTTATTTTCACCCTGTTCCTGAAATGCTTATAATATCTCACAATTAGAGGTGTTGAGCCTGAACTCTTCCCTTGCTTAAGGAAATTCGGCATCAGCTTCTATGAGTTCAACCCTCGTGCGTATCTCGGTGAATTTTGCTGGTATCCGGAGCTGAAACATCATATCAGTTGGTGGAGGCTTTTTCACTGGCCGATATACCAGCCCGGACGCTGAAGTTGAACCCGGCAGTCGTTTCGACCCGACAAAGGGTCAAGGAGTGGTATGTAAAGTCTATCGATGCACATCAATACTGTCGTTTCAAGTACTCCAGTTAATGGTATAATTTAGAACTACAGAAAGAGATACTGGAATGAACCGTACTTCAAGGCAGTCGATATTATTCAGAAGGCGGCTGATAAAGCCGGTTTGACGATGGCTGAGGTCGCTCTACGTTGGGTCTCCAATCACAGTCTCATGAAGCGTGAATACGGGGATTCCATCCTGATTGGTGCTTCAAGCCTGAAGCATATAGAGCAGGTTTGCCACTAAACTTTGTTAGACATAGGAAACGTAAGGCTAACTGTCTGCTTAATCTAATGATTAGAATCTTGTCGACCTCGAGAAAGGCCCTCTTCGTATGTGCTCGTAGTCCAGTTCAGTCGGGTTGTTGCTGATCTGTTCTTCACATAGCGGAGGATGTAGTGAAAGCCTTAGATGAAGCATGGCTCGTCGTCAAACCCTATGCATCCAACTACTTCCATTGAACTCAGGAATACTTTTCCTACAATGACAAAGGCTGAACTCGCGAAAGTATGAGAAGGTGTGTATGAATACTGAGAGAAGGCCACGAATGGGGTTCAGGCATATTTAGCATTCGATGTATTTTGTTCTTTTATGATGAATCTAGATCACTTGCATCCATACATCGGTATATAACATCTTGGTATTTGAGCTTGAGCCTGAGCGACGCGACGCGTCAGTATAAGTAGTATGCAAAGTGTTCGTTGCCTGTTCTGGACATTTGTTACGCGTTGTCGCGCAGTAACGGAAGCGAATCAAGGAGCACTTGATCTCAACCTCTCCTCTTCTTTTGCACTTCGGAAAGAGCGTGTCTTACAATCGTGGTCCGTGCGGACACTGATCTAGTCGAAGGTCCAAAATGTCATCAGGAGGTCTACATTCATTAGCGACCATCATTAAACGGTAAGAGCTGCGCGGGGTTTCCCTTCCTCACTCTTTCCTCATGGCCTGATTATCATGTCTGCATTCAAAATAGACTGGAGGCGGCGACCTCTAGGCTCGAAGACCTCACAATTGCCCAGGCGAGCAAGGGCTCGACACAACGTGACGATTATCAGAATGATAAAGTCTCCGGCGATGGGTTCAGTACACCACCAGCTCCATCCCAGGGTCCTCCTCCTCCTCCGCCTCCCCCACCGCCTCCTCAGGCTCAGCCAGTCATGACCATCCCGAAAAGTGTAGAGGCGTTCGACGAGAATATATTAGAAGGAAAACTGAAGCTGTTTGCCGACTTAACAAGCTCCTTGGGCTCTCCTCTTCTCACAGAGCAGGTATGGTGCTTAAATGACCTACAGCTAATTGATATACCTAACAACAGCGCAGGTTGGATATGTGCAAAGCGGGTTTAAGAGTCTCAGGTTGATTATCCTGACTGCGTCGGGGTGCACAAAGCCGGACACAGCGTCATTCAGCGGGTTGCTAGAACCTCTAGGCAAAGATGTGTCCAATGTCACACAGGTTCCAGAGAAGAACAGGAAGGAACGTATATGGTATAACCATCTACAAGTGGTATCCGAAGGAGCACCAAGCTTGGGTTGGGTGCAAGTTGTGAGTAGGCACGCATAATTTCTATTGAGTCATGATTGATGATCGTATAGGAGCCAAAACCAGGCCCATTCGTTGCCCAAATGAAAGAGTCTGCTGAATTTTACGGTAACAAAGTCATCAAGGAGTTCAAGGAAAAGTAGGTGACCTGCTGTGCACGTCTTGCTTGAGAAGAAATTTGACCTGGTGTAGGGATGCAAAACATGTGGAATGGGTCAGGGCATGGCTATCGTTACTGGAGGAACAGCGTAAATATGTTATGGAGTTTCATACTACTGGCTTGACTTGGAATCCTAAGGTAGCCTGTATCCTATCTCAGATAAAATGCAGCTAATTCAGAATGTAGGGCGTTCCACTCAGCAGCTATAAGCAAAGTTCCTCGGGTGCAGCACCTCCGCCTCCTCCTCCACCTCCGCCTAGTGCGGCATCTGCTTCCACCCCCTCTGGTGGCATTGGCGCTGTGTTTGCTGAACTTAATCGGGGAGAAGCTGTTACGAAGGGTTTGCGAAAGGTAGATAAATCGGAAATGACACACAAGAACCCGGAGCTGCGTGCATCGAGTGTTGTCCCTGCTTCCGCCGGGCATGCATCACCAAAACGTCCTGTTAAGCCATCCAAGCCTGCAGCGCTGGCGGGCAAGAAGCCATCGAAATTTGCGCTGGAGGGCACGAAGTGGATTCTTGTATGTGTTGCATATGCATTGATTCTTGCTACTATTTTGACAGGATTGAAATAGGAATACCAAGAGAACGAGCAAGGGCTTACTATAGACAATGTCGAGCTCAATCAGACTGTGAACTTGTATGGTTGCAAGAACTCAACCTTTGTAATTAAGGGTAAAGTGAACGCGATAACGCTAGGTTAGTGGTGTTTCTGGTGTTGTGTCCTGCCACTAATTACATGTCGTTAGTCAACTGCACAAAGACATCTATACTCGTTGAATCTGTCATCTCGAGCATTTCTGTGACGAATTGTCCCTCGTTCGCACTACAAATTACCGGAAACGCCCCGACCATTCAAATTGACACTACGGATGGTGGTCAGATCTATCTGTCGAAGGATTGCCTTGGCGTGGAGATAACTACGGCGAAATGCAGCGCGATCAACGTCAGCCTACCTGTTGAGGGCGAAGAAGAAGGAGTATTTGTCGAGAGAGCCGTACCAGAGATGCTGAGGACGACTATTAAGGACGGCAAGCTTGTGACATCGATAGTCGAGCACTCCGGATAACAAGCTCCAGCTCTCCCATGTGTAATACCCGCTTATATCTTCAAGTAATCCGTAGTTTTTCCCCGCTCCTCTTTTACTTCCGGAATACATCTTTACGAATAATCTTACGCAAAATTGAGGTTGGCGTTGATGGACCTGCTCCGTTTTCACCGATGCCTCCTATTGTTCTGTTTACGCAAATGTTTTGCAATTTCATGGGAATCGTGGTTCTAGTGAATGCAACGGTTCTTGTGTCATGGACTTTTCTTGTTATGTGTAGAAATGCTCGGCAAGGGTCGGCTGACTGGTGTTGTATAAACGAGGGAGATTTAGAAGCCGGAAATTGATTGTATGCTCACCGTCCCTTCTTCCCTCCGTTCATCATGGACAATGCTGGTTGGCACGCGAGTCGACGCGCTCAAAGGGCAAGTCGCAAATTATCCGTCGACGTCGAGCGCGTTTTCTGACACAACGGCGCGCACAGAACTCTAACTTATACGACAATCCCCAAAGAGGGCCTGATGGGTTGTATCAACCTGTTGAACAAGTTCAGCCGGTCAACGATGGCTTCATCGGCGGCTTCGACGTACGCACTGCGCAACCACCTTCACACCACCTGCAGATTCCTAGCTTTCCGTCACCGGTCCTGCCTGCTGCTAATGGATATGACTCGCGCCCCCCGACGCCGCCGTCCAAGGAAGGGTTGAACGGGATGCGGTACCAACAGAAGTCAGCGGACTATGGGCGGCAGATCTCCCAGCAGGGGACGGTCTCTAGCACAGGCTCTTATGGACAGTCGTTCATGACACGAATGTCTGCTGTCGATCGTTCGCAATATTTACGAGCTGTGAGAATGAACCCGTACCTGCAGTTGATGGTTGGTCCGCTCTTGCGCTACGACACCGTAGATGAACGCGGCGTCTGGCACGGAGCTTGTTTGATCGTCTGTGAGCTGGATATACAAGTTTGCTCCTGTAGATTATGCTCATTATGTTTAATAAAGCTTCTGATGCCAGTTCGTACTATGAGCCGCATCCGACCCTCACATATGAATGGGATCCTCAGACTCCGGAAGCTATGACCAGGTCTATTTCTCACTTTACGGCGACAGGAAAGTCCTTTGACTTGAGTCCGCACCCTGCTGACCCGCATTCCAACGATGCAATACCGGAATTGAACGGATACTTATCTCATAGCAACACTACCCGGAAAGAAAGTGTACCGGGTCATGAAATCTGGGTTTATGAAGATCCGCGAGGAAGGTATGTGCATCCGTTATATGTTGTACGATTATGTCTGCTAAGTTTCGGACCGATAGGACATTCACGTTCTGGAGATTCCTCATTCAAGTTCCTTTAAGCCAACGAGAAATGCCAGTTACGTATAGCATAAATAGTGGCCAGTCGCTATACTTCTTCGTCCCGGGCTTGAACCAGAATATGAACTGGGCTGCGTATTCTGTGAGTTCTGGAAAATTTTCCTCTGTTCTCCGGTCTCATTCTTTTATAGTGTAACGGCTTTAGTGCGGGTGTGAACCCGGATGATTTTCGAGGCCCGGGCTTTGACAGTGGGTATGATCCAGTATGGGTAGATCTGCTGAAGAAACACGACGAAAAGCCCTTTCATGTACTTGTGGGCGGAGGAGATCAAATTTACTGCGACGGGTTTGTCATTCGTCATTTCCTGTCTATAGTCACTTGACAGTACTGTGCAGCTTGGTCCGGGAACCTGAATTGCAAGAATGGCTTACCTTGCCAAAACCCGAGCAGAAGATTCACTTTCAGATCACGCCAGAAATGAGGTCTGCAATCGACCGCTTCTACTTCAACCACTATTGCCGCGTTTTCCAAAGTGGCGCATTCGCTAGGTCAACAGCATCCATGTAGGTCTGAGGTATATTGTTTATCTCGGTTGATGTTGATATGTTCGTAGTCCGATGTTAAACATGGCAGGTGCGGGCAGTCAAAAATTGGAGTCCTTGATAGATGTCTAAACCAGCTGTGCTCATAGATGATCATGGCAAGTACATTAATATGCTTGATGAATTGTATGGTGCTGAACTATTTGCATAGACTTGGTGAGAGTTTTGTGCCCAGTCGAAGACTAAATCACTGACAGTGATTGAAGATTGATGGCTACGGGAGCTGTAAGTGATTACTACAATACCTGTTTCTTGCACTTCGCAGACTAATATCTACTTTCTAGATCCTGAAGACCTACAGACTTCATCGGTATTCAATACGTAAGTATTCCCTGGCAGTGGCTTCGTGATACTGACTTCATGTAGGATTGGCGCACGAGGTTACTTCTTCTTTTTGCTATTTCAATGCTTTATAAACGGTGAGAGCACCTGAAGCTTATGCATTCTGCACTTAAGCTTACCTATATATAGTTGATGTGGATGGACTGGATGATTCGCCTGGAAGGCATACGTTCAAGAGCACGATTATGGGGCAACGGGGACCTTACATCCCATACCCATCACACTCTGCCTTGTCATACTTAGGGCCGAATTGTTATATGCTGCTCTTGGATTGCAGGTGCGTTAGAAGGTATGTTTTCCCTAATCGAAGAAAGCTGAGGCGTTTATTAGGGCGGAGAGACGAAAGGATCAAGTTTGCAGCCCATTCGAGTACAGAAAGGTCTTCGATCGCCTGAACCGGCTTCCTCCTCAAGTGCAGCATCTGGTTGTTCAAATTGGTAAGCTTCTCCCATTCCTCACCGAATTTGTTCAGAACAGGGTTGCTTCGCAGGAATTCCCATTGCATATCCCCGTCTCACCTTTATGGAGTCCTTCTTGGATTCAAAATTGAATCCTCTTGTGGCGCTAGGAAAACGCGGCACCCTGAAGGGATTCGTGAACAAATTCAATGCGGAGGCTGAACTTTTGGACGACTTGGTATGCCCGAACCCGCATGGTTTCTCTGTTCTCCGCTCACAGTCCGCATTCAGAATGATCATTGGACTTCCAAGGGGCACAAGGTGGGCATAAAAAGCGATTCTCACTGCACAATGGAGTCTCGTCATGATAGTAACACCGCCGTAGGCGGAGAGAAATGACTTCGTAGTCAGGCTCCAGGAA
Organism: Trichaptum fuscoviolaceum; assembly: GCA_910574455.1. Taxonomy (NCBI): domain Eukaryota; kingdom Fungi; phylum Basidiomycota; class Agaricomycetes; order Hymenochaetales; family Trichaptaceae; genus Trichaptum; species Trichaptum fuscoviolaceum. The sequence goes on from CAJSYZ010000001.1 coordinate 2,092,354, forward strand.
TATGCATTGAGAAAGCACACGCGGGTCACATTCTTGTCTGGCGATGTCCATTGTGCAGCTGTTGGCCTCTTCAAGACATACATCAAAGACAAGAAGCGTGGCGACATCGATCCAGGCCTTGACCATCGTTTCATGCTGAATGTCGTTTCAAGTAAGCGCCCTTCGCCTTATTAATATGAATTTCCTATTAATCGGGCGTAGGTGCGATTGTGAACACACCGTAAGTTACTATTATTGAGTCCGAGCCTGCGTTGCCACACTCATTACTTTTTCCAGTCCGCCGAGCGCAGTTCTATCCCTTGTTACCAATCGTGCTTCAAAAGAGCACAAGACGTTGCACCACAAAGACACAGATGAAACGATGGCATGTGTTATAGATCGCTATCTTTTTTCCCCCTTCTAGCATTACTTACTTCTCCATAGATTCCGCTATTCACGCATGACACGGATGGCTCAACGTCAAACAGTAGGGTCGTGATGGGACGGCGCAACTGGTGCAAAGTCTTCCTTGACGTAAATAGTGGCGACTTAGTGTTCGACATGCGCGTCGAAAAGGAGAAGGGTATTGGAACAACTGTCGGGTGTGTACAGGGATCAATACTCACTTACGGTGGCACTGCACTCACTCCCAATCTCAGCTATGTTGTTAAAGCCCCCGCTCCACGATGGCAGTAATCGGGCGATCCTTCATGATCCTGAAGCAAATATCTGAAACGCCATATACCCAGTCATAGGGGAAAGTTATTTATCTATCCTTATTGTACTTCACATGCATACCTTCGTTGCCAAATACCCGCGTTCAAGTTTTGGTTGGAAAATACCATCCTAAAATCCTTCTTCGTCACATGCATGTACATATGTATGTCTAGTATAATCTCCAACATCAATCGATCGTATCTTTCGTGAATGTAATAAAGATAGCGATAATAAGTTACATGTGGTAAAAGGATGGAGCAGAATATTCTAATGCGTTTCCTGGTCCGCCGTGTTCGAAAATAATGCGGGATCCAAGTTAGGATCTCTTAAGGCAGGATCTATAACGGGATCCAGAAGGGGATCATATCGCATGGCATAGTCTTCAGTTGGGGCACTTGGGGTGGGCGCGTAGTGAGCAGTTTGTGTAGAGTAATTCAAGGAAGACGAGGCCTGCAAGTGAGATTGCAAGATCATATCTTGGGTTTCCTTCTCTTTTGCCTTGGCCACTCTTGCTTCCTCTGCCTTTCTGGCGCGTCTCTGCCGCTCTAGAATTCGCTTTCGCTCTCGCCTGGCAGCGGCCTTTGCTTCCGCATCTGCCTGTTCTTGTTGCTCCCGTGTAGTAAACTGGGCAGGCCGAAGTTGAGTGTCTGTCTGAAACGAAGCTAAAGGCACAGGCTGGAGCTCGACTGGGTCTGGATCCTTAACCTGACATGGTAAGGTCTGCGAAGGGGTCTGAGAGGGTGGTCGTGGTGTCCCTTGCGACTTCGATGCCTTATCGGTGCTTTCATGTCTTAGTTGGGACCTCTGAGGAGGCTTAGGACGATGCACAGGAGCGCTCGGTTCCTCCATTGTCGTGCGCTGCTGCTGAACTTTAGCCTGCGCTTGAGATTCATCGAGCGCATCCATCTCCCATTGTTCCGCCATGAACTCTGCATACCTCTCGCATAATGGCCGCCAAGTCCTTGTCTTTGATTCATCAGAATCCGGGACGCCTGCCAGTACACCCTCTATATCTGCTGGTGGAGGACATTCAAACTCCGGGCCCGCATTAATTCGCACTTGCGCGTTATTGAAAAGGGAGATGAAGGGATAATAACCAAGCCATCCATCGTCAAAGTTGTTTGTCGAGTGCTCCGTCATGCCTTCTCGCAGTCTTTTTTTGCCCTTGTCCTTACGAGCCATAGATACCTTCCGAAGCTGTAGGTAGTCATATAAATCATTGAAGGCGACACCTTGACTCTTGCCATTGACAAAGAATGCGATGTGGGAGTTGCGTAGGACTGGGAGAGGTTGCATTGTGGATTCTTCGGGTACCGGATGCTTACCTCGTCCGCGCTCAGGGATGTTTTTCACAGTCGCAGACTTCTTGGAGGAGGAAGGTACGGGAGCAGTGCCTTTCGCCTTGTTCGTGGTCGAGTCCATGAGTGCGATCATCTCCTTCGACTGCATGTATTCTAGAGATTCGAAGTATTCCTGTCCCTTAAAGTCAATGGCGATGCGTTCTCGCTTCATGTGCGCCGGGTCATGAGGGTCGTTTGCCTTTGGTTTGCGTTTCGGGGGGAGAGAGATATACATCCCAACAACGTCTCCGGTCTTGAAAGGCTCCCCATATGGTCGAGGTCGGGAGAGCGTGACTTTGTCCCCGGTCATGTCTCGGTATCCGTAACTGTAGCCATCCAAGCCTACAGGCCCATCCATTCGCGCCTCGCGCCTGCCCCAGCCAAGTCGCACATGAGGACCTTCTTTGGTAGAACTGTCCCCTGGCTTGTCGCAGTTCCCTGCCACAATCTTAAACTCTACAAACCACTGCCCTTCACGAACAGGGACGTTGAGACGCGCGCTTCTCCATCCCTTGTCGCCACAGATGCCAAGTCCGTCCATGGTCACTTTAGTGAGCGGATTACGGTCTTCCCAGCTCACGCGAACATATCCCTGTGGTCGGCTTTCGATTGTGCGGTAGGGTATCTTAGATCCTTCTGGCGCAAGCCCAGCAGGAGTATAGCGGAACCCCAGACGGTTGACTGCTATCTGTTCGGTTGTGTGGTAGATTGAACCTTCGCTCACGGGCACGAACGTCGGCCCACGCGACACCGTTAGACGGGGCCGACTTGCTGACGCGTGAACATTGGCCGCAACGACTCCCCCTGTTTCCCCGGAGTGCGATCCAGGAAATCCCGGATCAGAAGGTGCAGGAGACGCCGCAGAGGCCCTGCTGATTGCTGCATGTTTCCGTTTACGGTGTGGAGGAGGTGTATGTGTATAACTTAGTTCAACCGGTGCAGGAGTTGATGGTGCAGAGTTTTCTGGAGGGGAAGATGCTTCTCTTGATAGCATAATATCTGAGTTGAGTGAATGAGAGCGTCGAGAGACGCGAGGAAACGCAACCAACTTAGTTTACAGCGCACTGAGGTCAGAGGACAAGTTCAATTTGTATTCATAGCAGCAGAGCTTGATGTGGCTGTAGCCTGAGTGCACAGCCACACTACACACTGGCACTCAGACACCAGGCTGGTAACTTGACCTCCTCTGTTTCCAGTCACCTCATCTATCTCGCATAAATATTCGTTTCGAAGTAGTATGACGAGTGTTGCTATTAGGTATGTTTCTTCTGTAGACTTGTATCAAGTGAGACTTATGCTGTCGCTCTTAGACGTATTCAGAAGGTCGTGTGTCCGCTCATTTATGGAGAAACCCGTCTAACACAGGTCGTTATTAGGAGTTGAAATCGTTACAGGATGACCCAATCGATGTAAGACGAGTGATCTGACTCTATCGCGTATGTGTCTCATATGCAATAGGGGTTAACTGCTGAGCCTAAGGAAGATGATCTGCTGAACTGGGAAGGCTCCATTAAGGGCGCGGTACGTTGTGCCAGAACCACTGACTACCTGACTGTCGCTACTAATCCGTTTCGTAGTCAAACACACCTTACAAGAATGGGACATTTAAGTTTACGATCGAATTTCCAAAGGACTTTCCCTTCAAGCCTCCAAAAGTTTGTAGCTGTAAGCTTCAGTCCCGTCAGCAATCGTTGATTGAATACACTACAGGTCACATTCACAACGAAGATCTACCATCCGGGTATCAACGAAGAGGGTCAGATCTGTATACCGGTGCTGCGTGACGAGGTGAGATCAAACCACACAATTCTTGTCTCAAGTTCTGATGGATATATGCGCTGTAAAGTGGAAACCTGCTATGAACATTTCGAATGGTAAGAAACTCGGTACAACTTAAACGACCTTGGTTGATGTGGCGCATTAGTCCTTTCGGCAATCCAAGAGAAACTCAACAACCCGAGCCCGGATGATCCTTTCGAACCCGAAATCGCAAAGGTGGGTCTTTTCTGCGGCGTAACAGAGGTGTCAACTTTTGACGTTTGTTCCTGAAGATTCTCAAGGAGGATCCGACGAAGTTCAATGCGCAGGCGAAGGAGTGGACTAAGAAGTAAGCCTGCCCGTGCTCTCGTGTTAAGGATATACAACTTACTCCCTCTCAGATATGCAACATAAATAGCGTGTGCTAATGAAATGACCTTGCCCTCGTTAGCTCTAGCATATCTGTATTCTAGTTACTCTGCTCACCTTCTTTCACTGGCTCCTGTCGCTGTACAATTGAAGATCTGTCCGTCGATTGCTCGATCGGTTGCTGCCCGAGTTATGTTGAGCTAAATCGCCTCAAAGAAATGCGGGATTAAAATGCAAAATAAGGGCGAGTTTGTGCTTGTTTTATGCGGATAGAAATGCCGTTTAGGGAAATGTATAGTAGCGGACGCGCTGCAGTTGGTCACCATCAGCCAAAGCCTTCACCGCCCAACTGCTCATCTTTCACATTGTCAAGGCCTCTGTAACTACTTAATCTCCTCGAGAGAGAACACTCGCTTTCTTTCTTCGCTCTGCCATCTTTCTATGCTTTGTTTTTGACTTTCATCCGCATCCGGCACCACACTCCTTCAACTCGCGTCAAACACGTTTTCTTCCCGCCATCCGCAACGTCTTCTGCCACACTACACAATTCTCAGTGCGTTGATGCGTTGATATAGCGCGCGTGTGTGCTTAAATTTTCGCCGATTACTAGCTTATTGGGTCATTGGAACGTGGCATAGGCGAGGCTTCTCGCAAAACACGGACGCACCATGCACCGTTTCCGGTGAGCACAATCACTCTGAACGCATTGCCAATCTGCGTTCTGCGTGTCGATATCTTGCTTACATCCTACTGATTCGGTGTCGCTCTGCCTGTATTACCTTTCTTTAGGAAAAAGTCAGACGCCAAACGCAGTGACACGGCTGCAGGGATAGGCGTCGCAGTGACCTCTGAACCGCTGCCCTCTTACCCGATCGTTACACGGGAGGTGCAAATACATCCACCACCATCACTACCCTCACTTCCTCCAGTGGATGATTTTCGAACTAGCCTGATCTTACCGGAGTGCGTAATTATTATGATATGGAATTTGACTTAAGCTAACAACAAATTAAATGTACCAATGAAGTCTAACCAAACGCTTTACATTACTCCGCTCGTCCACCGGTGACCCTGTGAGCTTGGATGACCTGAGGAATCGTTTCGCACAACAGAGAGCAAGAGGCGCAGAAAATCAAATCTCTGAAGAGGAGGAAAGCATGCTTCTCGATATGTTAAGTCGTCTTCGGGCAGGGAGTGCAGGAGGGAACATGGGTTTGAAGGGACAAGGTAGTGAGTCGGGCAGTACTTACGTCAAGAGCGAACCTGCCTCAGCGGGCTATGCAACCAGCGAGTTTACGCAGTCAGGAGGTATACGTTCTTCAACGCAATCGACATCGACTATGAGCTCCTCCACGCTCGCATACGAGCCTTCGTATGGCTCAACGTCGCCATCAAGTCGCGCGAGTAAGCGACATAGCAATAACCTATTTGGCGGACAATTCAGAGATCTACGTTACGCGAGGAAGCCGGCAAATCGAATGGGAAGTACGCGGAGTGTTTTGTCAAATACTCCAAGTGAATCAACAATGGGCAGTACTGCCAATGCTGTGATAGATTCGTACGCAGATGGATATCGCCCTGTCACGCCTGACAACAGTACACCGTCTGTGAGCGCTACGTCCAGTCCCAGCGCAAACGGAACACCGACAAAGTCTACTATTCTCTCGCACCTATCTTTCGAAGATGGGAAGTTCGGTGGCATTGGGAAGGTGCCAAATGCGCAGATAAAACGAATATCCGTTTCTTTGAAGGAGGTGATGAAGGAGATTGAAGAGGAAGCAGAAGATGATGTAGTTTTCCCTCGAACGTCGGTTTCTTCTCAGCAAGCATCACAACAGCAAAAATCTTCTAACGCTGAACCGGAGGCTAGTAGAGGGGGCGTTGCAGTGACTACGGATGATGTACGTGGGCTCTGCATTTCCTCACTTTTATACCGCTGACGCATTTTATCTTTCATTATGTCAATATAGGACGACGTAGGTGCACCTTCGGCGATAACGGATGACGAGAACGAGCCTGCAGCGTTGTGGAAGGCTGACGTGGACAGACCTGACTCTGCTGCTGGCTACCGTTCACCATCACCTTACCGCGCAGGAGGATCGACTTCGCCCGTACCGCGCGTTCCAGGTTACATACCAGGCATGCCCAGACCCGTAACACCCGCCAGGGAGATGGAGTTAGATGACGTACGATCGCACTCGACTACGCCTCGCGCTGCCTCACCCTCTGCGCTTTTGAACCGATCCAATTCCTCCCCATTCTCTGCTTCTGCTACGGGACTACTGCGCGGCGCATCGAATGCGTCAACCATTGCACGACCAGGCTCACCCCTCAAGAATCTGATCGCGCACAAAAGTGCAGCGAATGGATCGCCCGTCGAGGAGCGACACGTCAATGGTGTTACTTCTACAGATTTTGCAGCACCCTCTGCTCATTGGCGTAGACCATCTTCGCCATTGTCGAATAGTGTGTTCAGCTCATTCAGTAATGGGTCTCGACCATCTACACCATCCAATGTTACTTGGACTGTCCCAACTAAGCAAGCTGGTCAACCGGTGAAGGCACTGGGGCGAAACGGAACCTTACTTGGTCACAGCAGAAACCACAGTACAACGAGCGTGAGCGAGACCCAAGATCGAGCAGATTTGTCACATAGCGATAGCTTAAAAAGTGGTAGTCGGTCTCCGCCTCCGCAGCACGGTTACTCGCCTCAGGCCTCTGCCACCGACGAGGATATTCTGGTTCTCAGGAATAAATTTCTTTCAAATGGGTCATCGCTTCCGTTGGCGAACTATGACCATGACGACCGCCAAACCTCGTCTTCGGGCTCTGATAGATTTGCAAGATCACCCACTCCCACCCACGACCTGACAAAATCACCTACCATGGGCTCAGGGATAGACGATACCCCCCGAAGAAACCAAAGGGCTTTGTCACCCTTCGCGTCACCATTTGCACACAAGTCATCATCATCAAATAATCCACTCTTTATTTCACCAATGTCTAACAATTCTTCGCGGTCGTCATTGGTTTCAGCAGGGTCTAGTTACCACTCATGGGAGGAGGAAAACGGGCTGGGTGTCGGATTCATCAACACGTTGAGTCAGGATGAAACAGCATGGCATGATGTACCTTCAAAGACTGCCGAGGAAGATCCTGAGAAGATTCTTTTCAAGTTTACTGGTTTGTCGAAGGGCGATTTGCTTGTTATTCAAACCAAACTTGTCGAAGCAGCTCAAACTAGGGCGAAAAATGCTGAAACACGATCTCCTTCTACTCTCCGACGACGACGACCATCGACAGCGCAGTCAATTCAATCTTCTTACGCAGGTGTACCGAGCCGAGTAAGTTTTAATTTAATGTATTCATTCGGACTTCGGACTTCTAATCTTTCTATTCAGACTACTAGCCCAGCTCCGCAGATTGCGAATCAATTTACGTATCCGCGCCCTCAAGACGCCTCAGCGAAAGCTAGTGCTCTACTCAATTCTGTACTTGATAGCATTGATCAGCCGGTTATTCCAAGATTTGACGGTAACGGGCAGTTTGTCGTTTCGAATGGCAAAGAGCGCGAGGACCGTGCCACCAAACTTGAGGTGCCTCTTACTCAAGATGAACCCCCTAGCCCTAGTCGGCGAAATAAGGACCTTGCGGATATCATTTTTGGATCAGACAGTCCAGCTTCCAGTTCAACCACTCAAGAGTTTGTGCCAGAGCCACCTGTTCGATCCTCTGAGCCGAACGGGGCGGAACGTAGTTTCATTCCGGAAACAGTCGTGCCACCGCAGCCTGTTGCTTCCACCTCGAGTGAAAGGACAGCCCGACAGACTGATGTTGAGATCGCTGACGTTGCTATACATCCCAATCGGCCAATCGTAATGGATCCAAACGAACTTATCCGCCAAGTTCAAGAAAGGACGGAGGCTGCTATGGCCCAATTAAATAGATCACCGAGACAGGGCGTATTCCCGTCAGCTACAAGTCCCATTACACGCAAAAGGGTCAATCCGCACGATATCAGTGGGCCCTTGAACGTACAATCCTCAGCAAGCATTGACAAAATACCAACTGTTGCATTGCCGACCAATCGATCGACTGCCAATCTCCAACGCGCATCAACTACGACGTCTAAATTCTCGTTGACTAAGAGGCTTCGCAATACGCTCAGAAACAAGCCCAGCCAACCGAATGGTGACGAGGTTACGCCATGGACTGCTAACAACGCCTCATCGAGCAGCATCTCTAGGGCCAATGGCAATCGTAGTTTAACGCCTTCGAAAGCTTTGGGCAGCACCAGTGACCTTAACGGACTGAAGGGACCAAACCATTCCCCGCCATCGTCAGCAGGCCCAAGCCTCAAGGGCTTCATGTCACGTTTCCGGAGGAAGGGGCAAACAGACGCAATGTCTGAGAGCGAGCACCGCAATGGATCATCTCACTACTCTTCAACTGCCTCTCATTCGTCAATATCTCCTGTTGATCGACACACTCCATCGACTCCGCAATCTGCACCTCCAACAACATTCAATTATGGATCAATGTCCAGTGCCCGGTCTGAAAGCCATGCATCCCCTTCTTCATCACATTTGACGAACGCATCCCTCAATTCCTACTTCGCGCCAACCTCACCAACATCGCAAAACTCTCATGACGCCCCTCCTAGTGCCGCAAGTTCCTTGGCGCTTCAGCAGTTCCTTAGTGCGGGGATTAATCTTGGTCTAAATCAGGCTGACTTAAATGAAATGCTGACCCGATCACAACCAAGGGACCAAAGAAGCCCGGATATGATGTCTGGCGGGACTTTAACGCGGAATAACTCTTTGGCAGTCAAATCACTTCCAGACCCTCAAGCCGAGGTCAATTCGACAGTCCGAATGACATCCCCAGTCCCAGAAGTCTATGTCGAGCAGGTGTCGGATTTGGGAAGAAGGCCTTCACAGCGGCAATACGCGGGGTCCCCAGCTCCTGCCCCTCGACGAGTACGTGAGATCGCAGGCGGGCATGTGAATACAGGAAATGGTGTCGTTCGACGTACCATCATATTCCCGTCAGCAAATGGCTCGACTCCAGACTTGTCCACGCTCTTTAGAAAGGTGTCGAAGAGGGGCAAACGCGTGAGCGGATTGTCCATGCAGTCCGCTCGTTCGGTTCACGATCGTGCACCTACTCCGCCTCCTCTGAAAGTCAAGCGACTATCGACTGATACTTCCCCACCGGTGCCGACGATGCCGGCATGGACAGGACAAAGCTCCCTCACAACTTCGCGTCAATTCCCAGATAGCAACACGGAGAAGTCGAATTCGATTTATGACCTGTAAGCTTGCTGTTGTAGGTTTTGCTTCATTTTAGTTATGAAACGTTTTCTCCCACACAGTTACGACATGTATACTGTGGACAGGGGTGGCAGTTCGCAAGGTCAGGAGCCTTTTGAGCCTCCGCGTAGCCCTACGGCGGAAAGTATACCGGAAACGGAAGCCGGCCAGGGCATCGAGCTGATTGAATTGGAGAACGGGGAGACTATATGGTGAGATACTTAATGAATGTCCGATCAATGGTTACTCATGTTCAATAGGCAAATTGTGAATGGACTGAGAGCTGATGATGCTGAATCCATTTTCCAGCATCGTGTCAGCTTCAGTTCCGAGTTTTCGGGCGGAGCACATGATAGTGACGGCGAACAGCTGTTTTTCAGAGAGCACACGCGGAATGCTTCGAAGGGCAGCAACATGTCTAATTTTGTACGCAAGAAGACTGCAAGTCCAGCCTTGAATAGGCCGGAGACGAAGGTCAGTCCTATCTTCGCACTATCTCTGCCGTTATGACCTCATTCTCAACTTGCTCTTGTAGGTTTTCTACAGCTCCTCGGCACACATTGCCCGCCTCATTGACCAGCTTTCCCGCACAACGGAGAATGCTGCTTTCGACATTAAGCCAAAACGTCCCACCGGGCCAGGCCATTCGCACTCTGGCTCACTCCAGTCAGACTCAGACTTTGGTCTGCCAGTTGAGGAACGCTTAGAACGTATGCTCGACTCCATCAACTCACCAACTCACTGAAAAGCTGTCTGCCCTGATTTATTACTGATCGTGTGTTAGTACGTTGACTGATTATATTTTGTTGGACATTGTGCGTTCTGTAATGGTTGCATATTCACTATGCTATGGAAATTTAGCTGCCTAATATAATAACTCTCCGACCACCTGCCGCCTGCGACAACGATTATAATCTTGACAACTCCACATGGATGTATAGGTGGGGGATTTCACATGCCGTTGATATCAAGCCAGCGATTCATGCATAACGCAAGAAGTGCTTCTAGAAGAAGGTCTGGCTGTACGAAGGTGTATTGCATATAGCCGTGTGAGGGTCCGACGGGTGTCTGCTGGTCGAAGCGTCGAAACGAGGCGATCCGGCGGTTTTGGGGGGCGTATAGCTAGAGACCGGCGAGTTCGGATAAGAACTGGTGCTGATAGGAGTGTCAAGAACACTCACGTCGTAACTGCCTGCGTCTTCGCGCATCCGACGCCATTCAAACTTCCTTCCGTCTAGAAAGAACGCGCGTGCACTGAGAGTGAGAGTGAGGACAGGGTGAGATAGAGCAGACTAGTGTACCTACTTTGCGACTGATCCCGGGAGCACGAGCTGGGACATCGGAAATGGCTGCCTCTGCATGACGGTGCAGAGGCCCAGGTAATTTGTAGCAGTCCAGTCGAATCTGGCGACGGTGTCGTTCTGATTTCGATATATCTGAGTGATTTCGGGAGTGATGTGAGCCACGTTATTTAGACAACAAGCTTGACAGGTTCAGGAACGACGCTAATGCGCCGCTAAAAGGTAATATGCGGAGCGCCGACCCACCGTCGTTCGTGTGTTTGTCATGAACACTTCTGGCGTCTCGAACCGATAGAAGATGGGCTCGACGTCCTCCCCGATGATGATGCACTGCCGCGGGTTGCCTCGAGAGCCGGTGAAGTATAGGTCGTACGTGGCTGCAGCGGGCGGCATAGAGGTGGGCGGCGGGGCTGCAGAACTCAGAAGGCCAGAGTCGGTGTGCGGGAGGGATGTGGGCCAGCTCCCAAGCCAGCCTCATTCTCTCTTAAGACTGTAGTATTGGGGAAGTGTATGGTAGAGTTTTCTGTGGGTTCTCTTGCCGATGAGTTCGTGATTGCGCGCGGGTAGACGATATCAAAGCATCATGGGAAGGCTTGAAGCGCGGACGAGACCCTCAGACGTTCCACATATACATATGTATATGCGACAATTCCCTTAAGCGCCAGGGTCTCTGTCCCGGACCCCTCCACACTTACACTGCGAACCTGCAAGTCCACAGCTCATAGCACATGAAGCGCGTTCCACATCGAAAAGCGCCCTCCGACGCGCCCTACCTGTACTCCACGTGCCTTCGTCTCCGAAAGCTCAAGGCTCGCCGAGCAAATATCCAATCGAATCGGACACAAAAAAAAGTGTGAAATTGAAATATGCAAATTCGGACGACAGAACGTAAATCCTAAACACCATTGGCGTCCACCAACTACCCGGGCCATCATGCGAAGGTGCAGAGTGAATTGAACGAATCTCGGATAGCTTCTTTGCGCTCAGGCCTCAGTCAACGGACCCAGATCGCATGAATCCTTTGTCGCGCAGTCAGCCAACCTTGAACAACGCCCTTTTCTTCGTCTTTCGTGTCACGTGCACGGCACTGCCGTGTCCGCCCCCGAACGCGAGAACAACCGTCTCCTCCACACTCCCTCCTCGTGTCTGTTTTCTCAGCTCAATCGCTGCCTTAGCAAATTGGAACCGATCCTGCTCGGACTTTATAGAACCTTCATTAATTTTAATATCAGTCCGGCAGGTGCCAGGCGAAGTTAAAGCGCCACAGAAGAAAAAGCCAATCGTCAGATCCGTCAGTATAAGTGCGTAGGAGCTGCGGGAGAACAAGAGACCCACCTATTTGGAACATGGGCGACTCTATTGCACTTTTGAAGAGGTCGAACGGCAGGCGCGAGAACACCCTCAGCAACGTCTCACGCCCGTTGCTTGTCGCCGAGCCAACATCCAGCATATTCGGAAGTGTGACTACCAAAAAGTCAAACACATCGCTTCGTAGCTGAGCTGCGTATGGGCCCAGTACCGTCGGCCGTTGCACATCGGAAGGTGTCGCTGTTCCATCCGGAGACGACGGCAATCCGTCCACAAAGTCAATCCACTCGTTTATCGTGTTCACTGTGATTGAATCGCGGCATGCTTGATATGCATACTCGCAGAGGTCCTCCATACCACCGAGGAGGCAGCCTGCGGCTAACACCGCCCGTGCATTACTAGGAGATAGGCTGTTCAAAGCCGCGGAAGAATACAGATAACCCAGCGCTAACAAGCGGACCGTGAGTTGCTTTTGACCCCTCTAAGTGATGGAGAATGAAGAGCATACCGATGGCGAACCCCTTGTGTGAGTTAGAAGAAAAGAACCGAATGATCAGTGAAGACAGAGGGTAAACGCGAGTCTATTAAGCTCACCTGGTCACTACATTCTGGAATGCTTTCCAAAGGTACGTAAATAGTGTGGACCCCACCTGACTTTGGCGATGTTGAAATCAGGTGTGCGAGGTAGGGCGAACGCGACAGGATTAGGGCGTGTAGCATGTACCTGTGCTGGCCCGCATGCTAGGACAACCAGACAAAATAAGAACACAAGGTCAAAAACTTGAATAGTTCATTCCTCACAAGGATAGTATCGGAGTATTCCTGATTCTGCGCGTCAGCAACCTCTTGTTCTCAATTGTACATAGGCAAACAGTACATACACCCATGTTGAAGCCCGTACGGTGAATATGTGCAATGATTTGTTCATTGTGTGAAGGAGCATACGAGGCACTGGAAGGTTTATGGTTACGTTTCGGAAAATGATGCAAGTTAGGCGCCGAGTTGAGAAGGCAACACATGGGCCCAAGAGGGGACATACCTTGGGTAGCCATTCGCAGCAGCTGAAGACGGTCCTGCCATGCCATAACCTCCTTCCTGCACAACCGTGTGTTCACCAGCAGCTCTGCCATTTGGTACATGGCTTGGGGCACTCCCACTCTCTGACGGATAAGGCGAAGTCGCCTGGAAGTGCGGCTCCTGTCCGTTTTGCGAGTTGTAGGACACGTGCGGTGCAGACATCGCGCTCTCTGTTTTGCGTATTGAAAGTAGGAGAATACGAGACAGGCAAGATGTGGGGGTGAAATAGGATACAGACAAACAAAAACAGAGAAAACAAAGAGTGGAAGGAGGCTGAAGCGCCGAGATGGTTGTGCTAAGCACTGGCTGCAGCAGCGAAAGCGAGGAGGGCGTCACAAAGGTCTTCGACGAGGACGCGTCGTGTTTGGGGTTGGCCACATATTTGTCATACTACTTCCGCATTTAGACATCTAACCCCAGTGAATGACCTCATCAAGCGTGTACACCTTCCCCATCAACTCTTCGTCTCCTCCTCCTCCTTCACCTGCTACAACCTCCAACGCGTTTACCATGTTCACGAACTCGCACATCAAGTTATTTGTGATTCCCTTTTTCTTTGCCTTGGGTCCGACAAGGCAATCGTATTGTGGAGGAGGAGATAGATATCTAGGAAGGCTTTCGCTTTCGGTGTTTGTCGTGTCTTCGGCTGCTGCAATCTACGCATGCATTCAGTATCTGCGCGTATTCTGGGATCTAGGTGGCAATCGGACAAGCTCGAACCACTAACCATGTGTGATCTGTCCGATGCGAAGTTATCCAGATACTCTTCGCCGGTCACGATCCGGAACATACTATATATTCAGGTTCAACTCGATGAACTCTTTTGTGCTTGCAAAAGAATATGATACAACGAATGGTGCTCGCACCTTCGATACTCCTTCGGCACGGTCAGCTCGGACTCGGGCGGCGAAAAGGCGTACGGAAATGTCATTGCTATGTACTCTGCACGACAAGTGACACATAGTGCGTGCCGGGCGCAGGAGGTCAGTAGGTCAGTTCTGGACTCCACATACAAGTCTTGGCTCGACTTGCCTTTCCATTTGCAGGGCGTCGGCGACCTGCTGTCGAAGTCATACACCCAGGCACTTTGAGCTTGATCTTCTCGGTCGCGGTCTTCATTTCTCTTGACCATGGTCAACGACGACGATTCCGGGGAACTGGCGTCCCCCGGTCCGTTTGTAGCTGCTGCGGGTCCATGAAGGTCACTGGAGCGATTTCTACTATGTGGCTTGAGCGCAAGAACGACATGATAGTCCCACACTACGACTGGACTCCTGAGCTTCTGATTCCACAGGGCGACCTTATATGTGGATCAGCAGTTTATCTGAATACGTAGGGCCAACATTCGGAAAGCTAATACAATAAGGATGCTGGTGGCCGTGCAGACATGGGGTGTACGGGACGGAGCAAGATAAGACGGAGAGCATACCGATTTTGAAGGATTGGAGATGAATAGGACGTGTACTTCCCACAAACTGCTTACAAGTGAGTCATCGAGAAATTGTTTAGCGAGTAGATATACGTTTTCTTCGCAATAGCATGCTGTGTAGACACTCAAGAGGGGCAAGGGAGGAGGTGCAGCTGATATAGACATCGATGTAATAGACAAAAAGATGAATGCGATCATTATTACAATGCAGACAGGTTTGAAGCTCCGACAACATAAGACCCAAAGAACACAGTATGCATATAGACAGGGGAAAGTGAAATCGTGAGTGAATCGTAACGATGAGACATGGACAATCTACTGGTGAAAGATGAGCACGAGCGTCTTGCACTAAAGAAGAGGGTCCAGAAAATCGAGGTATAAATCCGAGACTGGTGAACATCAAATCATGAGATGAGAATAAAACGGGTGGAAGTGGAGAGCACAGATAGAGTGAAGAGCGGCGGAACAATCATACATCGGCGTCAATGGGGAAGCCTTTTAAATTGAGAGTACTGCATCAGAGAGACGTCATAGTCAGTGGAAGAATGTCAAACACAAAGTATCATATGAATGTGCACCTAAGAGGTATACGGGTGTACTAACCCGCGGTGGAGGCGGTGGGTATACTGCAGCATGATTATATCCTCACTTCGCCTTCGTCTTAGCGTCGACCTTCGCCTTCACCGAGCTCTTCTTCGCGAGCACGTCCTTCAGGTCCGGTGACGAACGGTCGAGCTTGAATGGCTCAAATACCGGCTGGCGCGTCTGCGCGGGCGTCCCGGACGCGTTCGGACGCGCGCGCTGAGGCTGCGGTGCGTGCATCGTCATCGGGGTCTGCGCGGTTGGCAGCGACGACGCCTGGGCAGGGTTGGGCTTCCCCGCGTTTGCCTGCTGCTGCTGCTGGTGCGCAGACGGGATGGGACGGGGATACGGGTAAGGCTGAGGCGCCTGGGGCGGAATGCCGGAGTTGTTCGTGAATGGGTGCGTGGCAAATGGGTCAAACGACGAAGGCACGATTTGCGACATTGTGAGGAGAGTGTTTGAGGTCGTGTGCGTCGAGGAACGAGGAGGAGGGTGGGTCTGAGGAGTTGGAGAAAGGAATGGTCCGGAGAGAGGCCTTAAGTAGTGCTTGGAGAATAAAAGGCGTGCAAAAAAGAATAATAAATAGAATTTCGGGTGGTCCGAAGAAGAGCCGCAGACCGGCGAGTCATATGATTCGTGGCCTGCAACCACTCAGGGTCCAACCACCGTCGCCGCTCTCCTCCTTGCCACGGCTCACCGCACACTCGGTGCTTGTAATGAATCCTATATCATATGCGGCGTATACGAGCCACAGCAAAAATGCACTTTATCTATCGATTTCTCATTTCTGGTTGGTTCCCCGCACCTGAGCTAACATCTTCCATGGATGTCTTATCCGCCAGCAGCGGCGGCGGTCCGTTCGGCTGCTGTGGTGAATAATCATCCGGTGCTCGCAACCACATAACCACCTCCTATCACCCACATTTTTGTCGTTCGCTGCATAGTTGGTTCATGTAACAGAGTTCCCGGTATTCCACACAAACCACCCTAATTATCACGGATCTTGGCTCGGGTGCGTCAACCACGTAGTTAAGTTTCACAGATACGTTACCTCATAAACGTGCACAATCTGTCGTGCACGAACATAACATCACACCCTTGGTCGAAGACAATGAAGATCTTCATAGCCCTGTATTAGTGTACCGACACAGTTTCCTACACACATAGGGACACACAAGTCGTCAGATGATCAATTGTCACCCTGAACCTGCGAACCGAGCTTTAGAATACCGTCCATTGGAATACGTCAAGAAATGAACTTACGTTATAAAGGTTCAAAGTTCACCTCGAGATGATATGATGTCCTTCATCAGTTCGAGACGGTGATGCATGTCAGATATGATACGATAAAGATCTTGACGATCAGACAAGTAGCTTCCCATTTTTTTTTCAGTTTCGTCGATCGAGGTTTCGTTTCACAATCTCGCAGCTTGGGTGCTGAGCGGACTGACCACTAGTATGATCGGGTGAGGCTAGGCCTTCAACAGACGAGCGCCGTCTTCAAATGGAAAGGGACAATATAGTATAGGATCAATGCGACAGATAGAACACATAGGCTTCCAAGACCGACGACCTGGCTGCCGCAATTGTTAACAATCAGTTGACCATAGCTGTCTCCTTGCTTCCTCGTCAGACAAGTTTGACAGCCTTTTCTCCGAGATGAAAAGTGCACATTCCCATTGGAACAAAAGGAACAACAGCAAGAAACGATGTAGGCGGAAAGTGAAAAAGGTTGCTTTAGTGGCATGATCCCCTTTGGTATGACCTTGTCGCGTAACGGAATTAAAAAGTTCACATCAGAGCAGTCATCTCGATCACAGACAGAGGTAGGTGCCTTGCGGTCTCGAATGGAATAAAGTCGATCGAGTGGTCATGCGCCCAACCGAGTAGCTGCTTACAGCCTGCAGCAACGATGCATCTACCATCAACCCCAATCAGTGCTTTTGCATCCTTGCATCCAGGAAGCCGTAACGTCTTCGCGCTTGAGTGCCGTCGAAACCCGACCTTCGAAATTCCCAAGAGCCAGTCCTGACACAGCAAAACAGATACGGTGTCCAAAATTGCAAACACGAGGCGAAGTCATTTTCCATTGGGGAGCCAAATAACACGCCAAAAGAAAAGCATATCATGCTAGCGTGAGGTCTGATGCCAGTTAATATTGATTTTTGGGTGATAGATGGGCAGATAAAGTGAATCATGATTGACAGAGTGCGAGCCATCGTTCTGGGTGAGCTGCAAGTCATTTCTTGGTTTAGTCACTGGATGTATACCAAGTCAGGTACACGCCCCGCACTGTGGGGAGACGCGGGGCGAATGCGGCAGGTCCGAGCCTAGCACAAAAATGGACCTGGGTATACACTCGCAGCACTGTACTACAGACTTGTTAAGAAAAGAAATAAAGCAGGTAAGGAAAGGAATGGCGCTCAAGAAAGGTGTGATCGTGATCCCCACATGCTAGACTGTGGCGGGGCAGGAAGGCCGAATGTTCGCTCAACCCTCGCTTCCTTCTCCGAAGTCTTGTTCTTTGGTACGGAAGAAGGTCCATTGAGCCGAAAGTCAGATAAGCATCGCGCCTCTGGTTCCCCGTGCTAGTGTCCTGCGCACCCCCCGTGATGAAAGGTGGTTTCCAGAGCTCCAAGCACGCACAGCCATAGCACCATGGTAAAGACCGAACGGAAACGAAGTAAGTGGGCGTCGGGCCACAGAGTCTCCAGAAAAAAAGCATGTTTGCCGATGAATACCAGAGGTAGGTCCCATGAGTCACCCGTGCCGCCCATAAAATTCCGCTTCCCCGCACTGTCATGCCAAAAATATCCCATGGCTTGGCTCTAGCCCGCCCTGCTATTGGGTCCGCGGGGCACATTAACGTTGGTCGTCCCACTCTATGCCCTTCCATATGTGAAGTATCACACCTCTTCGAGCAATCAAGCTCGACACAAGAATAAATGCCGAGAATATTTCCCCCAGGGAGGCACACCCGAGTATAAGCCGCGATAGCAGATAAATTTCTGGAACAAAAAGGAGAATGTTCACTACAGGTGTTAGCTTCGTTGGTACACGACGTGTCTTGCAGGAATTGGCTCACCGATGATCAGGTCACGTCCCTATCTGCTTTTCTTCCAAGACAATGTCGAAATGCAACGCCGCTCGCTACGGAAGAGCGGCGATAATACAAGCGGTTTTCATGAACCTCAAGGCATGATCAAAGAGAATCCGAGTGTCCCGAGAGAAGGGTTCAGCATACACAACTATGACAGAGTCTTGCGTGCGAGGTGATCGGCCGACAGAAAGAAAGGTTCATACACCGCAGTGGTAATCCGCAACACGAGTGCAGCACCTGAACTAAAAGCATGGAGACCCTGACCCGGCCATTGAGCAATTCCTAGCTGATAAAAGACACAACGGGTCGTTCAATCTGTCAATCTTTGAAACCCAATCTACATGAAAGACAAACCTTGCGATCTTCATCTAAGAGAATCAGCGGCCGCTGGAGGTGTCATAGATGAGCCGAACAAAACGCGGATATTCTTCATAATCGCCTTCAGGAATCAGGACAGCAAACGTGACCAAGGGCTCACGGATAAAGTCAAGCAGAGCCTACAGACACGGTTCATCATCGATTTGATATTGTCCGGCTTCTTAGGACGAACATGAGTGGACCTTCAAAATGTGTGATGGCCTTTGATCGGACATCATTAATGCGAACTCAGTCTTCTGCACACGTAGCAAGGCCATTAGCTAGTGAAATTCCGAGGAAGGCAAACCAACTTCTCTAAGCCAGTTCATGAACAAATCGATGACATTGACTTCGAAGAATGAAGCTGTGATCCAAATCCTCGGGGTATGCTACAGCAAGCCTGTGTTGGTAATAGTCCGATGTAAGTTAGGAGGAAAAAGGTGAGTAACACGTAAGATGTTGAAACGTTCGAACACTCACGTCTGATATATACACTATAGTCAAGACAACCCAACACGCAGACAAAGACAATGGCGGGTCAATTTAAAAACAAGTAATTCCGGGGTTAAAAAATCCAGACGCCGAAATAATGCCTCGAAAAGTGATCGTGCTAGCGAAGCCACGGGCTGTCGTTGTTTACATGGACGTGGAAGGCTGCAGGATTGACAAGCTCTCCTAGTAAAACGTCTTGTGCCAACAATTATGCGGGAAAAGAAGTATACGGGTCCTCAAAACAAATGGTGTCGGCCCAGGCAGCACGTCCGCCCGGCGAAATTGGCCTCCAGGGTGTAATGACCACCGCATCGTCGTCCGTTGAGAGTCGCCTTGTATTAGGGTCAGAGTTGCCTGAGATAGCACCGAGTTCCGAGTTATTGACATGATCGTCGTCGTTTAACCCAAAATCATCCGCGATCCCCGCCAATGCCCAATCATTGTCATCGGTGTAGATAGCCTCGACTCTGCCCGTTTCTTCCTTCTCATTAAGCAAGCGGTTCAGAGCTTCGAGGTTAATCCGAGAAGTGCTTCCGAGTGCAGGGTCTCGGCTACGAGTACTGATTGCGTATCCATCATCACTATCTGTTTCAACGTACACACCTTCCTCTCGTGCCCAGTCGAATACCCTTTTCAGTGCTTGCTGCTCATCCTCGCTGCGCATGTAACCCTCAAGTTCACCGTCGGTGAAAAGCTGGTCATCCGTTATTTCTTCCGCAGATTGCTCAGATAGAAGCAACTGAAGACGCGTTGGCGCATGTTGGAAGGAAGACGAGTCCGCCGTAAGCATATGAGATACAACATCTAGGGAAGGGATCACTCCTATCCTAGCGCCCCCGTCCACATTACGCGAATGGTCGGGGGATACGAGAAATTGAGATGCATCCACGATATGACGATTTTTTCTCCTCTTTCGTGACTGGCCTGATGAAGTCGAAGCTTCAACTTTTCCGTCAAGGTTAACTTCTTTGCTCTGGCCGATGTCCGAAGAACTCACAGTTTCCGTGTCGTCAGCCGTAGGCCTCACATGCCCTGAGGATGCAAGCTTCGATTTCCATAGTACCTCCTGAAATTGAACAGCGTCCTTTAGGCACCTCGCTACCGCAACCCGCTTCGCAACTTTCGATGACGATGTCTTGCCTGCAACAGATTCGGGTGAGTGCGATACCCATGGCACTTCAGACGCCCAGCCTTCTACTCGGTCGTAGATGGTCTTATAACGCCGCATAATGACGCCCTTTCTAACACCGAACCGCATCCCCACAGCTTCCGCAAACTCTCCACAATGTGGCAGAGAACTCGACAGTTCCCCTTCCAAAGCAAGAATATAAATAGCACATGCCGTAGGGGGTGAGGGTAGGTTTGTGAGAAGGCCAGAGCGAGAGGCGAGCTCTGCAAGAGAGTAGGCAGTGCGGAGGGCAGAGGGGATGTGAATCGACTTGATGACACTGGTCAGATGCGTGGGCAAGGGTGGGTCGGGTTCAGCTAGTATATGAAGGACGTGTTTCTGTAGTGCGGGGAAATGCCAGCTAGGGTCTAACGACGTCAACCTGATCTTGAGAAGGGTTACGACTGTAGTGAACACATGGGCTAATGCTACCGGGGATTCGTCTACCAAATACTGACGCCAAAGTAGCGTCAGAAGCTTTGGTCTATAGCCTAAAAAGCAAGATACTCACAGCAATGTCCTTTATCGTTTCTCCTTTCTGTGCCTCGCGCAAGGCAATCGCTAGACAGGATCCAGCAACGAGCCTTGCCTTGCGGCCATATCGAAAGCGACCTTCCTCCATAGCCCTTTCGGAAAGAAAGGTGGCTCTTGATGCCAGAGCCGAATATCCGATGCGTCTAGCTAAATCCGCAATGTAATGCCTCATGGTAATCTGTTGGGGAGATTTGCGGGGAAGCGGGGTAGTTGGGGGGGAGGAGAAAGTGTCAGTTACACGCAGGTGACCAGTTAGATCACAGATAAAGCCAACCTTGTTCGACTCGGCTGCAGCCTGCTTGCTCTCCCCGGCAAGATGCCACCGAGTCTGGTTGCGAAATCCAACGGACGATGGGCCTGTAGGAAAGATGTGCCCATAATTGTCATATGGTTTGTCCACGGTGTCGAGATGAGAGTCGAGGACGACCTGAGCCGGATCTTGAAGGATACCACATCCAATACAAACAGCAGATCCTGCATCACTATCCCATACGATGTCGCCGTTGCATTCTGCGCAGACGTCGGTCGTCATGAACGCCGATAGCGACGACGAGAAGACCAAGTCCGACGAAGAGCTAGCGCTAAGCAGAAGATGGATGAAGGGAAGCAAGCACTCTGAATTAAATTGAGATTAATCGCCGCGTGGGCGTGGGAATTCAGGCTCGTGGAAGGCACCGCCAAAGAAGCATAGAGCCAGGCCCGGCTGTGTGCAACTATGGGAAGTGGTGTACTTGCGTCTCCACGCCTGCGCACGCATATAACCCCTTCGCAGCCCTCCAATCTCCCTCAAGTGCCCCCTTTCTCTCGTCTGCCAGTATACGCAAGTCTCGTAGACGTCGGATTTCGTGTGCATTTACTCATCTTTCCTCCAGATATCTAAACAATGTCTACACGTAAGAATGCCGAGTTTCAGTCCGTTGGTCCCTCTGAGGCTGTTAGACGCAGGCTCTCCAGCGTCTCCGCAGACTCGAAGCCAACGGTTGTAGCTGGCTTTACAAGCTTAACGGTGAGCAAACGAAGTGCTGTGTCGATCGGAATCGCTGGCTTACTTTCTATTGCTCAGCCTATGTGGGCTGGTATCGCTGGAAGTGCCGTTCCCAACGAAGGCGGTTTTGAGATTGCCATCTCCATCCATGACTCTGTCTACAACACAGACTACGCTTCCCAGATCATTCCCTTCCCCGAAGGAAAGACTACCATCGAGTCTGACCAGATTGAAACTCACATTCTCGACTCTTTGCGCCAATTCTCGACCGAGCACCTTTGCAAGTTCCTTGGCGCTGGTGTCACTCTTTCTCTTCTCAAGGAGGTTAGATAGAGCACCCTATCTCCCTCAATTTGTCCATAATCTGATCGTATGTCCTTTCTAGGCCCCCAACTTGTGCACTCGCTTATGGCTCGAGATGGATATCGTGCCTATCGTGCGTATAAGCCATTCATAGATTCGCTGACAACGGATCTAAGCGTCATCATAGGTATTCAACATCAAACCATACCACACGGATAGCTTAACGCGTCCGCACATGAAGCATAGGCTGGCATCGGCGACGAACAGTATGATCAATTCCCAGCTGCAGTCCGGCTCTGAGACGCCGAAGATGCTGCTCTTCCCGGATAACAGCGGGCAGGGCCTCCAAGCAGGCGTTACGGGAAAGCTTCCGATTGTCCGAATGGTGGACGAACAGGCCGACTCTGCTGCGCGCAAGTGCCTCATGTACTTCGGGCCTAACAACAACCCTCGCCTTGTCATCGGCCCGAGGAATCAGGTCGCCGTGGACGCAGGTGGAAAGATCCATCTCATTGATGATCTCGAGGAGTACCAAAAGACAGTCGGTGCTGGCACTTGGAACGCGGTGAACAAGTTTGCGGACGAGCTGCGCGAGAAAAAGATCAAAATTGGATTCTTTTCCTCTACCCCTCAGGGCGGTATGTCGACTTCGCTAAAAATTTATTGATGAAACGGCGCTCATCTTTCTTCTGATTTCAATACAGGTGGTGTTGCTTTGGTGAGTGCTATTTATGGATGACGTCACTTCGGCATGACGCTAATCTGGGGAAATTACATAATATAGATGAGGCACGCGTTGATCAGGTTCCTGAACCTTTTAGATGTCGACGCTGCATGGTGAGTTTTCCATATTCTAAAAGTCTATTTCAATGTCTGACGTGGTCGGATTCTCCAGGTATGTGCCGAATCCCTCACCAAGCGTCTTCCGCACAACCAAGAACAACCATAACATCCTTCAGGGCGTTGCAGCCCCTGATCTGCGTCTTACAGACGATGCGAAGGCCAACTTCGACCAATGGATTTACAAAAATGGTCTGCGCTGGGTCGCGGAAGGGGGTCCGTTGGCCAAGGGTGGTGTTGATGTCGCATTCGTTGGTGAGTGTATACCGAAAGTTGCATTGGCATCCTGCTCATGCGCAGACCAGATGATCCACAAATGCCGGGTCTAATTCCCATGATCAAAAAGAATCGGCCGGAGATTCCAATTGTCTATCGCTCCCATATTGAAATTCGAAGCGACTTGACCAGCATCAAAGGCTCTCCTCAAGAGGGTGTCTGGGAATACCTTTGGAAGAATATTCAGTTGGCTGACTTGTTCATCTCTCACCCGGTGAGCAAGTTCGTGCCAAAGGATGTCCCTATGGAGAAGGTTGCTCTTCTCGGCGCTGCTACCGACTTGTGAGTCCTCCCTAATCCTGCGAGACTGGCAATTTCTTAGGAATTTTAAAGCCTTGACGGTCTCAACAAAGAGCTCGCTCCTTGGGACTCCCAGTTCTATATGGGGGAGTTCCGCAGTCTCTGTATCAAGGAGAGGATGAACGAGCTTCAATGGCCTGCCCGCGAATACATCATTCAGATTGCTCGCTTCGACCCGTCCAAGGGAATTCCGAGTGTCATTGACTCGTACGTTCGCCTTCGCAAGAGGCTTGAATCAGAGAAGATAAGCCCACAAGAAACCCCGCAATTGCTCATTTGTGGTCACGGTGCCGTCGATGACCCCGATGCTACCATCATCTATGACCAGGTGCTTGGCCTCATGCAGCATAAGGACTATGTTAAGTACTCATCTGACATAGTCGCCATGAGGTTACCGCCGAGTGATCAACGTAAATGCATTCAACCATTACATTTCTTCCTTATTGAACTGAGCATGTTATAATCCAGTCCTCAATGCATTGATGCAGAATTCCAAGATCGCTCTCCAGCTTTCTACTCGTGAGGGCTTCGAGGTTAAGGTGTCTGAGGCCCTTCACGCCGGCAAACCAGTTGTTGCCAGCCGCACTGGTGGCATTCCTCTGCAAATCGAGGACGGCAAGTCCGGTTACCTCTGCGAGCCTGGTGACAATGAAGCCGTTGCCAACCGTTTGTACGAACTGTACACGGACGACGAACTTTACTCAAAGATGAGCGAATACGCACGCACCCATGTATCCGATGAGGTCGGTACTGTCGGCAACGCCGCTGCCTGGCTGTACCTTGCGGCTGTCCTCACCCGTGGCACGAAACTGAAGCCGAATGGCGCTTGGATCAACGACCTACTCCGCGCTGATGCTGGTGAGCCATATCAGCCAGGGGAGCCGAGGCTTCCTCGCGAAGGATTGGACGTGCACGCGTAAGTGGCGTCTGATGAAGATCATGATGGGGCGAATGCTGCAAGTAACGATACAAATCACCAACCGAATGAATCTGATTGTAAATCCAGAAAAATTTGCATATCTACAAAATTCGTATATAGTAGATGCTGTTGTATGATATAGAATGTTGAACAAACTCACCCCGCATACATAGCGTTTTGATTATTGAAAATGGGTTTCATTTCTCAAGCAATCTAGCCCGGCACTATCCGGTGACTTGATCGACGTTACCTTCCAAATTAGGAATGTGATCCACTCGGTTGTCGGTTTAAAATAATATAGAAAGGGATGAGGCTTCCTTTACTGACACCACCACCTTCCTCGCAGAGCAAGCAAAATTCTGGACCAATGGACGTCGACATGCGCTCACCACCAATGCGCTTTCGAGCAGCATCAAACAAGCGTTCCCGCTCGCCAGGTTCCCCAACACCAGCAGAGAGAACGTCGGTAAGCGCGTCGCATGCCGTGTTCTTTGACGCGTCCGAGACTAAATTTGCCTGCACGAATTACTTCTGCTCAACGACGATGGCGGAACACTTCGTGTCATTCTTCTCCTTTCAGAAACGCATTATGATTGTGCCGCTGGCACAGACACCTCAAGATAATTGGGATTCGGGGCATTTGACTGCGAAACGTCGGTCCATACACGAGGATGAGTGGCTCGATCAGACACGGGGACTCTCCATACACAGTCCTGCATTGAGCATTGCAGACGACGTGGATTGCTTTGAGGATGATTTGGCAAACCGGGAGGCTCAGTTAGCATACAATGATGTTCAAATGGTGCGTATATATTTGTAATGAAGTCTCGCATCTTATGCGCTCGTCCACACAGAGTTCACAAGAGTCAGATCGTGACTCACATCCGGTAACGCGGCTACAAGAGGATACCAGGACGCATACCTTGTTTTCGTTTGCGCCAGCTCATATTCGAGATGCTGAGGTAACTACGCTTGTTACGTCCACGCGACGACAGTCAAGTACATCTGCGCGACATCAACAACTATCTGCACTGCATCTTTCACTCCCGTCTCAAGCAGACAATCAACCGCACGGATATATTCCATCCGCTCACCTGAGTGCTCCTCCTCACATCACCTTGCATCCTGCCACACCAGCGACCCCAACTGATCGAATCCGGGCTTCTGCGTTGACTTTGGTGTCACCGTCACCGGTGCCGATGGCCGTTGAGAGCTCTCCATCATCACCTTCTTCACCTAGTAATTGGAGGACCCCAGGAACAAAGAAGCGCTCCGCAGTTTCCATGGGCCCACGAGCTGATTGTGAAAAATGCCGTCTAAAAGTACCTGGCCACTGGATGCACTTTGATTAACTCAACCCTTTCCACCCATTTATACATTCTTGCACTGATTGAATCTCGCATCTGACCTCTCACACGGAAAAGCATCATGCTCAACTTATCACATCATCTAATGCAAATTCGGAACACGTTTAGCTTATTGTACGCTGATTATTGGTATCGAAGCCGCGGGGACGAGTTATTGTATCTCTGTCTTTTGTTGTCACCATCATTGAATCACTGAATTAGACTTATTGACTGTGAACATTCTCTCTAATAAGATTGGAGTTATTCATCCTCATTGGCAGAATTCGTGCCGCGGGCCTTCTTTCGAGCCTTCTTGCGTCGTCGTCGTTCTCGCTCGATCTGCTTTGCACGTTTCATATTTTCTTTGGAAAGCCCAGGGTTTGCAATTTGGTCCAGCTAGCCGGAACACTATATCAGTCGCGAAGAATATCCAATGAGATGAACATGTATAAATAAACCTTGTCTAGGAGTATCTTCCTTGCGATAACACGGTTTTGTTCAAGTGAACGCGTTTCTTGACAAGATATGCGGATGCCAGTAGGCTTATGGAGAAGCTGGACATTGTTCTGGGTTTTATTAATGGATTGTCCGCCTGGTCCGCTGCCTGCACAATATTAGTTAGATTGCGATTCTTCGCAGGGTACGCGTCAGACACACCTCTCACAAAGGACTCTTCGATATCACTTTCATCAATGACGGGCCTCTCACGGATTTGGTGAGCTCTTTTGAGAGCAGAGTAATTTAGTTTTCTTTGTGCGTTAATTGACTCTGATTCTGATTGTTCGGGTTGAAACGACGTGTCCTCCTCATCCTCAGCGATGCGTTCCGAGGCTTGTGGAATTATACCGGCATTGTCATTGGAAGCAATATTTTCTTCTTCTGAAAGAGTACTCGAGGAAGTTGCACTAATGATATTATGAGATTAGACTAAACAAAGATAAATGATGCGACAATTTACAGAACATAGCCGATGGACTGGACAAACTGGACACCCACTCACGCTTGCGATACTCTAGGTTCTCGCTTCGGTCTTGACGAGCTGCATGGCGAAGGGTTTGATTTTATTGTATCATTTGACCCGAGTTCTGTGTGTTCGTTGAACCGCAGTTCTGTACGTTGAGGAAATTTAATTCAATAAAGTCTCCTATGCACGGTAAAGACTTTCAATTATACTCACTCCAGACTCCTTGATCGTCCTGGATGGTGGGTGTCCCGTCTTCTGCATTGTCAACCTTCACTGCCTGCACAATGTTCTTCCTCAACACCTCTGCAACTTCTTGCCCCAGCTTTATGCGAGCCGCATAGGAGTTCGGGTCGGTTAAGTTCCGCCCTTCACGATAGTCATGTCGCACTTTCTCTTTGAAAGCTAGAAGTCCAAACGGATTTCGGACTGGAGTTTGAAGGAGTTGAGCTCAAGAAGACTAACCATTTAAAACACGGTCATCTCCTGTTGGAGACAGAGTTATAGTAAGACTATGTTCGTTTTCCTAGAGATAAGTACGAACCCTTGAATGTTGATGCTGCTGACCGAAAAAGTGTGCGATACGTTGCACGAGCTGATGCTCGGAGCTCGGACGATATGGACATGACCAGTCGACACAAAGTGAAGATACAAATCTACATATCGACAATGAGCACAAAAGTTGAACTTGTCCCACGGTGCGCGGGGAACGAAAAGAGCGTCACGTCTTGCATTTGACTCTGAACCTCTATGTATCAACGGTTAGTTTCTCTTCTGCTTTATCCTTGAAATGCTCAGCGACTCAACATGTGGCATTTTTGTATTTTCCCTTGATGGGCCAGACAGGGTGTCTTCCAGCAGTTTAACTCAAGCTGTTACTAGTAGGAACAACCTCGCCTGTATGGCGGACGAACCAGTGGTGACTGAACTATGTCGAGAGTGATGTTCTTTCCCCGTGACTAGCAACAAGGATACATGTGTAGTGGGGCCACATTTACCCTCGAGTAAATGTACATATACTGCCGCTATGGAAGTTTAAATCTTGCGACATATCTCCTGCTCTTCGGAATAAAGCATGACCTGAAAGTATTTATGCGACTGAGCCATTTGGTCCTCAACTGCAAGACTGTATCTCTAAGGATGAAGCCTACTTTCGCTCTATCTGCTTTATTGACCGCCGTATCTCTTGTCTCCGCTATTCCGACCTCAACAACGACGGCTGCAGCGGTGGAGAACTCGCAAATCCGGACAGACCAAGACCCTGTCTACCATCTTTATCTTCAAGATATCGGTAGGTGGCTTCGTGGGCACTCCACCCGTTAGTTCGTATGAATAATGGCATGACTAGACGGCTCGCCCATCCTTGGTCCAGAAGCAAGCTCTGGATACTTCGATATCAGCAATACCGTTCAGATCGCAAACGGCACGGGCGCCGCGCTCTTCCTCAATGTCGATATGACGCCGACGACTGACTGGAAGCCACTGACGCTGAATGAGACCGCAATCACGACAGACTGGACCATGAGCGGCGACACGATCGTCGCAGCCGGCCAGCAGAACTTCGTCGTTTGCCCAATCAGCGGGTCGGAGAACTTTAATTTATACCTCCAAACGGGAGTCAACATGCCTGATAGTACCTGCACAAATTGGATCACGTATGTGGTTGTATGCGTATTTCCTGAAGCTTTATTGAAATCGTCTTTCCTCAGAATCCACTTGCCATGTCTATGCTGAAAGCTCAAAGTGCAAGGATAATCAGGTTGCATATGCTATGTTAGCTCTGCCTATTTAGTATCTTCTTGCAGCCATTGAAATCAACTCCTTTGTTATGTGGATTTTGTGCATAAGTTCCATGGTACAAAATACTGAACCCGAATAATACTTTTTCCGGTAGACCGGAACGCCAAAAATATACAGCCGGTCACTGAATTGCGAGGGTCTTTGCTAAGATAATCAGACGACGAAACACCGGTTATAGCGCTTTTGCCGGAGCGTGTATAAGAACGCAACTTGCTCGAGATATTCGGCTTCCCCGCACTCTTTCTCCCCAATCGCAAGCAAAATGGCAGATCGTTTAAAGCAGGTTGCCTCGCACCTCACGAACTCATATCCTCAGGGTTTGCTGAAGGATGAGGTCGTAATTGTTACCGGTGCCGCTCAGGTATGTTGTGCTCACCTGCTTTACAAGAGATGCACTGAAGGGGCTCATCCATGTAGGGTATCGGACGAAGTGTCGCGATTATTGCCGCGAAAGAAGGCGCGAAGGTCATTGTTAGCGAGTAAGTAGGACAGCTATCAAGGGATAGGGTGCACTGTCAATGAATGCCACATTTTAGTCTCGATGAGGCGAAAGCCCAGAAGGTTGTAGACGAGATCAAGGCGGCAGGCGGAGACGCAATCGCCGTTGGTGGAGATGTTGGTGCGGATGACTTCCCGGAGAAGATTTTGAAGGCAACAATCTCGTATGTAGCTATATTCGAGATAAAGGTCGGTTACTCATCAGGCTCTCATGTGTTCCAGGAAGTACGGCAAAGTCAACCACATTGTGAACAACGGTAATTATATTTTAACACTCGTACAATATTCACTTACTGACAATGATACTCTATAGCTGGCTTCACTTTCGATAAGATGCTGCACACCATGCCGGACGAGTCGTGGGACGTGATCCAGAAGGTTCATGTTCGGGCTCCCTTCAGGCTCATCCGTGCAGCTGCACCTTACTTCCGTATAAAGGTGAGCACACCCGTACCTGTTAACGTAGACTCCGTGTCTCCCTTCGAATGCCATATACCCGAGTCTCATGGACTAACTGACGGACGGTCTTACTGATAATTACAGGGCGCAAACAAGGAGAACCGGTCAATAGTCAATGTTTCCTCCGTCTCCGGACTGCACGGGAATGTTGGTCAGGCTAATTACGCAGCGGCCAAGGCTGCAGTGACCGGTTTAACCAAGACTATTGCCAAGGAGTGGGGAGGATTTGGCGTACGCGCCAACACTGTCGCCTTCGGCTTTGTCCAGACTCGGTATGTTTCTGCCTTCGCATTACTATGACCCGGTCATGCTAAATAAATCCCTTTCATCCTTAGTTTAACGGCTGCTAAGGAGGCCGGCGAGAGCATCGTCATTAACGGAAAGAAGGTTGCTCTCGGTATCCCTGGCGGTGGAAAGGCGGCGGACGATGGCAAGCCTATCCCAGGCATCCCTCTTGGACGCGGTGCCACCCCAGATGAGGCTGCCAACGGAATAATCTTGTAAGTCTCAGGTCCCTTCCAGCGTCACGTCGGACAACAGCTAAGTTGTTTCGCTTCCCTAGCCTCATTTCTCCCCTTGCATCGTTCGTGACGGGCCACACTCTGGAAGTCACTGGTGGAGCTGGTATTTAAGCATGTGCGGGAGACTATTAATGCTTCCGTACAAAATAATAACGCACCTTTGCATTGTATTATTGTATCAACTCAAGGCATGGTAATGGAGGGTCTTCGTCTAATTTACTATTCGTCTCGTATTATGTCTGGTAATAAGGCTAGCAGTCAAGTATAAGAAGAAATAGGCTTGAGAAAGTCGTCTCTCCGATGCATACTCATTGATAGGAATGATTCGCCTGAGAGTGCTTGCTATGCGATTGTTGTCAATAGTGTCAATCATGTCCTAGTACTGTTCAGTACGATCCATGACGCATTGCAAGCTTTGATTGTACTGAGCTATCCAACGAGATGTCTTAAATTAACCCAGTATAGTGAACGGTGAGTAGTGAAACACGACAGTAGTCTACACGATGCTTGGATTAGCCTTTATGCGGATATCCATACTCCTTCAGTCAAGTGTCACCGTGATCTCCGTGTTTCGTAGGCCAGATAGAGAGGCGAGTGCAGCCGCATATGAAGCCACTTGTCCCCTGTCGAACGACAAGCAGTTTAATATTATAAAAGAAGCTCATGAGGGCGAGGATAAGGAGCAGAGACAGAGCAAAATTTAAGCATGTAAGCGCCTTTGTTGGTGTGTGTTTGTTCGCGCCCTTTGTGGCCGCCGCCGACTGCCCTCCGCTGCCAATGTGCGCGCTGCCGGGAGCGCAACACTCAGCTCACAATGCCCGCCTTCGACCCTGTGCGTGACGCCGTACTCAACTCCCCGACATCGCAAACACCGCACTTGCCACTGCCTCCAGCGTTGCCGACACCATCAAAGTCTCCGACGTCCTACTTCACAAACACCCCCGCTTGGGCCAGCAACAACTTCAATCCCGGTGCCGTAATACAGAGCCCGACGTCGACTCGGCGTGCAACAGACCTCTCTGTCCTCCTCAATGCCGACAACCGTGTCTCGTCCCCGACGTACCAGCGACGACCGAGCTCGAGCGGCGGCAGCATTGCGGCCGCGAGCGCGAACTCTGGCACGCCACGTCCCCGGTCTGCCCATCTTTCTCACATTTTGCAGCCCAGCGTCGACGACAGCGGTCCGTCCACCTCGTCCCACAACACAAGCCCCAGCTCCTCGCCACACTTCAGACACCGTGACATCCTTCAGCCGTCGTTGTCCCGTGCCAACGATGTCGGTCGCGCCTCTACCTCAGCGTCACCATCACTTCACCAGTTAGATCTGGCTCACCGCCCGTCGTCGTCGTCGGGCTCCATGTCAGCGCCACGGTCACCACAAACTTCGAGAGCTGTCTTATTTAATAATCCGCCACAAACCCCTTCACATCCTCTTCCTCCCAAACCTCCTTCAGTCTCCATGACTGAACCACCGAAACCGTCTCCCCTTCCATACAACCCTCGAAATCGTCGTACAGATTCTCTGTCGATTATGAAGCCTTACTCTATGGCAGAAAGAGAGTTCTACAAGAACTTAAATAAGAATCCATTACGTGCACGGAAATTAGGGAAGCGTAAATGGGAAGATGTCTCCAAGGATGACCTCAAGCAGAAAAACTATAACGAACCCGCTCCGAAACGAAGAGTGGCGAACGATGTGGGATTGGTCGTCGAACATTGTGAGTCATCTCTTTTATGCCTGGAAAACTTGAGTTAACGGGGGATTTCAGATAACCAACGGCCTGAAGTGGGCGTGACGCTTAGACAACATTCTCCTATAATCGGTTTAAAGAATTTCAATAACTGGGTTAAGTCAGTCCTCATCGCTCGCTTCGCTCATCCAGTCCTTCGCGCAGACGAAAGCAAAGATAGAAGGGCCTCCAGAGGAAATGGAAATGATGTCCAAAGGTTTCAGGGGGGTGGAGGAAAGGTGCTCGACATGGGCTGCGGAAAGGGTGGCGATCTAAACAAATGGCAGAAGGCGAAAGTAAAATTTTACGTTGGCGTAGGTGGGCAAAATCCTCTGCTCTTTCCAGGCATTAGAGCTTATTCCGTACTTAGACATCGCGGATGTTTCAATTGAACAGGCTCGTTCGCGATACATGTCCTCTGGGTCGTCACAGCAGTCAAAGAATCCTAATCGCTATGAAGCGTTTTTCGCTGCACTTGATTGTTATAGCAGTTCCCTATCCGACATCCCTGGTATCCCTCTTCCTCCCAACTATCCCGCGTTTGACGTCGTGTCGATGCAATTTTGTATGCACTACGCTTTCGAGAGTGTCCAAAAGGCCCGTCTTATGCTCGAGAACGTAACAAGGTGGCTAAGACCCGGCGGCCGATTCATTGGGACAATACCTAATGCAAAATTTCTACTGTGAGTAGAAATTCTCTGGGTGGTGAAACAAAACTTATCTTCGCTTTCTTGTGTCTTATAGAGATCGTTTAGATGCTCTTCCTCCCGATCACGACCCTAGCGATTTATCGTTTGGCAATTCAGTGTATCGCATACGTTTCGATGAACGTGAGCGCCGCCCTGTGTTCGGTCATCGATATTGGTTCTTCCTGCAAGATGCCGTAGATGATGTACCCGAATATATTGTTCAGTGGGATAATTTCGTTCAGTGAGTAATTCTGCTCTTTACTACATGAATTTCAGTTTCTCGCACTGCTTGTTGATGACCCCGTTTGCTGACTGTTTGACTTCGCCATTAGAATGGCTTCAGAATACCAGCTGCGCGTCGTGTACAAAGAAGAGTTTCACGACGTATTTGCCGAACATCATGAGCATCCTGAATTTGGACCCCTGCTTCAACGCATGAAGGTCGTTGACGCATCTGGTGAGAGTCAAATGGACGAAGATCAATGGGAGGCTGCCAGTAAGTCACAATACTGCTTTCCTGTGCAATCGGTATCTAACTGAGTGATTTCCGCAAGACATTTATATCGCATTTGCCTTCGAAAAAATATGATTCATTGGTGTCGCTTACGAGTTCTTTCTTTCCCGTAACGTTACTCCCTATTCTTTTCCGCTTACGCTTGTTCGCTCGCGCAAAGCCCTTCTCCTTCTATATGGCTTTACTTTGCTATTATATTCCACTAACTGCGCTGTCACATCCGAGTGCAAGTGTGTATCACTACGGATTAAGACAAACTGTAGTAATTCCGCTATAGACCGCTAACTAATTCCTTTTGGCGTTGATTCGTGTACAATTACGTTTCTCTCAGATTGGACACATGTACTTTGTTCGTGAAGTTCGTTGATTTAATATCACATAAAGGTGTTTAAAAAAAGCAAGGAAAACAGTATTGTCCGAAGATACAAAAGTGATGTAATGTCGTAATCAAAATGATAGCCGTACTTGTGTTGAGTAATTTACAGGAGGGATGACAGCACCTACAAAATGTGTACAATATGGAGTGTAGCAATTAAACAAGTTGATGAACGAGAGGACCCGAGGTATAGAGGTAAATGTACAAATGAATACATATGGCAGAAAGCGAAAATAGAGCACGAAGAAAAGGAGTGGCCCTCGAGTGGTTGTGTCATATTGTTTGATATGAAAGATCACTCTTGACCAAATCCGACAGTTTCTTCCACGGCAAGCGTCAGCTTGTGCTCCAGGATATTGTAGTCTGTATATGGTGGTAGATCTATCCTGTTAAAGCACGTATGGCTAGATTAAGCACAAAATAAAGTGTTCAGTTTCCTGTATGTATGGTTACCGAGGCACATGGAAGACACACCTCTTCGGCAACGCAGAGACATCACCCGACTTCTCTATAGTGAAGCGGCGAGGACCATCGGACCCTTGCAGATCCTTGAAGCCGTTGACAGGAATACGCGACGTGCCTGTTGCGAATTGCAGCAGTCTGGATTTCTTCTCTGCCGGCCATCCGCGCACAATCTTCCAGAACCATTGGATCACCTCGTCGTTCACCTCGTATCCACGATAGTCCGTGAACTTGTTCCAGTCGTCCCTATTTCATTAATTAGCACAGCAGCTAGGTGGTAGAATGTTTGATTGAGGTGGACGTACACGTCGATTTCAGACATCCCTCCGATGAGGAGCTCGAGTTCGCGTTCATCGAAGACCATAATTAGGTCCTGAGGAACGAGCTCGTTGAAGCCATTCATGAAGGCGTCAAATTGTTCTTTGACACGTTTCGAGATACGATATTCCACGACTGCGTTAACATACTCCGCCTTATTTTCCTCGGTGACAGGAATAGAGCCTCCTTTGTTACAAAGATCTATTGTGACGAGCTCGCCGAATCGCTCCTCAGTGGTCGTAAAAGTTTCATCCAATACGTCGGTAATATCATTATCACTTAGTATATGTAATGTAAGTGTGAGTTGCCATTAGGAAAGACGCGAATATACTTACAGCATCCACTTTAGTCCGCGATAGAGCTCAGCATCCACGCTCTCCAAGTCCGCCAAAGTTATCTTCTTCTTCAGTACCATCTTGTAGAAGCTTACGATGAAGTAGGCGTCCAGGAATCGGCGATGGAAAACAGCTAGTCCCGTACATCGCCCAATGAAACGGAAGTAATTCAGATGTTCAGGGTTTACACCTGATGCTGGGTTGATTTGAAGAGTGTAGTTGTCATGTGCAGAATATTCGAAGAGACAATAAAACGGATTAAACATCTCGTGAGATAGAAGGAAGAAGTATTCTCTGTTATGTAGGAATCAGACATGAATGCTCAGTGAGATGCCAGGAACACAAACCTCGATAAACCGCCATAATCCAAGCCATCTTCGCCATC
Source organism: Trichaptum fuscoviolaceum (assembly GCA_910574455.1). Classification (NCBI taxonomy): domain Eukaryota; kingdom Fungi; phylum Basidiomycota; class Agaricomycetes; order Hymenochaetales; family Trichaptaceae; genus Trichaptum; species Trichaptum fuscoviolaceum. The sequence continues at coordinate 2,127,194 of CAJSYZ010000001.1, forward strand.
AAACTTGATCATAAGCCTCTTTCGAAGCTCTGCGGGTGATTGCCTCATGATCTCCGCATAGCTGTCCTCAAAAATGTGATTTCGACGGATACGAATGGCACAATTCCCGGGCTGTGTACGCATCGCAGGTTGACTTCGGAAGTACACAAGCTTTCGGCGGAAATCGCGCTTGTATTGTGGCACATCATCGCCACAAGAAGCGGGCACTACGGAGAGCAGATCAGTACATGGTTACGAGAGAAAGAGGTGCAAGAAGGCAGCTGACATCGAGGATCATCCCAAGTCGTGGTCTTCGTGTTGTGGTCGACGAAGTAAACTCTAGAAGTTGACGTGAGCCTCATTTCCCAACCGGCAGGAAGAGGCCCAAGGTGTGAAGTCTGTGAAGTACTGGTTTGTACTTGAGGCACGTTTGGACCCTGAATAGTCTGCCTGGAGAAGTCATTCGCAGGTTAACCTCAAAGCGAATGATGAGCTCGACAATGTGGAGCTTACCTGCGTGGATCAACCCAGGTAGTTGTGCGGCTATTGTGATCTACGTAGTAAGGCCTTCCCTGAGGAGTAAAGCGCTCTTCCCATCCTGCCGGCAAACCATTGTTTGGCCTGCTCGCTGTGACTGCCACGGGGCTTACAATAGCTGCTTGTGGAGGAGCGTTGGCAGGCCAAGAACCAGAGGCGGCACGAGCGGCTGAGTTGGTAGATTCAAGCATATCATCAACCAGAATGCGCCGCCCCGCTTGCGCCCTCGCTGGTGATAATGCTACCGAGGGTAGAGCTGCATTGTTGCTAGCTTGAGGTCTATGCCATGTCGTGCTTCTAGTTTGGTGATCGACGTAGTACTTCCTCCCCATGGGATCGGTGCGAACCTCCCATCCTGGTGGCAGAGGCCCTTGTTCATCTGCAAGTTGCGGTGGTGTGGTAGGTGCTGACATGTGCTGTGATAGACGCAGTGAAGATATCAATTGCACTTGCTCTTGCGCGTGTCTTGATCAAAGTTATCCAAAACAAAGGCCTTCGCCAAGAAGACGATTGGCAGGAGAAGAAAGATGCAGACACCGAAACGTGGAGGTGAGAGGGAAAGGGAAAGGTTGCCGTCCGCACTTGATGGGACCCATGTATAGTACAGCCAGTGCCGCTGCGGCGTACACTGATCTGGCGGCATTGCCCGCAGACCCGCAACAATCACAGCCTCTTGGTTCACAACTACTGTTGTTCACTGCTTCGCCAAATACACCACAAATACGAAAACCTTCAGCATGTCTGTATCAGCGACAACACACGTTCACAGCGTAACTATGTATCTACGACGCGTCTTTCTTTGAAACCCCAAAGCTCTACAGATCAGCATCAACGGTACTACGTGTCTTCTACCCAACGCGTCAGGCCGAGCAGAGGAAATAACTCTTCGAGAGCACCGGTGACCTAGTCAACAAGATCCGTTTGCTGTGCATCAAATGCTTTCCGAACCTACATTGGGTCAGCTAGTGTTCATAGAGTTTAATGCGTGATTTACTTTTATGAAGAACTCGTCGTCATCAATAGCCCGCACTGAAGTGAGTGTGAGCGCCTTGATTACTTCAAGCATTGCGTTATGCGCTTCCAGCGTCCCAGCTGACTTTGTGAACGCGGGGGTGTGGTTGCCGCCGCCAGGCTCCGTAGGGATAGCTATTGCGGTGATGAATTTTAAAGCCGTTCAGATTGTATTCTCACTTACTATATCTTGGATGTAGCGATGGAAGAGCTGCCGCCCAAACTCGAGGTTAGCATCAACAATTCATCCATTGCATTGTGTAAGACAGAGCTAACCGTATGTCACATTCCCCTAGTCATTCATATTGAGAAGGATAAAGATTGTGGAATTAACAACTCACGAAGTCCGTCGACGCCTTCGCTTCAGCATCGGCCCAGTCCAAGCCAACTTGCGTTATCGCGTTTGAGAAATCTTGCACTATATGGGGATGAATTTGAGAGCTCTACACTATGGATGGTCATCTTACCCAGGGCAGGGTTTTGCTTCAGTTCATAATGCGGTCGGCCGACTTTGATTTCTGCCTTGCATGATGTTGCTAGAGCAGCAGCTCTACCAATACAGTGAGTACCCATCGGACAAAGGCGCGAAAACAATCTACGCACTCAAAGCAAGCTTTCAGGCGATCCCGAAGTTCGGCTACTTCTGCATATGTGGGCGCACGGACATACCACCTACACCGTTTAATTACAGACCTGAACCAACGTCCTGCAGAACATACCTCATTTTCGCGTAGTCCGGTATGACTGGAACGGGTGACGTTAGCGTTACTCTAATGGATTTCCGAGAGAATATCACCGTTTGGAGACCAGTCTTTGCCTTCCACGATACCATGGACTCGATGCGTCGGCTTTATCTGTTGGCGAAGGACACTTATACTGGAGTACACAAGGAAAGCTGCATCAAGAGCATTTATCCCTTCCCAGGGTGCTGCTGCAGCATGTGCGCTATGGTCTTTCAGGCAATGCACCGTACGATTCATTTGGACCGCACACTCACGTATGTCCATAGAACTCTACCTCAATGTCTTGAAGTGCAAGCGAGCCACTGGCGCTGGCAGTGTGGGGAAGACCTGCTGTGGGATGCGAGCTAAAACACGAGGAAACAAGATTAAACAATATTGATCTATGGCACCCACAATACGCGGCTTACATGACGCATATATCCATGTCGTCGTACGCTCCTTTCTCAAGAAGAATAACCTTTCCTGCACCTCCCTCTTCGGCTATATTCCTTTCTCCGTCAGCATCGTCCCTACGTGTTGGATAGAAATTTCTCGTACCGGGAGTACCAAGCAAGACTATCGAGCCATTGATGCCATGTTTCTGCATGGCCGCTTTCGCGGCAAGTGCAACGCCAACGCCTCCGGCTGCGATCAAATTGTGCCCACATGCGTGACCGATGCCAGGCAAAGCGTCCATCTCGGAATTTATGCCCAATACTCTACCTCCTTTGCCATGAACATACTCGGCCTTCCAGGCTGTGGAGAGTCCGGCGTAGCTTCGGGTTACCTCGAAACCTTGTGAGGCCATATAGTTGGTTAGGACCGCATGGGCGTAGCTGAAAGCAAGAAAGAGCCTCAGTCGGCGTGAATCATCCAGAGTAGAGTTGTTGCTCACTCACTTCTCGTGGAATCCTACTTCAGGGTTATCTGCGCATCGGATGCTCAGTGAGAGTGTACAACACTGGTGGATGCTTAGAAGTTCACGAACCATGGATAGCCAACGACAGAGATCGTAAATCTGAATCAATCATGCCCACGGCATCTTTAATTGTCTCAAGTACTTCAGGCCTGTAGGACGTTGGTGGACCGTTAGATAAACCATCGCGCTTGGCCTGGTATGCCGGAGGTGCTTCTACGATCTCTTCGAGTCGTTGACTGTGTTTTTTCTGTTCGGACTGGCTGGTGTGTGAACCTGCATCATCTACTTCAATAACTCTGTCCGCGGACCCTTTTCCTTTCGTGCGTTTACGTGAAAACAGAGGTTTGAGGCACGCGAAACATCCGACGTTGTCACTCATCGTCTTAGAAGGGGGCATACCACTCTCCTTTAACCGTACAGCTTATATATAGTTAACAGCAGGGCCTGTACCATGTGCACGGTTCAGTATTAGTATCATGCTCTCTATCGCTGCACCGTTTACCCAGAGTCAGATAGGTTCGAGTCAGGCACCGGTACACACGCCGATCACTGGATGCCGTTCGGCGGGAAGTTCAAGTTTCCCTTTTTCGTCACTGAAAAGCCTTCAGGTTCTTTTCTATGTAAACTCCTGGCCTTGACCGTCAGGCCAGGCTACTTAGTATATAAGTCTTACCCAGCGCAGCCTTTGCCACAGCAGACAAATACAGAAAAGTAGCCTGGCCCGGTTACGCGACCAATAACTTCCCACAGCTTCATTCTTACTTAGTAGTTCTCAAGCACGTTTAACAATGCTTCCACCCCACACATCACCTGGTCTCTGTGTTCACACTCAAATCAATGGCTATTTATTCTGCTATTCTATTATGGGTACGGTTACGTGCATTCATACTTTAGCAGCAGCTACAAAGAAGGACGATGGAAGCTCGGACCTCAACACTCCTGCCCAGAACTGTTGCTAGCTGTATCAACTCATGGACAAACAGAAGAAAGCAACTGAATTCAAGAACCAGTCTATCGATGCTATCGAGGATATCGCAAATGAACCTCTCAGGCTATCGTTGGATTTGAATGTCATTCAAGAGAACGTTGGACTTCAAGAATACGTTGAGGCGCGGAAGGGCGGTGTTTTATTGGTAAAGAAAATCTCAACTTTCGTCGATCTCACTATTCACCTGATTAAATATAGACACCAAACCTCAACAAGAAGATACGACGAAAGATTGATTGCTATGTCCTTCCCTTAATGTTCATTACTAGCGTTCTTCAGTTCCTCGACAAGACGGCTCTCAACTATGCCAATCTCTTTGGCATTCGCCCCGATCTACATCTTTCTGGAAATCAATATTCGTGGCTCGCATCCATCTTCTACCTTGGTTATCTGGTAGGGCAATTCCCTGCGTCTTACCTTTTTACCCGTTTCTCTACTGGAAGGATCCTCGGCGTTTGCACTATATTCTGGGGCGTTACAGTTCTTGCGTTTACATGGAGCAAGAGTTTTGCTGGTGCAGCTGCTTGTCGGTTCTTGTTGGGAGTATTCGAGGCACCCATCACGCCTGGTTTGACTCTAGCTGTAGGTTATTGGTGGACAAGAGAGGAGGCACCCCTTCGCTATAACTTCCTTTATTCTGCACTTGGATGGGCTGGTATCATTGGGTCACTCATGAGTACCGGTATCAGCAAGCATGGTGAACTCAGTGGTATACAAAAGTGGCAGCTCGTTTTTGTAGTTGTAAGTTCACCAGATCTCTGAGACCTTTAGCATACAAACTAATTTATACATAGCTCGGCTCACTCACGACGCTGTGGGGATTCGTCCTTCTGTTTTATCTACCGGACTCACCAGTCGATGCGAGATTCCTCACTCACGATGAGCGGCTCCTTGCAACAGCACGTGTCGCCAGAAATCAGGTCGGGTAGGTGCTTATTTCTAGTAATGTTTCATTTGACTGCTGAAGGTGAAATCTGCAGCATCAAATCAGGGAAGCTGAAGCTGTACCAGGTCAAGAGCGCATTGATTGACTTCAAGACATGGTGCATCGTCATTAGTATATTTGCTGCCGGCATTCCGTGGGTGCCTATTCCTCCCGCGTGAGATGTACATACTGAACGCAACTGGTCAGGAATGGTGTGATTTCCAACTTCTCGTAGGTCGAGACGAGGCTTCCTTACTTCGTGCAGTTTCTGACATTTCCATTTAGGACAGAGATAATCAGCAACCTAGGATTTTCAACAATCAAGACAACCCTAATGGACTGTGTTGGGAATTCTTTTCAAGTAGTAGGCCTGATGCTTGGTGGATACATAGCATCAAACTTTAAAAATAGTGAGTTCTGTCTTCTCTACACTAACGAACAGACAATAGATTTGTTATGTCATCCTTCTTTTCAGCTCGTATTTTGGTTGCTAGTGCTGGAAATATTGCATGCCTAATAGCGGCGGCCGTTCTAGCATACCTTCCGACTGATAGGACGTGGATGAGATTAGTGGCTTTCTGGTATGCGTTAAGATTCCGTCCAGCGATGTTACTCTAAACCGTTACAGGTTCACAAATCTTCAGGCAAGCTGTTGCTCTCTCAATTGTCAATGCATAGCTTTGTGAAAGTGTTTCTCAGTCCGTCAGCTTCTCTCTGGCGCTGGTAAGCAATTACACAAATTACTATCAAAGACGAGTCAATAAAGAGCATAACACTGTTTTCAGAACATGGTATCTGCAAATGTGAGTCTCCGACGTCATTGAAAACGCGAAGGTTGATGAGTAACTGATTCCACCGACGTTGGAGGACAGATGTCTGGGTGTCAGTAGATCAGGACATAGTTAATGTAGATGATTAACGTCTTTGCAGATACTAAGAAGCAAATTGTTTCAGCTTTGACCTTCATGTCTTGTGGGTGCTCAAAGCGTGGAAAGTTGAAGCTACAGATGTTTTATTCTGTTGTGTAGATTGCGTGGGCAACATAGTCGGCCCTCAATTCGTGATACAGACGCAAGCACCACGATTCTCCACTGCAACGAAGGTACGAACATGCAACTTATATGTTTGGAGCATAAACTAATACAATTTGCGAAGGCAATGATGATAGGATGTAAGAGATAAACTTCGTGCCGATGATTAACGGCTGACATCTGGCAGTTGTTGGGAAGGTGGTATTCCACGCAGCATTGGGCATATACATGCTTTTAGTGAACGCAAAGAGGGACCGCGAGCTCCTCCAACGAGGGGATGAAGTTGATTGGGAAGCTGAGAAGCGTCTTGCAGAAGAAAGGGGTATGTTAGATCAAACAGAGGTAAGATAAATATATCCGATGTTTTCCGACTATGGCGACTGACGTTCTTTGACTATAGTTCGAGAACAAGTCGATGCGATATGTACTATAAACACCTAATGAAACATGGAACTAGTACACGTGTAACATCAATGGTCTGGCATCAAAGCTTAGCACTCGCACTCCACTTTTCTAACCATTCTGTCACATCGTCCGATGACCTCTGAAGGAAAAGGTTAGTTTAGTATGTACTAGCATGTAAAGGACCAGATACGAACACTCAGCAAAGCCGCACGCGCACGGATGGTATCCACAGTCTGGTTAAGAGCAAGGTTAAATTTGGAGACATCCTTGTCCTGTTCGTACGGAATCAATTGTGTGCTAATCAGCTCATTAAAAGAAGTACACTTACCTTAAAGAAGTCTTCTACGTCCACGGCATCAGCCTCAGTAGTGAGGCCCTTGAATGAGTACTAAAGCGAGACGAGTTCAGACCAGGCAGTGGAGGTTGCCGAGTACGGTTTGACTTACGGCGATAAGATGTTGTAGCTGCGTGTTACCAGAGAAGCGCTTGTAGATCTGTATCATCGTGAGTACAAGTCATCACAACTTCGAAGGTTAAGACGCTGCACAGACCTCGTCGTAGTTGTCCTTGGTGAATTTAGCCATCCGTCTCCTAGTCAGTCTGTTGCTACCGAGGTTTGCGATGAACATGTAGAGGTCCTGGTCTCTCGCCTCCGATAAGAGGAACTTGAATGTCTCGTCAATGAGACTCTCGTCCGTTGCAGAGCACATAGCGGCACTTCGGAAGCGCGTCAACCAGAATTTAATGTGTCAAATCTTGATACACTCACATAGCAGCAGTACGTGTAGTGGGTGTCCTTGGCTTCACATAGATTTCCTTCATCGCATTGTATTCGGTCCTTCCCCCATGTCTGACGACCTGAAAGTAAACATTTAGCGAGTCACCTGTAACGGGAAGCAAGCTGTACAAACCGTTGCGTATGTGACACGCTCGATATCAGACGCAATACGTGAATCATCCCCTGTCTTTAGGAACTCATCAAATCTCTCCTTCAGCTCCTTGAGGACGCTTTAAGGACAGACGATCGGTTATTATCTCACACCTTTCCGGACAATGATCGAGTTACTTACGCAGGATCTTCGCCCGCAGCTGCACCGGATATGGCCAAGGTTCGCAATTGCTTTGTATCAGCAGAGTCCGAGTCGGCGTAATCGTAACCAAATTTCTCTACGAGCGGCGAATATAAAGACTGAGAAATGAACGTCAATGGCAGTGAAATCACATGAGAGGACGAACTACGCTCACCCTCCGGAATGATTTAAGTAGGTCCCATGTCTTGTCGTTCTCCCAGAAAATACCAGCAAGATCGCCTACATTGTCGCGGATACCTTGCCAAACAAGGACTACGGACAATGTCAGTTGGAAGCGACGCTATATACCTAACGTGATACACTTACACTCCTTCTCGTGGCGCAGTTTATCGACGAGTGTCAAAGCCGCGCTAACTTTACCGAATCCAGCGTTAGCCAGAGCAAAGACATCGTTGGTGAGACCAATGCGGTCATTAAGGGAGAAGACGGAATCTTCTTTCGCTGCCTCTGCGCCGATCTTGGACAGGCGCTCAGGTGAGTATAGTGTGCGGTCTGTTGCAAGCGTCAGGTCAAGGCAAGAATGCGAAAGTGTCTAAACTTACAAACACCAGTCGAATCGTAGTTAAGCTTGAAAGGCTTGCTAGTGTCGAGAGGGATAGTGATCTCTTTTTCTTTCAGAAGGAGCGTGTCCACTTTAAGCTTGCCATCCTCTTGCACTGTAGCAAGGTTCAAAGGAATTTGCCTGAGGAATATTTGTTCGACCAACAAAACTTTGGGAAAAAAGTAAATGTACACACCAAATAGTTTGGTTGTCTTCTTCTTTAGCAGGGCCTGTCTCCAAAAAGCGGTCTTGGCGGACGTGGATAGAGTCTTCCTTCTCCGTCACCGTTAAAACTGGGAAACCCATCTGCTCGCAGGATTTGTTATAGGAACCAAATAAATCAGATAATTGCATACCTTCGACACCCAATTATCCATCATGGTCGCAATGTCCAAGCCTAATATCAAAATGAGGAAAAGATCTGACACGATATAGAAATTTCCAACCTGCCGCTTCTCCAATTCCATTCCACAGATCCTTGCTAACACTATTGGCGTACAGGTGCTTCTTCAAGTAAATGGATACACCTCGAAGGAAAGTCTCTTCTCCAACGAAAGCGGACAACATCCTTAAGACTGGCTCTACGTTAGCTAAGGGATACAAAGGTAAGATAATCGAAACCTACCCGAACCAGCCTTCGAGTACGATAAGGCATCGAATATCTGCACGCGAATGAACCGAGGTCATGTCCTGTTAGATTTGGAGATCTTTCTAAAGAGATTCATACCTGGTTAATCTGGTTTGCATCCGGGCATTCAACTTCTATAGGATGAGACGACAGTTTTGCATCCATTTCGAGTGCTCGGTTGAGGTGCTCGTTAATGAATTCAGAATAGACCTTCCACTCCGGGAACACCCTATCGAAGTTGTGAGACAGAAGAGTTGGAGTTAATTGGTTCTACTGCTCACTTGTCTGTATATGCAAAAATGTGTCATTAGCTGTAGTAGTCAGAGTACTTTATAATTTATCACGCACCAATGATAATGACTTCACCCATCTGATGGTCGTAATGAGCTCAGCCATAACATGGTGGGTTCGAGAAGTCACATACCAAGGTGGCAAAGCCTAAATGAAAGGACAGTCAGACAGGTGCACTCTGTTGTTAAAGAGAGCCAATCGCGTACCTTCATTCAAGTATCTAAGATGCAAGATCAGAAGTCCGTACGAAAGATAGTTAATTTCACTCACAAATTGTCCCACCACGCCATAGTTGTGATGTCGCCAAACCACATATGGGCTACTTCATGGCTTTGCACAGTCGCAACCCGCTTCTGAGCGGCAACGCCGACCTTCTTAGGGTCCAAGCAGAAAGCTGTCGTCCGCCCGGTGATCAAACCCTGAATGAGGCATGTGAGCTACACGATTGAAGGTGATGAAACTTTAAGACATACCCAGTTCTCCATAGCGCCAGCGTCGAAATCACTTGCCTAAACGACTTCAACAACTGTCGATAAAAAAGGAGTGTGGAGATTTACATACAATCAGAGTGTCCAGCTTTGGTAGTGGGTATTCGACATCAAACATTTGCTCGTACAAAGGAAGAACCCGTCGCTTGATATCGAGGGCAAATTCAGCTTGCTTTATGTACTCAGATGTCGCTGAAGCTTCGTCAGAGGATGAATAAAAAAGGCACAATTATAATTTACCATAGATACGCAAAGGCCTCGTCTTGCCGCTGAGCGGGCTTACATAGGAACTCTCAATGTGCTCAAAGATTCCGTTTGCGAAAGCTACAAGGTAGGTAGACATCTAGAAGGTGCGCATATATTGAGTCTCATGAAGAGAGAAAGTAAGAAATTAACACTACCGGAGGGGTCTTATCGAATTTTGTAATTTTCCACTTCTCGGACGATCCAGCTATGATGAAATCAGATGCTATATCGAAAAAATCGACGGCAAAGGCTTACCTAGCTCGTATGGTTCTTCAGATATAGCAGGCATGTTGCTCAGATTGACCGTGCCGTCTCGTGAAATCAAAGAGATGCTGTAGGTAGCCTTGAGCAAAGGCTCATCCCAGCAAGGGAAAGCACGCCTTGCAGCTGTAGGCTGGTTAAGAGCGTTAGTAGTTGAGAAGTAAAACTTGGGTGGAGGGAAGACAGTCCCGTACCTCAAATTGCGTCAGAGCATAGTATGACTTCTTCTTTTCTTCCTCCGAGGTCGAGTAATAGTAACCCATCATGCTTCCGGTGAGCTCAGCTTCAAACTTAGCATTCAGAACGACCTTCGACCCAGCGGGCAGAGCAGACGAGAATTGTAAGACCGCGCGCTCTGACACCGGGTCAAAGGTTTGGCTTGTGGGCGCTAGCGAGGAACCAAGGGCATCAGAATGGATCGAAATGTCGTTGAGCTTTTGCTGAGAGGTGTGGAAAACAATAGTCGATGTTTCCTTCAGCACTTCGAGCCTAAGCAAAAGAAAAGGCGATTAGCACTCCGGTTTGGTTTAAAGGATCAATAACGACAACGCACTGCACCGAGACCGAACCATCAAACACCAGCTTTTCGAGATCTGTGCGAACAGTAATGTCGTAGTGCAACGGCTTGACATCCAGAGGCAGCCGGTGCTCATCGGCGGATACCTTTGGAGGTGCAGATGTTGCTGTAGGTGCCATGGACTCGAATGTGCAATATGATCTCTGGATGTTATGAAAAGGCGATGAAGACGAGAGAGAGATTGATTGATGCTGTCTGTTCGTCTGGGTTATTTGAGTGAAGGTCGCGTTATGCTTGTCCACGCGTACCGCCGCTCTGCTTGAGAGGGCCCTATTCGGAACAGGTCCGAGTCCATACTGTCTACACACAGGATTTGTGTGAAAACAACTCTTCCCTGTAGCTACCCATGCGTTCTGGAAATAATTGGTTGAGGGCTTCACAAGGTTGTGCGCGAGCGTGCGTCGGCGCAGAGAAGCAGAGAGGAAGGACATCCAGAGGGAAGCATGAGAACCTTTTTTCTTCCCGCTGCTGTTAAAATCGCGAATGCACTGCACGCGGCTAACCGAGTCAAAGCCTGTACTCAGCCAGCAACCCTCACACTCTGCAAACCCTTCCTTATGCTCAAAAACTGGCAACACACGTCGCAACGATATTGTTATCATTAGCACGGGGTCAATTACATTTCTATCAAGGGATACAGAGCAACATGTGAGTACATACGGTCATTATGTTTCAGAAACACTAGGTCAAGTCCGGTATAAAAGCCAGCGATCAAAAGCATTCTTACGTTGAGGAAGTCCTAAGAGTCCTACGAGAATGTCCACAGTCGACTAACGTGTCTTGTGCTCAAACAGAGACGATCATCCAGTCAATTTTTTGAAAAGGGAGGGCAAGCCGGCTACAAAGAGAGATTGAGGCAGATTCTTCGAAATTGTCTTCCTATCGTGAGCCTTGATACTTTGCTGCACAAAAGTACAGATTTCCCGATTGACATTTTCGACCGCTTCATACGAATTGACGAGCTTGCGGCTTGCGTTCGCGTAATCAGTCTCCAGAGAAATGAGGACGTTATAATGGCCAATACTGCTCATGCTCGGTGAGGTTCATCGTTTACGATGGCAGGGAATACGAACCTTTCAGCACGCATATCCTGAAGATCAGACATAGCTTCGTGCAGCAGACGATCCCGTGCAATGCGAATGTCGCTTCGAACTGCTCGAGACTTGTTACCAATATTCGATATAATCACCTAATGAAAGGAGGTTAGTGATGACCAACAGTCAGTTTCGGCCACAAACATCTTGTATGGAATTGATGACCTGATGGGAGATGTAAGTGAAGTATTTCACTTGTGGCAAGTTGAATGGAGAGTACACCGATAATTTCGCTCATGCCAGGTTCCTTGCTTTTGATTCCGTCAAACTCCTTTCGCACCGGGGCAACTTCATGACCAATGCGATTACCCGTAAGGCCCATTTTCTTCCGGGAAATTTCTCCATCTAGTCAAGATATCAAGAAAAAAAGCAAGCAGCCTATTCCGATCTTTATGCTTACGATAACGTTCTGTGCCCCCTTTGACTCGTTCGACCAAACCTTCAAACGACGCTGATTTATACCTGGGCTTCTCATCGAACTTGACTTTCGCCTTTGCCGATTCCAAGTTCTTTGGCCCTCTGACTCCCGCGGACAGTAAGTCACCGGTGTACCTCTGAGTCGGTGTTTCCAGGTCAATGACTAGCGATCGATCCTTCTCTTCCAGTTTCTTGGTAGGCAACGGCACCCTACTGATGTCGCCATCACTTTCCATCATATCCTCGGTCAGATCAATAAGCCTCGGTTTGGCCTTTTTGGTCGCCGTCGCTGATTTTGTCACTGCCGGCGAGCTTCCCATCACTATCGGGAGTTCTACCACTTCGTCTGATACCGGACTCAGGAGCTTTGGGTTGTCCAGTATATCCGCGACGGCTGGAAATTCATCCAATGCAAGGATATCAGTGTTGACAGTGCCTTCAAAGGCCTCGCGATGGTCTTCGAGAATTTTACCATCAGTTACATCTTCCACCATTTCTTCAAGTTCTATGGTGGCAGGGTCGGGATGGGCTATAGTCAATGTTGCACCCCTCAGGAGCACATCCTCTAACGAAGGGAGTGCACTGCCCTTCTGTTGTGCGATCATTGATTGTGGTTTGTTCACGTTCACCTTGTCGCTCTCGACGGTATCTTCTAGAGCTTTCTCAGAGACTCTGGGTTGCTTGTTATCCATCCGCTGTTCATCTATGGGGTTCTTTTGACGAGGCTTCAAGATATGTTACTATGATGTGCTTCAGTGAAAATTGCAGGTTTACCTCTAAAGGGATATTTCTGTCTTTCTCTCGCAAAGGGCCCCGTTTTCCAGTAGCTTCTTTCGGCTTGGCCACTTCTTTCACTTTTGCTTTTGTCTTAAACACGAGTTTCAGCTAGGACACAGATACTGAAGTGATCTTAACACAGATCATACCTTCAAATCCGTCTTGACTATCTTGACCGAAGGCTTGTCAGCATTTTTCACAGCTACTTTCTTGGATGCCAGCTTGAAAGCCGAGGGCGAAGACGGATGAACCGCGATGCGTACATCACTAGAAGGGATTTGTTCCCAGTCGATATCCTTCGTATTTTCCTTAGTTGCTCTACCCTGAGCTCTGTATTTCGAAGAAAGCCGTTTAGAATCACTGCCGACCTTCTCTGGGACCAAAGAGTAAGGTTTCTTTCTCTTCGGCGAAGGTGGGCATTCGATCGGGACAGTATCTTCGGCTGGCCGTTTCTTCGGGTTTGTTTTCAATTTCTTGGCAGCAGCCCCTCCATATTTGCCCTTCATCTTTGAAACTCGTGAGAGTGGCGACGAGTGGAGAGCAGGCTCAAAGGCTGCAAGCTTTGCTGCCCTCTTATTGGCGACGGGGATAGACTTGACATCTTCGTCGTTCACATTATTCTTTCCTGTGACTGCGGTTGTAGATTGTTTGCCGGAGCGTCGAGGGGACATTTTTTTGGACTCTTCATATATGCCTGTGCTTGATGTGTCATTAACTATATCCTGCACTGGCCTATCGTCGGTCTGAAATACTTGAGCGGTGTTGTCTTTACTCAAGACACTCTTTTCCGCATCAGAAGGCGTCTCCTTTACTTCCGAAATATCTTCCAATTTTCCACGAGTCTTCTTGGTTGCACGCCCATATGGCCTGCCCTTTGTATCTTTGGACGAAACTTCTTGCACTTTCTTTGTGGAGGTTGGAGTGACTGTTGTTGAATGTACTGAGGAACGCGTGGTGCGCGTAGACTTCTCGATATTTTTATCTGTTTCACTAATTGCTTGCTCTTCGTCAGAATCGATGCGACGATGCGCCACTTTTCTGAGGGCTTCACGTCTCTTCTGCTGAGTTACCTCAGTGCTCAACTCCTCGTCATTATCCTGACAATCAGAAAGTAACTGAGCTTTGTTCATCTCATTCGAAAATCGCACTCACCGCGCTGCCATTGGCTTGTAGCACTTTATCTACATTGCCTTTCTCTAATTCATCAATATCCGACAGCATCTCATCTCCATCACCGTATACGGAGATGCGAAGCTGCGTCCTAGAAGAAAGACGTCTCCCAGTACCTCCCTTCCTATCATTCCTGATGTCCTTTTCTAAAAAAAGTCCGTCAGTCATCTCTCTCAGGGAATCAGACACGGATATAGAGACTCGCCATCTGATGCCTTTCCGTCCACACTCAAATCCGTCCCAAGCACTATCTCGGTCCGTACATCGGGTGCAGCTTCAATGGTTTCTTTCACAGCATTTTCATCCAAAGCGACGTGGTCAACATTTGTAGAGCTTGCTTGCTTCGTTGGTTCGCCCAGTTCGTTCTTGTCCGGTGACATCGATTTATCGAAAGCCGAGGCGTAAACTTCGTACATAATCAGTGTCAGTCACCCATCTTCATGGATGCCGCATGAACTTACAATTTTCGACTTCTTTGACCTACATGCCATGCAATGAGAGAATTGTTTACAGCATGAAGTTGAAGTTGAAAACACAGACCTTATCGAATGAAGGCGGATCGGATTCCCATTTTGTTCCATCCGCTCGGAATTCTAATAGAGCACTTGACTCTGTTACGGAAACACGAGACCTCCGCTCTAAGGTTGCATTTTTGGCAGACCTAATTAGAACGTGCTCCTGTGTCGTACAATCAGTGCGCTAGATCAGCTGCAAACAACATGCATTAACTGACTAATTTCCTGTGGCGCAGAGCTTGAATGAATCGTTCACGGTCGCTTTCGCGAATGTTAACTAAAAGTTCAAGAGACATCGTTTCTGACGAGTGGTTCACAATCGGCTGGTCTGCTAAACTAGGGACACTGTTCAGTGTTGCAGTCACGAAGACTGATTCCCCTGCAGATATCCTTAGTAACTAAAAAAGGGAAAGCAACAGCAACATTATACCTTTTGTAACCATACTCATGCATTGGACAGTTGAGAAGTGGATCAGGAGTGATTCGTATAGTCCGTCCTAGAAATCTGTTAGATTACACAAATTTCTGAATGCCAAGACACGTGGGCTACCTCTTGCTCGACATTTACAAAGAATGTCGACCTGTCGATACAAAATCTATCGGATACGTTAGGCTGGGGATACGTGTTTCCACAGACTACAACGTCTTGAACGTCAAATGGCTGGGGGCTACTCGAGAATAAGAAAGGAAGTATGCGTAGATAGAGTGATAGCACTCACAATGATATATCGGCAGATGCAAAGATATCGAAGAGGTTTGAGGCTGTCTCTTCCCAGTCCTTCGCTGATGCGTGAACCAGGACCTTTTGAATTGACTTTGAAACCTTTGGGGTTGCAAAGGCTTTTCCAAAGACTTCCTGCACAAATTGCGTGTGCTTGTCTTTCGCAGTAGAAGATGAAGGGAGCAGACGAGCGAACAAATTCAACAGGGCTTCCAAAACAACGTAGTCTAATGCCCACAGTTTAGAACCAATGGGCTTAACTTGTACGCATATAGTCTGTCACACCTTTAGTTTTACTGATCGCGATTCCAAGCTTTACTCTAAAAACAGAGAAAGATCAGCTCAATTTGATAAACCACATGTAAGAAAACACTCGCCCTCCTAAAGTTTTCGGAGAGCGCAGTTTAGCCTGGTTAGCAGGATGCGAAGCAGATGATTCTGATAATAGCATGAATGCCTGAATGTATGTAAATATTGCGGTTATATGCGCATTGGTATTGAGTTACCGTGCTCTTCAGTGCAGCATCTAGTACTTTATTGGAACCAATCGTCCTTTCATCAAAGAAAAGGCTGCATATCGGTGCATACAGAGCACTTGCAATGGCTGCCTTTGCTGTCTCTGACAAACGATCAATATATAAACTGCTTCATGATTTAGCATGCAGCATACCTGTCACATTAGTTTCGATATAATCCTGAAAAGAGGTTTCAAATTTATCAGATTGAGAGAGCTCAATGAATGTTCGTAGCTATAGAACGCACAATCACGCCTGAAAGGAGAGAATATGCGACCTTCTCCCATCCCTCTTGAATTTCTTTCTCTAATACGGATTCTTCATCAAGACAAAGTCTCTCCGTCAACACCTTGAGAATGGTCGCGGCAGCCTTCAACGCCGTCTCAGTATAGCTAGTGTACAGTGGTATAAGAGGCGCCCGTAGGACAGATGCAAGTTTGGAAAAGGCCTCATTGGACGGACGTGAGGAATTCTATAGACGCATTAGTAAGATAGTTGATTCTATTCATCATCAATCTTCGAGAGCCATAGAACGCTGTGAATGAACAACAAGCCATAGAACGCATACCAGCAGGACTGTTGCCGAAGAGATGTTCTCTATGTTCTCTAGAACAGCTTTCTTAGTCTTCCCTTTCGCTGCAGAATTCCGTAGAGCTTGCACTGCGGCTTGAAGCTGCTCATTCATCTTCACCAAGTTCTCCGCGAGTCAAGGATGAACGCAAAAGGGAAGAAATTCTGAGTATCAAGGGTTTGTGAAGCAAACGGAGATTCAGGAGTAGACGAAGTAGACGTATCAGTTATTGTGCTAACAGTGCGATGGTTATAAACTGGTTGAAATTGCGTGTAGGCTCACGACGAAGTGGGTTGATGTGATGGAGTAAGAGAAAGTTCTTTCATTGCAATTCAGGCTTGAAATCCTGATGTGACATAACGCGATGCCACTGGCAGTGTACATGTAAATAAATAAATGTAAATAGCGCGTCGCGTCACGCTCGGACCACGCTTTCAAGTTGACAATTCACACTTCACAGTGCAAAACTTGAGTGGCGAAATACACAATTTATTCGTTATTATTCATTACATACACTATTCAAGTTACAAAGGCTAATAATGGCTGTTATACTATGCAAACGGTATCCGGTAAAAACAATACAAGGGTGAAAAAGATTGACACAAAAGGACAGAGCACCGATAGCTAATTGTGGTGGTCGTTGAGACAGCAGAGTACAGGGCACAGGAATCGAGTGATTATAAAAGCAGTTATTTTATCGTGTTCAAAGGGCGCGGGCGCACGGTGTCATTTCCGAAGTGTTGGTAAGTTGGTTTGTCCTGGAATAGACAGACTCAAATGGATAGGCTAGAGCAGCGGGGTGTGAAGTACCAAAGGGGCTTGCTAGAGCAGCGGATCCGTTATCCTCCCCCATGACCTCGGTCCGTTTGTGATATGACAGCCAAGATCCACTGCGAGGAGGAATTCCAGGGCGAGCTGGAAATCTGTTGGCTTCCGGCGATGATTTCGACTTGGTTGAAATATCCATGTCCTCATCGCATTCAAGAGAAGAGGGAGAATTAGTCGCCGTATATGACAATTCCGGAAGAACGCCTTCTGTTGGGGTTGGTGCCCATCGTCCTGGCTTGTTGCGACGCATGTCAATCATGCGTGGTGCTTCTGGGAGAGTCGGAGGTCCCTTAGAACATTGTTCAAGTGGTGTAACCGGGTTCGAACTGTCTAGAGGATGAGCTAGTGCGAACGATGCTAGGAGTGAAGGAGTGACGCTCGCTGTCACAGATCCTGGGGTGGAAGAGTCTTTTGCACCGCGGGCGTTTGGCATAAGTGAATTATTGACTGACGGGGAGGGTATGTCAACATGAAGACTGAGCATCGGTCGATTATTGGCCTGCCGACGCCTCGTCATGGAAGGCGTATCACTAATGCGGGAAGCAGGGGCACAAGTTTTCTCATGAGGTGATTGGTATGTAGCGCAAGGTATCGGTGATCCTCGAAGTTGTGACAGATAGTTCGGGTGTCCATTTTCGCAAGAAAGAACCCGAATAGGTGGATGATTCATTTCATTCGTTGGGATAGTTGTTTTGTGCGAGTTGTTACAAGACACTAGAGAATGTTGTTAGCGGTGAGCTGAGAATAAAGGCAATAATCGTTACCCGGGCCGCTCTGAGAGAGTCTAGTCATCCGGCTACGTTCAATGGATTCAATCGGTTGTGATTGACCAGTTTTCCTATTGATACAGTCTTCGATCACTTTAACATGTCTCTCGTCATGGTGACCTTCGGGAAGTCCTGTGCGCCAGGTCGATCCCAAAGGCATCGTTTCCAGTGCTGGGTTATATGGAATGAGAATGTTTAGGGTGGCATACGTGGGCATTGAAAAATACCTTCAAGAAATGCATTGTGAACATCTTCAGACCAGATATCCTGATCATGCTCTGTGGTACCGCGCGCTTTCTTCGTATCATGAGAATAGGCTGGCATTGGCGCTGTAGACTGTCTCTTCAATGAAGGTCGCGGGGTCGCGTCAGCTTCCTCATTGCGTACACTCGTCGCCTGCAAGGGACTAGGGGATACCAAGTGAGCCTCAACTTGCAGGGTCTCACAGCTCAGGTAAATTTGCTTGAAGGGAGGTAACATGGGTAACAAGATGTAGCGCAGAGAGGTGGAAAGTAAAGGTCCTTAGCGCGCGAGGGAATATGCGCGCTGATATGTTATTGGGTTTGAACGTGGGAGCTTTCTACCTCAGAAGGATCTTGTGTACCAATGTGGGCGTTCATGGGCGCCTAAAACTGCCCTGAATAGTCCACTGTTGAAGCCGCCAATGACGTCACGCGAACAGTCTACGTGACTCAGGCACACAAGACGCGTAGAAATTGATAAAGGGGAATGTTGCGATACTACATGGACTCTGCTCCCTTGTAGTCATTGATACATTATATCCTCAGGGAACCAACTAGTTAATCTGGCTTTCATATGCAATGCTGACATTTTGTTCCCAAGTCGTGTGGTGTCACTGGTGACACCTAGTTCACCTTAAGGACCAACGAGCAAGCTGCATCATCGTACGATAGACTCGGAGTCGGCTGTGTTATGGGAAAATGCAGATCACGATGAGCACACTGGCATACCTGTGAACTCATTTACTAGAGAATAAAATATCTCTTTCGGTAGTGTTGACAGTCTGTTACAAGTGTATGCGGTGTCTCTCTCAGCCATAACGCACCGAATCTTGGCATTGGGTGGTCAAAATGGAGATGCCGAAAGTTTGACTTCAACGTGAAATGGTGATGTAGTACGCAACCCACTTTCAAAGTTGTGGGGTAACCCGTCAGACGCGTGTTGACGTGTTGTTGTTGTAGTGGTACTCATCACGTGAGATTGCCATTCCAAGCACGACGCGCGAAGGACCGACCTTGCTTTACCTCTTGACTTCCAACCACCACCTTCACCAGGCTTCCGACTGCCTTCGTCTCCCCTCCCCTCAAATTTATCCTCTTGCTGTGGGATCTTCTTAAGGTCTTGAACGTACTTCAGATTAGCAAGCAACAGTAATGTCAGCCACCAAGAAGTCCAGCAAGTCTGCAGCGACAAAGAAGGCGGCTGCGCCTAACCACCCGCCTTGGGCTGATATGATCAAGGTAAACAAAAAATTCAAAAACGTCAAATTAAGGACCTGCAGAATTCTTCTCTTCATCGATGGCTTCCTTTCGTACAAACAAGCTTTTCTATCACCTCGCCTCGATTATAATCTGCACCAAGAAATTGACCCGTAGCTGACTGGAAACTTGATGATTTCCTGTATAGGAATGTATTGTTGATCACCCAGAAGAAGCAAGAAGTGGTGTATCTCGACCGCAAATCAAGAAGTTCGTATCTCCGTAGTTGACCCTAACTAAAGCTCACGAACGTGCAGGTTTGTGGAAACGAAATACAAGGTGGTTTTCGGTGCCGCTCAGACCTCCCAGCTAAATAAAGCCATTACACATGGTGCTGAGAAGGGAGTCTTTGTCCTTCCTAAAGGTGATCTTCTTAGATGCATCCATAACCACTATTAGGTATTAAATTGCAGATAGGACCCTCTGGGAAAGTGAAACTTCCTCCGAAGCGGAGCGCCGAATCAGTTGCAACTAAGGAGGTTGGTCATATTTTCAGACACTCCATGAACTCATCTAAATTATCGGATAGAACAAACCTACTGCTAAACCTGCCGCAAAGCCTGCTAAACCTGTGAAAGCCCCTGCAAAGCCAGTGGTGAAACCGAAGGCGAAACCCACAGCTGCTAAGAAGACCACTAAGACGACAACTGCTAAAGTATCATCGGCAAAATCAACTCCAGTGAAGAAGCCAGCTACCGTTAAGTCTGCAAGCAAGCCTACCGCTTCAGCGAAGAAGGCACCGGTTAAGCCAACAGCAAAAAAGGTGCCCACCAAGAAAGTAGTTGCTACTAAGAAGGCGCCCGCTAAGAAGGTAAATGATATCGCGTTTCTCTTATCTCCTTATCGCCACTAAGCGATGTCTAGGCTGCGACTACCGGACGTTCAGCTACAAAGGCAAAGACCGCCGCTTCCAAGCCCAAAGCTTCTGCCAGGAAGCCAGTGAAGACAGCTACCAAGAAGGTAATACCTTCCTCCTTGCATATTATAAGAGAGTTAATCCCAGTCTTTCATGATTTTGCAGAGCTCTACGAAGGCATAGGTTATTTAGCAATCCGTCGTTCACATCTCTTTGTTGTTCTCTATCTGTGACTCTATGTATGTATCCTGTCTGCTATGCTCGATCCCCTCCCCCTATTGGCTTCCTCAACCTTATGCGATGACCCTCATAGACAATCTTTCATGCTCGTCTTATATTTTTGCGTGTGTAAGAGATATTTATGTGGCGGAGAGAAATATAAGTTATGATGCAGTCGATCTCTAGGGAGTGTATAGTCTGTACAGTGACTATTTGGCATGAACAAGAACGTTTACCCGAGTCGTCGCACCAAAACGATAACCTGAGGGATCTCCACCGATCTCCAATTCTTCGTTGGGTCAAATATGGCTATCAGAATCAAGTGGGTTTCGACTTGCGTACTCTATGTCATGTCTTGAGAGTTGATTTTGACTCGGTGGCAGGCTCTCTGGGAGCGTACAGGATAGCGACGTGGCCACTTAGATGTACTTTAGGTTCCTGGTCACAGTCTCTGGTTTCTTTGCTTCGATTATCAATCCAGCCTCTCTTAATTATATACGTCCATACAGGTAGACATTGCTACTGTTCCAAAGCATAAGTCTTGGGCGGAAAGTGTCAAAAGTTCCTCGCTGCGACGATCACTCTCAGTGATGTGTCTCAAACCCCTCCGCCCAAAACTTGCCTTATTGGGTTGCTTTCGTTCCTCTTGTGCTCACCATCTACTTTACTTCTACTTCTACAATTTGCACGCTTTATCTGTCGGATAGAACAGTCTCGCAGTGACCTAGACAACAGACGTATATTCCGGAGTCGAAAAGCCTAAGGGTAAAGCCTGAATGCCCCCGGTGTGAGCTTCTTGTTGCTGAAACATCGATCACTTGTCTTAAGGAGGACGTATATCCCGCCAGATCACTCTTTCTCCATTGTTCGTTGTCAATAAACTTCAAGGTGCCTCTATCCTCTCCATATTGTGCTCGTCAAGTCCTCGAGCTCTGTTGAAAATATTATATTTATTTTGTCTTTGGGATTGGTATTATTAGGCACCATAGCTGACAAAGCAACTCGTGTACTTGAGGACAACTTCCGAGACTTGTGTGAGCGGGTTATTGGTTAAAGATTGATGTATACATGAAAGAAGATCTCCAGAATGAAGTGATCAAAATCAGGTAGGCAGACTATCTTGTTCTCATCCCCTTGACTTCCCCTCACTGAGAGGATTAGGTCATGAATCTACAGAAACGCCAAGAAGTCCGGTCATGATGATGGTAGAATTCCCGAGAATAAAGTGAAGGTATAAAAGGGACGAGAGAATTGAAAGTGTGACAAGAGAGAGACATCTAAAATCTCCGATTTCGTAGATAAAGGAGCTCGCTACGATCAGTCAGCAAGGGTAAACTGTGTCACAAAACACCTTCTCAGCGAAGAATGACTCGGAGTTCTTCGCAGGCAAGTTAGAGAAATACAATTCATTTAGCTTACGTCTGCTACTAGCTGCTACAATTATTTGTATATATTCACTCATAGACTAGCTGTATGATAGCAGGAAGACTAGGAAACAGAGATAAACCGATAAAGAAGATGTCAGACTTTTCCATTCTGTGCACAGCGGCAGCTTCAAGGAGAAGGGGATATCTTCAGCTTAATAAAGTCAAGATTTAAAGTAATCACACCTATTTATTATGGTATTTACAATTTCTTTAGTGAATTTAGCGGAACAAATGTCATTATTCGTGTTGTTTCATGACTTCTTGTGTAGAAAGTCCTTTTGAATCGGGATTTACTCCTAAAAAGGAAATTGCGCTAACTTGAAGTGATCGAAACTTCTAAACTTGAAGTCAATAGCTTGAGAACCAAATACACGCAAACTTATATCTTTAAAGTCGTCCGAGTCCTTCGTAATTCAACTCGAATCGATCTTTATATCTCTCCACGACCAATCTCGACTAATGACCACTTCTTTGCAATCAGATGTAACAAGGAAACGAATACGCGAAGATGCGGATGCGAACGTAGAAGTCTCCCATGTAACTAAGAGGCCCAAAATCAAACCGTCCGGCTCTGAAACGAAAGGACAGGGTGTACATGGTCCGTTAGAAGGAAATGATGTTGGTCAAGGCAAAGAATTGGATGACAGGCTTCGAACTACTTCAGACTCCGCCCGGAAAAAGTCGAAAGAAACTAGTAGGGGCAAAGCACATAAGGCTAAAGGCGCTGCGAAAGATGTAGTGTCAAGTCCAGGGAATATACCACTGGCAAAACCATCGCACAAGATAAGAAAACTGGCACCCCCAAGACCTTTTCCGACTGTCCCGACCTCCGTATCTGCTACGGGTCCCAAGTCTCAGCACAAAAAAGGGAAGAATTGGATATGCATAACTCGGAGGACAGCTTTGGGGGCTTATTTGAGACGTTGCAAAGAACTTGTCATGAAGGATGGGTACGTGCGTGTTGAGCATACTAGATGATGGGGCTAATATACATTGGAATTATAACTTGTAGATATAGGGAGCTTCATCTGTACGCCCTTGGGGCTGCAATTCCTCATCTAGCTCGTTTAGCTGTTTCGCTGCCTACCATCCTCCCGTTCGCGCCTGATGAGATCCACAGCGAGGTCGAAACTGGAACGGCAGAGCTGCACGACGAGCTAATACCAGACGACGAGGACGAAGACATTTCGATGCGTACGCGAGGGAAGTCCACAATGAGCGTCGTTATCCTCATAGGAGACAGGGAGCCCAAACCACAACCAGCCGCAACAACGAAACACTCGAAAGCATTGGACAGGCGGAAAAGGAAACGTGCGGAAGAGGCGGCGGCCACAGTCGATTCAGAGGACATGCAAGAAATCGTATTCAAAGAAGGCGACCAGGACAGTGATCTAGACTCTTAAACCTCCAACATACTACTATATACCCTCACAGAAAGAATATACCGCTCCTATAGATCGTATTTAATCATCTACCGTTGCCTCAGGATGGCCTTGCATAACGAGGTGCACTGCGTTCTTACGTTAAGACTTCTCCGTTCAAGCGTGGGCTCACGGGATTTTGAGCAATGCAAAAAGTATGTCTAATGATTGAACGAAGTCCTAAATTAATCCATCAAGAAAACTAGCTGGTGATTTCTGAGACGGGGCCGGGGAAGGTATAGTAGGAATGGCTTTGGGAATAGAAGCTGGGAGATAATCTGCAATAATAGAGTCAAAGTCGTAGGGATGTGCAGGGGCTTTGCAGAGTGACGTCAATGAGTATCTGTCTTATGAAGAAAGTAAAGGAAAACGAAACGTACGAGGAATAGTTCTCCCTCGTAAAGACCTTTGCAGTAAGGTCGAAGCGATATATCGACGAATTGCAGGTCCATCGAGAGGCTACACAGTGTGCTTAGACTGAATCCACGCAGCACAAATATTCTACATACCTTAGGTTCCTCTGCTTTCTTAGGTGAAGGTAAATCCGACTTCGTCTCCTTGTAAGTTCCCAATGGTGTTGACGCCCTCCCCAAGAAAGAAAGTACATCACCCTTCGTCAACATGCCTCTCACTCCAGTGCCCTTGATTTTATCTGCATCCTCTATGCCATTCTCGATCAACAAACGAGAAACTGAAGGGAAAAGAGGGTGCGAATGGTGAATCTGGACGTCGTGAGTAGCCTGAGATGAGGAAGACTGAACAGGCTGCGTTGGTTGGGCCTGCTCCTCCTTCTTTGGTGCAATGGCCTTAGGAGTTGATGAAGACTCTTCCCTTGGTGCTTCCAATTTGGAGATATCATCTCCTTCCTCCGCAAGCAAAGCAATAACTTTGCCTACGGGGATATTCTTGGAACCATCTTGCATCTAAGGAATTGATGTTGAAGTCATTCTTAATGAGATTAAGGAGCTTACGATGATCTTCCCCATAACGCCGTCCTCTGGTGCCTCGACATCGATGGTGGCCTTGTCGGTTTCCTTGAGAAGATATTCAGGTTCAACGGAGGTAAGACTGAATCTGCAATGGACATACCACTTCTAAGAGAACATCTCCAGCAGAGAAAGACTCTCCTTCCCTCTTCTTCCATTGCACGATGCCCCCTTCCGTCATTGTAGGTGACATAGCTGGCATTGCAAGGTTCGTGACTTCCCATCTAACAGGTGTCGCGTGCAAACCTTGGGGCGGGAGTTAGACCATGTAAGTAGGTCGGGAAGATAACATACAGCGCCGGTGTAGACGGGAACGAGATGAATGCCTCATTGGAAAGCTAGTAAAGCTCGACGACGCCTTGCAGACACGCTGCATGTTGTACAGGAGTGAAGGACACGGATAATGGCCTCAAACCTTTGGGGAATGTCTCCTGAGTATGCTATGTTTCCCACGATTAGACTATTTGGGACCCCGATACTGTAGGTCTTCCAAGTCTATTTGCAACTCATTCAATTTCATTTCGAGGACGCGCCAGTCGTATCAGACTTGCCTTTTACCTTTTCTCTCGTTCGACACGTTCAACGACACTATTTTGCATAAGGAAAGCCAAATACTTCTTATCTCTAATTGTCGAAGGCTGGCTGGAAACGTCGAATTGCTTCCAATTACGGGTCAGCATGTATTGAGCATCCGTCAAGTCTCAGACATAAAGCCGTTTTCAACAACATCGTGTCGCAGGGCCCAGGGAGATTAAGGGCCGTTCAGAAAGTAATGAGTGGGATTCATGCATGGGCTCGAGATAAAAGCTTGAAGTTCTTCTATCGTTTTGGAATGTGAGCATCATTGTCAAATGACATTGATTGCAACGCTAATATGTACACTTAGTCACTGCGCTACTCACCAGATCCGCCTTATTATCATCTCAGGATTAGTTATCACATCACTCTTCTATCCTGCTCTTGGAATTTACTCAAACTCGATATCACCCTCTCTTCCAAATTTCTCCTCTCAAATCCTCACCAGCTTTTTTGCTTCAAATGCCCGTTCACTCTCGTTCTTCGGGGATGATCTGGTTAACGTCTGGTCTGAACATGCGGCCCTACGCACCACAGAAGATTCAGTGGCAAGAGCGAGATGTGGGATGGAGAAGACTGTCCGGGTAGAAAGGGTGCTAATCTCAAGCAACACATTGGACTTCGACACTGGTGCTATAAGCCGTCAAATATTGACATCTGTCTTGGATCTGGAGAAGAGAATAGAATCTCGCATCAGAGTGGACAATCTTGATTGTTTAGCTTCTACAGCTGGGAGCTGTATTCACATCAGCCCCTTGGACCTCTGGGACCATGACGAACAGGTGTTATTGTCGGATCACGATATTATAACTACTGTGAATTCAGGCAGGGAAGTGACGGTCGACGGACTACAGGTGAAGCCATCCATGGTTTTCGCTGGCCGGGAGTCGGCGGACACCCACGGCTCTTCTATAGACTTTGCCGCCTTCCTTGCTCTCACCTACTTTTTCAACGAAGAAGACTGCAATGGCTCCGCCGGCCACAACGCATGGATAAAGGCGTTGCAAGGAGCTTCTGAAGGTATCGACGTGTCTATTAGCTCACAGGAACCCTTGTTCTCAACATTAGAGGTATGTAACTCTAACAGACTAGCCATGTATCTCTTCTCACGAAGCATCTAGTTCAATGTTGAGTTGAAGAAACCTCAGCGTATTTCATTGATCACTGTAACTTTGTACTTGTCGTACATAATTTTCTTTGTCTATTTCTCTGGCTCAATGAGACGCATGGATACGGTACACTCACGCATCGGCCTTTGCTTCACTGGGTTGGTGGAGATCCTTGTCAGCACAATAACAAGCCTCAGTGTCTGTGCTATAGGTGGTCTACGGATAACTCTCGTTCCTTGGTAAGCTATGACGTTCTGGTCTCATTATGTTACTCATTGTTAACTAGGGGTATCTTCCCGATCGTGATTGTGTTCGTAGGTGCAGAAAACATGTTCCGATTGGTGGGGTGACTTCAGTTCGCATGAAATCTGGCCGACTTTTAACACTGTTTTTGTAGGTCGACGAAGTGGTGAAAACCAAGATATCACTGCCTGTCAAAGAGAGGATTGGTATTGGGCTCAGTCGCGCTGGAACCTCGAATACGATGAAAGTAGTTACCTACAACTCTATCCTTGGAGTTATTGCTTTCTTTGCACAGGGAGCGATACGTCAATTTTGCGTATTCGCAATAGTTGTGCTTGTTGCGCATTGGTTCCTCATTCACACATTTTTCGTGGCTGTCCTCTCGATTGATATCCAAAGATTAGAGGTGACGGAATTCTTCACTTGCGAATCGCATCTGTTCTGACGTATCCTTTCAGCTTGGGGACTTGTTACGCCAAGATATTGCTATCGGTTCTTCTGGAAGTAGGACAAACGGTATTTCAGAGACTTCAGACCCGGATTCGAAGAGTAGTCAGTTAGCGAAGACTATGGGAAATTTCCAACAAATAGCCAACGGGCGAGTTGCAAGAAATGTTAGCCTTCTACTTGTAAGTTGATTCTCTCTAATTCAAAGCAGTTTATGTTGTATAACTGCTCCAAGCTCCTGGTTATCACAGCAACCCTCTATTACTCAACACTCCCTTCGCCATCGCGACAGAAGGACGAGCCAGTGTCTCGTGCTTCTATTCAACGGTCGAAGGCAGAGCAAGCAATGTTTGAATCACATTCCGACGCTCACCAGATTTGGCGCATATTCAATCCAGAGAATGACCCACTTGTACACCTTCGGATAGAACACCCAACATTGATGACCCTCGACCTTAAGCATGACGATACTACTACCAATGCGAAATGGCGTAACAGTCATAGACCTCGTCTGTCTTCTCGAACTTTCCGTTTCGTCTCCTGGATTGCCAAAGTCCTTATCCTACCAATTGGAGTAACGTTGACGGCCCTATACGGGCTGCTTCTATACCTACTGAAAGGAACTGATCGGTTAGAAATGCGTCGGGAGCACGGAGAACAAATCGACTCGGAAGTTAGTCCTATAAATGGCCATACAACATTTAAGACACTCCCTCTGGTTTTCAGGACAGATGTGGCGCACCTCGCGTCTAGTGCCGATGGTTCCTTGGTAGCATGCATCAGTTTAGAGGGTGAAGTGTATGTTTGGCTGGCAGCATCTCGACTCTACACAAAGCTCGACACTCGAGGACTCACTCTGCGATCTTTTCCGACGTCTTCATTGTCCTGTCCGATCAGTAGTTTGGCGGTCGATGAACATGGTACCACCTGCGTTGTGGGGACACCCGAGGGCGTTATCGGCGTTTGGTGTCTACAGAACGGGACTCCTACTCTTTTGTCCTCTCTATATCTTCGCGAATGCACTCACCCCGTAATACAACTAGCTGTTCACCGGTCTCAAGGAACACTATCCAGCGAATCGGAACTGAGCGATCCTTCCGAACGGATGCCGGGAGGTCCCATTTGCATTTTTTCTGTACACGAGAACAACAGAATTGTCAGATGGGTCGACGGTGTTCCCACTGATTGCAAACCGTCTTGCGGAGACGTAGTCAAAGCTCATCTAGCTCTGACCCACGAGACCGCGTACCCTTTGTGTCTGTTTGCCACAGCGGACGGCGCATTGGAAATTCTGGATACATATTGTTCATTGATCCATAAAGGCACAGTTATATTGCAGGCAGGCAGCACCCAGGACGTTGTGGTCGATGCTCATGTTTCCTTAGTCAAAGTAGAGAATATCGAGCATGCCCTTGTCACCGCAGTGACCTGCTCTGGCATAATAACGATCTCGGATGGCAATAGTGGCGAGCTAATACATTCTTTGGAAGACGGATACGGGCCCGTCAACAACATTCAGATCATACCTATGGCGCCGAAGGCGTGCAGTCAATGTGGGGAAGTGCCCCTTTGTACTTTCGCCCTTGTGCATTCCGTCGGTCATATCGTGTCCGTAGACCGTGGCATACTCGCTCGACGGTGTTCATGTCCAATGACGCAACCTATGACTTCGAAGGCAATCTCAGTGAAGGATACTCCAATGGGCAGAAGGTCGAGAAGCGGGAGCTTTGTGTCGTCGTCTGGTATGGACCAATCTTCCAGGACGCGTAGCCGGCATGCATCAGTATCATATGAAACTCTGACATCTGATGTCAGCGCCTTTCCCGTCTCTGGGCATGGTGTCCACTCCCGTCGTGGGTCTGAACGAGACCTTAGGCGCGCGAGCGAGAGGCTCGAGAAGCTGGGTTCGCAACTGATTGACGAGACCGGCGATACGGATGAAAAGCGAGGGCTTTGCGCTCCTGAAGGGTCGCGAAGGACATCGTCGGCATCCGAAACCACACCGCAGTTAGTTTGGCGCAACTTCAGACTAGTGAGGCTCCGAGAGACCACGTGCGAGCGTGGGGGCTGGGGATTGCTGGGAGGACGCAAAATTCTCGGCTTGCGAAGAAAACCTCGATCTCGCCAGTCTCAAGGAAGAGAACTAACTCCTCGACCTCAGTCGCTCTCTTCTGTCGTCCTCGATCGATGGGAAGCTTGGATAATAGACCCAGCGGCCGCCGACTCACCCATACAAGCCTCGTCTCTATCATCAGTTACGCGTTTAGATGAACATGATAGCAGGACTGATCCCGATGGCAAACATCTGTCTAGACTTGCTTTTACCAGGCTATTTCCATTGGTTGTCAAAGACTCCCTAGCTATCGCTGGCTTTGGGAACGGTGTTGGAGTTCTTGACTTTAGCTCATTGTAATTCTTGCTACATAAATTATCTAGCTACATCTGTATCATTTATACTATACATAAACTACATACTAGGGGAACCTTTCCTAACCTCGTAACCCAGTCGCTGTCGCATTTCCGGCTTACATGAATACAGTATGTATCAGAGTTAGTGGTAATCATTGATTATCATCAATGGAGAGACACTAAAGTCACAAGATTAGCTGCATTCGTTGGAGGCGGTATTGTTATTTTGCGTACTCTGAATTCGACAAAGTTTTCCACTGGAGCTCCAGTTTTGGGACTAAGAGACGTCGTCAGGAACTGCAAACCCATGACGCCCTCCGCGTCAATACGCAACGATGTCTTATTCGATGTCTGCAAGGCCTTCATAGTGCGCAAAACGTGAGATAATCTGTAGCTGTGAAATTGCACTTGCGTTCAAGCTTCCTCAACAAAGATGCGAGGAATATGCGTTACCTGAAGGACACAGTTTCTTCGCACTCAAAGGTCTCTAGGACCTCCTTGTCATTTGGATAATCCATCTTTCAAGTGTTAGAGCCACTAAATCGGTTATATAAGCGATATCGTACCTCCACTTCACCCAGAGCAGTTGGTACCCGAATTCGAAAATGAGGCCGATTTATACCCTTCGTTGTGGCGGGCACATGAGGATTGCCTATAAACGTGATTTTTTCACTAGAGGGATCTAGCTCTGAAAGCGCTTCACGGATCCAAGATGACTGAAAGAAAGCAGATGAATGTTGTTGAAGGATTCCGTTGAAGAATCTAATGTCTGAACCTTTAGAATGCACTTTAGAACTCTTCGAGGTTATTAGACTGAGTACACTTTCCAGATAGTGCATACATACAGATTATGAATATCGATAGGAAGGTCGAACTGAGGCTCAGCCTCGTAAGTAACCAGCTCGCAGGTAGTTGTAGGTCCGTTGGCACTTTCAGCACTCCACACATAAGTCAGCATGAGGCCGCTTCAACAGCCACTAGCAATAAACTCACAGAAGCAGCACGAGTGGATGGCCCTCACCCGCATAGGATATCCTCATTCCCGTCCCCTTCCCATCAGACCGAGGAAAGAAAGCGTCGATTCGACCATTTGTGTTAGCCTGATTCCTTCTCCTATTCCCGCCGCCCTGTCCGTTCGTTTGTGTGTCCCCCTCATTATCCGAGCCTTCGTTTGCTCTCTGCCATGATTGCCTAGGTGCTTTGGAGAAGCCTCCGTTCGGAGGCCCCGTGGCCGTCCCAAAGATATTCAGACATTCGAGGAGTGTGCTGAGCTGGAAGCTTATCATAGTACCGGCGCCCGGATCATCTTCATCCTCTGGCTGAACAGGGTTGTACTCAAACTCTTCGAACAATTCCTTCCGCACATACGCGGCGACTGCAGAGGTTAACTGAGAACGATTATGCTTCAAGTAAAATGTATATTTCCGCACTTCTGAATGTTCGCGCTTCCTCCGCATACACGATTAGACCGCTCTTAAGAAAGGTCAGCGTGGCCCGCTGACTTGTTGGATGGAAGCAAACGCTGCGCAGAATACTTGAGAATGCTCGAATGTCTGGCATGGTCCCCCTAAAAACCTAAATATATTGTTAATTTGCTAATTCATAGAAGCCATTCTACATACTTCTCCAGCTTGATCGTTAATGTTAGCATCTTCTGACATCATGTTGTCCGACATGATGAGCGTTGAAGGAACGAGATCTCAGGCTGTACACCAGATCTATAGACATCGTGACATTAACAGTAGCGCGTTCTGACGCGTGACGTCACGAAAATTACTAATCAAACGTTACGTAAACTATTGCCTACTGTGACTTCAAGTTCGGTCTCGCCCATGCGTTTTGACCAGTCGTAAGCGTACACTGCTGCCGCATCTCCCCTCTGCCATGAGTCCAACGCCTTCAGTGTTGCCTCGCCCCAGTCGAATGTCGCATGTTCTGCTTCGTCCGACGGCCCGTCGACAAAGACCGCCAGTCGTTCGTTGGAAGGCTGGATGAAGCCTTGCTCAACTCCGTTGCGGATCAGGTCTCGTAGGGGAGAATAGAAGGAGAGGACATTCATGATGACGATGGCTAGGATCTGAAGTTTAAGCAACGTCGTGTAAAGTCGGCATAATAGAACGCACGTTTGTTGTGGATTGCAAGCTGAGTCCAAGTGATGGCTTCTAGCACCTGCCGATTGGCTTTAAAATCTGCACCAGAATGTGCTTCAGTGCAGTCTCGCGCACCTCTTCAAATGTCCCATATCCACCAGGGAGCACTGCAAATCCGCCAGATCGCGTAGCCATCTCGAGCTTGCGCTCGTGCATAGAGTTCACGATGATCTTTTTTTGTGTCGTCCAATTGTCAACCGGCCTTTTTCTAGAGAGAAGTTCAGAACAGAACTTACTGTCTTGACCTGTAATTCAAACCATGATACAATTTCAATTCCTTGAATCTTATCAGAAAGAAACTTTTACCTTTTCATTGCCGTGTGTATGAACAGTAAGTTCTTTCCCATTTTCTATCTCAGTCGTAGTCTTCTCTTTCTCGCCCCCCGCCGCGTACATTGCATAGGGAATGACTCCCACAACCTCCCCACCTTCCTGCATGACAGTACCTGAAACGACGCCCATGATCCCTTTCGCCCCTCCTCCGTATACGAGCGGACGTTTCGCTCGTGCTAATGCCTTACCCAGCGCTACAAGTATTGTAAAGTTACCAAACATGTGAAGACACAAATACAGAACATAGACTCACAGATAGCTGCATTTTTGAACGCTTCCTGTTTCCCAAGGGAAGACGCACAAAATACGGCGACTGCATTGGATTTTTGGGTGTGGGACATACTGCAATGCTAATTCGATAAAAGGCAATTATGATGGTGACAGGACGATACTAGTTGTAGCGAGTAGTAGTAGTGGACAAAACGAGCTTGTATGCGCCGGCGGTGACTCGGACTCAGATCTTCTACAGAACGTACGCGACGCTATTTGTAGTCTTTCTCGGAGTCTCATCTCCGAACAAGGCGGCCTTCCTACTACTAGTAGTATGTATTCGAGCCATTGGTCATACATAGTGCACGAAACCCAAGTCAGTGGGCGTCACTCTACGCGTTTGTTTAGACGTCAACCCGGCATCCGTCGCCAGACCTGCTCAAGATCATCGCCGCTGTGTATGTGTGCATGTAGATTATGCCATTGATAGCAAGTAAGAACGCAAAACAAAATAATCCTGATAATTATTACCGTATGTAACATCTATTATGATACAGCTGAGGGATCACTTTCCTCATGCGCTACCTCCGTTTCGCGTTCTACAGCCTGCTGCTCTTCCGCCTGCGCTGCCTCAAGCAGCTTCTCCTCAACTGGTCGTATGGGCTCACCCTTCACGACCTTCTGGACCTCCGAGAGATCCAGAGTCTCGTACTCGACCAACGCATCTGCAAGCTGTTTCGGCAATTCAAGATCATTAGAAGAAGTCCATACCTCTGCACGGCTGTTTACGTACCCGATGTAGTTCATCCTCCTTCGTTTTTAAGATATGTTTGGCTCGCGCCTCGGATTGCTCTAAAAGCCTACAGATCTGTTGTTAGAGATCGTCTATAAGACGAATCGGGTAAAACTTACCGTTGTATTTCTGTTTCAATCACTTCACGTTTTTGAGGGCTGATCGTATTGTCATTTTCATGGTAGAACACCGGGCCGATTTTATCTGAGAAGCCAAATTGCTAATGTATGATGCGAGGCGTGAATCCTTGGTTCTATTAGCCAAGAAAATGGTATGCCACGTACCCTAACCATTGCAGACGCCGTACTTGTGGCATGACGAATGTCAGACGACGCACCGCTCGTAACGTTTTCAGGACCGTAGACTTGCAATTATCCGGTTAGATTATCCAAGCGGCGAAGTAAGGGCAGAAAATGAACACATACTAAGTTCCTCTGCAGCCCGGCCTCCCATGGACACGTCCAACGACGCGAGATATTCCTTCTTTGAGACAGATACACGGTCGTCCTCAGGCAGAAATTGAGTCTACGTGTCGCGCCCATGATCTCCGATTAGCCCCGATCAAGCTGTGGACAGAAAGAGATGCTCACCAAACCCAGAGCATGTCCCCGAGTAACACACGTAACCTTGTGTAAAGGCATCGCACCTTCGGTGTACATGGCTACAAGAGCGTGGCCACCCTATTTGGTCCATCAGTGAGCTGTGGGGATACGCTCAGAGAATAACAAGAGGGGACGTACCTCATGATACGCAGTCATTTTCTTGACCTTCGGGTCGATATAATGCGTTTTGCGCTCGGCACCCATAATAATGCGGTCCTTGGCCCATTCGAAGTGTTTCAGTGTCACTTCTTTCGCACCGTCCCTAGCCGCTTGGATAGCCGCTTGATTGACCATGTTCTGCAGGTCAGCACCAGAGAAACCGGGTGTGCCGCGTGCGAGGATCATAGGATCAACATCTGGAGGCGTGGAATGTTGAGTTGAATGCTATGTATATTTATTATAGGACAAACTTTGAGCTGTTATCACACCCCGCATGTGATGCTGGAGGATTTGAACGCGACCGCGCACGTCTGGCAAAGGAACAGCTATAATCCGATCGAAGCGACCAGGTCGCACAAGAGCTCTGCACAAGCACTGTAAGCAGATATCGCTCGTAATCACGAATGGAAAGAACTACGCACTGGTCCAAAGATTCCGGGAAGTTAGTCGCAGCGATGACGACGACGCCCTCAGTTTGCAAGAAACCGTCCATCTCGACGAGCAACTGATTTAGCGTCTACTCAATAGTCAAGTTTAGTCTTTCCTGATTTTTCCCCCTTTGTAAGAATACCCGGAAAAGACAAACCTGCTTGAGATGTTGTTGATCCCGATTGCTGCGCTTCCCGCCAATGGCATCCAATTCATCAATGAAGATGATAGCAGGTTGCTTTTTTCTTGCGGTAGCGAAGAGCTCCCGAACGCGCTTGGCGCCTACTCCAACGAAAATCTCTTCGAACTCTGAGCCGGATGCGAAGAGGAAGGGCTAACCAGTAACCAGTAGCCAGACTATTAGTACCTTCCACACCCAACATACAGAGTTACAGAAACTCACCACACCCGCCTCGCCTGCTACGGCTCTCGCCAACATAGTCTTTCCCGTTCCTGGGCTTCCAGTCAATAGTATACCCTTAGGTAATCTCCCTCCGAGCGTCGTGAAGGTTGTGGGGTCCTTAAGGAACTCAACAACTTCTTGTAGCTCCTCCTTCGCCTCGTCCACGCCGTGCACATCACTAAACTTGACGACCTTGCCTTGCATTGGCTCAAACTCTGCTGCGCGCGGACCTGTCTTGAGGAGGTTGGTGTTTTCGAGGAACAACGAGAGAGCAACAAGAATCACTGTAGAATATCGAAGGAGAAGGATACATTTGTTGATTAGATTCGCAATTAAGAGTATTGAAAACCGATAGTATGTTGCGACGTACTGAAACCGACGAGTGCAATCCAAGCTACAGACTTGATGACCTTCCTCCACATCTCCCCGCGTGCTGTTTGAACGCGGAGAGTATTAGTGAAGTTACTCTAAGAGCCAAAGAGAAAACGCACGTTCAGCAATAGTCACGTAAATCGGATTCGAGGGCCCGCCTCCGCCAGCACCAGCCAGCGCAGACATAGACATGGGTGTGCTAGTCTGCTTTGCTGATCCAACAAGGGGGCCGGTAGGAATATTGAAGGCAGGACCAGCGCTGACGTTAGCGAGCACCTTTTGTGCAATTTCCTGACTTCGAGAAAGAGGAACGCTGTCTGCTACAGACGCCGAAGAATTCTGCCCGGCACTTTGTTCGCTGGAAGGAGGCGCGGGTAGAGGATGGGCGCGAACCAATTGCTCTCTTCTCTGGACTGCCGGGTTGACACTCGTACTCAGATCAGCCTTAACGAGCGCCGAGAGATAAAGTTCAAAAGCTTCGTCCGAATGGAGGAGAGGCGACTCTGGATTCTGAAAGTAATTGTTCGTTACATTGAAAGGAGGCAAGACTAGTCATAGCACTTACGAACTCGCACATGCGTTCCCATCTACTCATAACGACCTTCCATCCTGCAGGCCTTTCAGATTGAATTAGAAGACGGAAAAGGTTTATTTGAGCATCCATATTGTTGGGATCGGCGTCTGCCTCTGCCTCTGCTTTGGTTATTTGTTGAATTGACCATAGTGATGGAACCGTTGATGATACCGACGCAAAGCGAGCTTGTGTTAACCGTGAAAGCAAGGAGAGACGAGGTTGGATTGGAGTTCGAGGAGCTCTGCTATAACATGATTGCAAAGGGATTAGACGAGGAGTTGCTGCTGCGAAGGAGAAGAGAGAACGTGATGAGCAGCGCAATAAGAAAGGGTTGTGTAGCACAGGGCGGGCAGCTCTGAGGCCAAGGCCGAGCATGTGGTGAACAGTGAGCGGGCAGCGGCGGACGACGAGCAGACCTCCTCACTGCAAAGCCTTTGAAATCAGTATGCACTACGCGGCTCCGTGGAACTTCAAGTTGTCGACTCGACGCGAAAGTCTTGAGTCGGCAGATGCCGACATCCATAAGGATCGCCGTGTTTACGCAATTGCTGTATTATGCTCCGTGCTGCCATCTTCTCGAGCACAAGACGCGCTCGCCCCCTTTCAAATCGTTCCCCCCTCCCTTTTTCTCCTACCTCCATCATCTCCCTTCAGAAACGAAAAATGGCCTCTGCGCTCAATGTCGAGCGTTTTCTTGCCGATAAGAGTACCCCGTTCTGCAGCCTTGATGTTCTAAAGTCATTTGAGCAGCTCAGGTGAGTGTTCGGTGCGCATTTAGTCCACTATCGCGTTGATCAGTACCTCGCAGCTCGAAGGAGAAGTTGTATGCGCACTACATCTCACAGGCAAGTTGGGCGGGCGCTCGCATCATCCAGGGCCAGTGGACACCCCATGCAGCTTCGCTATACGATCTCCTCATCCTCACATTCAGCGAGGGTGGCAAGCTCGGAAGACTCGAAGATCTAAAGACTAAATCCGGCGTTAGTGATGAGGACTGGGCGCATCTCCTACAATACACATCTCAGGTATATCGTTTGTGATCGAGTTCGGTCCGTCTACTCACTGTCCCACGACATGCTAGGTCTTGAGCAATCTAGTCAACTACAAGTCATTCGGTTTCACGAAGATCATCCCCCGGATCTCTCAAGAGAAGTTCGAGGATGTCGTGAAGGTCTCTACTAATGCTAATGATGCTGTCCCTCTCTGGGAGAAGGTACTGACTCGCTCCAATGCGTCAGGTAGAATCTAAAACAACCTTGTATCATTAGCTGAAGGATCACATCTATTCCACCGAGCCGGAGTCAAGCCTTTCCGTCGGAAAGCGTAGCGAGGGTCACGTGTCTAACTACTACCTCGGGGAGACAGTCTCTGACGAGGAGGTTGCAGCTGTCCAAGCTGCTGCCGAGAAAGAGGGGATCGACATCTTAAACACTCGGTACGGGCAATCTACGGTGCATATATGCGCCCATTTCTAAGCTCACTATCCTTACCAGGGTCGAGAAAGTCGACGACAAGAACTTCATTCTGCATGTTGCATCCTCCGAGGCAAAGGAAGAGAAATCAGTCAGCGTGAAGACGGGTGATGAGGAACACTTCACATTGAAAGTGAAATATGGCGATTTCGCGGATGCTTTGAAGAAGGCTGCCGAAGCCCTTGAGCAGGTTCGCATATAATTCTCCCTTGAGCATAGTCTTAGGAGCTTAATTCCCTTTCAATTGACAGGCTAAGAAGTATGCTGCGAACAAAAACCAGGAAGACATGCTGGACGGCTACATCAAATCGTAACGACCTCAGCTAGTATCTTTTCGTCCATCCTACGTCTAACCACCATTGCTTTACACAGCTTCACTAGTGGCTCCATCGAGGCACATAAAGAAGGGTCCCGCGCATGGGTTAGGGACATCGGACCCGTCGTTGAGTCGTACATCGGCTTCGTCGAGACATATGTTGACCCGTACGGCGGGCGTGCTGAGTGGGAGGGCTTCACAGCAATCGTGAACAAGGAGCTGAGCGCAAAGTATGAAGTACTCGTCAACCGCGCACCGGAATTGATCAAGTGCTTGCCGTGGGGTAAGAGCTTTGAGGTGGATGTGTTCCGTAAGCCAGATTTCACGGCGTTGGAGGTCGTTAGTTTTGCGACTGGAGGTGAATATCCAGAGTCACCGTATGCGTTGGGAATTTATTGACGATATGGCGCAGGTATTCCCGCTGGTATCAACGTAAGCTAAGCGTCATGGTACAAATTGGCATATCTGATTTCCCTGCCCCGATGTTAACAGATTCCGGTACGTAGGTTAAGTTACAAGTAGCCAGGATTTCGTATTGACATGTCATTAGAACTACTATGAGATCCGTGAACAACTCGGTTTTAAGAACGTTTCGTTGGCAGTAAGTGAATCGTCCCTTCCATTTCCCAACCCGTCTCTGATTCTTATCTCGTCAGAACATTCTCGCTGCAAAATCACCAGGTACGAAACTTGAAGCCAAATTACTGTTTAAAAAGATCAAACCTCAGCTCATTTTATTATATGTAGATGAGGAACTCACCTTCATTCACCCGGATGACGTTGCTCTGTATAATGAATGGGACTCTCGCGCCTTCGAGTTGCAAGTAGCTAACCATGAGCTACTCGGACATGGGTCAGGCAAGCTTTTCCAGGAAGATGCGAAGGGAGAAAAGAACTTCGACTTAGACAAGGTCATTAACCCCTTGACTGGGAAGCCTGTGTACGTTACACAAACCCTTGTGCGCAGAAAATGAGCTGGCCGCTGATGTAGTGAGATAGCACTTCGTGGTACAAACCGGGGCAGACACCCGACTCCGTCCTCGGCGAGGTTTCTTCGTCCATGGAGGAGTGCCGTGCGGAGACTGCAGCGCTTTTCTGTACGCCAAATTCCCTATATGCACTATCTATTGGCTAACTTATCACTTCCTGTTTTCCGCAGTGGTCAGCAACCCCGAGATCTTGAAGATCTTCAATGTGCGTCTAATCCACTCATCCTCGAGGTTGCATGTGGACTGAATATTGTAACAGTACACAACAGAAAAGGATGTTGAAGAGATTCAGTACGTCACCTTCTTGCTTATGGCGCGCATGGGCCTTCGTGCGTTAGAATTTTACGACCCGAAGACCAAGAAACACGGACAAGCGCACATGCAAGCTCGGTCAGTACCACAGCTTTCCTGCCTCCCTTTTTCTATCTGAAGTGTCATGTTTACCCTTCTGCATTCAGAATGGGTATCACGCAGTTCCTCGTCAAATCCGGCATCGCTAAACTCGAGGAAGTGCGCAGCACAGAAGGTGTCCTGGAGAATGTCTACATCCGGGTGGACAGGGACAAAGTCCTGAAGGAGGGACGTGATGTCGTCGGCAAGTTGCTCGTCGACCTACAGGTCCGCAAGAGCACGGCTGATGGTGCAGGCGCTCGGGAGTTCTACACTGATCTAACTACGCCTCTTGAGGGCTGGGATGGCGAGATTCGGGATCTAGTTTTGAAGAAGAAACAGGTTTGTGCACATACATAAGAGCCTTCTTACTTACTACTGACCAAATGTTTCTCATACTTCAGCCTCGGAAGCAGTTTGTTCAGGTGCGCATATCTATACCATTGGTGAGACACGTTGACTAAATCTCAATAAATTGCAGCCAAACACGTTCGTTGAAAACGATGAGGTTACTATGAAGGAGTACCCTTTGACAGCAGAAGGTGTCATCGAGAGCTTTATCGAGAGAAAGTTGTAGTTCTTAGGTTCGAGAAACTTATATCTTACACACATCCGTCTTGATTGTTCAATTTACTCGTGGATGTACATATTGAAAAAGGTCAGATGTATCTAAAAACCAGTGTATATGTATGCAAGTACTAGCAAAGTTACCGATGATGATGCTACAGTAAATGTTATAATAAGATGAAGATGGATAGATAATTTGAAGAACTGAATGTCATGAAGGAGAATAAATGCAATAAGTTATTTCAACAGAAAATGCATCCCTGGTCCATGGTCCGTAATCTGTAGTCTAGGGAAAAGTATGAATCAGATGGTCTCTCGTATTATCGCCACCACTACAGTCGCACTGCAGCAAGAGGGGGTTTAGCACTAAGCATTCAATTCAGCAAACCCGAGAAGCTTACTCATCTACTTTCTGTAACCTCCGCGTCAGAAATAGCCTGATAATGAAGCGATTATTGACACTTACCCCTCCTTTGAACTTCACACCAGCACGAGCCGCGGCATCTGCAGTGATTCATCAGCAATGCCAATTTGTATAATTGATCCAACGCACTTTCAAAAGGGCTAATTCGCTTCTGATTCACCATACATGTTCGGGAGTACTGAACTAATCGGTCTGCTATGTCTTGAGCTTGAGTCTCTTCCGGACCCCCTTGCCGGCTTACTAGGGAGCATAGTTGCGCAAGCTCTGACGAAAAGACGTTGTCTGACACGCCATCCGTCTTCGGACATACAATTTAAGCCCATCAAAACAAATGGATTAATATGAAACTCACATATGCCAATATGATATCCCCATCTCGTAGCTTTGTCTCGTACGTGTCTGCTTCTCGGGGCGAATCAACGTATGCGGAGTCGAACTTCTTATTCTTCAAAGGTAACTTTGATAATTGTCTAAAGATTGTCGTTGAGAATGCTGAGTAACTCAATGAAAGTAATCGCAGACTTTGGGCAATTGAAATAATGAGTCTGTGCAGCCTGCTT
Source organism: Trichaptum fuscoviolaceum (assembly GCA_910574455.1). Classification (NCBI taxonomy): domain Eukaryota; kingdom Fungi; phylum Basidiomycota; class Agaricomycetes; order Hymenochaetales; family Trichaptaceae; genus Trichaptum; species Trichaptum fuscoviolaceum. The sequence continues at coordinate 2,167,144 of CAJSYZ010000001.1, forward strand.
GTAAAAGACGTTCGAAGATCGTATAATACTAAACCCACTGTCGCCTAGGCTTTACAAGATGGTGAGTTACCTTGGAAATGTGAGAAAAACAGTCAAGCATACTTTGCAGCCCTCAATATACCGTTTGACGTATTAATGTTGATTATACACGCAGTACTCGAACCTATGGAGATCATGGGGCATTGTCAGAGACCACTCACGAGTTGAAGCATTTCAGACATATGAAACTCACCTGCTTCCACCGTCTTCTCCCTTAAGACACCTCCATGCGCAAGCTCTAAGCAGTCTATAGGAGTCATTTCCCATCCCTCCACCTGTTCTCGTTCTTCGTAATTATTAAGTGGATCTATCTCTGGTTCTCCGGCCCATGCGTTCTTCGAATAGCGATGCGCATGGTACATTAACGCTTGAGAAAAGAGCGCCGGGTCCACTCCCACATCTATCCATCCGCCAACGCCGTCTGCCACGCCAAATGATAGACCCTTTGAGAAGTCAGCCATTGGGACTTTGTGAGAAGTATATATATCGTACAGTACGTACAGAGTCTTCGCGCATCTGATAGGAAGGTAAATGATAAGTCTGTAGCTTCGTTCGTTTACATTCTTCCTTACCTGTTGAACATAGAAAAAGTCTTCCCCCGGACTTTGACTAGGGAATGCTTTCGGCCATGTAACCATCTCCTTTTTCCATCGCGCGATGTCGCTCCCTTCAGGGAATTCCTTCACTGGCTGTCTTCGATGCTTGGGTAACTTATATTCAGCTGGCTTTCCTGCAAAACTAGCCCCGATGATAACCTTGTACGGCCTAGGTGTTGTCGACATCATTCGCCGACAAGGAGATACTCGCATTCTTGCAACATGCCTTGCCATTGTTGCTGTCCTCGATAGCGATAGTTGGAAAAGAGACATGATGGCGGCACAAAGGAAAGATGAAAGAAAAAGCGAGAAAACGAAAAAGCTTCCGTATCTCCGCTGTACCGAGCTTAGTAAATGACGCGCTCACCGAGTCGCGCGGTCTCACGTCACGGCGGTCACGCGACCACTGATATATTTACTGACTAAGCGTTCAGAATTTCCATTTTTTCCGTCCGAAATTGATAGATAACGCCCAGAGGGGCCAGCTTTTTGCTGGCAATACCCGAACACCTCTGGGCGTTTAATTATTGTGTCAACCAATTCATATCTAAAATCAAATATAAGAGTCTTAATATCACTTGTATTGCTGTGTCTATCTGATAGTTGCTTATACAAAGACTGTAAGTTTCACACAATTAGTATCAGAATGAGTTCTATTCTCTTATATTCTACTGTACAATAGTTATTTTGCCAGCAAACGTCTCGAGGAGCAGCAAGCCGTCGGCGTACCGACCGCGCTGGGCCAAGACACCGAAGGAAGGCGATGAATGAATTGTAATGGCTGAGCCCGAGCGAGTACGCGATGGCGCCTGCGCGGTATTCCAGATTGAGCACCCGGTCGAGAAGGTACGACACGGTCTCGTCGAACTCCTCCTTAGGCGGCTTGATTGGGGCGCGGTGTGCGTAGCGAAGGCTCCAAAGCGTGCGCGGCAACTGTATCCCGCTCTAGCATCTGATCGAACCACGCGAGGGCCGAGTGTATGTCATCGCTCCGTATAAACCCGGTTATGAAGGTAGTATAGAGCGCTGTGCAGCCTGTGCAGAGAGGGGGAACATTGGCCGGGCCGAACAGAACGCTTGCTTTCGTGTCCATCATTTCCTCGAGAAGTGCGATTGCCTTCAAGGCCTGTTTCGCCTGGAAATAGGCCTCAACCATCATTATCCACACGAGCATTTGCGCCGCACGCGCCTGCCCAGGGCGTACGTCGTCGCTAAGGATGTGAGTCGAAATATCCTCGACGCCTTCTGCAACATCCCAGGACACGCGACCCTCGGCCGAGGCTAAACGGAACTCCGTGAACACGTCTTGTGCTGATTCTATGTCGCCGGTCGACACGTAGGTACCCAGGAGGGGGAAATATCACATCGCATCGGGTTGGAAAAGGGGGATGTCTTCGATATGGGTCCAGATACGAATTGCAGCGTCGACATGGCCAAAAGCGCATAACAATGAAGGTGAACGTGATAGATCCCCTTACCAAGTGGTAAACTCCTCTCTTTACCGTCACAATAGATGCTCTGGGTAGCTTCGAATATCAACAATGCTGAGCCAAAGTTATCTTCCTTACGAAGAAATTGAATCTGCTCCAATTCCGGGAAATCCAACGAGCCTCTCTTGGCATTGCATTTACGCCATCTTTGCCGCCATTCAAGCTGACCGATGACTCGTTCGACCTCCTTGTGACGCTCGTACAATGCCAGAATCGTTGTCTTGTAGGTGCGAACATTGGGCGTAATCTGACGAGTGAGCATCTCATTGTACGTCTCCAGCATAATGGTACTCGGTTGTCCTAGAACAAGACGAGAGAAGTAAGCCGAGGGCCATTTCGTATTCGCGCACATTCGGGGATGGGTGGGACGTGCGAAGGTTCATCACCTCTGCTAGAATGCGTGAGGGATCATGCGTTTTCCGCGCAGCCTCGAGCCACTCGAAGACCGAGACGTTGACGGGTTCGCCAGCATTGTCAATAGCGTCCTCAGAAGCAGGCGGCGCTGGTGAGAACAATGTTTGTGGGGCGCTGGGGTCTGTCGGTAAGCCAGGTGCGAAGGCAGAATCGATTGATACAATTGGTTGAGGTGCCAATTCGAGCGATTCAAGAGACTCAAGCTCAGACTTAGTCATGTTCAAGTTATCTACATAAGCTACTAGTACCAAATAAGGCAGGTACCGCTAAGGTACCCGAGCTATGCACAGAAATACCTTGTTATTGGAGGTGTCTCGGAAGAGAAGACACATAAAGAAGAGAAATCCAGACCTTAGCGACTGGTAGGCACGTGAGTGCAAACTTTTTGCTTTTGAAAAGCGTAACATTTAGCCCGCTAGAACCCTCAACACCTAAGGGTGTTCGGGAATTTAAACATGTATTGTTATTACATGTCAGATTAGAACAGCAGAGGCCGTCGTAGATAAATGCTAGAGATGAAAGTATTGCAACAGAAAGCGAGTCTAGAGCGAATAACGAGCGTGTGAGTTCCATTGTCCTGGGGTAAAACGCAATCGTCTGGGGTATGAGACTGCGAAAGGATGACTATGATCGTGTCTTCATTAAATACTATTGCACAATGAACAGTTGAGCGTGATGTGGTCTCGGAATAGCACGGCTAGCATACAATGTCAGTCAATTGTTACCATTCCTAAAATTAGTTTTACTCACGCAGGGCAATCAAAGCAGCGAAGAATGCAAAGACAAGGACGTAAACAGTGCCGTACTTGAGAATCTAAGGTTATGATTAGCAAAGCAAAAGCATGAGTAGTAGAGGGAGAACTTACCATCCAACGACGCTGCCTCTTGACCTTGGTCGAGAAGAGTGGTGGTCTGATTTGCTTTGATGGACGGAGCCATACTGGAGAGGAATCAGACTAAATTTTTCTCAGCAAGAAGAACCACTTACAAAGCATCGTGGAATGCAACCGATCAACGAAGGGCATGAGGAGGGGAGGTGTTATTATGAACATAAGAAGATGCCCAAGGATGAAGTCCGAGCTCCACAACGACATCTCAACGATTTTGACAATGAATTCTCGAGCAGGCTGAGACATGGCGTACGAGCCGAGCCCACGACCATGCCAACGACCTGTCCACCATGCACGGTTGGACTCTTCATGTTGTAGTTCACGCGAAAGGAATACTGCGATAAGGAACTTCATTACTGCTCTCTGAATAGCAATAATCGCGATTAGACCGAGCACGGCGTGGGATGCATCCCAGAGTTCAAGGAACCACTGTGAATTAGAGGAATCAATAAAGGAAAAGTAAAGAAGACGAGTGATGATAACTCACAAAGAACTCGAAGAAAGCAACAGCTCCGATCAACGACAGGACATGGGCAATGGCTGCCATAGTGGTTGCGAACTTTGTACAGCAACCTTCTAGCACTGGTCCAAGGAAAAGCGATATCATAAATAACGCCAATAGAACTGTGGCATTCCAGACCATCGGTCCAATGGCAACAATAGCAATGCGAACGAGACCACTGGGAGGCTGCTTTCCGTTTACCGGGAAGGATTTAACAAACATGTAGGCGATGATGAAAATTGCGGCCATAAAGATAGGACTGATGACTTCCCCGAAGATGACAGTCTTCCAACGTGCACGGGGCGTATCACCTCCTGAACCCTTTTCCGTTGGATGTCCCAGTTTCTTCTTCTTGTATCCAGTGATCATTGTTCTCGAAAGCCTACAGTATCCATACCAACTGCTCTTCGATGTTTTAGTATTCCCTCGGCACATCCAACGCAGGAATTCCCGGTAATCAATAATGAAGTCTGAAAACGCGAATTGATGCGGGTTGAACACGAACGGCGCAATGCAAAGCGATAATACCGAGAACCAGAAGTAAATCAAATGCGGAATCCAGACAGTGATTGTAGCATAAAGTAGCATGATCAACGTCCTCATACCCATATAGATGCTCGGGCCAGCGAAGCGCGAGTAGAGAATATTGAAAGGAGTTCGACTTGTAGCAAATCCACGGCCTGTGGCAATGTACCTCGCTCCACCCAACGATAAATTGCTCAGAATTGACTGAGAATAAATCTGAGTTGAAAAGACTTCAAAAATTGGTGACAGCGAAAGGAAATGCTTTGCGAGACGAATCAGCGCCGAGCCGGTTCCACGCTCCACCAGTTCTAAGTCATCATCAATATAACATAGTCTAGATATTGATAAGGTAGCACATACCCTGCAAGAATAGAGGCAAGAAAGCCACGAAGAAGACCAAGAAGATTGATACGATACTGCGCTTGATCCATGCGAAGGCCGGTTCAAGATTGTAGCAGCCACCTTGCCCCGCGATAGGATTTCCTTGGGAGTCAACCTTACAAATGGCCAGCTGCTTGTTTAGAGTGCCGAGGAAGACCACTGATTTATCATTAACATGCTGATCTTCAGAATGAACTGAAATCAACTCACATGTGATCATAAATGTCCGGACGGATAATATGACGAGAATATTGTTGATATGGAAGCCCGGGTGACCGTAGTAGAACGTGAGGAAGCGGTCAATAGGCAATTGAGTACCAAGATAATAATACTCTCGACTGAGCATTTGTTCACCCATGCCAGATCCAATCTTCGTTTGGAAGTTCAAGATTGTACCGAACCCAAGGTCACGACCTTTACCGCACTGATAATACTCAGAGTGTTTAATCCGTCCACCACGCCCAAAGGCATTCATACCCGCAAAAATATCTTCGTTCAAATGAAGACCCTTTTGCGCCTTCGAGACACCTCCTCGGGTATTCATGAATAAAGCATTCAAAAAATCAGGATGTCCGTAATGCAGCTTTCCTCCTATCCATGCTAAAGCACGAGCAGTCATGGTACCGAATGTCTGTTCCTTTCCAGCAGCGATGTCGCCAAGAATACCAATATTTTCCGAGAAAATGTACTCGCGAGTGCCGACAATGGCAACGGGAGATTTCTTGAACTCCTTGTGGCCCCATTGCGCATATGGACTTTGACTTGAGACCGAATATTCCTCGAATTCACCCAGAATATTGCGGATTTTAATGCACTCTTCCAGATAATTATCTTGGTTTGCATCGATAAGCTGCAAGTACTCGCCACGATAGAAAACAATCGCATGATTCTGGTTATCGGACTTTCCATCACCAAGGATGGGATTTCCAGGGAGTTCGATACGAAATTTCGGTTTGCGCCTGCCTGTCTTCTCGTCAACCTCGGAATGGCCGTCAATGAGAGCAGAGAAAAGTCTAGGTTCTCCTCCCTTCTGCTTCGGGGCCTCCTCGTCGAGGTATGCAATCTGAAGATCCGGGTACGCGCGCAGCAGGAATTCGGCATTCTCTATCTCCTGGACATTGAATTTCGAGTAACGCTGCATAGAGATACAGAAGCGGAATTTGCGGCGAGCCATGCGCTCTAACTCGCGCTCGAGTCTATCAGTATTGCCACTGAACAATTGGACAACTTCTGGGTTCTCCACACGATAAAGAAGCTTGATTGCTTTGGAATAGTTCATCATGCCGGAAACTGTGCGGTACAGAGTTTGGGCCCGCAAGGACGCCCAGATACGGGTTCGGAGAGTGTATTCTGGGGATGCAGTCTTGAAACCGATGCAGTAGAACGGAAGATCATCGGTTCTTGCACTCTTTTCATCATGAGAACCACCGAAAGGACTACCAGAACCGAAAGCGGGCGACTCTTCAGCAAGAATCTTTGTGTCCTTAACGAAGTTGTCCCATTCCACCGGATGGAGCTGTTTCAAGTATTCGAGCATCGTTACGCGCGTATTTGTGTCATCCTCGCGAATGATTTCCCGCAAACTCAAAAGAATCTTTTCGGAGTAGTGCGGAACAAGAACAGTGAACGTCGGCATAGCATCGACAGGTAGAGGTTCAGGCACCGCGGTCGTTAATGAAGATGCGAAAAACGAAATTCGACGTTCCGCTTCTCCACCGGGAGGGAAGAAGCCACCGGCGTCCTGATTGGTGAAGAAGGGAGGGGCACGTAGTGTACGTCTGCCATCCGGTCCATCGACTTGGTGATAAAGAAGGCGTTGGACATGATCGATGGATAGCAAATGCTCGCGGTACATAGATATTATGATAGCGTTCCAAATTTGAGAGACGAGAACCTGAGATTAGGCATTAGTGATTATAGTTATTGAGCACGATGGGTAGTCTCACCTTTGGTTTATACTTCACTTCCATCTCAGCCGTTGCTAATAGCTTTGCGTAGATCCTCTTAGGCATCCGAGTGAAAACGTCCTTCCAAGGTGTCCAGATTGATAGACCAAGCGCAAATGAACGTCCAATACTGAACACAACAACCCAGATGATGTACCATAGGTATGTGTCCAAGAAGAACAAGATCAAGTCCATGAGATACATGATAGCCAATGTAAACGGCACTTGATTTTTGCACAACGCTGACCCAAAGAACTTATCATTGCAACCCTGTACCTTCGTCCTGACCATGACTGCGATTGGACCGCTGAAAGAGCTCGTCAAAAAGAAGTACGACTCAACAAATTTGCAGCCGAAAATGAGGAACCACATAGTTATGGAAGCGAGGCGCGCCTTTCGCTCCAGGTCCGGATACGACGCAGTAAACGTTTGACTGGCCATGTATTTCCTCGCCTTTCCAGCAACGCGATCACCGAACATGCGACCCGATGGTATGATGGCGAACAGCAGTGTGGCAACGACGGAGATAAAGAATTGAACGATACTGATGATTAACGGAACCTGACTCTTCGTAGCCGAGGTGTCGATGATGGCAATATAAAACGTCGGGCCAGCAGTCAAAGCAAGGACAACCAGCAAGAAAAGCAAGCGGCGAGTGAGATGTGAAGCGTTGTGCCATGTCGTTGGAATGTATGCAAATTCGGCTAACGTGGCGGCAATCATGATGGAGGTGGACACCGCTCCTCCCAAGGCAGTTGCAGACCATGTCATAGGAGCAGAAGGGAATTGTTTTAACTTGGGGGCGTAAACCTTCGGCGAGTTGTATGCAGTGTAGAACCAGAAGAAACCGATATGTAGGATCCATATACGGTTGAAGTTAACCAACAGATGGAATATTGAGCGCTTCTCGAAGTAAGTCTTGAAGAAGACCTTATTCCAATCGATACGTTCGAACTTCATGAACCGTTGAGCAGGCGGAATGTCCACAAGACGAGTCTAATTCTTCTGTCAGCAATCAAAATCATAATGCATAGGCGTGTATTGCTCACCTTGTCGGTTAGAACGATGCGAGCTAAGCCTTCCGGATACCAGAAGAGCTGATTGACATCATCATAACCAATGATCTCGTCGTGGTCTCTTTCTCTCCTAACAAACTTCCCATCCACTTGCTCGTATCCTTGGTCGCGAAGGAACCGGTATATAGGCTTGATGACGGCGTGGAGGTACAAGCCCTCCGGAACAGGATCCACTCGGTTTTGGCATTCCGGTGATCGGTAATAGTCGTCGGCACACTTGAAGATGAAGCACATGCACTCAGACATGAAGCGCACGTTACCACCTTCACCCCAGCATAGCAAATAGAGTGCAATCTGCCGCAACCGATCGTATTGGCTCATACTGTTCATGGCGTGTCGCCAACGATCTAGTGCATTGTTCAATGATTTCTCCCCGGAAGTTTTGGCAGACTTGGCGCCTCGGACTGTTTTAAGTCGTTGTAATCCAGGGTTTTGCGTTTGGCCAACCGCATCGTCAAGATTAAGTTGGGCCGCAAAGTACCATTTGCGATAGTTCGCATGTTGACCACCAATGTAATCAGCGTGAAGGGTAAGCAATGCTTGATTTGGGCTCATTCGAGAAGCACGGCTGTCAAGGAGCGTCATTGTGAAGTCATACATATTCCGCATCGAGTCCCTCTGGAAGCCAAATTTCTGAGTCAAGTCGAGAAATATATCTTCAATTTCTCTGTAGATCCATAGCTGTCAGCAAAAGAACATGACGAAGATATGAAAGATTTCATGAGAAGTTTCATTAACTACGCGCCACTATGGGTGCCCACGCGTATATCAAATCACACTTCTGGGAAGGGCTAGCCGACCATCTCACAGTCCGCATATCCCCACGAGATAGCTAAAATCTGAAAAGTGATAGAGAGACAACTCACTCAGTGGACATAGGAATTTGTTTGTCTGCAGTCCATGCAGGATAAGGGTCCTTCGAGCCTCTGGGTCCTGGCATTTCGGAGTAGTTGCTAACTCCAGAAGGATACATGGGTCCAGTATGCGAGTCGACAGAGCCCTCATAGTGATTGCTATAGACATCCACCTCTGATTCATTATCGCCACGAACTGTTGATGAAAACGGTATAAGCACAGAGTAAGGGGGGTACGAAGGGAAGAAGATGTACCAAAAGGGTCATTCGCGAGACTCGTCGTACTGTTCACCGACTGATACGGGTCCCGACGTTCGTAAACACTTCCTGCATCAGACTCCGCATCATAAGGCCTTCCTGGCTGTTGATAGAACTCTTGCGGGCTCGAAAACGGATTGCGAGGGTTACCAGGAAGCCCGTAACCAGGCCTGCCGGACATTATGGAAAATCAAAAGGACGTTAAGACTGAACTTCGTCGTATAAATGTTGGATATGTTGGATATAAATGAAAGAGGGGAAAGAGTGGAAGGATGCAAGGACTAGCCGTTGCGTCGAGGCCCGTGGTTGTTTGCAGCAGCGGACAATGAGGGCGGCGCTGTTGAGCGTGGATTGTGAAGAGGCAGAATGGAGACGACCAAATCCTTGTCGTCGAGAAGAAGCACACGCGACTCACCCTAAAGTTAATTTCTTAATCCGGAAATTAAACTCTCACGCCGCCTTCAAGTTGATGATGCCACCGCTGATCTTCCACCGATCCTCGCCACGACTCCCACGAGCTCACTACCATCAGTTTCGTTCGACGTTCAACTTGCGACACGCTGCAGTGCCATGCACCGGCGATCAGCTACTGACACCGTTGATCTTCGGATTAGAGGATGTCCATTTGCTAAATATGATTTATATGCGTATGTATAAACTACCGCTCAAATTATTCACTTCAACTCGACAGTCTAAAGAATAGAGGGTTTATCTTAATAAAAGGGATAAAAAGTCCTACAGATAGCTTGATATCATGAATTACTTCCGAACTCACAGAAAAGCATTAATCAAAGGGTACCTGCCTTATGAAGAGGTGAAAGCTCAAACGTGTTACTGCAAGAGCTCACCCAACTTGGTAAGGAAGACCATGCTACGGGACGGAAGAAATAAGTAAGATTTCTTCCACAAAGGACAAAGGTATTCGAGTCGTATGATCTTGCCGGTGAACGGGTGCAAGACACGCGTCCAAACGAATTACGGTCGCATAAATCAGAGACAGTTTTTCCGAAGGCTAATGACTTTTGCAAAGCTCTATTTTACATCATCACCGTAAGCTATAGTCAATGAGCTATCCGAAGAATGACAAGAGTCCGAGGCCCGAGGAGCGTGTAATATAACCGCCGAAGAATATTTAGTGAGCCAACAATAGGACGTTAAAGATGAATGTTGGCGAAGCAATCATCTTTCGAGACTAATATTGTCTCTCATACTGAGAGTGGACGTAGCAACCCAAATCAACATGAAGGAGGAACCTATAGGTGTACATGATTATAGTGATATGCATTAAATCCGATTGAATCAATAGAGGACTCTCACATACCAGCTTGAAGAAGCGCTGTTCACTTTCGATGATACCAAACATAGAATAATCACAATTAATAAAGATTCCAAACCAATTATCAAGCAGTTGATGATAGCAGCATTACAAAAAAGACGGAGCAACTTATCGAGGATACGTACAACAGGACCAACAGATATAGCAGATAAACAGACAGAATGCGAGAAGATGATGCCAGTATGTTTCACTTCGGCTGATTTTCTCGAGCTTGTTGCTTCACTCTCCGTCTATAATGCGAAAATAGTCAGAGAGAAAATGCGATCAGATAGAATGTCTATGGCTCACTCATAAGCGTTTCTATCATTCCTATCAGTGAACAAAAGTTAGAGCTAATCTGGAAGACATCGAAGAGGCATTTGTTTCTCACTTAAACATTGTATAAGCATCACTTTGAGCAGGATCATTGACATTCGGGTCTGTCAAAAGGTCTTGGATACCTAGCAAAATCTGTTTCCAAGTTGGGTCAGCAGAACGTACTGAGATTGAAGTCGGTGAACGAACCTGTTTAATCGTGATTGCGGGCTTCCACGATTTCTCCTCGTCAAGAATTGATAGACAGACGGTTCCCGACGGATATACGTTAGGGTGGAAAAGCGGCGGAGTGAACTTGCCTATCAAACCAGTTAAATCATTATTATCATGAATTCGGTAAGCGCTCACATTTCGGCGGCTTGGTAGGGTAATCTTCAAGCGAAGCAGGACCATTTGTCAGAGAAGTCTTCATATTACAACGCCAGCGTACCTTCGGGGAATATCATGATAAGTTTGTACACTCCACCTTCCCAAGCTGTCTGTTACGATCGATCAGGTTGTGAGCTGAGGCGACTGCAATGTGAAACCATACACCCGCTTTGCCCGGAATTCCGACTTCCCATTCCATCAAGTTCATAGAGCCATCAGAGGATTTTGAAGGTCGCGCATAAAAGCCCTGATTGCAATGGTATATGTTGTGTGACGGTCAAATAGAGATCAGCTAGCATCTTAAAGAGACTCTGAGTGTGCCATACAAATGGATGGTCCTTCCTCCATTGCTTGCGCTCTTCGGCCAGTCGAGTACGGCAGATTCCAGCCATCTATCGCGTTACCCAAGAAGATCTCAAAGTTCAATAAGTGTTAACGCTAAGACTTGCGCGCAATGGACGTTATAGCGTTTAGTCGCGAATGCGAGGCCTTGATTGGACTCTTGGAGGTTAGCGCAAGTGTGGGAATAACGTTCTTGATGGGGACGTTAGTACTATTTGGTTCAAATGATTCTGACAAATAAGTGATTGCTCGCTTGAAACGACAAGTCCGGAGGGAGGACAACGGCAGGGACACTGAAGCGAAACGAACGTTGCCCGCAAGGCATCCTCTTTTCTCCTCCTCGACCTCCCCGTAGCCACGCTTCCTACGCGTGCGTCATTCCTCTGATACTTAGGCGAAGTCCTACTTATCGATTATTGCTTCAGCGACATCTTCAGCTCTCCTCGCTACCTTGTTTGCATTTCCCCTTGCTCCTGCGTTCTCCACCGACGTTTTATCTTTGCTTTCGCCTTTTCGTTCTTGTGCATAATCTCCTCTTGCTGCTCTATTGCTTGGGACGCTGCTGGCCTTACGTTTCCACCGACACTCGTTTCTCTCTTCTGACTCACAGTCGTAACTCGTAATTTTCACAGTCGAGACCCCGTCTTTCAAGCAATCTGCGCGACATGGCATCCGAACGGTCACCTCATCATACTCCGTTGGGCATCCGAATAGGCGATTCGGAAAGTAATAGACAGATAGACGTGTCGCAAATTCCCCTGCCACGAACCGCTAGCTCAGCGCATAGCAATCCAAATAATGCAGGTCGTGGACGCAGTGGCTCAATCCAATCGCATTCTGCAACACACACACCCTCGGCAGGGCACGCGCCTCGATCTCCACCGTACAATGTAACTTCATTTGCAGCTGCTTCGTCATCGGGTGTCTACCCCGCATCGCCTCCTCAGCCGATGAGCACAACACATGCAGGTGGAATTCAGCCTTCAGCATCGTTTTTTCACCCCTCTCGACCCAATCACTATACAGACTTCAACAACACTAATGTTGCATATCTCCCTGGCTACAACACCAATTATCCTTCTTTACCATTAACATCGACGGTCCGCTCAACTGCCGCTCCGAATACAAGCGAGAACCGACCAGAGTCCACGGGTTCAGACAGCTTTGCTCAACAATCCTTTACGACTGATGAGTTTGGAACGGGTATGGGATCAAGAGACCGTGGGCCACCAAATATGGGCACTGTGGGCGGGAACAGCACGCTCGCTCGCAGCTTCTCAACTAAAGTGAGCCGGGAGCCCTTGCTTCCAATTGGTCAGAAGGCAAAAACGAAGGTCTCCTCGCGACCCAGTGTAAGCAGTACACCGGGGAGCAGAATACCCGGACTTGGCGGCCATACGCGAAAGAAGAGCGAGAACGGTAGTGGCGGGAGTGGAAGCGGCGGGAGTTCTGGCGGTGGCGTGGGCCGGGTGCGCACGAGCCTGGAGAAGTTCATTCGGCGGACGCTGAGTGGCGACGCGGGGATGTCTGCAACCTCAATTATCAAGGAGTCTCCGCTTCCAACAAACATTGAGGGTATCGAAACACAAGAGCGTGGCCCAAGCGGCCAATACATTGAATTCGCTGGTCCTGATTCTGCAGTCGAAGATGACGGCACAATGAATATCACACACAATGCTATGGGTATGGGCCCGTTCGCCAGTAGAAGAGGGAACACGCCGCATCAACGACGCTTCCCTGTATTCAATCCTATTCCCCCTAAAGGCACTTCTGCTTCGGAGGTACCCATGTTATCCGGATCTGGGAAGCTTGTGCGTAATTACCAGCTGCATCGCTCGCAGAATGTGTTCTTCTTTAAGGGCATACTGGTGACCGGCGGTGACAGTCCGTGGCCGTTCATCGCTACTCTCTTCATTGTGCTTGGCTTAGCTGGTACATGGTCTGGGACCACTGCTGTCTGGTGGTGGAAGAATGAGAGTCCAGCAGTATCCATCATTGGCGCTTACATGAGTCTTCTGACAATCGTTAATATGTTTGCAACAGTAAGCATCGAGGTGAACTCTGGAAGCTATTTTACAGTCATGCTGACGAATGTTCATATAGGCACTTAGGGATCCCGGTATACTTCCTCGCAATCTTGACCCCGATCCACCCTACAACACTCCGACTGAAGACGGAGGTCGCGTCCCTCTCCCGAGAGATTTAAAAGTTCGGTCCGGTGTGTGAGTGATCTGCGTTCTGTCTTGATAAGTGTTCATTTAACTAAATCCTGATCACATCCGTCGTGCTTTGTTTTTGCAATGATGAAAAAACTTAAAGGGTTCGGATAAAGTACTGCCAGACATGCCGGATATATCGACCTCCGAGATCAAGTCACTGTAGAATGGTAAGAATATTTTGAGGATTTTATCACTTGATGACATTCAAGTAACAACATTAACCAATTGAATTAGTGTGATAATTGTGTCGACAGCTGCGACCACCATTGTCAATGGTTGAATAACTGTGTCGGGCGGCGAAACTATACGTCCTTTATCGTGTGCCTGGCATCTGCGGTAAGTTGTGGCACCGCCACTTGAGTTGACGTCAATCTGTGTTCCTGATCGTGCTGTATGCTGACATAATTGCCAATTAATCAGACATTGACCGCGTGCCTGTTCATATGCACTTCCGCCTTACACCTTGTCATCCAAGCACACCGAGAACATTTGAGCGCCGGTGCGTCCCTCCGCAAAGGCGCGGGCAGCGCGGTCGTCTTCATTGTATCTGCGATCCTCGTATGGCCTGTCGGGGGCTTGCTCGGGTACCATACGCGGGTAAGTCGCATTACATGTTGTTTGTCCGTGCACATCATGGCTCACAAACACATGGCATATGACAGCTTCTATTACTGAACCTTACGACGATTGAGCAAGTAAGCTGTCTCCTTAAATGGAAGAAGATTCCTCGTTCTGACCCGTATGACATTAGATTCGCAACTCAGCACAGAAGGCCATTGTCATGGGTCCTCTTCCTCCCAACCCATTTGCATTCTCAAGCTGGCGACATAATCTGGCAGAGATGCTTTGTCGACCACAGGGGATGTCATGGTTGTCCGCGTCGGAGCTTGCGACCGAAGACAAACGAGAACCTAATCCAGGGTCCGAGATTGGATCGGCAAATGGGGCAGGGGAAGAAAACCGGAAGGAAGCCTGAGAGCTTTCCGAAGTTCTTGTTTCCCGTTTCTCTCTTTTTTATTATTTCTATTTTTCTCGACTGCAGTATGTATGTTGTAGGCCACAGGGTAATCGATATTACGAGTGTCCGTGTGGAAGAAGGTTTGATGTGTCCGATATGATATATCGATCTGATGACATGACGTGTCCTGCCTCGTGCCGCAGCGTTGCCGAGATGCCGGGTATGGAATAAGGCGGACTTGCCGAAGATGGCAAGTATGGCACGGAATGGCAGGAGAGCCGCTTAAGGTTTGTGCCTTCCAGTTTAGGCGGAGCTTGAACTCGGCTACAGCTCGTGTGTGCCGCGGCGCCGTTCTCCTTTGTTTGTCTCCCCCCCGTTTGCGTTCAACCTGCAGCATCCCCGCCTCCGTCCATCCACCGCGGCCGTCAGCGTCGTGCGCAGCGACGAGAAACAGAGAGTCGCCAGCGCGAAGAAAAGACGCTGGATAGCGAGTTTAGCCGCAAGAAAGAGAACAGTGCGAGTGTTCGGGGTGCCGCCAGAGGGTCGTAATCTGGCTGAGCTTATTCATCAGGCCATTGCGCGCCGAACACAGTCCCCCTCGAGAGCAATCCCAGGTTCAAGTACAGCTGGTCTGCAGTCGCAATGAGCACCCAACAGTCGCGGGAAGCGTCCACGTCGCCCCCCCAGCCAAGCAAGGCGCTGCACGACAAGGCGGCACCGGACGCGGCGCAAGACACCAACGGTGTGTATACTCCGCATATTCCACTCGTTTCGGAATTACTCAATTCGATATGTCTCCCGGAATATATTTTGTCACATAATGTCTTGCATTTTTCGTTTTGTTTTCGTGTTTTCGGATATGCACCGCCTATGCGACCGACGGTTTAATCTTGTCCTTAATCCATATTCATAACAGCCGCCCCTTCAGCGCAGGGCACCCAGCAGCAGGCGCACCCTTCCGCTGCTACCACCACCACTCCCGCGAACAAGCCGCCCACGCCCAGCACGGCCAGTGCTCCCCCCGCCGCAGCGCGCAAGTCGGCAGCCCGTGCCCAGAGACAGGCGGCTGGCTCGGCCAACAACTCCTCGACCACCAGCAGAGCACGCCGACAGTCGGCACAGGCGGCCAACAACACGCCTGCTCCTACTGCTAATATCGCACCCGCACCTGCGCCGTCACCTGCACCGCAGACGCAGGCACACGCGCAGCCGCAGCCGCCCCCGCCCCCGCCTCCCCATCAATACACTCTGCCACCGCCGATCCAGTACCAGCACCCTGCTCCGCCACCCCCGCACCCGCAGGCCAGGATGAATCCCCCCTTCCCCGTCAATGGCTCGCCGTACACGCACTCGCATCCACCGCCGGCCCCCTACCATCCCCCCGGCCCGCATAACGGTGTAGCACACGCTCCTCCGCCGCCCTACGGGTACCATCCTATGCAGCATTATCCCACTCATCAGTACCACCCGTACCCGAACTATCCTCCGTATGCGACTATGGGATATTCGCCGCCTCCACCGCCTCCTCAAGCTCACCCTCCCCAGCAGCACCCTAGCCCTACAGAGCCACCCGCCCCTAGTCCCGCTCCATCTGCGTCAGCAACGAAGAGGAAGCGAAAGGGGACCTCCGATTCAGCCAAGGGAAAGAGTGCCGACCGAGTTTCTGATGCGGAGGAGTCTGGTAAATGTTACAATATATTCCTTCGAGGTGCCGTACAACTTACCGCTCTTACTTGCAGCCATCGACATGCACAAGAAGCGCACTAAGACTCAGCGCGCCTGCGATAGTTGCCGCACTAGGAAGATCAGGTCAGGATCCTCCGTCAGGCACACCCTTCTTTAGGCATAGCTGACCAGTTGCTTCTCCCGTTCCCCCTTCTCGTTATTTATGCAGGTGCGATGTGCTCACCGATTTGGATCCCCCTGTCTGTCAGCACTGCAAGCAGTATGGCTTCGAGTGCACATTCTTCCTACCGATAACAGAGACCCGGTTCAAGAAGAAGCGCCTCGAGGAAGATAATGTCGTTGTCACTTCTGGCAGCAGTAAGGACAAAACTGCCGAGCCAGACGGTGCGCAACCGTCTCCGAAGCCAGAGACTACTCGTAATGTTCGCATAGATGGTAAGCAACAGTCTCACTTCTCTTTCTATCGACCAAGGTGTTTGGGAGAAGAACAGGTGAAATATGTGCATAAGGTCGAAAAGATATATTCTTCATGAGACACTTGGTGTCGAAAAGTTCTTCTCCTGCCTGGTCGAATGAACCTGACGCTCACGCTGCCGGGTCCCACAGGGCCTACTTCAATGACTCATCTCCTCCACTCAACAGCGACGGTGCCGCAGCGAGCCTATCACCTCTACGATCAACGCTATCATCACGTGTGGGAAGTCAGCAAAACGGGCGACGGTTTGATACAGGTACTGGAGCCGACTGATGATGATGCTCCAGCCGTGAAACAGATCGATCTGCGTGTCGAGCGAGATGTCATCGAGAAGCTCATCAACTCGTATTTCACTGAGATAGCTCCGCTTGTTCCAATCATCACGCAGGCCGAGTTTCTCGCTCTGTCGGACCCATCACCTCCCCCAATTCTACTTTACTCCATCTGCCTCGTTGCGTCGTGCAAGCGAGATGTACCCCAGGCAGTCTTCGAATCCTTACGGACTGCAGTAAATGACGTTATCAAAAGCGAGGATGTTCTCAGCACTGCGAATATCGTCAATGTGCAATCTCTGTTGATCCTCTGCCAATGTGCCGATGTCCATTCCCAACACGTTCCTAACGCGCTTTCGGCACTTTGGGTTCGTTTGGGCACGGCTATTCGTATGGTAAGTGTATATACATATGCACTAAATCTCAGTTATCCTGATGGCTCTGTCGTCTAGGCTCAAGACCTTGGCTTACACCGAGCAGAAGCAGTAAAACAAAATATCGAAAGGAGACGTCGAGTCTGGGGTGCTTGTGTTATCAGCGACAGATGGTTTGTCTTATCCGCATTTATCCGATGTCTGAAGTTTTCAGTTTACATTTTTATACAGGACAAGTCTAACTTATGGCCACCCGTTCATGATTGATGTCGAAGATTGCGATGCTCGACTACCGTCCTCGGGCGATCCAAATGACCACTATACTGACGAATTGCTTCGTCTCAGTCTCATCCTCGGTCGTGTACTAAAAACTATATACAGGTAAGTAAACATTGTGTTTGCTTCTATGTAAATTCTCAGTGTTCTATCACGTAGTCCTTCTGGTCTTTCTCACGCAACTGACGACCAACTTTACAAATTACTGGACGAGATGAAAGAATGGCAAACAAATCTCCCTGACGACCTAAAATTCCGTGGCCCTCAGAGTCCTCGAAGTGCTGGGCTCCTTCACCTCCTTTTTTCCTCTGTATCAATGATCTTCTGGCGTGTTTTCATGCGGATTTCATACTCGTGCCCTGCTCACTTGAAGTTTGGACTTACCATTGATCAGTGGACAGGGTTAGTACAGATGACGGGTGATTCCATTGATTGGCTTGATGCCAATGAAGACCTGTATGATGTTTGGATGCTAGTCGCCTATGCGGCAACATCTTGCGCGCTGGTTCAGGTGCGTAACATCGGCTTTGGTTCTTAGATGAATTGTTATGGTGAATGATACTCGCCAATACTGAACAAATACCGCATTCTATGTTTGGATCGCTCGAACATGCAGTATCACACATGGGCTCGTCGCAAAGATATGAACGCACAGGAAAAACTTCGGAAACTTCGCGATTGCGTAAGACGTTGGGAGGCTAGCCTACAACCAGAACACATGTCGACTAGGAGAAAGGCCGGTGTCACCGCAGCTTTGAAGTTATTGTTACCATTGACGCTAACTTATCGTTTAGACTGCGGAGATTATCACCCTGCTGTATGAGACAACGCAAGGTCCTCCTGTTCAACTTGATGAACCTGCTGCACTCAATCCAACGGGTGGAGTCATTCGCAAGGTTCAGGCAAACTATAAAGGTCTGAAGTATCAAAAGGACACAACAAGACCAGGCGGTGGTGTTTTCATCGCGCACGGCAAGGCGAAGGAGGGCGATTATTCCAACATGCCAGAAGGAACGGTGATAATAAATCATGGAGTTTCTGATGAAGAATCAGAAGGTGAGGACTCGGCGGCTGAGGTGTCCTCCATTATTCATCCCACCAATGATTCCGCTCGTTCTTCTACCCAATCCTTGCCCTCCGGCGCTGGCTTTGGCTCGCTACCTTCTCCGCATACGTCTTCGTCTGCTGCCCGTGGCGGCGACGTCGATGTTAAAATGGGGGACGCTGTCGCTGCTGACATTGCCTCTCGACGAATGATGTCGGGTCGTATGATGCCATCAACGATTGTGACTTCAGGAGCTGCTCGAGCTGCCGCGGCCGGCGGGTCTCCTCCAGGCTCAGCCACTTCGATGATCAACTACACACCGCTGTCCGGTCAAGCTTCCGGAAGCTTCGCGAACGTCAACCCAACGCTCAACATGAGTGGTTCTTCGGACGTTCAGGTCTTGAATCTCCTCGACGTTCCACAACAGCCTAGCACGCTGCAACAATTCGCAGTGACCGACAGCGGCTTGCTTGAAGGTTTACCGGGAAGCATGTTTGATTGGCGTAAGGCTCGGTCTTTGAGTTCATTATGGAAGCTCGCTGATGTGCTATCTGTTTTTTTTTCTCAATATATAGCGCAATGGGAGCACTTCTTTGCCCGTTTCAGCTCGCAGGGTGATCCGAACGCCATGGCTGCGTACGCACAAGCGCAGGCCCATGCGCAGGCCCGACACGATCAACAAATAGATCCATCAGTGGCACAACAGCATTGACAGTCACTTCCTTTGTTTCATGCCATTTGCTCGACTATAGAGTATAACAGCTTGTTTCTACCCCCTCACTGACTAATGCTCTTCTAAAAGTTGAATAGTCCCAGTTTTCAGCTCTAATCCAGTGTTGACGATTTCCGCGCTTCCTTTTTTCTTCTTGAATCACTGTATCGTTGCGATGTTTATTCCCCTTTACGATCGTATAAGTTAAATCATATCTGTAGACACGTGTGTGCATTCCTGTTTGTCCTTATGCCGTGAAATGTTATGGTCAATGGGAACCAACCTGTCATCGCCGCCCGTAGGTTCCCCCCTTGATTATTGTGTGTGTATGTATGTATGTGTGTGTCCATAAAGGAAGTAACTAAATTACAGTTTGGGGTCCAAACGTGACTTCTTCAAAACTTAATGGTGTCCGATATTTGCAAAAAATCATATATTCATTAAGAATGGGGAAATAGAAGTACGAAGATCATGATCTTTCCGCTTTGAATCGGGAAACCCTCGCCCCTTTCCCGTTTGCTGCCTTTTGCTGATCTGGATCGATGCCACCTGCTCTAACCGATTCTCTGACTTCCCCTAAAACAGGACTGGAGTGTAATCCCTTGCTAGCGGTGGAGCTGGGTGGGGGGAATGAAGGTGAATCAACTATCATAGTTGATAGGATCGCTGGATCTTGCGGCACCGGAGGGGAAGAGCACGAGGCTCGTTGCTATTTTATTGGGGTCAGCATTCAATGAAAGTGATCTTAGCAGCAAAAGCTGTTTGACATACCGAGGGAGCAATTGGTGGAACAGAGACAACAGTCGGAAGTTTTTTGAACGGCTTTGTTGTTTGGGTCGTCCCCCCTCTTATTCCCTGATCTGCGATGGGCTGGCTATTGCTTGGGGATGCTCTTCTCTCGGTCACGCCGGACAACACAGACGACGAAGGACTATTAACTGGAAGGCGACTAGTCGATGCGACGGGAGGAACGGAAAGGTGTCCCGTAGGACCAGAGGGGAGCGCAGATGATTTATGTTGTATAGTGCGATCTAAAAGGAACTTCGATTTTTTTGGTCCAGACGGTGTTGGTGATGCTTTCGGTAAAGCTTCAGTACTACTGGGCGTATTTGGATTCCCGTCTCCATTGCTCGCTTCCGTGTCCTTGTCCTTCCTGGTAGATGTAACATTTGGCGGAAAATCGATGTCTTCGAATGAGATGGGTACACCGGATTTCAGAAGGGCCAACATGCGCCGTCTGTTCTCATCGTTCTCGTCTTCGGACGCACTTTCACCCGGTTCCCCACCGACGAGCTTCCCATCGCTTAGCTTGCCCGTACGTACTGATCTCTTTATTGCGTGCGACTCCCCGGAGGGGAGCACGGACGGTCCCAGCGAGACTAACGTACTGGTGTTGTCCGCTGATACCGCAGCGGAATGCCGCGATGCCTTGAACTTTGATACATTTGATTTCGGGGGCTTTGAAGACAGAGTAGCCTCCAAAGGAACTTCCTGCATAAACCATCAAGGTCAATATTTAGACGTCCGTTTTTTCTGCGGACAAGATTTGGGATAAAGTTCTTACCGGTTGATCCCATTCGTTTTCACCGGTGAATGCATGGGATGACATCGCCTGGTATGCTTCAGCACCGATAGTGCCCCGCATCTTAAGGTACTCGAGAGCTATTTCTCGCTGCAGTCGGGCTTGCGAGAAGTCGAATTCATCTTCTTCATCTTTATCGTTACTCGAGCCGGCTGAGTCGCTTGAGTCGCTGTCACTCTGCATGTATGCTCCAGAATTGAGAACAGAGACTTCGTCATCCGCTTCTTCCTCTGTGCCTTGAACATCTTGATCGGATTCATCGTCTGAGTCCCGAATCACTGGGGCTACGAGACCTTCCGAGCCAGGTACACGCTCTACGACGTCCAGCTTTAATGGCTGTCTTGCTATGTCGGTCGCTCTTAAGCGGACTCTACTAAGATCTCCCTTCAGAGAGCCAACTGAGACGTCTCCCCAGGCAAGCGATGGCTTAGGCTTAGGCTTCGGTTCATTCTCTTTTATATCCCCCACATTTGCAAAGCTTACGCGCTTCTGGGGTTTCTTCGAATCGTCACCATTCTGCGAGCCCTTCTCCGGTGGTCTGAGTTCTTCCGATGCCTTCTGTATCTCTTCTTTCTGTCGCTGCTCTGCCAGATTCCTCAGGAGGGCCTTGCCCATGCGTTTCTGCATTTCACGAGCAGCTAGCTTGCTCTCCTTTTCGGCCTTTGCATCCTCTTTGCGCTTCGCAAGCTCGTTCTTTTGTCGTTGTATCTCCAGCTCATCCGCCCTTTCGGCCTCTCGTTCTTCTTCTGCTTCAAGGATATCTAGAAGTCGATTAGTCTTAGCTCGAAGAGCTAACCTTTCCTGCTCGGTCAAAGAGGATAATGGGATTGGATCCTGCTCGGTAGAGAACGGCTTGGGTGGTTGCCGTGTCTCAGCTTCTTCATTTGCAGGCTCTGCTATATCGATGATCGGAAGACCTTCTTCGTTCAACAACTATTACCATACATTAAACAAGCGGATTGAATGCGTGACAAACAACGCACCTCACCCCTCTCATTCCGTTTCTCCTGCGCATCGCCACCTGGCTCTCCTAGAATTTGGCCTAATCGCTCAGAAAGCTTCGAAACTTGCTCTTCGCTAAGTTTAGTGGTGTCTTTCGCGTCAGCGGGTGACAGGGTAGAGATGAGAGCGTGTATGGCTATATTCCGGTCCAAAAATCAGGATTATATCATGTATGCATAGGCAGAATTGCTTCGCATACCTTGCTTCCGACTGTCGTCGATATTGCGTAGATTATTCGCTGTTTGTCCAGCCGACATATTAGAGATTGAGCGGGGATAAAGGAGGAGAAGGGTAAGAAGACGTGCAGCCCGAGGATGTGTGTGTTTGCCGGCCGTGATGGTGCTGGTCCGCTAATTTCCTCCACTTGCACTCAGGCTGCCAGTGCCAGTGGCTGTCCTCGGATTTTGCCGGCCCGGGGGGGGGGGACCGAGCGTGAACGCAGACTTCTGCTTTTAGAGACCGGGTCAGAAAAACATTTCACTTGGAAGCGTGCACATTGCATTGCACGCCTTCAAGCTGTTTTGTGCTCACCGCGGGCATCTCATTTCACTTCTTCTTCTATCCTTAACATTAAAAGAAAATGGTCGTCGCGAATGTTGAAATGTCTGCCCAGGCAATTGCGAAGAAAAAGACGAGGAGGAAGATGAAGAAGGCACCAAGAATTGCAGATCCGACCCAATCTATCGAAGACGAGAACATGGATGGAGAAAATGAGCCATCGGGCTCAGGCCTATTGAAGGAATTAACGCAGAAAACGGACCAGGAAGCGGACGATGCACTTATGATCGACACGGAGCTTGTTGAGGTCCCATCAGCTTCCGGTGTACCCTCGTTCCCTCCGATGTCCGAAGCAGCCCAAGCATCTGCAGTGGGGAAGAAGTCAGAGACACGACGGATACCCATACCTCCCCATCGAATGACACCACTGAAAAAGGACTGGATAAACATATTTGGACCACTGACGGAGCTGTTAGGCTTGCAAGTACGGATGAACGTGCAACGGAGATCTGTCGAAATCCGGGTATGTGCATCATACCTCGAGATTTGCACAAAACTTACCTACGATGGATTCGATAAATTAGACATCAAAGCTAACGAAGGAAATCGGCGCTCTTCAAAAAGGCGCTGACTTCGTGAAGGCATATGCTCTAGGATTCGATGTGAATGTGAGTGAAAGCTTCCCCTCGTACGATTAGTGAAGATCTAACTGTTGTCCTCAGGACGCAGTTGCACTCCTCCGCTTAGACGATCTCTACCTTGATACATTTGAGATTAAGGACGTGAAAACTCTCCACGGAGACCATCTGTCCCGTGCAATTGGCCGTATCGCTGGTCAGGACGGAAAGACAAAATTCACCATTGAAAATGCCAGTCGGACACGCATTGTCCTTGCGGATACGTGAGCTAGCATCCGCTGAAAATTTTTGCTTCTGTTGTCTGATGCGTTCATTCCTATCGCAGAAAAATACATATACTGGGCTCTTTCCAGAATATAAAAATTGCTCGTGACGCCATTGTTTCTCTTATTCTTGGCTCGCCTCCAGGGAAGGTATACGCAGGCCTCCGGACTGTTGCAAGCCGTATGCGACAGAGGGCCATCTAGACTTTCTCCTTTCATCTTCGTTGTGTACTGTAATGTTGTACTATTTCTGCACATCACATTCTTACGTTTCGATCTCTCGCCTAAACGGGGTAAACTGTAACTACAGCAAAGTCTGTTCTAGGATGAAGCAAAGGGAATGTGTACACAAATAATTAAGATACAGTAGGTCATGGACAATCAAAATACACTGGATCATTAAAGAAAGAAGGCAGATAAAAAAACTAGGACCATCAATGTCTATAACGAATGTGGCGAAATAGAAAATCCGACTTTTCTGTATGTATGGATAGATCGAGTAACCTACTCACTATCATCTCCATCATTTTTATTTTTCTCATATTGGTCAGCCGCAGTAGCAGTTAGAACGCTGTTAAAATGTCAGTGCAAGATAGCAAGTCAATCAACAGAAGTACTTACTTATTCAAAGCTGCCTCATCAACATCCGGCCCCTTTCCATCGCCGATCATGACTTTCATTCCTACACTCGGTACGCCATCGACAACAAGATATATCCACGCAGGACCAGGGGGATAGACATTCGCATTCGGGGGACCAGTTACCGTCAAAGTTCCTTGATCTAATTCCAAGGAGTTAACCAGATACACCAAACGGGAGTTTGCATGAACAGCATGAGTAACATATCCCAGATCTATACAAGCTACCTGTATCTTTGATGACGAAGTAGTGGTTGAAGGAAGGCCAATTTTCAATGCTACTGTTTGTCCAAAACCAATAGTCTGAGGAGTGCTGATAAGTGTTGGGCGTTCCTTTGTCATATAAGGGGGACTCAGCCATTCGACTCGGTATTCAGTACCGTACTTTACCTCGCTTCTGTCGAGGTTGGGGTTCGAGCCAGCAATCATGATATCACCATTAGGCGTTAAAGTTGCAACGGAGTGATACAAGCGGGGGATCTGACTTGAGGGCATGTTCATTCTACTGAAACGAGACCCAGCAGGTGCGGAAGGATCGTAAACAACAGGAGTAAAGACTGGGTTATCGGCGTTGGATTGGCCGACCTGATCAATTACATTAGAATAGCCAGATATACCAGAGGCACCGCCGTTGACGAGCAGAACCAGTCCGTTCGGAAGCAAGACGGCGTCGGGCATTATACGTGCTTCGGGCATTTGTTCCACTTGCCAGGTATATGAACTACTATCGTCATTCAGAGCCATCCGAGAGCATTGTGCCGAAGCAGAATCCTGGGAATTGATTTCATAGCCAGGCTTGGTGTCGCTGACAGTAGAGCCCCCACAAAGCAGAATCTCAGGAGTATAATTGTTGTCTGGAGAGAGCGGCAGTAGAAGACCGGTGCCAGTCATAGGATAAGTAACCCGTACACCGTTCGGAATCTGAGGTAACCGATGCTCAGAGTTAGCTTGCCAGTCATATATGGTCGCGTCCTGATTTGCGGCAATGAATACTTTACCGTTCGGTAAAGAGAAGGCTATGGGGAATAGATTTGAGTTCAACGTATCTTGAAGGAACGGCAAGGTTATTGGCATTCCGTTTGATCCATGGATTCCCTTCGGTGGGTAGTATTCAACAGTTGGATTGTTCGTGGTCGAATTGTTGATCCAGCCGCCTTTCTTAGAACCGCCGATGATCATTGCGCTGCCATCTGAGATTCGGATAACAGTATTATACCACCGCGGTGAAGCCATCCTAATTCTGTCGTGGTTCTCATATATTTCGCAGCCATCTACGGCGTCGGAATCGCACGGATGAAAGAGACGAACCGCTTGTAGCCCGTCAACATCGCCAAAGTCGGCTGCCGCCGTTTTGTCGGTCACGACCGGATTGCCGCCGACGCTGATAAGCGTACCGTTGGAGAGGAACGTTCCGCCTGCACAGAAAGAGTTTGACTTGACATCCAGTGCCTTGACAGAGTGGGTGTTCAGGTTATACAACGCTCCCCAGGCTGGGTGACCGTTGACAGTGAGCGGATTATGTTCCACTTTGTCAATGATTATAGCATGGGTGGACGAGATGACGGCAAGCTGCATAGCAGCTACTCCGGTCGAGCCTTTCTGTAGCAATGTCCATTGTCCATCTGTCGATCCTGATTTTGATACGGCCACTTTAGAGTCATGGCGTAGAGGTGGAGTACTGGGAACACTGGCAAGGGACCCACGGTCTGTCACGACGAATGCATCGATATTAAGAAAAGAACCAGACTTCGAGCCCCTGTTTACGATTTTGATGGAATGTGGCGAGGATGTCAGATCATAAGAGAAAAATAGAAGCTGCTGTTGGAGATTGCGATTGGACCAGCAGTTGCGTGTCTGCACATGCTCTCCATCGACAAAGACATCGAATTGACCATAGTGTTTACCAGTGCCACCATACATCTCAATGCCAGTGCCGGTGAAATTGAAAGTCGCATAGGCTCCCTTGGAGGTCGTCGACAATGCAGAGCCATTGATGTATTCGGAGGACTTTGATACATACCATTGTCCATAGTGATGGATTGCGACCGAAGTGGAATCGTACGCTTTACTGCCCGAAGGGACATAGAATGGCGTGAATTTACTTGGAGCCGTGGCATCTGGTGTAGCGTAGCCATTCCACGCCGAGTTACCCGCAAAGCAGGATGAGAAAAGAGCGACAAAGCATAAGGAGTGGGTTATCGAGTAAAATGCCCGCATTTCAGTCGGAAGGGAATGTCTGCGCTAATGGTTGGAAGTCAAGCGAGAGCAACTCAATCAGAGTCCAAAAAGGGAACTTGAATGATCTTCACAACATGGCCACGTGACTGCCAGTGTGACACGCACAATCATTATGACTTTAGCCAATTACAACTGCCCGCAAATCATTCGAGCCTGGAGGAGCTCATGCGCTCCTGAAACAACTTGAATCAGGGACTGAGACCAGATGGGAGCGCAATAAACAGACTAATTTCATTATGCAAATTGCAGTCGTACTCCGGAGATAAAACATATGCGAGTGAGATGTAGATATGCGGTGAGAGCCAATGGTGATGAGAGTTCCAGAGAAGGTTAGACTTGGGAGAGTAAAAACAAATATACCGGCGGGGAACGCGTAACAGAGAAGATCCACTGATCTGGCAGATGATGTGTATATCATGAGTCGAAACCTTGATAACGTGGGTGTCTCGTAAGGTCCTATACAGTCTGCATAATGAAAGCAATATCCTCTTTCATGAAGAGAGAGCTTACTTTCAAACCTACGAGAAGACAAGCTGGTAATTGGCTACCAAAAGGTTGTCGATCTTTTGATGAAGGGTTCTGGACGAGAAAGAGAGGGGGTTGGACAAACAGGGCCTCAGGCCTCAGCCCGGTTGTTTGGCGTACGTGACAGCTGTCATTGTAACGCTTCCTTATCGGGACGAGCAGATGTGCTTCTTTATTCTTTCGGTACTAGGGCATATTTAGAGCATGTGTAACTCAAGTTACACATGAGATTTACACATACACACGCTCCTAAAGAGGAGGAGAATACAAACACGGCTTCTTCGGCAAACCCAAATAAGTACCGTGACGATCGTGAGACATGACCGTCACAGCTTTATGAACAGTAAAGATAATACCTCATTTCAATTGCACTTCCTTCGATTCTGATGGCAAAGCTAATGAATACTTCATCTGATATTATTTTAAAGCAAGTGATATACAAAGGCAAGGGCAAAGTCTGCAACTTGCTCTTGACAGTGACATAGTGACTTGCTCCGTGACAAGATAAAGCGGCACTGTCGCGGCTACGTTTGATGGCTCAGCCTATTTGGGGGTGTGAGAATGTGTACTTTGATGTGTAACTTCATGTGTAACTTGAATTACACATGCTCTAAATATGCCCTACTGAGCGAAGTCGGTCGCGCGTTCTCTCAATTTCTTGTCCCTCGCCTCCTCCCTCTACTATACATCTCCATCTTCGCCTAATTGTCTGTAACCACGCCCCCCTCCAGTACTTTCCTCCAGCGTCCTTGTCGTCGTCGCCGACGGTCCACACGACGTCCAAGCCCGCAACGTCCACGCTGGCCGTGTATATATCTCGCCAACTGCACGCCGATCTTTAACAATTCAAACCATGGCACAGCTCATTCCCCCACCAAAAGCGCAGGAGCGTATCTCCCAGATTCTTCCGACTGTGAAATGCTCGATCTGTAACCAGCCAGTACCTCTTGCAGCACTTGGAGAACATACTTGTGCACCTTCGCCACCTGTACCTCGTCCCTCGCCGTCTCAGGGGATTTTGGCCAGAATTCGTCGAGGCTCCCAGTCGTCTCGCAGCTCGCAGGTTCCACCACAAACTGCCCCACCTCAGTCTACACCGCCTTTGCCACCAAATGTTCCAGGAAGGATGGCTAGCCCTGCACCGAGGTCGCAGACTCCAATGTCGATACGCTCAAAAACACCTCAGCCTGCACCCCCGCCGCCCGTTGTGGTGCCTCCGCCCCAAAACATGAACGGGTCCGGTATGATGTCCCGCCAGCGAAGTCCTGGTCCAACTCGCTCCCAGACTCCGCAAATGCCACCTCCTTCACCACGGATGCCCAATGCGCCTCCTGCCTCTCGCTTCGATACTTTACCACGGTCGGCCACACCGCAGAGTAGGCCTGCGATCACGATTCCTTCAAGTCCTCAAAAACCTAGCCCATTGTCGGCACCTGGAGTAGCGAACGGATACCCAAACATGAGCCTAAACGTAGCCCAACGCTCCCCGCCAGGGCCTCGTCCGTCGATGGACCGTCCTCCTTCAGCTCGTCCTTCCATGGAGCGTCCACCTTCAGCTCGCCCTTCCATGGAGCGCCCGCCGTCAGTTCGACCATCATTTGAGCTTCCGCCTCCAGCTCGGCCATCAATGGACCAGCGCCGACCATCTATGGACAGTGTACGTTCTATAAATCGTCCGCCACCAAGTTTAAACACACCCGGTGGAAATGGCCCAGATGGTAGCAATGCGCCTCGCGGTGAAGTAAATATGGCTGGCGTTGGGAGACGAGGCTTTCAAGCTGCTGCTCAGGCTGCGATGTTGGCGGCTAGTCTCGGGCATAGTGTGGACAGAATTCGCTCCCCTCCAAATGGAATGGACGGGAAGAGGACAAACGCCCCCAGACACCTCAATATCAATCCTTACACTCCATCACAACAAGGTATGGTTAACCTTAGATTAGTGATGCAATGAATATGTTGAAACTTACAATGAATCCAATAGGGTCATCGTCTTCGCTTTCTCCGAACACTCCGCACTCTTATTCTCCTCACTCACCTAGTCCCAACTCACCTAATTTATTCGCTCAGCCTGGGATAGCTTCATCACGCACACCGTCTCCGACAAATGTGGCCTTTTCTGCGCTTCAGCCTCCTGTTCCCCCCAAAACGCCTGACACTATTCGTTCCATGA
This sequence comes from Trichaptum fuscoviolaceum, assembly GCA_910574455.1. NCBI lineage: Eukaryota > Fungi > Basidiomycota > Agaricomycetes > Hymenochaetales > Trichaptaceae > Trichaptum > Trichaptum fuscoviolaceum. The sequence goes on from CAJSYZ010000001.1 coordinate 2,196,048, forward strand.
CTCCTGAGACCGTTCGGTCGGTCTCACCGGGAAAATCTGCCCTTGCTGCTCGACTCAATGGCATTGTCAATAGTTTGGAAGTCGATACAAGTCTGAAGCAAAGGAGCGCCGAGCCAATGCCAGCGAAGGAAGTTCCCATGTCACCCAGCGAGGAGTCAGACTACAGTGGACTTGCTTATGACCAAGATTCCGAATCTGTGTTATCACCAACTTCACCTCCTACCAGCCTTCCGACCTCAAAGTCGGACAGTAATTTGCGGAATCGCAAGAACTCTACAGATAAGATTATCTTCCCTTCAAAAGGGTCACCACCTCAAGCACTTGTTGGCCTTCCTGCGAGGAGTGTTTCCTCTGGGTCATCATATTCGTATGCATCGCGTACCACGTCAAAATCGACAAGCGCCTTAGATCGCTCGCTCGAGACAGTCTTCGAAGGCTCTCGTAGTCCGCCGACCCAAGCGTTATCTATGTCTCCGCCCGCGAAATCACCAAAGCTGCCTACTCGGTCGCGCACGACACCTGCCTTATCGACGACGAAGTCAGACTTCCCAGATTCGCCTCGCCATAAACCTCGACAATGTACTAGGTGCACTAAGAAGATTGATGATGGTCGTTGGGTGAAGGCGGAAGGCGCAGGTGTTCTTTGCGAACGCTGCTGGAAGACTATGTATCTTCCAAAGGTTAGCTCTATTTGTAAGAGTATCACAGAATGTTGTGCTGATGATAGCTTTAGTGCCGAAGATGTAATCGACCAATAGAGAAGCAAGCTGTCTCCTCTGCAGATGGTCAGTTGAAAGGCAAATACCATAGAGATTGTTTTAACTGCCATAAGTGTCATGTAAGCTTTCCTCGGCTGATGCTTTACTTACTATGTACTCATATCGCTCTACAGAAACCCTTCCCAGACAAAGAGTTCTATGTCTATGATGGGAAACCATACTGTCGCTATCATTACCACGAAGCGAATGATTCACTGTGTGCAGATCCTGCTTGCGGCCAGCCTATCGAGGGCCCATGTGCAGTTGCGCATACGGGAGAGCGTTACCATCCCGAACATCTTCTTTGTCAATACGAATATCCAAGTAGAGGTGGCAATGGTGGGTCTCGTACGGGTTGCCGAGAACGTCTTGCAGAGTATTGGGAAGTCGACGGACTCATGTTGTGTGAAAAGCATGCGATGACTCCTCCCATGGAAGATGAAGACGACGACGACTCGCTGGAGGGTAGCTCCCATAATCACGGCAGTGACGCTGAGGCCCGTGCGCTTCGGCGGAAGACGCAGTTCATCGACCTTCGATGAGAAGCTACTGTACCAATCGTTCATTCATTGTCACCGCTCAAACCTCGCATATACGGCCGTTACATATACATATACATCTACAATATGCGACATCCACGAGCCTATGAAGAGAGTCTACGACGGTCATAAGCATACACCATCATCTCTAGTTTCCTTTATCTTAGTTTCGAACTTATCTCATCGGAACATTCTGTACAATTCCCCATGCTCCTCTTTGCATTCTCAACGTCGATATCCCTTCTGCATTTGCATTACTTTTGGATACCTCCCACATTCGACTAGCACGGACACATATATCCTCGCTTTCTTACCTGCATCATCGTTAGTTCCTCGCAACCCATCTGGACGGACTAATTTCACTTCATGGCTATATTTCATCCTATATCAATTTCGGTTTTCAAGGTGAACTTCATAATTATCTTGTCTATGTTTGTACTCCATTTAGGCTCCATTTCATTTCATACCCGTGCTTGGAAGGACCAACTCGATATACATACCACATCTTGTATACTATTAACTTTCGAATTCATTCTCCTTCGGAAACAATGAGAATCATTAAATGAACAGACAACCCAGCTTGGCTCGACAGAGTGCAATATGCAGATGATGAAATTAGGTATAGTAGTGGGTGAGTACAATCAAGGAACGACAACAGTGTTTGCGCCTGTGCGCACATCATAACCATAACCAGCAGCCTGCCCTCCTGGAATGTTCCCTGGTCCATCATAATGCATCTTGGAAACATCATAGTTTCCTGTAGGGCAGTTTGTTAGTATGCTATCAAGTGGTTCAGGAGAAAAGTATCGATAGCTACCAATGAATTTCCACCCGTCTTCCTTCACATGGTAGAGGTTGATGGTGTTACCCGAGAACGCATCACGATGGCCAGCGGCGTAAATACTCCTCCTGCCTAGTTCCTGGGCCTCTTCATCCGTCAGTTCCCACCGGTAGCCCTGGTCGAGAACACCATATGCAAATGTTGAACCAGAGCCAACAGAGAACAAGTCTCCCTTCAGCCTGGTGCCGTCTGAATCGACGTAGTAGACAGTAGGACCGGTCTTGTCCCAGCCGCAGATCATAGTACCCTTTACGTGCGAGAAGAATGGTCAGTAGCTACAGGAAAGGAGTAAATACCAGGTTCATACCATGCTAAGACCCATACCCTTGTAACCGTACACGAGGTTGCTGAGGTATTTGCTCGCAGCAGCAACAGATATCCGCTCCCGGTTACGCAGCTCATGTAGTCGGCACTGGATACCTAGGTACGTCTCCCAGTACTGACAGTCAGCTATTGATACCCTTGTTAGCAATTAGACGCAGAAATATCCCGTCATGCACATACCTGCACCACCAGCCATGGTTCCAAGCAGGAATTTGTTAATCTCAATGACCTTCTTCACGGTCCCCGACGCTTTCCGCAAAATTAATATTAGGCAAGTAGATAGTAAGGGTAGAGCACACCAATGTAGCTTCCAGCAGTCGCTCGCGAGTCGACCGCAACAATAACACCACCTTGAAATCGGAATGCAAGAGTTGTTGTTCCATGCTGAATTTTAATACGGCAAGATGGATCTGCATGGTCGTCAGAGTGTAGTCTCAAGAAAGCAGTAGGCTGATAGCAGCGTCAGCATTAGACTTCAAATAACGGATACAAGGCATAGAGGACGTACGTCGGGGACTTGAGGTAATTTGAATGTAGGCACGCCGTTGCTCAAGATACCAAAGCCCGCCTTAGAACCCCACATCGCGTCTCCGAAGTTCTCATCCTCCAGCTCTTCCTGAGCTCTCCGGAGCTCGCTTTCGTAGCTGGTCGTCGAATATTTGCTCACAAGGGTGTTCATGATGGTTTGGCAAGATTGTCGAGAAAGATGACGCGGCACGGTGCTCAATATGGCCCACGGAGGGCGACGCGTCTGTGTGCGTCTGTTTACTCCCAGTGGCAATTTACAAAAAAAATATGTACTCAGTCCTCTCCTTTACTAGACAAGAATTGCAAGCGATGATTCCATTGGATGAAAGTTAATAAGGATACACGACACAGTATACAGATCCTGCTACTAGTAAGGGTAACCACAAGAAATAACATGCAAAGTAAACGAGTGTGCAAGAGTGCGTGATGATGAAGGCGGAGAAAAAGAATCAAAGAAAGGAACGGCTGATGATAATTCAAGGTTTTTATACGAAAGCGGTGCGTTTATAGCAAGAGATAATGGTCCAGGAGACCGGCTTAGGGAGTTATACATCGTCCGTGAAAGGCGATGTCATTCGAGGACCCTTTAGTAGTTTGCTTGCCCAGAAGATGCCTCAGTGTGGTCCCCGCAGTGTTCACCGACATGTCACAAATAACGGCACATCAGTCTGAAGAGCCAATATATACGAGAAGTCGATGATACTGTAGATTCGGGGGTTCGACATGCTCAAGCCGTGTCTTGAAGAGAGGAGCAAGAGACTGAAGGGAGTCCTTTTCCGCAGCAAGGCGAAGCATGATCATGAAAATGCAAAACACAGCACTTTATGACCCAGCTTTGAGGATAGCGGCCATGTCCTTTTCATCAGCGGCATCGAGCTGTCTTGCTCGAGCTTTGAGTCGCACTATAGTCAAAAGAGGAATAATGAGTATATCTCCTTCAATGACAATCATTAAGGGAACTTACAATTGCGATCGAAGCTTATTAAGACGACCTTTGAAGCACCGCTGACGTCGCGCTCCTCAGATTTCAGAATCGTAGAACGGTCAGACCAATGGTCATCCTGCCAGATAGCGGCGCGAAGGATCAAGTCGTCCATGTTACGCTCCCACGATTCGCTCGGGAAATCGACTTCTTCGCTGCGAACATTTAGATTCTGCAAGTAATTGCCTTTCGAAGTCTGGACCTTCAGAGACAGCGAATGAGATCGGATGTGAGACACGATATACGCGGTAGCAGCTGCAGCCGCCTGGCCAAGAGGTGAAGCGTTGTTAGCGATACCATCGAGCTCGGTAATAACAGCCAAAGGGACAAGGATTGTCCAACGCAGGCTTTCGACAAGGGACGCGAAGATGGACAGAGATGAGAGGAGAATATTTGTATCGACGACCAGAACAGTATAGCCAGGCACCATTTTGAGTGAAGGCTTGGAGGGACTTGCGTGCCGAGGGCGCCTTGCTCTTGACCTTGGCTTCGAAGGGTAGCCAGATGTTGCTCTTTGTGACGATTGGAGCAGGTGAAGTAAGTCTCGGCGTCTGGCCTAAAACAAGGTATTAGACAAGGCACTTTAATAAAGAGAAGAGTCAATATAAATTACCTTCAAAGCCTTAACCTCATCCGTCTCATCTGCATCGTCATCACTGTCTTCTTCATCAAGCTCGTCAAAGAGCGTCCCTTCGTCATCAATGTCCATGCCATCGTCCCAAGGGCGTCTGCTCCTCCTGCGCTCTTCCTCTTCACGAGCCAGGCGGTCGTCCTCCTTCCATCTTTTTACCTTCTCCTCAAGCTCGCCCACGACAGAGAAGTTCCTCGAACCATGTTCCCATTTGAAGCCAGGGACGACCTTCGCAATCCCGGCAGCACCGCGCACAATGCGCACCCAACGCTTGTTTGTCTCGCTACCCTCCGCCTGGTTATCATCTTCGTCTTCGTCCTCAATGATGCCGTCGGTTAGGCCATCCTTGTATTCCACAGAATCCAGAATCTCCATCTCTGCGCGACGCTCTTCGCCACCCTTCCAGAACCCACGTTCGTAGACCCTTCTGCCACCCCATTCCATACCTCTAAGGCACCAATCCTCCGATAACGGAGAGCACCCAGCGGTCAATCGTATACCACCCTCTGCTTGAGGGACAATGGAGCGAGGAACCTTGCAGAAAAAGGCAGCCATATCTCCCCAAGGAATAGCGCGCTCCAGCACTCGCTGCACCGCAGCATTCTTCAGGACAGTCGAAAGGAATGTTAAGATCACAGTGTTGTATGGGTTGATGGTTGGATGAGAAAACGGCGTGGCTTTGCGGAATGGATTACGGAGAGTGTACGCAAACATCTCGAAAGTGAGTTGCAGCGCGAATTTGAAGGACAATGGGGGCTCTGCCTGGTCTTCGGAAGTGGTGGCTTGCGACTGCGAAAGCATGGGCGATACGTTAAGGATGCCATTGCTCTTCACATCAATCTCATCTTCTTCGATGGCCTGTGGCTTTGCCGAATTCTCGTCGTCGTCATCAACCTCCATCTCGTCGACCTTCTTGACGAGCATGTTGACTTTCGCCGTCGCAGCAGCAGCCTGAGCAGCAGTCGAGGTATCCTTCGTTCCAGCACCGCTACCGATACCGCCAGTACTGCGAAGAATCCCAGTCGGCTTGCCATACTCCAGCACTGCCGCAATGTTAACGACAGCCATCATGATCCATTCCCGTTCCTCAGCACCTTCGAGCTGTAAACGTTCCATGAATCGAGCAAGCGACGGCTGGAAGTCGTCAAGTTGTATGTTCGTGAAGAGCATGCCGTGCAGGAGCACGAACAGGTCTGCAGCACGAGAATCCGGGGCCGATCGCCGTGACTGCGCAGCTACACTCCAAATCGGCAAAATCGACTCTCGAGATGTTGAGAATGGATGCAAAGTCGTCATACTAACGAAGAGGACGATCAGATCTGGATTCGAATAATACTGCCGACAAGCACATACCTCTTTACAAAATGATAGACGGCCCGCAACTCCTCGTCTTTCACGTCACGACTAAGCAATCCGAGGTGGTGATGTAGCTTGCCGGTTCCGGGAGTGTCAGCAAGTCCCGCAGCATACCAGTCCCTCGCGATACACCTCCATCGTTCTTTTTCCGGCTCAAGCTCAAGTGCCCGCGCCGCAGCAACACCCACACTTGGGCCTGGGGAGTCATCAATACGAGCCAGGGACTCGTCAGGCTGCGTCTGCGCAGCCAGCGCTTCTTGATTGACAGGTAGAAAATCTCCCGATTCAGCAAGTGAATTTGATGGCGCAGTCATCGCAGCGATCGCCATGCGGTATCGAGCAAGGTCACCCAGAGCCTCGAGCCAACCGGATTTGAATGATTCCAACGTTTGCTCCTCCAAAAGCATCGTGTAGTAGGTGTACGCATAAATGATGAATTCTTGAAGATGTTCCAAAGCAATGCCCGACTGGAAAGACGCTCGACGCAGCGTCTCGAGGGGTTTGTTGAACGCATGTGTCCACAACCTGATGATGATGTTGTATTTTGTTGGAATGTTCCTCAGTGAGGCTGGAACGTTCGGTGCAAGTGTGAGCTGCAGTAGATTGTGCATGGATTCGGCAAGTCTAAATAGGCGATCAAAACAGTCAATTTCGTCTCATTCGTCAGGGCCACTGAGCAACTCACTCTTTGTGATCGGAAACAAATTTCCGCCATTTGTCCTTCTCTGCTTCCTCGGGCTCCGACGTCGCCTCGTTCGGTCTCTTCAGCGTAACACGGCCTTCATCAGCTACCTCCTTGCCATCCTCCCGCAACAACCGTGTCTCCAGATTCGATATTCCTCGATACAGTCTTTTGAGTTGTTGGGCAAAGAATGCATTCGAGCCGGTGTGTTCGCGTGGCTGCTGGTCGAATAGGGCGGATGAGGCCGACGAACCGTCGGTAGTCGAGTTGAGTGTAAAATTAGATGAGGTTATCGAGTGTGCGTATGAAGATGTGGACGAAGCAGAGACATATTCCCCAGACGACTTTGGTGTGGGAGTAGGCCTGTTCCCATTGGCAGGATTGGGTCTGGCAAGCACATGAAATCGGACAGGATCATCTTTACGATGATCAAATAGGCGACCGTGGTGCGCGCCCCTATCCTGAGAGGGCAATGCATTCCGTGGTGCGTAGGAACTGCTGCCGCCGTCTGAGATCGATTCTGGCTCTGCTGTCCGGCGCATAGGGATGGGCGAGGTGTCGGGATTGTAGAGTTTGCCCTGTGGCTTTGGATGATGGTGAGTGCCAGCATGGTTTGACCGAGGGGATGTGTTCACTAGTTTCCGTCTCCTAGGATGTTCATCCGCCGGAATCATCGAGTCCGTCCGGGAGACGACTACCTGCGGGGGCGGTGGAGAACACACCTTCCGAGTCGGCGAAGTAGACGGTGATGGAGGTCGAGGGGCCGTACGGTCAACTCTCTCCCGTGTCCTCGAAGCGCTGAAACCCGCAAGCAAGCATCAGTATTGAGTGCCCTGGACAATCAAATAAATTTGAATAAACATACGCTGCCTTGCTCCTTTGCATCTGGATAACTCTGTCGAAGAGGTCTGCAGGAGGATCTCTCTGTTTCCTTGCTGGTTTTGAGGGAGGAGACTCGTCAGACATTGTTGTCGAACGCAGGTGAGTGAGTGGTACGCAGTCAAGGCTTGTTGGGAGCAGACACAGCTGCAAAGTCGACCTGACTGAGGCGCTGCGGATTCAATCCTGCTGCTGCTGCGGACGCCGTCTTAATTCACATACACTGATTAGCTAAGCACGTCCTTTATCTATATTTCCGGTTTGACTTCTATAAATGGCAACCAGCAGCCCTATTTATAGGTACTTGTACATAAATACAGCAACTTTCGCACGACTAGCCTCCGCTCGCATGCCAACGACCGTGCCATGTCCGAGATCACCTATTGCTATTTTCCACTGCTCTCAAGCCTCGTGGGCCTTCATTTCTCTCCTCGACTTCGGGACCAGAAACCACGTAGACAGGTCGAAGATGGGCAGTTGCACCGGGAACTGCACGGCGGCTAGAAGAAGCACAATATCGATGTAGAAACCCGACTGGCGGAAGGAAAAGCGCAGCATCCCTATCAGCATGACACGGCTACCGTTGGCGCACAAAGACTCACTAGGCCCACTACAAACGCAAACCCTCCAGCAATCTTGAATTCCTGCGCAGCAAGAGCCGTGTGTCCTTGGCCAGTATGGACTGCGCCACCCGGTCGGTGCCTGTTAACTATAGCTCACGCAGCACCAGGCAAATGCACTTACAGTATGCTGCAGAAATGAACTCGAACGCGAACACGAGGCCTGTTCGAAGCCGTTAGCATTCAGAGCACTGTTTCAAAGTGATGCGAACGCACAGAAGAAGATGATTGCGAACGGGACGTTCCTAGTATCGCACGGGTCAGCTCTCTTCGAAACCCAAATACATCGCTTAGGTCACGTACGTGCGCAGCGATGCGACGAAATACACTATGCAGAGAATACCCCATATTGCAAAATACATCCCTAGGCCAGCGTTGTACGCTCTCGTCGCCCCTCCATCAGCGGCGGCACTTATAATGTTACCCGCGTCACTCGCAGGCGCGAAACTGGCAGCGAGCGCAAGTGTAGGCTGCACAATGATGCCATACGCAGTCCAGAATCCTCCTATTAGAAAACGCCGATCCAGTAACGCAGGCGTTAGCTTTTCTTGTTCTCCGATCAGATCAGCGGCAGGCACAACACGAACCGAATGTCCCAAATACGACACAAGGGAACGTGTTCCCAATGACCCATTCCATAATTGATGCGAGATACAGTCCTACGCCTGCGCACGCATAAAATGACTTTTGTCGATTTCAGCCTTTTGCTCAATATGGGATCTAAAGCGAGAACGCGCTTACACCCAGCATAGCCGTCCCGGACATGGGTGTGGCACCCTGGAAACCCAGCAGGTCCATGGCTAACGGCATATGCGCTAGCAAGAACGCCGATACACCGCTGGGTACAACCAACCGAAGCTCAAAATCAATGTTGCGTCTCAATTGAATCCGCCCGAGGAAAGCACATACAAAGGTGTCGGGTTTCCAACCCGGCTGGCGAGACCGCCCGTGATGCGGGGGTCGCGTGGCTGGAGATACAGAGACTCAAACTGCTCAGCTGTGAGCGTCACTGTTTGCAGGCGCTTGGGTACATGCCCATGCCCGTCGTCGCTATTCTGGATGTGTTGGATGTCGTGCTTCATATCGTCCGACATCTTAGTTTGAATTGACGCCTTTTCGTATTCGGTCGTAAGAATCGTTATGTGGGGGGCGTAGGTAGGTGAGTTGGGGAGGCTTCGCGGGGCATGGCAGCTGGTTACTGCTTGTAAGTCCTCTCGTCTTTAAGCAGTTTCCTCTGTATGTATGCCCCGTGCGAACAGGGTGCAATCGCAGGAATTGTCAGTGCTCCCGAGAGTCTGTTCCTTGCTATTTCTACACAGGTGACTGGATTGTTCCGATTGTATATTCAAAAGCGATCTGCCGGGCGACACATCAACCCCAGGAATGCAAGTCTGCACTATTCGTGCACGGCAAGGACAGGAAGCGTCACGATGTTCTTCCGCAATGTAGAGCTCCCAGGATATGATATAGAAGGCCATGTAAGGGAAAGCGAAACTATAGTTCATGAGTACGACTAGCCAAGAATATGTGTTCGTAGGAAAAGAACGACCTCATTCTGAATGGCCCCGCAGCGATTTGAAGAACAGACTCGCTTCTTTATGCTCATGTGAGCATTCGCGTAGAGCGGCGTATCACAAACAGACTGCAATCGTTACGGCTCGGGCTCGGGTGAACGCATAGTCCGTGGCGCTTCGTAGGCCTGTTCCGGATTGTCTATGTACATGCGTTTATTTACGGACGTTCACGGGCAGGTCACTTTGGCAAAGGTAGTGAAAACGCAGGGACATAGTCAATTAATACATCACTTGACGTAGAGTTAGTGTATAAAGAAAAAGTAACGTGAAAGGTGTCTATGAGATTTGTATTCATTCCTGTACAATGTCCTCCTTCCGAGGCTTGGACGCCTGGAGCTCCTTGCCTTGGCTGATGAGATTCTTCGCCTCATCCTCTATGACAATACCTGCGGGACACGCTCCGAGTTCAACAGATGCTACTCCCACGCAGAGGTAAGAAAGGTACACACCTAGCCCCTCCTCTCGAACAAGACCCAGCACATGCTCTAGCTCCACGAAGCCATCTTTATCGACATCCAGCTTCTGGATAACAGCATGTCCGACCTCTTCATCAGGCCTGTGTTTGATGACGGCGAGCGCTTTCTCTAGGTCCTCGACGGATATCCGACCTTGCGGGTCACAAGAAATCATCTGAAGCGAATTTCCAACCTTGGAGTCGTACTCCTGGAGCTGCGCGTCGACCTTCGTCAACATGCTTCGGATGCGCTTGACGAGTGGGGTTGACGGCGATTTGGGGTCCTGAAAATAGAATAGCAAACTTGCTTCAGCCAAAGTCTAAGAAATTGAATTGCCGGGTGAGCTGACCTCTTCAGCGCTCAAGTTCTCCTCCATCAGAGCTCTCAATTCGTCACGTTCCTTGAGGACACTGGATTTCGCGGATAGGATTGACAAAGCTTCCGCGAGCTCGTGTAATTGCTCAGTAGTCATACGGGCATCAGCTTCTTCCACAGCTTCAGCACGGAGCTTGGGGTTTCGGTCAGAATCTTTCACTATGTTCGGAAAGACTGCAGACTTACCTCAGATTCCGGCAACAAAGATTCCGCCATACGAGCTTCTTCCTCTCTCTTGGTCCGTTCTTCTGCTTCTCTCCTCGCTCTCCTCGCTTCTTCCTCTTTTTGCTCCTGCTCCTCTTCGTCCTCAATGAGTTCCTCCTGTTGTTGCAAAACATCCAACTTCTGCTTATAGCTGGCCTTATCGGAATCAACCTCGAGCTCGGCTTCGTTAAGCTGTAAATCGACATTCAATAGACAAAACAACATTCTGCAATCGAGGAACTGACCAGATTATCTGGAAGACTGCTTAACACATTCTCCAAACTCTTGATCATGAAGTCTTGTTCGCTTTCGCCAGGCTTCCGGTCAAAATAAAACGCACGCGCAAGAATGAGGAGAACGCCAGATACGCGATTATGGAGATGCAATCTGATCCATGTACTCAACTCCGAACGAAGACGAGAAGGCGAAGCCCCAATTGTGCGGATGCCGCGGGCTTGACAAGCCTGTTGCAGTTCCGACGTAGAGAGTTGGTCGATGCCCTCCGAATCTATCAGTTGGTCGTCGCGCCGAAGCTGTGAAAGTCGAGCTCTGATAGCACCACGAAGGAAGTTGTCGGTACCGAAAGCGTTGAGACCCATATACCTACACATAGATACCAGTTGGGGCCTTGACAGATTATCCAAAGTAAGATCGTCGTCAAACAATCGAGCGACATTGACGATATCTGATGTAGACGGTGACTCTCCGGTTGACCGAACCTGGGATTGTGTTAGATTCAATTCATGCGCCGTGGCTTTGCCTCGTACCTTTCGGAAGAACTCCTTGAAGGCATCACTTCCAATGATGTGGGCGTTAGCCTTCAGACCAGACTCTCTGACAGTCTCTTGTAAGAATTTGGCCATTTCGAGTCGAACGCGAAGTAATTTTCTTTGTTTCTCTTCCTAAGAATGATAGTACATAAATGAGAATCTGTCGCCTTCGGACTTTCGGAATAGTATATCTTACCGCCGCGAACTTGTCTTCGAACGTTGACGGGAGCATATTGGGGAACAGCTTGAGAGCTACAGGTAACAGAAATTCCATGAAGGGCACAATGATGAATACAGCAAATGGAATTAATCTCAAGAGGTCTTGAGTGGTACGTTTTAGCTGGGCGCATAGCACAAGTCAATAAATGTATTTGGATGGGGTAGTCAACAGTCTGGGACTCACCTGACGCCTTTCACGTCTCGTCAACGTTTCGCCCTGTAATATTTTCCACTGCAACCTAGACGAGATGCGTACTTCGGACACCAATAGCTTCGTCCCGCTCCAGTAGTGTGCGGCTTCATGCTTCACTTTTGCCCATGCACGTTTGAGTACGGGAGGCTTTGCAACATCCTCCTTCGGGGTCGATATCGGCGAAGGCTTTGCCTCTACTGGAACCTTTGAGTCGACGCTCGCGGTATCTTTCGTGCTCTGCCATCGCTTTGCCACAACCACAGCCTTGGGGTACGGTCTCGAGACAGGCCGCGCTTGTGGTGATTGAAACGCTAATGCATGGAGGTTACGAGTGCATATTACAGATGTAGCACGGTACGATATAAGAGCCGGTGGGCGACGGGGGATCCATACAGACATTCGGTTATGAGAGTAAGAGAGAGTAGGAGTTAGACATGGACCTTTGAAGAGTGTGTGTGTCGAGTGAGCGAAAAGCGAAGAATTTCGTCAGCGCCAAACTCGGCCTTCGCTCCGGCTTCAAGTTGACGCGTCATAACACTGATCCCCCGGCTACTTGCCCTTCTTTCCTTCTCTTGGCTCAGAAGCCTTAGTATGTATCCCATTCACTAGAAGGTTTACTTACACAAAATTCGAATACGCAAATAATATTACTCGTAATGTAAGAGTGAGAGCCTGAGGGAAATAGGGGAAGGTAGAGAAATGCAAGTGGTACAAGTCAATTGTGAAAACATGATCATATGCAAAGTCGTGAAGTAAAAAGTATTATACAAAAGAGGGAAAGAAGATTAGATCTACAAGTGAATACCACGACTATCGACTCACTGTGCTACCTACTGTGCTACCTACTGAAATCGGCGTCCATCGTTCCACAGGCACTTCTCGCATTTCAATGTCAGTCGAGGCGGTCCCCGCTACAGACGAAGCTGGTGCACGGGATGTACTTGTTTCTGAGAAGATATCGTGCGTGCCATCGTCAACTGGTTCCAATCCTAGTAGTCGGCGTACTCCAACAGGGCTTGACCTGTCTGATTCGTTGTCTCGAGGTGAATATGGAGGGGGGAGTTCACGCTCGTGTCTTATTTGACGAGGGATAAGGACAAAGCCGAGGAAGTATACAACAGGAATGAACTGCAGCAAAACGTCAACTATGTTTTTTTAGTTCTTGTTATGATAGCGTGACTTACGATGACCCAAGCGATCCATAGATTAGAGAATATGGTTAAATCGATTGGACGAGATGTAACAGCCGTCCATTCCACTGTTATTCCTGTTCTCACCTAGAAAGGGGTGTTAGAGGCAGACTCAATGAGGTAGAGAGTCTTGATATACCTGAAAGAACGCAAGTCCGATGAGCGATATTCCCAGTCCTGCGTGAACAAAGTTTTGAGGGGGATGTTTTATGGGATATGGCGCTTTTCTGAAATGAATATATGTTCCGAGGCAAAGCTGTATTATATATAATGGAAGCAACAAAATGCCGCATATCTATAGAGAGGGGTTGCCTATGAGTAAAAGGATACTTAAATTTTATATATCACAACGTACCTTATGCGCATCGTTCGCATGCTTAACTCCCTCTTCTGCGACGGCCAAAGGTCCTAGAGCCCAACCAATGACGACGATAGGAATGCTGAAGATAACTTGAATCTTCCAATGATAATAGAACCACTTTTCAGTGAAGGTACGTCCCCATCGTGCTATTATTCCACCAAGAGGCAAGAGAATCAAGAATCCCACAGTGGCCATCACCGCATGAGCAACAATGAGTTTCTCGAACGTCTGAAATGGCTGTTTTCCGCCATCGTCTACATTGCCCGTGCCTCCAGAGCCTAATGTGGGCGTAGAAGAAGCACCGGCCGAAACTCCGGTAGATGTACTCGGAGGCGGTAATGGGGTTTGAACATCACCCGAAGAGGGTAAGCTGTCCGTATCGACGGTTCCAGAAAGGTTCAGAGTGAAGGTTCCCGCGTCGACATGCTGGAGGAGACTCAAGGTATCTGGATCTGACGTGCCCGGGTTATCGAATGAGTATGCCCATACGAGATCCTGAACCACTGTACTATCTTTTGGAATTGTGAATGATAAGGTGGGATTTCCTGAGGATAACTAAAACGTGTCAAAAATATCGGTAAATGGGATTGTATGCGCCACAACGGAAATCACGAACTGTCGTCAGAGGATGGTATAATGTAGCATTGCGCGGTGGCTGAGGATCGGGTTCTGGTTCGACATGACCCGTCGCTGTCCGTTGAGAAAGCGTAACAGATTGGTCGATGTTGGGCCACATAAGCACCATTTTTGCATCTGCCATTTGCGTCCCAAAGCCCCTAGACAAACAGCAATGTCAAGCCTACATATCAGTAAGATAAGCAGAGCGGCACTTACATGGCCATCCAGCCCAGCTGATTCAATGCCGTCATCTGATCTAGTAGGTAAAAGGTCAATTTATGTAAAAGTCTTGAACGTTAGCTTGGTATACTTACAGGTAATTGTATCGGTGCCGTTTATCAACGCAGTAACACACATCAGATCTCCGCACCAGTTTGCTCCCGGTATGTCCTTCGCTCGTGACAGATTGGCGATCGCGGAACATACGAGGAGCACGAAGGGTGTTGTCCAAATCATGGCCACACTAGAGGATGGGGGTCAAGGAGAAGGGGGGCACGACGAGTCGTCTTGGCTGCCATGAAGTGGGCACGAAATTTCCCATACATTGCGCTCAGGGCGTCCGGAAAGGCAGGGATTACAGGATGGGCACATCATGGGAGTTTCATTATGTTGCAGATGCAACAGAGGGGATTCTCATGCGGGGCTGCGCAGGGCGGCTATCAGATTATGCGGTGAAGGACAGCCGAGAATGCGCCCGTCGGGGAGCGCGAGTAAGCACAGTGTATTGCCATGTTCCTTGCTTTGTCCAATAGCACAAGGCACAATCGAGCGAAATACTCACAGGTGTTGTTAATTATCATTTCTTACCCACGGATAGGGAGACTTTCTGATATGAACCCAGGAAGTTGATGCAGTGCATTAGCCATTTGCAAAGGAAGCGTATTAAAGTTTTTGCTCAGTAGAGAGTCTAGATTGTATCAAAGACGATGGACGACGTGCAAGAAGAGGTCACTACTAACTTGGTGCAACACAATCCGCACTGGCATGATCGACGGATCCAAACAAGGACACATATCCCGTCGGGCTTTTGCCGTAACTTTAATAATTAAAACAAATCCCAGCCACGCCCTCATTGTCTTGAATTAAGGTCAATATACCTCACATCCTTTAATACGTGCTAATTGGTAAATGAGGGGTCGTGAACTCTTCAATTATATGTAATTTCAGCGATTTTGAATGCTACTTCTATTCTTTTGATGCGAGTCTTGTCTGAACGTACATGCTAATTACTAAAGAAACCTCGAACACCCGGACTGAAAAAGGATCTAAAATCTACTCAAAGATCCACTCCTCCTTGACATCATTGTACTGAATGACACCCTCAGGGAACCACCTAAAAGTTGCAATTAGTGTTATTGATCGATCGTATATGCCATCGGGCGACTCACAATGCAATCTCCTTCTTTGCACTCTCGACAGAGTCAGAGCCGTGGCAAATGTTACGGCCAACTGCGAGCGCGTAGTCTCCACGAATGGTACCTGCAAGGATATCAGCTTAGCGGATCATTCCCGGCTTCCGAATACGGCGTACCAGGTTGCGAAGCAAGAGGGTTCGTCGCTCCCAACATCGCGCGGCCAGTCTTCACGGCGTCCAAGCCTTGCCAGACCATAGCGACGACGGGACCCGCTGCCATGTACTTGATGAGGCCCGGGAAGAACGGCTTGCCCTTGAGGTCCTCGTAATCTGCAGTTCGATCGATGTCGTTCAACAACGTTCATCCGCATATAGGAGCAACTCACGCTTCTCGAGGTGCTCCGGTGTCGCATGAACCGCCTTCAAGGCCACAAGCTTGAAGCCGCGCTGCTCGAAGCGGGAGATGATAGCACCGACCAGCGAGCGTTGGACGCCGTCAGGCTACGAAAGTGTCCATATATGCGTCAAATAGGTTCACAGAATACGAATATGAGGTGGCTCACCTTGATCATGATGTAGGTCTGCTCGAGCTTTGACATGGCTATATATCTAGTGGGATATAATGATTTTGGAGAAGATGAAAGGAGGTCGCAAGATGGTAGGAGTACGTAGCGAGATGCAAACTGATTTATATCTTCTTTCAATCTTCACCCACGTGTACTTCAAGTTGTGGACCCTTGTCACCAACCAAAACAATGCCAAATAGGAATCAGGGTCCAACGTCCTCCGGGTTCCTCCATCGCTGTCCACAACGTCCACCTCAACACATTCGCGATGAGCCTCTTCGGTCCACTTGGCCCTTCGCTGGCGCCTCAAGTCACCAAGTCCCCTACCCTGTACCGCTGGCTCAAGCCATTTGCCAACTGGTATGCGCAAATTGCTGGATACAGACAAATGGGTCTGAAATATGATGACCTTCGTGAGTTTTTGTTTATTACCCCACGCAGTAGGAGAACTCACCTCACCATCACAGTTCTTGAGGAACGAGAGGATGTCCAAAAGGTACATTATTAAGCTGACATCCTTGGATTAGCTTTTAATTGTTATTTGCAGGCATTAGGTCGTCTGTCGGAGCGCGAGGCTTATGACCGCATCCACCGCTTCCGTGTTGCGTCACAGCAAAGCATCCTGCACAAGAACCTTCCTAAAGAGCAATGGTTGAAGCCTGAAGAGGTGTGTAGCGTCCGAATCAAGATTGATTGCTGGCTGAAAAGTTTGCAGGATATCCGTTACCTTAAACCTCACGTGGTGGAGGTTTGGAAGGAGGACATTGAACGCGCAAAATGGGATAAGATTGAAGTTGAAAGGAAGCGGTAAACTTGTGCGATGCTTAGACTATCCATAACTCTTATATAACTCCGTAAACTTTGCGGAGATAATATAGCTTGTGCTTTGTGGAACAATGCATCTGACAGCGTCTGTTACGAGGGAACATAAACGTGTCAGTTATGGCGTAAGACTCCCGTTTACTTATTTTTCCGTGAAACTTCTTATTGCTACTCTTTCGTTTACCATAACTGAGGACCGGTGAAACGCCCACAAAGCAAGGATTGAATAGACATTTGTGTGAATTATAGGGAAAGGGCAGTTACATTGACTATAACACCGCAAGATATTCTAAGAACGGCCCAAGGACTCTAAATCGGTACTCTAATGACCGTGGTACGTTCCACGGCGACCACTCCTAAGAGTGCAGTACAGTGCTCCTGTTACTTCTGCTTTCCGAGGTCAGTTAAGTAGCGAATATAATGTCGAATGCTCTCACCTTGATCTCACAATCGAGGTTGCGGTTAGTGCACTGCAAGCATTTATAAATGCCTTCGTTGTCGTTCCTATCGCACTGCAAATTTTCATAAGCAATTTATCTAGACAAATGCATTCTTGAACGTACTTTATATTTCTTCTCTTTGCAGAACTTGCAGGCAGGGGGGCGAGATACCTTCCCGTTCGACTGCTTGAGATTGTCGGTATTGTAAACCTTGAATTCAGACATGTTGCTCGGTAGGTGTATGACTATCTGTTGAAATCGCTGGACTGTTTGGATGGGATGTGTGATGACTTCTCCCTTCCATATCCCCAAGTCTTTTATATGAAGGGTACGGCAATCCTAGCGCAACAACCGCCTAGTTGCGTCAAGGCTCACCGTCATCCTGACTCATAGGTATGGGACTGCTTGCGTTGTGGAAAGTAGAACAACACCGTCAGGCAATCAGATTCAATAGCAAAATCAGGCGGATATCTGCTATTGCAATCGCCTACGGGTCGCAAGGTATGATGAGGCTTTGGTGCGCATCTTTGTTCCGTAGACCGGAATACGAACAGTTCTACCAGGGGAGGAGGAGACATAGACGTGCCTTGGCAGTGCGCGGGCGAACGAAACGGTGATGTCAACCTGTGGGTAGTTCAGTCCGCCTATCATCGGGACAAATATGGTACGTATGGCACGTTGTTGAAGAGTTCGGAGAAGCCGTAGATTGACTTCAGAGTGAAAAGGCTTTGTGGATAAGTGCAAGTACAGCAATTCACGGCAGTATTGGCGGTGTATGTATGGCATGTCACCCTGGTGGAAGGCTGTGTATATCTGGATCTTCCTTGAAAAACGGTTTCAGCTGAGGCTGCCAAACTTGCCATCGCGTGTGGCGAGGGCGAAGGCACGAGGCGAAGGTAACTAGACGAGGGTTAAATCAGAGCACCGTTCAAAGAGCCTGCGGTATCGGCAGGTTGAGAAGCAGTGATAGATAGGAGCGCTCACTATTTCATCTTGAGTCACAGGCCGGAACTCATGTCTTCTGATATATGGCTATAACAGTCCACATAAAAAAGGCATTAAACAGCAAGTCACCCAGCAATTGAATGATCTGGCAAACGGCTAGATCAAGGGTGCCTTGTCTGGAGGAGACTCAATACCTCACTCGAAGAATATTTAGATGCTAATGAAAAAAAGGGGGATAGAGGAGCTTAAGCAACATAAGCCATATCAATGTTGCCCGGAATAGTAGTTTCCGATCGTGATGTCTGCGGAATGTTGACTGAAGTATTCGCCTAGTCAACGCTAGCATCGGGCGTGCCGGCGACTAGATTTCTCGCGAAAGCATCAAGTTTTTGATGTCTATTCCAGCGTTGAAGCAAACTATGTAGCAGAGACGTGGTCGTGGTCGAAGTTATAGCGTGGTCAACCACCGCCGATCAAGTTCTCGGTTGTCATCACTGGCAATGGCATCTTCCGATCTTCCTACTTCAAGTTCATCAGGGAAACTACTTTCTGCTTACGGCGACTGACGCGTCCTGATTTGGCTGGCACCTGTCTGAAGGGTCGCTACTTCGTCTGAAAATACACTGATTGCCTTAACTCACTGAAATAAAGAGTGTTTCAGGATGCAAGCCATCTCTCAGTACATCAGAATGCAAGTCAGGATTTCAGTGCTCAAGTAACATGGGACTTGGAAAATTTTTACGATTTTTGTTACATCTAAACTTGAATTAGGAAACCAGTTGAGAAAACTTGAAGTGCGGCAATGCCAATTGCCTCTTCCTCCACCATCCATGTTCAAATTAGACGGAAATCAAACTGGGCTTGTGGACTGCCTTGCGTGCGGAGATTCCTAACGCGTCGGACGGAATCATCGACATCATTGTGAACAACCCGCCTTCGCAGGACGGCACTTCGTTCACGAATGCACGCGACCATCTCCTTGTGCGCAAGGGCTCCGCGCGCAATCCTATGATCTTCCCCTCTGCGGACTACGACAACGATGCGTTCGGCTTGGACTCGGGTTCTGGGAAGTACACGTTCACGCACCAGGCGCTGGGCGCAGATATGTTCAGGTTCTTGTGGAATTATGGTCAAAACTGGACGACGTGGACGGCGTATGAGGATGTGACGAGCATAGATAAAAGCTTGTTTGACAATGATGAGAATTGGTGGGCGGGCGAGCATATTATTGTGCAATGTAAGTGCTCTTACTCTTATACTAGTATGTGCTGTGATCTGCTAATCAATTTTGCAATAGGCTGGCTGGTCTGCTATTGCTGCATCATCCTATACTGTTGTACATGCGGACAGGAACTATGCTCATCAGTGCCGTGTTCCTCAGTTCCTTGCTCGTGGTCCGTTCAATACCTGGGGTTTCCACAGAGGAGTGAGCTTCCAGATGGACAATACCGCCGACGGACGCTGGGAGCTCGAAATTATGAGTACATGGCCGACGTACCTACAGCTCAACGTTTTTGGCTTCGATGACTACTTCTACGGTGACACGGACGGCAACGGCGTCATGACCGCCTCCCGCCCAACTTGGCTGCGCCCAACTACTTGAACGTCAGTGCTCCGCCGCACCCGCATCTCGCGTTGTACGCTGGTCGTAGATGACGCGACGATGCGGTGGAGCCTCGAGCCGCGTGGGGAGAGCACTGTGGGCGCTATCATGTACGCGCTGCTCCTGTCGATCCCGGTTGTCACTGGTACATTGGCAGTGGCGATCTTCATGTGGAGCTTCTACGGGATCAAGTACAACCAGTGGGGTCTCACGGAAAAGAAGCCGGATCATTCGCACAATTTCCCCGTCATTGGCTCGCTGGGCTCGAAGTCTGCGCAAGACCTGCATGTGGCGCCGATGTCGGAGAAACACTCGAGCCATGGACACGCGCATACAGGCGACATCATTGGCTGGCCGGAAGACAAGAATAAGCGGAGGACCATGCTCATTGCGACTTTGGAGTACGAGATCATATTGGAAGTTGAAGGTCAAGATCGGTGGTCTTGGTGTGATTTGATGGGCAAGGCAATGTCGGATATCGACCTGATTTAGGTTGTACCAAAGGTTAAAGACATTGAGTACCCTGCTGGCGAACCTGCAGAACCTATCGAAGTCATTATCTTCGGCGACCCGTACCTTATCGAGGTTGAGACGCATGTCCTCGACAACATCACGTACATCGTCCTCGACTTGCCTGTCTTCCGCGCACAAACAAAGGCGGACCCGTATCATGCGCGCATGACGATATCAGCTCAGCTATCTTCTACTCGACATGGAACCAGGCTATCGCAGCAACCGTTAGGTGCTACCCGCAGATTGATATCTACCACATTAATGACTACCACAGTGCGCTCGCACCTATCTATCTGCTCCCGAAGGTCCTCCCCATCTGTCTGTCTCTCCACAATGCGGAGCTCCAGGGGTTGTGGCCACTCCGCACGAAGGAGGAGATGAAGGAAGTGTGCTCGGTGTTCAATATCAGCAAGGAGCACGTTCGTTCAGTTCGGAAACACGTTCAACTTGCTCCACGCCGCAGCATCCTTCATCAATGTGCACCAGAAATCGATCGGTGTCGCTGGTGTCTCTGACAGTATGGTAAACGGTCGTGGGCGCGTTACCCGGCGCTTTGGACACTCAAGCATGTCGACTCGCTCCCGAATCCGGACCCAACGGTTATTGCTGCTTTGGACGAACAGCCTGTTCAAATCAAGGACATTCAGATTGATGAGGAAGCAGAGAGGCGAAATGTACGGAGTTCAAGCAGCAGGCTCAGGAGTGGGCTGGTATTGCACAGGATCCTTAGGCAGATCTATTCGTGTTCATTGGTTGTTGGTTGAAGCAAAAGGGTGTAGATCTTATTGCAGACATGATGCCTTCGCTGTAAGTTATTTCTTAATCCTATTTTGCTAAGTAAATGAATGTTTGCTCATTTATTAATGCCAGACTGGAAAAACACCCTTCGATTCAGTTGAATTGTGTCGGGCCTGTCATTGACTTGTATGGACGTTTCGCTGCGGAGAAGCTTGCTCGTCTCATGGAGATGTACCCGAACCGAGTGTACTCAAAGCCAGAGTTCACTACTTCGCCTCCATACGGTGGTCTCGGTCTCATGCCTGGTTGGGTAAGTTTGCATTCGTTTTTTCTAATGTTTTGCAATCTGACTTTGAACACAGTGGTTCCCTGTCGAATCGAGTTCAACAGCACACATGTTGTCCCAGCTTACGAAAACAATAAAAATGGCGCTTAAGTCTACGGAAGAAGAACATGCTATCTTGCGTGCTCGTTCGGCTGTTCAGCGTTTCCCGGTTGTTGAATGGCGTCAGCGCATGGGAGACTTCCACAAGCGTAGCATTAACTTTACTAGTCGTCAGATCGCTGGCTCTTTAGCATGGAGACCTTCTGATGGTGAAGCTGAACATCGGGAAGAACCGACGCAACCCAACTGGGATACCCGAAGCACATACGACAGCCCACACAACTCGATCACTGGATCTCCTGGAGCTTGGAGCCATTCGACACTCGTGCCTCTGGAGCAGCATCTGCTCCCTCCTCGCACTTTGAAATTAGAAAGGCGTGGTTCAGCAAGCTCTGATGTATCCGAAGGCGAGGACTACTTTGCGCGCGCGGAATGCGAGTACGGAAGGTTATTGCGAAGCCTGACGGGGAAAGCTGGCTCTGACACTGGACTATATAATAAAATAATATAATGCATCAGAGCAGACAAATCTGCCACTGACATAGTACTACTATTGGAGGAAAAATAGTTGCTGCACCGCTTGGGTAAAATATCATGATGTAGCTTGTGATTACTTAACGCCCAGAGGTGTTCGGGTATCGCCAGCAACTTGAAAAAGCTGGCCCGTCCGGGCGTTATATTGAATTGTCTTGAAAACTTTGAAGTGTCTTGAAAAAGCACTAATAGTGGTGTTGAAAACTATTTAATCCATTGGGTTGCTCACAGCAGACAGACACCATTGGCGACATCTTCCAAACCACTTTGATACCTCAGACTACGGTGATCATTCGGGAAAAAAAGCAATTCAATAATAAATTTTAATCATGAATCTCCTGGCAACTTTGAAAGACAAGAGCATGTGCACAACAATTTACTCGATAACTCAAGCACATTTGGTCAAACCTGCTACTGGTGGGCCTCAGCCTACTAGATCAAGCCTCGAAGTTCTTGATGTACTTATCCGGTAAGGGTGGGTGGCTTTGGCTCAGGGCCAAAGCTACAGCAAACGTGCTGTGAACATCAATGGCAGCATCTAGTATTCCAGTACAGCAGATCATGCAAGTGAGAACTTGAAGATGGTTGATCTTGAGCAACAAAATGATAACTTACATTGTATTTGTGCCGCTGATAGCTCGTTAGCTGCCCAGTCACTCATCGTGACCTCACTACTCTTCTTGACGTTCAGCCTCAATACTTCTCCCACTATTTTTTCGAGCTTGACAGTCGGAGTCGGATGCTGGAACCAGAGACGAGGGTTTAAGAGCAGTTGGGACCAGGTCGGGTTTTTGGGCCAGACTTCCGGGTAGACAACGCGCGCCCAATCTGTCAGATCGACACAGGAGCGCACAGAGGTGCAAAAACTTGCGCTTTATACGCACTGCGTCACCTGCCATTTCTTCTGGTTGGCCACCTCGCAGGAGAAAAGATAAGTTATTCATACCGTTGATTCCAGCTGAAACTTTCATGACTGTACCATCCCCAAGGAGTTGCGCCAACGTAGGAGGAAGGTCAGTAAGAGTATGCGTCCTGACCAGATAAACCTGGTTTTGAACTGCGAGTTGGATGAGGTCTACGCGATGATTGGACCCTTTTCCGCCACTTGCCCACTCGATGTCGATCGAGACAAATCTCCTAGCTGGTACCTGTGGCAAAGATGCATATATTGCAGTCATTGCGTTGTCCACATCCAAGCCCGTGCAACACTGTATCGGAACTATATTATGGGGCCTATATTCATCTAATTCGGAGAGAGGTGTTGGTGGTACCCCGAGGAAATCAAGAAACGTTTGCAGTTTCTTGTGTATCTAGCAACAAGTCAGTGTACAGATCTTGATATGAATGAAACAAGTACCTTCGTTTGAGCCCTTGCTGTCCAGCGTTGAACGAGCTGAAAGCGGAGGACGGTGCGGAGGTGCAGGCGTGCGTAATCAAGGGAGAGGAGGATGAGAAGGATAGTACGAAGATTTGAGAACATGATTCACGGTGGAATGGCTGGATGATGATCTTGGGGACGATACCCGCTCCCACTTCACACTTATACAAAGTAGTTGAAGTCAGTTTTCTGATTTCCCATTCTTCTAGAAAGAGAGAGGGAGCTATTAGTGCTTTGTACTATGACTTGGATAAACCGCAAGTTGAACTGATAGGAGATAACAAATGATTTCTTCCGGATGACTTGATTATAAGGCTTCTTTTCATTTTAAGCACAAACGAACAAGAAAATGAGTCATGTTAACTCCGAAGAAGTCGGGAGGATACAACCCACTGCACAAGAAGCTGCTCCATCAGCTCTAGAAGGATTTCGAAGAAAGCCACGAGTAACTCACCATACAACCAGTCATCCCTGTACTCAACCCGAAACTTGAACTAGAACCGTGCCAAAATGGGAAATGGGCCAACTTGAACTTGAATGCATCCCAACCCGCTTCGGAAGGAGTAATTTGCATGAAGGCGCGTTTCTCGTCCTCGGAGCTGAGGGAATCGCGCTGTCGGCCGACGATCAACTCATACTGCACATTGAAACCGAGCGTTCTCCATTTAGGCGGCAATGGTGGCGGGGCAGAGGTGTTTGGCAAGGAATGGGGACACGACAACTTGGATGATGTCGAAAATGCAGTTATAATCATTCCCTTCGCTGCATTTGCAAATTGAGTTGTGAGTCGCTTTGTCGACGTCTGGTGGACTTTGTGCATGCAAGCGGAATATTGGGACGCATCAAACTGCCCGGTGATACATAGCCCCGTATATACGAATCCGACCGCGCAACTTCGCAACCTTTTCTCTCCTCACTGTTGTATGTGTTGAGAGAGCGTAGCTGTTCAGCATCCTTCCCATGTTTTTGGGCTCTTTCGCCGCTCAGGCCAGGCGAACTTAGGCTTAGATGTCGATTGAGCAGGGATCCCTGAGGTGAGTGTAGACGGTAGGGATAGAGACTCGTCCCCTGACTGCTCAGTGCAAGTCCTGTGGCCGCTTATTGTTGAGCTGGAGATGGTCGAGGAAAAGAGGAACGATGAAACGAGAAGAAGCTGACGCGGCCATCGTTCCTTCCGGTGACAAGAAAGTCGGAGTCGTACTGAAAAGTTGTCACTGACGAGTCGGGGATGAATGAATGTGAAGAAAATCATACCCATTTGCAGATTCCATACGCGAACGGATGTGTCCAATCCCCCACGCCCAAGAAAAAAGACAATACAATTTTCGGCGTAAATCTTATGCAGATTTTCTCGGAGAACGTATGGACATTCCCCGTGCCGATGCTCCAAAGCTGAAGAAGCCTGTGAGTATTATGATTCAAAAAATAAAAGAACAACTTACTCGAGAAGTACAGTAGAAGCTTTCGCTCACTGATTACCGCACGCACATCCCCTCCTGGTGCCTGTGAGCGCCGGTTCAGTAACTTGCCTCTTTGCACATTCCAAACGTCGGTGATGCGTCTCGCGATTCAAAACCTGGGAGGAACAGACCTCGGATGCAAGTGCAGCAACCAGTTTTAACGTCCTGCACTCATCAGCCACCACTGATGATGAGCTCTCTGGCGTAGCTCTATCCATTGGAGAAGGTTCACTCATGATATATGGTGACGGATGTAATCACTCTACCATCACCAATTGCTGAAGGAATTCGTGTTGTCAACTGTGGAGGTAGACGTGTGCGCATGCGCCCCAGTGTGCTCGCCATTGCTTTAGTCGGTAAGGGGATACGCGTCGGGATAAATTTGCGAGAGAAGCCTGGGGCAAGACTTGGGGCAACCACCTGCTGTGGGCGCAGTAAATTGCGTAGACGGTAGTGGTTTCGTGTCCTCTGCAAAAGCGGTCGAACTCCTACCCCCTGGGTTTCCATACGAGCCGTGCCGAACGAGCCGAAACGCGTCGACCCACAGGGAGCTACAAAAGTATCGTGCAGACGTACGTGAGCTGCGCAAGGCGTTGAAACCGATAGAACAATTTGAGCATGCTGAGACAGGCAGAGTGAGTGAGTCGGCAGATGCGCGGCGGAAGAAAAAAGAGAGTATACACAGCAAACTCAACAGTGAAACGAAAGGCCTACTACCTCTTGTAGTAGTAACCTCAGTTCTAGTTGGTGGCATTCACGAGTCGGGGCGTAGAGCAGTAGTAACTTGAAGCCTGTGAGACTCCGAGTCCAAGTCGGAGGAGGCTCGGCTCAGCTTCAACTTGAAGTTCTTGAATTGATGACGAGTCAACTTCAAGTTGAACTCTGACCCGACTCCGACTCAGCCTGAGGCTCCAACTTGAACTTGAACTTGAACTTGAACTTGAAGTACCGCCGTCACGCCGGCCGGACAGCCTGAGTGCCACTCACCAGTGCTGGGCCAGCCTTCAAGCTCACTCAGGTCCGGTGTCCGGCCTTGAACTCAGGCTCGGACTCGGACTCGGACTCGGACTCGAACTCGGACTCGAACCGTATACTACTACTAGTAGTAGTAGTAAAGTTGAGATTGTGACAACTTGCCAGTCTGAGTGGACAGAACTGGAAGCTTAAGCTGCTTAAGACTGGATCATTCAGCTGCCAGTGGCTAGTAGTAGTACGGTACCCTGCCAGTGAGTACTAATAGTAGGTAGTAGTAGTCGCCAAACATCACTGGCATGCCAGTGGCATTCAAGTTCAATTTCAAGTTGAAGTTGTCGGCGCGCGCAACTTGAATGCCAACTCCGAGTCGGATCATTCAGCCTGCCAGTGAGTTGCAGTGATCATGATGTCCGACTCCGACGGCCCGGGAGTCACGGCAGTAGTACG
Organism: Trichaptum fuscoviolaceum; assembly: GCA_910574455.1. Classification (NCBI taxonomy): domain Eukaryota; kingdom Fungi; phylum Basidiomycota; class Agaricomycetes; order Hymenochaetales; family Trichaptaceae; genus Trichaptum; species Trichaptum fuscoviolaceum. Next base: position 2,222,307 of record CAJSYZ010000001.1, read on the forward strand.
TGGCGGCCTGAGGTACTAGTAGCGTTTCCACTCCGAGCCGTCGGACTTTCAACTAGTTCAAGTTCAAGTTCCGAATTTAGTAGCCTGAGTACCCCATGCCCACAACTTGACGTTGCACCCCAGTGAGCCTGAGCGACGTGTCGTGCCCGAGTCTAGTACTTAGGCTTGTTCTTCAACTTCACACATCAACAGCTTGAAGCCCTCTCATCCTGAAGTCCACCTGAATTTCATCCTACTTGTAGACTGCTGGCACTGGTGGTGAGTGAGCTTTCAGCCTTCTAGATCTACTTCATCCACTAACTGAGATCTTCAAGCTTGTACTTCTAGTACTACTAGTAGTAGCTCTACCGATTAGAACCACTCAGGCTACAGCCTCAGGCCGAGCGTGAGCCTGATCCGCTTCAAGTTCGCTACTACTACTTAGTACTACTACTCGCTACCGAACTTCCGCGTGAGGTAGTACCACTACTACCACTACCACTACTATTACTAATATTCGGCATCACTACTCACGGCAAGCCTGAGACTCCTCCAGTTTGCAGTTATGCCATCACACAATAGTAAGAAGCGTCAGCGCAGCCCGAAAAGTGAAGGTGAGCCTGAGTTTGAGTCGGACCCCTCGCCGGTTCTGACAATTATTTCGAAGAATCCGAATCCGAGTCGGAGCATCGTTCCAGTCGTAATCGGTACTCGAAGGGCCGTGGACGTCACTATTCACCGCCGTATTCACAGAAGGACTGGCACAGCAAGAACAGAAGTAATAAACGGAGACTTTATGCCAGTGAGCACAGTCTCACGAGCACTCCGGGGCCGAGCCTTACCAGCGCCAGTGGGCAATACCAAGACAGGACCAGCTCTTCATACCCTGCGGACTCGAACCGCGTTATAGAGGCAGCGTTCAACGCAGTTATACACCGCGTGAAGAACTTGGAACATACTTTGGCGCCAATGGCTATCGAGGGGAGCCTCGGAGGCGTAACTGGAACTCTGATTCACCGAGTTCCTTTCCCTCCCGGGACGTCGCGCAGAACAATCCGACTATTCCAGATAAGAGGGTTCTTCAAATTAGCGTCCTCAAGCCTTCAACCCCTTCACCTACTCCTCGGCCTGGATTCAGCCGCAGCCCACGTAGTACTCCAAATGACATGTTGTCGGATTTGCGTTCTAAAGTGTCTGCTGCCCAAAAATCTATGCGCAGTTCGCCGGCAATTGGAGTATCGGATTCTCAAGTTGATAACGTCGATCAAAGCGAAGGTAACGCATTCTTCCTCCCTTTTCTATCATAGTCTGTGTCCAAAGCTAACCCTTCACTGGCACAGAAAACATCGAACGGCTCACTTGATCCCAAAGAGTTCATCTCATTCGCCAACCCCCTCTGAGCTCGCGCCCTTATACGATCCAAATGCAGGAGTCAAGCAGCTGCAGGACTTGACCAAGAAGCTGAAAAAATGGGAGGAATTTCATAAAAAGGATTCCAATGAATTGAGGGCTCGAGTTACGGATTTGGAGAAGAGGTTTGCCGTGATGGAAGGAGTCCAGAAGAACGTTGCAGATACTTTAAATGACGTATCAGCGTCAATCGATCTCGTGGAAGACAAAATGTCTGGGGTAAGTAACATGATCACATTTCTAAAAAGAGTGACATCTAAAAACATACCCTTGTTAGTCACGGCAAGCAGGCGACGCTGTAAGAATGAGGAAGCTTACAGATAATCTACTGATCTACCTCCGGGAAGGCTGTGCAATTGTCCTTGATTTCACTGGCGAGGAGATACAGAGAACCAAGTACTCAATGAATTCTGTTCCCGGCACTCTCAATTACTTTGCCGCCAACTTTAAGACATTGTCTGACGTCATGCATGAACACTTTAAACGATACCTTCGAGCTTACTTCCCACCTCCGACTTCGAGTCGTTCCCCGGAACCGGAAGAAACATCCTACACTGTGGTAAAAGACCCACCACATGTCAAATTTATCCTGAATCGTGAAGCTCGGCAACGTCAAAACCTGCCATTCGACGCATCTCAGGTGAACAAATTAACTGCTTTCCGGTTCTTTCTACCATATTTCCAGCTCCATTACAACGCACTTTACGATTTCATCGTAGAAATTGACAAACTCCTCCAACAATCGGCAGCTCTTCAGTTTAATTTCAAGCCCAATGCACAGGAAAGGCTCTACTCAATGACGGTGGACAACCCAGGAACTTTCGTAACGCCTGCGGTCCAACTGTTTGGGGGATTGCCTCAGGTACGCCCTCAGCCTGACGTTCACAAGCATCTAGTCTTTAAAGACTCGGAGATTGGACGGAGACTGGCGCTCACACTTTGGGACAAGGTCCGCGCACTCCATAACGGTGAAGAAGTGCCGAACTTTGTTATGGCCGACGACCTTCGCATCAAATCTGTTGAAGACATGAAAAGGACCTTGAAGGCCTTGGGGCCTAATCCCTCTTTCGCTGATTTTTTGAACAAACTCGACTTACAAGATGTCCGTCGTTTGGAAACGATTCAGCGGGAGTTGATATATGGTTTTAAAGTCGTCAAGAGGTGGTTGCAAATAGTCCTCAACGAGGATCTTTTCCACACAGTCATGGGTAACCAGCTATCCCGTTCAATCCGCCGCGTAATGAACGATATCATACATGCTCGGGAGGAGAGGACTGACGCAGTCCTTGACTCTATTGAGAAGTTCACGGCTTACGTAGACTTGAAGGATACCCACAATAGTACCCGCTATGATAAATTTCAAGACCAACTGATAGCAACGGTGCTCGAGATATGTAACGATATACCACCCGGAGCGAGGGTTACGGCCGGGGCTTCGACTGCCAGGACGAGTTTATCACCGGGAGAGATCTACAACTCACAGTATCGCGATTATCTAAGCGAAGTGATGAACCGAAAGCCTGAGGATATTTGCACACCGATGTATCTTCCTAATGGCAAGCAGGAAGAAAGGTCTTCTTATAGAAACAGTCACCACAACTAGCTGTTGCGGGGCAGAGCTGGACTCGGAGGTGAAGCTATGACTTGGAGTTCCCATGTAATCTTTGCGCTATGCTAGTGTCTACAGTTTTTCCTTGTGTCGCTTTGTGATTTGCTGATAATAACATTGCCTTGACCAACCTGAATGAAATACTACTGCCATGATATCATTGCCAGTGTACCACTAGTAGTATACTGTACAACTTGAAAGCAAGCCAAGAACACCATAACTTGAAGTTGAAGTTAAAACAGTGTCATGGTACTACTAGTCTTTAAGAGCCAATGCTGCAATGCCAGTGTAGTACTACGTTACATACGTAGTACTAAGGTCTGTTTCGTCTAGTACATCCTTTTGTTTCATTGCCATATCCGAGTCCTCACTCGTAAGTTTCAATATAGTACATTCAAGGTTGTGTATGCTAATTGAAAAGCTTTACTTCAAGTTAGTAGTAATCATTGTCTAGTTTCGTACAATGTTTCGTGCATGTGCATGTCAGCAAATCTGTTAACGTAGAATCTATCGTAAAAGTCCAGGGATTCCTCAGGTGTCAATGACTTCGGAGGAGATTCGTCACCCTTCGGGACCCCAAGGAGGTGAGCTAAACGAAAGATGTCCCCTATATCTATCACAGACAGCTTCGGAGCCTTGCAGTCACGGTGATAGTGATGTCTGCCACTGTCATTCACTCCGGGACAGCGTCCGACACAGGCGGTAGAGCTCTCCAACTCATATGCTGGTTCAACTATCCACATTCTTGTTTTCGGGTCGGGCGATTCTCCAACACGCTTGAAAAACTGGACGAGAGCGCATTCCTGACGTTCCACTTTAACGGTGAATGAGAAAAAAAGTATAACCCTGGCAACTCTCATTCCTGCGAACCCCTGTTTGCGGGAACCACCTCGGACAAGAACTGCATCTCGTCGAGGTTTTCCGCGCCAAGAGGGACTGGACCTGATCACCTCCCTCATTGCTTGTTCTATAGGGATCGATTCACCACGATACGCAAAGAACGCGGTGGCTGAATGGAAAATTGAAAAGTCATTGCTAATATCCAGTTTATAGTGTTCAAATCCGTTGTAGTTTAATTTGGCTTGCCTGCTACTACTAGTAGTAGCAGAACACTTTGAGTTGGTGTTACAACTCTCGTACTTGTTGAATAAGTGTTTCTTGATGAGTTGTCGGAGTTGTCGAAGTTCTGGATAGCCTTCTATTGCCGCGAGAGCATCGAGCTGTTTAGGGTACACTTTACTGGACTCTGCAAGGATAACAATAAACAAGTTGGATTTGCAGCACCAAAAGGATGTTTCACTAACGTTTTTTCGAAGCCATTAACGTAAAGCTCAAAGGGTCATTCCCGCCACCCAAGCGGAGCTGGCGTTCAGCATTTCCTACGCCATGAACCGCACCACGCTGTGGCTCATCTATTAAACTTTCGGAATCGTCCAAATCTGCAATTTCGTTGAGCTCTTGAATACCCACAATGGCATCGAAGAAGTCATCTGTATCATCAGCTTCACCTACTACTAATACGTCACGTTGTTGCATCTGCTCTCCCCCACTGGCATCAGGGTCCCTCTCAGCGTCATCCGACTCTGACTCTGACGACATATTCTTGCGCAAAACATCTCGCAAAGCTCTCCACGAAGCCTCGGCTAACGTATCATCCAGCATTCCACGCCTTTTGAAGTCTGCCCTTGATGCAATAAGTTTACTGAGTCGTTGGTTTGCTGTGATCATCTGACCCAAGGGATCATTTTTGTTTGAGCGTCGCCATGTTTCCTTGACCGCGTAAATGTGCTTATTCTCTGTGATCGATGAACATAGTCCACTCGGTGCAGCGAACAGAGGAATCATTGTAGGATAGTGGACCATGGCATGCTGTCGTGGTAGTGAGAAGTTGTCCCGGATACCCATAGCTATGAATATTTGCCGATATTGATGAAAGCAATCCAGAGAGGCTTTGATCTGATCAAGTGTTGAGGCTGTAATCGTGTACCGACGCACAAGATAACAGAAGTCGAGAAATGCACTCAATGCATGAATTATATCATCCTGCACAATGCCCACAATAGCCGGAAGATACACCTAAGCGGTTTACATCGACTACTATCAGCAAACGACCGCCTCGAACAAGAAGGAAAAATCACATACTTTCATAAGTGCCTTTGAATCATTGCCTGTCCATTGCTTGAAGCCTCGGCCTTCGGGGAATCTACGTAGTCCAGGAAAAGGAGCAGCGACTCTGATTCTACGCGGAGGTCAGCGATAGTATTCATATTATACAAATTGTTTGAGAATGGCACCTTTTATCCACAATATCCAGCTCTGTTGTGGTCAAGCTCTGGCATATCCACTCGACAAGATGATCCTTGAAAACACCTTTGATGATTTGGTGCAATAGGTCCGGAGAAATGAGATCGCATATATCTGCGCGCGGAAAGTCATTGGTGAAGGGCTACGGGAAAACATAGTTCTTAGAAGCGCATCCAATGGAGAATTTGGAGCACATACCACGATATCTTGGTGGAACCCATACTCTTTGCGAATTGTTGCTCTGGTTAAGTTGTTGTCATTTACCTGCTCTATCAATCGTTCGTGTAGCTCTTTTGTTCGAGGATTTGATGCAAACTCCGGATTATCTAGGTCCTTGTGGGGAGCTGTGCATCTATATAGCCACCGTAAGCCATTTCCTCAGACTCCTATGCGATTTTGGAAAGGATGGTACTTACTTGCAGCACCATCCAGTGCATATTGCGCATAGACTCACCTGTTCCGGATAATCGGCTATATACGAGCCGAGTCCGAGAACCGACCTACGCAAGTGACCATCAGGGCACCGGAGAATGGTCTGTTCATTGTTTATGGACATGGCGGTCTTCAGTGAACTCAAGATTCTCGATATAGATGAATGAAAAATTTGATGTCTAAAGCGACGGAAGTCATCTGACTTTTCGTACTTCGCTCAGCTGCAAAAAAGCGTCAAAACACAATTGAATGGCTCAGTTTTTGACACACACTCTTTGGTATTGCTAAAAATGCTACAAGCTGGACTGTATTCAACTTTTGGGACCGCCGGGCCTTGTTTGATACATTTCCTATTGAGAGATATAACGGATAATATTCGTTGTTGCCAGTTCCAACGGAAACTGTTGTCTTGTCGCTCCCCAAGATCACCGGAACGAACATAGATCCATGGACTGCTTTATCTTCGGCGTAGATCTTATTCTAAGTCAAGGATAATCAGTATGTTTCCTGCGAGTTCATGAGTCATGACCTACAGCCTGTTCCCAAGCAAAATTTCCGGACATGTAATTTCTGAACACTCGTTCTTTGTCATTGATGTCATCAGATTCCTCCTTTGGCTGATATTCACGAAATGGGACATAGTCGAATTCGCCTTCTAAAGCCGTATTATCCACCAAATTTCGGATCACTTCCAAGGGATCCCGATACCATACATCATATCCTTTCCTCTTCCATGACTCGGTGTTCTCGTCTGTCGCTTTTTGGCCATTGTTGTCCGTGTAGAAGTTACTAAAGGATTTCCAAGGCACATCACCAACTCTCGTAGCGTCAATGACATTGTACAACTTTTGTGCGTCTCCATCGAGTAGCGTACTAGTGGGATCCAGATCTGAGTCATCGTCGGGCTTAGTTACGTCCAACTCAGAATATCCGCCAGATTTCGCGTTCTTCACAGACTGAATTCGCTGGTAAGCCTTCATGATTCCGAGAAGCTTTGTTATATTACCAGCAGACATTTGCTCATCGCGATAAAGAAAGTCTGCGAGCTCAAAATCTGCTCGGCACGAATAGGGAGACCAGTCATTTGGTGCAGGTTCATTTCGCGGAACAGGTGGTTCGTCGTTTTTTCTAAGTTGTTTCCTTCCGCATCACACGGGGTGGCTGCACGATGTTTTTCATCAGAGTGCTATCAAACCGAGGACAATATACTTGGTGCGCACCATTCATATATCTGTGATACACCTTTAGGTCACCATCACTCTCCTCATGATCTCCAACGTCGAAGTCCAAATCTTCAGAGGATGCACTACGGCCACTGTCACTTCCGGTGCCAGAATGGGACAGAGAATCAGGTCTGTCTAGGTCTTGAAGCAGCTCGTCTCGGCCTATACTGAGCATCGAGATATCCTGTGTAAGCATGGAAATATCGTAATCGTAGGAGTCAGGGCCGCTCTCAAAATGACCCTCTGTTGGAAGTTCGGACGACCTCGGTAGAGGTTGAGGAGTTGGAGCTCGTGTGGGTCGAATAGGTGAAGGATCATAGTAGTCGTGACCACAGGCAGTAGATCTTGCCACGGATGACATCGGATGAGCTGAATATTCATGTCTTGCTCTTCCAGATTGACTCTTGAACGTCCTACTACAGCTGGGCAAGGTGCATCGAATAGTTGGTGGAAAATGAAGGGGATCGTGCTTTTTCCGTGTCGCTGGCATCAATGTAACCTTCAGTAGTACATGTCGATGATTGGGACTCACAGCTGAGTGCCAGCAGGCTGGCAGTGAGTGAACTTGAACCTGAGTTTAAATTAGTCATAGTACTACTAGTACTACTGGTAGTACGGTAAGGCTGCCAGCCTGAGTGCAGTGCCAGCCTGAGTGCCAGTGAGTACTAGTACTAGTACTACTAGTACTAGTAGTAGTAAGTCACACACTGTGGCAGCCTGGCCAGTGGCAGCCTGAGTGAGTGGGCGTAAATTTTCAACTTGTCTAAGATAGACGCCCCTGCCTCCCTGATCTTGAACTAGCACCTTCGATCCATCTTATTATCACCCAAGTCTCAAAACACTGCACAAAATGTCAACTCGAAGACAGACGAGGGCTAAGAACAATAACCAGCACCCCGGAGCAGTAGTTGACCAACTCAGAACAAGACGAACAAAGGAGGAGATATTGCGGGAGAAGGAAGAAAAAGACAAAAGGAAAGTACAGCAGGCAGCGAGGCGGGATGAGGCATTGAAGGAGAAGGAGGAGAAGGAAAAAACAGAAGGAAGAACGGGCAGCTTTCCGCAGAGCTGCGGCCCAGCAAGTCGCGGTCGCGAAAGAGAGGAAAAAAACTCGCTGCGGAGCAGAAACGGGCAGCAAAAGAACAAGAGGCAGCTGACAAGGTACGAAAGAAGGTGACTGCAGCAGAAAACCAAGAAGCAGCGATGCTAGAGACCGTAGAAATTGAAAACAATTTGTCGAAGGCTCTTGAGACACGCACCCAGATGGGCTCAACAGTGCCTAAACTCGCTGGAAAACGTGGATGTAGGAAGCCGAAGGGCGAAGCTAGTAGTAAGTCTTCAACCTCAGATCAGTAATTACATAGCTTTGAACTGGCGTAAGCAGGCTCGAAGAACGATGTTAAAGACGTGTCGGGTTGTGAAGTTGAATACAACGAAGACTTAGACATTGGTGAGTTATACTGCCTATACATTTTCAGATGTTTTCGAAGCTTGGAGGTTGACTACTTTGACTCACAATATGAAGCGGCAAGTACGGATGCGTCAAACAGAAAGCCTGCAAAAAAGGCTAGGAAAGAAGATCCCAAAGGTGAACTTCCATTTCGCACCCGTGTGCAGACCGCAAAGACGTCGAGATCTGCCGCCACTCCAAGCAACATTTTCTTTCACGCACCTGCCGGACAGAACGAGAGCCTTTCTGGTGAAGAAACGGATATAATAGACTCGCCCGCTACGTCAAAGCGGGACGACAAGACAAAGCGACCTGCCAGGGCGCTTCGCAACACAGATGAATCCACTTTCATTGGTGAAGAGGATGGAGGACTTGAGGTGGCTGGGATAGACTCGAGAGGGATCAATTTGTGAGTTTAAATTTGAAATCTTGCAATGCGTACGGGATCAATTTCTGGAATGCACGATGTAATGGTAAGTGTGAAGCTTGATTTAGACTCAGCTAAAGCTCATAGTTTGATCCACTGGCAACTAGATTACTAATGTTCATGCTAAAGAAGCGGATCATGACGCTCCGACAACGGGATCAAATTTCCTTCTACCTACAACGATGACACTCTCGTCTTTGTTACCATATTATGAGCTCTTCGCTGACGCCAAGCTACACTAGACACAGCATCTCATTGCAAGACAATGAAAACTTAAGTCCTTGGGAGGATGAAGGAGAAACAATAACCCTCGCAAGCTATCATGGTGTAAAGAATAGCTCAATCAGCGTGCAACAGACAGCACATTTTGTCGATTCGGACACAAATATTGTGAGTTGACGGAACATTAGAATGGCAGATGCAGTCTGAATACCTTGCTTGTAGGGCGAAAGCGATCCGAGGAGGCTGACAAGGCCGGCTCAAGCTAGTGTGAGTGTGACTTATTACTGTTCGATTCACGTCAGTTACCCCATGACCGTTTGATCATATCCCTTCGTTATTATTTTTCTGCCAACTGTCGTGTAATGAACAGGATGGAGGTAGCAGCAACTTGAACTCAAAGAAAAGGAAGTTGCTGCGCGACACTCTCTCCGGGTCGCAGGTTTCAACGGTAAGCGACGTCATATCATTCCTACCTTTTCCAATCTACTAACCAATCCCTTTCCGTACTTGAGGATAAGAACAACGAGACAAAACCAGGTGGACAGGTGAGTGCCAGACAGTGAAGCACAGTGATCCTCATGCTACATCCTTCCTTCATTGCTTGCTGAATTGATCTTTGGACAGGATGCAAACAAGAGAACTGCCAATTCGCAGCTCAGCGCACCGGTAAGTCCCATCTTAATCCAGTTTCTCTCGTTTCCCCCTGATTTATGGTTGTAAGGTGCATTCACTAGCCTTGGAACCCCGTATACAGGTATGTGTGGGCGTCGATGCACCGTAGGCTCACTTCCGCTGTAGCAACTGTTCGTTCCCTTCCTCACATCGGGTTGATCACTAATTTGTGCCTATAAATAGGACATCATAGTCACAAAAAACAGAAAGAGAAAGTCGCCACCGGACATCGACTCCCAGGTTGATGTGGTAATTCTTCCACCTTCACGTGTAATGGATTCCTTCATGTTTATGTTTACTTACTTTACACCATCTCAATAGGCTAGTAAGAGTGTCAAGGTCAAGAAGTCATTGTTGACTGGCATGGACACACAGGTCGGTGCCACAGTAAGTGTCAATTCTTTGGTAGCCGGCATTTTAAGTTCGTTTCTGACCGGGCGAAAAGGACTTGAGTAAGAAGAGGAAACCCTCTGACACTCCTTATCGGCCTGTGGCCGACACGACGGTAATTGCTTCCTTTCGAGCTGTTCACTTGCCATGGATAACAGCTTTCTGACGTGTTGCAGTCTGAGATTGGATCCGCTACCTCACATCGCAAGAGGCAGTCGCTGGTGGCTGATAATGAAGCAAGTGTGGGTCGATTGATACACTCTGAATATGAGCATTCACTCACTATTCTTATTAGACCGGTGGTCGAAAGATGCCGTTAGCACCCCGAACACAGTCGCTTGCAATGACGAGAGTATCCTGCACTCCCGGACCCGAAGTGTTAGTGACTGGGGCTTATCCTGGTCATCGCAAAGTCTCTCGGACTACTAGCTCAGTGTGTCGAATCAAATTCATTTCTATGACATATTTTTGCTGATTCACTTATATGCAGACATCAGTGGGGCTGGAGGACAAGGGCCGAAATGAAGGAAAGGAAGGATCTCGCGTGCCAGGCAGAAAAAGGGCGACGAACCAGTGTCTCCCTCCCGGTACTCAGGCCGGTTGGACTCATATTTTATTACCTTCACTATTTCGCGCAGTGGGAAAGTCCATCACGCCATGGCAAAACCCGGACAATGAGTTCATCAGCACACTGTGGGGGAAAGTGTTTGATTCTGTGGAACTAAGTTACGAAACACAGTTCGCCGACATCTGTTCTCTAGTTGAGTCATTCTTAGTTATCTTCAAGTCACCTTTACCAAATTGAGATGCGATCCTTGTATTTCAGGCGGCCCAGAGATGCTCTGATAGCTGGCGCAAGAAACTGTTTGAGAAAGCTGAGCATTCAGTTGCGAGTTTTATCAGCAGCGAACAATCAAAGTCAATGCAAAACGAAGCAATTGTGAAGACGTTGCAGACGCTAGTTGATAAGAAGAAAGCCGAACCGTTTCTATGGGAAAGCTGGTATAGTATGGAGAGGGTAAGTAAAAGAGTATTTATTGTCGCATTTTGTGTCCATGTATTGACCCTAAATGTACAGAAGCAAGGACTGTTCTGCTCTGACCTTGTGGTCTCAGTGTTGTCCGTACACATTGTATTGGCCATGGGTCGGCATAAAATACTGGACAGAAACACCATAGGAAAGCCTATCGGTGCCCTCGCCCTTGCGGCAACAGCGGTATCTATTTTTTTCAGTACTTATATTGTCCTTATTCGCTGATCTTCTCATGGATAGGTCAAGGTTGCCATTGATAAACAGGTGGCTCGGTTGCAAAATATCAAAGAAGAACTTGGCGGCGCTGAGTGGTATTTCACTAGCGCTCTGTGGCAGCCTCATACGGACGACTATGTTAACTTGTTGTCGAATCCCTCTTTCTTCACTGAATCAAACTGGGAAAAGGTTCGATCCCGCCTCCTAGCTTACGATGCCAGTACAGATATCGATACGAGAAAGAACACCGAACTTGTTGGATCGGGTATCACTGGCAGGGACTTTTCCTTGTACTTTGACATCGTAGATGCAGATTCGACCTGCGAGAAAGCGTATGACGAAGGCGCTGGTAATTGGGAAGACGGGAGCGATGATAAGGGCGACGAGCGTGAAGGAGCTGAGCATAGAAGCGATGTTGAAGGTGATGCAGAGGACGAGGATGCCGATGCTAAAGGAGATGACGACCTGAGTGAGAGCGGGTACGAGGGCGCTGACAAGATTGAGGGCGAGGGCGAGGACGAGGGCGCGGACGAGGACGAGGGCGCGGACGAGGACGAGGGCGCGGACGAGGACGAGGGCGCGGACGAGGGCGCGGGCGCGGACGAGGACGAGGACGAGGGCGCGGACGAGGGCGCGGAGAAGGATCCAGGCGGAGATGGCGATAATGAGGAGGACGACGCTTCAAAATGGGATTCGGCCACGGACTGCGTAGACTTCTAAGGGCAAATCGTTCACTGGTGAGCCTCTTCGTTTCGTCTCTGTCCGTGCGCTCAATAACTTATTACCATCGACTCGCAGAGCAGCCTTCGTTTCTACTGGCACGCCAAAGAACATGCAGAATTGAAGGCACGGTAGCGAAATGGGCCTGCCACTGCCCGTGGCAGTGGTTCAGAATCGTGTCGTGGCGGGTTCCATGATAGTGACTGCTATGCTTAGTCTTGTGTAAATGACTGATGTACTTGAACGCTGAGGCACTGATAGCTACTTACCGTTGTCTTATATTACTTCTGATGCAATGAAATACTTGGATCGTTCTTATGCACTTGAACTCTTGAGCACTGCAGTTTGTCTTACAACACTTGTCTCCTGCTGTAATTAAAGGATGAAGCACTGAAGCACTGGAGCACTGGGGTACAGATTGCCTGAAACACTTAGAGCACTGATTCAGCCAACTCGCCCTTATTTCAGCCAACTGGTCCTGAATAATGGGAGGACATGCATGAATAAGTGCGGTTTGCCTTATTCAGACTTCAAGTCACTCAGGACGTTTAAGTAACGCTTAAGTCACTTTCAGCAGAAAGTAGTTTCCCTGATGTTACGTCACAGTACAGCTCTTATTCTGGGCAGCCCAGTGAGAGTGATTACTAAGCACGGACTAAGAAAGAAATTCAAAATCAAACGACTTCCGAGTCTTTGTTCCTCTCAACACGTTTCAAAATCTACAGTTGGTTTGCTATGCATCCTCAGCTGACGGACAAATCGCTAGGTATATCTGAATATGAATCCACTTCAACCTGTACTGACGCCTTCTAGCATGTAAGGAGTTTATCGAGGCTCTGGAACAATGTCACGCTAGTCTTTGGAGAAAATACACTGGTGCTTGTAACGACCACAAGCTCAAACTTAATACGTGCCTACGACAAGAGGTCTGAAACTTCCAGCTCCTAGAGGCGGTTTTCTTACATATTTCGAACTGCAATGAATAGCGACTCGACCGTAGTGCTCGGAATAGGGAAGATGCAAAAACTCGATCACAACGGCGAAAACAGGCTTTAGATAAATTGCATGAGGATGACGAGTAGCTCAGGCTACTACAACCTTCCTCATTGACATGCGGCGCGTATATGTAAAATTTCAATATTATTCTAATGCGAATCAGCTAAATTTTATACATAGATTACAGCGCTTTTCCGCTTCCAGTAGATTTCTGGCACTGCACATTCAATGATCAAGGAGCCATGCATGTGTTCCCCTGCAAGATCATCTGTACATAGGATGAATCGAAACGATGGAACTTAGGGATCCCTTGTGTCCCTGGCAACAGCCTGAGCAGGATCAAACCCCTTTGGGAATACTTGTCTGACATTCACGTTTATACGTGTTGTCTGGAGATAGCGCTTATACTCCAACCACCTATCGTCAGAGCTGTAGGGGTTTTTCAGATGCGGAGGAATTGTACCCTCCAAGACCCGCGGAATCCCTAATAGATGGATAATTAGACACGCACAAAATCGCAAAGAAAAGCTCACCATGATACGCTCGCCTACACACAGGACCGGCCATAACCACGACATCGCCAGAGCGTAGAAGAATTGGTATTGGCTCTACATCTCTTGTTTGGCCGCCAATAAGGAATATGGCAGCGTTTCCAAGTCTGATGTTTCATTAACGTTAACCACAAGGAGATAGTGAAGAAGGATAACCATACGAAAGAGATACAAGAGGGGATGTTGCACAAACTTCAGATCTATCCACATGGGCCATCAGAGTGTCCTAAGGCAATAATAGATTTTTTTCAGGAGAACCGGTTTAAAGTTAAAACAATAGGTTTACCTTTAGCTGGTAGAAATTGACAATCCCAGCGTCTGGCTCTGGATGATTGAGATGCGAGATCTGTAAGTCCACGGAGATTCATGCATATAGATCAGAGATCGTGTCCCTACCATAGTCAGTTCGCCAGTCATTCCAAGTAGGACCGCCCTCGCCCCAATCTCCTTCAGAATCTGTACTCGCGCCCAAGGCAAAGACATCATTCCAGTTGATGGATCTGACGATTTCTTTGCATAATGACCTCACAGGTTCTTTGATCTCCACCTTTCCTCGGCTGAAGTCATAGTGTTTTGTTCCCCAATGATAGAACCAGCCGATATTTGCCCAGCGAAGCTTAGGGAGCAAGTCTGTGGCGGTGGTAGGCCCTGCTGACTCTGAGGGCGCAGGCGGGGGCTTCGGTTTAGTTGCTAGTTCGGAGATAGATAGGGGACTAGCGGGTTCATTGGAAATTAGTTTCCGAGGGCCCGCCGGTACTGATACCGAGCCCGGAATAGGATCCCTCGGAAGTATGAGAGGTTCAGCCTCGTAAATGCTGCGCCTTAAGGAGTGTAAGTGCGCTTGCCAGAGGCCTTCTGTAGGCATTTGATAATGGGTATCAAGATTCGTTTCGTTTGGCCAGCGAGCGTGTTCATGCAGGCTCCAGTGTATCAACTCATTTTGGGTTTCAGGGGGTAAATAGCCTGGTAGTAAGACAAGACCTAGCCTCAAAAGAAGTGTGAACTGCGCATCCCTTACATAGAGCGCATAGGCGAACTTACCTGGAATTCGAGGTACACAGTATGCCTTTCTCGAGTTCGCCAACGAGTTGGTCGTAAGCCGGATTTCCTGACTCTCGATTGCATCTGCCCTCCCTTTCCAAACACCGTCGTTTATCTCATCCTCGCGATTAGGATCGAGCAAGGCAAGATCCAATACATTTGAGAGATCCGGCGGCGGAAATCTCGCTTTGAACTTCTTTTCTGCCGAGCGAAACGGAGTTAAAGGAGAGACCTCGTCTTTGGCAGGTTGGTTGCGAACACTTCTCTGATGATTTCGATAGGCTTTCTTGTAAGCAGGTGAACCGCGTTGTAGGATACCGACAGGGCTATCAATGTCTTGCATTGAGTTCGAGTTATTCAGCAGAGCCAGGCTGTCGATCCAGCAGATGGTGGCATGAAATACGAAACGTTGAGAGTATGTAGGCGCTGCATTGAGACGGATAGAGGTTCGCCGCGATGTGGCAATGAGTAGCAGGTGTTGTCCACGTGGAGTCAGACGCGCGCCTTTTCCAGCGCGACAACTTTGACATGTTCACTCATTCGATCTCCCAAGCTGGATTACGCTGTACTTGTGTCTTCTGAATCGTAAAGTTGCGTACATACAGGAGGTTTGTCTGACATGTGCATCAATGTCATTTGGGACGGGAGCTACAATGAAGTTTGGAATCATCAAGGTACGGACCTCTGAGGGTAGCTGGCAACGTTGTCCTTGGACTGACATATCATACATGAAACAGGTCCTGACACTACTTTGCTATCTTACAAGACCGTAAACAGTTAAATCCAGGCATTCTAATTGCATCGCATAAATCCTACTCAGGCTCCTTCACCAGGCGTGGTGCCCACCGGAGACAAGGATGCTGTATGTATGAACTATCTGTTACAACACTCCTGGAGTAGATGGGAAAAGAGCTTACTCGCTACCTGTGCAGAACGTCGATGCATCAGAAGCCAACCAAGTCACAACGCCACGAAGTTCATCAGGCCTTCCAAGCCGTCCAAGAGGATTCATAGATGAAAGCCTTTCAAAAAGCTCCGGATTTTCATCAAGGTATGTCGCCGTCATACTAATAGAGATCTGGTGTTCAAATAAATCTTATTCTCCAGTAGTTCGAGCGACTTACGCTGTGTATATATGTCCAGGGGAAAGTGTGTTCACCCTGATTTTCTTTGAGCCTAGCTCGCACGCGAGACTCCTGCCCATTTGCAGGACAGCAGATTTGCTCGAATTATAGGCAATCCAAGGATGTCCCTTCCATCCGAGCTGTCAATAATCCAGCATCGAATGGCTTCCCAGAAGCCTTACCTTGTTGGTGATACTACCGCTCATGGACGCAATGAGAATGATGCTCCCAGGTACCCCATGTTTCACCATCTGACGCGCGGAGGCCTGTGCTGTGTAAAAGACGCCATTAATGTTGACTTTTATCACATCTGAAAACTCCTTGTCGCCATATTTGAGGCAGTCAACAGTCTCCCCGAGGATACCAGCCGCTGCGATGCAAGCATCCAATCGATTTTCCTTGTCTGCAATCTTTTCAACAATATCCCAAACACCCTTCTGGTTGGTAACATCAATGCTCCTGTATTCGAGGCGAGCTGTTTCGATCCCAAGGCGCTCAACATACTTCTGCGTTGCCTGCCAATCCTCACCGGGAATCTCGGGTAGATCAAGACAATAAACAGCAGCACCGGCTTCGCACAGCGCCTCTGCCATTTCGAGTCCAAGCCCTCGGTTGCCACCAGACACGACTGCTACTCGACCAGCTAGATCAAATTCTTTCTGTAGCGTCGGACGTGGTTTGAAAGAAGGATCTGAAGCAGCCTTCAATGCGGCTTCCACGCCAATGGGAGCCAGAGACGAGGCTGATTGAGCCTTTGATCGCAGGATGCTACTGTGATGGAAAAAAGAACGACCATAGACAGCAAGAGCCGTCTTGGGCGAGTATGCGCGCGTCTGTTTCAAAGAGGACTGCAAAGTCTTCCATGGTGCTATGCTGCGGAAGGCGAACATGAGTGATGGAGGGCGAAGATGGGATGGCTGGAGTGATCTTCTGCGCTCTCATGCTTATGCGGGCTATATGTATGCGCCTTTGTATACGAGAAGGACACGGCACAAGAGTCTTTCCGCTCGATCCGTACTTCTTCAGGGGATGCGCAGTATGGTTGCCTTTTGAGGAAAATATATTGAACAGCCAAGAAAATTCGTCTTGACAAACTGCTACAACCATGGACCCATCTGCATGAGCAAATGACGCCCTACCGGACACTCACTTCATTCAATAGGTACGTTCATCTGATGTACAATTGATAACTATCAAAAAATCATGATTTCCGATCCCAGCCTACAATGATCGTTTCGTCTCAGTCGTTCGCTTTACCAAGCATGATGACCTCCGGTCACGAGGATGCTGGGCCCAATGGTCAACTCTAAAATATGCAGTCGCATGCGTTGCGTTACTCACTCGCTACCTGTGCAAAATGTTGATGCGTCCGACGCGAGCCAGAGGGCCACACCCCTCAACTCATCAGGTCTGCCAAGGCGACCCAGAGGATTCAGACTCGACCACTTATCGAATAGGTGTGGCTGACTATCCAGATATGCGGCGGTCATTCTGATTTCCAAACATCAATATCTTATGATCGAGAAGATCAAAGGTAACAAACGCTGTGTAAATGTGGCCCGGTGATAGTGTGTTGACCCTAATCTTCTTCGGCCCGAGCTCACATGCCATGCTGCGGCCCATCTGCAACACCGCGGATTTACTCGTATTGTAGGCGATCCATGCATGATCCTACGCAACAGTTTGCACATCATCAGCTCAAGTTCTCGGAAAGTAGAAGCAATCAACACAGACCTTGTTGGTGATGCTTCCACTCATCGATGCAATGAGAGTGATACTACCCGGCAAACCAAACTTTGCCATTTGGCGACCAGCAGCCTGTGCTGTATGCAGCACACCGTTTACGTTCACATTCATGACCTTCTGGAACTCGTCCGCCGGATACTCCAAACAGTCTGCACCGTGGAGGATACCAGCTGCGGCGATGCATATGTCCATGCGCTGCTCCCTGTCTGCAATTTTCTCGACGGCGCTCCAGACAGCCTTCTGGTCCGTCACATCAACGCTTGCATACTCCAAGCGTGCTTTCTCGAGACCAAGACGGGAGACATACTTCTGAGTCGCTCGCCATTCCTCTCCGGGCGTCTGAGTGAGGTCCAAACAATACACGATTGCGCCCGCTTCACAAAGTGCCTCTGCCATTTCCAGACCCAATCCGCGGTTGGCGCCCGAGACGACTGCAACACGGCCGGTGAGATCGAACTCTTTCTGTATCGTCACGCGTGGCTGGAACGTCGGATCAGCTGCCGCCTGAAGAGCAGCCTGGACGCCTATAGGGCCAAGAGGTGAAGCAGATTGTTCGTTCATAATTGTTTACTGAGCAGGTGGATGTAGCTAGAAGCTACGAGTATTGGTAGACCGTCTCTTCATTCCCGCGCTATTCATAAGGACCTTGAGTGAATAATAAACGTGTAAGAGGGAATACATCATGGGAATTCACATCACATTCATGATAACGAGAACGGATCTGTGCGCCGTTCTTTGAACACACAGTGGGCAGCTGACCTTAGAATGCTTCTTTCAAGGAGGCGATCGGATCCACCCCAAGCATGTGTTCAGTTGCACATAAGCTGCGTATGGCGATAAGAATTTACTGTTCAGAGTGGTGGGTAAACACTGCAAGAGAACCGGAAATACCAGTTTCTGGCTCAATATGCAAGTCAGTGATATTCCAATTAAAAGGCAAGAGAAAACCTTATGAGATACAGGACAGCTACATACAGACCGACTAGTGTGGAAGACATAAATGAGTACAGACAGCTTATTGCTTTCAAATTCTCGATAATTATTGAGAAAGTGCTTTATTATCTGTGTAAGTATCCAGATTAACTAACAGCACTTTGCAATAAGTACTTTCTCAGGCAACTCACAAAATTAGAGTTCCCGACAGAATGTGAAGTACAGACGGAGAGTTCTCGGATCACTCCTCATATTGACTTGCGTAAATCCTTGGGCACCCTGACGAGCCATGGAGTAGCCTTTCCACTAAGTTTCCTTAGAGAGCCTAGGCCCCATGAGCTGGGAGGCTCTTCACCGTTCCATTGGTCCTCAAGCCGAACGATCTTGTCGTCATCATCGAGATCGACGATGATTATTGACTTGACCTTCTAGACTCCCGTCAGCAGTAAAACCAATAACGAAGTGGATGGGCCGACCTTCTTCGATCCGAATACACGCATAGTATACTCTTGCGTCTGAGAGTAGATCATGCGATTGGGGTTTTTGGTTGACGCCAGAACCCGGCTTGCAACAGTTTCAGACTTAGAGAACACCTTGGGCTGGAAGGTACTTAGTTTAAATTCGTAAGCGAAAGTTAAATAAGATTACATACCATTGCGTAGAACTATAATGGAAGACACTTAGTGCGGGTGTAAATGCATAGAAGATTATAAACGCACCTGAGGGGCTATTTCTTGCAAACCCTTACATCGGGTTAGTGAATCCTGTGCACAATTATTAGTCACTTTCCGGATCACTCTCGTTCACCAAAGTCGCAACATACCTCAAAGACTGCATCGGGTCTAAAGCTCCTCTGGAATGCTTCGAGAGAAGGCCTGCAGCAGTAAATCTAGGAGAGGGAAAAGAAAATGTCACGGCGGGATGTCTCAGCGCTTAGATGCATAAACTGCAGGATTTCGTCGTTACTCACGTCCTTAAGATCCTCCAGAACCTGCCTCCGCTTCTCTGTGAGTTCAACATGATGATCCCTTGCCCCAGAGCTTGCGCGCTCGACGTCAGATTTCCTGTGGTATACTTTTGCACCCGAGTAGTGAGACCCTCCCGCTGCGGAACCTAGTATGCCGGCCGGCAGAGGTATAAGAGAGGGGTGGAATGTTTGTGAAGGCTGCTCCGGAGACGACTTGGGAGGATACACATCATCTTGTGCTTCGTGCGATGAGCAGTGGTGTAGATGTTTTGGTGAATGTAGAGCGGACATTGTGGTTGATGCAGAGAAGAGGGAGTCAGAGTGCGGACTCGACATAAGCCAGTGCATGAGCCGTTTCGGGATTTGACGTCACGAGAAGCTTGTCAGCTCCGAAGCTTTACTCGAGACAACTTACTGTATAATGTACAACTACTCCTTTTAAAATATGCAAGTCATCGTAGTTGAGAGGTTATGTATGAGGTGAAGGATGCCATCGTCATGTGGAATCTCATGAGTGCGCTGGACCTACGACTATAAAGTACCACTGGCATGCCTTACAGTTCAGTCCCTGAGATAATATCCAAACTACTGAATAATTCCATTTTCTTTACTTTCTCCTAATCTATTTCCTATTTATATATTTATATGTCGACAGCTTAAGTACAGCAGTATAGGTGAGTTTGCAAGCCAAAACAGACTGCGCTCGATCAACGAACATCGCGAATTACGGTGATAACAAAGAAACCAAGGTCATTAAGCTGGGATTGCCAGCATGAGTTTAATATTATGCGGAGAACGAGCGCTATGTGCCGTTGCCATTAGTGTAACCTTGCCATAATCCGTACGATGTGCCCGGATTTGTCTGCCATAGTCGGATTGTTCCTAAGAAACAGATTCCAGAAGTCAGTTTGTGTTTCGAAATATCAATACAGGGGGTCTCACCGTCCTCTATTCACATGGAGAAGTCATCCAACGGGCCGGTCAGTCATATAGGAGGTACTGAGAGAACAATAGGCTTACCGCTTCCGCTAGCAAACATTTCACCATCCGGGCTGAATTCAATACAATGGACTGGACCGTGATGCCCCTTTAAAACCTCACGTTCCTCACCATCCATCCCATGAACACGGACCCATTGATCGCCCAGATTTCCAGTTACAAATCGATCTTGGAGAACCGGGTGAAGAGACGCCGATGAAGGAGAATAGGGGAGCTCGAGACTATGAGTTGGTACCGTTGACGGAGTAGCCGGGATGAAAGCGACAGTTTTCCCAGAAGTCAAAGTGATGCGTTGTGTCTGTACTGAATGTTCCATTGACGTGATGGCAGATGGGAATTTGAGGGTTTGAATTGTTTCTCGAGTTCGAAGATCCCACCACCTTGATCAAAATCAATCAATGCTCTGCCTCTGATGACGACCACAGACAGGAGTAAAGGGAGAACCTACTTAACATATCCATCGTCGCCAGCAGTAACGCCAATGTTTTCACCAGTCCATACAACGCTCTTGATAGTCCCGTCGTGGCAGATAGCATTTGAGTCACCACCCAGGAACTCGGGTGTAGCATCTGGTCGGTGTAAATCGAAAATGCGCGCTTTCTTCTCTTGTCCACCAGTCAAGAGATGATCGGCGGTGGGAGACAGCGCAACACTGCGTACGATGTGGTTATGCGGAAAAGAATGTAATGCATTACCGGTGTACGCGTCCCAGATTTTTCTGCATCACGAAATGTGATTAGACGACATCAATAGTCACGAAGCAGAAACAGGGATAAAACGTACGCGGTAAAGTCAGCGCTCCCTGAAGCAGCCTTGGTACAGTCGAGCGAGAGCTTTGTCGACCATACCGCGCCTTTGTGACCGACGAACGTGCCGATCCAATCACCTCTCCAGTCCCTCAACATTGGATTTCCGTCTTTACAGCTCGAGATAAGCAAGAAAGTGCCATCGTCCTCTTGCACTGAGAACGACAGATGTGTAACAGGGCGAGTGTGTCCGGGGGCGACAAGGGGGACGGACTTCACTGGGTAGGCGGCCATGTCTAACTTGTCCTTGATTTCAGCTTTTGTCGTGTTCGTAATGTGCGTGCGCTTGTTATGGATTGATGTTTGTCGTGAGCGATGATGAGGGTCGTAAGAACAGGCGCACCGCGCACTGGGACAAGTACTGGGGCGTAAGGCGTGAACACGAGGGAGGGGATGGTGTCGAAAAGGAGGAGGATGGAGAGAAAGGAGGCGACTTGTTTGCGTTGGTTTACGACCACCCGGGTTCGCTTGTCCGATGGGCTCGTGACTGATGCGATCGACATGCTCACAAAACTACTTTTTTCCGTCCAGGGCATAAAAAGTATATAATTCTATGACTCAAAAACAACTATTCGACTTCGCTGTCATTGCGGATACGTGAATCTAACGTAGTCCATACGCGAACACAGTCTTCGTTTTCCTCAAGTTCCTCCTTCAATTCCATGATCTTCTCCTCTAGTTCTTCATCTACCTCTGGAGAGTCCTTTGCACGGAATATCCACTCAGACGACAAGAGCTCGGCCCCTGTATTCGCCTCGCTGATAGCCTTTGTCACGGCTTCTAATGCTTCCGTAGAGCAAAAATACTACGCAAGGGATTGACGTGTGAGTGATATGAAATTGTAGACGACGATCACTGATAATGATGAACATTCGATGGACTCTTACCTCAACAATGTTGGTGCCCTCTATCACATCAAAGTCATCGCCGCCAGCGGATGAAGCAATGTCCAATAAAGCTTCAATTTGTGCATCACGATCTGGAACAGGAGGGATAGAAACTTGCACCCTTCCTACTTTCTCAAAAAGAAACCCAACCGGGGCAAATCGACCACTAGCGATGAAGGAATTAGCTAAGGCACAGGCCATTGTAATGTTTTCAGAGCTCACTTGAATCCATTCAATATCTCCCGTAATTTGTGAATCGTTCGGTTTCCGTTGTCAGTCAAACACTCACTTTTGTAAATGAGTGACCGTCATTAGGCATACGTTTAAAAAACGCTCAAACTAACTTACATCACGACTGCAACACTGCCAGAAACCATCGCTTCGTACACGACATGCTGGCTCGCATCCTTCCCTTGTCCGCCAGTAGCCTAGACAATCCTCAGAAATGATGTATGTAGTTGTTAGGCAGTACTTACTCGTGCAAACGCCCGTTCTATGTTCTCTTTTGGGACACCAGCAGCTTTGGCTTTCCTCAGGACTGTAGCCAACGTCGCATTCATGGCCGGATCAGGCGATCCACCAGCTTCGATCTCATGAGCCTAAGCTACAAACTGGAACGCTACAAGCTTACATCGGATGGCAACCATAATATCCTGAGATTATTGAGCAAGTAAACGGCCATTATGCATAGTCCAAGACTTACTCTTCCGGCTTTGCCATATGTAGCAGATTTTTTAATGTCTGCTACACCTTTCTTTTGCTTAATTTTGGACCACTAAAAATCTTTAGCTTGGACATCCAGAAAGCAACAAATCACACGGGTATTTACCTTATTATGACCTGAGAGATTGGCATGACTCTGAGAAAAACACCGTCGAAGAGCCAGTGGTCGAGCAGCTGCAGCGCGCAGGCGTAAGACAGAATGCATATGGATAAAGTGACTGTGTTTCCGTTGAACAAGTTGAGCGCTTAATTCCGACACCATGCAACTCCGACACTTATGATTACCGAAGGATCGACATTTCGGGTCTTCACCTTCTACCTCACCAACCCACACACCATCGAAAATCTTCTGTTTATCAGCAATATCTAAAATTACAAGTATCTGGACGAACAGAACACATGAGCGGGATAAGATATATCAGAACAGCAACTCGTCGGCATGAGCATCATGAAAAAGGCATTACAGAAATCAGTACAAAACGTCGTACAATAGTATGCACTGTCCTTCGTAACCAAAAAGTGTCTAGCTAAACTATCTACCTAGATCCTCAAGAGCCATTTCTCAATCAGCGTCGTATTGATGTTTACCAACTGAAGCGTCTTCTGATGGCCTGGCGGAGTCAACCTTCGTAGCACCGAGTTCAGCTGCTCTGACTGCCGATGCCAGATCGAAGTGGAAGAAAGGTGTCTCCGACGACGTTATTGCACCCGCTTCGTCAGACCGCGCAGATCTTGAGGAAGACGCGGACAGCTTGAATATTGAGCGCTTTTTGAATCCCTTCTCTGGGTCGTCTGGGTTCGTTACTGGGTCTGAAGTAGAAGATTGCGGGAATCCAGTCGTAACGAGGTCACGATAGGGGACAACAGGCGCAACCTCCGTGGGGTACTGTGCAGATGGAATGCCAATGCCAAAGCCACCTGCTACCAATGCGCGACGAATCCAAGGCGAAAGGATGTTTGCGAAGTGAAACTAAACCATGACCAGTCAGCCTACACCGCAAACGAAGTGACAGATCATTTACCTCGATACTGCGGTCGGCCCATCTCTCGACTTCTTTACGTGTATCAATGAGGGCTTGAATGCCGGTTGTATCGATTTGCGAGCTGAGGGCTGGAAGTCAGTGGCAAGTACTCGTGCGCGTACTGGACTGGACTCACACGGTGGAGAAATCTAGAACAATGGCCTTGAGCAGCGGCTTGCTCGCGTCCTTCGCATATTCCTCTGCTTCATGACCACGTCTCGGGCCCGGGTCATTCCACGGACGATCGGACAAGCTGACCCCACTCATGTCCTTACCACGCCGAGTGTGTTCCTTCACGTAATCAACAAGAGCCGAGTTGAGTATAGATGAGTTTGGATAGAGCACGCTCTCCTCATATCTGTAGACGACAACACCCGGCGCAGGTGCCTTTACGATGACGTCTCCGATTTGTGCGTCCTCGCCGTTGAATGCCTGGAAGGGAAGGAAGACCTCGCGTGCCGAATCTTGGCCGATGTCTCCTATTTCTTTGCTCGTCACGGTTACTTTCCCAAGGAAGTTGCCACGAGGGTGTGCGACGCGAATTAGCAGCAACACCAGGGATGCAATGACCGACGTGTAGATGCCAATCTCAATGGTCGCGAATATGGTGACAAGCACCGTCGCCCACCAGATGATGAACTCCAAAGGAGAAACGCGCCAGAATCCGTAGACCTGATTCGGCTTCGCAACAAGATCAGCAACAGCGTGAATGATGATTGCGGACAGGCCAGCGTTTGGAATCCAGAAGAAGGCCGGCGTCAGGCCGTAGAGCGCGACGATGACGACAATCCCGGTGAATATGCCAGCGATAGGCGTACGGACACCGCATTTTGACTTCAGCGCAGATCGAGAAAAGGAGCCGGTGGCTGGATACGCGTTGAAGACAGAACCGATGGTGTTCGTTACGCCGATGGCGATCAACTCCTGGTTCGGATTGATCTTATAACCATTCACACGGCCGAAAGCTTCGACATACAGTTAGTTTCGTTCAGCAATTCACATTAGTAAATTTGCCTCACATTTTGAGATAGCAATGTGCTCCAGAAGCAAGATGATTGTGGCAACCGGAAGCTCTCCAGCAATGGCAGAGAGAATGTCACTGTTGATGGTCGGGGAGCCAACGTGCTACATAATCTCATTAAAAAGGTCGCATGAACACGATTGAGAACAAGTTACCTGGAAACCTCGGGGTACGGTCTGCAAGATTTTGATAGGATACTTTCCAGACTTACTCTTGCGATGGCGCGTATACAGCCAGGATGCAATTGTAAGGACTATGATCACGAAGCCGTTGCGCATGATCGACAGGAAGAAGAAGGTGCGAGCCCTTTTCGGGTACCGCTTGCTCAGATAGTCGAAGAGCATACGGATTGCGTATAGAGCAAACAATGCCGGAAGACCGAAGGCCGCGTCTTTAGTGGTTCGCGGAAGACCCTTCAGAGAGTTGATGATGACCTTGTAAGTCGCAGCTCGTGTACTGTATAGACGGATTTAATATCAATTCCTCTTTAAGAGCCTAAAGAGAAACATACTCGAAGCCAGTAATGCCCATTAGACCGGGGACTTGGCCAGCAGCAATGTTGATAGCGGAGCCAGTCATGAATCCACTGACAGCCGTGAGTGGGATGAACTCAACTATCCATCCGAGTCTTAGAAGTCCGATTCCAAGAACAATGAATCCACATATGAATGCCACAGCAGTCGCTATCGTCTGCGGCTCGAACTCATTTGGATGCTTGTTGTCGACGTGCTTGATGATTTGCGAGACTGTAAGCGACATGACGGCGACGGGTCCAATTGATACATCCTTGGAGGTTGCGAAGAACTGCACACGGTAAGCACGTCAGTAAGTCAGGCGCATTTGACTCCCTGTATAACTAAACTTACGCAGTAAATGA
Organism: Trichaptum fuscoviolaceum; assembly: GCA_910574455.1. Classification (NCBI taxonomy): domain Eukaryota; kingdom Fungi; phylum Basidiomycota; class Agaricomycetes; order Hymenochaetales; family Trichaptaceae; genus Trichaptum; species Trichaptum fuscoviolaceum. Next base: position 2,248,087 of record CAJSYZ010000001.1, read on the forward strand.
AGACACCAACAAAAGCGGAATAAAGGCCATATTGGGGAGGCAACGTAGCGATCTGTGCATAAGACATGCTTTGGGGGACGAGGACGATGCCGACAGTAATCCCGGCGATTAGGTCACCGGACAGCCATCCAAAGTCTAACCTCACAGAGTCAGGGTGCACAGCTAGAAGACCCTACGTGGATCACTCACTATACCGCCCGATCCATCCGAGGATAGGGAATATACTCGTAACGTAGTCGATAACCTACAAATCGCCATGAGGAAGCAATTCCATGCAGAAGATCGAGGGGGGCGACTCACACGTTGCTTCGGATTCTTTGCATGTTTCAAGATCCATTCGTCAGCTGTGATGGTGTGCACATCGTGATCGGGATGTTCAATAGTGCGTTTGACGAAGGCCTTCACGCTTGAAGCCATGGCGCTCGGAGGGGCTTCTGAGAAGCACGGACGGAAAGAGCACGGTCTTAAGTACCTCTAAAAGTAGCGAATTTTGAACGCTGGATTTCAGACAGGCACAGAGCTCCTATGGCGCCAGTATGGAGAGAATTAGCAAATCGACACGGCCGACAGATGAATTCGCTCTATGCAGGACCAAGAGGAAACTGATTGACAGCCTGGAGCAGATGCAGCAGATGGAGGATGTGGGCTACCGAAGTAACTTTGGCTAGCCTGCACGGACTGTATTAACCAAATTGTCTCGTCCGCAAGCATGGCGAAAAGATTGTGTCACAAACAGGATAAGCGGAGCACGCAATAGCTCTAACCGATGGCGAGCATGATCTCTTACACGACATTCCCATTTATGGAAGGTCTGACATCCAATCGCAACGCGACATTAACCTTTCCCTTCCTTTCCGGGCTTCGCTCTGCGTCCGAAGCTCACAACACCGCCTCCCGACATAAAATAAATGATCTCGACTCACGCTCACTGCATGGATGCAGGTTTGCTTTGATTCAACCGTTGCTCGTTCCTGGCCGCCCGCCTCTCCGGGAATAAAAACTTCAGCAGCATTGAACGTTATTGAGCGCCGCATCGATCTCGATTCTGCCTTCGCCTCGACCGGAATAAATTCTCCTCTTTCTAGTAGCCCTTCATTTTCTCTCTGAACCAAGGCCTTTACATTCACCGGGTTTCTGAGGAGTCTACTGGAGCTTGGGTGGAAACACAATGTCGTCCCTAGTGCCAATACGCGATACGTTTTCCGATGACGAAAAAACCTAGCATTGTGACGAAGAACCTCTTTGAGGATTGTAAGCTTCCACGACGTCGTTGCTCTTGCGAACACCACTTCCCAAATTAGCTCCGATCATTCTGCTCATATGAAGAGGTATCTCCTCTAGTATCTCAGAACTCAAATCTATTTCACGGGATTGCATGGAATCCCAAAACTCTTGCGCCAGATATCGAACATGTACGTACACCAGCTCTTTTTCAGGGAGCCAAGTGTATCTGTAGAGGATTCTAGCGACATTCGCGGCGGCCTAGTATGCTACACCACAGCAAATAGTCTGGAGGAACCGGAAAGGACAGGACAAACTGGCTTACACCGGTGGTCCCCGAAAACACAAATCACTCTGAACACATTGTTTGTTTCTGAAGTCTGCCAGTGCAAACACTGGAGAAGCACTTCATACACGCTTGGCGGGACAGTGCTTTATTCATGTCGCATTCGAGAGATGACATGTATATCAAAATAGCACGTCACAGGGCTGGTGGTGACTCAATGAACGATATAATCTAACGGGTCTATAGGAAAGCGGAAGCGGATACTGATTCGTCGGGACTCGGACATCAACTCAACAAGCCTCGGCGTTTTTTATGCATTCAGTCCCTGAGCCATTGTTATGCTGTAACTCCAGAGTCGCCGAAAGACTTTCGGATGTGGACCACCCGAAAACTCTTCCCCTTCATTATCGTAAGTGCTTAAAAGAATGTCTACATTGAACGCCCTCGTTTGGCTTGTATTTGAATAGAGGCTATAAATGCTCTATGTACCTGAAATAATCTGACTGTTGCTCTCGTTCGCATAACCATCCGAGCATACATTCCACGTTTTGCACTCTTTCTCCTCCATCAACTGAAGGGGGTTTTCAAGATCTTAATGTGACAGACGCTTGGTGATTGTCGTACTATGAAATATGATATCTAGAAGAACTTATACCAAAAACATTTCGATGATACAAGCAAGCTGAACGCTGCTACCATAATTAGAACAGCCAGCAGTACCCTGGTAAACAGATATGTACAATATCCAACGTAAGCTCCGATTCCGCTCCTTCTCTTCACAATGTGTTGTACTATTTGAGGGCATTTCCGTTTTGTCTTTTCAATGAGCTAGCCTGCTATACTTCTCAGATAAATGACGGACAACATAGTCTATGTCTTGAACGGTAGTATTTGCTCTTTAAAGTACTATTTTCTTTGATGGAAATTATTTTCCATTCCCATGAAAATGAGATATCTGGTCACTGCAGCAATACAACGTCTCTCTAATTTGTTTCCCGCACTATTCCCCACTATCAGTCCTCAAGAGCACCACAAGACTACTGTTTTTGTCAGGCTTCGAATCGAACTTCGAGGCAAAAACATGCGGCCGGTAAAAACCGAAAGTTTAAACTTTAAAAGGTTCTTCTTGAGCCAGCCCGTAAATCCGAATCCGATCGACAATCGACATAGAAGTTCAGTCATAATTTGTTGAAAGCGCGCAGTAAGATCCATAAGTACACAGAATCGATAGAAAATAAAGCATAAGGCAGCATCCATGAGGTTGTAAATTAGGGATGACTTGCTTCTACCCATTTTTGACGGGCGATTCCTCCAAGCGTAACAAGCCCTTTCCCCTTTGCTTTCTCGAGATACTGACTCAAGCCCGATACACCAGCCTTCTTATAGATTGTAGGATGTTGCTGTCGCATTAATGAACCGCACAAAGAGTAATTCATACGTCGTCCGCTGGCCTCTCTAAGCATAGCTAATAGCGGTTTGTATATGTCGTCTACCGCTTGCCTATTGGAGGGCTTTATACTGCCGGAACTCCCGGCAGTTTGCTTTCCAGACACTGAATTGTCGATCTGTACGTCTCTAATCAACTCGACCCAAGTTTCACCTTGCGCGTTGGGTTTTGTCGCTTTCACTAAACCTGCAGATACAGCCAGCTCGACGTAAGACTCGAGCTTCCCTACCCCAGCCTTTTCGTATATGCCTTCATCCCTCTTCATCAAGGCCGCGCCCAAATCGGAACACTTGACCTTGAGTGTGCCCTTCTCCGCGAAACTCTTGAGTATGTCGAGTAAGTCAATAAGCAAGGCAAAGCGCTTGACGGGATTGCTCTGCGTCACATTTGCAGATTGATTTACGGCTGGAGGGTGCTTGGATAGATTACTCGATATTTTCGGCGGAGAAATCCATACCGAATGCGGTTTATCAGACGGTACAGTCATGGAGACTCCACTGGAGCTATCAGAGTGGCATGCGGGAATTGTCGCGAATGACCCAGGCACGTCGAAGGAAAGGATGGCAGAGTTTGACGGTTTTTTATCTGGTATGCTCATAGTAGGTGAAGGGATGCAATTTGCAGTGATTTTCGCAGTCGCGCAGGCCGAGTTCGAACGTTGCGGATCGCATTGTAGTTCTGGGTTCCAGTCGTGGTTACCGTGTGTATCCCACCATGTCCAGTTGTCTACTGCGCCAGACGAGTGCCCATGTATCTCTCCGGGCCGGAATACTTGAAATCCGCTCAGGACCACATCGCGCAGCGCCCTCTTCTGCGCCTTGACACAAGCGCGGGTTACACTACTCGCCGAGTTTGCAAAGTCACTAGCTACGGTTTCCATTCGAGTTCCGCTTGGCGTTCCAACGTCGTGGATAGACAAAGATAAGAGGGGTTCATCGACACAAGATTCATACGACACATCACTCGCAGAATTGCAGAGTGAATCAGGCGCAACAGATGGAGATGACGCTATCGTAGAAGACGATGCCGCAGCTGGAGGATGTCCGAGACAATCATGTGAACCTGAGTCATACGCTGACTCAAGGGTTATCGATGGACCTGGGATTGGACTGCTCAGAATAATGCCATATGTGTCGACTTCAGGCTGTATTTCTTCTGATGTCCCGTATGCAGCCTCTGCAGAATTGCAAGAGGTTGAACTCGCATTTATCGTTCCAGCTAATGTATCCGAGAGTGGCCCAGAACCTTCAGAACCCAGGGTTACCGGAGGATCCACCGTATCGAACGATGCGCTAAGCAAACACTGTGTACCAGATGCCTTCTCGCGGTGCAGTTCTGCTAAGCCAAGAACGTCTCTCTGCCAGTCATGGACTTTAGTAGCCTGCATCTTGAGGCTCATATGAACGGGAGGTGGTACAATCACTATGACAGCATAACCTCGTAACCGAAGCAGTGAGGCAGCATAGGCAAAGTCTCTGTCGCCTGTTATCAACACAACTGTCGCCGGCGAGGGATTGTCAATAGCAAATGCAAGCATGTCCGCTATGTTGCTAATTAAAATCTTGTCAAATACTTGTAAAATGGGGGACAGTCACCGATCATCATCTTGTCTGCCACATCTTTCCTCCCATTGTGTGGGCAATGCGTCAATGATACCCCAGACGACTGCAACTCGGAATGAAGAAGCATGGTCTTGGAATTTGGCGGGTCGAGCGTTATCTCGACGTAAGCCTTGAATAGGATGATGCTACCGAGATGCTGGACTACTTTGAGGATCCCATCCACCACGGCATATCCAGAGGTATTCGAAGGAGGCCGACAATTCTCTAAGAGAAATCAGTTTGGATAGTGGCCCGAGCCTCGAGTAAACGTACCATAGTCCCAGAATACAGCGACATGTCGCTTCAACGACATGACTAGGAAGAATAGAGACAGAGCGTCTATTCATGCGCTCATCTGCCGGCCTTGTCGAGACTCAGAACTTCAGGCCCTAACGGAGTATTGATTGATCGTTGTTTATACATGGAAAGTCAGGTTCCCATATTCTGCAGTCGCACGCATGTTTAAGATGAGCTTCTCAAGCATCCGCTGATCTTAATATTTTCAAGACAGTGTAGAGGAAAGGAGATGGTGGTTAACGGTAAAGGAGTATCTGAAAGCAATGCCATTTTTAGGAAATATCTTCGCAATCTCTACCACTGCCAGCCTGCCAGTGAGTGGCACTGCAGTGGCAGAGACGGGACCTCGGAGACTGCCGTACTCGAGCTCCGAAGGACCCGTATCTAGTGCTGTGGGCAAAACTCTTTTGGGCCGGTGGCAAAACCCTGCCAGGCAGAACATGGCAAAACTATGTTTTGCCAGCCAGGCAATTCCCACGGGTGTGCAGTAAGACCAGGTGGGGTGCTAATTGCTACTTATGGTAATATTACTTTATTTTCATGTACTTAAAGTCTTGTACACTGCAATTTGTCTCACAGAACTTGTATATTGTTGTAATCAAAGGCTGATGCACACTAATTCAGCTAAGTTGTTCTGAATAATGAGAGGCATATGTGCATCTTACTAAGAGCTTCACTTACACTTATTAAGTTCCTTTACTTTAAATGGGAGCATTGGGGTCTGTTGTTCCGGATATGCTTGAAATTGTACAGGGAAATTCACTTTCGTGCGAATATATTACTTATTTTTTTAGAAATAAGTAACTTGCCGGCAAAGCCCAGCCTGTTTTCTGGTCACTTTTAGTGGGAGGCCACTGAGAGAAATCTCCCTGATGTCTATAATTTTCGGAGTTCTGCCACCCTTACTTTTGACACCTCAAATGGCAGAATGGCAATTGCCATGGCATAAATGGCAGGCGGCAAAACTGGCAGGTTCTGCCCACAACATTACCCGTATCAGTTACTATGCGGAAAACCTCCTCGTGCAATACACGACCTCCTTCCCCCATCACAGAGCTCCCGCAAGTTTCTTGGAAATGGGCCCACCTGACTCTGCAGCCTCTGTACGATGCCAAAGTACATCTTGTGTCAACAAAAACCCCATCTCACGTCTCGAATGTCCAACTTGCAGCAAGTTTCGTTCTTTCTTATGCGTCGCGTTGTGCAATGTAAACTTATCAGCGTTGTACAAACAGACTCGGAATAAAAGGCTCCGTTTTCTGCACGCAGGAGTGCTTCAAGGCAGGATGTGCGTGGGCCGCAAAGTCTTTGAAACCCAGTTTCCTTCATGATTAATTTGTATGCTATGTAGGGGTAAGCGCTCACAGGTACACCCTGTAGTGGGAGAAGTAATTGACACCGATATTCTAGAAAGAACATAAAGTTATCCACAATCTTGTAAACTCATCTATCAGTCGGAATGGTGAGCTCTGCTCTACATTAATCTATCCGATTGACATGAGTTCCTGAAATTTCCCTGCGCAGGTGAAAACTTCAATCCATATCCCAACTTCGACTTCACCGGCCCCTTGAGGCCAGTATACCCACTCTCACCTAAACGAGTTGTGCCTCCTCATATCAAGCGACCAGACTATGCAGATGATGGTAGGATATAGATTTTCTTCCATTCGATCCGCGGAGAGTTAGCGCATTGAACACCCTATTGCAAATATTTGTTATCGTAAAGCTCGCGGTTATCCAAAGAGTGAAAGTATGGCGCAGGGACGGCCACCCCGAATACTGAGTCCGGAGGAACAGGAAAAGATGCGGGTAGCATGTAAGGTGTGTATTGTCCAGTCTTCTGAGTTGTTTCCAATCAATGTCACCCTCAACTTTCTACTACTTCTCATGCGGGAGTAGCTTGCTCGGGAGGTTCTCGACATCGCAGCGGCTGCAATATGCCCAGGCATCACTACCGACGAAATAGACGAACTTGTACACAATGCAACCATTGAGCGCAATTCATATCCGTCACCCTTGAACTATCGAGCCTTCCCAAAATCCGTGTGCACGTATGTTATTGGCTTGTTTCATTTTTGGCCCTGTTCTTCTCTGACTGATCGTCTGTCCCCATTGGTCTAGATCAATAAACGAGACCATCTGCCATGGAATTCCAGACCGTCGTAAGCTTCAGGAGGGAGACATCATTAATATCGGTACGGTCTTTATCTTTAAATTGCCGTAGAAGAAGGCTAATGTCAACCTCAGACGTCAGCCTATATTATGACGGCATGTACCTTCTTTTCGCCATCTATTCAGCGAAGCTGAGAAGAGTGATACGGATATTACAGGCTTTCACGCGGACCTGAACGAGACCTACGCAGTCGGGGAAATCGACGATGAATCGAAGAAGCTCATTAGAACCACTCGCGAGTGTCTGGACGAGGCCATCAAGATCTGCAAGCCTGGCGCCCTGTTTCGCGACATCGGAAAAGTCATGTTCGTGGCGAATCTGCTTTCAGCCTTCAGCTTATCGGGCACCCTCATCTGACAGACCAACCGATTTTTATCCCTGTAGTGAACCTATCGCAAAGAAGGCCGGATTCAGTGTAGTGCGCGATTACACCGGCCATGGTGTCAATGATCTATTTCATACTGCGCCAAACATACCGCATTACGCCAAGAACAAGGCAATCGGGACAATGAAACCGGGAATGGTGAGTCAAAGCAGTTGACGGATCTGTCGATACCTAGCTTACAGTGTCCGGAAGGCATTTACTATCGAACCAGTATGTTTGCACTGTTCATTTCCGCAATTGCGCCACGTATATCTGGACTTGAATTAACTCGAGTTGTACCAGATGATCAATGTAGGCCGGGCGGAAGGCATACACTGGCCTGACAACTGGACAAGCACTACAGCAGATGGCCGAAGGAGTGCACAATTCGAAGAAACTCTATTGTGAGTTGTATTATCTGGGATAGTACCTCAGTCGCATTTAATTTCTGATCTCATGCGATGAATCATCAGGATCACCGAAACGGGCGTCGAGGTGTTGACCGCGGGGGAAAAGCGGGATCTATAGATGTTCTTCTGCCACCTAATACACACAAAGATACTGCGTGGTGTAATGGATCTATCGTGTTGGAAGCGTGTTACGTGAATGGATACGTGTATTTGCGTTTTGATGAGAGTGAGAGTTCAGGCTTTGCCTTTCTTTCCCAAAATGAAAGCATGATGTCTATGATTGAGGGATATTCGGCTGCATGGCCAAGGGCCTACTCTTTGTCTGCAAGTAGAGGGGTTTAGATTGTTATCGTCGGAACTTCGGTAACTTTATACGCTCGAGTAACTGCTTATCTTTACCGTGCCATTTTACTGCATGTCGAGGCCGCCCTAGCTCGCATCACGATAAATAGCGCCCTTGGAGAACGGTTGAAAAACCAAGCTCCTCTCTCGGAGTACACTCACCACTACCACCACCTCTACTTTCCGCCTGAACAAGCTCATCGAACAGCACTATGCCCAGTCAGCCGACCGAGCCATACTTGCTAATAGAGAAATGCGGCCAGCTGAGGGGCGAGCCGATATACATTATTACGAAATACACGCCGTTAGTCCCGACCTCATTGCTGCGCATGTGACAGAGCACTGACCTGCATGTGTGTAAATTAATATAGTTCGAAGGGCAATTACGCCGCTAAGGCCGTACGCAGACTTGATTTCTAAGTTATTGCGCACCACTGACTCTTGTTTCGTTGCAGTATTCCATTCGATGCATGGACCTTGGAAAGGAGGCCTTGGGCAACTATAAGGCCGAGGAAGGGGGGTGCTCCCAGACACAGGTGGGTTCGGGTTAATTAAACTAAGCCCCCGGGCTAGCTAGAGATAAGCGTTTTGACGGACACTGACGTCGTTGTTCCAGTTCTTCAATGGTGCTAGTGATTTGAGGTGTGTTTACCCCCTGGCTATCTCTATGCAAGGCTAATATAATTCATCCTCAGGTGTACGAAATGCGGGATGGAATTCTCTAAATTCTACCTGCGACAAGAACCGTACATCGAGGTGAAAGGCCTGCCGGATTAAAGGACATAATTGGATGCGGCGGACTGTTTCCTTGTTTGGACCACAAACTCTATTTTACGTACTTCTTGACTCTGCTTCTCATGACTCACGAACTTTAGACTGTATCTGATTGACCTGCCTCCCAATTATCTGCTCTACATACGGACCTATGCTTGCCACGCCCTTTAATTTGCAACACTCACATCTTGTATTTTCCTACCAATCCTGAACGATGATATAGATATCTCCCTGTCTTCTCATTTAGATAAAATCGATTACATTGATAATGGACGACATCTGTGTCTTCGAGAAATTAGATATGCAGGGATCCGGGACCAGTACCAATCCGACCTGGCTCGTGACGAACAATGAGCACGTAGGTGTTTCTCGTACATTCTTCAACACGCATCGTCCTCGTGTTTCCGCAGGACGTTTTCTTGGTTGATGTCTTTCGTCGCGTCTTTGAACGGCTCTTCAGGGTCGATCGCGCCAATTCGTTCAACCGATACACCGTCATTCAGGGAGGCCCGTCGATCGCGATGTTGAATACTGCGATAGTGAAGGCCGGACTCGTCATCCGGTGAAAGAGCTGGCTCCTCCCGAAGAGCAGCCCCGGTGGCATGGGCAGGCGTTGTCGACTTGAGCTGCTGCAGATCCGCATAAGAACTTCGCACACTTCGAGATCGTAAACGTGAAGGCGTTCCATCCCCATCCGATGGAAGATAACCAAGTACGTATTCGTAATCGCCATGGTCTTCGTCATCCGAGCCGGCAGGGCTTACAGCGCGACTGGGTTGCTCGCTTCCTCCCCACAAATTTCCTCGGATCGCGCTCCGACTCCAACCAAAAAGGCGTTCATCCAGCCAAGACTGCAATCCAGTGATAGTCAGAAGAAGATAAGAACCATCCGATATCAAGAGCGTGTTTATTTACCATTGGGTGTGCGAGCAAATTGCCTTGCGCGTCGACGCCGCCAGTTCCACTCTTCCTCCGCCATAGGCCAGGCGTGCCGGAGGAAGGCGGCACGCTTGCTGAAGGGACGAGGATGCGATACTATTAGTCATAATGAGGTCAGCGATGATCAGCAAAACATAAAAAGAGAGTTTAAAGATTTACGTTGCTGAAGTCATCCCAGAGCTTCGGGCCGAGCTCGTTAATCAGCTCCGTCAGTTCATTTGCCAGCTCCTCTCGCATGTTCTTTAGTTTGTTCAATGAACGCTGTTGACCGGGAAATAGTGCAATTACAAGCGGTCGTAATGACCTTTACGCAAGTGAGCACGTATAAATCAACAAAGACTACAAGACACGTACTTGAGGATGTCCATCCCTGCTTCCCCAAATTTTAAGGCTCCGTAGCTCATTAAGGGCAACACTGCAATTGTAAGGAATGGTGTCCACATTCGCCAGCGGAAGGGCAGATTCGCCTTGATAGCAACTATCGTTGCCAGTACAGCGTACAGCGAATAGAGCACCGGGGCAACGCCTAATGAAATAAGAACCTTCCACGATGCGAGCACATCGCGGGCTGCAACCTTAACTGTAGATGCCGCCAAAGCCTCTGTATAAAAGCACCGACGTCAGGCGAATGAATAGAACATCACGGCATCCCAATGAACGGACCTTTCTGCTTCTTCCTCGAGATAATTGAAGCTAAAATGAAAATAGGTGCATTGAGCACAACGCCTGGTAAGGCAAGTATGGACCATATTATGAGTAAGCCAAGGCGATACCCCAGTAAGCCAAGTGTTCTCCAACTTGCAGGCTTCGCCCTCGGAACCTGACACGTAGCATAAGTACAGTGTTACAGAAAGAAAAAGATATTGCTAACCTGATGATCTCGAAGTCCAAGGTCACGGACAGCCCGATTGTACTTCATAACATTCGTTTTCAGTCTCTGCACCCTCGGCTCATCTTGGTAATGTCGATAAGCTTCGAGAAAACGTTTATTCAGTTCCACAACTTGTCCTAGCGTCAAGTGCTGGCCTGGCGTCTCGTAAAGTCGGCGAGCGGCTTGTATGACCTTTATAATACATTTCGATTACGGATTCGCTTTTAATATTCATCTCCACGTACCATTAGTGTGTCATAGTCCGGTGCTCTCAAGGTTACTGTTTTTAAACCGTCGAAAATCAAATCGAGAAGTTTCGAACATGCGATCCTCTTGTTATCTCCTCCCTCCTTGAACATGCTCACCAGCTCTGGAGGTACGTCCATTGCAGATCCAAACTCCACGACAGCTCGCGAACGGAAACGATCCGGGTGGAAGTACGACAGTCCGACGGGTACTATTTTCACCTTAAGTTCGGGATGGTTCGCCATGGCACCCAACGCCATTATGGATACCCCGGCTTTCAACGGAAGAAGGTCCGTTCGGTCATGGCTGCCACCTACCAGATAAATGAACTTCGCCGTTTCAGTGTAGCTTCAATTGAAACTCACCTTCAGGGAAAATGCCAATACAACCGCCTTCTTTCAGCCTTTGGTACACGAACCGATACATGTCCTGTTGGTTGAGCACCGGTATCCACCTGTAGTCCAAACCCTCTTTTCCCGACTCCTTGAGTTCATCTAGTTTCTCCAGTATTTGCGCTGTTGCCTTGCCTTTCTCCCCACTAAACTCTTTTTTGATTCGTAATTCTGTATCCGAGATGACCTCCACGACTTCTCCGATAGCAGAGTTTAGATATCTAGGTAATAGTATCTTCCACTTTGGCTGTATTTCGGACTTGAACTTGGTTCCATGTCCAATAACTAAGCAGGGTTCTTCCTCTGAAATTGTAATGACGCCAGTCCCCGGCTTAGCATGGTCTGCTGCTCTCTCGACAGGGACTTTTCAGGAAGGAGTGGGACCAAGAATCAGTACACAAGCCATGCTAAGTAGAAAAGCTACGCTCACTGCTGGACATCAGGCGTGAGACCAGTCCAATAAACCTTCGCTTCATGCTGCTCGCAGCAGTCAAGAACTCGACTCGTCTGTGCGTTTCTCTGAGCACCTCGGAGGCTAAGAGGATCGGATCCAAGAACTACACCGAGCAAACTAATGTCAATATCCATAGTCTATGTTCAAGGAATTTTAAAGGACATACTTGATTGTGATGAGGTGCTCCGACAAAAATCACTGGACCATCCTTGGGAATATTGTACGCCCCTCGAGGTCGGATCTCCCTGAAGAAGATATTGATGACAGCCCGCCAGACGAACAGCGAGCAATCATAAGCGAACTCAGAAGACTTCGTGTGCTCAGGTGCAGTAGACATTTTCGACTTGGACGTCATTGAACGTCCAACAAACACTTATGTTACAGAAACGTATAGAAAGTCGTGAAGGGCGTATTGTTCGGAGAGTATAGGTATTCAACCAATGAGCATGTCGGTGAATAGGCAGAAGGTCACCGTACGAGTAGAAAACCGAATTCTGGTGAGTTCTCGGTCTGTGCTCACACAACCCCAGTTCCCCGAACTCAATTGAGGTGACGCAGAACTCGGTTGGGGATACTGCCACTGCCACTGCCAGGTAGAGGCCGGACCCCGAACACTGTCGACCACCCGGCCGGTGCCGAAACTCATGAAACTCGGTATGCATTATCTTCGTGTTGTCTCAAGTGCTAGTACAGTGTATGTAAATATGTATGTATGTATGCTTGCATGTAAATCGATATTGCATACAAGACAACATGCGATCATAAAACGAGAAAAAATATCATGCTCATGGTAGAGTAAGAGAAAGTCAGAAAAAAACATGCGCCAAACCAGACTAACCGCTGTCAGACTCCTTTGATCGTAGAGGCGCTGACGACCCGTTGCTAGTTGCACTCGAACGGTATTGGAAAAGGTCGTGCAAACGTGTTAACTTCTCCTGCTCAGCAGGGGCCATGTCTGATGTGTCACTCGTCCGTCGAGGAGACTTGGGTGAACCTGAGTGTCTAATTGCATAGGGAGTCGGTTGCGTATCTCGACTATTGGATTCAAGTTCTGTAATGGGTCGTTGGAAACGGAAGCAAATTCATGCTAGGTATGCACTCACTTGAAAGTGTATCAGCGACTGCGACTGTCCTTTCTTCGTCTTCCGCAGCTCTGCTGGCCAAGGCTCTCGCGATATATTTTCGGAAGGCAGGACCCGTGTTTTCCAGCATACGATCCACCCGAGGTTTCTTGTGCGGATATGCTTTAAGGAAGTGGTGCAACTCAGTTATCCCTTCCTTATGCATTGCTCCTGTCGTTTCGCTAGAGATATGGTTTATGATAGTCAGCAGCTGGTCATCTGGATCCGGTTCGTCTACAGGCGGTGGAAGCATTCCGCCTCCATTTACAGATGCTGCACTTCTAGATGTTTGTCTGCTAGGTGACGAGTGTTGCTGATCAAGTGAGGTAATTGAAGAGCGTGCCTGCGGGGTCTCTGGTCGGCTGGAGGGACCGGTTTCCGACCTGGTGTGGGAGGACCCATTCGTAACAGTTCTCTGAAGTGATTCTGCGTTCGATCGGCTCGTATTGAGGATGCGATAGACGTAAGGATAAACGATCGTCGCTGAAGGATCGTCGAATGAAGACGATAAAAGATCATATGTCTCATCTCCGTAAAAGGCTAACCGATCGGGTTAACTTCTGATTGATAATGATACCTGCGAGATTCGGTACTTACCAACAACGTGTTGAATTACCACCTTGATCGTTCGTAGTGGCATATCCCCACTAGGCACTTTGTTGGTCGCACGAGCACGCCATTCATTTGGAGGTATTGATTGCAGGAAGTGTTCGATTGCTGGAAATAGTTCGACAGGGTCTAGTTCTTGCTTTTCCAGGTCAGCTGGTATGTTCCTGGCGAGCTTCCAGATGCACTTGAGAACCAGCTCGGCGACCTTCGCCTCTCTTGCCTCCGGCATCGTTCCGTTTGCAGGGAACGGCTTGACAATCTGGAGCAGAAGAGAAAACAGGGATCTAACAGGGGCATTCATTTTGGTTTCACTCTGAAATTGGAACGGGAACAAACCTTAGAACAGCCATCCTACGACATGTCGCAAACAATCTTAGAATAATCATGTTGATGAACCGCGATAGATCCTTCACTTCTGTAGTTTCGCTTTCGTCGGTTTGAAGAAGACGAAGAGTGAGCTGTTTGAAGAGATTCGTCAGGATTTCTACCTGGAGCGATTCAGCGAGAAGGGGGTGATCGCAAAAGGCGTTTATGGTTTGGATCAAGTGCTTGGCCAGTCTGAAATTCTCGGGTTCCATAAGTGAGGAAGCATCGTCGAAAACATGGCCCATTTGAAGGTCTATGGTTTCTATCAGACCTTCTGTGTGGTCCGAGAGCTCCCGGTACTGAGGAGATGAAGGCCCTTCATCAGGGCTGACTTTGAGTATCTTCTGGATTTGCTTCAAAGCATCGACACTTCGCGAAGGGTCACTGCTAAGGATTTTAGAGATAGTCAGAGCAGCAGCGTCTTCTTCAGGTTCAAACTCAGGTTCTGGGTCGGCTTCAGGTTCAGGTTCTGCTGGGGGAGCCTCTTCCGTTTCAACATGATGACTGACGGCCGCGGGCTGACGGTGAGGTTGTATACCGTTCAATGTTCGTAAAGCCGGTCTTTCCAATCCATGGCCATCAATATGGGATTGGTTGTTGTATGTAAGGCCTGTCGCACCGCCACGAGCGGGACCAAGGCGTGAGGGCAAGAAGCTCTTTGGCCGAGCAAGATGTGGAGAGGATGGGATGGACGATCCTGCTTTCGGCACCCTTGATGTGAAAGCTGGAGAAGCAGAGCGCGGTTGCTCTTGCGCCTGCACTACAGAAGATACAGGTCGAGAAGGTGAGGCCGGACGCGCTAATCTAGACACAGCGCCAATGGCTGGTGAAGCAGGTCGAGGAATTCCTCCAATTCGCGAGCCAGGTCGTGGCACCCCCGTGGCGAGGCGAGAAACTGGCCCAGCAGCTGGTGTGGGAGGAGGTTCGGGCGCCTCTGTGTTACTCGGGCCAGCAACTCTGCGAAGCCGCTCTTCCAGTTGTGTTTTATCTTTCGGAGATAAAGTGCCAACATAAAACCAAAGAGACTCTCCCACAAGGACATAGCCCTCACTAAGAATATTATCAGAAATTTATCAAGACTAGTTGATTGATAACTTACCTTAGTGCTGATAAGGCTGACTTTCGAACCTGCGCGTCCTTGTCGGAGATCATTGAAGCCATCACCGGAAAAGATTTCGCAGGTTCACATGCATTTATGCCAGTGCGTTTCAGTATGCCTGCCATTTCATCTAGAGATCCCTGGCGAGTTTTGGCAACCTTTGATCGCAGACCGTAATCCACGAGAAGCTGAAACACTCGGCTGTACGCGTAAACTTTGGGCAATGTCTGTATAATTTGCTGAACTCGTAACCGGACAGCTTCACGAGCGTCACCGAGCTACGGAAACAAATTTACTAGAATGAACCAAGACAAACGGTAACTGACTCACCTTGTTGATAATGGTCGGTATGAAACAGAGCCCTTCGGCGTCTGATAGTTGATAGTTGACATCGCGGAAAAACGACATGACATTATCCACTGTGTCAAGACACTTGGAGATGAGGTTAGGCTGGGGTTCGTGTACCCGAATCGAAACATATTTCAGCGCAAGGTCAGCGTTCGCGATGCCTATGTCGTAACGATCCTGGCCGGTGAAACCATACTTGTCGTCACCTAGTGCCAGGGAGGAGTAGAAATCGCAGAGTACTCCCAAACCTGCAACATAGTCGTTTATAGCGTTATGGTCTCGGCTGAAAAGAAGGGAGAACAACTCTTTGGAAGCATGAGGCTCAACCTGAGTCTGTAGAAGGTCCACAAGATCCTTTCGCGTTGGTCCAGATTCGATTACCCAGCGCGTATTATCTCTTGCCAAACGTGATTTCTTAGCCTCTAGATTAGCTGTAACAAATGGAGAGGTTGCAGAAGGAGCCGGAGTTTGGGCTACCGGTGTCGCTGTCCTTGCAGTCATTATGGAGGTCGGGCGCTTCAAGCCACTCATTCCTGGCTTTGCGAGCCTTGATGCAGGCGCAGGCGGCGCTTCTTCGGAAGTCGCTGCTCTGGACTCTGGGCGAGGTATAGATCCTTGAGGGAGCTTCCGTCGAACACCGGTCAACTTGCTGGCTGGTGCTGAGGTAGCTGAAGGAGCCGCGACAGTAGGAGAAGGCGGAGGCGGAGGGCTACTTGATACAGGGGTCGGGGCTTTCACTGGGGGAGATGCCTTTGCTGGAGGAGCTGCCTTAGCGGTCTTTGTAGGCGCTGGTGCTGGTGCGGCAGCTGCTTGCACTGAGCCAGCTGCAGCCTTTATGAGTGGAATAGCAGTGTTCCGTGACGCTGGCTTCAACGAATTCGTCTGCTGCATCACTTGATCAACTCCGGCTTGAGCAACGATGAATGGCAAAGCCGCCTGGGCAGCCTTTCGAACATCTGTATTCCGGTCATCAAGGTAGGCAACGACAGACGTGACCCACGGTCCTAGATCCAAGGGGCCAGTTGGCTCATGCTCCTTGAACCACTCCGCGATCCAGGTCAAGAGAGTGCTCCGCTGCAGAGGGTTAGCCGATTCTAAGCCAGTCCCAACGCCTTGTACCATGCTCTCAACCCCTTCGCAGGCCTCAGCTATTGCGTTCAATGTCGTAACACCAGCTTGCCTTATATTTGCCTTCTGGTCAGAAAGGACTGTTGATATAGGCAGGGCAAAGAACCGAGTGTGCTTTTCGAATGGCTTGCCCATGCCGGTCGCGATTCGAGCGACTACATCCAAAGCCAATAGCTGGACTGCTTTATTCGTATCAGTAATACGCGCCTTGAGCACTTGTACGATCTCGCCTACAGTAAACGCATCAGCACTTTAAGATTGTTAACTCGAGAGGAAGACCGCGTACCCATATTTGGTTTGAGCCGTTTGTTAGGGCCTTGGTCTAGTATTGCCTGGAGGGCCTCCAAAGCTTCCTTCTTTGTCTTCCACGCATCGCTCTTTGCATCAGCTAGAATAGTCGTCCCCTTCAATAACGAATCCAACTCCACGCGAGGGAACAGATCATCCAAAGCATCACCAGCTCCAGCAGCCGCCTTTCCAGGCTTGCTTGAAACAGCCATGTTCTGAATGTCTACAGATGTTCGTGTAGGCTCTGGCGCCGGCTTCCCTTCCACCTTGTCGAATTCGCTAAGAATTGTTGCAAGAAGCTGAGGGTTGACTTCCCCAAGGAGGTCCTTGACACCTAAATTGACACATGTCAGAACAGTGTCATAGAAGCCTGAATCCATACTTACTTGGTCCGACGAAAAGCTTGACCGTAACCAAAGCCTTGGTCGCGTTTGTTCGTACAGCGGCGTTCGAGTTACCCAAGGCCGTCTTCAAGAAGTCGATCAAACTTCTTAAGGACAGACCCGCGATGCCAAATTCCGTAAGGGCACTCTCAATCCAACTGCAAGAGTCAGCCACAACCTTTGGCGCCTTCTGCTTTGACAAGGGCTCGTAAGCTATGCGCAATTTAGGTAAATACATACTTGGTAATCTATGATGAAGAGACTTACCTTGATTTAGAACGAACTGCAGAGACGTCTTCTCAGCGAACAGCATGAGAGTCTCTCCGGCCGGTTTCTTCAACTTTAGGTCGCCGAGTTTCTCACTTAAATGAGGCACCGACAATGCTATACATGACCTGCCAAAAGAGGGGCTGCGTTCCGCAAGAATGCCCAAGATCCCATATAGTTTCGTCGAAACCTTTAAGAGTCATAGATTCTTCAGATATTATTTTCGCAATACCAAGATCTCCGCTCACCTGGAAGTTTTTCTCATTCCATCCCTTCTTAGCCAAAAACCTGACCACAACCTCACTGTCTACGGAATCCGCAACCTCCTCGACCCAAGCAGTCATCTCCTCGAGCGCAGATAACCTCAGTTTCCAATTGGAGTCTGCAAAGTCTGTAGCAATTTGCGCTGGAATCAGTTCCGCAGCGAGTGCTTCCGCATCTTCCGGAGTATGTTTGTACTTGAACGAGTCAAGAGTGCCGGGTGCGACAGGACCAGAAGGCTTTGCTGATTTCGCTGGTGCTGCGGCTGCGGCCGGAGGCTTCTTGACCTATTGCAATAATCAGCCTGTGTTATAACACAGACGATATTGATGAGAAGTCTTACCGGTGGTTTGGCGGAAGGCTTTGCTGCAGGTTTTGCAGGTTCAGGACTATCTTCATCAGCAGGTGGTCCTTTCTTAGCCTAATTAATGTGAATAAAAACATGGCAGATAAAATAAAGATATCCAAGGATACACACCAAAAGACGTGCTGGAGGTTTCGCTTTAGGTTTCGGGGGACTGGATTCTTCTTCCTCTGGAGGTGCTTGAGATGGTTTAGACGCCGGGGCTTTCTTCGTAGGCGCTTTGGCAGCGCCGGCGGGAGGAGCCGCCTTCGGAGCTGGCCCGCTTCCGGCCTTGCATTTGACAGTAGCTTTCTCGTACGCCTCCTTCACTTTCACTTTCCTAACATCTGCCAACTGATCCATGATAGCATTTAGCGGGCGTTCACCAACGATTTTCATCAGCGTGCCCAAACTAATTGCAGCCTCGTTTCGCGCGCCTTCAAATTGGTCTTCCAGAAGGCTTGCGAGCGCTTCCGAAAGCGGCTTCACCTGAGCTTGCGCAGGAGGCACAGTGCTTGTTGAGAGACAGCGACCAACGAATTTCAGCGTCCCCTCTTTGACTTGAGGGTTCTTGTGTCCAAGCGCGGGAAGCACAAGCTCGAGAATATCAGGTAACGTTGACTACAGAAGCAAGTATCATCAGAACTTATCAGAGCATGAGCTGGCAAGGTTTGAACTCCTTACCGTCGAAAAGATAGCATCTAAGGCATTCCCGATCGCATCGGTAACGCTGGCTTTCCTTTCCTTCAACCTTTCCAGCATCGGTGGGACAACAATCTCACGAAACCTTGCGAAGCTTCCCATCATACCCTTCGCAAGACCTTCCAGACAGTTAGCAG
This sequence comes from Trichaptum fuscoviolaceum, assembly GCA_910574455.1. Lineage (NCBI taxonomy): Eukaryota > Fungi > Basidiomycota > Agaricomycetes > Hymenochaetales > Trichaptaceae > Trichaptum > Trichaptum fuscoviolaceum. The sequence goes on from CAJSYZ010000001.1 coordinate 2,266,956, forward strand.
CGGCAATAACGCAGTTGATGTTTGCATCGCTCATACGACCAGCCAGGGCTTTCGCAACATCTACGAGTTCTGGTGCGTCTTTGATTCGAGGGGTAGCATTCAGGAGCGCATGTAGATCATCCAATGCTTCTTTCCGTTCTTTCCACTTTGAAGAAGACAACGCAGTCTGTAGACTTGAAGGAAGCTTGGGTACAATGTCGACTTCCTCGGCAAATGCTCGAGGATCAAGCTCTGCAGGTTCTGAGGATTTATCTAAGCGAAAAAGTATTGCTTGAATGAAACGTAACACATACCATCTTCCGGAGCATCCTCTTCTTCGGCTCCACCACGGGCCTCATTTTCGCGAGCTTGAGCTCTTGTGAACCTCTGTGCCTTGAAAGAACCCTTGCCCTGTCCTTCCGCATCGAGCTTCTCAAAGCTCTCCTTAAGTTCTTTGACTTGCACCGGCTTTAGGTCTGACAAGAACGTTTCTATAGCCGGACCTATGCATTGATAGAGTGCTTGTGTGAGTAGAGTGCCCTCAGCTCGGACAGTCTTGTCTGTATGACCGAATATCTTCGGTAATGCCTTGAGAACAGGCGGAGGCGGCGTGACTTGCGTCCCAAAAGTTCTGTGGCCGGGTCAATGATCCCTGACGATGATAGTAAGAGAAGCTTGACGTACTTGATGACTTCTTTCATTGCCATCACACATCCTGCCACCGCCTTGGGTTGTTTTGCCCCAAGTCCCGGGAGTAAATCATTCTAGATGTATGATCGGTAATCCGGAAGCACGATAGCAAGCGCAGCACGCACCATAACCCCTGCGCCTCCATTCTCCACTTCAACATACTGCAGCGCAAGCTCGATAGCCTGATTCCTCGTCCCCGCACGAGTCGAGCCTAAGCACTTGTCGACCAACGCGGGCACTACGACCTCGCGCGTCCTCGCTGCCGTTTCGCCTGCGAACTTTACAAACGCCACCACAGCCTCCACACCCTTCTCCTGCGCGACGGCGTTTGTGTCGGTCACGATCTTCTTGAGCATGTCCGGGCTGTTCGTGTAGGGCTTGAACGCTGGATCGGTGTCCGACGCGGTGTTCTGGAATGTCTTGATGAGGGTTTCGTACCCGGAGACCCGCGCTTTCCAGTTCTTGTGCGCGAGGCGGTCGGCGACGGGCAGCTGGCTGAAGTCCTCCTCCGGCGGAGGTGGGCCATCCATCGTCGTCGTCTACGTGTCGGGGAGAGAAGGAAGAAAAGAGTGAGAGAAAGATGTGTGGAGATAGTTCGTATTCCAAGTTGAACGGCGGGATGTCAGTGTCAAACACGAGACGCGCTTCTCGTGCGTGACCTGACGTGACCCAACAACTTCAAGGCGAAAGGTCGGCATCCGCCGGATTGTCCACCTATATGCACCACCAACAAGACATAACTTTCCTTCTTCTTTCGTTGCCTTGCTATGTTCTGCTTTCAAGAGAGTAGGTCATGCTTCCGATATATGTATGTAGGTTTCTCTGATCTAAAGAAAGTTATAAATGCTGAACAGCACCTGTCCTTCCATTCATGATCGACCGGTAATATGCACGCCGCCTTGACGCATTGTGCAACCTTCGATACCATGCAGTGTCCCATACAATAATTCAAGCCTAATCCTAGCCGGCTTAGCACAATCATCTTTGCAAGTCTCATGTCTGTCGATATCAGCGTTGCGAGGAACCCATATACAACTACTGCCGCTTTCGTCTTTTTTCTCGGTTGCGGCAACCACACAATCATGAATTTCAAGCGAGTCTTGAACGGTCCACCCTTCATGCTACCAAACGAGGTCTTTTGAATCCGCGCCCAGTTGATGGAAAGTAAACTTAACTTAGATCTATTCCGCGTCGGGCAACGCTTCATGTAACCTTCTGACGTTCAGGACACAAACCTTGTTTTGCACGTCAGGACTTAGGCGCGAGAAACATCAATCGCATTTTTGCTAAGTTGTATATTTGGTTCATCTGCAGCGGCAATGATGAGATCTGTGAGACGAGAAAAGAACGCTCGGGACGTGCAAAAGACCGCAGCTTCGGTTATCGCAAATACGAAATTCTCGGGATGATGAGGTAAAGTAAGTTTCAACGTCTACGGTGTGAATCAAAATTATATAGCACTGCATGACTATGATGACTTGATTGTAATTGGAAGCGAGACCAGTAAAAGGAGCATAAATCATACGGCCTAAACCACGAAAACGAAGGTAATAAACAGTTCAAAGAATAGTCCAACTGAGTAAAGTAATTAGCGAAGTGATGTGATGCGAAAAGTAATATTGTACAGCGTGTCTGTTTGATGTCTATTAGAACGAGATAATAATTCGATTGCGCTGGGTCAATGGGTCGAACAATACGAAGGATAGAGTATGAAAGGGGGCGGGGTAAGACCGCAATGCCCAGTAAAAGAGATTAAAAGTGGATACCATGGAGTAGAAGACAATGGTAATTTTGAAGACGGTGGTGCACAAGCTGACGTCGAGGCGTACCGAGGACGATGAACCGGCATGTCGGGACGAGTCGACCGGAAAACAGCAAATAGATGGAGGGGAAAGTCGATCAACGGTGAGCGGGCTGCTGGAGACTCGCTGCGAAGGCTAGACGTTTGTCCGTCGCGGTGCGGAAGAGCTTTCGATAGTGAGTGGCACCGAAAATCTGCAGTAGCATGGCCTCGTTGGCGGCCACCCAATCCGCTGGTGGTAGACCTCGTGTTGTCCTCCAGACGCCTTCACCGGGGACCTCCTCATCCCTGACAAGCACAAACATCCCGGTCAAGAGACACTGGAGGAGATGGAGGATGTCGCCGACTGGTTGGCACGTGTGGCGCATAGCAGGGAACAACGCACTGTGGAAGACCATCTCCCACTGGACTCTGCGCTCGGGCGAGAAGAAGGTGGACGCGTGCAGCGGGAGCTGCAGGGTGAATGGAGGTGTGCGCGGCAGGCCGCCGGACGAGCGAAAGGGGGGCGCACACTCGATGGAGAACAGCATGCGAGGGTCCGGAGTCTTCTCTCTCCAGTCATGGTAGCGGACGAGCTGGTCCTTGAGCGTGTTGAGCCAGGGGTGTGCACGGGCATAAAGGGTGTTCAATGACTCTGCGGAGGTGAGAGGGATGCCCGTTCGACTTGCCCAGTCATTCATCTGGGTGACATTCGGCGCAAACACGACCTGGGCGACGGATCCCGACATGTTGTGTGGCTTCGGGGGGATGAATAGCGAAGGGTGAATAAGAGGGCGAATAGATAGTGTAAATAAGTATGAGCTGGTCAGGACACAGCCGCCAAATAAACGGAGTCAGCAACGGCAGTGCAGTGATTCTGGGCAGAGAAAAAAGAGGACATACAATTCGTCGAGATGGATCGCACCAGGCAAAGTGTGCAAAGGAGGTGAGGGACGAGAGAAGTTGAGTGCGCCAGTTATATGAGAAAAGTGGGCGCTTTGGCGGAGGACATGGATGTCCAAGCGGAGGAGATGGCGGGAGGAGAGGCATTGGCGAACGCGGAGGCCATATAAAGGCTTGTGGGCGGGTTAAACAATAATAATAAAATAGCCGTGCGATTACCGGCAAGAACGTTTAGGGCGTTTCAGGCGGACGGCTCGAGCCTCATGTAACAGCGAGCACGGCGTCTTTCCATCTCGGCCCTTTTCCCGCGGTCATCCCTCCATGTCCTTTTCGGGACTTGTTCATTTATTACTTTTTCTATTCTTCCCCTCCTCTGGCAATCCCTCCAACTCTCAACCAAAGCCTCCTCTGGCTCAGAACCACCTCGCTCCATCCCCGGCTACCGTTTTCATTTGTGTTTATGGGAATCTACGATCGTCGGCCCAGCCACGATCTCGTTGCGAGGCGCTGCTCTCCTCTAAATTTCGTTTCGCCGCTGGAGACCGCCCTTACTTTTTCACGCTCTCCTTTTACGGTAGTAGTCTCCCGGTTTTCTTCTTCCGCTTTGGCGCAAACGCGTAAAACTGCGTCTCTTCAGTGCAATCAAAGCGATGTATTTAAACATCTTCCACCTTCACGAGCTTCCACACAGCTCCGCAAGGTCCCTTGAAAATTTCCACCTCTCTACTGACTTTCGGACGGCCACGGAGGGTGACATCATCTTCATTGAGAACAGCATTCGAAGCAGCGCTAGTTAAAGGTAAAAAGTCAATGTGAGGCCTTGACAACACGCTTCTGTGTTTGAGATATATATTGTTATTTTTCGCTGGCATTTTCCACGATTTCTCATCAGCCTGCGTCCCTTGCAAATGTGACGAGCGGCTGTACCTTACGACGTGCCGAGCATCGCGAACATCGTAACTGGCAGAATTCCGACGCTACGTTATTCAGTAGCCCTTAAGCGAGTTCTCCGTGCCGAGATCGCCAAAGCCCTTGGATCGACAATTCGCTTCCACTCCTTTATTACCCCTTCAAGTTGCAGAGAATGCCCGGCTCAGAAAGCGAATAAATCTAGAATGTTTGAGCTTCAATAGAATTTTATGAGAAAAATCGGCAGCGACGAACTGTACCCGAGCACTTTGCGAAAAGTGGCAAAATACTGTACATAGGAAATTGTGCAGTAGAATCGATGATATCTTTTGGCTCACAGTCCGTCTTTCACCATATATGCTCCCGCTTTTTTTCAAATAAATTAGGCGTAACAAATGTTCTCAGACAAATTCAAGGAACGTTATAACCTTCTTCGTACGCTTCCGACTCGCATGATTAGGGTTCGGGACGCTTTCGGGAGTTCCCGAGATATACTTACTGCTTAGTCATATAGGCATCCCTGAGACCCTGACCCAGTCACTCTCCAGGAAGAAGTCCTTGCATGCATCCTGCCTACCTCTCTCTTTGACTTCGTGCTAGACACACAGCCTTGAACTGCGCATAGCGGCCATGAGCTCACCATCGACACGCCCAGCTTCCTCAGTCCAAGTACCGAGGACGACCAAAAACTTCGACGTGTACAGTGCGTACAGGCGAATACTCACCGATGAAAGAGTATGCCTTTCGCACGTCTAAAAGACTCTTTCTCAATTCATTAATGTCAGATCTCCACCCCCTTGGCAGCAATCCTCGCGCTCACAGAGCTCATGGAGCAGTCAAATGGTTAATTTCTTGCTCTTTGTCTGGCAACCCCACACGCAACCCTGGGGTTGCATCGTGATGAACGATTCCAGCTGCTAATGAATTATGTCTTGGCAGCACGAACTATGTTCGAACTCGTTCAGGCCTTGCGCGAAGGTGCCGAGGCCTTACGAAAGCAGTTCGCGAACTCCATTAGCATAAACGCGGGCTGTGAGCTGTTGATCGAGTTCGTGACTTCGTTTCCCCATGCTGCGGAGGTAAGTCATTTCATGTCACTTCAGGGGTTTGGCGCAGCCTAACGGCCTTCTTTTCATAAGAGCTTTGGGGAGCTGAAGGTTGAGCTTGCGAAGCAAGGACGGAACTACGCCGAGGAGGCGTTGTCATACAGAAAGAAGATTGCACAGCAGGCGTTAGGCTTCATACGAGATGGATCAGTGGTGCGTTCTGACTTAAACCGAGAAAGTAACGTACGCTGAGTATACCAGATATTGACTCACTCTTACTCTCGCGTGGTCATGGAAGCGCTTCTTCTGGCACATAGACAAAAGCGTATATCTGTCTACGTTACGGAAGCGCGACCGCGCGGCGCTGGGTTCGTTCCTCATCCAGTCTCAGCCAGACAAACGTTAACTTACGAGGGTTTAGACTCAAAACGTACGAAGCTTTGGTTGCGGCCGGCATTCCGTGTACCGTCGTCCTTGACTCCGCAGTAGCGTATGTCATGGACAAAGTAGACCTCGTCCTTGTCGGATCCGAAGCAGTGGTTGAAAGTGGTGGATTAATCAATGCCGTAGGAAGCAATCAGATGGCAATTATCGCGAAGGCTGCAAATAAGCCCTTCTATGCGATGGCGGAGAGGTAAGCGTATCCCAAATATTAACAAAGTTTCATCATCCCGGGTTAACTGTGCTTCCGCAGTTACAAGTTCCATCGCCTCTTCCCATTATCTCAGTACGATCTTCCGACGCATACGCCAGATATTTTATCCTTCCCGCGACCAGCAACGCGTCCGATAGAAACGAATATCGCACGACCTTCGGTGCTCATGGCACCGTCCTCACCGACTACTTCGCGGGGTTTCTCAACATCGGCTTCAGCACATGTGAATCTAGACGAAGAGTACGCCATGACTCCAGCGCAGCTGCAAGCTAATCCAGAGGTCGACTATACACGGTTAGTCCTATGACTTCCTTGAAACCATGCTTGGTCTGAATGTGGCTTATAATGTGATCACAGACCTGATTTAATTTCATTGGTGTTCTCTGACGTTGGAATATTAACACCAGAAGGTGTGAGTCAATATCTTGTAGGAATGTTTGCAGGTTAGATAAGTAGTTCATTCCTCGCTGTGTAAATTTGGGCGCTTCATGAGCGCTTCATTGTACGACTGTAACATGGTTACATAATGTTATTCTAACAACACTTGAAGTCAAGCGCTACGCGCTCCATTTTGCACTTCACTTACAACAGTCACTTTTTCTCCTATCTACGATATGGGAGCCCAAACACAAAGTTTACCGCCATCGCAATGGAGATTTTCAATTGCAATGCTGACGGCAACACCATCTGCGACTACTTCTGAAATGACACTCGACAGAGAGCTCCATGAAAGGGCGAAAGGTGTGGAATTCTTATACAGACTCGGGGCATCACTACAACTGTTAGTTTTCTCGGCCTTCCTCCGTTATTGGAACTGTCTCTAAGCATTTATAGGCCTACCTCAGCTCTATTCACAGCTGCTACCTGGTTTCATCGATTCTACATGCGCTTTAGCCTTGAGGACTACCATCGTCAAGTCAGTGGCCTCGTTGGAGTAACGCACATGTTGGTGTACCATTCTGACTGAGCTTGTCTTCCCAAAGGATGTTGCAGCAGCCTGCGTCTTTCTCGCCACCAAAACTGAAGAGTGTGGCCGAAAACTGCGGGATGTTGCACGGATTGCGCAAAGCAAAGTTACAGGAAATCCGGCGGATCAGATCTCGGACGCAGTAAGTCGTTCCTCGTGCTTATGCATTACGTGTATAGTTTGCTAAACGACCTCAGGATGTTGAACAGTGTCAAGACGCGATTCTCACAACGGAAGAAGCGTTGCTGGAAGCTCTGTGTTTCGACTTTGTTGTAAGCAGCCCCCACGAAGTGCTGGTCGACCTCTTTGATAGGCATCCTCCGGTGGAGAACGAAGATGCTTTGCGAGATGCTGCGTGGAGCATTGCACATGACTCGTAAGTTGGCGAGACAATCATTATCTCCCTCGCTGTTGCGTATTGGCGTAAACGACCCCACCCATGTCTGACCGGTCATCTGCAGGTACCGGACTGTGGTTTGCCTGCTTTTCGACGTCCGAGTCATTGCGGCGGCGTGCTTCATTCTGGCGCAGCGTTTCGTGGAGGGTGACAATTCTGCCTCGTTGGACGCGCGCATTGCATCCTCAGCCCCTTCTACGTCGCTACCTACCCCACCCTCGCATAAACCCACTTCCCCCGATGCAAGCCGATTCGTGGTCGACCAGTGTCAATTCGATGGACCGGAATTAGCAGATCTTGCCGGTGAATACCTATTGGATGCTATAAAATACTGGCTCGACTGATACTGGGATATTCTTAGACGCTCTGGCGATTTTAATTGAATTTTACAGCGCACAAGACACGACAGGAACGATGACATTCCTATCTTTAATCTGTAAGGTACGTCAACCATGTTCTTACCTCGCACGATTTTGCCACCTGTTGTGTTTTGTTACAGATTCAACCCCCCGCACTCACTGAAACACGGGGCCGCCTATACGCGCCTAATTCTCATGTGCATTCTGGGGCTGCTACCTCGCAGCCAGATGGGCAATCAAATGTAAGCGCGAGCCAGAGAACACCTGAGTCGATCCATGGGGGGAATTCTCCGGCAAAGGGGTCATCTGCTGGCTGGAAACCTGTGAGAGGTGAGGCGTCTGGCAGCAACGCTCGTCAATTTGCCTCCTTGCCTGCAAAGCCAACTTTTGCTGTAATACAACAATCTAGGAGCTAAGTCTCATGAACGTGCCCCCTCGCCATGATATGCCATGTACTATTATACATTCGCCTTCGATGCATGTCTTTTAAACACGTAGTATACATGTAAATGTACGTTCTCCACTTTTTAGTCGCTGTCACTGAACACAAGTCGTTCTTCTTCCTCCTCATCGTCATCTTTAGATCTTTCATATTGAGTGATATCAACTGATACTGTGCCTTCTTCAACAAGTGCGGCATCTTCGGAAGCAAGATTGCGGTCTCGTTCGAACAGTTGTCTACCTTTGTGGAGAATTAAGTCAAGTGGTGCCAATATCTTATCGTGTACGGACCTGTGTAACGAGTCTGCACTTTCTTATATTCCTCGCGTTCCTTCGGAGACAATGCCTTCAACCGTTCTTCCTCTTCCCGAGCTTTCCTGAGAGCCATCTCTTTATCGAACTTAGCTTTCCACTCCTTGAAGCTAGCGACTGTCACGGGTGTGCCTCTTGTCTTCGCAGCCTCCTCCTGTTCCAATTGTAAGTGTATATTGATGGCCAAACTTCGACAATTCCTACCTCCAGCTCTCGTCGCTCCTTTTCCTTCTCTTCTTGTATTCGTCGCTCTAAACGAGAGCTCACTAGTTGTAGCAGCAGTTCTCTCAGATGGGAAACGATAGAAAATGTCATGGCCATTCCGACATTATCCTCCCCCTGAAGTGCATGCATTCAGCAAGTGAACACGAGACTTTGCATGAAACGCATACCACCGACTTCAGCTGATCTATTAATGAGTCCATCTCACTCGTTTCCAGCTCGCCTTCTGTCGGGGTAAGAGCCATTTCAGGAATGACATCTGGGTATTTCTCCGGGTAGATAATCTCGAGCAGTAGTTTTACTGAAAGCGTGAAAGGCGGAGATATCATAACCGAGCAAGGGAGCATAGAGGTTCAAGGGTCTTACGTGCTTCACCACCTTCTGTGACCTCTTCAGGTTCAACAACGATTGAGATTTCTCTTTCGGAATGTCCTTCGTATGGCACGAGTCTCAGTCGACAGTGAATTATTTGACGACAATGACCGACTTGTAAGCTCAGTGGGATAGATTGCCTCTAGCACCTAATAGATCTATGGTTTAGCAGTCCAATTGAATGCATTTATGGTCACACAGACCTGCATTTCTTCCTCTAATATTTCGTCCGCCATTGAGTAGATTGTTGAGGTGATAAAAGAGAGAGAAAATCGAGAACGAAGGAAATAGATGTCAGCTGCGCTCGTTGAGGTCAAAAAGGGTAACACGACCATCTCAAAGCACCTTCGTTACCAAAAACAGCTTCATCTCTAACTTCTCGTCTTCCGCACACAACTTCAGCCTCTGGCCTACAACCCTTACAGGCCCATATCTAGGCCAACATGTCTCTTCTCTCTGCATTTAATCTCCTCCAGAATGCGAGACGCACATTTCCTTCCTACGTTGCAAAGTTCTCCGCTGCTCGTCAGACAAGGGACTTTTCACAGAGAACTGAACCTACTTCAAGTTCTGAAAAGGAGAAGGAGCCAGATACTAAGACCCCTGAAGGTCGATGGAAGTTGAAATCGGATGAATTCAGAAGAAAGCATAAATTAACGCCCAATAACGCGTACTCCGGTTTGTCCATACACCATTAATATCTTGATCGAATTGTTCTCATTACAATGGATTAAAGGTCGTAGTGTGTTAGTGACGGACGGGGATGTTGCAAATTCTTCCAAGGCTCTGGAGCGTTTCTTAGCACAGAACAATGTCATCAGGGAATGGCGCATGTCCTTCAGGCATCGGCAGAAAGGGGAGGAACGAAGGAAGTTGAAGAGCGTACGATGGAGGAGGAGGTTCAAGTACGAAGTGAGCTTTGCTGTAACATATGGATTTGCCGGTCATCCGCATCTGACATTTAATTACTCTAGGTCAGCAAGAAAGTCGAGCTTGTTCAGCAAATACGGAGACGAGGGTCATAGACAACTTTCGACTTATCCTTATGATGATTCTATTTCAATGAACAAGCTTGTTCCCTCCTCCTATTCGTCGACCGTCGACCATTCAGATCTGTCAGATGGTATCGGTGGAGTTGTAATGATTGCCTTGTCAACATCCTCCTTGCACAAGACTCTTCACTTATCCACTCTGCCTTTAAATCCTGCCGTGTGTACTCAACGTTTCGGTTCAGGCATCAACTATCCTCCGATAAAATACGATTATGCCCAGCTCATTGTTACACTATAGGATTTCACCATCCCCACACAAGCGCCTTTGCAGTGTGGAATTCATACTATGTTATGTCTCTATTCCTGGGTTTGTAGTCGATTTCTCATAGAGTTACTGATTTAGACCTGAAAGAGATCCCTGGGGTGTCTACACTGTGGATTCTTTCGCCAATCAAGCGTCTTCTCTAAACAGTATTCAAGTTTGCGTCGATGCTGAAAGCGTTGATCCTTACTCAGCAGGGGCAACCGATTAAATGGACATGCGCACAATGAAATCAGCACGTAGACGTAGTCGATGCCTGAAGACCCTGCAGGTGATGTGGAATCTAATTAAAAAGCAAGCGGGATATTGCTCTCGGAAACGTGATTAAAGCTGCTGGAGACTCTGTCGACTCAGCATTTAATTCGCCAATTTTACTACGCCTCGGTTTTGCAACTGATTTCGGAAACATTCACTCTTAGTCGAGGGAACTACTTTTCGTCTGTTTACGCCACGATTGTTTTGTCCGATGTGCTTTATACACGTGTCAGATAAGCCTGAAGTATGAACACATGTCAGGGTCTTTACCTTGCTGCAAGCACGCTACCCAACCCGAAGCGAAGAAAAGAGGATTGACTGTTTTCCAACTGATCTATTTGATTCGGAGACGCCCGATAGCATCTTTCTTCAGGCCAGACAGGTTTCGAGATCCCAAAGTCCTGTCCACGATAGGCTTAAAGAAGTCACCTTCCGACGCGACGAAGCAATTCCGCCGGCCTCTGGAGAAGAAGGCGAACACCTAAGATTCCCCGCACAAGCAAATTGCCGCATAGCGGCAGGATCATAAGAGTTCGATCGCCGTAGTCTTTCAAAGCCGAAGAGGGACTGTTCACAATGAATCCGGAGATGTACGAGACACACCCTCACGCTTGGTTATTCCGTGCAAAAAAACCGGGATGTGCCTTATGGGTCCGAGGAGCACGACCTCGGTTCAGCGTGATGGCTCACGTCCAGATGAACGCATGTTTGAAGCGCCCGTCTTCTCGGAAGTTGTGGGACCTTTCATGTCCCATATGATTTGTATGCCGATCGAAAAGAGATTTTAATACTTTCTGGCCAGGAGGTGAATGAGGATGACGCGCAGCGTGAATGGTACAGCAGGCAGTCGGCGGTCGGACGCACCCAGTCACAGAGACGGGTTGGCAGGCTTAAAAAGACACGGTCGCAACATCCGAAAGCCATACAGACCATAAGTTCCCCACTTCCTCTACCCTGACCTATCCATCCTAATGTGCCATAATGTGAGCTTGGTTTTCGCACTCTGCTATTATCAACGGAAAACTCACCCATCCAAAAGATTGTTGACGGTCGTTTCCACACTGCGTGCGGACACTTCGTGTCCATGGCCACCCGAACGCAAGATTGTCTTCGTCAAGACTGTCTGTTCAGCCGTCGACATATTCATCCGTACGGTGCGTAATGAATAATATGATCAAGCACTGGAACACATCTAACGCGTTTAGAATCAGGTTGCAAATCACCTACATGCATACGAATGATGTCTCTTCCGGTGAAGAACCCAATACGAATAAGCCCGGTCAAGTGCGCAGACTGCATCGCGAGGGAAACGGATCCTGCACTAGTAGGCAGATACTGAAGGGTCACAGAGTGGAACGTTCGAGGAGTCTGGTTATCAGTGGCAAGATGCAGTCACTCTATCTTGCGATGCGCCGGCGCATTAGCGAAAGTTATTTCTATGTTTTTTTATTCATGGATCAGTTTTCATGTTGCACACATCATACAAATCGAGTAAACACACCAGGCCTGGTTTCATAATCAAATTTACTTGTATTCATATACAGATTCGGCGAATGAATTCGCATTCTGAGAGCTCAAAAAACAGCTCGAAGACATAGCGACAGCTTCTGGAGTTTGAAGCGAATGTAAATAAAACGTAGAGAGGATGACAAGAACTCTGCAAGAACGAATCTGAAAGAAGGTTGATATTAAGAATCGGTCTTAGCCAAATTTGGAAGAGTTTAACGAACCGATCACCAAATTGGGCCACATTATAGAACAAGGTGGTTTGCTGAGGCCCACCTTGTCACCTTGTCTTAACTACATTATAAAAAGAACATAAGGGGCTGCGAGCCACAATTTTGCATCTATAAAATGCATGTGGTAAGTGACTTTGGTTCTGCTACCCTCCTCTCCGACCCACCATGTTCCCCTTTGTCTCTAGACAGCCACAACCTATACAAGTCGCCTCGAACATCGTGAATTATGTGGCTACTGCAACCTTTCCAGAGTTACAACTCCATCCCACTACACCTCCCATGCCTATCCCCATGCATAAGAGCCATAGAAATATGCTCACGGTTAGAATAGAGCGCAATCACCTCCTCACACAGACACAAAGGATCAGGTCCTCAAGTTTTGATGCAAGCGTTATTGAATGTAAGTCGGGGTTGGATTTGGAACCCATGCAACTAGTCTAATGATGCATTGCAGTCATCAATAAACACCTTCCTTCCTCACCGGTTTCAGAAGACGATGCCGACACAGAAACCGGAGAGAGGCCTTGTCTCCCAGCTGCAGGCTATGTAATCGAGAATATCAGACCCAGACACCTTCGATATATAGAAGAGTGAGATTGAATCAAATCAATTGAACAAGAGTACAACTGGGACTCATCAATCTACTTTGCACTTAGGCTCGGTGTGACTTGGGTTAAAGACCTCGTTCTCGGAACTGCTCAGCGGGTGATTCAATTGACACCGGAATACAAGAGTGCAAAAGAATGGAGCTTTACGTTACCTGATGTCATGCGCGACTCCGATTCTAACTTGTTTAGATTCTTTATGTGGGAGAAACTCGCAAACACTGCGGGACCCTCGAATGATCCCGATCCACTTTGTACGATGGTTGTTGCCTATCAGCCTCCATGGATCTTGTCTCCTCGAGATCTTGACCAGTTTGTACAGACAAGGAGGGTAAGCGTGAATCAGTTCGCTGTAAAACGTATACATTGAACGATTTCATATAACAGATCCCCAAGTACAATCCAAAAGCCGGCCCGAATCAAGAGCGGCTGAATAGCGCTCAAAAGGTTTGGATTAAGGTATGTATCACAGCAGGAGACGTTCTGGTGCTACTCGCTGAAGATTGATGTAGCTTCTCGAAGTATGCAAGCAACGAAACTGCCATACCTTCGTCTTAACGAACTATACGGAATGGGTCTTCGGAGGGTTTTCTCCTGGTATGTATTTTATTTGCTTCGACTCATTTCAGGAAATCCAGCTCATGACATCGTAGGGTGGACGTATGGGTTCACGTCCAATGTTAAACACGCACGCGGAAGTACCAAGAAAGAGCTCGTTCCCAGCAAGTTCAAGAGTGAACCGAGTGTACTGGCTTGCCTTGTCTTTTGGATTCTCTCTTCGATGGAAGTCCCCGATCGTTACGAGTTACCGCCGGTGGGTAGTCAACAAACTTATACGCCTCAGGAGCTGCCTTGTCGGATGTACGACATCTTGGGGAAATGCGAACCCTATTGCGCGAAAGCTTTCCTGCCGCTTCTTTCTTTTTAATGTGCCTATGCGAAGCACTGGAGGAAATAAACCGATGCTTATTTACTTCTCAAATGTAGGTACCTGAATCGGTTGATGTGGATATGTCCGATGACGAGAATATCGATCCTTACCAGCGTCAAGTACTCGGAGATATGCCAATCGGAAACTTCTACGCTCCATCTGAATCTTTCTGGAGCGGAAAGAGTGAAGGCAAGTCTTTATAACTAATCGTTTTCTGGCTCACCCTTACTTATGACGGAACTTCTCAGATGCGCCTACTTCAGCAGGAGTATACTTTGATTTGGATTCGGAGTCCGGTAACACACCTCCGCCGCTCATGAACGAGAACTGGACTGGCCTCAATGAACAGTCAAAGACTGTGAAAAAGCAGGTTAGGACAACCGTCAGACAATGGGCTGTGACAGCCCGCCCTTCGAGATTTGTGAGCCCCGAGCCGATCATACCACCCCCGAGTCCTGCTATGTCCGAGTGGAGTGATATCTCAACCGCCACTGTCAGGGCTGTTCATTCCCAGGTGTTCATTAGCCTTCAGACATGCGAGGAGGATGTTCGCGAGTACGTCTATGACCAGGAGGATTAAGACTTTTGAGGATGCAGAACCTTATGAGCCTGTTCACTCCTTGTACAACATACATTCTTTGCTTCTCGTACTTCATCGCTATTACTGTTGCTATCGTGTACCTTCAAACCTCTAATTTATAAGTTACGGGATTCAATACGTACAGTGCATACTTTAGTTACGGCGTTGTGATAAATGTATTCTAAAGACCAGCGAAAAGACCCCCCTCTCCTTCAACACCTTCTATATGTCCAGCATCACCAATTTCTTTATATCCCAAATCTGGTCTATCAACTAGTTGTGTCCATTCGCCGTCTGTTTCTACCGCTTGAATCTGCCTGGGTGATGTTTCCAGGTCGTCGCCCACGGCTTTTAGCCACTCGATCACCGGTTTTATTATCCATCTCCGAACTGTGCCACGCTCTTCTGTTGCCTCAAACCAGCCGAGATGTCCGCCGCCTTCCGTAACAGCTAGAGCAACGTGCCCATTGTTTCCAACATCATAAGGCAAATGGCGAACGATAGGATCATCGGCAGCATTCACTGCAAGAAAGGGTACGCGGATGTCATTCAGGCAGTGATGGCTCGATGCCCATGCATAATATGCCTTGGCTGTGGGGAACGGGAAAGGTGGGGAAGACCCTCCAACGTTCCTCGTTAGTCGAGAGTCAACATCGTGAAGTGTAGGCGATTTGATCGCAAATAGGTCGGGCAGGATAGACGAAAGTTTATTCTCAGGAAGTTTCTCCACATAGGGCGCATTTCGCTTCATGAGATTCACGAGGTTGCTCCCCATACCTTTGGAATAGATATTACGGAGGATGAAGTTCTCTTCAAGCCTGACCGGGATTTGTCAGTGCATCATCACAAGATTTAAAACTAACACGTTCTTACCTGCTGCTGTTCAGTACGAGATCCCATGGCTGTCCAGGGCAAGTGTGAGGATATGAGAGTTCAACCGAGGAAAAGATACGCACACAACCAAGGCCGCATGCGGCACGTAGACGACATTTGTCTCCCTCTTCAGACAGATATCTAATCATTACGTTTGCACCTAGGGAAAATCCCAATCCGAGCAATGGCGCTCTCGGGTATTTCTGGGAAATATACACTACAGCTTGGCGAAGATCATCGGTGTGTCCGGCTGAGTAGAGCTGCCCGCTGGTGAGGGGCACACCTGCGCCTGAAAGTGATTTGAGTCAATTTCAGTAAGTTTTGCAGATGATGCCTTTAGCCGAGTTCAAACGCACACCCTCGGAAATTGACGACGATGCCTCGGTAACCTAGTCCACCCTCCTCCCTGGGTTTGATTGCTTGATGCAGTATCGCTCGGACGTAGGACTCATGCGAACCTAATCAATGCAACGCGAATGTTCGGTAGGCTCACTCTCGATATACGTACAAGAGCTTACTGACCTCCTGTCAAGCCATGCAGAACCACGACAATGGGGGTATCGTCCGGAACAGTCCTTTCATTTACGGGTGGGGTCGAATCTAAGCCACTAAGGTCCGAAGGTCTGGGTCCACTCAGTGCTCAACAGAACGGGAGCACTTACATTGTGCCGCCATCCTTGAGACGAAGCAATGTCCTATCCTGTCGTTAGCTAGGTTCATCAGAAATGAATGTAAAGCTATCCCCTCACCTATCGTACACAACTTTATCCACTTGCGAAAAGTCTCCGAAAACACAGTAAGCTGTTTGCTTCCGGAATGAGAGTCAAGTGAGCACAGCTGAAACGCTCCTGGTATACTGAGCACTGACCAGATGACCACTGTCATTTAATTGAGTCAATAGGGTAATCCTGACAGTCCGCAACCTTCCTCACCTGTTTAACCACCATGCCGGGGTGTATGGCGAGAACAACGATGGACACCGTGTCTGTAGAAATGAAGACAAGGATACCTCATCCTCCGCGCCAAGCTTGTCCACGTTCTTGACCTTCAGACGAACAGGCGTCGACACTGTGTAGAGCTTTGCGACAGCGCCGGTCGATGAGGGAGACAGCCAGCTGAGCGCGGAGCCCATGACACGACAGGGTAGTGCAGAAAGCAGGAAATGAAGGAAATCCGCGAATAAAGTAGCCGAATGTCTTGAGCCAGCTCTTGTCCATGACGAATACGGACAAAATAAACACTGGCATGTGAAAAGTACAACTTTGAAATTGACTGTAAATCATCAGGGAAACTACTTTCTGCTGAAAGTGACTTAAGTGTTACTTAAACGTCCTGAGAGACTGAAGTCTTAAATAAGGCAAGCTTTACTTATTCATGCATGTCCTCCCATTATTCAGGACAAGTTGGCTGAAATAAGTGCGGGCTGGCTTAAATAAGGAAAGATGGCTGAATCAGTGCTCTAAGTGTTTCAGGCATTCTGCATCCCAGTGCTCCAGTGTATCATCCTTTAATTACAGCAGTAGACAAGTGTTGTAAGACAAATTGCAGTGCTCAAGAGTCTAAGTGCATAAGAACGATCCAAGTATTTCATTGCATCAGAAATATATAAGACAACATTATGTAGCTATCAGTGCCTCAGCGTTCAAGTACATCAGTCATTTACGCAAGACTAAGCATAGCAGTCGCTATCATGGGATCCGCCACGACATTATCCTGAACCTCTTCCGTGACGGGCAGTGGCAGGCCACATTTCGCTGCCGTGCCTTTGTTTCTACCGCTACGCCAAAGAACATGCAGAATTGAAGACTGCTCTGCGAGTCGATGGTAATATAATGTTGAGCGCACGGACAGAAACGAAAAGAAGAGGCTCACTAGTGATTGATTTGCCCTTAGAAGTCTACGCAGTCCGTAGCCGAATCCCATTTTGAAGCGTCGTCCTCCTCATGATCACCATCTCCACCTAAATCCTTGTCCTTGTCCTTGCCCTCGCCCTCGCCGTCGTCCTCGCCCTCGCCCTCGCCGTCGTCCTCGCCCTCGCCCTCGCCGTCGTCCTCGCCGTCGTCCTCGCCCTCGCCGTCGTCATCGCCCTCGCCGTCGTCATCGCCCTCGCCGTCGTCATCGCCCTCGCCGTCATCATCGCCCTTGCACTCAATCTTGTCAACTCCCTCGTCCCCGCTCTCACTCAGGTTGTCGTCACCCTCAGCATTAGCATGCTCGTCCTCTGCATCACCTTCCACCTCGCCTCTATACTCAGCCACCTCACGCTCTTCACCCTTATCGTCGGTTCCGTCGGTTCCGTCTTCCAAACACCTAATGGTGTATCTTCTGAATATAGCCCATATTATCGGGTGAATTATTCACTCACATGAATCATTCACATGAATCATTCAGCATTATATTGATAATAAATTACACCTTATAAAAAGATAGATGAATAAATCATGAATCATTCACCGGCCAAAATAAATTATAATATTTGCTATTTAATGAATATAAACACATATTAGTATATCCTGTCTACATCTCCGGCTCACTCGATGGCAATAAGGATACACTGCATTACCACCATTTTTGTCTGGATGCCGAGTGCGGAGCCATTTTCCTCACGCGCATTCTGCGTACGCGTGTGCAAGTCAACTCTCAGACGCGCCTCCAGCTTCGCAAGCATCACAGACGAGTCGTCGTCCAATTTCACCACAAAGTCCGGATGCACCCAATGCACCTGGCGGCCCGTCATGTGCCATTCTGGTCGCACAGAGTACGGGCCATGCTTTGCAAGCGGTACAACTTTTGATATGAGAATTCTGGCAGAGCGTAATTTGTGTTGTTTTCGGGCAGAGGCGCACCCACGCTTCCGTCGATGCCCAGTTTAAGAATGCATGCGTCTTGCCGTAGTTCATGTTCACCGATGGCTAGTGCAATCATCTCATTGAAAGTGAGATGGCCAATCGTGTGCATAAGGATAGGTGAAGGGGAAGAAAACAAGTTAGCGGGAAATGTTGAGACGATCAAAACAGCGAAAGGTGACGCACTCTCTGCCTCAAGTTGAATCCGCTTCTCCCAGCTGCTCGTAGGCTTACCGACCACAGACCGCATAATCGTCCTACTTGTCCCTACCCTATCATCGTCCCCCTGCACCATTGCGACTACGCTTGTGGGACACCCAGGTGATCCGTATGAGCATGCGGCGTTCCAAGGCGGAGTCCATCGTCAACACCCCGAGAAGAATATATGTCGAAAAGTACTCATCTAGATGCACAGGAGGGAACGGTGGCGACATAACGGATGAAAGGGAGGGAACATCGGATGCCGTGAAGTCGCTGAAGGAGAGGGATGGCGAGAGGGACGCGGCGCTCAAGGAAGGCGAGACGAGGAAACAGAGCAGCCACGGCAGAGTTGAGGACATGGAAGAAGGAGAATCAGTAAGATGGCGAAGATAGTGAGGACAAGAGACTTACTTTGATGTTGATGGGAGCATCAGAGTCCTCCAACATAGTAGAAAGAACAGATCGAAACGATGGCGAACGCGCCTTTGCAGTGGTATGGTCACTGTTGATTGTGGCACGGGATCACGTGACACTGACACGCCGGTGGCACGCAGTGACCACTGACCACTCTCTCTTTCGTCTCTTCCAACTCCTTCGCACACGCAGTCGTCGTATGTCCCAACCTCTTCCAGCTCAACATCTCACTCTATGGCTGCGACTCACCTGGGTAACAGACGAAGGGCGCCGTCAACGAAGCACGCATGTGCAAGACGGTCCCATATCTCGATAGCGGCACCTTGCCCTTATTGCGCTCAGGACCGCGGATTCGTGCGTTGAAGCTCGCCAATTGGACCGACAAAGGAGTGAACGTTTGGCATCATTATCGAGGACCGTACTCCGAACATGGAGTCTGCTGATCATCGTTACCGCTGTTCAAACCTAGTCTGTCCGAGGTCAGGCTGAACTTCCAATCTCGTTCAAAGATGAACTTCACTGACTATCTGTTTTAGTACTCTACCCAGTTACTGCGCTCTTTGGAGTTGGAACGGGAACCGGTGCCTGCGCTACTCAGCCGCATCCTGCATCAACTTGGTTCGTCTTTGGAATCACTTTCTATTCCAACATGCACAACGGCCGCCGGGGTAACTTCAATACACATCTGCGATCGCTTACGCGAAATCAAGCTCTCAAACACCTGGCCTTCTCAGTTGTCTGGGTTGCTTCTCTGCGCGTACCGATCAACGGTGTTGGAGAATGCGGCAGCGGTCACGGTTCAGTATTGGGATGAAGGCAAGAAGCACTCCATGTTACCACGTCTGAAGATCGCCTGCGCAACGACAGAAGTAGCATTGCGGAGCACAAGGAATGCACAGCGTTTTCGTGCAATGGTCGTGAGTGGATGCAGTTACTCATGTTGTTGACAATCCCTTACTCATTCACTTGCAGCACGGCGATTCCTAATCAATATGTTCACTCGCTTCGAAGAGCCTGCGAACTTGCACACTTTGCTTTACTTCGCCGTCACACCTGCACTCACGGGTCATCTGCAGGTGCACCTGTGTTACATCCTACTATGTAGACATCATGTTATTCCCTCACTTTTGTTTGAATCATTCACCAAGTCTATGATTCATTCCCTAAATTATTGTATATATGATGTATATTATAAAACTTAATACAAGTGAATGATTCTGTGCAAGAACTATAAATTGAATCATTAATGCAAATTCATTCATTTTGAGTGAACTATTTGATTCATTCACATGAATCATTCATCTGAGTGAATCATTCACCCCATAATATGGGCTATTTTCTGAAGATGCACCATTAGGTGCCTGCGTCTTCCCAATTATCAGCGTCTTCGTCATACGCTTTTTCGCAGGTCGAATCTGCATCTATAACGTCAAAATACAAGGAGAAGTCCCTGCCAGTGATACCCGATCCAACAAGTTCGGTGTTCTTTCTCGTATCGATATCTGTACTGGCATCGTAAGCTAGGAGGCGGGATCGAACCTTTTCCCAGTTTGATTCAGTGAAGAAAGAGGGATTTGACAACAAGTTAACATAGTCGTCCGTATGAGGTTGCCACAGAGCGCTAGTGAAATACCACTCAGCGCCGCCAAGTTCTTCTTTGATATTTTGCAACCGAGCCACCTGTTTATCAATGGCAACCTTGACCTATCCATGGGAAGATCAGCGAATAAGGACAATATAAGTGCTGAAAAAAGTAGATACCGCTGTTGCCGCAAGGGCGAGGGCACCGATAGGCTTTCCTATGGTGTTTCTGTCCAGTATTTTATGCCGACCCATGGCCAAGACAATGTGTACGGACAACACTGAGACCACAAGGTCAGAGCAGAACAGTCCTTGCTTCTGTACATTTAGGGTCAATGCATGGACACAAAATGCGACAATAAATACTCTTTTACTTACCCTCTCCATACTATACCAGCTTTCCCATAGAAACGGTTCGGCTTTCTTCTTGTCAACTAGCGACTGCAACGTCTTCACAATTGCTTCGTTTCGCATTGATTTTGATTGTTCGCCGCTGATAAAACTTGCAACTGATTGCTCAGCTTTCTCAAAAAGTTTCTTGCGCCAGCTATCAGAGCATCTCTGGGCCACCTGAAATACAAGGATCGCATCTCAATTTGGTAAAGGTGACTTGGAGATAAGTTAGATTGACTCAACTAGAGAACAGATATCGGCGAACTGAGTTTCGTAACTGAATTCCACAGAATCAAACACTTTCCCCCACAGTGAGCTGATGAGCTTATTGTCCGGAGTTTGCCATGGTGTGACGGACTTTCCAACTGCGCGAAATAGTGAAGGTAATAGAATATGAGTCCATCCTGCCTGAGTACCGGGAGGGAGACACTGGTTCGTCGCCCTTTTCCTGCCTGGCACGCGAGATCCTTCCCTTCCTTCATTTTGATCCTTGTCCTCAAGTCCCACTGATGTCTGCATATAAGTAAATCAGCAAAATATGTCATAGAAATGAATTTGATTCGACAAACTGAGCTAGTAGTCCGAGAGACTTTGCGATGACCTTGATAAGCCCCAGTCACTAACACTTCGGGTCCGGGGGTGCAGGATGCTCTCGTCATTGCAAGGGACGGTGCTCGAGGTGCTAACGACATCTTTCGACCACCAGACTATTAGTAAGAAAAAAAGGTGAATGTCTACATTTAGAGTGTATCAATCGACTCTCACTTACTTCATTATCAGCCACCAGCGACTGCCTCTTGCGATTAGAGGTAGCGGATCCAAGCTCCGGCTGCAGCACGTCAGAAAGCTGTTATCCGTGGCAAGTGAACAGCTCGAAAAGAAGCACTTACTGTCATATCGGCCTCAGGCCGATAAGGAATGTCAGAGGGTTTCCTCTTCTTACTCAAGTCCTTTCCGCCTGATCAGATACGAACTTGAATGCCAATTACCATAGAATTGACACTTACTGTGGCACCGGCCTGTGTGTCCATGTCAATCAACAATGACTTATTGATCTTGACAGTCTTATTAGCCTATTGAGATGGTTTAAATTAAGTAAACATGAAATGAAGGAATTCATTGCACGTGAAGGTAGAAGAATTACCACATTAACCTGAGAGTCGGTGTCTGGTGGCGACTTCCTCTTTCCGTTCTTTGTGACTGTGATGTCCTATTCATATGCACACATTAGCGATCGACTCGAAGTGAAGAAGGAAACGAATAGTTGCTACAGGAGAGCACCGGAAGTGAGCCTACGGTGCATCGACGCTCACACATACCTGTACACGGGGTTCCAAAGCTAGTGATCGCACCTTACAACCATAAATAAGGGGGGAACGAGAGAAGTTGAGATAAGATAGACTTACCGGTGCGCTAAGCTGCGAAATAGCAGTCCTCTTGTTTGCATCCTATCAAAATACCAATTCAGTAAGCAATGAAGGAAGGATGTACCATGAAGATCACTGTCTGGTACTCACCTGTCCACCTGGATTTATCTTGTTATTCTTATCCTCGAGTACGGGAAGGGATTACTCAGTAGATTGAAAAAATGTAGAATGATATGACATTGCTTACCGTTGAAACCTGCGACCCGGAAAGAGTGTCACGCAATAACTTCCTTTTCTTCGAGTTGACGTTGCTGCTACCTCCATCCTGTTCATGAGACGGCAGTTGGCAGATAAATAATAACGAAGGAATATGAACAAACGGTCATGGAGCAACTGACATGAATCGAACAGTAATCAGTCGGACTCACACAAGCTTGAGCCGGCCTTGTTAGCCTCTTCGGATCGCTTCCGCCCTATAAACAAGTTATTCAGACTGCATCTGCCATTCTAATGCTCCGTCAACTCACAACATTTAATTCCGAATCGACAAGATGTGCCTTCTGTTGCACGCTGATTGTGCTATTTTTTACACCATGATAGCTTGTAAGGGTTATTGTTTCTCCTTCATCCTCCCAGGGACTTAAGTTTTCATCATCTGGCAATTCGACGGTGTGTCTGGTGCAGCTTTGCGTCAGCAAGGCTCATAATATAGTGGTAGCAAAGACAAGAGCGTCAATGTTGCAGGTGAAGGATTTCCAACTTGAAGTTGGGTCTCGGCCCGGGAGCGTCACGGTAGTAGTAGCCTGAGTAGGTAGTCGGGATGATGATGATCATACTAGTATGAGTTTAATAATTGAGTCTAAATCAAGCTTCTCACTCACCATTACATCGAC
Organism: Trichaptum fuscoviolaceum; assembly: GCA_910574455.1. Lineage (NCBI taxonomy): Eukaryota > Fungi > Basidiomycota > Agaricomycetes > Hymenochaetales > Trichaptaceae > Trichaptum > Trichaptum fuscoviolaceum. The sequence goes on from CAJSYZ010000001.1 coordinate 2,289,980, forward strand.
TTGACAGTACCAGATACTGATTCAGACGCAATGCAAGATTCAAACCTCAAACTCACAAATTGATCCTTTCTGAGTCTATCCCTGCCACTGGCACCTCAAGACCTCCACCCTCTTCACCAATGAAAGTGGAATCATCTGTGTTGCGAAGCGCCCTGACAGGGCGTTTTGTCTTGTCGTTCCGCCTTGACGTAGCGGGCGAGTCTATTATGTCCGTTTCTTCATCAGAAAGACTCTCGTTCGGTCCTGCAGGAGCGTGAAAGAATGCGTCGCTGGGAGTCACGGTGGCGGCAGACCTGGACATCTTTGCGGTCTGCACACGTGTGCGAAATGGAAGTTCACCTTTGGAATCTTCTTTCCTAGCCTTTTTTGCAGGCTCCCTGTTTGGCTCATCCATACTCGCTGCTTCGCATTAAGGTGAGTCACAGTGTTCAACCTCCAAGCTTTGAGATCATCTGAAAATGTATAGGCAATGTTACTCACGAATATCCAAGTCTTCGTTGTGTCCATCTTCACAACCCGATACGTCTTTAACATCGTTCTTCGAGTCTGTTTATGCCAGTTCAAATGATCTGTGTCATCACTGATCTAAAGTTGAAGACTTACTGCTAGCTTCGCCTTTTGGCTTTCTACGTCCACGTTTGCCAGTGAGTTTGGGCACTGTTGAGCCCATCTGGGTGCGTGTCTCAAGAGCCTTTGACAAGTTGTTTTCAAGCTCTACGGTCTCTAGCATCGCTGCTTCTTGGTTCTCTGCTGCAGTCACCTTCTTGCGAACCTTGTCAGCTGCCTCTTGTTCTTTTGCTGCCCGTTTTTGCTCCGCAGCGAGTTTTTTCCTCTCTTTCGCAACCGCGACTTGCTGGGCCGCAGCTCTGCGGAAGGCTGCCCGCTCTTCCTTCTGCTTTTCCTTCTCTTCCTTCTCCTTCAATGCCTCATCCCGCCTCTCTGCCTGCCGTACTTTCCTTTTCTCTTTTTCTTCCTTCTCCCGCAATATCTCCTCCTGTGTTCGTCTTGTTCTGAGTTGTCCAACGACTGCTCCGGGGTGCTTTTCGCTGTTCTTAGCTCTTGTCTGTCTTTGAGTTGACATTTTGTGCAGTGTTTTGAGACTTGTATGATGATAAGATGTGTCGAAGGTGCAAGTTCAAGATCAGGGAGGCGGGGGCGTCTATCTTAGACAAGTTGAAAATTTACGCCCACTACTACCGTGACTACTCTATGACTAATTTTAACTCAGGTTCAAGTTCACTGGCACTCCGAGTCCGAGTCACTGCCAGTGCTAGCAGCCTGCCAGTGCCAGTGAGGCTCAGCTGTGAGTCCCAATTGTCAACGTGTACTACTACTGAGGTTACATTCAAGTTGATGCCAGCGACACGGAAAAAGCATGATCCCTTTCATTTTCCACCAACTATTCGATGCACCTTGCCCGGCTGTAGTAGGACGTTCAAGAGTCAATCTGGAAGAGCAAGACATGAATATTCAGCTCATCCGACGTCATTCTTGGCAAGTTCTTCTGCTTGTGGTCATGAATATGAATCGTCACCTATTCGACCCATACGAGCTCCAAGTCCTCAACTTGAAGCTCTCCTGAGGTCGTCCGAACTTCCATCAGAGGGTCATCTTGAGAGCGGCTCTGACTCCTACGATTACGATATTTCCATGCTTACACAGGATATCTCGATGCTCAGTATAGGCCGAGACGAGCTGCTTCAAGATTTGGACAGACCTGATTCTCTGTCCCATTCTGTCACCGGAAGTGACAGTGGCCGTTCTGAAGACTTGGATTCCGACATTGGAGATTATGAGGAGAGCGAGGATAACTTGAAGGTGTATCACAGATACTGTTACGACCGTCGGGAATTGTAGCGGGAAACAGTTTCGGGAAACTGGAATTCACGACAAGAACCCGCGTTCGGGAATCTGGATTCGCGACTGGGAACGAGCGTGGGAATTCTGGCGGGAAACGCGCGGGATTCTATCCAGGCGCGTCGCGGGATTCTCAAGGCCAGCTAGGACTCTTCACTGCTTTGAACGTCAAGTAAGCGGATCCCTAAGGAAGCACTCCACAAGTAAGTATTGCGCAACTAACTACACAGGAGAAAAGAGAGAGATCGCACCTAAGGAAGCACTCCACAAGAGGTCAAAAGTGGGGTGCTCCTTACGATGCCTACAGCTATTTATCTACTTCGTAAAGACTGTATAGTTAATCTACGCTAAGTGTCCTTGCGCAATGCGCACCTATCTACTACAAACGATACATGCTACGACCGCACTGCTAGGCATGTCTATCCCGTCTCTCCAGATGGCTACGGCCTGTCCGTGGACGTCAGCGTCCGGTCCGGGGCCGCGACTAGCCAGACTAGGTATGCCAGACTGTTGCAGGTCGTCACCTTGAGGTACTAACGGATTAATGAGCGTATGTTGATAAGTGAATGTACGTGTGCCGTGGCGGGTCGTCGTAAATGAATGTGTGTATGCGTGCATGGTGGTCGGGACGGTGGTGCGGGATAGGTCACGTGAGCGGGGGATCTTGCGGGGGATCGTGCGAGTCGGGAAAGGGGTTTCGCGCGGGGAATCCAATGGCGGGATTCTCCCCGCGGGATTGTCTGCTCATGTCGGGATCCTTGGCGGGAAAGTGCGGGAAATGAGAAAAGGGGCCTGGGATCTCGACATTACCCCCCTCCAAAGGCGCAACTCCGGGGCGCCAAGCTTGAATCTTGCTCAGGTCACAGAGCTCGATAGCGTTGACTTCTCGAGGGGCGTCCGGGTTGTTTTCGATAGAAACTGCGAATTTTAGCCTTTGCATTACCCATATCCTTTGCGGGAATCCATGTATCTTCCGCGCTCGAATATCCCTTCCATCGTACCAAATATTCAAACCTCCGTCTAAACCGTCTAGCGTCCAGTACCTCTTCCACCTCGTATTCCAGATCTCCTTCTACTTCGACTGGGGGCGGCGGGGGTTGCGTTCGACCGGGAATGTCGTCTTCGTGGTATGGCGAGAGCAGCGATACGTGAAATACGGGATGAATCTTCAGCGACGCGGGGAGTTCGAGTTCGTAGGTGAGGTCACTTAGCTTTGCCTTCACTTTATACGGCCCTAGTCGTTTCGGTAATAATTTGCGCGCTCCCGGTCGCCGAACGTTCGTCGCCTCGAGCCATACTTTATCCCCGACTGCGTACTGCGGGGCCTCGTTCCTGGCCTGATCGTAGTGCTGCTTCATGCGCTCTGCCGCAACCTCCAAAGCCGCTCTTGCCTCTTCCTGTGCCTGCTGAAGCTCCTGTAGTCGTGCGTCCGCGGCGGGGACCGTGGACAGGCCGTCGCTCGGGGCAATCGTGAATTCGGGATTGTAGCCGTAGACGAGCGCGAACGGGGATTGTCGTGTTGCCGCGTGCGCTTTCGTGTTGTGCGCGAACTCTGCCATCGGGAGTAATCCGGCCCAGTTTTCTTGTCGTGTATCTATGAAAGCCCGTAAATATTGTTCCAGCTCTTGGTTTACCCTTTCGGTTTGCCCATCCGTCTGCGGGTGATACACAGTCGACGTGGTACCCTTGATACCGAGTCGGGAAAAAAGGGCTTTCATGAACTGCGCGACAAACTGTGGTCCGCGGTCGGATATGATCTGGCGGGGGGTTCCGTGCAGCTTCCAGACGTGTTGCAGGAAGAGTTCTGCGGTTTCCGGTGCATCGACATCAGACGTGGTCGGGATAAAATGCGCTTGCTTGGTGAGACGGTCGACCACCACGAAAATTGCGTCGTAATCCTCAGATCGGGGGAGCTGGGTGATGAAATCGCACGAAATCGCCTGCCAGGGGCCCTGCGGGATTTCGTTCGGTTGCAGGAGTCCTACCGGGCGTTGGGATCGGTTCTTCGTGCGTGCACAGGTATCGCATCCCGAAACGTATCGTTCTACGAAGTTAGACATCCCGGGCCACCAGTAGTTGCGGCTTACCATCTCAAACGTTTTCCAACGTCCAGGATGTCCGGCGGGGAGACTGTCGTGGTAAGTCTTCACCACATCCCGGCGAATGGTCTCGTCTTTCGGGACGTAAACCTTACCCTGGTACAGGATGAGGCCTTCCTCGGTGCTCCAGTCCTCAAGTTCCTTGGTCAGGACTCGAGGCGCCTTGGACTTGACCAGCTCGATCGCGTCCACCAGTTCGTCTTCATATTGATCTGATTTACGAATGCGTCGTAGGAGGGCCTGATCCCCGTGTACCTGCGTCATTCCCCGACGAATTGCCTTTAGTCGAAACATTTCGGGGGTCAAGAGGGTCCGTCCCGTGTTGTCTTCGCCTTCGGGTTGAAGATCGACGCGTCGTGACATGGCGTCGGGTTTGCCCCCGAGTTGCCCTGGGCGATGGCGAATCGTAAAATCGAAGCGGGTGAGGAACAGACTCCACCGGGCTTGGCGTCGCGTCAGCGTTCGGGATTCAGAGAAATATAGCAGATTCTTGTGGTCAGACACGATATCGAGTTTATGACTCGCACCTTCGAGATAATGTCGCCACTCGTCAAGCGCTCGAATAATCGCGAGTGGCTCCTTGTCATAAATCTCGTAGTTGCGTTCCGCATCGTTGAGGGATTTCGAGAAAAAGGCGACCGGATGTATCAGCCCGTCGTCGCCTTCCTGGGACAAGACCGCGCCGGTCGCAAAATCAGAGGCGTCGCATTCCACGATGAATTGTCGCGACATGTCTGGCATCATCAGGACGGGGGCGGTCGTGAACATGCGCTTGAGATAGTCGAAGGCGAACTGCTGGTTTTCTGTCCAGGCCCAGCGAACGTCCTTCTTCAGCAGCGTCGTGAGCGGTTTGACGATGTGCGAGAAATCCCGAATGAAGCGTCGATAGAAATTCGCGAACCCGAGGAAGGCTTGAATGTCTTTCACCTTTTTCGGGGTAGGCCAGTCGAGGACCGCCTGTACCTTGGCGGGATCCATCGCCACCTTTCCCTGCGAAATAATCATCCCGAGATACTCGACGGAAGTCTGTTTGAATTTGCACTTTTCGGGTTTACAGAACAAAGTCGTTTTCGCGCAGCCGCTTAAGGACTTCCCGTACGTGTTCCTCGTGCTGCGATTCATCTTCGGAAAAGATTAGCAAGTCGTCAAGATAGATGATCACGTATACTCCAATGAGATCTTTGAAGATATCGTTCATCATATGCTGGAAGGTCGCCGGGGCATTCGTGAGCCCGAATGTCATCACCGTTGGTTCGAAATGTCCTGCCTGAGTCCGAAATGCGGCCTTCCACTCGTCGCCTTGCTTCAGTCGCACGTTGTGGTAGCCCCATCGCAAATCTAACGTCGTGAAAACCTTCGCCTTTTGCAGTGCGTCTACGAGTTCCATTGTGAGGGGAAGCGGGTATCGATTCTTGACCGTGATATCGTTCAGTCGTCGGTAATCGACTACCATGCGCAAGGTTCCGTCCTTTTTCTTGATAAAGAAGACGGGAGCCGCTGCAGGGGATTTCGAAGGTCGTATGTACCCTTTGCGCAGGTTTTCGTCAACGAATTCGCGAAGGGCGTCGCGTTCGGCCGGGGCCAACGGATAGATTTTGCTGTACGGGGGAACCTTCCCGGGTTCTAAATCTATGGCGTGATCATACGGCTTGCGTAGTGGAAGCCTTTCGGATTCAACTTTCGAGAAAACGTCGGCAAACTCACGAAATTCGGGGGGAACTAGTTCCTCGAAGGTTTTCTCGCCTTCCTTCACTGCTGACTTCTCAGCGATGGCCTGGGAGTGGGTGTACGAGGCGGCAATTTTGTACGCGAAGTGGTCGTCCGTCGTGACGAAGTAGGATTCAGCGTCGTGGTACTGGTCCCAATATTTTTCTGAGTACCGAAATCCTGGTGGGACAGCTTCCCATTCGGCCTGGGTCCTGTCGGGCCCCCAGGGGGTCTCGACTTCTTCTGCTATGGCGAGGCGGGGAAGCGGGACCAGGCGTTGCTGGTTGTCACACTGAGGTGGGCAGCGGTTGAGATCGACCACATCGTTGGTCCAGTCAATGGTTGGGTTATGGTGCCGCAACCAGTCGATCCCCATGATAATATCGTCGTCGCCAATATCCGCGACGGCCATGGTCAACTGTTCTAAGTGTCCCTTCATCTCGACGTTGAGGACTACTTCCTTGGTGATGCGTCCAATCGCGTTCGGGGAATTGTCCGCGTTGCGCTGTAACACCTGGATTTCATCCAGTGTTCGTACGAAGCCCGCCGGACACGACAGTGGCACCCGGAAGACAAAGTAAGCACCCGGAAACCGGAGTCGCTCAAGTACAAGACTCGGAAGTACACCAGCAAGTCCAGAGCATAGCAACAGTGCAGAAGACGCAAGGCCGGAAAGCGGAGTCGCTCAAGTACAACTCACGGCCGCAAGACAGTGCATCTGACGGACACCGGACAAGCAGAAGGCCGCCGGACGACACTCGAAGCCAAATAGCACAGGGAAAACTGTACCTGAGCACGAGTGATAAATCTGCCAACGCACAGAGGTCACCGGCGATCACACAACGGACAATGCATTGGGCGGACGAGCAAACGATCCTGCGGACATGCGCACGGACATGCGACCGGCCGGACACTTAGAGTGTGGCGACGGACAAGTGCGCGCGCGTGGCGTGGGAGAACAGGGTGACGGAAAAGGGAACTAACGGACGTCACATAACGGACAAGTGTGGCGCAGATGGCGTGGGAGCACATGGACGGTTGAGGGACGGGAACAAAGACAACGGTTCGGCGTAGTAGCGGTGACCGGAATAGCCGGGTTCACACGCGATAATAACTTGTGTTAGGCACGTCATGTACACCGTGTGAAAATTTAGCTTTCTTTCCCCGACCACTACAATCTAAGTGTGTGCGCGCTTGGGACTGAAGCGGGGCTGCGTCGGACGTCTGCGCTGTGAGCGCGTTCGACACGACGTTAGTTCTTTCGACGGAACGACGAGTCTCTGGGGCACGACAACTAAGCTTGCGGATTTCCTCTGGTGTCTTCCTTCGAAGCGACGGGGCGGACGCGGGCTACGGCGACTGGTGCTCGTGCATAGGTGCGCTCGACTGGTCGTCTTAGTTCTTTCGACGGAACGACGGGTCTCTAGAAGTCAAGAGCCGAGCTTGCGGATTTCCTCTGGTGTCTTCCCTCGACGGGCGCGACGCAAGGCGACGAGGCTCAATAGCCATTCTTTACTGGGGTGTTTGTTTCTTGTCTTCGGACTACTGGGAAGGGCGGTGACGACGCACGCAGAAGACATACTTACGGACGGGCGGGTGGAGTCTGCGCATCAGCGCGTTCTTCTGACTGTCTTGTTTCTTTCTTACGGGTGTTTCTTGTCTTCGGACTTCGTTGGGTGGACGCGCGAAGACTCCGTCTACGGACGATTGGGGGCCGTTGGCTATTTTCATTAGTTTCCTTCATTGTTTCTCCTCTTCTTTCTGTCTATTCTACTACTCTTTTATTCTTCTTACTGGGTTCCCTACACTCCCACCCCCTTATCATTAATTTTGTTTTCAGCGCAAAAGTATCGGGATTACCAATTCCCGCGTCTGGAGTCCGTGTCGCGAAACGTAGCGGGAATTTATGAAAGTTCCCGACGCACCGCTGTCTAACATTACTGTGGCTAAGGCATCCGTTTTTCCGTCGCTAACCTGTACCGGGAACTTCAAATGTCGTCGAAGACGACGGTCTATTGTAGAGATGGTTAAATACAAGGGACCATTATTAAGAGAGTTCTTCGGCCACAAGGGCGGTTGGGTCGTATAGGGCGCGACTGAGCAATACGACCCTACTGAAAATCCGCTGGGGGCGGGGCTTCGGGATTGTGAACGTTCTTGGCGGCGGGCGTCATGGCGGCGAATGCGTTCTGTAGCACGGACTGCTGCACATTCTGGACGTACTGTTCCGCCATACGTTTGAGCGTTTCTTCGAACGACTGGAGCGCGGGGGGCGAGGGGCTCGACGGGGACGTGGATTTCGTAGCCTTTAGGTTTCGGGTTGGCGGTCGCGTTGGGCAATCGCTCACTAAATGGTCTTTCTCTCCGCAGTAGTAGCATAGTCCCTTACTCCTGCGCTCCCAGCGCACCCTGTCAATCTCCATTGCGTTGGGATCCTTCGTCGAGCTTGCGCCCGCAGTCGGGATCGTACGCGGAGCTGAACTAGTGGTGCCGGGATTGCTTGGGGGCGTAGCCGCTGGCTTTGATACTGGTCCATAGGCGTGTGCGAGCCTTAGCTTCTCGTCCGTCTCGGAAACCCAGTTGACGTAGGCATCGAATTTCATATCCTTCGCCTCTGTGCTGGCGATGTGCTGGCGAACCTGGTCTTTGAGTCCCTTCCGGAACATGTCGAGGTAGATGACATCTGTCGTTGCGTCCTTGGGCCACCCGGTGAGGGCTTGGAGGGCACGGAATTGCGACGCAAACTCGGCGACCGTTCCTGTCTGGCGTAGGCGCATCAGTTTGTCGGCTGCGGCTTTGTCTGCATCGATTTCCCCGTAAGAGGCGCGAAGGGCGGCGAACAGGGCCTCCAGGCTGGCGGCTTCTGGCGGTGTCGGGATGTCCTGGAGTCGATCTAGAATAGGTCGTGCCCAGTCTTGCGCCGGCCCCCGCAGTAGCATCAGAGCGAATGCGACCTTGCGGGTTTCGTCTAGTCCCGGATGTTGTCCGAACAGGTAGAGCTTAATCTGGTGAATCCAGTTCTCCAGCTTGGCTCGTTCGCCTTCGAAGGTGTCGGGAAGCTTCATCTTGAGCCCTGCTCCGCCCCCAGACGGGGAGGCGGGCTGACTGCGATTTGGGCTTCTAACGCCCGGTTGGCGTGCTTGAGCTGGGCGACTGTGTTCTGGACCTGATTGTGTTCGTTGACTAGCTTGGAGTAGCGCTTTTCGAGGGTGTCGAGGCGATCAAGGATGGGCTGGAGTTTGTCTTCCTCCATCGAGGAGCTAGGGGACGGGAAAGCGAAGGTGTCTGCGAGTCCTCCCCATTCCTGGTGGGACGACATCGCGGGTCGGCGGTACGGGTGCGGGGGTAGAAGTAAAGAGCGTGAGGGTGTCGAGTCCGAGCGGCGGTGAGCCAGCACTTTTGACCTAATGTTACGACCGTCGGGAATTGTAGCGGGAAACAGTTTCGGGAAACTGGAATTCACGACAAGAACCCGCGTTCGGGAATCTGGATTCGCGACTGGGAACGAGCGTGGGAATTCTGGCGGGAAACGCGCGGGATTCTATCCAGGCGCGTCGCGGGATTCTCAAGGCCAGCTAGGACTCTTCACTGCTTTGAACGTCAAGTAAGCGGATCCCTAAGGAAGCACTCCACAAGTAAGTATTGCGCAACTAACTACACAGGAGAAAAGAGAGAGATCGCACCTAAGGAAGCACTCCACAAGAGGTCAAAAGTGGGGTGCTCCTTACGATCCTACAGCTATTTATCTACTTCGTAAAGACTGTATAGTTAATCTACGCTAAGTGTCCTTGCGCAATGCGCACCTATCTACTACAAACGATACATGCTACGACCGCACTGCTAGGCATGTCTATCCCGTCTCTCCAGATGGCTACGGCCTGTCCGTGGACGTCAGCGTCCGGTCCGGGGCCGCGACTAGCCAGACTAGGTATGCCAGACTGTTGCAGGTCGTCACCTTGAGGTACTAACGGATTAATGAGCGTATGTTGATAAGTGAATGTACGTGTGCCGTGGCGGGTCGTCGTAAATGAATGTGTGTATGCGTGCATGGTGGTCGGGACGGTGGTGCGGGATAGGTCACGTGAGCGGGGGATCTTGCGGGGGATCGTGCGAGTCGGGAAAGGGGTTTCGCGCGGGGAATCCAATGGCGGGATTCTCCCCGCGGGATTGTCTGCTCATGTCGGGATCCTTGGCGGGAAAGTGCGGGAAATGAGAAAAGGGGCCTGGGATCTCGACAGATACTTGAATGGTGCGCGCCAAATCAATTGTTCCCGGTTTACTGTAGCATTTTGACACCAAACATTGTGCAGCCACTCCATGCGATGCAGAAGGGAACTTCTTGGAATATGAAGACTCACCCGCTCCGCGAAACGAATCTGCGTCAAATGACTGGTTTCCCTATTCGTGCCGAGCAGATTTTGAGCTCGCAGATTTTCTCTATCGGGAAGAGCAAATGTCTGCTGGGAACATAACAAAGCTTCTGGGAATCATGAAGGCTTATCAGCTGATTCAGGCGGCGGAGAATGTAAAATCTTGCGGATGTTCCGAATTGGATGCGACAGAGCCTGACGATGACTTGGATCTGGGTTCAACTAGTACGCTACTCGATGGAGATGCGCAAAAAATGTATAACATCATTGATGCTACGAAAGTCGGTGATGTGTCTTGGAAATCCTTTAGTAACTTCTACACAGACGACAATGGCCAAAAGGTGACAAATGACAATACCGAGTCATGGAAGAGGAAAGAATATGATGTATGGTATCGGGATCCTTTGGAAGTGATCCGGAATTTGGTGGACAATCCGGCGTTGGAAGGCGAATTCGACTATGTCCCGTTTCGTGAATATCAGCCGAAGGAGGATTCTGATGACAACAAAGAACGAGTCTTCAGAAACTACATGTCCGGAAATTTTGCTTGGGAACAGGCTGTAAGTCATAAATCATGCAGCATTCGAAGTTCGAGGAAGTGTTCTGATTATCCTTGACTTAGAACAAAATCTACGCCGAAGATAAAGCAGTCCATGGGTCCATGTTTGTTCCGGTGATCTTAGGGAGTGACAAGACAACAGTTTCCGTTGGAACTGGCAACAACGAATATTATCCGTTATATCTCTCAATAGGAAATGTATCTAACAAGGCCCGGCGGTCCCAAAAGTTGAATACAGTCCAGCTCGTAGCATTTCTAGCAATACCAAAGAGTGTGTGTTACAAACTTGAAGTGACCTATTCGATTGTGTTCTGACACTTCAAGTTTGCAGCTGAGCGGCAATACGAAAAGTCAGATGACTTCCGTCGCTTTAGACATCAAATCTTTCATTCATCTATATCAAGAATCTTGAGTCCACTGAAGACCGCAATGTCTATAAACAATGAACAAACCATGCTCCGGTGCCCTGATGGTCACTTGCGTAGGTCGGTTCTCGGACTCGGCTCGTATATAGCCGATTATCCGGAACAGGTGAGTCTATGCGCAATATGCACTGGATGGTGCTGCAAGTAAGTATTGTCCTTTCCAAAAATCACATCCGACTCGAGTTCGAGAAAATGGCTTAATGCAGCTACTATATAGATGTACAACACCTCACAAGAACCTAGATAATCCGGAATTTGTTACAAATCCTCGAACAAAAGAGCTACACGAACGATTGATAGAACAGGTGGATGACAATAGCATAAGTAGAGCCACAATTCGTAAGGAGTATGGGTTCCACCAAGATATCGTCGTATGTGTTCCAACTTCAAGTTGTCCATTAGATGCACTTACCGCAACTATGTTCCGTAGCCCTTCACCAATGATTTTCCGCGTGCAGATATATGCGATCTCATTTCTCCAGACCTACTGCACCAAATCATCAAAGGCGTATTCAAGGATCACCTTGTTGAGTGGATTTGCCAGAGCTTGACCACGACGGAGCTGGACGTTGTGGATAGAAGGTACCGTCTCTCACAAGACATATATTGCAAATGCCTTTGCTAACTTCCACGTAGAATAAGAGTTGCTGCTCCCTTTCCTGGACTTCGTAGATTCCCCGAAGGCCGAGGCTTCAAGCAATGGACAGGCAATGATTCTAAGGCACTTATGAAAGTATGTGACCTTTCTATCTTGTTTGAGGCGGTGGTTTGCTGATATTTGATGCAATTTGCTTAGGTGTATCTTCCGGCTATCGTGGGCATTGCGCACGATGATATGATTCGCGCATTGAGTGCATTTCTGGACTTCTGTTACCTTGTGCGTCGGTACACGATTACAGCCTCAACTCTTGATCAAATAAAAGCCTCTCTGGATCACTTTCATCAATTTCGGCAAATATTCATAGCCAAGGGCATCCGGGATAACTTCTCACTGCCACGACAGCATGCCATGGTCCACTATCCTACAATGATCCCTCTCTTTGCTGCACCGAGCGGGCTGTGCTCATCAATCACAGAGAATAAACACATTTACGCGGTCAAGGAAACATGGCGACGCTCAAACAGAAATGATCCTTTGGGTCAGATGATCACAGCAAACGAACGACTAAGTAAACTCATTGCAGCCAGGGCAGACTTCAAAAGGCGTGGAATGCTGGACGATTCGTTGGCGGAGGCTTCGTGGAGAGCTTTGCGTGATGTTCTGCGCAAGAATATGTCAGAGTCGGAGGAGGATGAAGCTGAGAGGACCTCAAATTGGAGGGAACAGGTGCAACATCATGGTGCTCCATTGGCAAGGGCAAGCGATGATACAGAGGACTTCTTCGATGACATTGTGGGCAAGAATGAACTCAACGAAATTGCAGACCTGGAAGATCCCGGGAGCTTAGTGCATGGGCCACAGCATTTTGCGGTTCAAGACATACAACATGCTGAACGCCAGATGCGCTTGGGTGGCAAAAATGACCCTTTGAGCTTGATGTTAATGGCTTCGAAGCAACGTTAGTATTACTTAGTAACCCATGCTTTTGGTGCTGCACATCTGACTTCTTTGTTGTCATCCTTGCAGAGTCCAGTACGGTGTACCCTAAGCAGCTCACGGCTCTTGTGGCGATAAAAGGCCATCCAGAGCTCCGAAAACTCCGACAGCTCATTAAAGAATACTTATTCAACAAGTACGAGAAGCACAACTCCAACTTAAGGGGCTCCTCTGGCAGAGCCGAACCAGCAGTTGAATTGGACATGAGCAATGACTTTTCAATTTTCCATTCAGCCACCGCTTTCTTTGCCTACCATGGCGAATCGATCCCTATAGAACAAGCAATGAGGGAGGTGATCAGGTCCAATCCCTCTTGGCGCGGAAAAGCAAGACGTGACGCAGTCCTTGTTCGAGTTAATACTCGCAAAAAGGGGTTTGCAGGAATGAGAGTTGCCCGTGTTATGCTTCTTTTTTCCTTCACCGCTAAAGGGGAGCATCAGAACTGCGCTCTCGTCCAATTTTTCAAGCGTGTTGGAGATTCACCCGACCTCAAAACAAGAATGTGGATAGTCGAACCGGAGTTTGAGTTAGAGAGCTCTACCGCCCGTGTCGGATGCTGTACTACCGGAGTGAATGGCAGATGTCGCTATCACCGCGACTGCAAGGCTCCGAAGCTATCTGTGATAGATGTAGGGGACATCCTCCGTTTAGCCCACCTCCTGGGGGTTCCGAAGGGTGATGAATGTCCTCCGAAGTCATTGACACCTGAGGAGTCCCTGGATTTTTATGATAAATTCTATGTTAACCGATTTGCTGACATGCACATGCACGAAACATTGTACGAAAGCAGACATTGGCAATGATAAAGATAAACTCTTCATTTAGTAGCACATACTACAAAGTAGATTGAAACCTACAACTTGAAAGTGAGGATATGGCAATTAAAGAAAGAGATGTAAATGAAACAGACCCAGTGCCAGCCTGAGCCACTGCTGCTAGTAGTGGCATCATGATCATGATGCCATGCAAGTGTAATCAAGGCATCGACTCTTAGGCTGTTTAACTTCAAGTTGACATCATACTCTTGGCTTGCTTTCAAGTTCAAGTTGTACAGTTTACACTGGCAATAACATCATGGTATTCATCGTACGAGGTAACAATTATTATCAACAATTCACGAAGTGACATATGTAAGGAGAAACAGAAGACACTGGCATAGCTCAGAGATTGTATGGGTAGTTCAAGTCATAGCTTCACCTCGGAGTTCTTAATATTTCCCAGACAACTTTCGGGGAACGGTTGCTTGTTTTGCCCTGCAACGGCTTGATGGAGAGAAGAGCTAAATGCACTGCAGTGAGCGCATATTAGAGAGTGAAGAGACTTCATCACATACATTAATTACTGATCGCTGTGGCCCAACCCATCACTGCATACGATGATAATACCAGAGCTTTTCACAATCCTTCACGTTTTTGCCCGTATTTTGTATCAGCTCCTCTAGATAATCGCGAGGCTGCGCGAGGCTGGATGCTGTCGCATTCCATGCACTACACCAATAGAACTTGAAGGAATTGGGGGTACACCGCGTGAATCCAGGTTGCGAAACAACGTAGTCATGGCCTGTGCAGCATCCTTTGCAGATTCGCGAGTTTTGGCGTCGCTTGTATGTTTGTGCAAATTGTTAAAAGCATCGAGGATTGCGTCAATTGACTCCGCCCGTTGGTGTATTATCTCGTTGAGAAAGCTGCGGATAGGGGCTTCCGATACGCCCATGAGGAGTTTGAATACCTTTGTGTTGGAGACAATTTCCAACCATCTCCTGACGATTTTAAACCCATTTATCAAGCGGAGGTGAAGAGTGTCCAACGCCCTGAAGGAAGCCTCAATGCGGTTTGGAAGTGATTTCAGATCCCCTATAACGAGCTGTGATAAAGAAAGAGATGAAAGGCCCTTCGCCTCTTTAAGTACGCGCATGTCGTGATCGTATATAGCCTCTACTGAGACATTGTCCTGAAACATGGCGTCAACCTTGGTACAAAAACGTAGCGCCAGTTCCCGACTTGCAGTATCCAAACTAGGAAGTTCATCGCCATCGTCATTGCGACCTGGAGCCGTAAAGAAATCGGGATACAGCTCACGCGCATGTGTTCGGAGTTTCTTATTGCCATCCGTTTCGCCGTATTCATAAATGCGAGACACAGCAGGAACCATTACTACAGACCCATCTTCTTCAACGGTGCAGGTAAAATGATCCAGTTTCTGGATCAACGTGTCTACATCAACGATGATATCCCAGAGTGCGCGGAGATGGATCTGGAATAATGGCAGGAAGAAATGGAAAAGACGAGAGGGATCCATAGTGGAGAAGTCGGTCTGATTGAACTCCTTATCCAAGCCCACATAGAACTCGCGAGGGCGTTCTAGCGTTTTAACATACTGCGCATGTGGTGCATCATTCGTTAATGTATGATAGGTCTTGCCATCTTCTTGATCTATGCATGTCATATAGTATCTGAGAAGATGGTCTCTCATGACTTCCAGGAGGCCAGTCCGTCCAACATCGAAGTGATGAAACTGACCGAGACCGCGGGACTTTGATGCAGAGGAAATGCACTTTTGTATTTCGTCATCATTGAAATCAAGGACGATTGCGGAGGCTTCAAAGAGGAAGTACAGCATAGCATCGAGAGCCTTCCTTGCTATGACAGCATCGCCTGGTGCTCGGTTCTAACAAGCGTATGTTTTCAGATGACATTCTTTTTAGAAAATTGACATTGTCACTTACTCCGGATACACAATCAGTTAGGTGAGTAACCGACGATCTTAATTGGGCTACAGCACTCAAAACAGCCTCCTGCCCTTCTAGGAGCAGCTGAATCGTCTTCTCCATAGCATTGAGCCGAACATTCGCATCCTTGTCCGTTTCCAAAGATTGTTTCCCAGGTTCAACCAGCTGTGCGCTAACATGAAGTGCTTCACTGCCAGTGGCAGGGATGAAGGTTGCCTCAGTACCTTGACTGCCAGTGCTTCCAGTCGGGTGAACCAGGTCAATACGTTGAGTGTTTTCAATAGTCTTGGACGCGTACTCCTCAAGAGTGGAAATGCCAGCTTCGGTATTATTGATAGCCGTAGTGAGCGACCCGCAATCACTAGGGATCGGATGATGTCTCTTTGATAAACCCCGCGTTGTCCGAACCTGACTCGCAGGCGAACCTTCAGGCAGGGCACCTCCTATATAACTCTCAGACCGTGCCCGTTTATCATAACGACCCGGGTCGTTGCCTGCACTAGATGACCTTTTTAAGTTACCAGTGCGACTTGAGCTATTCGAAGCTCCGGAGCCATGACGCTGGAATGGACCCGGGGAACTGGACAGAGCATGTACTGCCGGAGTAGGTGTTCGACTCTCCGGAGGTGTTGGAGTATTCGGAGTAGTGGCCTTCACCGCTAGCAGGAGAAGACGACTTGGTTCTACACTGGGACCTCTTCCCGTATTTCCACCACTGGTAGTATCGGGCGGTGGCGGCATGGAGGACACATGCCGAAAGGTGCCTCCGACTCGGAGTCCGACGTAGTCATCCAACCGCGTCACTTGGCCTGACAACTGGAGTTGTGACCGCGAGTGAGACGCGGAGTTAAGGGCCCTACTATTGGTGCCGGGTCCGTCTGGGTCTGCATTCTTCATCTTGTTCAAGTCTTGAACTTTGGGGGGGGGGGGGGGGGATTGTATTCCTTCCGAGTCCTTTCAAACTTCAACTGGTGCCTGTCTGACTCGGAGTGACCAGTAGCTGGTATTATGCCAGTGCAGTACTACCAGACTCAGAGGTGACGGAGACTCCAGCTTCAAGTTGCCAAGTCCGAACCGAATAGTAGTAGTTGCCACGGTCACTGGTGGCACTCAGGGCAGAAGTTCGATCGCAAGACTGAAACACGGACTTGGAGTACTACTAGTAGCAGTCGAGGCAACACTCAGGCTACCGAATAGTAGTACTGATAGTAATAGTACTACTAGTAGTAGTAGCCTGTCAGTGAGTATTGAATGCGGTGACTTCAACTAGGAGACTGAAAGATGACTCACCGCCAATACCTGAGGGACTTAATAAATGGTTTTGGGTGACAGGGACTTCGAGGTGAAAGAGCTTCAAGCTGTTGAAGCGTAAACTTGAAGAAGTTGTAGAGTAAGTAGTACTAGACACGACACCGTGATGTCGCGCAGTACTGCCAGCCTGAGTGCCAGTGGTAGTACTATGATAAGACTTGGGCATGGGGTACTCAGACTACTGGATTCGGATCATGCCAGTGATCCTGCAACTTCAAGTTGAACTTCAGATTAAAAGTCCGACACTGCCAGTGCTACTACTACTACTACTACTAGTAGTAGTAGTAGTAGTAAGCACTGCCGGTGCCATGGCACTGCCAGCCTGAGTGCCACTGGTTCAAGTTGAAGACGACGCACTCAGTTTCCCACTGCATTCTTTCCCATTTCGTCCCAATAGTACTACCTATTCATCTTGAACTCGAAAGCACAACAGCAACGACTTCAACTTGAATCAGCATCATGCTGGCATCATCCAAGCCATCGCGTAGAAATCCGATTCCGCGTGAGTCCTACAGCTTTCTACTACGTTCTCCTATACCAGCAGCAATGATTAATGAGGTGATATCCAGCTTCGCCAAGGGAAGGCTTTGATTTGATAGAATTGTCTCGGCAGATCACGGGCTTTCGCCCATCCAACGAGGAAAATAGTATTCGATCTGCAAGGCAGAGACTAGAAGGTGTCATCGATGGCATATGGCCAGGTGAGTCCTACTTTCTCCTTCGCCGGTAGTCCTGCTTTGTTGACTACTTCTACTCGTGGCAGAGAATCAGAGTATGAGCGGATCAATAGTGCCTCATAGAACCCCTCGGATGCCAACAAACACTCACACTGGCATGTCGACTCGCGAAGTTGACACTGTCCGACCTGGCAGTACTTCCCCAACTCAGGCGCCTACGTCGTACAGGCTCACTGTACACTGGCACCAAATCGCGCCACACGAAGGGAAACTATCTCGCCTTTAGAACAGGAGGAATATTACTATGGCCTGGAGGGGGCTCCTCGCCTGGTCGGGCGCACCGGCGGCGACTGGGAACGGACTAACATGTGGAAATGCGTAGGGGTTGTGGGTGATCACCGCATTACTGAGTTCTGGGATGCAGACTTGTTCCCAAAAATATTGCCGATATTCAAGGCACTATATCTCGAGGGGCACGGAAAGGCGAACCTATTTGAGGTTAACCGCGTTGGCCTCGAACGCCCTGCCAGTGTGGGCATTAGACACGAGTTGCTCGCTGAAAATGAGTGGCCCGTCGTTGTTATGATCGGAGTTGATACGGAGCCCAGTCTCCACCCTAAAGTGGGATGCTGGGCTGCGGAGAGGGTGAAGGACATACTATGGGAGCTCGCAATTTATGATGTCGAGGTCGAGATTAGGGAACGACATATCAAACGGCTTCCGGCGATAACACAGATGGCCCTGCTAATATGAAGCGTAACCGTACTCAGGCTGGTGACGATGACGTTCCTGAGGCTGTCGATGGCAATCACCACCTAAAGCGCCCTAGACCATCTTTCACTCCGTCTGCCCCCGGTCAGAGCATCAACGACCCTCATAGTGACTCTGACGCCGCTCACGGTGTTCAAGGCCAAGGCTGGCCTACAGGATCGAAAAATATCTCGTCCACTCCCGCCAGCCGCTCCCGCCTGATCCGAGCAAGCCCTATGGTTCTAGAGCCACGTATAATGGGCAACTATGAAGATCGCCATACCGCCAACACGTACTTACAGCGCCTTGCTGCGCCTTTCACCACATGTGTTGGGATATGCCTTGGCATCACTGAGACCAGGGGCAAAACGCAGTATGACAGCTATTCAACCGGGTCACTGTTTGGGATTAAGATACAAAACGAGGAGCCCATCTTATATGCCCTCGGTTGTCGACATGGCACCATTCCATTTAATTTACAGTTCCATCTTCATCCTGAGGATTCTGAAAGCGACTTGGAGGATGCCAGCTTGAAGACAGGCAAGAAATGCAATAAGAAGGGCAAGAAGGGCGTCAAAGGGAACAAGAAGGGCAACAAAACATCGAAAGGCGCTGGCAAGAACTATAAAATCACGGAAGCCTCTCAGTACATCGACTACAAACATGACGAGAACTCGAATTATACGGCCTATGTTTCGCTGTTCACGCCTGAGAAGCTGGCTGACCACTTACGAATGATGGAACGCGAGTTGGAAAAGCAGAGGAAAGAATTCGATCTTCTCGTGGATAAGAAGATCATAAAAGATCAGGTTGTAAAGAAGATCATAAAAGATCAGGTTGTAAAGAAGGAAGTCCAAAAGGAATGCGATGACGCGACAGCTTTCTTCAACAAGGTCAAGAGATGCGAATTGAATTTCCAGTGTATGGAGCAGTTTGGATATGTCGAATTCTCTCCGGGAAGGTTCAATCGGTTTAATAAGAAAGATGACGCGAAGAAGCCGAGGACTAGCGAGCACCCCTATGCATCGGACTGGGCGTTGATCAGGATTTGTGACGACCGTTCCCCATCTGACATGACTACTCTCTGCGAGCAGCATGGGAAGGGGCAATTTTGGAATTATGCAGACTTGAGAAGGTATGAACCAAAGAGCATGTGTGGTTCAGCTGCTTTCGACGACATTCTGGAGTTCATGGGATGGAAGGAAGGCACTCAAGTACATGATGGTCTGGTGCATATCAAAGATTTCACGAAACCGCGCGACATCTACAGCCGTCTTTATCAAGAAGAAACGGACGAACAAGCGATTAAAGATAAGCAGCTCCATAGAGCACTAGCGAATGATGGCACAAAGGTCGTATCCTCGAAGCTTGAAACAAGACGGGTATATAAGTTTGGTTGGACAACTGGCCACACAGTGGGGCGTTTATAACAATCTCACTTCCTACTGGGTCGATCTTACACTAGAATTTGATGTCACATTCTCCGGTAAAGGCAAACGTCGCAAAGCCTGTGGAATCAAAGAAGGTGTAAAGAGCGTCGAGAGTTGCTGGCAGGCGGTCCTGCAATTTCCACCCGGCAAGCACTTCGGTGGTCGTAGCCGTATATTTGGAGACCAAGGTGATTCCGGAAGCTTGGTCATCGACCAGGATGCCAACGCACTTGGTACAATCACCTTTGTTACGACTTCGACGGAATGGCAACACGATGGGTTCACTTACGGAGTCCCTATTTGGCAACAATTGTCGGAGATGCGCACCTCCGGTTACGGTGATATTCATTTCGGATTCGAATCACAAAAGGATGATGCAGTGATGTCGGAACTTGCGGAATATCATCCACAGATTAAGGTAACTAGGGCTAACAAGGGCTCGAGGACATGGGAAGCGTGGTTTAATGAGGAGCACCACAAGGTTGAGCGGGAACGAGCAGCATTGGAACCTTTTAATTCACTTAAACCGCAGACTCGGAGTCAGACGAAGTAGCCTGCCAGTGAGGACTCAGGCTTGTACTCATACTATTTCTAACTGTTTTCTTTTCGTAGTATTACCTCATACCAGTGCATACCACTAGTATTCAAGTTGTGTCTTTGTATGTTTGTCTCCTGTTCTGTGTTCGTCGACCTTATACTTGTGTTTTCTGTGCATCGGTATTCAAGTTGTTGTATGACTGTATGTAAATAAAAAACGATATGAATTGTTTACTAACTATTCCGAGTCGGACTTGGACTCACTGGCACCAGTGATGCTCTAATTACTGCTCGATAAATTCACGACTGGCTCGAATCCGGGTCTACCAACCTGAAGACCGAACATCGTTACGGGTTCGGCAACTTGAACTTTTGAGCTGAACTTGAAGTCCCACGACTCGGTCTCAGGCTCTGACTCGGAAGTTCTTCCGATTCGGAGGTCAGCTTGAAGTCGGAAACTACTAGTACTAGTAAACTAAGCCTGAGGGGCGAAGGTCGGTCCGGCTACTACTACAACTGCTCTGCTCGACAACTATTAGGTATAATAATTTTAATGGAATGACCGGTTGTTATTCTCGGGACGTTCTAGGTCAGAGGGAACTGGACGGCTTGACTTATGCTATTGCCTTCTGGCAGACGACGGAGGAGCTGGAACAAATGGGCTTTGCGACCAACCTTGATTCAAAGACAGACACGCAACTTGGTAGTATTGTTTTCCCGACTCCGAGTCAGCAAGAGCCCGACGTGGACATCGCCGCTCGCCTTTTCCCAGACTGAGCCCCTTCCTCAACTCCCCCACCATGCGCACAAACTCTCTCATCTCATCCTCTTGCACTACCTTGAGGCTTGTCATTTTCTTCAACCTTGGCGCTGTCTCCTTCACATATGACATCTTCCATGCGCTGCTCTCCTGCACTTTGTACTAAATTATGTCGTAACAGATCTGGGCGGAATGGGAGACAGAGGTCTGCACGAGCATGGCACAGGAGTTCAAGGCTGGTGAGTTTATTCTCCTTCTCAATCCTTTTACTTCACGTTATTTACATACCATTTGATACAGAATCCTAGCTCACACCGTTTACAGCGCACGCAAGATGGTGCAATTCTGGAACACCGCCAGACAGCACCACCACCATTGCCATCGCACTCCTGCTACTAGTAGTACCCAGCATCGACATGATGACTTCCCACGTGGGGTCTGACACTGGCATCACAGGCCCTCCGTCGTCCGCTTACACCACTGACAGCCATGGTCAGGTTGGAAACTAGAGACTTCCGGAGACACTTTCATTGTTGTGGGGACTGGTAAGTAGCCCTAGTAGTTATCCGCTATTGCAACAATAGCTCATGACCCGATGAACACAACTACATGACTGGCTGATGCTATGGTTGTTGAAGCGCTTAGAATGCCAGCACGCTTACGAGTTCGAGACGACAGCGCGCACCATCTTGCCGGGCAAGTCTTCTTTCAGAGACAAGTCATTCGGAGATGAGGAGCTCAAAGGCTTCCAGTTTGCCTCACCAGACGACCATCAAATTCATATCTATTTCGCTGATTCCATGGCTCATGGCGGGGATTTAAGAGATGCTCCTTGCCGACACAAGGGACTTCTTGCAATCAGAGAAGGTATGTACATAAAGTGCCACACATCGACTGAAAGTTTAACCTCTCTTTCTGAATCAGTGGTGCGCTGACCGTGGTAACCGCTCTCGTCGCGACAATTTCCTCTATCGTGTCCCTGGCTTGGGCAGATCATCGTTGATCCATGCCCTTGCTGGCGCGCTCATGCTCGACATTCTCGCCATCTCACGTTCCGCCTTTTGGATGAACGATGTGGCGTTGTCATCGCTTATGGGCCGTGTGCCTGCCCCGTGTATTGTCCTTCTCGAGGACCTTGATGCTGCATTCACTCGCTCAACTTCGCGCGACGGGTCCTCAACCTGTGTTCCTGGTGGTAAGAAGAAGAGCTCTTTGTTGTCCGACAACAAGGATAAGATGACGATGATGACGACAATGAAGAAATTGGCAAGAAGAAGAAAAGCAAGAAATATGACACTCTATCCGACGTGAACACGCTCTCTCTTTCTGGCCTTCTTAATGCACTTGATGGTGTCGCCGCTGCTGTTGGCCGCTTCCTCTTCTCGTCGCAGCGACGAACCATCTTGAGCGTTTCGACCCCGCGCTCTCGCGCCCCGGTGGCATGGATGTTTGGATCGAGTTCAAAAGCGCAAGCCCTAGGCAGGCTCAAGCGCTCTTCTGCGACTTCTTCCTGTACGCGGACGTCAAGAAGCCCGAGATCACCAAACGCGAAGGCGAGCTCGATGGGATCAGCCTCCCCACCACACCCCATCCTCTGGATCGATTTCGGAAATTCCGGTGTCGGTATTTGCGTCCGATGCCTCGAGTACCGCAACCTTGAGCTCGAGCTCATTGATGAGAGGTGCGTCAAACAGTCTACCTGACGTTGGCAAAGCAGCTCACGACGCAAATTGCGAATGCATCAAACGGGAAAAAGTATTACTTCATCTTAGATATCGTTCAAGTAGTCATGTCCTATTCCTCGACAAACACCTCTGTGCCACCACCATTGCCGCCGAAACGGAGATCGCTCGGTTTCAATATGCAGAATAAGTCGATTATCGGCCGACAGCGCAATCCCCCCAGCTCTAAGGTCAAGAAACGTGCCTTCATTCAATCTACTTCTTTCAAAGCGGATTGGGGTGCATTGATCCCATTTCCCATATCGGCATGGTTCCGGTTTCGAGTTGTGTCCAGGGATGACTGATTGTATGACGGCTTACTCGTGGCTTTGCCTTCTAGAGCTGATGGAACAGCTTCTTGTGCAGTGGGCTATGTCTTCCTGACTTCTTCGGAGTTAACCTGACTCACTTTCTTGTTTGTTTGTGCATAAAATGAAAAGAAGCCTCATAATCGAGTCATCTAGAAGAAATCCTTCTTATCTCCTGTCAGTTCAGCTTGAGGTTTATCCGAGCCATAGTACAATGCACTGATAGATTCCTCTCTTCTTTTCCCAGAAGAATAAGGCATCAGAAAAATGCGTGCAAGAGCTTTGTATAAATGTGAACTCGGAGTGGGTGTCGCCCCTCCCCGCCACCCACCCACCCACTCAACCCTTCGCCATGAACTTTTATCACATTCTGTTGGGGCTACACATGCTCCTATTGATTGACCATGCTGTGCTTCGAGTACGCATCGCGCGAAGACTTCCTTGGACACAAAGGAGGATATCTAGGATGCAAAAATTCGTGCTTACTTTCTATTTCCTCTCAAAATCACTGCACTGACTTTTTGCCAGCTTCACAAACAGATGCAACATCTCCTCGACTACCTGGGGGTTCCGCCAACGCCTCTTCTTCAACTTCGCAGTTATACACTCGGACCTCTTGTTCCTGAAGTATGTCTGACCACCGCGACGATGGAGAATGCCGTAGACGTCATCTATGCTTCCTTGCCGGATGCCCCGGAACGACGCTTCGTTGCCCTCGACATTGAATGGGCGAGTAACTCACCAGAGCTATATCGCGTGGACCTCATCCAACTCGCGGTTCAGCAACATGTGTTCCTCCTCCGGACTCATCTACTTAATGAACTTCCCGCGAGATTGACACAATTATTAGGTGATGAAGCTGTATGGAAAGTGTCAGCAGGAATCGCTGGTATGAGAGTCCCATTTCTTCTCTCATTATTTGGCATAACTGAACTAATTGGCAGGTGATGCAACTCGCATCAGGAATAAATTTGGCGTTCCCGTAACCTCCTGTGTCGATTTGACAGATTGGGCGCGCTTCGTTTACCCCGATTTCTGGCCAAGAACGCTAACTTGGCTCCAGCTGCTTCTGAACCCCCGTCTCTGGTTCAAGTTTCCGCAACCGTTTATAAAGCTGGAGGAGATGGCAGGCAGACTCCTGCAGGCAAACATTGAGAAGGATGCCACGGTCACGAGGAGCAATTGGGCCGAAGTTGAGCTGTCGGCTGCTCAAGTCCATTGTAAGTTATCCTTTTCAAGTTGTCACTCAGGCTGATCATCTTCTCACTTGCATCTGCTCTATTAGATGCGGCAATCGACGCGCACAGCACGTTTGCTGTTGCTTCCGTCTTGAATCAAGATGCCTTGGCCTTACCGGATGCAGAAATCCATCACTTCCCAATGCTCGATATTGAGTAGGCTGAGGCCCGTTTGAATAGTGCTAACGGTGTCATCTTGTTGAGTAAATTGTTGAGTGCATGCTCTTGTCTTCAAAAGTTGCCAGGAGCATCGTGATTGTATCTATTATTGAATTGCTTCTCGTTGAATGATCATTGTAGACTGAGGTTGTCAATGGTGTTTGCTGTCGCTTTCAAGATGTCATGAAGATGAAGGTAGCTTGAAATCTCAAAACAGAGGTTCAAGTTCACTTGAGTACAGTAGTGGTAGTAGTAGTAAATCTCACTTGAGTCTGACTTGCCACCTGATGTACAGCTTCCCTCCTTACGCACTGATTTTGTCCTGAAACGCCGTTTTAAGGCCATCAGGCAGCCCCAGGCAACACTTCAGGCAGGCATGACAACGCTTCAACCCATTTAAGGAAGCTCCAGGACGCGCCAGCCGCCGTTAGCAATCTCTGATGTATTACACTTGAGCACTGAAATCCTGACTTGCATTCTGATGCACTGAGAGACGGCTTGCATCCTGAAACACTCCTTATTTCAGTGAGATAAGGCAATCAGTGTATTTTCAGACGAAGTAGCGACCCTTCAGACAGGTGCCAGCCAAATCAGGACGCGTCAGGACGCGTCAGTCGCCGTAAGCAAAAGGAAGTTTCCCTGATGATGCAGAAATATATTCGCACGCCACAACCGCGACTCGGACTCGCATAATTGACGCGACGTGTTGCATAAATTTGCTTCCGTCTCCGTGACTGAATACACTGCTCAAACAAAAGACCGAACTACATACTATAAATTGTTGAAGACAATGTCAAATTTGCGCCCCGATTGTTCCGCAGCTCCTGCTATGTGAGATCGATAAAGCCCTTCACTTGGAACTGCACTGATGCGTAGACCTGAGGCTAGCAATTCGACCCTTTCATCTGGGCCTCGGAATCCTACCTCGTGCAAATGGCTCGTCGTTTCGCCCAGCTGAGTTAGCATGAGAGTCTCTGACTGTTGATGATGTAGGTGAGAAGCAAGAGGTGTGCCTACCAATACACTTCTCCAGATGACATATAATTCACTGGCTTTCAATGCCACTTTCCCTCATCCGGCGGAATTCACGCCGACGACATTCCTCTCCATGACGTCTTGAACGTGTTCCCGGCGTTGCAGGTCGGAGATCCGATAAGCAAATCATCCGTCAATCGCGCTTAGACATTGAGCCTCGTCGGAGTCTATATATCTGATCCGTGGATCGTGGCCCTACAGAGACCAGATTTGTAGAATAATCAGAGCAATTATCAATAGCAGCGGGTGATTGCTGTGACATGGGACCGATACATCTATACACCCAGCATATTGTGCTAGGGTCCTTTGTGGGCTGCAAGGGTAGCAGAAGTAGGGTATTTGTTAATCACTCACAGGACATATTTCAGCTATATCCTTGTACAAAGTTTCGCTAATGACGAGGATGTGTGTCGGGAAAGAAGTCGCATCAGAGTATGCAAACTCTAATGCAAAAGTCTATCGCATCGCATCTGCTTCCGTCGAGTCCCTTAAACGTCTTAGAAATCAGACCCTTTAGCCAAAGAAGCGAGGACTTCTTGTGCAACCCTCTGCTCTTCCTCCCATAGCCGCCTTATATTTCCCTTTGTCCAATAGCAATGGCCACATCTTGTGTTTTGTACGAGCGCGTCCCCGGAACATTGAATTGCCAGAGCTTCCATGCCTTTTTCAGCTCGCGTGACAAGAAACTCGCATAGCGCATTGAGATCTTTTCGAACTGCTGCTTCATTTGCATCGGAGATCACCTCGGTCTCGCCCATGGCTACGGCCCGCCAGTCCCGCATTTTGTTGGAAATCTCATCCGATGTAGCTGCTCCAGAAAGATCAAGATTGATAAGTCGGAGTGCAACAAGAAATCGCCAAGAAGGATGGGCAGGTGCAGGGGATGAATACAGATGCCAATTTCTAGAATACGAGTTTAGAAGATTAAGTGACCAAAGACACAGTAGAATACACGTACGTAGAATACCCTTCTTCGTCAAGTAGACGTCTGATATGATCTTCCGCCCGCTTTCCATTCAAAATGCCATCAAGGCAATCGGAAACTTCGACTTCTCCTCCACTTGCGTCAGCAGACTCGTCTACGAAGCCATATTCCGTGAATAACGTCCGGCTTGAGTGACTGCCGTACTTCAGAAAGAGCTCTTCCCCGCATCCCATTTGGCGATCGGGAGAAATGAAAACAAAGTCATGCGGCCTCACAACCGGATTGCTGTGGTCCGTCCATATGTCCGTCGCAACTTTCTCCGGGCGCATCTGCGGATAAGTAGAAGATGACGAGTGGTTTGCGAAATCGATAATTGGGCAAAGGGTAAGATTAGACAGGGGCAAATGTTTTGAGAAGACCCGAAGGTAAAGGCAGCGCGTGTTCACTAAGTAGAAGTTGCAGCAATGATGGGCGATCTCTGCATGAAGAATGACACTGACCATTGAGCCACGCCCATAAGAAGTTCATCAACGTAAGATTCTCCACTTGTTGCTCATCGCAGAATATCTTGGGATAGTCTGTCTGCGGGGTAAATGATTAATATCGTATGACGAGGATGAAAGCAACAGAGTGCTACCTTAGATCGAAGTGCTATTTCCCAGTCTTTCCGAAAGCGCTTCGCTACGTTCTCCAGCTCTAACAACACACCTGGAGGGCAAACATCGAGTAAAGCAGTTTCACATGTCGTTGCAAGATTCTGCTCCTTCTTTACTAGCCAGGTAAGCGGATGATTGTTGAACTCTCTGGGCAAAGTCGTGATGTAAGGTCCGAAATTAACATCCTTAGATTCGCCAGATTCATGGGGCCGATTCAGACACAGGTGGATAGAAAGGAGCTGCGTTCCGTTCAACACAAGTTTGTCCTTAGATTTGCGCTCATACCCTTCCAGATTCACGTCCGGGTATATTGATCTCAGAGTTCTAGAGTTTAGCAGAGCAGATTTCGGAATCCTCACAAAAGGAGTAGAAAGCTGAGATGGAACTGATTAGCGTGTTTCCACTTTCTTCACAGAAGACCTGCTCAACTGCAATAGACCCTTTGGTGTACAGGCCACGACCAGCGCCTGGTTTGGTCAAGATTGAGTAGCTTTGACAACACAGACGTTACACAAATCTACCTTCACGAACCCGCAACTCTACCGGAACAGTTTCACTAAGTCCTTTGGTCCGAAGCCACGAAAGCAAGTTTTTCCATCTAGTGTCCTCCACCCCTTGTCGGTTCGTATCTGGCATCGCGATTTTCCTAGGTACTGGATTCTTATCTCTTACCGGGGCTCAGTTGTCGTCAGCATTGTGTGGCGGATGAGATGAACATTTAGCACGACATGGAAGATAGAATTAACGGTTGGATGGCGCCGACGAAACTAATTTAGCCGTCGGGTATATCCAAGTACTACATAGTAAGGCGGCACGGAAGACCGAAAGGTGCCGACCGTCGCTCCCAGCCAGTGCCACAGACCACAAACTTCTTTCTGGCTCTCAGGCGATCGGTCGACAGTCGGATAACGATCTACCTACTACTCTCTCTTCAACAACCATGTCCGTGTTCAACTCGTCTCGTTTACTAGGAAAGACTGTACTCATCACCGGCGCAAGCGGTGGTATCGGAGCTGTAAGTCCCCACCAATCGGACATGGCCTCGTTATATGCATCTAAATGTCAATGAACTCAAATATTACATTCCGACAGGCAACCGCTTTGCTTTTCGCCAAAGTGAGCACTTACTGGTCATCGATATGCGACTTTGTCTGATACACCTTAGGCGGGATCAAATCTCATTCTGCTGGCAAGAAGGGCAGATGCTCTTCAGAAGATTGTCGATGCTGCTAAGGCCATTTCAGGCAGCGGGAAGGTTGCTGGCGTTCAGCTTGATGTTTCAAACAAACAGCAGGTTGCATCCCTCTGGGACAAAGTGCCTCAAGAACTGAGAAACGTAGACATCCTAGGTAAACCATACCATGCACATCCTCGTGTCAGACACTGACGGGCACTACGATCCGCAGTAAACAATGCTGGCTTCGTTCTGGGAGTCGACCGGGTTGGGACCATCAAGGACGAGGAAATCGAATCCATGTTCCAGACTAATGTTTTTGGCTTGATTTCCGTGACCCAGTTGCTCATCAAAGGCAAGCCTTTTCGCGCTCATTTTATTCAACTCAATCTAACCGCTCTATCAGACTTCAAGGAACGGAAGACCGGACATGTCATCAACATTGGATCTATCGCGGGACGGGAGCCCTATGCGGGGGGCAGCATCTATTGTGCGACTAAACACGCTGTGAACGCCTTCACGGGGGCGCTCATGCGTGAGCTCGTGGATACCCCCATTCGCGTCACGGAAATCCAGCCGGGTATGGTTGAAACTGAGTTTTCCATCGTGCGTTTCCGAGGGGATAAATCCGCTGCTGATAAAGTTTACGACGGATTACAGCCTTGTAAGTTATTCGATTGTCTAAGATGGATGGAAATCTTACTATAAATTTCAGTGGTTGCGGAGGATATCGCGGAAGAAATTGTGTGGGCTGCATCTCGGCCTCCACACGTTAACATCGCAGAGCTCTTCGTACTTCCTGTCAATCAAGCCAGTGCTACCCTCAGTTATCGTGGAGGGAAGTGAGTGGAATGCAGATATCTATTGAAGTCTGGTAGTGAATCGTGAGATAGAGGAACCTCGATGTCAAGTCGGTTGTAAGAGTTGATTGTATCTACAATGTTGTACTCAAAAAGCAAACTATACATCCTGGATATACGCAATAAAATAAGCAAGAACAAAGGATTACATGGCAAGAAGGCAAATACAAAAAACTACATAGCGATATTTCAACTTTTCTTCTTAGACTTGCTCCTCGTACTTCGCGGAGGCTCGATGTCCTGAACAACTATATCGTTATCATACACGTACTTCGTTACCACAACCTTCTCAGGAACAAGCTTGAGCGGTGCGTCTGCGTTCACCGGGTTCCCCAAGTCATCGATCGGGACTCTCTGCTTAGAACGATTTTCGTTATCAGTTGTCATGCACAGTAGATTAAAAGCCGGAAGAACCAACTCACGTCCGGATCGACAACAAGGCAGCTCTTCCGAGGAGCAATTTTTTCCGCAGCCTTCCACCTTTCCGGCTGCAGTTCAATCTCATCAAGAAAGACGGTTTTCTCAAGTCCCCGATCCCACTTGACTCTTTTCCCAGCGTAATCAGGTCTCATTGGAGTCACATAATCTTCATCTTCACCGGGTCCTCTGCGATGCTTCACCTGTTCCGAACAGTTAGACTCCCCATCAATTTCCATACTGGAATCGCCGTCTGCAGAATTCCAATCACCCATTTGTCGTCGACGGGCACGTTCAGCACGCATCTTAGCTTGTTCCTCCTTCTGCTTCTCCGCTATCGTACGTAGCTTCATAGTAGGACTCTCTGGCCTGTTCCCCGCCTTCCGCACAATGAGAGTCTCAAGCTCTGCGTGGTAGTGTTGATTTCGCGTCGTATTGTTATTTGTCAAGTTCTTCAAGGATGCACCGTTAATGAAGAATACAATGTTACCAGGTGCAGAGGATTGAGGCGGTCCCTTTCCTGGTTTACGACGGGGCGCACCACTCGGTGTTGAACTAGTGAGTGGTGCGACGGAGCCGAAAACGTCCGTCTGTACAGGCTTACGGGTTCTGGAGGATCTTCGAGAGCCAGAGGATTTGGAGACTGGTTTAGTTTCCGATGGCTCAATATCATCAACGACCATTTCATCATCATTGGGACCTAACGGAATAGCGGGGGGCGTGAGTGCACCCGGTTCCACAGTTTGACCATCAACTTCCATGACATTAGGATCCCGTTCTGGAACAGGACAACTGAAGGTGAAAGCCTCAATCGAAGGCCCTTGGGTTGCAGGGGGAGGCTGAAACGGTGCTGCCGCTGCCGCCAGAGCCTTTTCTTTCTCCCTTGATTCTGTGTAAGATCCTATCAGCTTTGACGATGGTTCCCGCAATTCGAACTTGGTCAAAGTGCCTTTCACGACTTCACGAGCTTTGAGAGGACCTTGCGCCATGCTGACCGTGGTCTTTACGGGGCTCATGAGGGGTGTCGGGTCCTCATCTTGCTTCCCTAGTTGGCTTACGGCAGGCTTCTTACCTGGTCCCCCAAACATGCCGGGAACGACCAGGCGTGCACGCATGGGACGAGGCGGAGATGTTCTCTTAGCTGGTTGGTTGAGCCTGGGTTTCGTAGCATTAATGCTTCGCGCTGGACCAACAGAACGATTTGGTTGCGAAGAAGGACCAGAGCTCGAATCATCAGATCCACTGGAGTTCACTGGAACATGACGCTTCGCGAGTGGCTTGACAGGTGATGGTAGACGAGAGGGCTAGATGTGATATATGCTCTTAATTATAAGGTTCAAAAACGGGTATCTGACAAACTTACAAGGGCGTTGAGAACGTGTAAATTTCTTGAAGGCATCGGTAACTTAGACGATCGTGAATAAGTACCGGGCTTCGGCGTAGCTCCAATCCTGGGTATTCGGCTACCCGTCCGCGGCAATACGGGTACTTTCCTAACTGCTGAAAGTGTAGATGGAATTGAAGAATTTCCAGAAGAGTTTGAGGAGGAGGGCGGCAGAGACAAGCCTTCCTGTTGGGAGTCTGTTCCATTGACATCAGGTCTCGTGAGGTGGGGGCCAGGCTTGACGGAAATTAACGGTCTGTCGTTGGTAATTACGCTAGAACTGGACGTTTCAGACTTTTGTCCGGTTGTACTGACTTTAAAGGGTGACAGAAATGATAGCCCAGGACTTTTGAACTGCTTATCAACGGTACTCTGGCTTTCGGAAATGGGTATTCGTCTCGCGGGTGTCCGCTGTGGATCTCCTACTGGAGGTCGAGAGAACACTGGGGTATAAGTAATGCCTGAAGCGACTGCCACGCTTTGCGGATTGTTATCCGGATCTATTCTGACGCGACGAGCGGGAGTTCGGTTTGGATTGTCGAGGGCGGGAGTTAGTGTGAGCTTTATAGGTGAGGTTGGATTGAGAAGGTTAAATGTTCCAGGAGGTGGTCTTTGAGCACTTGATGGAGGTCGCCTTGAGATTTCCAAAGGTTCCTTTAAGTCTCCTTCTGCCACTGTAGGAGGCGGGCACTTTCCGTCGTTTGGAGGAGAATGTCTATCCGTATCGATTTCAGGAACGTACGGGTCCTTGGATTTTGCTTCGGATGCCGCCAGTGCCATTAAGATCCGAGCAGATTCTGGAGACAAGGAATCAGTAAACTGCAGATTTCTTTCGTCCGTTCTACTGTCAAAGCTGGCCTTCACTCTTTTCTTCCTCTTCGGGGACGACTGTCTATCACTCTCGTTGTCTGTGACATCGGAATCGGTTGCCCAGTCAGCTTTCATCGGACTGAGGAAATTGCCATCAGACAATTTTTCTATGCCATTCCGTAACCGCTTTCGACTTCTTGGGCTACGACCACTTGCATCTGACACACGAGGCGATCCTCTTCTCGATATCTTATCGGTTAAGTCGGGAGGTTCGGGGGAGGGTGAACAAGAAAGCGCGCTGAGTCGGGGACTTCGCCTTCTTGGCGGAGTACTCGGGCCAAGGCCAAGAAGATTGTCTGCGGTAGGTATGGAATCATTAAAAAGGGTCGTTGCACTCTCTGTCGTGTTTTTCTCAGATATGTCAGGTAGGTGACTATCGTCTTGCACGACTACACAAGGTGGTGAGTGAAGCAACAGGTCGTCAATGGTCTGCATCGGGTTGGTAGCAAGCTGCGGCGAGGGTGAATGTATAATGGGATCCACTGCGTCCTTCCCCACATTTATAGAACGATCGAATGATATTAGGTCTTGTTCTTCTTCACGCTGAGGCGTCGCAGATAGAATTCTTCTCGACGAACGGCGAGGCGTTGGAGAGCCCGATTGGTCTCGTGACGGAGACGGAGAGGTCGTAAATGGGAGATCCAAGTGTACAACCCTCGGAGGGCTAGGTGACGTCGAGTCTCCATTTGCCCGGGGAAGCAAAGCTTCGACAGCTGCATCTGAGCTTTCCTCGGCAGAGTCTATGGGCGGAAAAACTAGCTCGTTTGCCAGTTTAGACATCGACCGGGCTGTAGTAGATGGTGGCCGTAATGCCTTTGGCGGTGGCGACGGGTTATCAAGAGCCCGCATAATACGGCTTGCAATGGCAGATGATGGTTCTAGTCCTAGTCAGGGAGAAAATAAAGGCGACAGCATACATGAGCTTACCGTCTTGTCGCAAGATCTGCTGACAATGTGTGTCTTCCCAAAGTATTTCAGCTGATAATTCATCATTCTCTTCCCTCTCCTCTTCCTGTTCTGTTTCGTCTCGGTCGTACCCATTGGGATGAGTTGGTTGGGGTGAAGACAGTCGAGGCGACCGTCGCGGTGAAGAAGAACCGAAATCGTCAATGCTTTGTGTTGAAGGCTTACACGGACTGAGCATGGGTGCGAACTTCTTCTCGGGGGATTGCACAGGACCGAAGTAAACCTTTGCGGACGAAGTATTAACTACATCGCTGTTATCAGAGCTTGAAGATAGCGGCGAGCTGTTGTTGGTGTCGTTCATAATATCGAGCTCGGTGTTGAGCACGATGCCGACAACTCGCTCCGTGTGTCCACAGACGTCAACAGCGCGATGGTAAAGGACAACCTTTCTGGCGTGTCGCGCGGGCACAGCCTGAGGCACGTGCACAGTTGCCAGCCTGAGTGCCAACTCTGCCAGTGGAACAAATAATGACCAAACACGGTTTTATTTTCTGTCTGCATTTTCATTTCATTTTCAATTTTACCTGATCGGAAGAAGCTGGGTGTATATACCTTACAAAGTCTTGAAGACACCGGTAGGAAACCTGTCCGCTATATTTTTTGCGGTGTTCAGCGGGAGCGCTTTCTGTGGGATCAAACCGGCGAAGTGTTTTAGGACTGCACAGCGCACGGCGTGTCCTTGCCGAGCCTTCTCAACATTGCGCCCCCTCCAAGGACAGCCTCGGGTCTTGTATACATCTTGGGCACCATCTCTTCCTCCTTCCACCACTTTCTTCCCATCTTTTCCGGCCTTGCCTGTTAAT
This sequence comes from Trichaptum fuscoviolaceum, assembly GCA_910574455.1. Lineage (NCBI taxonomy): Eukaryota > Fungi > Basidiomycota > Agaricomycetes > Hymenochaetales > Trichaptaceae > Trichaptum > Trichaptum fuscoviolaceum. The sequence continues at coordinate 2,323,303 of CAJSYZ010000001.1, forward strand.
TGAACATGGTCGTCGATCCTTTTCTTGGGACAGTTGCACAAAAGTCCTTTGTGGCGACCAGTAAGTTGACACCGTCTGTCACTATTTCATCGACATTTCTGACATTAATTCGATCCTCAGTTATCATCAGTATGTGACATCTTCATGAAGCACCGCATAATGGCCGCTCAATTCTAGGCTTCAAGATGCTGCCGTTGTACTAACTATGGTGGCAATCGCATTCGGCCAGGTATTTCCCCTACAAATGCATATCCATTCATCAATCAATTAACATCACTCAAGGTGGAGGCACATGTCCCTACTAGTTCGTCTTCGCAGCTCAAAGTTCGTGTTGCGCGTATGCGATAGCTTCCTGTGCTAAAAATGTATTCTCAGACAATCCCATGTTACCTTGCGTTGTTTGGGCTCGCAGAGTGAGAAGGCTTCGTCATTGCTTTCCGTTCAGTTGCTGAAGTTGGTTGAAAGGGTATTCGAGCTTTTAATAGCTCTTGACGCTCTCAAACTGCGAAATATCATTCAATTAGTGGGTATCTTGGGTGAGGAATGAGTTTATTGTTCCGGAAAACGCTCTTACTCTTCGAGACAGTGTTCCATATTGCGCTGATTGCTTTCTCAGCATTGCAAGTCCACGAAGCGCATACAGCACTTGTATTTCTTAACGATGATCCGTGCACAACATTCTTTGTGCGTTGACACTGTGTCATCATGTTTTCAATGAACTTAATAAACGTCGATCAGGGATGTGACGGACCGCACACGTTATGGAGAAGGGTCGAGCCATTTTTGATCGTTGTGCCTTGCATACTTGCTGCGTCCTTGCTGGTAATGGTATTCTTCGTGCGTCAGCTCTTCGGAGAATTTGGGTGAGAAATCGAGTTTTACATTCTCCTTTTTTGTATAAAACGTTTACTGGAATTCAGATGGGCTGTTTTCCATGTCGTCGGGGCCAATCCGGTTATGAAAAGTGAGCTTCGAGCTATTTACTTTTCAAAATCGACTGACGATCAGCAGCTATGTACCAATGGTATCAAATCATGGTCTGCCTCCTGAAGTTTGACTTCTTCTGTTTTGCGGGAGTGACCATGCAGGTGGGTCCTGTTGTAATTACTAAAAGACTTTGTCCTGACGTTACCCTCAAGCTCCTAATCATTGTGCTTCAAAAGAACTCTGCAGAATTTGGTTTGACGATTGCAGCCGTTCCCATTGTCCTATTTTTGCTTGCAATGTGTGGCTTTGCAGTCAGGCGTGAAATTAAATGGTCTGGTTATTCATTCTGCTATTATCATCCTCGTCTGACGACGAAGCAGGCTCATGACTATATCTTTGGTCGTTATGTTGGCCGCGGAGACCTATTTCAGTACGTTTTATTTCAAACATCTCAATGTGACCTTAAAATTCAACAATTCATAGTCTACAAGCTGGTTCGAATGTATCAGCCAGGTTCTGAGGCACAATATGTAACAACACGGGCGACTCTCACCACGTTCAGTGAGTATCGCTAAGCAATAATAGGATCAGCTCTCTAATGTCCTTTCAGCGATTGTTGCCTTCGTATTGCTATTTGCGACGTTCGCTGTCGGGCTGCGTTGCTTCTCTGACTTTGACAAAGGTCTAGCACCCGCAAAGATGCACGGTCAGTATACACCAGTTGCAACAGAAATCAAAGAAGCATTTGGTGATTAATCTTCTTTCCTTCTTATATCAGATGTAGAAGAGAAAGTGACATACTCTACTCCGAATACACCAGGTGTTGGCGACAGGCAATCGTCATACATTGGAGGTCAACCTCTTCAACAAAGGCTATCAATCGAGTAAATTTTCATCGCGGAATTATCATATCGCATAGCAGGAAATATCATGTCTTTCTTGGTTACTGATTTGGCTCTTGAATGGACGATTAATGACCCTTCAGCAATGTACTATCTCACATTACAGTTTGTATAGCCTTTTAAATTATGATATGTTTTACGCGTATACGTCAGTGAGATTCACTGTATACCTTTCTATACCCTTTGTTGCCTTCTAGAATAGTCCTGCTCGACCATTTAAATTTAACAATTTAATTTCCCAAAACATTTACATTCAGCCATTTTGTGCGATGGGATAGTCTTGCATCCTCTGTCCGACTACAGTGACTGAAATCGAAAAAAGACGCGCTACGTCACTGGCACTGTGACGGGGTCAGTAGTAACGCAACTTGAAGGACATGAAGCAGACGCGACGCGTTTCCTCAATACAACCACTTTCTACTTACCAACAGTTGCAGTCCTCAATTTCTGACTTGCTACGTCGATGGACCAAGAAGATCCAATCTCTCAATTTTTCCCGGGACAGGAGGATGTGGACCTATATGCCGTACTTTCGCTAGACAATTCAGCAAAGCTGGAGGAGATCAAGAAGGCGTATCGTAGACTCGCGCTCATATACCATCCAGACAAACATGTAAACTCTTCGGAGGAGACGCGAACAGAGGCATCAACTAAGTTCCAGCAAGTGGGCTTCGCGTATACGGTATTGAGTGACGAGAAGCGAAGGGCGAGATACGACAAGACGGGCAGGACGGATGAAGGGTTCGACGTGCATGCCGGCGACGATGGTTGGGATGCTTACTTCGCAGACCTTTTCGATCGGGTTACGAAACAAAAACTGGATGATATGAAGAAGGAGTATCAAGGCATGTACTGTAGTGCACTCGACGTACTTACAGCACCTAATGTAGTCTACAGGTTCTGCCGAAGAAGTCGAGGATGTCAAACGCGCATATCTCGAGACAGACAGTTCTATTAGCGAAATCATGAACCACATTCCTCACTCCACGTTTGATGACGAAGCACGACTCATTGTGCTCATCACCAAACTCATTAAAGATGGAGAACTCCCGAAATCTAAAGCTTGGGAGAAGAGTGTGAAGGACGAGAAAGGGAAGCTCGTTCGAAAGAAGCAACACGAGAAGGAGGCCAAGGAGGCGGAAGAGCTTGCAAAGGAACTAGGTGTCTGGGACGAGTTCTATGGAAGTGGAAAGGAGGGACCGAGGAAATCGAAGGCGAAGGGTAAAGGTTCACAAGCGGATGGCCAGGAAGAGGACAACTCCGTACTGCAAGCCATGATTCTGAAGCGAAAGAGAAATATGGACGGATTCATCGACAACCTTGCAGCTAAATACACTGAAACGGAGCCGAAGGGGAAATCAAAGAAGGGCAAGAAGCGTGCCAAGGAGGAAGACGAGGAAGACGATGAGCAGACCTCTGGGAAGAAACCCAAACCCTCGCATCCGGATATTGATGATGCCGAATTCGAAAGGCTTCAGCAGAAATTATTTGGAGACAAATCTAAGGACAACCTGAAGGAGAAAGAGTCCAATGGAAAGTCTACTAGTAAAGGCAAGACAAAAGCGCGGAAAGCAAAATAACAAGTCACTTTAGCCCTCGTTTCCTTTCGATGTAACATTTTGTACAGTCTGTATTTTTCTTCTATGTGCAACATCATTCCCCATCTTTCTGACTGTCTGACAGAATTTCCGGTAGACTTGAAGTCAAGATTTGATTTAAGATTTTAAGCGCCTAATCCGACCGACAAATTTGTTCAAGTTGCCGTGGGAACCCGACTGACAGAGGCGAAAAAAGTTCACTGCGAGAAAAGTTGCATACTCTTTGGCACCAAAATCATCCTCAACACACCCTTGCCAATTGAACTACCTAGATTAAAATGGCATTTGGTCAGCATATACTCCCTATACTCCCCTTATCTCTATACTCATAACATTTAGGTGCATCTGGTGGACGAGGCGGCTTTGGAGGAAGAGGAGGCGGCTTTGGAGGGAGAGGTGGTGGAGGTGGAGGTGGACGGGGCCGTGGTGGAGGAGACCGAGGTGGAAGGGGGGGTCGAGGTAAGCAATTCCCTTGGCAAACATTTGACATATCTGATCGAAATGTGCAGGGGGTCCTCGAGGAGGAGGAGTTCAGAGCAGAGGGCGGGGAGGTGGACGAGGAGCTCCTGGTGGTCGCGGCGGAAGGGGGCGGGGTGCTCCAGGCGGTCGTGGAGGAAGAGGAGGTGCAAGAGGTGGTTCGAACGTTATTCTCGAGCCCCACAGGCATCCTGGTGTCTTCATAGCGAAGGGCAAGGAACACATGCTTGTCACGAAGAACCTGGTACCCGGCGAGTCCGTCTATGGAGAGAAGCGTATCTCTATCGACGGTGGTGTCGATGCCACAAAAATCGAATATCGTGTATGGAATCCCTTCAGAAGCAAGCTTGCTGCTGGCATCCTTGGTGGTGTTGAAAACATATATATCGTCCCAGGAGCGAAGGTGCTATATCTAGGTGCTGCAAGCGGGACAAGTGTTAGTCATGTCGCAGATGTTGTTGGTCCAGTAAGGTCTTTTTCTTATATGATCTGCCGTGGCAAAGTCCTCATTCAACCATATAGGAGGGCACAGTATATGCAGTGGAGTTTTCCAATCGCTCCGGTCGTGACCTTATTGGCATGGCGAAAAAGAGGACTAATGTTATCCGTACGTTCGCCTTATTTCTTCAAATCCTTACTGTTAACTAATCAAATTTATGGTGTAGCTATAATCGAGGACGCCCGACATCCACAAAAGTACCGGATGCTGTTATCGATGGTAGATGTTATATTCGCAGATGTTGCACAACCGGACCAAGCACGTATCGTCGCGATAAATGCTCACCAGTTCTTAAAAGAAGGCGGCCATGTTGTTATCTCAATAAAAGCCAATTGCATTGACTCGACTGCGCCTGCAGCGGTCGTGTTTGAAAGCGAGAGAAACAAGCTAGCGAGCGAGAAAATCAAACCCATCGAACAGCTCACTCTCGAGGTAAAATCCGCGTGCTTTTTCTTTAAAGCTGTTTTCTGATGCTTTTTGTCACTCACAGCCCTACGAGCGTGATCACGCCATGGTCATAGGTATGTCTGAGGCTTTTAGTGACGCTCTAACCCTTACTTATCTTACTCCAGGCGTATACAACCGGCACTCATAGTCACATAGATGGTTGTACATTTAGCTTATTTCTTTGTGCTACTTTCCCTCTGTATTCTCTCGTTTATCGTTGATCTTTGCATAATGTAAATATGATATTTCTCTTGCGGTAGTATGCTGGGGTTGCCTCCGTGATTTTTCCTTGTGCCTGGGCTCGGAATGACACGTACACTCCTGTTACCACATTCGTGTCTCATCAAATCCGCGTCAACATCAGCAGGACGGCTCTTCAGCCGCTGCGCAGAAACTCACTCGTTTGAAACTCCCATTTTCCCTGAAGTGATACGTAGCAAGTGGCAGACAAGTGGCAGGTTAAATTGTCATTGCAGTCCAGTCTGGAGCAACCAGAAACGCACTGGACCGTCTTGACGAGCTGATGCGACCTTCACAACTTGCGCTGAACCTTGGAACTCCTCCCGGCAGCCCGACGCGAACTTCCTCAGATTTCGAAGAAGTGTCTTATCCATCTTCACACTGGTCCTCGCATAACGAGGAGGAGCTTCCTATGCACTATTTGTCCGAAGATACCGCTCGCAGGAGAGGGAAAGGCGCAGCGGCGGGCAACAGTGTGGACGAGGCAAAGGCCGAACCAGACTATAACGACGAGGGAAAAGATGTCTATAACAAAATACGAGTGGTGAGAGGGCCAACGCTTGGAGGAAGACCTCAAAAGCCCCCTTCGCCACCCGCCTCAAGCCTGGTGAGTACCTTTGCTTCCACCGCAAGCGCCTTACCGACATATGCCACCCGCAGTCCGAGTTTTTCCAGCAGAACCTTGACCAACTTCCTCCCATTCTCTACACACTCCTTTCATGCTGGACTCGTTTCTATCGCATTGGCAAGTCAGACGTCGTCGTGTGGGACGAGGCGCATTTCGGCAAATTCGGCTCGCACTACCTCAAGCGTGAGTTCTATCACGATGTGCACCCCCCTCTCGGAAAGATGCTTGTTGGCCTGGTTGGACTGCTGTCTGGATATGACGGGACTTTTGACTTCAAGAGTGGCTCGACGTACCCAGAGTCTGTGCCGTATGTCGCTATGCGAGTAATGCTGGCAACATTCGGTGTGGCAATGGTCCCTTTGGGCTGGTACACAGCGGTTGAGCTCGGTATGAGTAGAAGGGCTTGTCATTTGGTTGCAATAATGTGCTTATGTGGTAAGTGAAAGTGACGATCTACTTCCGTATCAACCCAAGTTAATGACTTTTTTTAAAGACATCGCTTGGCTCTGCATCTCTCGGTTTATTCTTCTTGATGCTATGTTACTATTTTTCACGTTCACAACGGTATACTGTATGGCGAAATTCAACAACCAACAATGGCGGTGCGTCTTAGCTAGACTACATTCGATCCTTTCTCTGACAAATGAGTGCAGATCGTTTTCACCGGAGTGGTGGCTTTGGCTTTCAATGACTGGTCTTTCAATCGGCCTTGTCACTAGGTTTATATTATAATTATCTGGTTTACCTGAAAGCTGACGTTCCTTGCAGCGTCAAATGGGTTGGTATGTTCGTGACCTGCCTAGTAGGAGCTTATACGCTTGAAGATCTTTGGAACAAATTTGGAGATCTTCGCATTTCTTGGGTACGTTCTTTCTCTTTCAATGATTACATGACTACTCATTGCTGTAATAGCGTGACCAAGCTCGTCATTGGGCCGCCCGCGTCGCCTGTTTGATTATACTCCCAATGCTTGTCTACATGTCTATGTTTAAGATTCATTTCACCATTCTTAACCATTCCGGCCCTGGTGATTCACAGATGAGCTCTCTCTTCCAGGCAAACCTGATCGGCAACGAATTTGGCAAGAATCCTCTTGGTACGTATGTTGTCTTTCATGAAGCTCGAGTGCTAACACTTTTTTTTGTGCAGAGATTGCTTTTGGTTCCAAGGTCACGTTGAAGAACATGGGCTGGGGTGGTGGACTTCTCCACTCACATGTTCAAACATACCCTGTTGGATCAAATCAACAACAGGTTACCTGCTATCACTACAAAGATAATAATAACGAGTGGGTTCTCCTCCCGAGGTGGGACGAGCCACCTCTTGACATCAATGGTCCTCTCAAATTCCTCAAGGACGGTGATGTTATTCGAATTCAGCATGCTCCTACAACTCGAAACCTTCATTCGCACAACGTCCCTGCGCCAGTCACAAAGCTCAACAATGAGGTATCGTGTTATGGAAATGCAACTGTTGGAGACTATCATGATTACTGGCGGGTCGAAGTGGTTGACGACCTTAAGCAAGGCAGGAAGGATAAGGTTCAAAGGATTCATTCGTTGACAACTCGACTGAGGTTCCGTCACGAGAAACTAGGCTGTTATCTTCGTGCCGCGAATGCCATTTTGCCCGAATGGGGCTTCAAACAGGTTGAAGTATCTTGCATCAAGGAAGACAGTCCTAACGATGTTCACACGTACTGGAATGTTGAAAGTCATTGGAATGAACGCTGTAAGTCACGCCAATATACCCTATTTACTATGCCTCATAGTCTTTCTGCAGTGCCTCCTGGTGATGCGACCTTCTACAAGTCGCCGTTCTTGCGTGATTTCTGGCATCTCAATGTTGCTATGATGACTTCCAACAACGCCCTTATTCCTGATCCTGATAAAGAAGATATTTTGGCGTCTGCGCCAACAGATTGGCCTTTCTTGCACCTTGGTCTTCGTATGTGCGGATGGGGTGACCAACAGATCAAGTATTACCTTTTGGGCACGCCAATCATATGGTGGGCTGGAGCGACAAGCTTGATCGTGTCGTTGATCATGCTTGTCGTATACCTTGTCCGGCAACAGCGCAAATATAAGGATTTCGAACCAGGTCAGTTTGTTCAGTTTAGGAAGTGTATTCTGAAGGGATTCTCATCCATCCACAGAGGAATGGGAACACTTCCTATACGTCGGCAAGGTCGCCTTTGTTGGCTGGATGCTGCACTATTTCCCCTTCCTTATCATGGGTCGCGTAACATATATACATCACTACGTAAGCCGAAGAACTGTCTTGAGGTCCACAAAGCTAATACTCTGAACAAACCAGCTGCCCACGCTCTACTTCGCAGTGATTATGTTTGCGCACCTCGTCGATCATTTCTTCTTGTCGAACCGCCGACTCGCTGAAAACACCAAATGGGTCGTCTTCGGAATCATCGCTGTTGCTATCATCGGAAACTTTTGGTGGTTCAAGGGTCTAGCCTTCGGTGTAGAGGGCCCAATCAAAGACCACACAGGCCTTCTATGGCGTAAAGTGAGTGACTATTATCGCCACATCACGGATAACATATTCACGGTATCACCTAGACTTGGAACATATACAACGATGTGCACCTCTAATTCTTCTGTATTCTGTCTCCGTTATTTTGCGCTCCCCAGAGCATCCTCGACCAACAAAATTACATATACATACTCTCGTGGACTATACCTATATATTCGCCTCACATTCACTATATCAGACATATAAATCAATATGATTACGAGTGACTTCTTATCGATCTTATCATTTCACCAAAAAGGAGATGTAGACATATAACAAGTGAAATGCATTGTAGGCAACGCGTGAATGAGAATACAGGTATGCATGCAGACGTAAAAATGCTAGACAGCTAGATGCACACAACAAGAAGATGGCGACGTCTCAAACACACTCAGGCTGCATCGACAGGTGCCTCGGTGGTCTCAGCCGGTCCCGGGCAATCACGGGATATGTGACTAGCAACACAGGCATTAATAGATGTCTTTGCTTTTGCAACTTTATACTTACCCTTCAGACCCGCACGTGTAACAAGCACGCTTCTGTGGCTGCGGGCAGTCACGACTAATGTGGCCCTGGACGAGGATGGTGTTAGTGAAAGCCTAGATGTCAAAAGAGTTATCCCAGAAAACTCACGACGCCCGAGCAATTGTAACATTTCGATCCTTGAACGCAGTCACGAGACAAATGACCTACGCCTCCGCATGTGTAGCTACGGTACAGAATTAGATCTGTCAGAAGTAAAGTTGTTTCTATGATTTCGACTCACCAAGTTTTGCCACCAGACCCTGACGAAAATCCGCCGCCAAAGCTGCCTCGTTCATTACCTCCAGCGGCTTCGGGACAGCTACGAGCAATATGCCCAGCCTTGCCACAACGGTAGCATTCTGGTCCGGAGCTTTGGTTGCTGCTGTTGTTGAATGAGTTGTGACCAGAGTTTTCTTTGGCTGGCTCGGGGCAATCACGAGACTAAGAACGAACATTAATGAATGCAATGTGATAGAAAGAAAGAAAACAATACGAACGATGTGACCCTCCTGTCCACACCGATAGCATGACTTTGCCTTGGTCTCTCCCGTGCAGTCACGAGAAACATGTCCCTCTTGACCACCTATGATCTCGATAAGCTTTCAATCTGATAACACACAATCGGGTAAGACCAACAATTGTAGCTGTATGTTGCATTCAATCACAACTTATTCGTCAGAATCACAACATCAAGTGTACTACTTAGAAACGTCACCAGATTTGCTTCTTGGTGCAACTCGAGGCTTGGTGGCCGACTGCTCTCGTCATTTACGGATTGCATTAATTGTAGGACGCGCGTACAGATCGACAAGAGATCGCGTTGAAAATATCAAGTTTCATTGGCGTAGGTCGTCGCGTTTAATTCATAACAATCGACGTCGCACATATAAAAACAAGAATAATTGAACCATCAGCACGTCTCCACTCTCTATCAGAAAAGAAAAGAAAAGAGAAGAAAAGAAAAGAAATAAAACGCATAGAAGTAGCTTGATGTCAAGATCAAATGACTCATGCTACTGTAGCGATACGATACGATTAAACATCACAAAGCACACGCACATCCACCGCAGTTAAAGCAACCACGAGCACCTGACATTTCTCTTCGATCGGGGTGTTTTTTTTACTGGAAAATTGTTTGCCATCAGTATCGAGACTACACTGGCACGCGACAACGCCGCCAGCTCTTCTCTTCTTCATAAATCGTCAACAACTCCATGAAGAATGCATACAGGAGGAAAGATGAGGGAGTTTGTTCAACTACGAAGGCTGATACTGCAAAACTTGCTGCGAAGTGGTGTCGACGTGGTAGTGGAACGAGGACAAGTGATGGGCGGAGCACACGTGCATAACTTAAGAGAAAATTCGCGTTACATAACGTGAGAGCGCGGGCGCAACTTGAACACCGCCACGCGCGCCTACCGCCATTCCAATTCAGCTGCGGCTCCTTCCAGTCACTGGCAACTCTTCCAGGTCTCCATTTATTCTTCTCAAATTTCAACTTCTTCATCGTGCTTGATATCCCTCTGACAGGTGTACAAACATCCTTCTACCTCGGCGACTTAGTGAAATGCAGGCGTTTCTCATTACACCCTTCTGACCATCATTTATGTCATCTACATGGATGTTCTTCCGAGTCGCAACTATTCGCAAACAATTTCTCGATTTCCGAAAGAGATAAAAGCCGCCGGTGGGTGATTATCAGCATTATCTGGGCAACGTTTCCGACAGATGTGGATGAACATCATGAAGAAGGTATACATCGGCTCATTCGCGTCTCTCATGATTCAGCAATATCAGGAACGCTTCAATCTACCGCTGTTCTTAGTTGACTTTCTTCGCACGTCCGTAGCACCCATTGTTCCGCTTGACTTCTGGTGCCTCCAGGATGAACATGAGAGCCATACCAACGACTATTGAGCGGTGCCGATCAGGTTCGAAGTGCCTTAAGAGGGAAGATCTTGATTTCAGCAACTCCGATGGCAAAGCCTAATCGAACGTTTGCACTTCACCATCCGTATTTTCAAGAGTTCACGTACACTTGCATACACTGGCTCAATCCAACTTACATAGGGCGGCAAAGCGAAGCCTTCGTATCCATAGCTAAATCCTATACGCTGCAATCTTCTGTATAATCCGTTGGCATCGGTTCTCGGCAACAACAGGCGCTGGTAGCAGGTTCGGGCAGCCAATGAACGAAGACACGTGCGTGGCGAAGGAGGCAGACTCTCAACCGGTGCAACAGAGAGAAAGCAGCGCATTAGTATGAATAGATGATGGTTAATTATTTCCGTATCATACAAAAGATGCGGCTTGCGACGTTGCATGTTAATTTCCTGCTTTCTCACAGATCCCCTGGGCTGCGTCTCCCGCCTGCTTGGCCTCCGAAGCCAGTCTACCCATATGGTGCACCCATCCTTTGGCGCCATGCTCGACGGCCTGCAAAGCGCACAAGAATGCGCACGCCAAATGAAAGTACACCGGGTAAGTCTTTGGTATATCCGGGGGAAATCTCGATTCCCTATGGTACTAATAATATTTGCTTACTATCTCCACAATCCAGAGACAATGCGAACTGCTCTGCTCTTTTGTGGAAAACGCTTTGACCAGAGCCGCCCAGGCGGAACGAGGGCCGGAGAGCAGTCAACAATGGGATGAGTGAGCACACTTGCCGCAATCATCATCCAAACCTTAGTTATTAACGTGCCTCACTAGCGCACTGTCTGTCCTACAGAGTAAACTGACAGAATGGTCTCGGATGGACTATATACAGAGCTACTTACAGTCGGATCGGATCCGTGTCGGTATCGACGAACTTTACGGTGAACTAAAGTGGACTGCCAAAAACTTGGAGGTACTAATCCGTCTCATTGCTGCATTTTATATTAATTCATAAACTCACATGTTTAATATTATCTGTAGGGATCTCCGCTGCAGCTTAGCGAAATGCGTAGGCAAGACGAGGATCTACTTCAAAATATTCTGGTTACGATATGCACGAACAATAATTACTTCAACAAGGTCTTTCAGCAATCCTCTGACTCAATCCGTCTCTTCGTCAAAAGACTTCAGAGCGTAAGATTCTCATCGCTGTCATCGATTATGAAGGGAACGTAATGTAACATAACTAGGTTATTCGGGCTGACCTCTTTCACGACAAGGAACAACTAAACCTTGAACTTGCATTGAAATCGCTATATAAGAACGCTAACGTACACCTGCGCACGCCGGACTTGACAACCATGATTCGCAATATTGACCTTGCACCTATGGACAAGAACGCAATGACTTCGTCGTACAAAGCTGTATGGATCGATGAGATAGTAGTCATGAAAGCGCTTAGGCGTCCGCGCGACAAGAACTCGTCTAGCAAGGTCAATATCGTCCTTTAATCCTCATCACAATTCTTACTAATATCTACAGCAGATATTGGGGAAGGAATTTGAACAATACTTCAACGTTCGCCATCCCGATATCACCCGGGTGTATGGCATGTTCGCCAACGATTCGCTCGGGTACTGTGTCGTGCGTGATCACCTCATATCTGGGTTCAACACTTTGCTGATCAGATACTACAGGTCTCACCTGCCATTAGAGGCGTGGACATACTGTCTCATATCCAGCGAAGTGGTGACAGCGACATCCTCACTTGGGCGAAAGACATCGCGGGCGCCCTTAGCTATCTGCACAACCTCGAACCGCCGATAGCAATGGGATGTATACGCGCAGTATGTGCTTCCGCTGCTCAAAATGGTTGGTATGTACTTAATGATTATCCCTAGGATGATATATGTGTGAAGGGGAACAAGAAGGGCGTCGTCATTCGTGAATTTGGCTTACTTCAACTTTGCGGCCAACCTGTGAAGGCCGTACAAGAAAACCTACCTTGGTGTTCCCCAGAAGTAATACGCGCCTCAAGGATAATGCAGCAATCCTTAGAAACGCATCTTGTTTGTACGACGGAAAGCGACATGTACTCATATGGTTCGTTTAGCTTCTCTGCGCTTCTCCAAGAACGGAAACTCATGTCATTTCCGCAAATTAGCTATGTTTTTATTTGGTGCGCCTCACACTGTCTAATTTATAGCTCTTCAAAGACGCTCATACTTCTACTTGATCTTTTTTTATCACGGCACATCAGAAGTAAGTAGGAACTACATCCTTTGCTTGCCTTCGTCCTGTTAATCTGTTTATGTAAGGTATTCACCGGACAAGTGCCATTTCACCATATATCTGACGCCAGTATGGTTGAACCAGAAATTCTCCATGGGACACGCCCGATCATGTCGAAAGAACATAAATCTAGAGCCACAGTCCGGGGCTGGTCTACAGATGTGCAGAAGGTCATGCGGGCTTGTTGGGATGGAGACCCTAAGAAAAGACCCGCCGCCCAAACAATTTCCGAGATTCTTTCTGCGATCATTGACAGTCGGGCTGGTAAGCTTTAGATTTGCTGTCTGACTCGACAGGTCCTGACCTGCTTATAACTCGATAGGCACTGTAGATCGCCCCGTTTCGTCCGCTTCTGACTCCTCAGAAAATATTAGTCTGGTCAGTTTTGGATCTGGAGGGTCGAGGAGCAACTCGCTGCAATATCCACAGACACCGGAAACAAAGGCGTCAAGTATCTTTGGAAGCCCTTCCCTCGCCTCAAGTTCTTCGTTCAATCAAGCTCATGCTTCGTGGTTGTCGACAAGCCCTCACCTCAATGATTTGATTGGCGTAGCCATAGAGGATCCATCAACCATCGACATGGGAAGGAAGATGTCAGCTATCTCTTTTCAATCAGGTAAATGGGATTGTTCTAGTGTGAGTGTGCTCATGCTAAGTAGTCAATTCTCTAGACAAGATGAATGTATCTGAGAAGACGATACGCGCAAATCCGCGGTCATCTTTCTCTGATGACAGCGACGATGAGAGTCATTTGGGGAAGGAGAATACTGCATACGAGCGCATGCCGAAAATTAGGAATCCTTCTCTGAGCTCGACAAAGAAGCGCATAAATAAGGAACGTTTCGACATCCTCGTTGGGAGGATGACGGTCGATGGCAAGATAGACCCGAAGTGGGCAGGTGTCGCATCTATGGAGGGTCTGCGGTCAATCACCCGGGGGCCGAGGCGGCTCACGCAGGTCACGGCTGTCGAGAATATTTTGAATCGAGAAGTGCAGTTCTGTGGAGACAAGACTGCAGATTACTTTGCCCAGCGCCTTCGCCAAGATTCGTCGATCTTAGGCGAGGCAAGAACAGAAGAGTTTCTGTCACATATTCTAGAAGATAGTCATAACCTTCGTTTGGTGAACGAACATTTCAAAAACGCTTTACAAGCATGCTCGGACGTAGTCGCCTTAGGGTTCACGAGGATGGCTCTTCTCTGTAAGGAAGGTACGCATTCCGAGATGGCCACACATGGAGTTGAGGAACTCGTGCTTATCGTTTCTCACTTTAGCGGCGTTTCAGATCTCTATTTCTTACCCAGAGTATATCCATAATCTTCCGGTTGTAGAGAGTATGATTCAGGATGAAATGCAGTCAAATACTCGCTTTGCCCATATGATGCAGGTAGTAGGGATTTTTTTTCGCTTGTATTTTCTGCACAGACTACGATCTGACCATGGCTTTAAGGAGCAAATGGATGATTCACTGACCTTGCATCAAGCACTGCTCAGGTTCCTACGATCCCCAGCCACGCACCTCGACTCTCATCCTCGTGCCTTACAATTGATCCTAAATGAAATGACGACGGGTGATCAGGAAGCTGATGCCTTACTGGAGGCTCGACAGGAAATGAACAAGGCAGTTTATCTTGTCCATCTAGCTTCCTGGCAACAGAGCGAAAGGAAGGGCAGTTGGAAGGACTATGTCCTACCGGAGGCAATGCGGGAAGTAAAAAGAGATGTCACTAACCGCCAAATGTACGTGCAGGAAACCTGTGGCGATTGTCTTTGCACGCTAACAACACGATACATCACAGCGCAATATTTAGCCTCATAAATGAGGAGCGCGACTACGTGAGGAGACTCGAAGTCTTGCGGGTATGCCCCATTTTTTTATTAGTCCAAGAGCGTAGTTTATGCATAATTTTTAGGGTGTTCTTCTCGTAATTCAAGATGAAGTGGCCAACCTTCGGCGAAGAGATGATGCAACTATGCAAGATAGCATGAGGTCTTTAGTCGTAATCTTGGGCGATCTCCTTCGCTTTCATCGCCAGCTTTCGGACAACTTCTTTACCTTGCAGCGCAGCCAACATCCTTTCATCGGACCAATTGTTTCGACGTGTGGTATCGATCAGATACCATGGCATTCTCTTTACGACTTCCGCTTCGCGTCTTCGTATCAAATATTAGCGAAAATAATGGAAGGGAGCAAAGTTCGGGCAGGAATATTTAGGCGTGTTATGCAGGTACGTACTTAACACTAATATCTCAAGCGTGATAAAGCATACTATAATTAGGATATGGTCCCCGACGAGGCCGATTTTATGACTTTCTTACGTCTACCAAGTCTCCATCTTAGCAACCTTGTCAAACTCTTGATGGAGGTTTCTGAATCCACCTCCTCAGAGAACGAAGACCGCCAGCTCCTTGACGAACAACTTTCGAGATTGTGGACCACTTGTAGACAGGTGGAAATGAAGACTTCTTTGAACAAAGAACGAGCCCGTCTAGCTAGCCTTGCGTCTGCCCTGGATTTCTCAAAGTTTCCTGGTGCTATTGATGTGAGTGCAAGACTTCAGCGAAATTCACGTTGTTCACTAAAAGCGTATTTTTAGGACATCCATCTGGCATCTGAGTCACGTATACTTGTTATGTCTGGACCTGTAAAGATGGTGTCGAGTGACTCACAGACAGGTCAAATCTTCGTAGAGGAATCATTCATTGTTCTTCTTGATAATTATCGTAGGTTCCTCCTGTTTCTGTGCACAAGAAAAGGCTCCGTAACCATTTTGCTAACGCATTGTCTTCTGTCGTCTATCATTAGTGCTATTTGCCGATAAAATAGACAATCAAGGGATTAACCGATTTGTTGTCTCTCGACGTGTAAGGCGTCTTGCTTACCGAGTTGTGTGTGTTTTTCTTACTGGAATTTGACCATAGCCACTTCCCTTGGACATTGCTCATTTTGACTTTGGGAACATTCCATTATTCTCAATGGAGTCTGTCGTACCATGCGTGACTGTTGCGCGCTTGGCCGGTCTGGGACGACCACTGCATTTGTATACATACACGGAGACGCTGAATACGATATGGAAAGACAAGTTCAAAGAAGCATTAGCAATGCGTGCTACCGCAAGAGAAACCACAAAGGTACTTATATTGTCTAGTCAGGAATGTGTTTCACTAGTAGAGCTGCGCTGATACACACACAGATTGTTGACTTAGAATTACTTCACAAATTCATGAAGATGCCCAGTTGTTCATCTGAATTTAGTATGTGATCTCTTATTTTTATTGCGCACCTCCTAACAAGTCTTTAAGATCACAACGGGCTTTCGAACCTTGTCGTTGCATGTAACAACCCGACGTCTGGCATCTGGCTTAGAAAGAGTGATGAAAGTGAGTGATGTGAGCGGTTGTTACTTGTCGGAGTCTTAACATGTCTTTATTCAAGGTTCTTTACAACATGTTATTGATCAACCGAGTGTGTCCGGTCTCACAGTGGTGAAAGAACTTGGCATAGCACTGTTACTGACGGAAAACGTATGGACTCACATAAACTGTGATACTTCATTGACACTAAGACCCTATGATCATGCGCAGAATCTGTATGCTTATCGTCTGGAAGAAATAGTCAAAGGTGGAAAACAATCGCGACGTTGTCTGGACGAAACGATGACGATTAATTTCTACCGGATCGGTATGCTGAGGGGTGCCTTCTTCCTCGTCCTCTCGGGTGTGCGCAAAGGGGTAAGTCGCGCGTAATTCTAGGCCTTCTGTCTTATGTAGCTGCTAACTTCATCACAGAAACTTGTGCTGCGCTTCTACGAAGCGCACCAGAGTTCCAAATCCCCCAAGGTACTTTCATTCAAAAACAAATTTGGACCCTTCAGCTTTTATGCAGTGAGTTCTTAACGGGTACCCACAGGTCCCGGTGACTGAAAATACAAAATTCTAGGAGGCTGAGATGATGTACGAAGTGAAAGATGTGCAGTTTCTGACAAGCAGCCTTGTCCTCGTGACAGATAATTCCCAGCTTGTGACCTTCAATAAGTTTGTTCATTCATTCCAGCCTCTAGCTTTCCTCTGACAACAATGATGCCAGCTCGACTGAATTGAGAGATAATCTCACAAACGCGAAACGGCAGTTTGTTCCGTTCGACGATGACCCACAAGTGGAGTTGGTGGATAGATGCCGCGCATCAGAACCTATTGCCGTGCACAGAACAAAGGATGATTTCGTCTTGTGTTACAAAGGTAAGAATGCATTCTCGTTGTAGTCCATGACAGAATAACAATTGGACTTAGAATTCGCGGCCTACATCAACCTCAACGGACGCCTGGCAGCTATGACCGTTGAATGGGAAGTGGAAAATGTGCAGCGCATCATCTTCCGTCATCCATACATGTTTGTCTTTGGCTCTCGCGCGATTGAAGTGCGCCAGATCGTCACTCGTGAACTTGAGCAGCTCATACCCGTTCCTGGTCAGCTGGAGGTCTCATATGAAGCAGTTGGCAGCCCGGAATTCTACACCAACTTTGGTATCCACATCATCATGAAAACTAATTCGCTATCTGGAGATTTAGCCCCTTTCAATCTACTTCGCATTCGCCGAATTTGAATCGTTTAGTTCAAACAAATGATGAGTTATGTACTTCTGTTACATAGTAATCAGCTTTGCCACTTGTCGACCCGTGCTCGCTTCTTGTATCGCTAACCTGTAGCTATCTTAGTTTTTGTATTGAAGACGAAAAAGCTTATTTAGAGGTCTTGTCAATATACCTTTCTCTCGCTGACTTTTGCAGTCCGAAATCCCGCCAAAACACACCTCTGGCCAGATGTTCATCCAATATACGAATGAAAATAGAATAGATAGTGGAACAACAGAAAACAATGAAACAGTTTTACTTCGGTTTCTCACCACCTTTACCATCTACATCACTCCCCGCCTTTGCAGCCTCTCCTTTGTCCGCCTTAGTCGACTTCTTGTTTTTATCCTCCCCCTTGCCTTCCTCGAGCTCCGCTCTTCCATTGGCAGCCTTGTTGTCTACAAGGGCGTGCAAAGCAATGACAGCTCGCACAAGACTGCTTAAATACACAACAAGGAGTTGATCGTTTGTATTAGAGATGAAACTTTGCGTGACAGCGGGATCCTCGAGGTCAGGAAGAAGGTTGAAGACATCTTGCAAGTGATAAACAATCTGGTGATTGACAGGAAGTTTACCAGAAGCGACATCCGCTAGATACTTCTGCACGTCTGATAACCGTGATCGAAGGCCTTGCAAGGACGCTAGTTGTTCACTAACGCGTGTTGAAAGTGTGGTGGTCGTGGAGTCTTTGATGTCTCGTAAAAGGTGTTCAACGCCTATTTCTTCAGCTTCCTCCGCTTCAATCGCTGTTGGCACATGTAGGAACGTCTTTCGAGTTTCGGTTCCATCCTGTGAATGTAGCTAGTGAATAACATTCTCGCAGTGTCGATATAGATTGACGTACATCTTTAATCTCCTCCACTGCAAAGTACGCATCTGTAGGAATCCCAACAACGTTGTGTCGCACGTCAATTATGACCATTACCGGCCGAGGGATGAATCTCTTGAACAGTTCGTTTATTTCTAAGTCAGAGGCTCGTAATTTCGGTCCTGAGTGATACCACCCGATCATCCGTTCTCGAGCTGTACTCCTCTCAGAGAAACGCCTAGTACGATATGAAGCTGCATTCTTACCGTTAACCTTTTTGAATAATTCCCACATCTGTTCGATGTAGTTATGATCGAGGAACCATGTCTTGCTATCCTTCTCGTCTTCTTCAAATGGGATACCAAAGGAATTGGCAACGTTGATGACTTTTCCGTTGTCTTGACCTAAGAGCACGCCGACAACCCGCTTATTTGAGCTCCTTGCAACAGAGCGAGCATGGTGATCGGCTACTGATAAGAGAACGAGAGGATGTACAACTGAAGGATGTTTTAATTATTCAATTTGCTTTAGGAACCCTTCGGAGCCAGTATTCACCTACAGTTGTACCCTGAAGAGCTGTAAGCTTGAATCATAGTCAGCGTCGATACACTTCTTCAGGTCAGCCTACATACCTGTTCAGTCGTAGTTGCGACCATGTTTAAATTCTCGTTGATAATAGTTAGAGGACGAGCTTTAAGCCCACCTTGCTGCAGAGTCCAGACTGAGGTGACCGTTCTGGACGCGTAAGTACGACGCGCGTCGGGCTTGTTTGCCATCTCCATCTCGAACAAATAAGATACTGTACTGCACTCTATTTTTAGTCCGCGTACTCTCTCACTTGCATCCTCGACTCACTCGAACGATATCTGTACTCTCGCGATAGAGCTTGCCCTTCCCTACTAAATCTGTGGCCATGCTCTGGAGACTGTACCAAACGGCAGGTGTTAGCACGTACTGCCATGGTAGTGATCCTTGGGCTCTGGTCGTATTTCCTCCACAACTGGCGTCTGTTGGGAAGGCGTATGTTCACAAAGCTGCGCATGCCTATCATAAACTAACCCTTGAAATTCAATAGCATAGGCTCAGATACTGTGAAAGCCGGTTATAACTTGGTCGTCCTTTCAAAAGGCATAACATCCGATGATTAT
Organism: Trichaptum fuscoviolaceum; assembly: GCA_910574455.1. NCBI lineage: Eukaryota > Fungi > Basidiomycota > Agaricomycetes > Hymenochaetales > Trichaptaceae > Trichaptum > Trichaptum fuscoviolaceum. The sequence goes on from CAJSYZ010000001.1 coordinate 2,342,834, forward strand.
TCGAAGTCCTTGCGAACCTCATTCTCAACCATCGAGACTGACCGGCAGATTGAGATACTTACCATTGACTTAGAAAAGCACGAATCATTCGCTTCAAACCTGCACTCACTGCTGAAGGACAAAAATCTCACTCTAAGTGTGATCTGCGTTGACCCTGGACTTGCACAGACCGAACTGGCCAGCAACGATGTGTATCCGCGCCAACTCAATGACTTTGTACGGGTCCAGCAAGCCACTCTGCCCATTCTATTGCAGAACACACCGGCTGCCAATCTTGTGGTCTCCTGTCCTTCCTCAGGAACAGACTTTAGGAAAGCCATGAAAACCGAGACATATTTTGAGGTGAGGTCTTCACATTTCATGTTTGTGTTCTAAATTAAGTAGTGAGAAAATAATATTTGTAGTCATTCTGCTCTGAAATGAGCCGCAACCTTGTAAACAAGGGATGCAATGACATCCAGGTTAAAGTTATGGACTGTTATGCCGTTGCTTCTGAAGACGGAGGCGCATTGCATGGAACCTTTGTCCCTTCAGCATCAACACTGTCCACATCAATTTTGCGCAGTTCGGGCCATGGTAATCTCACTATCATTCCGTATTGGCCTCATGAACTGTGGTCATGGGTCATCTGGTTTTTATTGCTGGTTATACCTCAGGGGCCCTTGGAGAAGCTCATGGGCTATTCATAATCTCTTCATGCTCTTGGCAAAATCGTTTTTTCAATAAGGCAGCCTTGTATCATTTATCCATCTTTTAACGTCGTCTCGGCATCCGGTATAAAGCTGCCAAACTCCTTGCTGTCCATGTTAGCCATGTCATAATCCATCTGCTTTTTCCAAATTCCTCCCCATTGAATATCCCCTTTTTGTTACACGCTTCTGTTGAACGGGAGAATCCTATCCGCCTCTTAACTTTAAGCCCACATCACTACTACATCCGTCTCACATGATAATCGCTGAATGAGGACCTTTAGGCCATCCGAGTGTCTCTTTCCTCTCATCATCAGAAGTTGACCTGCGACACATCCATTCGCGCTCGGCGAGATTGTTCCGGAAAGTTCTTGGCAGTCATTGCAGTTCATTCATTTACCCGTGGGTCTCGCCTCGAAGACTAAACGTCTCATATGATCGTCACATTATATTGAACTACCTCGCCTTCCATCGCATACGTTTTCTTATCTCGGTTTAACGGCGGGTCTGCGAGTTGGGAATGGACGCGATTCATCTCTTTCATACGTCTTGGAGAAGACAAGCTTCGAATACTGCAGCTATAAAATGACCCAGTTCCCGTTCAACATCTCTATACGAGCATTATCGACACTCGTTTCATCCCATCCAAATCTTCTTCGCAAAATGAAGAGTTCTTTTTTCCCCTTCATAATTCTAGCCGTCGCTGTTCAACAGACAATGGCCGTTGCAGTCTGGGGTCAATGTGAGTATCCATAACAAGGCTCAAACACGCACGCACTTCGTCGTTAAACCAAAGGACTATTATAGGCGGGGTAATTGACAATATTATCATCTGAGAATTCAGCATTTGACATGCCTCTCCAACAACTAGGGCATTGGCTATTCCGGTGAGTCTGTAATGATAGTCTTTCTAGCTATCTACCTGCTAATTTTTTCTGTGAAGGCAGCACTACATGCGATGCCGGATCCGCTTGCCAGTATACTAACGATTGGTACTCGCAGTGCATCCCGTTAAGTTCTGCGACTACGACGACTTCGAGGACAACAACTTCAGGCTCAAGCACGATTTCTGCGACTTCGCCATCCAGTTCACCTGGTGCTCTCAATGCTAAGTTCGTGGCCAAGGGCAAGAAATTCTGGGGTACCTGTGGCGACTCGAACACACTCAATATTGCGCAGAATGCAGCGATTATTAAGAGTGACTTTGGTGCCTTGACTCCTGAAAACTCAATGAAGGTCAGTAGCGTCCTGTTCCAGCCTTTCAAATACCTGACAATGCCCGGCAGTGGGACGCTACTGAACGTAAGTTTATCTCGTGATTGCTAACATGATGTGTTGACAGTCGGGGCCCTCAGCCTCACGCAATTCTTTCTCATTCTCTGGGTCGGATGCCCTTGTCAACTTCGCCACATCAAACGGGAAATTGATTCGCGGTCATACTCTCGGCAAGTATCGTGTTCCTTTGAGGCTCTTTTCCTGTCTGACGCCTTCACTTTTGTAGTGTGGCATTCTCAGCTCCCTTCATGGGTATGCAATTTGATTGTCACTAACAAGAATGCTCACTGAACAGCTCATATGCTCCATAGGTATCAGCTATATCGGATAAGGCCACCTTGGTGAGTTGCTTACATCTCACCCTGGGTGTGTACCTGATGGCAACGTTTAATGAAGACCTCAGTCGTCCAAAATCACATCAGCAATGTTATGGGTCGTTACAAGGGCAAGATATATGGTAAGCATTTCGGTCTTGTAATGAGCTATACGTCTAATAACCCTTTACATCAGCTGTAAGACTACTTTTTACCATTATGATTCATTTGATTTGTTGATGAAATCAGTGGGATGTTTGCAATGAAATCCTCAACGATGATGGAAGTTTGCGTTCTTCAGTGTTCTTCAACGTCCTTGGGGAGTCATTCGTCACAATAGCATTTCAAGCTGCTCGTGCTGCAGACCCGAATGCGAGGTTGTACATTAATGACTATAAGTAAGTGCTTTTTTGAGTCTTGTAAGCTTTTCTACTGGTATTAACTGTCTCACGCAGCCTCGACAGCAACAACGCGAAAGTCCAGGGCATGGTGAATCTTGTAAAGAGGATAAACGCCAATGGGCAGCTGATCGATGGTATTGGAACTCAGATGCACCTTGAGGTTAGGGAAATGTTAATTGGAGCGCTTACTCAAAACTGACTGAATGAACACTCTTTCTAGGCTGGAGGTGCTGGAGGTGCACAGGCCGCTTTGACGGCCTTGGCTAGCACAGATTTAGATGTTGCCATCACGTAGGTACTCGCTTTCAAACTTGAAGCAATATCCTACTGACAATGTTCTTTAATCACAGTGAGCTTGATATCAAAAATGCAGCTCCTTCCGACTATGACAAGGTGGTTAAGGCGTGCTTGGCCGTCTCGAAGTGCATTTCAATCACCAGCTGGGGTGTCAGTGACGCCGTGCGTTTACATTTCACTTCTTCTGTCTGTTCGAAGTTAAGTACATATATATGCAGAACTCATGGAGATCATCAGACTCCCCCCTCCTTTTCGACACGAACTACCAACCAAAGCCAGCTTATACCCAGGTTACCAACGATTTATCCTGAACATCATCGTATGGGTGCTGGAGAAACTCGGGCAATCATAGGGAAGAGTTATGTAGATAGCACAGGTTCTGAGACCCATGTGTATTCAAGCTTTCCGAATCCTGTATACTTATATGAAGCATGTTTTGAACTAAAGAACTGAATGCTATCGCTTCTTATGAACGGCTACGAGTTGATATCTTCTGGGCGTCTAAGTAATCCATGTAACCGGCGTGGGAATATTACTAGAATTCACTTCAAGTTCATGCGTGCCCGAGTCCTAACTTTGAGTTGAATCATTGCAGGTTGCTTAACCCGGCCAGTCCCTTCTCTGCTCAATGTCAACGAACGTAGCAACATTAACTGTCAATGGCCAAAATGGCATCAAGGCGAACGGAAAAATCAAGAGCAAAAATCAGCTTCGCCGTTTAAAAGCAAAAGCAAAGAAAGTAACTGGGGCGAACGGTGAACGAGTGAGTGCTGTTTGTCATGCTCCTGGGATAGTTGTTCATGTCTGCGTGATATCTAGGAGGAATCATCAGAACCACTAGATGTGAAGGTGAAGGAGGAGGAAAAGGTCCCTGTATCAAATGTTGAGTACGTACCAGAGTCGCTGGAGGTCAAAGACCCTGCTCTTGAAGCATTCTCCGACGTCTTTGCTCGTTTCCAGCTTCCCCCTGATGAGGCTACAGTGCGTGATCGTTATACTCATCTATACCTGTGTATTAAATGAGGTACCATTGCTTAGGCTAAGATCTCTGAAACGACCAAGGGCGAAGTCATTTACTCTGACGATGATATGATGTCCGACGAAGGCTCGGAAGCCGGAGAGAAGAAACCACTTTCGAAGAAGAAACAACGGAAGATGAATCGACTGACAGTTGCTGAATTAAAACAGCTTGTTAAGAAGCCAGAGGTCGTAGAATGGACTGATGTTTCTGCAGCGGATCCACGATTACTACTGCAATTGAAAAGCTACCGCAATACCGTGCCAATTCCTCAACACTGGAGTGCGAAGCGGGATTACCTGCAAGGGAAGAGAGGTATCGAAAAACCTCCATTCCAACTACCGTCATACATCGCAGATACGGGTATTGCGACAATGCGGGATGCTGTGAAAGAGAAGGAAGCCAACATGTCGTTGAAGGCGAAGACACGAGAACGAGTTCAGCCGAAAATGGGGAAGATGGATATTGACTATCAGAAGCTACATGATGCGTTCTTCAAATTCCAGACCAAACCGCCTGTAACAGGGTTTGGGGAAATGTGGGTAGCAGGTTTGTGTACGTCTCACACAGTTCTGATTATTATTTTGTAGGTATTACGAAGGCAAGGAATTCGAAACGTCACTCAAGGAGAAACGCCCGGGAGAGCTTTCACCGGAGCTCGTTGAAGCCTTGTCAATACCCCCTCTTGCACCCCCTCCATGGCTTATTAGCATGCAGCGCTTCGGCCCACCTCCTAGTTATCCAACATTACGAATACCGGGATTGAACGCTCCTATTCCGGAAGGGTGACTATTGCTCTAAGATGATTTATGCTTATGACTAACGCTGTATGAAGGGCTCAATGGGGTTTCCATCCTGGAGGCTGGGGCAAGCCTCCCCTCGACGAGTACAATCGCCCTCTATATGGTGATGTCTTTGGTGTACTCCCTAAAGCCAATGATACCCAGGTAAGTGTTTCAACATTTTGTTCACAGAGGGAAAACAAATGATCACAACATAGATGGGTGAACCTGTGGATAAAAACATATGGGGTGAACTAGAACCGGAAGAAGGTAAGCAGCATGCATTACACTTTTAGATGTGACATTAACTGTCTAACAGAGGAGGATGACGAGGAGGAAGAAGAGGACGAGGAAGAAGAAGAGGAGGAAGAGCCAGAGTCGTCTCCAATGGATGGCGTGCAAACACCATCAGGTATGGAGACACCCTCAGGAATGACCAGTGTTGTCTCCACTGTTGCTGGAGGCTTGGAAACACCCGATTTCTTGGAGCTACGGAAAAGCCGGGAACGGCACCAAGCGGACTCATCAGATACTGGGCCCCGTTCATTATACCATGTTGTGCCTGAGAGGCAGACATCTGTTCGTGGTCTCATGGGTAGCGACAGAGCGTATGATGTCAGTGCCGTTGCTGGTTCATCAGTGCCTGTGCTGGGTGAGGAACGTGGTACTAAGGTATGCATCACGAACTGTGTTACTGCATAGCTTGCCTGATTATTTAACTTTACAGCGTAAGGTGAATGGTGTTGATGTATCTATTGACGCATCTGAGCTGGAGGGTATGTCAGAGGAAGGTCTTCGGCGGAAGTATGATTCTCACTCGAGGGGTAACGCTGGTGTCCCTGGAGCCGCTAACCGCGAGGACTTCTCTGATATGATTGCGAAGGAAAATGCAAAGAAAAAGCAAAAAATGGAGCGAGATGCAGGGAAGAAGGGCAAGGAGTTCAAGTTCTGATTTACTTAACATTATTCCAAGTTACTGTATAGCGACTTTTCTTCGTGCGCTTTCCTCTTATTTAGTTCGTCTCTGTCGTATATTTTGTGCACTATACATATCCATATGACTTTTGTAATTGCTCCCGCGCGCCATGTATCGGGAAGCCAGGGTCGAAGCCGGGGTCATCACGTGTACTAGTAGATGCCGCTCATACCCAGGCGAGTGATGGCGATGAGCGCCGGAGTATATGGTCTCTTGACAAACATCCTCTGCCATCTTTCCTGTATCTTTGTACGTCCAAGGGGTTTCTGACGACAAGCAATGTCGCAGGCAAGGATGTAGGCTACATATTCTACGAGACGTTGAATTTTGGCCGTTGACATTCGTTAATAGCACTTTACGTCCGCCGCCAAACGTCGAATTTGTACAAGGTGAGACTAGTTGGAGAGGCTATGTATTCTTATTTCAGATGGACTGACAAATATTCCGTTCAGGATACCCTGGTATACCCGCAAACGCACCAGAGAGGCCCCATGCAGAAGTAAAAGGAGTACGTCCTCTGAGTAACATCACATCATAGACTTTCTCATCATCTGAATGTCCTGCACAGACAATAGAGCTTCGCCTGGGCGCTCAAGGTGTCAAAGCCAAATGGGTACGCGTTGAGCTTCGTAAAGTTGAGACTCTGCCAGGTGGAGGTCAAGCGAACACGTTCTACGACTTCGTTGGACAAAGCCCAGTCAAAGTATGGGAAGCCGAGGGTGGTGCGGATTGGTCCTGGCTACAGACTGTAAGGACAGATCAGTCTTGATGGTGCACTGCGTGTTCTGATCCGTATAATAGCAAGATTTTCCTTTCTCTATACGTATACCGGAGTCGGTGCCTCCCACAATTACCCTGGATAAGAGCGGTAAGCCCGCTCTAATTTCTCATGTGTGTGTGACATGGCTTACCCATTGTCTTCTATTGGCAGCTGGGATAAAATATGAGCTGATTGCCACATTATGTTTGAAAGGCAAAAAGTTGGTACTGGTGTAACTCTCGTACGAACCTGTGTTAATGCTTCTTCCAGAGGACTTTTTCGGAAGGCTACGACGCCAACACTTTCGACTATGACCCCCATAATCATTGACAAGCACGAGCTGCATTCAACGTGGCCCGTTTATGCCCAGCCAGAAAGCCGTCATACGGTTGATGAACTTTTGACCTTGACTGTGGATCGCTCTAATACCTGCTACGGACCAGGTGATCGCGTCAAGGTGATGGCTGCCTTCAAGAACGATGGCGTCACCGTTGCTTCACTACGTGCGTTTGAGTTCGTTCTGAAAGAAACCGTTATATTCCGAGCAGGTCCGCACGTATCTGGAAAGAAGGGAGCGCCTCAGGTGTACGTTTCACCAATCGGAGAACAGAAGGTTCCAGTGAATGCGACCATATATGGTGGCCAGCAGCATCGCGCAGAGTTGGGCTGCTTCGTCCCCCAGACGCACACCACTGCCACTGTCAATGCAGCGAGACATATTGATATTGCATACAGCATAACCGTCAAAGCTGTCTTAAGCAGCGGAAAACCACTTCTTTTGGAGTTTCCAGTTACTGTTTCCAATTGGCCCAGGTATATATGACCATTCTATCTAATGTTTCAGTTGCTGACAAGTTCGTAATGTCAAGGAACATGTCCGCTGAAGCTGTTAGGTATGCATGTAAAATTTCGTAAGAGAGAGCCTGATTATTAATTGATTCTATCAGACGAATTGGACCTTCCCCAAATCTTTCCTTAATGTCGCCTGCTCAGTTTCAGGCGATGCAAATACAGAAAAGACCGCAAGAGACTATTAGTGTTTCCAGGCCGAATGCTCAACCACAGGCGGATTACAGTCAGAATTACAACACTGCTCCAGGACGAATGGGACCACCTTTACAAGTGCGACCTCATCAAATTCAGGAACGTGTAGCGCAACATGCTGGCTTGAACAGCCTTGCGAATACGAACAGTCTCCCAGCAAGGACGAACGGGGTTGTAACAGGCGCTGTGAGATCCAGTTATGATGAATTTGGCTCTCTGGCAAATGGTAACGTGCAGGCCAACGGGTACACATCTATGCAGGACGACCAAATGGGCGACACCCGACGTCATCCACTTGTTAATACGAATGCTGCTAACAGGCTTACAATAGCCAACATGACACACGAACCAGAACCAGATACTCCCCCTGCTGAAGCTCCGCCTACGAGCAGATTCCCGACCGCAGAAGAAGAGAAGCGACGGCTTCGCAGTGCCTACAATAGCACGGGAGCGTCGGGTTCGACCTCCAATGCACAGACAAGTAAACCGGTAGCGATTCCTACACCCGTTCAACAGTCACAATCTTCAGCGCCAACTACCTCAAGTTCTCCGTCCCGGACGCCTTGGCCTACCGCAGAGGAAGAGAAGCAGCGTCTTTTTGAGAACGCCAGACAACAGGCACTCAAAGTACAAGCACAGATGGGTGTTAATGTATCTCGGACTGTGAGTATATCCTTGCTCGTTCCAGTGTGCGCTTCTCACTTAATCTACTTAGCCATCGCAATCCCCTCGAGAGCCAGATTCTCCTGATCCTAGACCTACAACTGTACCGACTTCCTCTGCTTCTCCTGCTTCAGCTATTGCTCCAAAGCGATCAACTCCTTGGCCAACAGCTGAAGAGGAGAAAATGCGCCTCTACGATAATGCTCGGAACGTTGCTGCGAAGACTCAGGCCGAAGTGCTCGGTGAGAGAGCAAATGTCTCGATGAGTTCTTCCCCTCCGATCAGCCAATCTCCTGAAAACTCGGGTGCTACAAGCTCACGGCGACCTGGTTCGAGTGGGCAACGACGTCCGACGGAGGCGAAGTCTGCTGGAGCACAGTTATATCAACATGCTGTAGCCTCAATGAACAGGGTTTCCGTCGCTCCAGAACCCCTTCCAGCGCCTGCTAGTCCGCCTTCTTCTCCACCTGTACCTAGTTCGCGTGGTTCTCCTTCAGCTCCACGAACCAGATTTCCGACTGCAGAGGAAGAGAAGGCTGCATTCCGTTATTACGAGGCGAAACGCGCTGTTGAACGTCATCAACAATTTGACGATTACATGCAATCGTCGGTCCCAGGGGACGATCCCATTGCCTACGACGCTTTGTACCCGGGTGCGTCGACAAGCCAGGGTCCCTCGGGCTCGTCACAAGCACGAAATTTTGTTCCGAGTTCCTCATCCCCGTCGAGAAGCAACTTTCAATCCAATGATCATCCTGTGATACCTGGACACAGGTCGAACGGCTCGCTGCATGACGGAAATGACAGCTTCTTGCCGACTGTCACTCCTCCTGAGAGTCCTCAGATGCCTCCTTCTGCGACGTCTCCATCTGAATTTAATTCTGCCATGTCTGAGAAGGAACGACTGCGTCAGAAGTATGCCGCTGAGGATGCGGTTGCGGGAGGGCCCCCGTCACCTCCGCCTCGTACTATGACCGGCGATAGTCCTCCAGGTTATGGAGGGCCGCCGGCTCCGCGTGCACAACCTTTGCCTCCTGTCAGTGACCCTGGCTTGAGGCCTTTGACTGCTGCCGAGGAGAAGGCAAGGCTCAAAGCTCAATTCGAAGCAGAGGACGCTGCGGCTTCCAGTAGTGGCGCTGGTCCATCAGCCGCGCCTTCATATTCTCCACCTCCAGCATCCTCGCCACTTCCTCCGTCTTTCAGTCGTTCGCATTCCCTATCCTTTAACAGCAGTAATAAGTCTGACATAGGACGTACGTCCTCTGTAGCTTATGGAAAGCGTGCGTCCGTGGCGCCGACATTGGTCGAGCATAACGAGCCTCGGGAAGAGTTTGTGCCACCGCCCCTGCCTCCCCCGCTTCCAGCCAAGCCACCGGTGGAGTATATCCAGGAAACGCAGGAGGAGGACGCTCGCATTCAGGCAGAGGATTATGCACTAGCCCCTAGTATTGAGGCGACACTGTCTAGGGACAATACCATGTATAAATCGCAGCCACGGCCTGATACTTCACGTGTTGATTTTGGACTATCATTCCGGCCCTTCTCCCCTTTGAATTTGGATATCAATTTTGATAATATTGACAGGAGTGGGCGGCCTACGCCTTCGGGTACCCCAGGACCATCTTTTGCACCTCCCCTACCTCCGAAGGTTCCCGTCTTGGACTAATCTTCTTATTTACTCAGTCTTTCCTTCATTTTTCATCTTGGTTTAACTCTTTTATTTTTCCTATCTAATAGCACTGTCAGTCATTCTTTCATCTCCTTCTCTATAATTTAATTCGGAACCCATTATATTCGTATATCAGTAAGGCCCAGGATTCCTACACAAAAATTGATTTATCTAGATACCAAATCCCTGTCGTACAAATACACCCTTTTTCATCTTCCCTCGATATATGTTCACCGCTTGCGTTTTGGCTTGGTAGAACTTCTGCCCCGCTCATTACTAGTATCTACTACGATATCAAAGTCAGACTTCCGTTTGCGAGTTTTCTTGATAGAGTTGCCCGTACCCCTTGAAATGGTGGTCGCAGAGTTGTTGGCGCTCTCTAAACCACTAATTATTGGTTTAGTTTCTTCAAATGAGGAGCGGCGAACAGGCGGAGATGATGCGTCGGACTGAGATGCAACCTCGTCTACATATGCACTGAGATGTGGAGAAGTAGATGGTTGAGTTTGATCGGTCATTAAGTAGTCGCTGAAGTCATTCAGACCAGCGTCAGGAATGCCTTGATCGCCTAAACCTTGCTGTTGGGCTTGCTCCTGCTCTTGTTGTTGCCTGCTATACTCATTGAGAAACGCATTGAAGTCGAAGTCAGGTATACCGCTTGTATACTGTGCATTGTCCATTTTCATACCGTTATCTGAGAGAAGGGAAGGTGCTATGGGTTCCGATGTGGGTGCAGTGGTGGTGGTTGATGTCGAGTCCGGAGTAGCAATGGGAGTTGAGTTGTCGTCGGCACTGGTAAACATGGTGTCCCCGTCTAGCTGGGAACCTGCTTCACGCATAGTGGCTATCTGTGCAGGATCCAAGCCCAGGTTCTGAATTAGCGAATCGAGGTTCGCCTGCATCGCATCCACCTCGGCAGAAATATCCGCCGCGTCCTTGTAGGTCTTTTGTAGTTGCGCTTCATTGGATAGGAGCGGTTCAAAGTCGAAGGGCGCTACCACTGAATCGTCTGATTGGAGGAGGGATAACGTCTGAGCATCCGGTCCTAACGCAGTGTCCAAGCCACCAGGGGGCGCTATCTGATTCATGGCTGGAGATGGTGATTGCGAGATGTTATAATATGCAGAGGTATCATTGACTGGGTTCGTGCTGTTGAGATCCAGAGGAGGGGGGAAGGGCACATTCTGCTGCTGCTGTAGATTCAAGAGATTCATGAGTCGCTGAAGCTGACCTGGAGAGTTAATGATTGCTTGAAGGAGTTCTTGGTTTTGTGCATGCTGGGCCGGGGAGGTAAGGGTACTGATCATGTTAGTGTTGCTTGTAGAATCAGAAGCTTGGTTGTACATTGAAGAGTCGGCTGCGGTAGTTGTCGGGTACTGTTGTGGTACGAATGGTGAGGGAGATGTAAAGTTGCCGCCCATTAACACTTCTGGTTGGTTGAGTTGAGTAGATGACCGAATAGGGATTTGGGGGAAAGGAGCCTGGATATCTGGTGTTTTGACGGCCTCCCTTGCCGATACCACTGAGGGAGCGGGGGATACACGGGTGTTATCTGTCGCCCCCGGGGTCGTGATGGAGACAAACCGACCTGTGCGAAGAACGTAAGCATTCAGCTTCACGTAATTTGTTTTGAGAATAAAAAAAGTCTTACTTCCAGTGTTATTATCATGTTCTTCCTGATCCGACGCAATTATGGAAGACATATCTTCATCATCGAGAGGCTCAAGAGGTTTCAGAGAATCTAGCTTTGACTGCAGCTGGCCGCCCTCAATCATTAGGCGCTGGCGTTTGCGCGGCAGAGGGGATCCATCAACGGGAGACCCCTTGCGTGGCGTCCCGCTATTCCCAAACACGCTGGCAAGAAATTTGAGAATCTTGTTAATAGTGTCCTGCTGCTTCATGTAACGCTCCCGAGAAGCAAGAGCCTCCGACCACAGACTCGCGTTTGATTTCCTCAGATCATTCAAGTCTGAGGAAATGGTGGCCTGATGCTTCTTGATAGCTGTAATGCCATTGACAATGGCATTGATGTCAATAAGCGAGCCAGCATTTATTCCCGTGGTGTTAGTACTGGTTTGCCCGTCTTTATCTCCCACAAAGCCATCCTCTGGGTTAGCGCCAGCTGTCTGCTTCTTGCGTGTGATAAGGCAGAGCAGATCTGGCTGGCCTCTGTGGAAATTTGGGTGCTCGAAGTTCCACAGCTCGGTCTCGGTCTCGGACCTGAGCACGCCTTGTTGTAAATGTGGAATCTTATGGAAGCCATACATATTCAATTGACGGACGAAAGAGGCGAAGTTGTTATGCTTGAACCACCGGGGTAAGACATCGTGTGCGACTCGTTCGTGGTCGAGAACTAGACAACAAAGACACGTCAAATATATGCTTTGGCAGTGAACATGGCACTCACCAAAGAAGGAGTCACCAGCATCCGACCAGCGAATGAGACTATCAGTTGCAGAGTCGCTAACCATCCTAAAGTGCATATTACCATGTCAAGTGATACCGTCGAGCATGTGAGTAATCGACGCTCGTACTCGTAGAGTTTCTGTAGAAACGGCGGGACTGCTTGGCGGGTGGCTTTACTCAGAGCTCCCGACGATCCCCGCGTTATTCGCGATAATGCGACCTGGCTGTCTACGGACATGGTGGAGGTATGAGACCAAAGAAGACACAGATGGGGGAACAGCGAAGGGACGAGGGACCATCGTATACGGTAACGGAACAAAATAGGCGCTCATTCATGCAGTGGCAGTGCTGACTAATCAACACAACCTAGTACTCAATACATTCACGGGCTAGCATACGTTGCTCCGAGTCTCTCCAGCAAACGTCTTGGACGCGCAATCTCTGACTCGTAAAATAAAGATAGGAGACACAACAATTGAGTTTCAGAAAACTTCACTGCTTCTTTCGTTCTAAATTACGCCGGACAGCTTTTCGAAGCACAACCCAAGCTGCGCCGATAAGTCCCAACGGTGGTACTAGCCATTCCAACAACCAAGTCCACCTTGTCTCTTTTTCAAGATGCTTCAGGAGCACTACAAATTGCTCAGTAATGCTTTCCTTCGAGCCAGAATTGTCCAAAATTTCATCGGCTACCTTCGCTTTCTCGTTTATCGGCATCTGAGAATGTATGCGTGCTTTCGCTGCTGCTTCTTGAGATTCATCTCGAGCCATGAGGCGTTGCAGCTGTACGTCTTCCGGGCTATCCATGTAGCAGTAATTCAGCGCATTGCACTGCGACGATAAGACGGGGGACGCACCAGCTTACGACTATTACTTTCGCAACCCATTTGTCCAACCCCGACTCGATCAACAACGGGACGTCCACAACACAAAGTTTATTTCCTTTTATCCAGCATCGCAAAACGTCGCGAACCATCGCTCTCCTAACTGCCGGATGAACAATTGAATTGAGCTTCTTCCTCTTCTCTGCATCGTTAAAGATCACGGCGCCGAGCTTAGCCCTGTCAAGGGTTCCATCTGGGCGCAAGATATCCTGTCCAAAGTACGCAACAATTTGTGAATGGGCAAGTTTCCCCGGTTCCACTACCTCGCGTGCTAGGATGTCGGCGTCAATGACAGGAATGGAGTGTGCCCTGAACAAAGAGGATACTGTAGATTTCCCGGTGGCGATTCCGCCTGTTAGTCCTACGACTAAAGCCCCATAAGTAAAGTCATCAAATAAGATAAGCCAGCGAAACACATACCCAGCATCGCTATATGTCTCTTGAGCTTTGATTCAGTCGCATAAAATGCCAGTGGACTCGGACACTGGCATGGTTAGAGAGACAGCCTTCCGCATCGGTTTCCTACCTTGATTGGCGGACTCCGGTTTCGCGCTCTGTCCCCGCCATAATCCTGTGCACATGACACAAACTCATGTTCAACTCCCAACGCTTGCGACATAACGACATAACTCTTAACCAACCATTGACGCGTGTTAGGAATGGTGGATGTTCTGGCCTACCTCAAAGACACCAAGAACACACTCATCGGTAACCCGACGGCGAAGATCGAACTGCACAGATCTTCGGAGCCCGACGGTCCCCTGCTCGCTACGTACGTCGGAAGCTTGAGTTGTCGAAAGCACTATGAATGATTCTAGATTGCAGGATAGTTGGTTATTTGAGCTGGGACTCACCAATAGAAGGCCTCAATGAATCAGAGTCTGTTGAAGACACAATAATACGTATACGTATTGAAGCAGCCAATATCATAGCATCTCTTGCACATGGTAGGTCATTCCATATCGTGATTAAGTCTGTAAGCTGAGTACCTACCTTCTAAGGCCCAAGAGAAGTTCTGTCCGGCTTGTTAGAGGTAAATGCAGTGAGTGCCGTGCTTAGAGCTGTCGAAGAGCTGGCCCCGGATGATCCGGATCCTTTGAAAGTCGCTATCCTGAGAGCTTTGCGAGCTTTGTGCGTCGCCATCGCGGACTGTGCTGGAACATCTCTATGGGGTATTAGCGATGAGTGGTTGGCTCTTCGTTCTGAATCTCGCTCTGTACTCGATTATATATTCCAAGTGAGTCGTTCTATGATGTTCTCGTGAAATCTACTGTTCTAATGAAACACAGTCTGAGTCTCAAGCCCTTGACTCGATCCTTCCATACCTCGAGAGCCCATCTTCACAGGCTAAGCTTGCAGTGGCGCAGCTACTTGGATCTGCTGTCCGCATACCCAAGCACAGATTGGCCGTAACAGATTGGCTTCCTCGAGAAGACCGTACAAAGGAGCACAAGGGTAAACGAGGTTGGGAGGTATCTGCACTCGTGAACGCTAATGCGCCGACTCGACTGGGAGGCTGGGTCGTGCGCCATCTATCTGGTATGCTGAGCAATAGCGAATTCAGAGTACGTTCACTGTCCTTATTTCTTGTTTAGTCTACTCACTATTCACGAAAGCTTCAGGAATCTGCTCTTTATGCAATAGCAGCTTTAGTCAAAGATAATGCAGATATCTCTCGTATCTTATCCAACCCTCCTCCAGAAGGCAAAGGTATGCTCAAGTGTATATCCTGTCATTCGCTTGACTGAGGTCATTTAACCAGCGCAGTCAGTCCTTAGCACTGCTGCAAACCTTACAAAGGACAGGAAGTCAGAAGTAAAGCTTGCAGCTTGTCTATGGTCAGTAATCCCCTTCCATGTTTTATCATACGTACTGAAGGATGTGTTGCAAAGTGCTACGAATATTTTGCGATCTCCGCAGCCTATCCATAGTCGACCGACCGCTAACCCAAATCGACCATTGTCCAATACAATTATCCATGTACTCAGCTCAATCTTTTCACATCCCTATGAAGCTCTATTAAACCGGATAAAGGCGTGTCATATCCTTAGTTCGTTAATCCTCGGTGTTTGAAATGTTTGTGGGCTGACAGAAATTTCAAGCTTCACTCGTGATTGACGATAATGATCGATGTAACGATGCTGTCAAGGCTGGCGCCCTGACGAAACTTTCAGATGTCATCAAGACAATCACGCCAGCCATTATTCCACAAGAGTGGGAAGACGGTGAAGCAGTTGACATAGCTCGTCTTCGAGAGGTAATGTCGTTTTAATTGATTGAGACGCTTTGGATGTAGCTCTAATTCTAGGGACCGAAGGCAGCTCTTACCGCTGTTGCAGCACTTTCTCTTCTCGATGAGAGTATTCGAGATGAGGTGACCCGATCTCTTTGTCTTCTGCCTGTCATCTCCATATGCTTGAAACACCCACAACCCCGCGTTCGGTACGGCGCCTGTCTCTGTATTCGTTCGTTAGCCCGCTCCGTACGCGTCCTTCGCACCAGCATACTCGACTCCGGCGTGGGCTATGGAATATGCGACATCATCGAGAAGCCGGACGAGGACCTACGTGTGCAGAGCATGGCGTTAGCTGGCTTATGCAATCTTTTGAATGATTTCTCACCACTACGCAAAGTATGTGATCCTCATTTCGATGTGATGATTGAACTCAGACGTGCGGGCTTGACTAGACTATCATGGATAAGGAGAACCACAAGATGATCAGACGCATAGCTGAACTGACCAGGTCCCGTGAAGACACTATCCGTGTTAGTTCGTTCTGGGCGATAAAGAACCTCCTTAACAAGGCGCATGTGGCGGAGAAACGTTTGATAATGAGTTTAGTCGGCTGGGAGTATCTGAAAACGTGAGTACCATCAGCGTTTATGAGCTTAAAGAGCCTGCTATCTTATAGCGCTTCATTAGCTCTTTACAAGACTCAGACGAGGGTGTGCAAGAACAGGCCTTCAACTGCATAACAAACATTGCGTTCAGTTCTCAAGAACACATCAACTTACTGTTCGATAATTTGCAAGGTGATGATTTGATGGTTGTCTTCGCGGATGCCATGGATCCGGCAAAGGAGAACCTCTTATGCCAAGCTATCTACGCCTTAGCCAACATCGCCAACGGTGCGACAGCACACCGCATGTACATAATCCGCAACGAACGTGTTCTAGCCAACCTGCGAGCTGCCATGATTAACAATCGTGTCGACGTCCGTCGCGCGGCCGTCTCTTGTGTCGAATCGCTCGCTAAAGGACGACATCCGCAGCTACGTATAGCTGGGATAGAAGACACGCTGAAGTCCATCACAAGAGGAACAATGTCAAGTGGACTGAGCGGAGCGTTGAGTTCGAGTCCGAGTAATAGGGTTGAAATGGGCATAGAGACAGTATCAGAAATTAGAGAACTGGCGAGAAATGCGTTGAGATACCTGGAAAATAGGGAGTAGTTATTTAATAGTTTGGGAGACTTCGATGTGTTGTATATTTGTATGTTCTTTCGGGTCATGTCGTGCGTTCAGTTGTATCTCCGTATATCCATTGCGAATGTCAAATAATATATATACATAAGGTCATATGAATTGCGAAATATCATGAGGTGCTATGGTAAAGAAAGGAAGTCGAATTAGATGGATGTTTCTCAAAGCTTTGCTTTAGTTGAAGCAGCCTCCTCAGAAGCAACTTCCTGCTTCGCGCTGTCTTTCAGTTCACGTCTGAGGATTTTTCCAGACGCGCTTTTAGGAATAGCGTCAATAACCACAACGCCACCTCTGAGGAACTTGTGCTTCGCTACGTGTCCTTCGATCCACTTCTGTACAGACTTGCTAAACTCCTTCTTCTCTGCGTCCGAGGACAGGCCTTTCGCGTGTACGACGTATGCACTATAATAGCAAACAGTACGCAGCGATGAGCCAAGTGGACTGGTGTGAAGAAGGTCAATATACGTACCGAGGTAGTTCGGTAGCTTCGGCGTGTGATTCAATTCCGACCACGCCAGCGTCCGCGATATCCGGATGTTGTAGAAGTACAGATTCTAATTCAGCCGGTGGAACTGAAAGATGGAAATCATGTTATTATGCAGCTATTATGATTTTGAAGCGAGCCTACCCTGGAAACCCTTATACTTGATTAATTCCTTCTGGCGATCAACAATTTTGTAAAACCCATCGCTGTCGATGATAGCGACATCACCCGTCTTAAACCACCTGTCTTCCGTGATTGAGTTCTTCGTTGCAGAGGGGTTATTCTATCAAAAGCAGGTGAATACCTTTGTTCGTATAAGTTGAAGGAAAAACACCTTACCAGGTAACCCTTCATGACCGACGGACCTCTTAGCCACAGTTCGCCCGCTTCACCCTCCTGAGCGTCCCGGGTGTCATCCACCACAAGTCTCGCCTCCAGGTTTGGGAGTAAGATACCAATGAACCCGACCTTCTTCTCTGCATCCGCCGTGGGCACAAGATGGCACGTCGGCGATGTCTCCGTCAAGCCATAGCCCTGCGTGATAGCAAGCCCGGAGTTGCCCAGAGAGCGTAAGCGGTCCATAACCGCCTTCACGAGGGGCGCACCGAGTGGTGCCGCACCGGAGACGAGGACGTTTAGTGAGGTGAGGTCGAATTGTGCTGCAGCGGGGTGTCGAGCAAGGACAACGAGTATGGGAGGAACGATGAGCCCAATGGTGATTTTGTATTGCTCGATCGTCTTGCAGAAGGCGACGGGCTCGAAGCGCGGCATGACGATGACGGGTACGGCCTGGACGAGGGGGTATTGAAGGAGATTGACGGCACCTGCAATAATCGTATTAAAGGGTGTATGGATAAAAGCTGGTCAATGGGAATTTACCATAGATATGATAGAATGGCAAGACACCAATGCTCCTGTCAGTTCCATGTTCCATCTTCAGGACTGGTCCCATGATGGATAAAACAGAAACCAGGTTTTTATGCGTAGTCTACAAACACACCGAGGTGAGTAATCAAATAAGAATGTACGAAAGCGACACACCTCAACACCCTTCGGTTTTCCGGTCGTCCCAGAAGAGTAACATAAGAGGACAGTTTCATTTGCTAAAGGTCCGTCAAATTTCTCTTCCTTGTCAAGTTTTCCCTTGCCCAGTAAGTCGTCCAGACGGACTAGCCCCTTCGGAAATTCGTCATTCGCCAGCCAGTCGGCCACGACGATGCGACTCCGCGCCTCCTTCGCATCGACCTTCGCAAGCTTCAGCATATCCACAACGACCGAAATCCCGGCCGGGTGCACAAATATTAGCTTCGCGCCGGAGTCCTTGTACTGGTGTAGGAGCTCCTTCGGTGTGTATCCACTATTCGCGAGCGTGCATCGCAGGCCCGCAGCAACGCTACCGAACAGCATAACAGGGTACACAATACTGTTCGGACTGAAAACCATCACTGTGTCCCCGCGTGTGAGCGCCGGGCCACCAAGCTTGCTCAACTCATTGCGTAGCCCCCACCCCAGCTCGAGTGTCAGCCGGTGCAGGTCGGCGCGCGTTATAGTCGTGCCTGTCTCAGCGTCGACAAAGGCAGGTGTGCTCGACGGGTAGCTGTTGATGGAAGAGAAGACATGTGTATAGATTGAGCAGTCCGGGATTTCGACGGAGGGGATGTTGGACCTGTAGATTGTCATGGAGATTGCTGTCCTTGCCACAGACGTTAATGAGTATAGTTTATCGCGGGTGTAGGCTGAGGACGTTGAAGACAGGTTTGAAGTGGGGAGGAGAGTCAAGTAGAGTTCACATGAGCGACGTCAGTGAGCCTTTATAACGGCCGCATTGCGCTCGGGAAATAAGACCAGGAAGACTGCCGTGGTTGATCTAGGGACGACCTCGATAGCTGTCCATCGGCAACCGTTGAGGCTCGTAAAAGTCCTAACTTGAATCCCCAAGTTGCTCATTTGACTTCCAACATTAGTCGTCAGCTGGACAGTCAAGCGCCAGCCAAGCTATGCCCTCCGTTACAAACAGCCTCGGGGTCCTGTTCCTTAACATACTTTTATCCTTTCATTCTTCAAGGTGCCTTCCTTGATTGTCGACGAACAGTAACTTATCATGATGTTGTTGCGCCCGCACCCGCCACTTGGTGCACTTCACGACGCGCAACGACCCTGACTAAAGTGCTCACACTGATCCGAACCCGAGCCCGAGCCCGAGTTCACAGACATAAATGTCAAGGACGTCATACAGGAGTAGGAAAAGTTACAAGGGGGCTAGAATAGTTCAATTTGTTCGCAAGTCAAGGTTATTGAGCCACTTCCAAACTCGCACACCTCCCCTTCTTCTCCAATCTTCTTCAAATCCATTACTTCCTACCCACACCTCATCATAACCCAAAGTTCTCAGATAGCTCTTGACTGCATCGCCATCATCTGCGTCCAAGAGTGCTCCGAAGAACACGAGATGAGAAGGCCAAATATGCTCCCATCGGTCGTCCGCCGGAGGCGGGCCACCTGCGAATGTGGATGGCGAGGGGGAAGGAGGAAAGTCTGGGTTAACGGTAGTCGGAAAGTTCGTCCGAAGGTATGCCAACGGTGATGAGTAAAAAACATCTGACTGGTCGCGGTACTGAGCTATTTCGACCCCGCGAGAATTTGTTTTGCTACAGTTATGAACATCAGTAAATCCAAGTGAATGAACAAAGATATTGAGCGTACTGCAGAGGCGGTTCGCAACCTAGAGCCCAAAAGAATCCATTGCCGGCAAGGTAGGATTTATGCAGGTGCGATTGCCATGGTGTCGAATGGCATGGCATGAGGACTCCAACAGACTTTAATTCTGATTCGTCAAGAGATCGCAGGTATGACATGACGTTGATTTGAGCTCTGCCATGAAAATACATAACATAACAACCCAGAAGGACACTGACGCCAGTCGTAAGACTCCATAGTAAGGTCTTCCTAACACTTCGTTTTTTTATGTGGTAAACATCTTTTCCCTTCTCCATTCTAGTACCACTGTCCACGATCGCCTTTGAGCAGATTATAAGAGAAATCGGCAGTATCGGGTGCAAAAATCGCCATTCCTTGTGTCCAAGTAGGGAATAGATGGTTATCGTCCATAAAACAAGACGCACAAGCGACTTTTGATGTATCAGTCCATATTTCATGACGGACCAACAGCCCAATACGAAGAATGGCAGATAGACGTTAATCAGAATTGGTAGGCCTTGCGATAGGTAGTAGTGCCATTCGTTTAACCCGTAGAAGCTCGAGACGGAGGATAGATTGGTGACCAAGAAGTTGAGAGGAGTGAAAGTCGACTTTTGGAAGTACCAGCTATCGACAGTGTAGAGTGCCATCATGCTCAGTGTACTGTAGGTTGATTCATTGAGTGTCCAGAAGAAGTAGGAAGCGCTCTTACGAACCCAATGAATGCCAGATTCAGTATCAGAGTCTTGATAAGTCTCGATCGCCAAAGCAAGTCGAGAACCAAGAAGATCCATAACACCGCGCTTGTCGGCCGAATCATACAGCCAACTGCAGCGAGGGCCAGAGCTATCGTTATCATCCTGTGCATACATCAATAATTGAGATAGGCTGCAGACAGAGGGATGAGGCCGTACGAATTGTTCCTTCCTGCCAAATGCCATGGCCAAAAGCACAATGCGGTTGTCGTTAAGCTCGTTTCTACCGAGTTGGAGAGCGTACGACCCAAACAAAGGAGATGGAAAAACGAAGATAGTGAAAGATAGAACTGTGGGCCGTCAGGAATTTTTAGGAGAAACGGGTTTAGATACGAACAGCAGTGTTTGCATATCGGTCTCCCAGAACTTCCTTCGCGAGCTTGCGGGTGCTGATGTCGGACAGAGCTGCGAAAACACCTTGAAGGACTTTCGGAGCTATAATCTAATGTTGCATTAGGCACCATTGACAGCAAGGATCTAGTAGTACTTACAAGTAGCTCCGTGCCATCTGTCTTAGTGACTTTCAACAGCCAATAGACAGGCATGTACAGCGCTGGGAAGACTATGCTACGAATCGGCGGGTTTGCGGACCACTCCCAAGTGAGGTGCCCGTATCCGAAGACCGCATGGTGCGCAACTTCAAGACTCTGATAGAACTCGTCAGGCTGGAAGAACGTCCGTGTTGTTGCTGCTGTGAAGATACGCCAGGCGAGTGCAATCAGGACTGCGGAAAGTGTTGGAGATGGTGTCTGCATCCAAGGAATGTGCCGAGTCAAAACTTGAAATGGGACCATTGGTTCAATCCACGTCCAGTAATCTTATCTCCCGAGTTATCTTCCATCACGAAACCCTCCCGGGCCCGGTAATGTACCGGTAAGCTCCGGGTAAGGTGTTGGTAATGGCCAAAATCGGTTGCCATATACCACAATGCAGGGGGTCAACTTAAAGCCCTTGACCCCCCCCTTTACCATGACCAGGTAACATCTTGGCAATAGTACACCAGACCTCTATACCGGATTTGGTAAACCTGTTTTTAGAAAGGATATTGCCTTTTAGTTTCCCTTATTTGGTGGTAGTTTAGTAAATAAATATATTATTATTATATATTAAATACAGTACATAGCAACGGAACAAAGAAAATTAAATGCAGCACACAGAAAGCATCAGTCAGGCGGAGGACAGCAACAATAGCCAGAGAGCAAGAGTATTGAATATGCCACAGTAGTTTACTGTAGACAGACAGTCAGACAGACAGAAATGCAACAGCGATGAAGTCCACACTTTGGTCCACAGAAAGCCCATAAGACCAGTAAGCCAAGACCGCAGAAGCCACAAAGAACAGCCAAGAAGACACAGAAGAGTAGCACCAGCTCAGACAGACGAGAGTTGAAGGAGTGTAGTCAAGACGAGCCCGGAGTCTATGGTTAGTAGTACCAGTCATACATGTGTTGCCACCAACGGCCGATGCAACTGCATGTGCTCACCGTGTACTTTCCGTCTTCCACGCCGTTGTACCACAGTGCGCTCTTCCCACTGCATTCGGACGTTCAGCCTTGCGGATATGCGTAGCGTCTCGGTATGTGTCGACAGTCGAGCCTGGCCCAAGCGGTTGAGGAGGCCGATGTTACGAGTGCAAGAGCTTCTTTGTGCTATATAGATATTAGCGGAATATGGTGATTAAGACAAGTGGGTAGAACGCACATATATGCTAAGTTTCCAGCTACTCTCGAGGACGGCGTTGTTGGGTTGTCGGGGGGAGTCTGTTGGGTTGTGTGTGTGCGTCGGAGCAAACTAGCACACGCTCCGTCAACGTCACGTGAAACACTCAGGGCAGGCTTAAGGGGATTTCAAGGAAAAAATTATCACTTTCTACGGCGGAAGGAGCTCCGGTAAATCCTGCATATGAATTTCAAGTATGGAAAAATAATGTTGGTATCATTAATATATGCATACAAGTATGTTGCAGCGCTTGAGAATTATGTTTTCTTTCCTACAATCTTCTCACAATATTGTAGGCACGTTGAAGGCCGGTTGCAAAAACCTTATCCGCATTCGCCAGCATGCTCCCACGCCTACAAGGCCACCATGCTTGGGAGGATTCCGTGATGTCAGTCCCTGCAATTGCCAGTGGTCGAGACTTCAAGTTGTCAGAATTCGACGCTGACCCCACGCTCATCATGTTGTGCTCGAGGCTTTGCATCCTTCTAACGCCCAGATTACTTCTTAGCCCTCGACCTCCACGACGATACTAGGACACTCCTATATATCTGGCCTTCGAGTCATATCTCTTGCTGATCCCTCGTATCTGTCTTCGATCTCAGGCCTTTCGCTCTTAGTAGTGGATAGTATTCATAGGCCCCATAACGCCTCCTCATAAACAACTACTGTAACCTGCGGAGAAGCTAAAGAACCTGAACGATGTCGAATAAACCGGTCGTCACCAGAGCATATTATGGGGCCGTCGTTAACCCCGAAAGCCTTGACTCATACAACCTGTGGCCTCGAGCTCTCATCGCTGTAGACTCTGAAGGTAATATTGCTTGGATCAAGGCGGATGTGAAGCACAAGGAAGTGAAGGAGTTATTGAGGAAGCATGATGGTGTTCAGCTCATGAAGCTAGACACTTCAGAGTTCCTCATGCCTGGCTTCGTCGATACCCATACAGTGAGTACAGTATGCAATATACTTCTCAAAATGCTCGCTAATGTGTTCCAGCATGCTCCCCAAGTACCGAATCTGGGGAGGTTAGTCGCTCTCTTCTTTAGCCTTACAGTCTGAAGCTTTACTCATTAGTTGTATTTAGCGGACAGCAGTACGAGCTCCTGTCCTGGCTCGAGAATGTCACATTTCCCATGGAAGAGAAGTTCGTGGATGTGGAATTTGCCAAGATAATCTATCCTCGCATTGTGCGTAAATTCATAGAATATGGAGTGAGCTATTTTTTCAGGTTACGCAAAGCTATCCTCGTACTAATCCAAGGGAAGACAACGACATGCTGCTACTACGGCTCTCTACACGCAGAATCGACCAAGGTTCTCGCTGATACCGTCTTATTCCAAGGTAATTGGACTATTCAATCTAGACATCAGTTTATTGAACACTTCATAAGGACAACGAGCCTTGATCGGGGTAAGCTAACTTTTATGTAATTTTCGAGTTTCGCTCATCCATGTGTTGCAGAAATGCAACATGAACCGAAATTGTCCCAAGACGTACTGCGAAACGTCCACGGCCGAGTCCATAGATGCTACCAAGGACCTCATAGCATACATCCGTTCTCTCTCGTCCGATCTTGTTCGCCCCATCCTCACACCTCGCTTTGCCATCAGCTGTACAGATGACCTCCTCCTTGCGCTCGGGCAACTCGCTAAAGAAGACCCCGACTTACACATTCAAACACACATTTCTGAGAACTCAGACGAGATCGAGTTTACTAAGTCGCTCTTCCCCGCGTGCAGTTCATATACAGACGTATACCTCAAGCACGGGCTGTTGACACCCCGCACAATACTAGCACATGGTGTGCATCTAGAGGACGAGGAACTGGAGGTAATCGAATCGCAGGGGGCAGGGATCAGTCATTGTCCGACGAGTAACTTTAACCTGAGTAGTGGGATGGCCAAAGTCGGGAAGATGCTGGATCGCGGAATCAAGGTGAACGGCTTAGTCTCCTCGCCTTCGCCGCTACTTGCTCATAATTACTTTGCAGGTTGGACTCGGAACAGATGTCTCTGGCGGGTTCTCTCCCTCCATGCTTACTGTCATACAACATGCCTCTATATGTTCAAAGATGGTCGCACTGAACACACCATCAACCGAGAGAAAGGACCCGAAGAACAAATACAGTGCCAACAAATTTTCTATCGCAACACTCCTCTTCCTTGCAACCATGGGTGGTGCGCAACTGTGTTGTTTGGAGGACAGGATCGGGTCATTCGAACCGGGGAAGAGCTTTGACGCGTTGTTTGTGAGTTCAGATCCGAGGGAGGGAAACCCTGCGATGTGGGTAGATATCGAGAAGCGCGAAGATCGAGATGCCAGGGTGAAAGATCTCGAGAAAGCCAAGAAGGATCTCGATGCCCAGTTGGAGAGGTTCCTGTTCGGAGGAGATAATAGGAACATACTCGAAGTATTAGTGCAAGGGAAAGTCATTGGCGGGTTCCGTTTTAATAAGTCTTTTCAGCGAGAGAACCAAGAGTCGCTCTCCCAGCTTTTGGACATACTCAAAACAAAGGTTTCTATATGAAATGTTATCTAGATTGATGTTCTCTACGACAATGTTTGTGGCTTACTATGATTGTTACAGACGTGTACATACAAGCTTGCTAATAAATTACCAGAGTGATTCGAAGTCCAATTTACAAATTAATGTACAGGCTTTTTGTCTTTGTCTTTTTTGAAATCCCCGAACGTCCATTTATAACAATCCTGATCATTCACCCACGTAAATATCTTGAAGCAAGTCGAGATGTATTAAGACTTACGATACAGTCTTCATCTTCCGCCACAGGCTTTGGCACCTCTCTCCCTGGCTCCCATTCCCGATCGTCCTCAAGCACCTTGTTGATCACCTCCTTTATAACATGCTTCTTCACATCCACTTTCCATCCATACTCATTGACTGTATCATATACGATTTTCTGTCCCAGATGACAGCCAGTCTCAAGAGCATAGCCGGCCTCGGCGCATAGGCTCCCGACGCCTGTGCATGCGCCTTGCGGTATTGGGTCCGCGTTGTGGTATACGTGAGTGATCGGAGACTCAGGAGGGATGGGGAGGTGGAGACGGGAGGCGGCCATCCGTGTGCCTGGAGACTCGAAGGCTACTGCTGGGACGCCGAATGTGGACCCGAGGAGAGCCGAGAGTGCACCGCCGAGTGAGTGCCCCGTGAGCCAGATGTTCGCGTCTGGGTACAAGAGAGTGAGGTTGCTGTACAGATTCTGGGAGGCAAAAGTTGGTATCAATAGCCCAGAATACCGTACTACCGGTGAATACACTTACAATACCGATGGAATAGAATAGACTTTCTTCAATGAGGGCTTTCGAGAGACACGTCTCATCACAACGCCAGTTCAGCCGAAAGCAATCACAGACGGTTGAAAATATCCAAGAGAAATCGACCATTGCGCAGCAGCAGGAGAACAGTAGGTTGTCGTTGAATTTGTCTTTCTTGCTCGTTGGGCCTTGCAGTGTAGTGCCCTTGATTGCGAGGATAATTGTGGAGTTGTCGGAAGATACAAAGACATGGCCGCGGAAGCCGTCGGCGGTGTCTTCCCAACCGAATGGGAACGACTTCAGATAATTGTTTATTCAGGAGTTCTTGTTCTTAGGATAATAACCTACGCACCGTATTCCAAGCCTCGTCAATCTCATACCAATTCTTCTGTCCTGGCAGAGCATATGCATTTCCGGACATCCTTGCGAGATGCTGTAGGGTATGTCTGTTCTCGATATCTGGGCCATCGACTTCAGACGGCACCCACTCTACGGGTTCAGACACATCATCTCTGATGGAACTCCACCGAGAGTGCATGAACTGATCTATGGATTTCGGCTTGTAGACTGTCATTCGCCGAGTACGTAACGTCGGACTGGCGTACAGGTTTCCATCTCTATCGTGGACGTTGAAGCGCAGCACATTGCG
Source organism: Trichaptum fuscoviolaceum (assembly GCA_910574455.1). NCBI lineage: Eukaryota > Fungi > Basidiomycota > Agaricomycetes > Hymenochaetales > Trichaptaceae > Trichaptum > Trichaptum fuscoviolaceum. Next base: position 2,369,074 of record CAJSYZ010000001.1, read on the forward strand.
ATCGGTATATGAGGAGAAGTCTTGTGCAAGATGGAAAGTTAGAGAATTAGGGCGCTCAGCAGTGTTGGAACCATCGCGGTATGAGATGGCACCCCAAAGACACGCCGCGATGGAGAAGAGGCAGACAGCGGAGTAGGCAAGAGGCGGCATCGTGTTCGTGTATTAGGGATGCATCTGATAGTTGTTGGAGAAGAACAACCCCTTCAAAGATGATGAAGGGGACTGCGATCTGTCAAGATTGTGGGGGTTGTCTAGCAGGAGGTTCGGTACGAGGAGGAGCTGGATAAGGTAGTATAAGCGCACGTGCCAGGGAGTTAATTATATGTATTGCTTGAATTGCCTTGCCTCCTGCACACACAGGTCTGCGAATGGCCCCTATGCCATCGCAGGCTCGGTCCACCATGACCTACTTCTTCTAACTGTAATCTCTGAGTGTACTCATAACCACTTGTACTTTGACGACAGCGACGCCCCCATGACATTTATTGACGACTGACGACTTCTCGCGATAGTACTCGAAGACCCACATCATGCACTCCCCCTATCCTATAAGGCTGGACACCCCACCCCCACAATCTCATTTTCGCAGACCTTGGTCACCGCAGGAATTAGAACCTCTCGGTACCAGCAGGGCGCGCATAGAACGACAAGAAACGTCCGAATCTTATGAGGCTCTCGATCTTGCAGACTATGCTACGACTCTGCATCGAACGAACGTACAATCTTCGTTTCGTGAGCCTGGACCATACCCTCCATTTTCTTCTCCAGGGCAACAGTACCTAGAGTACCCTGCAACGCCGCCAAGGAGTTTCTCTTTCGCAAGCCGAGGCTCGTATCCGAGCCCACCATCGCTCGTCTCGGCCGGGAGCTCCTCTGCACAGACACACTCTCGGTCGACGCGCACGCATGCACCACAGCACAGGCCGTTCTCTCTTCCCGCGCCCACCCCTCGCTACCCATACACACCGTCAGGCTCTAATTCCGGACATTCCCACAACTATCCGCGTATATTTGAGGCGCAGTCTCCTGCTCTTCCTCACGAACCTCGAGCAGATCTATCTGCTTTTCCCGAGTGGTCGAGGGAGTGGTATGATAGACCTAAAACACAGATGCCGGGAGGCTTTGATCCCTACAATTCCTTCGACACATACGATGTGGATTATCCCTCTCAGTCGCACGATGGATTGTTGGGATTTCCTGCGAAGCAGCATTCAGTGACGAATGATTCTCACCGGAGTTTGCTACCTTGGTCTGGAGAAGACGACGCTTCTCATACACATGTCACATCTGAGATGAAGGAGGAACGGCTGCGAATGCTAGAGAAAGAATTTGGACATAATGGCATTGACTCTTCAGTCATCGACCAGGCGAAAGTCATAGGCAGCGTAGACGCCAAAGGCAATATTATCACTGACGGGCCTAAGAAACGGATCATTACGCGATATGTCCAATTTACCTTTGTCTTAGGGACCACCATTGCTTCACTATACTCTGCCTTAGTGGGTACCCTTCCGCTTATCCTCTACTCTTCATTGAATAGGTCGTTATATTTAGATCCTAAAGCCCGAAGGGACCCCTCCACCGAAAGGGACGATTCCAGCTTACCTCCTCTATGTGCTCTCCGTCATCTCACTTCTTGCAATTCTCTTCATCTTCGTGTTTGCGCCGTGCTGCTGCTCGGGACAGCGGAGACAGAAAATGGCGCAAGAAGGGCCCGCAGGTATGATGGTATTACCCATCCAAGGGCTACCCGGGACCGCGCCAAAGAAGGGGAGGAAGAAAGACAAAGGAAAGAAGGACAAACATGGCAACTCGGGCGAAGGCGTCCAAGTCAACCTAATAGTTGATCCTTCAGCTTTTGGTTTAGGCGGTCGTCGAGAAGAAGATGGTACGGAGCAAAAGGAAGACGGATCGGTTGGACAGCGACCGAAAGGAAAGAGGAAAGGGCTCTTTGAGGGCCTTGCGATGGAGCACCAGTGGAAGCTTGCGAGAAAACATCTGAAGAAGATTATGTTTTTCGACATTGCTATGTTCTTCCTTTGGGGTGCGGAGTTCATTGTGATATTGATGAGAAAACGATGTCCTGTGGGGGCATTCGCTGGTTGGTAAGGATGTCTTCATCATGGTGACTTCTACTAGCTTACATTTTGCGCAGGTGTGATGGCTATAATGTGGCCACTGCGCTGGCCGCCTTCATTGTGATAACCTATGGCTTAAGCATATTTTTCGATATTAAGGATATACATGCTAGTAGAGCCTCGCCTCGCACACGGACATGAAAGACGCGATCACTTACATCATCTCTCGTTTCATTTCTTTTTTGTTATCTCCGTCCAGGATACTCATCTGCACAATGGACTTTTGGATACCTTGCATGACATCACGACACTAACGACCTCTGCAACCATACTGTTTCAAATTCTGTTTTTTTGTTAATTGTTGTATATACTCGATGCATTGACTGATCTCACATGCCTTGCGGTCGGCTAATGCGATTGTGAAAGTGGAGAATTGGCGACCGAGGTGCGCCGATCATCAATGATCGACGTTTGTTTATGTTTGTTGATTGCGACCGAGGATCCTCAAAACGATGAGACCCACCATGCCTCCTATTTTTTCGCCTTGTTCATGGACGTCAATCATCTCGCCTTCGTTACCTGCGTTCCCGACGTCAACGAGAAGCTCAAGTGGCGGTCTGGCACTTGTCCTACTTGATATATAACCTTCATCTTCCCCATGCTTCCCGCAACACCGCAAATAATGTTGCCACCGGAAGTCTGGTTACAAGTCTTCTCAGAATTCGCCCATGTGCCAGGCGCATTCTCCCTCACAAATCACAGTGCTATAGAAGCGTTCTCTGAAGACTCAGAAGGGATCGTCGTGCACAAACTTCATTGCGAATCAATGAGCACGAAACTGGCATTAAGTCAAGTCTGCTGGCTATGGAGGAAGCTTGTCCTCCCATCTGTGTTCGAATACGTTCTCATCAGGAGCAGCGCACATGCCAAGGTCGTAGCAAAGGCTCTTCGGGAGTTCAAGAACATGCAGATGTCCTCGGAATTCTATGGCCTCTGGATCAATCGCATCGAAGTCTACTCGAGTGATCATTACTGGGATGACGAAGCCCAGATGGAAATTGTCAGCATTTTGAACAATTCACCTAACATAACCGTCTTCTCTGATCTTTTCTGTCCGGTTACTTCGAACTTCATGTGCCCGCAAATCATCAACAAGCTACAGGATTTATGTGAAGAGGGGAAACTCCGCAGGATCGAATGGTATACTGGGCCACCTGACTTGGCGACATGCCTACTTAGAGGGATGCCTTCTCTACAGGTATTTGTCTTAGGGAGGTCTAACATCATGCCCTTTTGTGCATCTATGACGTTACTCCCTTGTCTTCGGATATTCGTTGCGGGACCGCATGCCAGCCCTTCGGACCTATTAGATCTACACGCACCAAACTTGCAAAGCCTAATAATGCATACAAAAGCATTTCATACTGCGAGAGGTTTCCGTCCAGTTACTATTTCTTTTTCTACTCTGCACCGTCTGCGCCTTCGGTATAAAGACTACGACAATGCTCATGACTATCTCTGCGAACTTCGGACACTGGATATCCTCAATTTTGACTTTGGGAGAGCGCTGGATTTCAAGAAACTTTCTCGCTTCAAGCACACGAATCTGAAGAGGATAAACATCATTAAGTTTCCCCTATTTCACCGATCATTGGCATGGCATATTCGTTACGGTGACTGGTCTGTCCTGTGCGACTTCATGAACTCGCTTTTTGATCCTCGCTACCTTCCGTCTTTGACAACAATCGGCTTTCTCATTCCTAAAAGTTATTTTAGCCATGGCCCGTTCATGACGAATCTGAAGAAGAAGCCGGATGGTTACGAGGAGTTCTGGAGGCCCTGGATGAAAGAATGTAAAGCGAGGGGTGTTAAGTTGGAGGCGTCTCTAGGTTCGGAAGACCATTGCTTGGGATTATGGCAACCTTTCCAAGTTAACTTGCTTCCTCGCGCCTCTAAATAGCTGTACTATAGCAGATAGACGAGGGAAACCTCATGTGATTCAACGGAAGAATGGATGGGGGCGAACCTGAGTATATGCGCTCTTGTTATGGACGGCAAGTTCCGGATAGTATTCACGGGCGATGATGCCACTCCCCAAAGCGTTGCATGCGCAGGCAGTCGGAAGCGTATGGGCTCCTACTGAGATGGCTTCATCATATGTACACTACAGCTCCTGCAAACACAACATAAATGGTCCCGCTACCAACTGGGCTCGCTCGTTCCATCCTCATCCTTCATCTAGCTGGTCTCAACGACGCACACAAGTTCGCGGATGCGATAAAGTTGGCGACCGAGCAGACGTCCGAGCGCCTCTTGATCATTCTGTTCTGCGACGTTATCAATGAGGACAGACATCTCAATCATTCGGCTTCGTGGGATGAGGTACAAGGCCTGCTGACGTTCGTGTACGTTGAGGCTACTCGGGTCGCGCAAGATGCGGACCGTATACTCATGGACGTGAGCGTTCTACTCAGAGGTCTTGAAAAGGAGGTCAATATTCGTGAAGAAGATGGATGGCAGCATGTATTCGCACTCAAAGAAGGTGTGCTCTTTCTCTCATGTGCATCATATCGCATCAGCTCACAGGTGTGGATAGACCTATCTGAATATCCGCTCGCAAGTTGGGTGACTAGCATTCCTGCTACCACTCTACCCGTGACTACGCATGCTCTCATAGAAGCGGGCACTTCGGAAAATCCAACTAGGGAGGAAGCTACGCCCTCTAAGCCTTCGACCTATCCGGTTGTCGCTCTCGGTGGCACGTTCGACCACTTGCACTCAGGTCACAAGATATTGCTGAGTATGTCGGCCTGGATTGCGCACGAGAAAGTGATAATTGGAGTGACTGGTAAGCCTCAGAAACCTCTTCGGAGTGCATCACAAGAGGAAGATGTACTGACAATGGATACAGATGACAAGCTGCTGCAGAAGAAAGCAAATAGACATGTCCTCGAGCCGCTAGACGTTCGGATAGAGCATGTCCGGAGGTTCCTGGACTTTTTCAAACCTGGTCTTGTGTATGACGCAGTCCCTATTGATGATGTATATGGACCAACGGCTGTAGACCCGAACATCCAAGCGCTTGTTGTGAGCAAGGAAACCTTAGGTGGTGCCTCGGCTAGTAAGTCCACATCATTTATATTAGGGCAAAACATGTACTAAAGATTTACGCGATCCTCTCTGCCTTTTTGTCATGAAAAGTCGCCCAGCATCGCAAGGAGCACGATCTACCCGCGCTTGACTGCTTCGTCATCGACGTTATCTCTATGACCGTAGCGAACCTTGAGTTCGAGAACCTGGACCTCCTCCGGAGCGCGAAGTTGAGTAGCACATATATCCGTGAGTGGATAGTGCAGAAGCGGAAGGAACGTGGAGAAGAATAGAATCTGTAGTATGTCGTTCTTCTCGTTTCTCTGTTTGCAAATTGATTTACTGAGCTGATCGAGTTTTAGGTCAAAGCATTTGTACAATGACCCTTGCTAATAATGGATTGAATTAGCTTCCCTTGCCTTTGTGTCGGTGCGCTGATGAGGATCAAGATACACCAGTAAGTAGTTGAATACTGAACATCTACTATCGCAGTGCGGACATCTCGGGAATGCACCTCCTCAAAGCCGGTGATGTATGTATTTCCCCCCTTCTCTGTGCCCTCACCTCTTCTATACAAGTAAGCTGAAACAGAATATGTTGATGTGAACCTAGATATGAAGTCATCAGTCATCCTATATCCTGTCTAATTGCGGCGACGCGTAAACAGAGTATGAAGAGATACTAAAGTTGCGAATCGATAAGACAACAACAAGGCACTTGAGACTCAGGCAATATACGCCACTGATATAAGCCGAACGGGCGCGTGTTAGAAACGTCTCTATATAGTTCATCCTTTTATAGTACGGGATTCCTCAACTAACCTCCTTCCGTTCGATGATCAGATAAACTGACTGCTATACTTCACAGTATCTGACATCGACTACGTATACGGGGCCGTGCCTCGATGTAAGGACCCTCTAAGCGCAATACAAGACTCACATCATCAGATGTGCGCAAGGATATCCGGAGCATGGCCTTCACCGAGGCTTGGTGTCAATCTCTTATTCTACGGTAACAGGACGTCCATCTTGGCTCGCTCATACGAGGCTTAGAGCAGAACGTGTATCTCCTTTCTCCCCAACTGCGGGCCCTCTTTTCGCATAATCACGATTTAAGGCGGCAAGGCCCGCGCGGAGGCCTGAGCACTGGTATCCACTCTGGCGCCTCGTCACGCTATCGGTAGTCATTAGCGCAACGCATGTACGGTTGTACGATGTCCGCAGTCCTGTGGGCCGTGGCGCGGCCTATGCGTACTATCGGCTTGGGAAAACGGAGGTGCATCGTGCTTTGCGAGCAATGCGACTCGGACTTTCTAGCGCTGATGCTGGGGCCTCTGCGTCCTTATATGTCTACATGATGCTTTATGTGCGATCGCGGAGACCCGTCTACCGGTTTGTTCAATTCTGTGACTGATGGACGGTGGGCGCTCTTTGATCGCTGTGAGGGGGGGGGAGGCATATGAATTGGCAAGCAGGAAATAGACGGGGAAATACACTTTAAGCTAACTTCCCGAGCCTGGGGCTGCTTCTGAGCTTCGTGACTTATTTGCCGAGTACCGCAGCACATTTGCAATACGAATATGTACGTTGGCCGTCTGACGTATCACAGGCAGGGTGTTTGCGCCACAGGACACGATCTGGCTTCCCTTCCAGCCTTCCGTCCCCGCACAACATGCTATGTCTTCCTTTCTTTGGACCAGGCTCGCCCCTGTTTCGAATGTGGATGGTAAGGTCTTCGCACAGGACGTGATCGAAGGCTCGAGGACGTGGAGCTTCGTCGCTTGCTATTTCCTGAAGAGCTTGCACGCCCTCGTGGTTGGAAGAGCGTTTATATTCAACACGGCCTCTTGATTGGGGCGCATTGCATTACACTTTACTGTGTTCAATGTCCCGCGGAATGCACGAGACCTGCCGCACTTGTCATAGGATCAGGGTCAGGTTTGGGACTTGAAAGGTCTGGTACTTCACTGAGAAGTCCTTATGTGATCTAGCATTCATTCATGGGATCTTATTAAAGCAGGCGCACCATCTGTTTGCGACCATTCGCTATACTACTCGTCAGTAAGATCTGATCACATCGTAATAGATGACTGACAAGAGAATAGATGATAAGAATTCTGTGGACGGAATGGAGGTACTCTGATCTTGAGTTCATCGTGTCATTGACTCTTGGCCGAAATTGAATATAACGTAGGCACGCCCACGCATGATATGGACTCAGACTGTCATTGTGCGTTTAGTATGTACCTCAACACAGAACAAACACAGATAGAATGAATGTAAGATCTGCGAGAGCATGTTCATTGGTTAACAATTGGCAGTGCACCGACGTGCGATTGGATGAGAGGAAGTGCCCTCCATTCTGTCTGTTCACCACTTGTGAAGTCTAAATGACGCATATTGCAGCTTGAGCTCTGGCTGCGGGACGATATCGGCTGCAAGGTGCCTTCGAAGATGGCTGAATGGTTGCACGGTTTGGCGACGGCCTGAGCGTTTGCAATGAGTTGCAAGGCTCTTTACTTTGCTGGATTGGATACGTGCATAGGCCTCGGGATTGTTGTCTGGTGTGGATGGGCCACGGTGACGGCCGGAGCGTGCGTTCGGCTTCGGTGCTTCTCCTTATCGCTCAGGCTGCGTTCAGACTTGCAAAAGCTTGCAGCTCTTTGCGCGAGCACGGATCGGGATTCGGGACTTCATATGCAGGGCCAAACCACCGGGACGGTCGACGCCGATCCGGACGATCATAGGATAAAACTCTTTTATTTCGTATTCGTCGATCTTATGCGGAAGTCGACTGCGCATAGTTATGGTCTAATAAAGGGCTTTTTGAAAGCCGCCTTTGGTGCTGGTTGGCCTTCCGAAGTTGTGAATGGCCTTCCGGGGTCGGAAATAGATGCATCATTGAGTCCTATCTGTTGTGTACACTGTCCACGGATGGGGATCCGGAGTATTCGAGTGTGCTCTATGAAATTGATGGGAGTGGATTGACGAGCAAGCGCTGTCCGGATGAGTGGGTCAATGGGCTTTCGGTGCCATTTATCGTTCATGCACATGTCAGAAAACACCCATATGTTCTTGGTTCGGAAGGATCGAACGGGGGTTTCTCCAGCTTGCATGCTTTGCTTACGGAAATCACGAGATACAGCTTCTGGCTGTGTTGCTCGGGAGCGACGACCAATATGCATCTCGGGCTATGTCGTGCACTCGGACGCTCCGGATGCGTCGGGACGTCCGGTCACCCGTATCGTCATCGATGATCAGCGTCGCGTTCGTACTCATATGCATAGTTTTCTAGACGTTCACCCGAGCATAACAAGTCCATTCGGAGCTTTGCTTGACCCTGGTTGCTCGAATTGACCGGGACCTTGGTTGACTTTTAGACAAATATTTGTTTTCTTTCTCATGTTGATGCGGCTCTTGGCGGACACTGTATCGCTGGGTTTGTTTCAAGAGCGCTTAACGAGGTTGCGAAATGAGAGGGCTTATGTAGCTAGGACACGTATGTATGTGTATACATGTATATGAAGCGCAGTATCCAAGAACTTCAATTTGAAGTGTTTCGTTTCAGATCGGTTTGGGATTTACTGGTGTTCGTTCATCCGTTCGTTTGCGACGAGAGCGGGCCCGGACGCCGCTCGGAAGCTGGGGTATGATTGATTGACGTCGAGCGAAATATACCGCTTTTGCGGGGTACATGCTTCTGCTGTGTTTTAGCGAGCCTTGGGGACGAATTGGTCGTTTTTAACGTACTGCATCGAAGACAGGGAGGATCCGCCACAGGGTGTAGAGATGTGTGTATGTTTTCGCAGGGAGATTGCAATTCAATACCAGTGGGCTTGATTTCCGACTCCGCGACTATCTGCTATGATAAAGCTCATATATTTGTAGTACTGTAGTGCGACTCCGGAGCTAGTCGAGATCGAGTTAACACTGAGGTTAACTTCCATAATCCTTCAATTCATGTCATGGGCACGAATGGGTCCCAGCTTGTACATACATAGCTCGGACGCCACGGGCGCTAGTAGTACATATGCCGATGCATTTATCAGCGAAAATTGCAATACACTTAGTCTTGGTCTCCCACCGGTATGTATGCATTCGCTAGATTACTCCTATTTCCGACTGCGACTGCGATTGCTTTGATGAAATGAAGTCGTATTTACCCAGCACGGGCGATCCTGGGCGCCTCTCCAAGCTTGTTCGGCTGCGACTGAATGCGGGGTCACGGTTTGCTAGTAGTGTGGACGCCATTGGCAGTGTTGGCAGATGGATATATGCGCTGGCCCGGGCCCCACTGGGCGAAAGCGGGTGCACTTGAGTTGTATCGAGATAGAGTTGGGCGAGCAGCCGGTTGACAGACGGCAATCATGAAAAGAAGAGGGACTGGGAAACAGCGCAAGAGAAGCATACACCTTAATATTTGTTGCTGATCTTCTTCTGCACATTCTGTTTTTCTGAATGCGATGCATACGTTCAGGTACACGATTGTGCGTACTCTGTATGTTTTGCCGCAGTGCGCGCGTTCACTAATGAGCTCCTTCCTCATTCGGCGCACGCGTTCGAGGGCTCGCGGTGGCCCTGGGAAGCCTCCGCCGATGCTGGAGAGGACATATGCGCACACTTGTCGTGGACGTAAAGATGACATTTGTGCTGGGCGCCAGAAACCGACTGGACGACGAGCAGGAGAAATCAGGATTGGGCCGGACCGATGAGGAATGATATCAGTTGCACTCTATCCTGTCACATTTTCACATTCCCATTCCCATCTTTCCCTCCTTTTACTTATATTCCCTCAGTTCGCCTTTTTTCTCCTCCCTCACCCCCTCCCTGTCCTCCGCGTCCTCCTCGCCTCCCTCGTCGTCGTCCCCACCGTCGTCGACGCCCGCCACGCCCCCATCCTCATCGCCCCCGTCCTCCTTCCCTGCCCCAGGCTGTCCGCGGCATCTCCGGCGTTAGGCCTGGACTGATTCGCATCTCGCAGCCTCTGCTACCATAGCTCCCGCCACTGCGCCGTAACACCCGTTTACGCGGACGCAATCAGTGACGAACTGCGCCCAGGACCCAGGACCAGCGATGCCCTCGCTCAGACGCACAGTCTCCTCGCCCATGGTGCGCGCGAGCCCGTACCCGTCGCTCTCTGCGGGCGCACCTGCCCCAGGCGCAGGCATGACGGCCGCGACGCGCATACGCCGCGCGTGCTCGGGTTCGGAGCCCAACAGCGCCCGCCGCTCGCGCACCGTCCTCGCCGACATCGAGTGGTGGCGCGTTCTCGACGGGCAGCATGCGGAAGACAGCGAGAACGGAGTGAATGGCGCGGATGCCGATCAGGATCAGGACCAAGACCAGGACCGCCAGATCGACACTGACGCTGCGGCGAGTGGTCCTACCTCGACGTTTGATGCAATGCACGCTTCGGAGTGGGATGCGACGGACATGGATGTCGCTTTGGGCGAGCCAGGGGTCAGTGCTTCGTCCATACATCCTGACTGTCTAAAGTATATTCACTAATCATGCTCTTGCTTTGATGACATATTCCTTTCTTGCATCACCACGTCTTGTGTGCCTTGCGCGTTTCACAACAAATATTGCCGTAATTCCAAAAAAAACACGCATATAGGCACTCTCAATTACGACCCCCTTCGCCGCACTTTCGATATCGTCGATGCTGCCTACGACACCGCCCAGGAGACGCACTGGGATGCATCGCGAAGCGTCAGACGCGTCCGACGTGTCGTCCAGCGAGTCGACGCCCGAACCTTCGCCGAGTAGCGCGTCTTTCGCAGATGCGCTCGCGTCCATGGCTTCCGTGGAATGCGCGTTTGATTTAGGTTTCGACATGGGCTTCCCTACGTCCACGGCCAGCGCCGGCGGCAACAGACATAGTCGTGTGGAGTTGTTTTCATCCGCGTTTCTACCAGACGGTCCTGACGCTGGAAGGCGGCCGAGCTCGCTTGGTGCGGCGTTCATGCTGCGCTCAGTGTCCTTCAATGGATTCGAGGCCCCTCGTGAACACGTCGATGGTCGGTTCGGCGACGTCGTCTTCTTATGATGGATTCTACCCCATCCGCGACGAGAAGGAACGACTCGCTAAAATGACACACCTCTTCCTCGTACACACATCCCCTTCCAGTTCATGCAAATAGCTTTCAAACACGGCATCCCGCACCATCATCATTGCATTTACACTCATCATCAACCCACACCGCGCAACGCAAATCACCCGCATCGCATTCGCATCTATCCATTGTTACTCTCCGCATCCATTTTATGACGATCACCGACGACGTTCCTGCGCGTCGGATTCACGTCCTCACCCTCTGCTAACGACCTGGTCATGCACAAAACTCCGACGTTGAACACAGTCCGACATCCCGATCCCATACTAGCGTGTGCTATTGATCTTGACCTGGGTTTCTCAGCTTTGGAACCTGCAGTATGCTTGAGATGGTGTGCATTGCGCCTGTCTCGAAGCTATCCCACACAAACAAGAACATTTGCACATCTCCACCCTCTTGCTCTATTTCTATTTCTCTGACATCTCTTGCTTCCTCTCTTGCTTCTCTTGGACTGACGACCACCCCACAAATCCGCTTTTTTGCTGTTGCTCTTCATCTCGCTTGCACATATTTTTTCCGCACAGAAAGGGCAACCTGGATTTGTTCACGCCAATGCCATCACGCTTTTACTTCATGTCTATACTTCACGTTGGTTCACGTATATTTTCTTTTGACGACCTCATAGCTTTTTCTGGCCTTTTTTTTATTCCTTTGTTAATCATTTCTATTGTCCATCTCGCTGTCGACATATCTTTTCAGATCTAAAATTCCTTTCCACTTTTTTTGCTTTTTGTTCTTCCCTTCCTCTCTTCTTTCTTTAACCTTGTCTGAAGAAGCAACTGTAATGATAGATATGCACGCGATCGTCCTTCCTGAACCCTCTATCGCATCTCTTGTCCTGCCCCCTTTCCAACTCTGTGTGCACGAATAACCCATCGCAAACGATCTTCGAGCTGCTAAAATGTTTGCTGGGACTTTGTGCTGCACTCCGTGTAACGACCCTTCATGACGATTTACGAACCCCCTTATTTATTACTCTCTTGCCTCCTCAAAATCGCTCTGAATGTTGTCTGCTTTCTCTTCTTACCCCATCCCCCTCACCTTCATCGTTGGCTCGAAACCCACAACGTATCCCGCTTTCAACTTCATTGTGTTCGTTCCACTTTCCCCTTCTTTCGGCGGTATACGGTAGAAGAATTTATAAATGACAATTTTAGTTCCCTTTAACATTTGATTATGTGCTGGCTGCAATGTACGTTAGTGCGTTTCTTTACAGTACATACATATTAGACTTGTTGTGTTTTCTTCCTTTCCGATTTCAATGAACATATCATGGACAGACTCTGCAGCGAAAAGTGTGAAAAATCTAGTTTGGTTTGAGATCTGCAAAGTGTCAATGTTACTTTGTGATCTTTGTTAGGAAATTTTGCGTGCTTACTGGATACAAGAACATGGGATCGGAAAGCGTAAACAAGGGGAGGTCGATGACGACAACGAGAAAAGAAAATAGAGGAGGAGGGGAGGAAGGGGGTGCTATTACTACTACACGTAGAAAGCTGAGAGCCTAAAAATATAACACGAACCAAAAGAAAGGACGGACGGACAAAGATGCGGTTGAGAGTAATAAAGCATGCATGCATGCTTGTCACCGGTTAAAGCCCATTATCGTCTTAGGACCTCCGACGCGGCTGAACGGCGACTCTTGGAGAGGACCGTACCGGAGGTCGAGCGCGGGCGGTGGTCCTCCCCTACCTGCGCCTGGAGGGGGCCCGGCGTGCGGGTGGTAGTGCTGCTGTTGGTGCTGTTGCGGATGTTGCGGATGCTGGCCCTGTGGAGGCGGGCCGCCCCGAGGGGGCTGCGCTTGTCGTGCCTTCCACGCAGATCGGATGGCGTTGGATCGCGCAAGGAGCTAGATTGAGAATACGAGGAAGAAACGGTCAATCTCTGAGATGAAGATTCGAGTAAAACTTGGGGGTGCTCAGACGGGATTGAGTTTTCATAGAAGGAATGCAGGAGAATGGGTGTAAAAGTGATGATTTACGCACGTCTTCTTTCTCCACGCCGTCGATGATCGACTGGATAATGTTCTCAACGACGGTCTTGAAATTGCCATTTGGCTTGTCGTCGCGGAAGCGCATCATCCGCCAGCGCTCATGCGAAGTCTCCCAGTAGACTTCGACAATCCGATCTTCGACCTGCTCACCTGACGCCTTTAACCTGCAAACAGAATAGAAGCCAGAAGTAGAGCGCGTTCGTTAGCGAGAAATAACTATAGTACGAAAAAGCCAAGGGAACAAAAGGGAATACGCACTGTTCCCATTCCTCGTCGTCCATGTAGAGTTCGTCAAACGGCTCGTAGACATCGTTGCCGCCAGTATACACAAGCAGGGCGAAGATGGGCTTCGCGCAGAAGTCGGGCTTGGAGGGGTTCTGTGGGTCTGGCGGGAAGCGCAACATGAGCTTGAAGTCGATCGTGTTTTCTGAAGGTGGCTTCCACTTTAGGCTGTCAGAGAGAATGGGGAGAGACGTTCGCGTCAGTTATGCGATGCGAAGGACCGACGAAAAGAGCGCAGATTGGAGGATATCAAGGGATAACGTACATCTTGGGGTCGGTACCAACTACGTACGGCGATTGAAGGGGAGTGTATATCAGCCCGTCGTTGCCGTGCTGCAGCTTGGGGATGTCTTCGTTAAAAACTTTCTCGACACCATATGAGAGGTTCATAGGCTTGACTTTGATACTGGCAGAATGCAATAACGTGAATATAGCGGCAGAAGAGAGATGAAAGAACACATGCGCACTCAAAAGGCAGGCTTTCCACCATGCGAGGATGGTCTTGCAGCATTTTCTTAAATGGCTTGTAGAACCATTCTTGAAGCCTCTACATGGTCGATGTACATGTTAGATATGACGGCGAGAGAGATCAGAGACAGGTTGCACACCCCATAGCGTTTGTCGAGTGTTCGTGACATTATATTATTTCCATCTATGAACGGACAATCAAAGGCGAGAAAGCGTAGCGTTTCCTGAATAAACCAATGAGCAATAGCTGGCATACGACAGTACTATTCTTTCATAGCTGTACATACCTGTCCAGTTCGTGGGTCTGCGTCTAATACAAGCTCTCCGTCCACGATAGTATCTCGTAGGGGGAAAGTTGGTTGTTCATGATGAGGGAAGAAGAACCCGGTAAGAGTGCGAAAGCTATTGTGTCGGTCAATCTGTTTGGATTACGATGAGAAGAAGTTAGTTCAGCGAGCAGTTTCCGGAGAGGAATGGGTTGAGCATTCACCAAGTAAACATGCTGTGTGGCGGCGTCTACGGTCTGTATGTAGAGCAGAACACGAACGCCATCGGATTTCTCGCACACCCAGTAGCTGAGCAGTTACGAATCAGTTATGAGTCCAGCGGATGACACAAGTTCATTACTCTTCGTGTTCGAGCCTGTCGAGGTCCCTTTGAGCAAAGCTGACGGGTTGGCTACCGGGAAACCTATAGAGCACCGTTCAGATGCTTATCCTTAGTAGAACAAAGATTTCACGTTTACTTAGTATTATTCGCTTGACAATGCTTTGCTACAGTACGTCGAAGGCCGTCGAGATAGGGTTGCAATACAATTTCGCCTGGGATGTCAGGGATGTTAGGAGTATGAGGCATGAGCAACTGTGGCCATCGAGCTTATTTCCAGTGAGGTAACAAAAGGCTGCGGTGCCAGTGGCAGTGGAAATTGAATAGTCTGAATCATGCTTACGTGAACAAGATAAAACTTTCATCAATCAATGACAACGTTGTAACAGGTCGTTGAAGATAAAGGAGAAGCATGGTTTACGAAGCACTCTAGTAGCACAGTTCGTTTGTATCGATTTTACAAATAACAGACAGAACGAAAGCAAGGAAAAAGTAAAGGTACCGTCATCGAGGGGTGTATGTATGTGCTTGCTTAACGATCCTCAGCCCATTCCTATCAGAGTGCTAGTTAGATCTGATCAGTATAAGATAAAGCAAGAGCGCTCACGTTCTCCTTCTTGATTTGCGCCTTTATGATAATAAAGATTAGAGAATGTTAAGATGAGTTATAAGAAAATTGCGTTACCTCCTCCTCAGGAGTAAAGTCGTTAACAATGTTGAAGAGCTTGCGGATTTCCTCTGGAGTCTTTCCCTTGATCATGTTCGCCACAGTCTTGCATCCCACATCACTAAGAGGTGTTACTTAGTATCCGCTTACATATATGAGCCTCTTTGCACTAACAGTAAGGACTTGATGTCCAGGTAATTAGCCGCGAGGATGATCTCGAACAGCATCTCTTGGTCCACAGTAATGAACTTCTGGTCCCACTCGCTGATGTCAGTAGTCCGCTTGCGTGACTCCTCTGCGCTAGAGTCGTCGGTAGGCGGAAGAGGGTCGCTACGGTGGTGCTCGCAGTATTCAAGAACCTACGATGCGCAGCAATCGAGTTAGATGTCCATAGTAGCTTAAGTGGCCAATATGCGCGTCAAGTCGTGTCAATCCTCACCTTTTTTAGCACACTAGATGAGACATTCGGTAAGGGGATTGCTTGATCGCTCTCGCCAACGTCTGAGGAGTGAAAGACGCGTTGTCAGTAAAGCGGCTCGGAATGCCAAGATCTCGTCTTCCGCTTGATGACACTTGCCTTCAAGCATGTTCTTGATTAAAACACTGCGCTCAGCAACGTCTTTGTCGACGACGAACTGCTCATTGTCGGAAGTGACAAGAAGGACCATGTTTGAATCGATAAAGGAAAGACAGAGGCTGTGGCGGTAGGAAAGAGGGCGGAATGAGGAGCACCTCCCGAGCTCAGCGTGCCCTATAAAATAGGGAAACTGCTTATCTAATCCGGTACCGCTTCAAGTTGTAGCCTTTGTGAATCACTTCAAGTCAAGTTGCAACCACAAGAAGGAACATTCTCGCCTTGTGTGGCGATCGACATCAACGCTTCGTCCACTGCAAATTTAAGTGGCGAACAAAACACTAGGCTGTGCTGGTCGACCTCCTAGAATATGGCTTTTCTCTCTGCGTTGAAATTCACTTCCTTCCGGAGCGTGTACAATCCATTTTCTGCGACAGGTATACTCTACATCTAATATATCTACCATACTCGAGTCTCAACTAGAATCGCCATCACCCAGGTCTTGGCTCGGTGCGGACAGCAACAAAGCGTGCCGGAGGCACAGTCCGCAACCACGGACATTCTCCAGGGAAGCGTCTTGGTGTAAAGAAATTCTCTGGTTCGTGGTTTCTGTGGATTCTTGCCCGCATATCAGATCTGAACGTTGTGCTTTATTGTAGATGAATATGTTATTCCAGGAAATATTATTGTTCGACAGCGTGGTACACAGTTCCACCCAGGGCAACACGTACGAGTATTCAGTCCACACTTTTCGCCAAACCATTGACCTTTCTCTCCTTTGTTCAGGTTGGAATGGGCCGCGATCACACTATATTTGCACTCGTCCCGGGATATGTGCGCTTCTACTCGAAGAAATGGATGAATGGCGAGCGTCGGTATGTGGGCCTTGTCCTAAACCGTGGCGAGAAGCTACCACGCGACGAAGCCTCCCTTGGACGAAGTCGTTACTTTGGTCTCGTAGATCTTAATGCCTCCAGCACGCCGCAACCGCAAACCGCTATGTGAATACCTGCCTCATGTGCATCTGGTTTTCAGCTTTGGACTCCAACGCTGCGATGTGCTTCGTTGATTTATCCTATACAGGAAGCTATTCCCCGATCGGTTATTACTGAGAGGAAAGCGGAAAGACTGCTGTCTCCGACTTGCCTCCCGCATATTGGCAATTGATTTGCTTCCGATTGTACACGTAAAAGTAATACATATAATGCAGTATAAAGATAATCAAAAGCCCGTAAACTCCTCATCAAATGCCTGACTGTCCATGGCCCCTTTCTTCACCTTTTTCGCCATCCGCTCTTCGCGTGCTAGCTCATCCCAGTCATCATCGGGATCGTCACCCTCATTCAGGCTGCTCTTTTTGCCAGTTGCTAACCCCTGCGCATCGCTATTTTGTGTTTTCAACCAAGCTTTCTTCTTTTCTTTTTTCTCTTTCCGTTTCTCCTTTTCTGACTTTCTTTCGACGTTTCGACTCCAGGCCGCATTCCTCTCCTTCAGTTCTTCATGTTTCCTTTTATTCACATCACGCTTCTTCTGCGCTTCTGGCATAGACTCTGCTGCGAAAGATGTCTGCCTCTGTGCTTCACGTGCTTTGTCGGCGTAAGCAAAAGTTGACCACTGCTTACAACCATCAGCGTACATTTTTGAAAGAAGGAAAGATTACACACATCTACATTTGCATTCTCCCATCCCTCTATTGATTTACCCTTCAGCTCAGGCATCTTCGGTAGCTTTAGCAAACCAAAGGATTTCGCAGTGCCGACTAAATCAAGGTTCTGTAGTCGGAAAATATACGATGCCTCGTGCTTCGAGTACGCTCGGACGAAGGAAACAAGCGCCTTCACGCCCTGCTCATATATTATGAATGTGATACGCAGTAGGTGTTATATGGGATGCGAACCTTATCGTGGAGATCCCGATCCTTGCAAACCACTGTTCTCATCTTGTCTAACAGAACATTGACTTCTGGGTCTTCAGTCTCTGGATTTATGTCTTTTGCTGTTAAGCCTTCTCCCTGAAACTTCTCTCGCTCTTTCATTGGGATTTTCCGAATTGCCATGAAATCTTGAATAATAGACATGAGCCCCGGCTTTGTGACGGGTGGAAAGGGAGAAGGAATCGTACCGACATAGTCTACTTCCTTCTCTGTCAGCATAAGCCAGGCCCTTCCGTCTCTGCCAGCTCTTGCAGTTCTGCCACATCGATGACTGAACTGTTTAGGGTCCACGGGAGGGTCGAACTGGATCACGCAGTCAACGTCTGGTAGATCAAGTCCTCTGGCCGCTACGTCTGTGCACAGCAAGATTGATGATGAATGAGGTGTTGAGGGATGCGATGTGAATGATGAAAGAGCAAGGGTCCGTTTCGCAGGGGGGATATGACCATGAAGAGAAAAGAAGGATACGGAAGGGATTAGAAAGGGAAGAATCTAAATAATGCATTAGAATTGAAATTTGCGCCGAGGACAGAGACACAGCCTACTCGATAAAAGTAGTCAACGCAAGCACATGTTGCAAAGTAGACGATGAAACGAGAAGAACCGGACTGGGTTGACTCATGCCTAATGATGCGTAGGAGTTGTACCATCTTTTCGGACGATCGACATGATATAAAGTAGTTCTGCAGGCTTTACAAGGAGACACAAAATCAACCTCATCGACACTGAGAAGAATGACAGTAAAGTTTACCTGGCCGGAACACGTCTCTCTTCAACTTTTTCTTTCGTGACTTTCCCGTCCCTAGTCTTCTTTGCCTCTACCTTCACGACAACACGAACGGGATTTCGAAGCCCAACGCGTACCAATTCTGTTAAAGCGTCTGTCATAGTTGCGCTAAATAGACCAGTCCGCCGCTGCTTTGGCAATGCTGATAAAATTCGAGTAAGACACTGGGTAAACCCGAGGTCCAACAGCCTTGAACGCATTTCAGTAAAAAAACACGAAGAAGAAGCGGAAATGTCTTACCTATCAGCCTCGTCCATCACCAAGACTTCCATCTCCTTCACAGAAACAGCATCCCGGCCTTTTCCCAGCAGAAACTCTTCGACACGTCCAGGCGTGCCAATTACAATGTCGGCTCCGGTTTCCATGAACCGTCTGATATCCTGCGCAGGTGAAGATTCCGACGAGGAAACAAGCAAGAGGGGAGGGGGAAGCTGATCCTCATCTAGGGGAGAGTCTTCTGTGAAAGAGCTTTCGTTCTGAGAAGAAAAATCATCAGAGATCCTTGAAGCGCGGCAACATCAGTCTCACTCTCGGTTGTGATTTCAAGAACGTCTCGAATACCGAGTGTATTTGAGTAGCCAATTCTCTTCATCAGCAGGAGTCAGCCAAGACGGCTAGTCGGGTGCGGAGACAATACGCACCGTGTCGGACTAATAACTAACGCACCGATTTCAGACTTTCTCAACTTCTTCTCCCTTCGTATCAACCTCTCAATAATCGGAATAACGAAGCTCAGAGTTTTTCCGCTCCCTGTCACGGCTTCTACAACTACGTCCTTGTGCCGCATGAAAAGGGGGATAGTTGATGCTTGTACAGGCGTCATTTGAGTGAAGCCGAGAGAACTTATCACATCGAGACTAAGAGAAGATCAGTGCATTTCTGCGATCTGTTCGAAACGGGCTGAAGCTTACATCCATGGTGTTAGTTGCGTTGGTAGTGAAGACCATACTCCGGCTAGAGCATTATTATTCGACATCTTGAGTCTTGAGATGAAATGGGAGAAGATGTGACAGAAATAAACTGGTAGTGGTAAGAAACTGCATCCAAAAATAGATGAATTCTGTCGGTTTTACTATTTCTGTAACACATCTTCCTCGGTTACCATTATGACCACAGAACATGGGTCCCAGACTCAACCGTTCTCTCACAGACTACTACCATTACCATGCTCCTTCCTTGTGGCTTAAAGATCAATATCACTCCTGTAAAGCCTGAAGGTACTTTAAAAGCCTTACAAATACTCTGACTAAAGCATAGTAACATTCATCGTTTTAGACATACCACCTGAGGATAAGATAATTCAGGCTGGGCGGGAGCTCATTGAAGATACGAATAGCTGGAAACACACAAAGGATTATGCCAAAGGTACTGTTAAAGGCCTAGTCCGTCCTAAGGACTCGGATGACGAGGAACCTTGGTTCGGTCGTGCCAGTGTGCACACCGCTGAGGAAGCTTCATTCGACGAGTTCTGGTTCGGATTGGGCACGAACAAAGTCGAGCATGAGAGCAAGTGAGCTTCTATCAATAACTTCTATCCGATAGAAACATTGCTAAAATGTCTTTCAGATTCGTTCATACAATAGACAAGACTGCGCTTCTCAAGCGTCTCTCGGACAACGCGTCAATCTGGAATTTACACTACAAGTTCAATCCGCCCATTTCGAATCGGACATTCACTGTGCTCCAGGTCACGCATCTTGATACCTCTGGGCCAAAGAAATCGGGGTACTACTCATGCTTCTGAACTCTAGCAGACTAAATTGACTTGAGACTACAGAATCATCGTATCAATACCTATCGACGTCTCAACAGACGCCGAATTGTCCAAGGCTGAGCTACGAGGAACGCGAGGTCGGTATTGTGCAGTCGAGAGGCTCCTCGAACTTGACGATGGGAAGACAGAATGGAGGTTTGTGCTCCAAATTCAGTTACACTCAAGATTGGTATCTCTAATGTTGTTGCGACAAGAATGGCCACATCAAACACACCAGGTGGAAGCATACCTGCATTCTTAGTCCACGCCAGTGTGCCAGGGCAGATATCCAACGACGTTCCGCTTTTCCTCAAATGGCTAAAGTCGGATAGAGAATACTTCAAGAAGGGCGCTGCGAAGGGCGGTGAACCGGATCCAACTCCTACTTCTGTACCAGCTGAGCATCCAACGGAAGAGACCTCGATACCTGCACCTGTGACTCAACCTCGTCAGACCTTTGAATGAGCAGTAGTCTGGACTATGTTTTCGTCGCGTCTTGATGGGTGTCTTCTATTTGTGTAAAACAACTAAATTCTCAAAGGCGCTTTTCAACTTCATGAATTAACATAAAGCGGGGAACCTTATTCGTGTAATTGTAAGATTCATTCATTATCGGAGATTCTCGGGGGGAGGGGGGGCATGAAAGTATATTGAAAGAAGTTTAGAAACCTAAAGAAAATCTACTGATAGAATGTCTTCAACATCTTCTGTCTTAACCCAACGATTTCGAAAGTAACACAGAGGACAAAGAGAGTTGCTTTGAGGCTAACTCATGTTGATCTTGCTCTTGTAAAATGAGGAAGACGCGTGGGTTTATAACGCCAACCAGAGTGTCAAAGAGCTTGGAGGATAATGATGAAAATGATGCAAGTAAAAAGCGATGTTCAAAAATGCAAATATATTCGGGAGTAACTGCTAAACTCTGTAAGCATTATCAAGAAAGAAGGAATCGCCAAATGTACTCACCTATTACATTTCTTATGAAGACACCATGTAAAATACGCGAATGTGCCACGCGTGACAATCTCCGAACTAGCATCAAAACCCAAAGAAATATATGCGCGGTTGGTAGTTCTTGCTCTGTTTATTGTCAGGACGGCCGCAGTGTGATGAGAACGGCGTCCGCGACAGTGATTTGAGCGTAACGCGTAAGGTTCATGATGTTTACAGGATCACAGAATATTCCTCAATTAAATCAAAATCTATCAAACAACCTGCGAAAGGAGTCAGAGATACGCAAGGTGAGAGAGAAACGAATACTGACTTACAGTAAGATAAAGTAGATATCTTTGTATATCTAAATGATTGTATCCCGCATGTGAACCTCCAAACCGATGTCAAGGAAGACCTTGACGACAAAGAGCCGGAATGGTGGCAAAAAAAAGAACGGGATATCTATGTCTATCTTGCTCATTTGAATGAGCAGACTTCCGTAGGAAAGCGGAAGAATGCTAAAGTGACAGAGCTAATCGGAATCACACAAATTTCTCCAAAATAGTCCAGTGTAAGGTATATGTTATGCGAAGATAGTATACAGAGTACAATCTGAAAGGAAATCTAAATGAGTACTAAGATCAGAATACGCAGGGTAGAGGTCACTCACGCAATATGGTAGGTAATACACGACATTACCGATCTGAGGGTGTCGGAAGTGATGTTAATGCATATATAATATAAATCATTATACAACGACTTACAAAACTCTAAGGTCTCATCGGTCCTCTTCACAGTTTGCTAGAGGAGAAGTTTAGTCGAAAAAGAACACAAACAAATCGATTTGCAGAGCGCACCTTCCATCCTTCCTCGAAGTCGACAGGAAGAATGACATAACGATTCTTCCGTACAGCTATGAAAGAAGTCAGAAGTGAAATACTTCTGCACTCAGTTATGGCACGGCTTACCTTGTAGGCCTGCGGCTTGACATATAGAAGTAATCTCAGCCGACGAAAGGCGGTCGGGACGAGAAACAAGGTCTTCTAAGTCAACATCAGGGCCAAGGTTCATTTTGCTAGTAACGGTCTGGAAGATGAGCCGCTTTTCTCTTCGAGAAGGCAGTGGAAACTCGATTTTACGATCCAGACGTCCTGGACGTAGAAGTGCAGGGTCCAAAGTATCCGCACGATTGGTAGCCATGATCACCTTTGATAGTGTGGATTAGGCATTGGAGGCGTTGGTCAGAGAATTGATTTACCTTGACATTGCTACCCTGGTCAAAACCGTCCATCTGGTTGAGAAGTTCCAACAAAATACGTTGCACTTCACGATCAGCACCAGTCTGGGCATCGAAACGTTTTGTCGCAATAGCGTCGATTTCATCAATGAAGATGATAGAAGGTGCATTCTCGCGGGCCAGTCGGAATACATCTCGAACCATACGTGGACCTTCGCCCAAATATTTCTGAACGAATTCACTCCCGACAACCCGAATGAAGGAGGCTGTTGTATGGTGAGCTACGGCTTTTACAAGCATGGTCTTGCCGGTTCCTTATGCAAAAATGAGTAAAGCATCATAAGACGGACAGCCATAGCTTGCCTGGAGGTCCATACAAAAGAACGCCACGAGGAGGGTCGATACCAATTTTCTTGTACAAGTCGAAGTGCGTCAATGGTAATTCCACGGCCTCCCGTATCTCTTGCTTCTGTGAGTCCATACCACCAACATCCTGGTAGGTCACATCGGGCTTTTCCTCTGCACCAAGCATAGAGATGGAAGAGTCAGCTTCTGGAGGTAAGATATCGACAAGGGCATTTGAATGCCGGTGTAGGGCGACGGAAGACGATGGTTTGAGGAGTTCACGGTCAAGAGTGGAAAGAATACGGACAACATAGTTAGAACCGGTAGTCGATCCAACAATGCCAGTAGTTTGGTCAATTGGTTCAAGGAATTGACCGATCACAAGTGGTACGGATTGAATTCGCTTGACTTCTTCCTGTGCACGAATGAGCTCGCGTTTAAGATTTGCTTGTTCATCCTTGATATATCCTTCCTGAATTTCAAGCATCTCCAAGTGACGCGTAAGTTTCTTGTACTTGATGTACAAGTCTTCCTCTTGAAGCTCCTGCAAGAGTTGTGACTTTTCAGTCACCACCGACTCGAAAGTCGGCTCCTGCATGCATACTGCATCAGTCAATATCACTACAAGCACACGAGTATTGCAACTCACCTCTTTCCTGATTTCTATGCCAATTTCATCCATATTGAGAGAGCAAAGGGAGAGATATTGTTGAGGAGGAAAGGATGAAGAAGAAAGGGTGACGCGGCTTCGAGTAGGTCGAAAACGCGAATCCTTTGTTGATACATATTTGCTCTCGTGGGAGTACGCGCTTAAGCGCGTCCATGACGGTGTACAGACGCGTGCGCCCGAACTGCCTTCGCTCTTCAACAGCAACCATTACCTTCACGCCGACAAATGCCTGTGACTGTAGCAACAGAGAATGCTCCAAGAAGCTTGGAGGACTTAAGGTCATTACTGAAAGATGATAACAAAATAAAAGTTGCAGGTATGTGTTATCAGCATATATGCATAGGAAGTCTTGAGCTGAATCGTCATTTGGCACTAATCAGGCGTAGACGGTGAGCGCTATCGTCCTTTACCATTTCTGCTGTACCCCTAAGCCCTCAATAGTTGATGGAGTGCTGCGTGGAAAATTCATGGT
Source organism: Trichaptum fuscoviolaceum (assembly GCA_910574455.1). Classification (NCBI taxonomy): domain Eukaryota; kingdom Fungi; phylum Basidiomycota; class Agaricomycetes; order Hymenochaetales; family Trichaptaceae; genus Trichaptum; species Trichaptum fuscoviolaceum. The sequence continues at coordinate 2,393,077 of CAJSYZ010000001.1, forward strand.
CCGTCCTCGTCGCTCTTGCTCCGCTGTGTCTCATAACACATGGTGCATCCCTACCATCAGTCAAAGGACAAATTCCTCAGTGCTGCGTCAGGTGGATTTGGATTCTGTAGTGTAATATTGTATGTTCTGGATAGACTCTAGTATCTCGCATCTAACCCTTTGAAATAGTGGCTGGGACATTCACGACCAAACATATTCAAGAGAGCTGCTGATATCTAACCGAGGAAATGGATATCGCGACGTCATAGCCAAAATCGACTTATCAACGTATCGACGTATACCATGGGAAGGAAATGTTCCCTTCTTCCTTGTCTCTTTCTTGGATCCAGAAACTAAGGAACCTATCTGTGCATGCCCTCGCGGCACCCTGCTACGGGCCATGAAGAGGGCAGAGTTAAGGAACTGGGAATGTGTGGCAGGTGTAGAATACGAGGTAAGCATATACAGTTGCTTGAACGTCACAATTCTGACGCACCTCTTACTCTATCTCTGCAGTACTTCCAATTCGATGGTATGAATACGCATCCATGCTAGTACTTCCTATTGACCCAACATATAGAAACCCCTAAAAGTGTTGCGGAAAAGGGCTTTACAAATCTCAAGCCTCTAACTTCAGGCAGTAAGCTACTTCAGTGTTCATCCTTTCATACCCGTCGAGATAAGAGTAATGATTTTGGTAGTGCATGGCTACTCCCTTCTAAGAACCCAACTAAATCACGAATACTTTGCTGACCTCTATGACGAGAGCTACAAGTTTGGAATTCCAGTAGAAGGGCACCGTAAGTCATAGGATGTCGTGACGCGTACACAATCCTTACCTCGAGCCTCCCCGATCAGATACGGAAACTGGACCTGGAGTCTACGAAACGGCGCTCGCATACACGAACGCACTACGCATGGGAGACAATGCTATCTTGTTCAAATACCTGGCGAAAAGTATTGGGATGAAACACAGGGTACTCCCGAGTTTCATGGCAAAACCTTGGGGCAACGTTAGTGTTAGTCTATATTTATTTCTGTCGTACACTAACTTGGATCGTTCAATAAAGCTTCCAGGCTGTAGTGGGTAAATCGAGAGCAACTCAAGAGATACCGAACTCGTCCTGATGCGCATTTCAGGCATACACATGTTTCTCTTCGAAATCGAGAGGAAAAAAACGTCTTTGCGATATCGGATGAAGAACTTAAAAACGGTGGCCGAAAAAACGTCGAATATGACGACTTAAAATTCGTTAGCCAGGAATGTGAATGGTTCCTCGGAGGTATCCTTGCTGGTCTACAAGATGGTGCGCGAGTCAGTTTTTAGTATCTTTGCCTAGTCTTGAATTCCCTTCCATTATAGTGATGCCCATGGTTAGTAAACTCTTGTGCTTTGCACCTCCATAATAATATCATATTGTATAACAGCTTGTACCGACAATCAACGGGTACAAACGACTGGTTGGCGGTGAGGCTTTCTGGGCGCCTAATGCTACGACATATGGCTACGACTCTCGAGCTGCCTCCATTCGAATAATCTCGCCCCCTTCTGCGCCACCTGCTGCTACCCGACTAGAGATACGTATTCCTGGCGCTGACATGAACCCATACTTCACCCTCAGCGCTATATTCTTGCTTGGCCTGCGCGGGATTGAGAAGAAACTCCCCCCTGGTCCTCCAATCTCGCACTTCAGTCCAAAGGACAGGGACGAAGGTAAGGTTAAGAAGCTGAGCACGTCACTGGAGGCTGCGACTATTGCTATGATGAAGCCGGACAGCATCGCACGAGAAGAGGAAGTATTCGGGAATGATTTCGTAGAACATTTTGGAGGCACGAGACAACACGAAGTGAAATTATGGAACGAAGCTGTCACAAATTGGGAAGGTGAGCTCTAAACATGTATACCATTGAAAGCGTGCTAATGGGTTGCTGTTGCAGTCGAGAGATATCTGGAACTCGCTTAATTACAAGAGGATTCAGTCGGGCGCTTGTCTTACAATCAGGAAGTTCTTATTTTTCAGCCTCTATTCATATTACATCTGTTGTACACATGTCTCTAGATCAGTTTCATATTACTTTTACGAAACAGAGCGGAGCCCAAGTCATATGTATCCGCCCCCTCAAGACTTTCACCGCTTCGCAGCAGGTTGTCCGAGCTCTGCCGCCCGTTCTGTGGCTACTTGAATTGCACGAGCAATTGTTGAGCGGACTCTTCCGTCTTCGAGGGTCAGAAGTCCCGCGATAGTACATCCACCAGGGGCTGTGACACAATATATATCAGCATATATCACGGAAAAAAGATTTTAGGGTACACACTCGTCACTGCGTCCTTAATCTGTGCTGGGTGCGCACCTGCTTGAAGGGCCATCCTTGCTGCACCTTGCAAAGCTTTTAGAATGAATTTAGTTGGACAAATCTTAAGACAGAACATCCAAGCATACTTTGCGCCGCAAGCTCGAGAGCCTCCGCTCGAGGCAGGCCCATCATAACTCCTCCATCAATCATGGCTTCCAAAAATATGCAGGCAAACGCAGGTCCGGAACCGCTCAAAGCGGTGCAAGCATCGAAATGCTTTTCGTCTAGGAAACGACACCGGCCGATGGACGAGAATATGCGCAGAATTATTTGTCGGTCAAGCTCAATTTCCGGTGTTTGGCTGAGGGTGGAAACTACGGTCATGCCTTCTCGAATCTGTAAGAAATGAGTCTGAGTGAAATGCAAGTTCGGTTGCAGTACACGTACCTTGCAAGGAGTATTGGGCATTGCACGGACTACACGTGTAGTAGGCTTTACCCATCCTCTGAGCTGGGACAATGTGACACCAGCAAGGATGCTTATGAGGAGTTTTCCTTCCAGTGCATCGATGATTCCATCTTCTGATAAGATTGAATGCGCTAGCTGGGGCTTGCAGCTATTGAAAGTCTTTAGTACTGTAACGTTGGGTCGTTCACAAGCAATGACCTCGCTTACCAGAGTAGGACCACATCTGCCTCTTGTATACTTGCCAAATTCTCGCCGGCAACGATTTCAATGTTATCCGTCAGGCTTCCTTTTCCATGGAAGACACGCATTAGTTTCTGTACACTCTCTTCCCTGCTCACGCAAGCGATGAAGCGCGAAGGCAATGAGGCATCTGGAGCGCCGACAGGAGTGGATGTTCCTGACGTATGATGTTCCCACTTTGGCACTTGGTTCTGCGCAAGGGATTTTGCAATAGAAGGAGAGGGGAGAGATGGAAGGCCATTACTGAAGCTAGGAAGAGACTCTAGGCTGGCCACGACGCCGGAAAGGATGGCAACACCCATCGTACCGCAACCTTAAAAAGTTACTTTAGCATATTTACTTTACTTCAGATTGGCAAAATTCATACCTAGAACACATAACGTATATCCCATGATGTTTTTCAGAGCTATACTGTAGAGAAGCAGAAGGCGTGATGGAGGTGAAGAAGAAAGTTACCAGTGAGTCAGACATGGCATATACCCAGCAAACTAGGCACAGTCGCGTAGGTGGTACTATGTAATTTAGCACCGTGACGCGTCGGCCGAACGTGGGCACGCGTTCAAGGTCAACACAACATACACGTCCATCTCATCTCGGGACTAGAGTTCTTGTTTCTTACTCACGACGAGGAAGTTCTACAGCCCATGTACGATAGATGCGAGTATTTGTGACAGTCGGATCGACTCAATTCGACCCTCTAGTTCGCGCGTCCTTGTCTCCTCCTGTCGTCGAGGCTGTAAGAGCCAAGGGGTATACGCACCTTGTCGTGCAATGCGGCAAGTATTCTGATATCGGCGACCTTGAAAGCCCTACGGGAGACCAGAGCTGGGACTTTGCGAGGGAAGGTGTACGAGTTGAGCTATGGCGGTACAAGGCAACATTACAGCAAGAATTCGAAGCAGCTGATCTGGTGATTAGCCACGCAGGTATGAGCACATACACTTGGAAAATCGTACTCCTACTAGTATCTGATATGGTCCAGGTGCTGGAACCATAATCGAAGTACTTCGGATGGGAAAGCCTCTGATTGTCGTTCCGAATCCATCGCTTCTCGACAATCATCAGGAAGACCTTGCATCAGAGCTCGACAAGCTTGGATACCTTAAGGCAAGCTCAACAACGTAAGTTAAGACTTATGCAAGCCCTGTGCAAGATTAAAGAATTATCTAGTACACTGGCGAATGACATTGAGCAGTTAATTCCGACCGAACTACGGCCATTTCCTCCCATGGATAAAACGAAGTTTCGGGATTTGCTTGATGAAGAGATGGGCTTTATGTGAAGTCGGATCCAATAGTTTGCCATGTTGTTTGCAGTGCCATCTGCAGTGGTCAAGATGAAGGTCACCCTCGTATACGAATACATTGCTGTCATATAAGATATCCAACCATCTTTACAGAAATGCATGTCTTTTACAACTAATGCAGTATAATTACTCATTACGAGGCAACCCACCTTCAACTCTTTCTCCTTATTCGCCATGTCAACGAAACAGGTGCAGCCCGCTGACCCCCCTGCATCGCCAATCGACTACGAAACCGAACATGTACACACCGTGTATGACAGTATAGCATCACATTTCTCCTCAACAAGATACAAACCCTGGCCTGTTGTTGCAGCATTTCTGTCATCCATTCCTGCGGGATGGGTTGGGCTGGACTCGGGGACTGGCAATGGGAAATATCTTCATCTGCCTGCTGATCGACCAGGGCAAATATGGACCATTGGGTTGGATAGGAGTATCAAGCTTCTCGAGATCGCGAAGAACGCTGGAGGGAAGGAAAGGGAGTGCATACATGGTGATGCACTTGGCCTTTGCTGGAGAGAGGGCGCATTCGTCAGTGAGATTGCCTGGTGCTACTCTTCATGTGTACCAACTCTACATAAAAAATAGGACTATGCTATATCTATCGCAACTATCCACCATCTATCTACCCCGGAGCGGAGAAGAAAAGCTATCCAGGTGAAGAAGTGGAGTGCGTGCTTATTGTTCTCTTCGTTGCTAAGTCCTCTTTTCCGCGTTTTAGTGTCTGCTACGGTGCTTGTCTCCTGCTCACGGGAGGGGTCTCATCTATGTCTGGGCTACGCAGCAAGACGACTTATCAAAACGGACTTTACCCGGTGCAAAAAGCTTCTCAAGCACAGACTATCAAAAAGGACAAGACGTTTTCGTGCCGTGGACTCTGACCAGCTCATCCTTAAAGCCTTCGGAAACAAATGTGCCGAAGAACGAGCAGCACGATACGTACTTGCCAAGTGGAGGAGTGTACCAACGGTATTATCATATGTTTGACGAAGGAGAGTTGCGAGCTCTCGTTTGTTCCGCTGCTGAAGAGATCGGGATAGAATGCCGAGCTACGTCCAACATCTCTGATGATGAGACGCACAAACGAAGAAGATACATTGATGTTGTGAAGGATGACTGGGAAAGGTCAAATTATTATGTTGAATTCCATCTGTGGGAAGGTTGAGATGTCCTCTTGCTTCATGTACAAGTAATTCAAGTTTCGAGCAAACCGAATGCGTTGCAGAAGAGCACGAAAGGCTTCGATTTTGTGATGCAAATACAAAGTACGACAGCAGAAGATAGAAGGAGAAAGCTAATCGGACGCAGACATAACTGGAAAACACCAATAATTAGGACCAAGACATTTACATTGTAGGAAATTTTACTCACTAGCGTTGATTAGATCACCGCCATTTTCCTTCAATACCTTCACTGCTTTCGCTCGTGAGCATCCTCCTTGAGTCATCACAAGCTCAATATCCTTCGGATCCAGGCCAGTCTCATCAACCTCGCCTTCCTCTTCAGGTGCTTCAAGCTCGGGCATGTCGTCGTCGTCATCCGCATCACCACTCGATGCCTTTTGGATACTAGGGGCAGCGGCAGCAGCGTTGCTGTGAGCGAGTTGCGACGCAGCGGAAATCTGTGCCTGCTGGTTGACATCCTCAACCTGAATAGGATAAAAAATTAGAGAGATTGTAGAGAAATGACAGCACATGTGAGTAACATACCTTCGCCTCACCGAAGACGATGTAGCAATCGCTGTTCGGCGACTTGTACACGTCTGGAGACGCAATCACAAACAGAATCTATGAATGAAATGGCCATTAGACAAATAAGACTATTTGCGGTGAGGTTCACATACGTTCTTTGGCCTCCTGAGGGTAACACGGGTGATACCAGGCACCTTTTTCAAACCAAGACTGATGAGAGCCTTACGCGCCTTGCGCTCTGAACGCGACGTGATCTTGTCGAGCGCTGCCGCGGAAGTTGGGTCCTCTTCGTGGATATGACCAGAGTGGTCGTGGTCGTGATCATGGTCATGATCGTGGTCAGAGTGGTCCGAAATTTCCTCAATGGCAGCCGACATGATGAAGGTAAGAGATGGTGGAAGAAGGGAGCAAGGTGAGGGTGGGAAAGCTGTTGAGGTGCATCCAAAAGCCGCGTCAGCAATCCATCATCGTGCAGGACATCTTGCAAGTGCCGCAGCGCTTTACTGGAGTAGTTGTCTAACAGTGCTTACCTTTTGACGACTTTGACAGGCCAAACTCGTTCTCGAGGGTGTCTTCGTCGTCGCCGACAATGAGCTCGATGTTGAGCGAATTTGGAAATTCGGCATATGCCGATTAGTAAGGGTCTACGTCGATCCTTCAATAACTGCCGCCACATTCTCGAAGTGCAATAAATGTTAAGCTCAGGCTTTACACGAACTTCAAATCGCAGTCGCTCCTCGAGTAACTTACATATGTCGAATAAGGAGGACAATTACTCGCTTTCTAATGTAAGGAAGTATAGCACGCCATGAACTCTCCCCACTGGCATCCCCCCTATGTCATTCTGACGTTGAACACGGAGTAAGCTTGAAGAACATGGGTTTGCATGAGCTACGAGTAAATGTACTAAGTGGTTTTCTAGAGTACAGCACTTTTCTCCTCATCGAACTACGTTATGGATACAGAAACAAAGAAGAATGCATATCATACTGCCGCTTACTCTGCTGCTGGAGAAACCTTGATGAGCTTTGATCCGATCAATGCAATTCATCAACACATATGCGCATTCCACCCGTATGCGTACGAAGTATTTATTTTCTCTACATCCTTCAAACTGACGCTGATCGCTAGACACGACTTTGCACGACAAGTTGAGGCACATCATTTCTGCACTCACGTATCGGAACACCTTCACCAGTGTATAATCTATGATTCTGACAAGGCCGATGCCAAACTCATCGGTATCGAATATATTGTCACTGAAGATGTTCGTAGGAGAAACATCTGTCAGGGATATGTAGAAAATGTTAAACGATGCCCCAGATATTCAAATCGCTACCAAAGGACGAGAAACGCTATTGGCACTCCCACAAATACGAAGTGAGTCACAGGGTTGCTGTTTTTTTTTGCGTTGCACTTACAGGCTATATTCCATAGATTGAGAGTGGTCTATTACAGCTGCAGGTACCGCCCTCCTTAGATGCAGTTGAAATTTGCACTAACCCTGTGTTTTGAGATGAAGTCGTTTGTGCCAGGTATAAAACAAGCCTCCTGACATCTATGAATTTTGTTGATATTTTGTAACAGGTGCCGTGATGAACTCTGCGGAACAACCAGCAATTCTTCAGTTGCAGCAAACTTATGGGAAGACCATCCATACCTGGCAAATTGACGTTGACTCGGAGCTTCCACTTGGGCCGCCACAGCTCATGATGTCCTTCACTGAACCAGGTCAAGTCGACCCCGAAATTGGCAAGAATCGCGATGTAAGGCTTGGGATGAGTACGGAGGACAAGAGGCTGTCCCGAGCGCAATATCTTCCACGGTATCATAAACTGGAGGACGCAGACACCTGGGAGATTTCTGGTAAGGCTTTAGTGTTCGAACCGGTTGAAAAGGAGGTCAAGAAGTCCTTTTGACGATGACAGAGGCGGCCTTATTTTTTTCAGTTTGTATGACGTTGTTAAGTAGCACATGACCGGTAATGAAAATCTCGTTTGTGCTTTGATAGCTAGCCTGTGGCCGAATTTCGTCGGAAAGTCTCTCGATTCCGATCTTGAATCCAGGAACATTCAAATGGGCATGCGAAAGCAAAGCCTTCCAATAGGACATTTTCCCAGTAGTTACAGTAAATTTTATCAGGTCAGACATATTCAGAGCATATCATTTGTGAGACATCAGTGCTCACATCATGATTGGCTTGAGTGAAGATTATTGTTATCCATCACTTACTTTTCTAGAGAAGGTTGGTCTTTCTACTTGCTCGGTTGAGACCCTTTCACCATTGAGCTGCGGAGGGAGCTATGATCTAGAGTCGCCAGCACAAGCCGTGAATGGCCCGGAGCAAAGTAACTGAATACTTTGTTTGTTCGGCTCAGTCTGTAAGGGAGTGGACGGGTGAATAGGTGAACAGGCCTCCAGAAGTTGATCGCGGGTGAAGGAAGAACTGCCTCATTTTTGGTCTTAATTGGAAGCCCTTGTTGCAACAAGCCCGAAGCTGAGTAGTAGATAGGCAATGTTGCGGACAATTGATATAGCTGAGAGATATGATGCGACGTAGACTGAAAGCAATTGCACCGCCAGATGTCAGATCGCACTTCCAATGCAGAATCACGAGTGTGTCGAGGTCGCGCTCGTTCACGTTATGGAATGAACGTCGCTCCTGCTTCAAGTTCGTACGGAAGAGCAGTAAGAAGGAGAGCAAAGATGAACTAGCTAGTAGTAGGACAGGCCGCAATGAATGCCACTCATATATTGAACTTGAAGTTCCCACGGGTGCTTCAAGTTATGTTGAGATGATGATCGTACTGCCTGTCCCAATCATCACTCCTGACCTCTTCACAAGTATGCCATGAGCTCAGAATCTGATCTCACAAAAAATCTTCATCTTCTCCTATCTGCCGTGCCTAGTGCGCCGAATCTGAGTGAAGTGCTGGAGCAGCTGGATGCACGAGTGCAAGACATAACATCGGCTGAAGACTTTCCAAAGGCGCAACACGACTTTGAGGAAGAACTCCAAGTAATATACGACAAGGAAGTCGATCACTCACATATCCAGCAACTAGAAATATTTCTCGCATCTCTCTTCCAGTGCCGCACAATCCTCCCATCAGTGTCGATAATCTCGACTTGGTTCGACCTCCTCCTCCGACCTGCATTGCGGGAGCCAAGACTTTCCTCCGTAGCTGTTGAACATGCTAAGCAACTCATCCTACAGGCATTGGAAGGCGAGGTATCGGATAAGTTAGCGAGCTTTAGGCGTCGACTCCTGGATCTCTTCCTCTTGGATGTCTTGAACGAAAGTTCCGGTAAGGACATATTCGAATGGGCGGAGCTGGACGAGGCTCAGCGGGAAAAGAACTCATGGTGGAAGAACAACCTGGAAGATGTTCTCGTCAGATACGGACTGCATGCGCCTGAAGTGAGTAACATACGAGTTTGTTCAAAGAAACGCATAATTACAGTGTCTTTAGGAATTCATGTCCGTCATGAACGATGGCTTCCGAAGCCCGAGTTCACGGCTGCAGATCCTAACGCTGTTGGACTCTTTCATTACCCACCCTTCCTTCATCGAAATATCATCCTCCATCATTTCACACCCACTGCTTACAAGTCTGTTGTTGTCACTCGAAGTGGATAACTCTTCGACTGTCTGTGCAGTCGAGCTTGCCTGTGTGATAAAGCTCCTTCCTGTCGCTGCTATTGGGAGTTTCCAGGTACTTGTGGATTCGCTTCCGCGCTTGTTAGGAATACTGGGCAGGGTGATGTGTTGGAAATCTCGCAATGGTCGCACACAGCAAATGAACAAAGTTGCTTATTCCGATCTACTTGATTATAATGACGATACCCTCCTCGTTCAGGCAGAGAAGAACGAAGAACAAGACATCCTCGAAATCGTGGAGAACAAGCAACTCAAACTGACAGTCCGTGAAGATCTAGGCTGGGAACGACTAGAACGAACATTCGACATGTCTACATCTTCTTTACCAGTTCCACGTCAATACTTCTCGATTTTGTACTATCTCTTCCCTTGCAACCTTGTACACTTTTTGCGACATCCAATCAAATACCTCAACGACAACAATGTTGAAACTCCATTCACTGTGGGCTGGGCAGATGCTCTGGACGACCTAGAAATTCGGACAGCCGGTAGTGTGAGTCTAACAGAAAATATACATTGTATTAGTACTAAAGGGGCATACTCACAGCTACTAATCCGCTCATTCGTTATGCATTCGTCTGTCCTTGCGCATGATGTGCAAACGGAGCTCGCTGATTCTGGGAGATGGTCATCATCTGATGTCTCGCAAATCATCGGTGAAAGTATGATGCTTGATGTAAGCATAGTTTCACGAGCACCTCGAGGAGACACGTCTCCGGAGCAAACTTCCACAACTCCCAAATATGCCACGCTAAGTCGTGTGCGCGATGGGTATACCACCACTGTCCAAACACCGACAATACGAGCATCTGACCTTGGGATAACAATTCCTAGACAGCGCAAAGTTTCTCTACGAGAGATCATTGCTACATCTGTCGCACTCAAGTCTGGCGCGGATATCAACGTGTCAGACAATGCTCCATGTTGGCCTTCGATCTTGTTCACCCCCCCTCCGACATCGCCTCTCGTCCGCGCTAACTCATCCCCCAACCTTTTTGAGGCTGGCCCTAGCTCTCTCCCAAGCCCTAATGAAGTAAAGCTTCCAGCACAAATAAGCGAAACTATTGCGGGTCTCCAGAGGGAGGTTCTTCTACTTCGGACTGAGCTAAACTTTGAGTTGTGGCTCAAAAGAGAGAACGTTCGCCACATTAGTCGGTTACGAAAGGAAGATATCTTAACGAAGGGTGCAGAGGCCGAGCAGCAGCGATTGGTCAGTTTCCTTGCGAATGAATACCTGCTACCTATTATTGATACCTTTTAATGCAGCAAAACATGCTTCGCGAATATCGAGCCCAGTTGCTTGAACTAAGAACGGAGCTACAAAATCACCAAGCGCAAGCCGAAGGGATGAAGCAGAAATCCATGGAGTGGGGCACGTCGCTTTCAGGCAAACTTAAGGATCTTCGAGAGCAGAAGAAGCGGTGGCAGGCTGACGCTAATTCCTTAAAGAATGGGAACTTAGAGCTAAAGGTAAGGTGATACATTACATTCCCGATACTAATTTATTGACATGTTTTGAAGTCCCAACTTGCGGCTCAGTCCAAGCTGCTGTCTGAAGCGACGAACAGGATGTTCGAACTGGAAACAGCTATCAAGAAAGATAGTCATAAGGTTGATCGACTAAGGGACTACGAAAAGCGGATCGAGCAGCTTACTGCCATGCATCGCATGTGGTAAATGTGCTCTTTTAACAATGTTGTCATATGTGCTGACTGACTTATGTAGGAACAAGGATATTGTGCTATACAATGAGCAATCGAAGGAGATGTCACAGCTCATTAGTGAATATCAGAAGATGAAGTTGAGAGTTGAAGCAGCTGAAAAGGCGCAGGAAGATCTTGACAACAGAGCCAAGTATATTCATTTGTTCGATCTATACTGGGACTCGTCGCTGATGACATTGTCATATTGATTCTAGAGCTGACGGTCAGCGAATACAAACTCTTGAATCAACTCTCCGATCTTCACGAATGAGTATCGACCAGCGCAGGCTTCAACCAGCCGATATCGCTGTTGCTCAGACTACGGACCGAGACATCCTTGCTTCAGCGAACAAGAAACTACGGGAGGAGAATGCTGAACTCCGTGACGAGATCGATGAAGTCAAGGCCATGGTTGAAATTTTGAAAGCCCAAGCAACTGGCACACGAGGACTCGTTAGTTCCGCATATGCGCCAACACCAGTGTGATCTCGAGCTTCAAGACGTCTGCATCGTTCTTCAACCTGTACTCATTTATTTCTGTAATCGCTCTCGCGATTGTATTCCCAAATCTCATGGACCTTATAATGCCGAATGCTTTTTTTAGGAGATAAAGAGTATTTTATTGTATGCCCTTAGTCGTAAGAATGAAAACAATGCTACAGTAACAGATCATGATGTAAAACACAAAAAATGCAAATGGGAAAGATGATAACTGAAAGCGATACAATCATGAAATTTTTTAATCAATCTCCTCCATGGCAGAGACTGCGGCAGCCTCTTCTGCAGGAGCCTCAGTGGTCGTCTCCGCTTCCGCAGCAGGCTCATCATCCACATCGAGGCCAAGCGCAATCATACGGTGGATGCGCTTAGCGAAGGAAGTGGGCTCGTCAAGAACGAATCCGGAGGTAAGGAGGGCAGTCTCGAAGAGTAGGTAAGTGAGGTCGCGGACGGACTTGTCTGCCTTGTCCTCAGTCACCTTATCTTTGAGGTTCTTGATGATGGGGTTGTGTGGGTTGAGCTCAAGGGTCTTCTTCGATGCCATGTAAGATGACATCGACGAATCGCGGAGAGCCTGCGCCTTCATGATACGCTCCATGTTGGCTGACCAACCGAACTGACCAGTGACGAGCACGCATGGGGAGTCAGTGACGCGGTTGGAAATCACAACCTTCTCGACCTTATCACCGAGAGCATCCTTGACGACCTTGCAGAGCTCCTCGAACTGCTTAGCCTCTTCCTCACGCTCTTTCTTCTCCTCCTCCGTCTCCTCAAGCTCGAGACCTTCCTTCGACACGCAAACAAGCTTGTGGCCCTCGAACTCCTTAAGCTGGGTGATAGCGTACTCGTCAATGGGGTCAACGAGCAATAGGACTTCGAAGCCCTTCTTCTTGAGGGTCTCGAGGAACGGAGAGTCCTTGACGGCGGTGAGAGACTCGCCGGTGAGATAGTAAATGGACTTTTGGATCTCTGGCATGCGAGTGATGTAGTCCTTGAGGGAGACTTGCTCATCAGCAGACTTCGTGGAGAAGAAACGAAGGAACTCGGCGAGCTTGCTGCGGTTCTGCGCGTCCTCGTGAATACCGAGCTTGATGTTCTTGCCGAAGGCCTCGTAGAACTTCTTGAAGTTGTCCTTGTCCTCAGAGATCTCCTGGATGAGGTCCATGCATTTCTTGACGACATTCTTGCGAATGACCTTGAGGATCTTGTTCTGCTGGAGCGTCTCACGAGAGATGTTGAGCGGGAGATCCTCAGAGTCAACAATACCTCTGACGAAGTTGAGGTACTCGGGTATGAGGTCCTCGCAGTCGTCCATGATGAAGACGCGGCGTACATAGAGCTTGATGTTGTTGCGCTTCTTCTTGGACTCGAAGAGATCAAAGGGTGCTCTGCGAAACGAAATTAGTATGAATCCCAGAAATCAAGCTATAATAGAACTTACCGTCTCGGGATGAAGAGGATGGCCTTAAACTCAAGCTGTCCCTCAACAGAGAAGTGCTTGACGGCGAGGTGGTCCTCCCAATCGTTGCTCAAGCTCTTGTAGAATGCGGCATACTCCTCGGTGGTTATCTCGCTGGGGTTGCGAGTCCAAAGAGGCTTAGTCTTGTTGAGTTCCTCATTCTCAACAGTCGTCTCCTTAACCTTCTTGGTCTTCTTCTTTTTCTCCTCCTCATCGTCGACCTCCTCAATCTTCGGCTTGTCGGCATCCTCCTCAGTCTTCTCCTCCTCCTCGTCATCTTCAACCTCCTACAAAAGTGAATATTAGTTACAAACTACGAAGGCCAAAGATAACAATCGCTTACCTTCTCAACCTCCTTCGTGACAGCGAGCTGAATCGGGTACGAGATGAACTCCGAGTGCTTCTTGACGATGTCCTTGATCTTCTTCTCCTCTAGGTATTCAAGCTGGTCCTCCTTGAGGAAAAGACGGACCTCAGAACCACGTCCGAGAGGTGGGTTGGTAGTGTCTTGGGTGATGGTGAAGGTGCCACCAGCAGCAGACTCCCAGATGTACTGCTCGTCATCGTTGTGCTTGGTGATGACCTGCACACGCTCAGCTACGAGATACGCAGAGTAGAAACCGACACCGAATTGTCCAATCATGGAGATGTCGGCACCGGAGTTTAGAGCCTCCATGAAACCCTAAAAAAGTGGCGTTAGTAAATAAGTAACGCATATAAGCACCAAGGACTGTGTACTAACCTTGGTACCCGACTTGGCGATCGTACCGAGGTTGTTGACCAGATCAGCCTTGGTCATACCGACACCGGTATCGCGAATGGAAAGGATCTTGTTCTCTTTGTCGGGGATGATTCGAATGTAGAGATCCTTTCCGGAGTCGAGGACCGACGGGTCGGTAAGGGAAGCGTATCGGATTTTGTCGAGCGCATCTGAGGCGTTTGAGATTATCTCACGAAGGAAAATCTCCTTGTTGCTATAGAAGGTGTCTGCATAGAAAACATTAATCTTTGAAAAATAAGCGCTTAGAGGAGATAGAACATACTGATGATAAGGTCAAGTAACTGGCTGATTTCAGCCTGGAAGCCAAAGCTTTCTGATGCCATTATGCTTCTTTTGAGGGTGTATTAGAGACTGCAGGGTATGTGAGCAAGGTAAGTGAATAAGTCGAACAGTAGTACTGACTGTAGGAAAGGGCTGAAGATGGAGGGAGAGCGAAAATTGAACAGGTGATGAACGCCCTGTCTCGATCTTCTTTATGTATGGGCCTTCATGAATTTCGAGAACATTCGACGCGCTCTTTGATACGCTTCCCACGGCTGAAAGCGTGGGCGCTCACTGGGCGCTTACGGCTCTAGTATGTTCTCGAACCTTCTGGCAACCATCCCAATCCGTCCATCCTGTGCAGCCTGTGCAACGAACTACATGGTTTTCATCGTACCAGTGCTCCTGGCTTTTGAATTCTGTCTATCAGCACTGGAAATATTGATATATAACAACACAGCACGTACGAAGTTGACTGTGCAACAGCAATCGAGGTTGCTCTGTATGGTCGTGGCAGTGCCTGATCAGCGCGCAGTGAGCCTTCCATCCTTTCGATCGTCTTCTGCGTGTTTCTTTCATTTTCTCCATGGGCGTTGTGGCAAATTAACTTTCCAGTAACATCCATGCACTGCTTCCTTTCACGTAGCTCCTTCGATCTGGCAGGTTCTTTTAGCCGACCTGCAGCGAACGCGCAAGAGCATTTACGATAGCGGTGAATTCGATGGGGAGTTCGAACTTACAAAGTGATGCGGGGAATGCAAGCCAAATGTCCCTCCTGAACATGGCACAGTTCGACTCACCTGGTAAACAGTGCAATGATACTGTGTGCGTAATATTTCGTGAGTATGATTCTGTGCTGCGTTCGGACGCACTCAATTATCAAAGCTACCTTTACCTCGTTTCAGATTCTGCCTTGCTTGATCACTGCTATCTCATACGTTGGAGTTGATAAGACAGTTGAGAGAAGTGGGTACTGTGCGTAGACTGGTTTCGCGATCGCAGGTAAGTACTTCGTCTATTTGGTCTCTTTCTTTGATGCATCACATACCTATGTTCGATACCAGGAGAAAACAGTAGTTCATGCGGGCCACATATCTGCAGTCACAGTCAGATTGTGAGTATCGTGCACGAACTTGTGTATTTCTATTTTTAGCCAAACCTCTTGGTTTTCCGTTTTGAGCCCAATAAATCGCCTTGCTATGGCAGGACCATTCGTCGCAGATGTTGGCATTCACTGTGCACTACCCTGCTCGGTTGTTTCACCTTTAGAAGCGAACTCGCAAGCTGCAGTCCCAGTCTGCCACTTTATGTACCGATGTGAACTACTTGTTTACACAAACCCTAGAGCCCTGATAGACAGGCTGTCTGCCTTCGGAATCGATCGCAATGCCCGCCCGCAAACGGAACACGTATTTTGCGCCCGATGTCAACCAGCACAAAGAAGATACTGAGCGTATCTTGCATTGTAGATGCTTCCGTATACGCTCGCTGCAACTGTCGGGAGCTAATAGTTAGCCTCCGCCCGTGCCTGATGTTAAACCGGTCGACAGGTGGTATGCTTTCGCCGGCGCTATCTGGCTTGAATCCGATTCTCCATTTGTGCTAGCAACCCTGATCTGCCGACGATGTACAACGTGTCATGACCATGCACATAAACGGAATCTTGCAACTCTATGTTGCGAACTCGAGGAACTCCATTTGTTTTACACTTTCTATAGGAAACGATTTTTTGCGAATGAACTGAATACTTCAGTGCATCCTGTCTTTCTCTGAGAGCTACGGTATACATAGCGGTGCTGTCCATCTAACTTCAGCACAGACCGAAAATTTCTGACAGCATTACTCGCGGCCGGTTTCGTCTTGGGCTTTTCTACCAAGTGTCCCGCTATGCCTCGATCGCCGGACATGGAATCCTACTGCGGCGTAGTGGACATTATTGGACACTATCATCAGCTTTCGCTGCAGCTGATTGGGAGCTAGTGCGGTGAGACTCACTGAGGCGATATGGAGTGCACTTCTGCTTCTACTTCTAAGACGAGATCCTCACCTCTATCAAGTAACATCCGATTTCTTGACTGGAACCCAGACCATACTTGATTCTCGACACCAAGGCTAAGCAATCTGTCGTTGCGTTTATACGACGCGAATGCGATCAAAGCGAGTTCTGTGAACCCCTCTCTAAAGGTGTAATTCCCCTCCCATAGATGTCGACCTTTGGCCGCTCGCCGAATCCACCGAATACCACGTTCGGGTCTGCATCTTGGTTCGGAAGTAACGAGGCACCTAGTGCCTCTCGCGTTCAGCTTGGTACCGAGCGCATCAAGGAGAGTCAATTTGATCAAACATACCGCGACATATCAAGTGGCCTCCTGTATGTCCTTACGACGCATGTTAGGAGTCGGCGGCACGCTCGACCGGCGCATGCACGAGGCACAGATGCACCTCTGGCTGTGGTTGACGGTGAGTACAGGAGTGCACCATGAGGTACCGGTAATTGCATTGTTGACTTAGCCTACAAGGTGCTGCGGGCGGAGGTATAGGTATGTAATGTATAGCCTAGTAGGACATGTGTGTTTCCTTACGCATGATCGCGAAGTTTCGGATATATATTACTGCTGGACCCTGTGTGTCTGTGACTCTTGTGTGTACATATGTATACTTATAGCCTCTATGCACATCTATGCAATATCTACGGCGGACTACGTCCGCGCCAGCCGAGTGCTGAAATCGATGAGCTGAGAAGACGCATGCCCTTCACAAGAAGTGACAAATGTAGTAGGAGGCACATCTTCGGCGTCGTGCTGTCAGTACAGAGTGCTTTCGTGTCCATGTGTAATATCTACGACACATTGACCACCGCGACGTATTTACTACGAACTACATGCGCGTGAGCGTATAACGACACGTCGTAGACATGCGTGGAAAGCATGGGGTGTGGACAACAACGGACTTCGGCGAGTGACGTCGAAGCAAATTAGCCGGGTGGAAGAACCATCGCGTCGTGAGTCCACCGGGACCCACAAAGACAGGGAAGCTGCCGAACCGATCTGATAAAACTCAAATTCACGTAGGATATTCAAATTCCATAACAGCTACAACTTAGAAAGCGACTAAGACCGGGGGGGTCAAGTAAGACGATCAATAATGACTTCATGAATTGAAAGCTAGCGATCGCGAACCGGGGCCCATTCATCTCCGAGAAGAAGCTCGCCACCGAGCTATGCCACCTTAGCCGCAGATAGGGCACTTCCTCCTTCGCCTCGTGTTCGCAACACCCATTACCGCATTCTGACCGGCCAAATCTCCAACGATGAGTCGCGTCTCCAGCCGCATTTAGGTAGGAGCTTGGGAAACAGCACAGGGCGGGAGAAAGCCCAAATTAGCAGACACCGAAAAATGGTGTGTGGCGATAAGCTGGAAGCTGCGTGCGGGCAGAGCGCGGGTTGAAGGAGCTCTGTACGAAGCGAGCGATACGTATCCGGGTCTGCGCTCGTCGTGACACGAGGCTCAATCGAGGTTGTGTACAGAAATGGGCACCGCAGGCCGTTTACCACGACAGTCAGAAAGGCCCATCATGACGGGTTAAAGAGAATCCGCCACCTATGCTTTAAATGTAGAAGGCTAGTGAGCGGGTCGGGTCTCTATCAGGAGAAATGACAAAAGCGGTGGTACTGGCACCGCGGAACGTGTGTTGATGGGGAAGAGAAGGCCAGCGCCCGTCCTTTGAGGAATCCGGTCCGTGGGCCAAGTCACAGCCTCGAACGGGAAGTGAAACGCAGCGAGTGCACTCTTGATGTATTTATTGTGATGAATCATAGGCCGTGGGTCGCCAGGCAGGAAGAAACGCGTTATTGTGCGCGCAGGCGCAGTGATGAAATAGTCAGCCGCTGTCTTCGACAATGGACTTGGGAACCAGATATATGTAGTCTTTTGTCGAGTGATATGCCGTTAATACATACATATATCGATGTGCCAGTGGCTCAGCAGAGTCATGGAGACGCGACGGGGGCATTTTTTTCTCCAAATGAATTGATAGACGCGTCGCGACGCGTCGTAGCGTGAAATTGAACGCGTCTCGGCTACACGACACGCGAAGACAATGAGGGGAGAGAGAGAGACGCATTGTGCTGCTCGATAAAGGCAGCTCAGGCGATGTGATGTTAAGGAGGGCAGGGCCAGCCAGGGTCGACCAGCCTGCCCTAAGGCGCCGCGACCCGCGCCGAGGGAAGGGACTGAGGCTTCGGCACGTTCCTCAGTCCCGTACCCCATTGTCTCCTTTTATTTCCCCTTTCCCGCCCAATGGACAGACGCCTGTCCGTCCCCCCCTCGCCGTTCCCTTCCTGTTCTGCTCTCTGAATCGTCGTTCCCTGCCACGATTTTCTCTTATATTTTGTATCACTAGCTGTATCTCTTAAGAACACCCGAGTCCACACAACACCCCACACACCTCCCACAACACGAGGCGTATCTACATTCCAGACACAACTCACTATGGCATCCATTCAGGCCACATCCACCCTCCACGCACCCTCGCCCCGACGCCCTGCCTCATGTGCAGCGTCCCAGTCGGCTGCATCGCCCATCGTCACCGCAAATGCTCCTACATACGTATGTGGCCGGCGTCGCGTCTTCGCTCTCACATATCGATGACTGACAGACCTCTTATGCGGCTATATGCTCACAGACCAGTGCTCGCTGTCGAAGCCCTCGCGATCCACCCTCGCGTCTTCTATCGCCCATACGTCTCATGGACCGTCGGGCACGCCCTTCCTGCTCCGTGAGCTCATCTCTTCCCTGCCGTGAAAGTCGCGTCGCTAACCGTTCGTCCCATCTACTCAGGCTTCCGCTTCCCCTCCATGCATCAGCACCAACGGAAAGAGACGGAGAACACACACTCGTGGCCCCATTCGCCATCGTCACTGTAAATTGCCTGAGTGTCCGATTGTCCGAGATGGTCTGTCCGTTTTCGACCAGCTACCATGGATTCCGATGGTAGATCATTCTCCGGCTGTTGATCTCATCCAGCCTTGGGACATTGCCGATCTGTCTCAACTGACATTTGAGAGGTCAACCCGTCCGGCTAAGACGACTGGACCTATCCGAAGTCGCAAGTCTTCGCTGCGTTCAGCACCGTTCCCCACGGACACGATTCCGGGCTTAGTTGCCTCTCCTGAGCTGTCCCCCTCGCTCCCCAGTGATTCTCCATTACTCGAACTTCCCTTCGCCCGCGCTCGCAGGCTATCTTTCGGTGACGACCGGCCACACACTCCACCTCCACGCACTCCAGTGAGCCTCTCTGAAATGGATTTCCGGAATTTGATGCCTGTCTCGTTGAAAGACGTCGACAGGTTGGGACTCCGGCGGCAGTCTGACCGCTTCTCACCGTGAAGTTCCACGCCTTCTCATTCCCCTTGCTTTTCTCATTGCATCTATCGCTGGTATCTCAATTTCTCGCCTCAATCAATGCTCATCATCACGACACTGAAGACACAAGCAATTTCATCAATTGCATAACATATTATTCCTGCAACATTATGCTTCATCTCTGGCAAAGCCAAGTCTATTTCATCACCCCTCATACATCTACTGTGCTTTACTCATTCTGGCTCTTCCCTTTCATCGGACCGTAGTAACAAATGCTATCATCCGTGTAACGTGTCTTTTCTCCTTATCTGCGTGCTCTTTGTTTCTAGTCCTCATTAGGGCACAATTTCAATTCTTTGACGTGCAGGCTTCCTTTTGGTCAACCTTTCTGATTTTCTTCCGTCTTCCCGCCTGTTTCGTCCGTTCGATGTTTTGCTTCCAGAACATTGGCCTATTTACTTGGGTTTGCATTGATTGTCCCCCTTTCCCCTTTTCTAACCCTTCACCTTGAGTCCACTTGCCTGCATTTCTGGTCCCCCCTTGGCTTCCTTGTACATGATCACGACGTCGTCACTTATCATTACAATTGGCTCCTGTTTGTCTGCCTCCAGTACTCTATAGCTATCGCATCATCATGATATCGCACCAATCGTCCTAGTATTCTCGCTGTATTATTCATGTTATCGTGCAATTGCATTCGTCTCAATCGAGATTTCCGTCTATACTTGCGTCCCGACAGTCCTGAGCATTCAATTCGGTATGAACAAGTTCCTGGGTCGCTTCTTCCTGACTCGGTGATTTCTTTCCCACTCTGAGCAGAGAGCGTCTGGATCGTTCCGCAGATATCCATCATACTTGCTGTTATCTTGCGGTGGAACGTTCGGTAGATTTCCTTTCGATCAATGACAATGGACTTCGCCGAAAAAGCTGTCAAGTTCATGATCAGCAGAGGGTCAGCTGGCCAAAGTCGAGAGATATCAATATACTTCCGCATAGATCAGTTCGTAAAGCCCGCTGACTTGGTATCGAGTGCATCAGCGATGGTGCTGTTGACAACAGTTTGTTTGATGAATGACATCTTACAATACTATGTACTCGCATTTTGAGGTCAAGCAAATATTGACATCATGCATCGGAATGATATAAAGTAAAATCAGTATTATCATGATCAATTAGCACTAACAGTTACGAGATGTTTGTCTGTCTACTTTGTGTAAGAAAGACTTTTCGATTTATATAGGATTTCTTGCGCAGTACGTTTCTCTGCGAAGACCAGGCGAATGTCGGCCGAGCGTACTAGTAGTGGTCTGTCATGATGATGATGCAGTGACGACGCACGCATTACTTGTTTAGTGCATACAACGAGTCACTGTATCGACACCGCCGACTTTGCCTGACTCAGTACGTCGATCTCATTGCCTCTCAACCGTCAATCAAGCATCGTCGACATCAGGCCGCCACCAAACATTCGCGGGAACCTCTATCTGATAGCTGATAGCCTGCAGCTAGAGTGAGAGATGGATCGCACGCAAGTCATCAACTTTGGCGCCGGCCCATCCGCGCTGCCTGAGTCGGTGCTGGAAGACGCGACGAAGGCGCTACTCAACTTCCAGAACACGGGCATCGGCATCACAGAGATCTCGCACCGCTCGAAAGAATTCGGCGAGGTTGTCGCGCACCTCGAGCAGCTCATACGCACGCAGCTCGATGTCCCAGAGACGCACCACATCCTGTTCACCCAGGGCGGCGGCTCGCAGGCGTTCTCGAGCGTCGTGCTCAACATGCAGGCGCGCCACCGCTTGCTGCACCCGCACCTGACGGACGAGGAGCGCACGATGGACTATGTCGTGACCGGGTCGTGGAGCAAGAAGGCGGCGGAGGAGGCGCGCAGGCTGGGCGGTGGACAGGTGAAGATCGTCGCGGACGGACGGGAACACTCGTCGGACAAGAAGAGCTTCGAAGGGATCCCTCCCCACGATGCATTCCAGTTCTCAGAGGACCCACTGCTCATATATTACTGCGAGAACGAGACGGTAGATGGTGTGCAGTTCTCTGCCGCAGAGGGCTCGGCGTCTGCTTTCCCGTACCATCTGCTGCCGCACAAGTATGGTAAAATACCACCCCCGCTCGTGGCTGACTACTCCTCGTCGTTCATGTCACGCAAAATTCCGCGTCTGGTGGACCACGCGATTATCTTCGCAGGTGCACAGAAGAATATCGGGCCGTCTGGTTTGACAATACTCATTGTCCGGGACGATTGCTTGGTCGATGTCGATGCAGCTGCAAAGATGGGTGCAACGCCCGTACCAATCACCCTTGCATACAAGACATATGCGGACTCGAAGAGCTTATACAATACCCCGCCTACGTTTGCCGTTTACGTTGCAATGTTGGTCCTAGAGCGCATGAAAGAGTCCGGTGGGCTGAGCGCTGTAGAAGAAATCAACAAACGGAAAGAAGAAAAGCTATATGCGGTTGTTAAGGAAGCGGAGGAGAAGGGGCTGTTTAGACTCAAAGTCAAGGAGGGCTCTCGTAGCTGGATGAATGTTGTCTTCATAGGAAAGGATGCCGAAACTGAGCAAGCATTTCTCGAGGCCGGTGAAGCTGCGGGATTCAAAGCCATGAAGGGACACCGGTATGTCTCTACTTCAGTATGATCTTCTAATAATTAACACCTTGTCTTTCAGTTCGGTTGGAGGTCAGTCTCAATGAAATCTAGGAATCTAAAGTGCTGATTAGTTTTGCAGGTATTCGCATCTCAATATACAATGCAATATCAGAGCAGCAAGTGGACAGTGTAGTGTCGTTCATACGTCAATTCATTGAGCAGCCCCCGTCTGTAACAGATACATCACGGAATCGCGCCTGAGATTATGAATTTATTACGACCTCATAATAGAGTACCATACCTTATTAAGCATTGCCATTCCTAAAATGTGTTCTGGCCAGAATGTAATAGTTATTGACTTATTATCCTTACATAGTAATGAAATAATAGTTATTAATATAGTCTACAATTAAGTTAGAATATGTTGTTAAGGATTACATATATCCCACATGCAGATGTCAAAATAGCAATAATGCTGTCACACTAAGTACCAGTTTGGAATAGTAAGTCGGACATAATTAAACAAATATGGCAGGAACTCTTCAACTTACCGTGAGATCATAATGAAAGCACAATTTTTTGATAATAACTACCGGCTCGGGAGCTACAGAGTAACCGGTAGCTCGTCATAGCCCCACCGTGACGTCCCCGTGTGTTGTCGGAGACTGAATGTCCAAAAGTGGTTGTCTGGAGAAATTTTCTTTAAGTCCCCATTTTCGTCACTTAGCCCCCCCTCCACTGGCACGCTACGGCGCAAACACTTCGCGTGTTCGTCGTCTGAACTCTGTCGTGTACATCTTCGACACCGTTTTCAACAACAGCCAAGTTGCCTCCCGACAATGGATGACTTCTTTTCAGCCACGTCCTTACTCCGCCGTCGACGTCCACGACGATGACAACGTCAACCAGTTTCAAGTTGCCAAAGCCATTGCTGGAAGATTTAACTCCACCGACCGTCCCCTCTTCACCACAAGACTTACCCTTGCCCCTTCAACAACGACGACCGGTGTGGCGATAGAGAAACCCCACAGCGTCTCTGCTCCCTCGCCATCGACGCTGCTGAATGTCTGTCGGAGCGGATAGCAGCCAACCTTGTTACTGGTAACACCTCTCTCGCGCTTGACTTCGAGCTCAATGTACTCTAGTCTACTGGCGCCTACGCTCGATCTCACTGTTGTTTTGGCTGTGACATTGCATCAAGTCCTCGCAACACCAAACATACTCTTGGGTTCATTGCTAGCCTCTTCTTCTGCAGAAGAAACAGCTTATGGTGCTATCTATCTTGCTCCAACTTGTCACCTTTGTCATCGCCTGTCTTACTTGTTTCTTGCTTTCTGGCTATCTTACGAGGAAGATGACAGTGCTGTATGATCTACCGAAGTCGGGTGCCTGCAACAGCTTTGAGTCGTCATGTCTCTCTGGGTCGACTACGCAACCCAGCTTGACTACCCGATGACACCCGGTGTTGCCCGATATAGAAATGCAAAATATAATATACCACCTTTTATCCTAATTTGATCTAAAAAGTAAACAGGATTTAGTGAGTTCCCGGGGGCCTGGTTGCAATCACGAAGATAGTACATATTTGGACGAAGATTGCAAGGTTACTACAAGCTTGCCATAATAACTTGATAATAGCTTGTAATAACATTATTTATTACAATAAGTCTACAATAGTCTAACTATATTGTAATTCTGCGAGAAATTACAATTTATTAAGTCGGTATTATCCGGAGGCCCTAATTTTTAATCATGTAGCAGTCGAATTTGCATAATAGCAATGCATTATTATCATTAATTATGCAGACTTGCAGCCTATGGTATCCTCAAGGCCAGCTTAGGGCAGGGACATTGCCAACTCCGACGCATTTTCGTGATGTAATTAGATATAAATTTGAGGACAATGTATAATTTTGATCTAGACTAAATATTGAACTATATATATTAAGTATGTGGATGTTTAACAAGTCACTTTGCCGGAGTGGTTAACGGGATCGCCTGCTACTTCAGTAGCTGAAAGCGGTTGTGCTTTGCACGCCAGAGTTCAAGTCTCTGAGGTGACGAATTTTTTCAACCTTTTTTTCTTGCCTTTTTTGCTCATCTGAAAATTATCCTGCAACGGTTACGAAGGTCAGTGAAGACCAAAGTTTATACTATTGCAGTCCGTAATTTATTTTTTTGCTTCGGACTACTGTCAACATAGTGTATGGAAACCCAATTCGGTAGGGCTTTGCTATGACATGCTCAATTCTTACGCTCCCCTCGTTTTGATCCCTTGCCTGCCTACTAGGACAACTTGCTTCGATGGGCAAGAAAGAACGAACGGCAGGACCTACTTTGAGACGCAAGGGTCAAGATACTACACTAGCAGGTTCTTCAAAATCCAATGTTGTTGCAGATCCTCCGCAAATTCCTTCCTTTCCTCCCATCAATCATAAGGACACCCTCATCAATGAAACTCTGGAAGCAGACCAGATAATCCTCATCCATGTCAGTATAGCATAGCCTCACGGTCTCCTCTGTCTGTGGATCCATCGTGGAAGAGATGCTCTGGCTGACGTATGGCTCATGTTATGGCAGGACGCATTTGATATCGAAGATTGCAGGCGATTCATCAAGTTCATAGATAGCCTTCCTCTGGAATTAACGCCACCGCCGAAGAAAGGAGAAGCCGAGAGGGTGAACCGTATGTCTTTCCGTTTTATTCGAACGTTGTGCGGGGACTCTGAATTTCAGAACAGATCGAATTTCAATCCCATCAAGGCCCTTCGCAGACGAGCTTTTCGCCGTTCTAAGTCCTCATCTACCGGCATTTCCATACCCACCGTCTCAAGTAACTGTGAAGAAGAAGGTGGCGGAACAGGAGGATGACTTAGCGGCACGGCCTGCTCATTCGTTCAACTCGAATATACGTCTCTACAAATATACAGAAGGCCAGCATTTCGGCTGTCATTACGACGATTGGTGTAGGGATGAAGACACTGGCGCACATTCGGAGTGGACACTTCTGATTTATCTTAGTGGAGAGGAAGATGGTGTCGTCGGTGGTGAGGTCAGTTCTAGCGTTTACCATCTGATAAACCTATGGAAGCTTTGCTCGGAAAAATATCTGATTTTTTTTGCTGATTTTCTCTTCTACAGACTATATTCTACAAGGGGAAGGGAAAGCGGAAACAGATCATAAAACCGCCTTTGCGCAGAGGTCTGGCACTTCTTCATCGGTGCGTGGTTCGAAAATTCCGTTGCAAAGTACTTTGCTGAGTCGGACTAAAAACATACGTAGGCACGGGCATGAATGTTTACTGCACGAAGGTGCATTAGTACAAAAAGGAACAAAATACGTGCTTCGATCTGATGTCATGTTCATGAACTAGACAACTATAGGTATGATTGCTAGGGTAAACTCCGCACAGAGTTAGTGTACGATTATATGTATATGTATGAGATTGTAGGAATAAATAGTATGTTCACAGTTTAGGTTGATGAAAGGATGGATACGGGGCCTCTGCAGATTTAGCAAACTTGTTCGATCACCTCTGTTTGTTGAAGATATCATGAAGACAATTCTTGACCCATGACTTTACTGATTCATTGTGTGTGCTTTGATTTGTAAGTAACATTTTGCAAAAGGGCTTCCGAGTCAGTTCTTCTGCTTAAGGCCGAGGACGAACGTAAATAAACTTGTCTTATCACCTCTTTCTTAACAAATGCATACACCAAAAAGGTCGTCTTTAGCATCGAATGTATACTCTGTAGTGACTGTAGACGCACCTTTGCTTTACAAAAAAGATAATGACCCTACCGAAAACTACAGCTCCAGTCTACTCGGGATTAGACGGACGTCTACAAGCAACGGAAGCCCAGTAGGACGGTAAATCAAGGTCAAGACTGATGCTCGAAAAGCACAGTTATACTGCATATATACACAGATTGGTTGGAGGCAAGCGGGCGCCCCGGAAATGTGCCATAATATCTCGAGACTTGGTGAGTCAGCCTCACGCTCGAGGCACGGTGGCACATATCTGGGGCAACTTGCACTATTCCCGCCAACCGGCCAACAGCTAATCCAGTCAGCTAACAAAGTGTCGAATTCCAAGTGGCCGAACAAAAACCAAGGACGAGTGACTGAATGTGAAGTCTCTGCTTCCGTGCCCAGCAGCTTTCCGACACAGGGAATCCAAATGGACACCGACACCTGTATCCCCGCTAAGTTCGAGACCATAGACCAGGATCTGTTGCTCCGCATTTCAAACACGCATGGGTGCGTTCCCTTACCCGAGGGAGTCCCGGGCGGGGAACCGGATATGCACCATCATAACTGCAGGAGAGTACCGCTTCCAAATCACCATCCAGAGAAGAGGTCGCAAAATGAAGAACGCCCCCGCGAATTGAGATAGGGTGCTTGTGGGTGGTAGATTCTGGAGAAGATGGATGGTGTAGTCCCCTCTTTTATGCGACTTAGATTCCAATGTAGGCGGCTGACCAGTGGCTGGCGATAGACCCGCGGGCGACGTTCTAAATCGTGACTATATACGACGAGACTGGTTAATTCCACAACTGAACCATCCTCGCCTCAATTGAAGTTCGTATCTTCGGAGTCCTGCATATCAAGCAATCTTCCCTACTTCCCCTTAGACTGTGGATAGTGACTGATTGTATGCAATCATGAGACTGCGCACCGAGACGTTGTACAGAAGGAAGTGAGTACACCTTCAAAAGACTGATTCATAGACTTGGGAGGGGCATTGTAAGAAACCTTTGCAATTGTCAGAATGGCTGTACACCTTCATGCGTCCACGCATACTCCTGGGGTATGATTCTCCCCACATATTATTGCACCGGATGCCAATAGTGCTGTCTGTCTCCTGAGAATGTCGGCCGTCCATAGAGAATAATTGTAAGAGGTTTTGTAAAATTCTCTATAGCAATCTCAGAATGAGATCTTGCTAGTAATTCGTGGAACGGTGTCCTTATGGAAAGAACCTGGTCTTCATCGTACAATACTTGATCAGAAGCCGAACCCGAAGCGTGATGCAGACGAAGAGACCAGCATGGCGTGTTTCAGCAACTCGCGCTATGCTTGTCAGATAGAACAGTAGGTGGGTGTAGTGTGTATGCAACTACATAGTTCGTGGTGGATAGATGGTAAGAAGCAAAACTATCATGACGTTCTAAAGACAACCACCTTAAAGTTCTCACGCTTGATGACTACTACACCACCGAGTGGGTGCAAGACCAAAGCCACTTGACTTCACTACTTACGACTGGAAGACCAATTGAAGATGGTCCGCATTATTATCAAAGGAGGTAAGTACATCTTCCAGTGCTGTGATTCCGAGGTGTCTAACCTTTCTTTTCTGCAGGAGGTAAGCCCTCAACTCTTTTCAGGTATATGTTGGACTATGGAATTCTGACTTGGTCGTTATACTAACTTGAACAGTAAGTTAGAGCATTATAATCCTTTGCATTAGCGCTGACATCTGCTTGTAATCTAGGTGTGGAAGAATACCGAGGACGAGGTATTGAAGGCGGCAATTGCGAAATACGGCAAGAACCAATGGTGCTGAAGGTTTCATTGCTTGATGATATAGTTATTAACCAACTGTTGGAACTGTAGGGCTCGTATTTCGTCACTTTTGGTTCGAAAAACCCCGAAACAATGCAAAGCTCGCTGGTACGAATGGTTGGATCCTTCTATAAAGAAGACTGAATGGTCGAAGGTATGTATGGGTTTACATCGTCAAATTGCTAGCCTCTGACTTCGCATGAAGACGGAAGATGAGAAACTACTTCATCTTGCCAAACTTATGCCCACGCAATGGCGGACCATTGCACCTATCGTTGGCCGAACAGCTACTCAATGTTTAGAGCGGTATCAGAAATTGTTAGATGAAGCGGAAGCGAAGGAGAATGAGGAACTGGGACTTGCTGGACCGGGTGACACTGGACCGAGTGCAGAGGACGTGAGGAAGCTTCGACCAGGGGAGATCGATCCCGACCCGGAAACGAAGCCTGCACGGCCAGATCCTATTGATATGGATGAGGATGGTATGTTCACATTGAATTGCAAAGTGTTAACAGCAGATTGATGTTGCTTCATAGAAAAGGAGATGTTGTCGGAAGCTCGAGCGCGTCTTGCCAACACTCAGGGTAAAAAGGCGAAGCGCAAGGCAAGGGAGCGTCAACTTGAAGAGGCCAGGCGTCTTGCCATGCTTCAGAAAAAGAGGGAATTGAAAGCAGCTGGTATTATGTACGTACAGGCACTCGTCTCCGTCTGTCAATACTGAATATGATGTAGTGGAAGCATGCGCCATAAGTCGAAGAAGAAGGGAATGGATGTGGGTTGCAACTCTCAGCTATAATTTCCTTTCAGTTCCACTGACTCATGCACTTCTTAGTATAACGCAGATATTCCCTTCGAGAAAAAGGCAGCCCCCGGATTCTATGACACTTCCGAGGAGCAGGCTCGTGCGACAATTGCACCGGTGGGTCAGACGCTACGAAGGCTAGAGAACAAGCGGAAACCCGAGGAAGAAGAGGCCGAGCGTAAAAAGCGTCAGCGGAAAGGAAAGGAAGGAGAAGGCGAACATCAGACAAAGTTTGTCGCAGCTCGCGATGCACAAATTCAGAAATTGAAGGAGGCAGAGCAGATCGGTAAGAGAAGGAAGCTGTTACTTCCGGAAGCTCAAGTAGGGGAAGCGGAACTGGAGGAGATCGTAAAGATCGGTCAGGCGGGAGAGAGTGCACGAGCTTTAGTTGGCGATGGGTCAGAGGCAAGTGAAAGACTATTGGGAGAATACGAAGGATTGGAAAAGGCGCGAATGGCCCGCACACCTCGAACTGCCCCTCAGCGTACGTCGTTTTGTTGTCTGTCTGTCTAATGTCTTTCTGACTTAAATGTAGATGATAATATTATGGCTGAGGCCCGCAACCTCCGTAATATGGTCAGTGCACAGACACCCTTACTGGGAGACGAGAACACACCTCTACATGTTGGTCCAGAGTCTGGCACCGGATTTGAAAGTGCCACTCCTAGACACCAGGCTACCTTCACGCCAAATCCCCTTGCGACACCTCTGCGGCAAGGTGGCATTGGCCCTGGTGATACCCCGCGAACTCAGTTTTCCAGTGCGACCCCCCTCCGAACACCTTTACGAGATACCCTTAGTCTCAATCCGAGTGACGCTGTTTCTATGATTGGCGATACCCCCAGAGAGAGACGTGGTCGTCATAGCAGTGTAGCTTCGTCCCTCAAAGCTGCATTCGCAAACCTCCCCAAACCCGAGAACAATTTCGAGCTTCTTGTCCCAGAGGAGGAGGAAGAAGATGAAGAGGAGGACAGGGTCATTTCTGAGGAGGATGCAGCCGAGCGAGATGCCAAGTTGAAGAGGCGGAGAGAGGAAGAGGAAAGGAAGGCTCTCGCTCGAAGAAGTCAAGCTGTTCAGCAAGGATTACCTCGTCCAGCGAGAGTGGATGTTGAGAAACTTCTTCAGGAGTTGTCGTTGGCTGATAAGGATGATTCTGAATTAGGACCAGCTCTACAACTTGTGGACACCGAGTTGGTTCACCTACTGCAACACGACGCCATAGCTCATCCCCTTCCTGGGACCGCATTACCTGGTGCAACTCGTTCAACATATGAAATGCCGGAGGATGACTATATCGAACAGGCGAAAAGCATTATCAATGCAGAGCTTGCTGCTTCCCTTGGCTTCCCAAATGCTAGCGCAAGCCAGGTTTCAGAAGGGCTTGTTGCTTCCGCGAAAGCAGAGCAACTAGACGAGTCACTCCTCTGGGACAAGGAGAGGGACTCACTTGTTTTTGACGCCAAAACCTCGTCTTGGGTAGACCCGGCATCGCTGTCCTTGGAAGAGCGTATAGCCGGATACGATGCTTTACTTCGGGAGGATCGGGAAGCCATGTCGAAGGAGGCAAACAGAGCCCAAAAGGCTGAGAAGAAACTTACAATCCAGCTAGGAGGCTACGAGACTCGATTCAAGGCGCTCGCGAAGCGAATCACGGACACCTTTGACGAGATGCAAAAAGGAGAAATTGACCTCCAGAGCTTTATTCAGCTCCACGTCAACGAACAGGCCGCAGGCCCACGGCGTGTGGAGGCTTTACGCAGCGAAGTCGCAGTGTTGGAGAGACGCGAACAAAATCTGCAAGAGCGGTATAAGGAACTCGTGCTCGACAAACAGGAAAGCGAAGCTCGTATGGCCGCACTGGAGGAGAAAATAATGATGGAAGCCGAGGCACTAAATGAAGCTGCTCTCGCTGAGGACGAGGCAGCATCGTAATCTATTTTCTCTCGCTTGTGATGTATACTTATCCTGATTTTGTGCTACCCTTTTTATATCTCCCGTGTATTACTTACCTCCCTCCGAAGCACTGCATGGTGCTGCGAATAATGCTTATGATATGATATGATATGATATGATGTGATGTGACATTGGGGTTGACCTTAAGTTTGAAGAGATGCATGTGAGTGGTACGTGCAGTATGAATCCATAATCTGAGGGAAACTCGCAAGACAATATGTGTACTAAGGGTCTTATCCGACCCACGGAACAAATGTGTAATTCTGTAACACCAGATGGCTTTTATCTGAACACGGTAAAGGTCAATTGCACGGTGTACAGACCACATAGTTTATCAATACGTACATCATTCACTCTATAGATTGGTGAAGGATCGGATATGTTGGTTATGAAAGATAAAGAATGTTATAACATCAAAAGCGGAAAACGGAGGAATTTTTCGAAGCCAAAGGGCAACAAGTATGCACAGGGGCTCTGCTCCATCGTTGTCCGCTAATCCCCCCAAGTTTGCTCCAGCCACAAGGCATGAGCAGGCACTGCCAATAAGTGCTCCCTTGTACACCAACGAGGTACGAGACAGTGTGACAGCTGATAAGACGATGGACAACTCTCCGAAGTAAGTCCCCTTCGAGGCAGGTTGCGCATGCAGTCCAGAACGAAAAAGGAAGCCCAGTGCGAATGCTACACAATGTCGCATACGAGTCTAGAGGCAAGGGCCGAGTAAAGGGGTTGAATCCGATAACTAGATATGCCGTAGATCCCGTTCTCCGGTCGTATCATTGTCTCGCGAAGACGGCTGAGAGAAGAAAAATTGTATTTACAGTCCAAGGACTTTTTGCGACGCTTGTCAATCCATTTCATGGTATATACCCAAACGAATTGCAAGGAGCATCTTTAGACTCTAAAATATGATGGAAATTCCAGCAGTCCGACAAACCGATATAGACGCAGACACATACCGACTTCCAGATCAGACGCACAGACTGATGACAATTTCGGGAGCGCAAAGTAGTCATACAGCCAAGCGGCCAAAGAGATAGATTGTAGACATATGTGACTGTCTACCAACAGCCTTAAGTTGACAAGGCGGCGACAGACCTACACTCAGACGTTGAGAGAAGAGATTAAAGTCGATCTATTCGAGTCAGGAGTGGTGAGATCAAGCACCACCATGCTTGGATTTTTACTTTTCCAGATACTCGAAGCTAATTTGCGAGCCTCTGAGTCTGCACTTGATTGCATCTGAAACTCGTCCAGATTTCTCCGTGAAGGTAACTGCAAGAGAACCGGATAATCTTCGACTTTGAACACCTCTCGAGATGGCCCGGAATCAAACCCTCCAATGACAAAGACACACGCGAAAGAGAAATGCTATATGGATTAAGATCACGATATGATTAATGGTATCATATAATACACCCGAAAAACGACTACTAACGGCCGTCAGTGAAACGTTATGCTGATGCAGTGTACGAAAAAAACACGTACGACTCTAAGCACATGAAAGCTAACAGAAGCTAGGGATTCGGATTGGCGGACTTCTCAACTTGTGGCCCATCACTTTCACTATCTCTCGGCGAACCCGTCTTTTCTAGTCTGACAGTACGAGGGATAAAGCGACCCGGCCAAAATGGGACATAAACTGATACGGCGATGAAAAGCGGAAGAGTATCCAGCCCGTAGAAGATGCCCTCGTCTGTTGCGAGAGGTCCCTTGAAGCCTTGTGACAGCTCGATCACACGAAACACTGAACGGACCTGGTAAGAAGATCGTGAATTAGATCATAGCGTTGCCTTATTTAAAAGAGTATTGCTCACTAGAATCCCAATACAGCTGACGAAGAGTGCAATGGCAAGGGCTCGCCAGTCTTTATACCAAGGCGTGCTAAGAGTTGTATCACGGCTCCATACTTCGGGACGATATGTTCTCACACGGTAGACGAAACGCAGATACATGAGGGTGAACAGAATAAACGAGAATAATTGAAGCACAAGACCCGCAAGGAATATCTATAAGCACGATTAATACGACTACGAAAGCGAACTACGAGTGTTATTTGAGTGCTCACATTTGATCCCAACCTGTTGGTCTTGATATCGTTTGCCGCGATCGAAACTGCTCCGCCTACAGCCTATAACATGATTAGAATTCGTGAGGTATCCCATGCATAGCTCATATGACTCACCTGGATAAGGAAAGTGACTAAATCAGAACAAACGAACAACGGTGTAACACGTCGTGGTGAAATGACAAGGTGTTCAGGAGCGCCAAGATATACTGCAAGCCGGCCTAGAAGAACGTAGTCCGCTGCGATAAAAGCGCAAGGCTATTTATTATATTAATTTTATCTTCTATAGTAGGAACGTTTCTTTTACAAACCGAAAGCACGATGAACAAATATTCAACAATGTAGGTGCCTTTGGCGTCCGGATTTGTGTGGAGTCCAAAGCGCATCCCGAGGCCGATTGAGAAGGCTGAAACAATGCACGTTAGTTCTTAAGGAATGCCCGGATCCTAATATCTATACACACTGAATATTCCTATCGTCATTGCTAACATCCATTTGGCTCCCCACTTCCACATGCTTGCAAGGTGGCAAATGCCACTAAACAGATACAGACCTACGAAACGACTTAAGTCAGTGGATGAAAAATGCTGATACTGTGAGCTTTATACGAACCCACTGCAATACCAGTCAAAACATTTGACGGAATGTATTCCAAAGGGTTACAGGGATCGAGCTTGGGGCCCAGCTGCGGTTCGCAGAAACGTTGCATCTTTGCGGACGCAAACGAGGCAAGGCAGGAAAGAGTAAGGATGAAGGAGAGAAATGCCGGAGCATTAGGTGACTTGGCCATGGTAGTTAGAGAGCAAGATGAAGGCTAGCGACTTGTTGACACGCATGGGGATTTTGTAGACGTGACGGATGGGCTCTCTTTCAAGTTGAACTCATTCCTCGCACTCGGCGATTTCGACCCTCGCGTTCGTGCCGACATTCTCGGCTGACTGCCTTTCAATTCAAGACATGGTTGCCGATTTGGGAAGTGTGCCTTGGGGTGGCCGCCAAGGCCGTTCTCAGTCAGCAAAGTTTTTTGTTCACAAGCACCTTTCTCTGTTTCCAGACCCGCCGCCTAACGCTATTCTCCTTTCTTCTCCCGCGACTGTGTGGTTTTACTCCAATTTACTGTGATGCTGAAATTGAAACATAATTGTGTACGGCGTTGCATTCACTGTCGTGTCACCCTGAGCCTGAGACAGAACTTCACAGTGAGGTTGGAAGATTTTCTTCAGGGGAAGGGAGTTTTCGAAGCATGCAACCAGTCACCTAGTTCGGCCTCCAGTGGACAAGATATGACACTCGGGCTATCGATCTCAGCCTTGCCCGACATGTGTGCACCAAGAATATACTCCTGTGACCGACACATAAATGTGTAATGATGCCTGGTCTCACTCGTAGACTCGGAGATAAGCTCGATGCGAATGTGAAGCAATTGTTCGCAGGACTCGGTGCTTCCATGTGCGCAGGAGTCTCCTGGCTGTCTTTCCTGCGCCATGATTCTTCAAATGACGCTGGCATGCTAATGAAGGGACTGGTCAATATACATATACATATTAATAGTACCAAGATAAGACACCTTTTGAAAATGCGTATGCCTGGCTAGCTCATGACTTCATGAATCTCCGTAAACTCGAGACCAGCCGGAATCAAAGTTCGTTCACTAAAGTGCGCAGGGTAGAATGTTGTCGTATGAATGGTGGGGAATTATGAGTAGGTAGAACACGCGAAGGAAGAGATGATGCCAGTGTTGAATGTTCAACATCAGGGAAACTACTTTTTGCTTAAGGCGACTGACGCGTCCTGACGCTGCCTTAAATGGACTGAAGGGTTGCTATGCCTGTCTGAAATCTACTGATATGTTGCTATGCCTGTCTGAAATCAACTGATGGCCTGAACACACTGAAATAAGCCAATTTTCAGGACACACTCAGTACGTCAGTACATCAGGAGGTCAGTCAAGCATAAGTAAAGACTAAGTACAAGCATGTACAATTCAAATGTCATAGTAAGTACAAATCAGTACACCAGTAATTCAGTACGCCAGTATTGTAGGCTGCGCGCTGCTTTCCTCTCGCCTTCGCTGATAAGGATGTTCATGCTTTTCGTTGTTGGCTGAGCGACTCAAGCACATTTGCCTTGTGCGCTTCGAGAATTGTCCGACTTCCGCCCAAGTGGCATATTCTTCCTGACGCCTGAAACAATTGTCAAACATAAATTCCAGAGTTCTTACTACGGGTTTTCGGAGGACTCGGACATACTATTTTCAATCTGTTCCGAAAGCAATTTCTCTCTTGTCCGATTGCGCACGTTCTGATCATTTTCCCTCAAGGTCCATGTTCTTGAATTACCCTCCACCTTGAATGGTCCGCCGTAGCCGCTCGTGTCAATTCTCGTCACCGCAACCTATCGATCTAGCTCTGCTTCTACATCCTTGAGAAGCAGATTGCCTCCGGTGGGAAGTGGGGGTAGATCTCGGTCTGGAAGTTGTTTGTTCAATAGGGAGTTTTGGTCTGACGCCAGAACGATCGGTATATATCGCAAGTGTTCATACTCCTGGTTTGTTCCTTCTGGATCATCCGAAAAGTGTTTGAGTAAGGCTTTATACTGTAGCTCGAATGCACTTTAACAAGATGACTTACGGCCGTCAGCGAATCAACAAGTATCCCATCGATATGTAGGCAACACTCATTATCTGCAACTTCGCTCACGTCGTAAGGCTTCAGAATAAGCTTTGTGATACGCATCACTACACCTGTTCGGTCGTCCAGCGTATTGGCAAGCCGGATTTTCTGCTTCGCGAATGCCTGGATCATCGAAAGTACGTTCTCGGTGGACAACTGGCTGATTTAGGAGGTGGTCGTGAACTTCCCTTGCCCAGCTCGCTCTCAACTCACATCGTCTTATTCCATCAGCGACACAACTCACTTCGATACTGATTGACCAAGGACAGCACCACCGTAGTCCTAGATTTAAGAAAGTAAGACCACTACAGGCCGGAACAAATGACTATTCGAGAAGAGCTCACTCGAGTGGTTGATCCATCCCCTCGCACGAACGTACCACAGATCAAGTTCACTGTACCTTTCGTAATACCGATACCGTATCCGTGAGACAGAACTCTACCTTCACCATCGAGTCCTTGATGCCAACCAGACGGCACGACAGCGCAGCATGTCCGTTCCACACGACCTTGCTCGAGGTGAACTTGATAGCGTTGCCGACAATGTTCGTAATGACCTGGCGCAGATGCAGCGAGTCACCGATGAGCTGATCAGGAATGTCTGGGTAAACATCATATGTGAGGTCGAGGTTGTTTTGCGATGGTCGTACAACGAGAGTCTTGAGGTTACCGAAAACCGTGTGTCTCAGTGAATACCAAACTTGCTCTATCGTCATCCTGCCTGCTTCGAACGTAGTAATTAATCGAAATATTAGCAACTGAATTCGGAAGCATCGGCGGCGGATTAGCTTACTCTTCGAGATATCCAAAATATCGACATTAATCAATAGCAGACTCCGAGCCAAACTATGCACCAGCAGAAGACTCTCGCGCTGACTCTTATTCAAATTGCTATCCAGCGTAAACTCTTTCATGCCAATGATACCGTTCATAGGGGTCGAATCTCATGAGACGTGTTCGCCAAGAACTCCAACTTGGAGCGACTGGCAAGTTCGGCAGCTTCACGAGCGGCGGCGTTCTTCTAAATCGACTCGCGCAAGTAGTGCACAATTTAATTGATTTGATGAGTCTCAAAGGATTCCATCTCGCCTGAGCCTTTGACGGTGATGAAACACGTGAAGTCGCCGTTTATACTAGTAGCTGCAGTACTGATCTGCGCGAAACCACGCACTTCGGTCGTCAAGTTTCCGGCCATGGTGTCAACAGCCATTCTATTCGGAGTGCGTTCAGTAAAAACCACACTACACAATTCAGCGGAATGCTAGTGAAATAAACATACGTGATTTTTTGCTGTGACATGAACATTCTCGATTTCAGCTTGAACACCGAGTTTTTTCGTTCTGACTTCCCGCGCGACTTTGGTCACCCCCGCAGTGAAGAGAGCCAACTGGTCAACCATGCCATTGATGGCCAAGTCCAGAATATCACCCTGAACAGACACGCCCACGATCTCCTGCGTCAAGTCGCCACGAGCGACGGTCGTAGTCGCGACAACAATGGTACGCACTTGAAAGTTCACCTGCGTCAAAGAAAAGTGAGACAATTCTCTCCAAGACAAAAGCGCAGCATAGGTTGACCGCCCATTTGCTGTACTAGTAGTCACAGTCTCGAGCTCCATCGCCCCGCGAAGTTGTCCAGATCAATAATTGTCTAACACATTTAGCTTCGGTTAGATCTGTGTTGATATGATATGTTTGAAGAGCAAAGTATCCGAAATAGACGCATGTGGTTTCGCTGATGAATAAACCAGTATAAGCCTAGTAATATAATAGCAAGAAGAGAAGTCCGTACTTATAGTTCCAGAGGCTTCAAAGGTTGCGCTTATTCTCTTCCCTCGCATGCCCTCATAGATGTTCGCCACCGTAGTCCGATGCTTGTGAACTAGATGTAGCGCCTAGGTTCACGCTACCTTCCGGCGACTTGCTAGAGATTGGCCGGGAGATGCTGGCAGCTGTTTCATGGAAAGATGTTCGCCTCGCGTCATCGCGTTTTTCACTATCGGAGGTGTATCACATTCAACTAGAGGTATGAAGGTGTCTCGCAAGACGGTATGAGGTGGTGTTCCGAGGCCGGGGCCGGGGCCGTCAGCCTGCAATTGACGGACGCGAGATTTACTACGTTGCAATGGCGGTTTCGGCGCAGGAAACTGATATGTGAAGCGAGGGGCATCCAAGGACACATGCGCAAGGCTGGCGCGGGATCGGTCGTGTAGTTCATCTGCCCCCTCATCAATAGCGTCCTCTGCCACCTCTTCAATCGTCAGCGGACGGCCCTTGCCCTTCCTTTCCTATAAGGCGGTGTCGACTCTAGTTGAAGACGAAGGATTGTTACTAATTTTTGATGAAGATCACAACAGTTGGTGATGCAACATGTATCGGCCTATCCTCAGCGGGTGTCGTTCGAAAGGTAGAAGATGCTCGCTTCAGCGTGCACGTCGGAGCTCCTCTCACTATAACAAGGCCGCCCACCTTCTCCTCTCCAGGTACTAAAGACAAATGTGAGTGATAAGATCAAGCAAGAAGCACGTTCTCAGACGTACACTATCGTTTTTTGGTTCATTCGGAAATGTTGAAGTCTAGGCGAGTTCAATACAAGCTTGAGGGTAGGATAAAACATAACTTGTTCAGGCCAATAAGTGGTCTTATGGAATGGGTGGGGGATGGCGGAGAAGTGCTCATAACAAGACTGGAGAACGTACACTGTGTCGTTGAGGGGACGCAGTGGTAAAAAGTTCAAGTTCAAGTTCAAGTGCAAGTGCAGTCCGAGTCACGGTGGCAACTTGAACTTGAACTCTTCAAGTTCCAATTTTAGATTTAAAGCTCCACTGGAAGCATCATCATGGCAAGCAATCCGAACAGCAGACAGACACCATTGGCGACATCTTCCAAACCACTTTGATACCTCAGACTACGGTGATCATTCGGGAAAAAAAGGCAATTCAATAATAAATTTTAATCATGAATCTCCTGGCAACTTTGAAAGACAAGAGCATGCGCACAACAATTTACTCGATAACTCAAGCACATTTGGTCAAACCTGCTACTGGTGGGCCTCAGCCTACTAGATCAAGCCTCGAAGTTCTTGATGTACTTATCCGGTAAGGGTGAGTGGCTTTGGCTCAGGGCCAAAGCTACAGCAAACGTGCTGTGAACGTCAATAGCTGCATCTAGTATTCCAGTACAGCAGATCATGCAAGTGAGAACTTGAAGATGGTTGATCTTGAACAACAGAATGATAACTTACACTCTTTTTGTGCCGCTGATAGCTCGTCAGCTGCCCAGTCACTCATTGTGACCTCACTACTCTTCTTGACGTTCAGCCCTCAATACTTCTCCCACTATTTTTTCGAGCTTGACAGTCGGAGTCGGATGCTGGAACCAGAGACGAGGGTTTAAGAGCAGTTGGGACCAGGTCGGGTTTTTGGGCCAGACTTCCGGGTAGACAACGCGTGCCCAATCTGTCAGATCGACACAGGAGCGCACAGAGGTGCGAAACTTGCGCTTTATACGCACTGCGTCACCTGCCATTTCTTCTGTTAGGCCACCTCGCAGGAGAAAAGATAAGTTATTCATACCGTTGATTCCTGCGGAAATTTTCATGACTGTACCATCCCCAAGGAGTTGCGCCAACGTAGGGGGAAGGTCAGTAAGAGTATGCGTCCTGACTAGATAAATGTGGTGTTGAACTGCGAGTTGGATGAGGTCCACGCGATGATTGGGCCCTTCTCCGCCACTTGCCCACTCGATGTCGATCGAGACAAATCTACTAGCTGGTACCTGTGGCAATGATGCATATATTGCAGTCACTGCATTGTCCACATCCCAGCCCGTGCGACACTGTATCGGAACTATATTATGGAGCCTATATTGATGTAATTCGGAGAGAGGTGTTGGTGGTACCCCGAGAAGATCAAGAAACGTTTGCAGTTTCTTGTGTATCTAGCAACAAGTCAGTGTACAGATCTTGATATGAATGAAACAAGTACCTTCGTTTGAGCCCTTGCTGTCCACCGTTGAACGAGCTGAAAGCGGAGGACGGTGCGGAGGTGCAGGCGTGCGTAATCAAGGGAGAGGAGGATGAGAAGGATAGTACGAAGATTTGAGAACATGATTCACGGTGGAATGGCTTGATGATGATCTTGGGGACAATACCCGCTCCCACTTCACACTTATACAAAGTAGTTGAAGTCAGTTTTCTGATTTCCCATTCTTCTAGAAAGAGAGAGGGAGCTATTAGTGTGTTGTACTATGACTCGGATAAACCGCAAGTTGAACTGATAGTAGGAGATGACAAATGATTTCTTCCGGATGACTTGATTATAAGGCTTCTTTTCATTTTAAGCACAAACGAACAAGAAAATGAGTCATGTTAACTCCGAAGAAGTCGGGAGGATACAACCCACTGCACAAGAAGCTGCTCCATCAGCTCTAGAAGGATTTCGAAGAAAGCCATGAGTAACTCACCATACAACAGTCATCCCTGTACACAACCCGAAACTTGAACTAGAACCGTGCCAAAATGGGAAATGGGCCAACTTGAATGCATCCCAACCCGCTTCGGAAGGAGTAATTTGCATGAAGGCGCGTTTCTCGTCCTCGGAGCTGAGGGAATTGCGCTGTCGGCCGATGATGGACTCATACTGCACATTGAAACCGAGTGTTCTCCGTTTAGGCGGCAATGGTGGCGGGGCAGAGGTGTTTGGCAAGGAATGGGAACACGACAAGTTGACAACAACTTGGATGATGTCGAAAATGCAGTTATATTTTTCCCTTTGCGGCATTTGCAAATTGAGTTGTGAGTCGCTTTGTCGACCTTTGTGCATGCAAGCGGAATATTGGGATGCATCAAACTGCCCGGTGATACATAGCCCCGTATATACGAATCCGACCGCGCAACTTCGCAACCTTCCCTCTCCAGCATCCTTCCCATGTTTTTGGGCTCTTTACGCCGCTCAGGCCAGGCGAACTTAGGATTAGATGTCGATTGAGCAGGGATCCCTGAAGTGAGAGTAGACGGTAGGGATAGAGACTCGTCCCGACTGACTGCTCAGCGCGAGTCCTGTGGCCGCTTATTGTTGAGCTTGAGATGGTCGAGGAAAAGAGGAACGATGGAACGAGAAGAAGCTGACGCGGCCATCGTTCCTTCCGGTGACAAGAAAGTCGGAGTCATACTGGAAAGTTGTCACTGATGAGTCGGGGATACAGGAATGTGAAGAAAATCATACCCATTTGCAGATTCCATACGCGAACGGATGTGTCCAATCCCCC
Source organism: Trichaptum fuscoviolaceum (assembly GCA_910574455.1). Taxonomy (NCBI): domain Eukaryota; kingdom Fungi; phylum Basidiomycota; class Agaricomycetes; order Hymenochaetales; family Trichaptaceae; genus Trichaptum; species Trichaptum fuscoviolaceum. Next base: position 2,433,719 of record CAJSYZ010000001.1, read on the forward strand.
TACCCCCACCCCAAGAAAAGAAGACAATATAATTTTCGGCGTAAATCTTATGCAGATGTTCTCGGAGAACGTATAGACATTCCCCGTGCCGATGCTCCAAAGCTGAAGAAGCCCGTGAGTATTATGATTCAAAAATTAAAAGAACAACTTACTCGAGAAGTACAGTAGTAGCTTTCGCTCACTGATTACTGCACGCATACATCCTCTCCTCGTGCCTGTGAGGGCCGGTTCAGTAACTTGCCTCTTTGCACATCCGAAACGTCGGTGATGCGTCTCGCAATTCAAAACCTGAGAGGAGCGGACCTCGGATGCAAGTGCAGCAACCAGTTTTAATGTCCTGCTCTCTGAGCTGGTCATCAGCCACCACTGACGATGAGCTCTCTGGCATAGCCCTGTCCCTCGGAGAAGGTTCACTCATGATATATGGTTACGGATGTAACCACTCTACCATCACAAATCGCTGAAGAAGTTTGTGTTGTCAACTGTGGAGGTGGACGCGTGCGCATGTGTGCTCGCCATTGCTTTAGTCGGTGGGGGGATACGCGTCGGCATAAATCTGCGAGAGAATCCTGGGTCAAGAATTGGGGCGCCTGCTGTGGGCGCAGTAAATTGCGTAGACGGCAGTGGTTTCGTTCCTCTGCAAAAGCGGTCGAACTCCTACCCCCTTGGTTTCCATACGAGCCTAGAGCGGCGCACGAGTAGAAACGCGTCGACCCACAGGGAGCTAACAAAGTAAGGCGCAGACGTTTTACGCGAGCTGCGCGAGGCGTTGAAACCGATAGAACAATTTGAGCGTGCCGAGACAGGCAAAGCGCGAGTCGGCAGATGCGCGGCGGAAGAAAGAGGTCTATCAGAGTTGTACAAGGTCCCGCATGGTGTTGGGAGAGAATCGGGACGTGCAGGAGGAATTCGATGTTGAAAATTGGTAGAAAAGTGAAGAAGAGAATCTGCGGTGACTTGGGCGTTGGGATACAGTGGTAGTTGAGGAGGAGGCCATGACTACGTCAGTTCGCTACTGAAAAGTCACTTGAGGCCATCAACGATATTATAGAGCTTACTCATCTTGGATGATTGGTTAAAGTGTGTCTGTAAGGTGGTTCCTGCCCTAGGCTGCCAGTGCCAGTGTGTAAGATGATCCCGTGTCAACTCAACTGTACATCCTACGGCAGCGGCTGTTCCTTTTTCCGATAATTGCGTAGGATGCGATCAATAGTGGAGGGTGCGGGCCAAGATGTAATCCTGGAGAGCAGAACGTAGTGTTAAACAGAAAATACACCAGGACGTAAGACAACCTGAGGAAGTTCTCTGTTAACGAGCCTGGTTGTATGGCATGGTGACTACGGCCAGTGTTGAGCATCTTCAATGTCCACCAAGTACTATGCCTGTGGTAGCAACAACTTGAAGTTGAAGTCGACAACTGAGTGCCAGCCTGCCAGCCTTAGTAGTGAGTGCCACAACTTCAAGTTGAACTTGAAGTCACCGTGCCAGTGACCGGCGTGCCACTGGCACTGGCAGCCTGAGTGGCAGTGAGCCTGAGTGACTCCGACTCAGACATCACTGGCAGAAGAATTTGCCGTCCATGTCCTCTTCATCTTGCTCCCCGGAACATTGAAGGGATGAAGTAGTGATGTTGAAGGCAACTTGAGCCAGAGGAACTTTAACACGGTGTATGTCCCCGAAACTTGAATGTTAAAGTAGAAGCACAACACAAACAAGCCTTCGGGTACTACTAGTACGAGTACTAGTAGGCTAGTAGATACTCCTGGCAGCCTGGGGATGCGCTGCATCGTATGAGATGTGGTGATCAGTATTTACAAAATATCTTCAAGTTGAAGGTCATATCATCACACAATCAAGCAAGACATAGGCGTTTTATTCAAGAAAAAGACGACACATCATTGTTTACTATTATCGGAAAGACAAAGTCGAAACATCATTGTTTATCAGGAAGACAGATAGACTCGACGAAGTTTATACCGTGACCATATACTACGGGTAGTAGTATACTAGGACAAGGGCGTCAAAGATTTGAGTCGAGATACGCCTTCGCCGGTAATCCGAAACTCAAATGGCTCTTTGTAATGAGGATTGGAAGGATTCACAAATCCTTCCTTGGAACTAGGAGGCTTCCGTGTTTGCTCACGCACTTCCTTTGCCCAGTCCATGCGCAGAGCCAAATAAGACTGAGGTGCCCGACCATAAGGGCCATGGTTCCCCACTATCTTGCATATCCTTTTAAGCACGTCCTGCTGTTCATAGGTAAAGAGTGGTTCCCCCGCTGTCAGGTGCAGTACGGATGGTGCGTTTTCTATGAATTTGAAGAGAGATTCGTCGTCACCATAATAATGTCGGTCGTGGATAAGTTTATTCAAATGTTGCCTGAGTGGAGTCTCGTTCATCACCTCAAAAACGACATGTTCAGAAGACGTAATCATCTGCATCGCGTTGGAAAGGATAACAGCTTTCTCCCTGTGCGTATTTCGCCGCTTCTCCAGATGCAGGATCTTCGATAATTTTTTTCGGTCTTCGTCATTTTCCGGCCACTTTCGCACTGGCACCGGGACTTCCGTGAGATTCGCCTGCTTGACAACTTCCGCTAGTGTGTTCAAGGATAATTGGTCGAAAGAAGCTGAGACTTCCTCAAAACTGCGCTGTATATCAGCTGGGAGAGCTTTTGGAGGAAAACCTTTGGCCGACGCATGGGGTATGTCCTCAGAGCCATAGTATTCGATGTCGCCCTCTTCGGCCATCTTTGCAAAGAATTCCTCGAAATAGAACTTAGGCAGGTCCTTCAGATCGAGGACACCCTCTTCTGATGGATCAAGATTTGGGAACGGTTTGCACGTAAAGTCATCTATGCTGGCATCCCATGTGGACTCCTGCTCGTCAAGTGTGGTGGCTGGCTGTTGTGAATCCAACTTCTTCAGCTTGCGATTGAGGATGACATACAACCTTCGATGGAATTCGAAGATAAGATAGAAGCGCACAAGAAAGAAACGGAACTTTTCGATGGGTTTTGCGTCAGGCGACGGCTGCCAGGAGTTTGTGAAGGGGTATTTGGATTTAAGCTTTGCTCTCGCGTCCTCTACCAAGCTCTCCAGCCTCTTTTCGGCTTCCTTCAGCGTCTTGGAGGCCCGGCCCTTCTCTTTGTCACCACACTTTGGGTCATTTGTCGTCTCCACCCTCGCCATTGCTTTGCTTTTCGCCTTATCCGCGTCCTTGTATGTCGTATCCTCCTCGCGGAAGTCTGCTAACTTGTCTTCAATCCCTGCTAACCACTCTTCGTAGCGTGCTTCCTCTGAGGATATGAGGCTTTCAGGTAAAGCGGTGAGCAGGTCATCAAACAGATGCCTTGCAATGGGAACCTTTCCGTCCCGGCGCATGGTTGGTTGGGCAGTGAACTCAGCGTAAAGCTCGTTTACACCTCTGATGAGCCCCGCTGTCTTGACACCGCCATCACCAGTAATGTCAAAAGGGGCAACCGATTCGATCTTGAATTTGTTTGGGAAAACAATGGCAAAAGCCATATAAAGAATGTTCCTGGCGTCCTCGAAGACGTGTCGTAGTTTAATACTACAAGCTGCCGCTTCGCTCTATGTGAGAACTCATGAGTTTAATTTGTTTTGCAATAGCTTTCAAGATGACTTACCGATTCAGCTGCTACGGCAATGATTTGAAGCTCGCGTATCATGACAGCGAACGATGCTATAGTCCGCGTCAAAAGGTCGTCTTTGGAGCGGTCCGCCTTCCGTTCAGCATCCAATGTCTGGTCCGCCTTCCGTTCAGCATCCAATGTCTCCAAACGAGCCAGCTTTTCGTTCATTTGAAGCACCTTGTCGGTGGTGCTTCGAATCATATCAAATTGACTGTCAAGCCTTTTGCTAACATTAGCTGCCATGACGGAGTGTAGCGCATGGATGCCCTCCTCAGCTGCAGCCCTCGCAAGCATCGGGTAATTCAGGGTTGCCTGGTCCTTTATATGTTGTATCTCGTTGGAGAGAGAATCGACTTTCTCCTGCAAGGTCTTTATTGTCTCCGAGTAATCCGTGTTCTCCGATTTGGCCGCCTTTTTTTTCGTGGCTTTCAGATCTTCCCTTTTTTTCTCAAGATCTTGAGATCCAACATTCCGCATCGCCCGATCCAGCCGTTCATCCACTTTCTGTTTTTCATCAGGATTCGCCGCCCGAGCTGCCGCTCCATCCTTGAGTTTTGTTATCACCTGGTTGAGAACTTTGGCAGTCTCGACCAGCTTTCCTCCAATGTCCGTCCATTCCTTGCCCGCTTTGTCCAAGTCGCCCCCTATCCCATTGAGCATGGTGACTGACAAGTCGCTAGTTGGGTATAGGAAAGAGATAAGAAGCAATCTACACAGACTGGCAATGTCACTCACAGGTTCGTTTTCAAGTCTTCGACACTGTTTGACGGCTTGGAGTCCACGTCCGACCCAGGTTTTGCCACCCCACTGCCAGTGGCACCGGCACTGGCGGCCTCGCTGACAGTAGAATGGAATGTCATCAAGATGCAATTAAGCTCAGGCTGGCAACACTACTCACAATTCCAAATTGGATGTGTCTGGTTCCGCCTCAGTGGCAGACGTCAAATTGCCACTGCCAACTCCTAGTCCGACCTCAAACTCCGATTGTGACCTCAACCCGGGCCCTGCACTTGCAAGAGACTCCGAGTCGGACATGGAGACGCCGGGCCCATTCACTGGCAGGCTGTCAAGAGAATGTCCTGGTCACATACTTTGAAGGCTGGCAACATGAATGACACTTACTTGATTGCTGATTTGCCACTGTCATCTCGCTGTACCAACTGAATGAGAAATTCAATCCATTTCACCATGTCTGACCGCGTCTTTATAAGCTCGGGCCACGGATGGGCTCCATTTTCGCCGGAAGAAACTAGTCCTGTTTGGACTTTTTGTGAAAGAATTGAAATTACTACTAATACTAGTTTTTGAGACATGTACTACATACCAGCTCGTCTGGCATCATCTGGACCCAGTAGCAGCCTGATTTGGATTTGATTGGGAGGCTCAGGTAGCACTGGCATGTTAGCGTGAGGGACAACAGACATTCTGAAGGGATAGTCGTTGAGTTGCTGGCTTCAAGATGATGTGGGGGGCATCATGATGGGGTCCGCTGCCAGTGGCAACTAAAAGCTATTCACCGTCGGAACGTGAACTTGAAGAAGTTGATGGAAGTCGGATACTACCGCTGCCAGCAGGCCACACCGTGACTCAGGCTGACGGAGTGCCGTGAAGAGTAGTACTATATTTAAATTTAAGTACTCAGGCTAGTACTACTATGCCAGTGATACTACTACTACTAGTAGTAGGACTTCCCAGCCTCACTGGCACTGGCAGTGCCACAGCATGAGTGCACCCGCTGCGAGTAGTACTACTACCGTAACTACTAGTACTACTACTACTACTACTAGTACTTACTAGTCGAATTTGAAGTTGATGATCTCAGCAACTTGACAGCTCGGCCGCCGCAGTTCGCTTCGGAGTCCGAGTCCTCGCCGGATAGTACTATAGTAGTACTATACTTGTTTGTGTTTCACGGCATGATGATGCGGAGGCACCGTGATCATCATTATGATGGTACTGGATGCCTTCCCGTAAGGATTTAGGACGACGATTCTTATCCTAAATCCTCTTCCGAATATTATCCGGGAACGGAGCCAACTTTCCGGTCGACGTCGGTCGTCCTAAATTACTGAGATCAAGGAAGGGCTCTAAACATTACAGCAGCGTTCTCACATACCATATTTAGTAGAAGTGAAGATTATGTGACGCACCCGCTTCCATTTTAAGCAATTTTATCTATGAAAATAATCCGGCAGACCTCACCGTGGCAACCGGAAAGGAATTTAGGACCCGTCCTAGATGTTGCTTACGGTTTAGGATGGCTGTCCTAAACCTGTACCTGACGGAGTTTCAAAGATTTAGGACAGCCTCCGCCGTCCTAAATTCTTACGGGAAGGCATCCACTAGAGTAGTGACGCAGCCTGCGGCTCAGGCTGAGTCGGAAGCCACCATACTCAGGCTATGCTTCCCGTACTAAGGATTTAGAACGGCTTTTTCGTCCTACAAGTAGTATGTAGTACTAGTACTAAACGGCACGGCTCGGAGCCAAACTCTCCGTCTTGCCCGGGCCCTAAATTTCCAGGATCTAGCAGAGGGGAAGGGTCTGCCAGATGGTCCGTGTCTAGGACAGTCGTCCTAAATGCCTGCCTTGCTTACCGTACTAGTAGTAGTATCAGGTAAGATATCATAAGTACACCCTGATACCTTACCTTCAAGTTCAAAGGTAAGTTATACCGCGGGTCTCCATGGACCGGCAGAACTTCTGCTCAAGGCCGGCGGTGGACGGGTGGCTTCAACCTCCCTAAATGCTTGCCAGCCTGAGTGCCAAGCGGGGTCTTATGGGTTTCAATTTCGGGTGTCCTAAATCCTTCATCCAGTGGCGCCACTGGCAGTGATACCGTGACTCAGGCTCAGCCTGAGCCTGAGGCTGCCACTGCAGTGCCAGTGGCAGTGAGGCTACTAGTTCTGGGAGGAAGGGCACTGCGTTCCGGAATTGCGTGATAACGCTCAGGGAAATCTGCCTCCCGTGCGAACGTCTTCAAGTTGACAAATGGGGGACTCGGACTCGGAGTAAGGGACTTGCCGGCGAAGCTCGGCCCGTTTTCTACTACTGTAGTATTAGTAATAACTTGAAGTTGCCCCTCAGGCTCACTGCCAGTGGCACTCACTGCCAGTGGCTCACTCAGGCTACTACTAGTACTAGTAATAGCCTACTACTACTAGTACTACTCAGGCTGCCGGTGGCATGCCACGGTGGCGACACTTGACCTTCATTCCAACTTCACTCACCGTTTGAATAACCCTTGCCATTACTTTCCTCTCAGGCATACTACTAGTACTACTACTACTAGTATTCCTAGTAGTAGTACTCACTGCACTGCCAACTTGAAGTAGCTCAGGCTCTTCGTTCAGTCACTATCAAATCTCCAAAATGTCAAGTTCTGATCTCGGGGATACTCCAAGCTCTTGCTTGGACACAGACGAGGACGAGGACGGTTCAGAATCCAGCTTTGGTCTCAACACTCACAGCTCAAAGTCCGCGATCATCGAAGACGAGAGCGAATACGAAGTGTATACAAATCCTGTAGAGGTTAAGTTCGGTAGGACCACATATTATCTATATTTCAGTGTGTGGTTTGGCTTATCTTCAATGACTTGTCAGAGGACCTACCCTTTGGTTATCGCTCGGGAGCATATATCGATAGCACGGTGGTCCAGTCAATCACCAAAAGCTTAGAGTCCAAGCTAGAGCATGCAAATCGCTTCGGGTTTTCGTCGAACGATTTCAAGGAAACACTTGTTCTGGCTGATCGGCTGGGGAGGTACTTTGATACGTCAAATCAGTATATCAGTAACCGGGTTAGGGAAGCACAGGCTCTGCAGAGGAAGACGGCTGTGATGCTAGACCAGTTTCGGATCAGTACATACCAGTACACGGACATGATCTTCAAGCTAGGTGAAGAACTAGCTATCCTGATGCGTTATACGGTAAGCTGCAAATTAAATCAAAAGCTTGAATGCACGTCTCTAACCGCTTGTTCTTATGGTAATGCGCTATAGCCCGAGGAGCCACTTGAGCTGCTTATCCGCAAGCGTGTGGAGGAATCAAGATTGCTGTCGCCACGGCGTTCATATCTGTTCTTCCCGGCTTTTTCCCGTCAGGGAAACTCATCAATGTTTTCACTGGGGACGTCATCTGGGATAATTTCTTGTCTTGCTTAGTCGCCCGATATCATTCACACCATGCAATCGTGCGTTGGCAACGTAAATTTGAGGATGAGGAGGCCGGCAATCGATTGATACAGACAAAATCTGTCTTTTCTGCCATAAGGATCGACATCAAAGGCACAAAGCTCGAGGAAAATGTTCGTCGTGAACTCTCTGCTCAATTGAAGCACTTTACGCCAGTCGTGGGCGTGAATCTTAAAGGCTCTACAAGCAGGCCCCGAAACCCAAGGCTTGCGCTCAAGTTCTTTCTCCCCCTACTTATTTGGTCATATAACGAGTGCAAGGATTGGATCGTCTTCCTAGACAAATGCCGGCGGAACAATTGCCAAAGTCGCCCGTTGGTCAACTCTCAGAAGCAGAAGTCAATTGTTCTGCGACTCAGGCGACTCCGACTGTCTTTCAATCCGGAACAGCACGAGAGGCTCGGCGTCGATGGAAACGTGAACTTGAACGTGCCGGTGGAGAAGCTGCTCTAGCTGACTTTCATCGACTCATTCAGAAGTCAATGGATATTCTTGGCGTCGACTCGGCTGATGGTGGAACGTCCTCATTGGAGAATAATCGACAAATCCAGCGCGAATACGGAAATTATTCGGTTGTTCTGCGCAGGTTCAACTGGATCAGGAAATGTTTAATCATCCTCTGTGATGATTCGCTTCTGGATCTGTTGCTCATGAATGATGGTGCAATGCAGCGCTTCTCCAGGGAGATGGACTTTGCTAGGCTGGGCATTATCGAAGTGACTCGAGCCATTAGGCAATTTGACGATGCTGATCGCAAAGATATAGACAAGGAAAGACTCGACAGGGCCGCCGAATTTCTCCACGAAGATATGGAACACATCGATCATGCCCTTATTCCGGCAGAGCAAATTTTTGACTCTTTACTCCTGAAGACAGTCGACGATTTACTTCGTAATTATGGTCCATTTTATTTAACAGATTATGGAATCCTATTTGCTCTTCTCGACAAATTGGATCCCATCACGGACACCGACTCGGATGTCAATATGAGCTCGGCGATGTAACTGGCGGTTGCATATTGGACCATTCCCCGACACGAAGTGTTCTAGGGTTCACCAGCGCGCGATTCAAGTTTAAGTTGTGGCCGTGTTAAATTTTTATTTCGTTTTACTATGTTTATGACAAAAGTCAAGGACTCGGATTGTACTAGTACTACTCATTCTATGCCAGTGCTTACTCCCTTTTCAAGTTTAACTTAAAGCTCCTCTCGCACTATGCTGCACTATTGGTAGTTAGTACTAGTAGCAACTATGTGACATCGTTTTCTTGATTACTACTATATACTGCAAAAAAATTATTTATTTATTCATAGCATATGCTTCAAGTTGATAGTACTACCGTGACTAGTACTACTAGTAGTCTGTGTTCAACTTGAACTTCAACTTCAAGATGGTTAAATTAGAACTTGAAGTAGTACTAGTAGTAGTAGCAGCCTGAGGCAGGTTATTGGTTCATTTCCAGTTGTTGGCAAGTTCCATGTTATTGTACACTTTTTACTTGAAGTTTTCTATGTTCATACTAGTAGTACTAGTACCAGTAGTAGTAGTACTCAGCCTGAGGCTGCCAGTGCACTGCAGCAGTGGGAAATTTTGACCACTGCCACTGACAGTGGCATCCGACATGATCCAACTTGAACTTGAAGTCTAAGATGCACCGACTAGTAACACTACAATTCTAGTATAGCTAGTACCATAATCCGTCACTGAACATTTAAATGTTATATCCTTACTTCATAAGTTTCAAGGTACTTTGTGAGCTAAATGAGGGTTTATCTTTATTGTTGCCTACTTTCGTACAATGTTTCATGCATGTGCATGTCAGCAAATCGGTTAACATAGAATCTATTGTAAAAGTCCAGGGACTCCTCAGGTGTCAATGACTTCGGAGGACATTCATCACCCTCTGGAACCCCAAGGAGGTGAGCTAAACGGAAGATACTCCCTAGAGCTATCACGGATAACTTTGGAGTTTTTGAGTCACCGTGACGGGGGTAGCCTGACTCCGAGTCGGAGGTGTCATTCAGGTCACTCCGGCGAGTCCGAGTCAGCGGTTGACGGCAACTTCCAATAGTACTACGCTGGCACGCGGTAGAGGTCTCTGACTCATACTCTGGCTCGACTATCCACATTCTTGTTTTTCTGTCAGGTGAGTCTCCAACGTTCTTGAAAAACTGGACAAGGGCGCATTCCTGACGTTCTCCATTGGCGGTGAAGGAGAAAAGAAGCATAACCCGAGCAATTCGCATCCCTGCAAACCCCTTTTTGCGAGAACTAACTTGGACAAGAACGACATCACGTCGTGGTTTTCCGCGCCAAGAGGGATTGGACCTGATCACCTCCCTCATTGCTTGCTCTATAGGAATTGATTCGCCGCGGTAGGCGAAATACGCGGTAGCTGAATGGAAGATGGCAATGTCATTGCCCATGTCCAGTGCAAACTGTTGTTCGGCTATCAGGCTTTCAGAAGCGCTTCCGAGGTCATAGTATCCTAATTCGTTCAAGTTGCACCTTTCGTACTTGCAGAATAAGTATATTTTGATGAGTCGTCGGAGCTGTCGGAGTTCCGGATGGCCTTTTATCGCCGCAAGAGCGTTGAGCTGTTTGGGGTACAGCTTACTGGACTCTGTAAGGATAGCAACGAATAAGTCAGATATCCAGCGCCACAATTTGAAGCTCGTGTTACTGACGTTGTTTCGAAGCCATTAACATCAAGCTCGAAGGATCACTTCTACCACCTAAGCAAAACCGATGTTCTGTATTTTCCACATCATGAAGAACAACACTACTTTGCAGTCCTTCCACTGATGAAGTGCTGAAATCATCCAGGTCAGCAATTTCGTTGTGCCCTTGATTACCCACAGTGCCATCGAAGAAATCATCTGTATCATTGGCTGCTCCTGCCACACCAATACACTGCAACTGCTCCCTCTGATTCGGGATCCTCTCAGCATCATCCTCCTCCGGCTCTGACATATTCTTCCGCAGAACATCTCGCAAAACTTTCCACGTAGCCTCGGATAGCGTATCGTCTAGCATTCCACGCCGTTTGAAGTCTGACCTCGATGCAATAAGTTTGCTGAGTCGTTGGTTTGCTGTGATCATCTGGCCCAAGGGATCATTTCTGTTCGAGCGTCGCCACGTTTCTTTGACCGCATAAATATGTTTATTCTCTGTAATCGATGAACACAGCCCGCTCGGTGCAGCAAACAGAGGGATCAATGTTGGATAATGGACCATAGCATGCTGTCGTGGTAGTGAAAAGTTATCCCGGATGCCCTTAGCTATGAATATTTGCCGATAACGGTGAAAGTGATCCAAAGAGGCTTTGATTTGATCAAGAGTTGAGGCTGTAATCGTGTACCGACGCACAAGGTAACAGAAGTCTAGAAATGCACTTAATGTGCGAATCATATCATCGTGTGCAATGCCCACGATAGCCGGAAGATACACCTAAGCAAATTGCATCAAATATCAGCAAACCACTGCCTCGAACAAGATAAAAAGGTCACATACTTTCATAAGTGCCTTAGAATCATTGCCTGTCCATTGCTTGAAGCCTCGGCCTTCGGGGAATCTGCGAAGTCCAGGAAAAGGAGCAGCAACTCTGATTCTACGCGGATGTTAGCAATGGTATTTACATTAAACAACTTGCGAAAAAAATCACCTTTTATCCACAATATCCAGCTCTGACGTGGTCAAGCTCTGACATATCCACTCGACAAGATGATCCTTGAACACGCCTTTGATGATTTGGTGCAGCAGGTCCGGAGATATGAGATCGCATATATCTGCGCGTGGAATGTCATTGGTGAAAGGCTACGGAGCAACGTATCAGTTGCAATATACGCATCCAATGAATAATTTGAAGCACGTACCACAATGTCCTGGTGGAATCCGTACTCTTTCCGAATTGTTGCTTTATTCATGTTGTTGGCGTCTACCTGTTCTATCAATCGTTCGTGCAGCTCTTTTGTTCGAGGAATTGATACAAATTCCGGATTATCGAGGTCCTTGTGAGGCGCTGTGCATCTATAATGTCGAAAGTAAGTCATCACCACAGAGCTTGATTTCAGGAAAGCCTGAGGGCGGTAGTACTTACTTGCAGCACCATCCAGTACATATGGCGCAAAGGCTGACCTGTTCCGGATAATCGGCTATATATGAGCCGAGTCCGAAAACCGACCTACGCAAGTGACCATCAGGGCACCGGAGAATGGTTTTCTGAGTGTTCATGATCATTGCGGATTTCAGCGAGATTAAGATCCTCGATATAGACGAATGAAAGATCTGATGTCGAAAGTGCCGGAAGTCATCTGACTTTTCGTATTGCCGCTCAGCTGCAAAGCATCAGAAGTCAATTGAATAGATCACTATTAACACATACTCTTTGGTATTGCCAGAAATGCTATGAGCTGGACTGTATTCAGTTTCTGGGACCGCCGGGCCTTGTTTGATACATTCCCAATCGAGAGATACAAAGGATAGTATTCATTATTGCCAGTTCCAACAGAAACCGTTGTCTTATCGCTCCCTAAAATGACCGGGACGAACATAGATCCATGGACTGCTTTATCTTCTGCGTAGATCTTGTTCTAAGTCAAGGATAATAAGTATCTGTGCGAGTTAATGAGTCATGACTTACAGCCTGTTCCCAAGCAAAATTCCCGGACATGTAATTTCTGAAAACTCGTTCTTTGTCATTGATATTATTGGTGTCCTCCTTTGTCTGAAATTCACGAAACGGGACAAAGTCAAATTCGCCTTCTAAAGCCGGGTTATCCACCAAATTTCGGATTACTTCCAAAGGATCCCGATACCATACATCATATTCTTTCCTCTTCCATGACTCGATGTTCTCGTTTGTCGCTTTTTGGCCATTGTCGTTAGTGTAGAAGTTACTGAAGGATTTCCAAGATACATCACCGACTTTTGTAGTGTCAATGATCTTGTACAAATTTTGTGCATCTCCATCGAGCAGTGCACCAGCTGTATCCAGACTTGAGTCATCATTGGGATCTGTCGCGTCCAATTCGGGATATCTAATAGATTTTGCGTTCTCCGTGGACTGAATTAGTTGATAAGCCTTCATAATTCCGAGAAGCTTTGTTATGTTGCCAGCAGACATTTGCTCTTCGCGATAGAGAAAATCTGCGAGCTCGAAATCTGCTCGGCACGAATAGGGAAACCAGTCATTTGACGCAGGTTCGTTCCGTGAAACGGGCGGTTCTTCCTTTTCTAAGAAGTTCCCTTCTTCATCGCATGGAGTGGCTGCACGATATTTGGTGTCAGAATGCTAAAGTAAACTGGGGACATCATACTTAGCGCGCACCATTTAAATATCTGTGATACACCTTTAAGTTATCATTGTTCTCTTCATAATCTCCAATGTCGGAGTCCAGATCAGCAGAAGATGGTCTTGGTCTTCAAGTTCGTCATCTCCAGTGTCAGCATGGGACAGGCAATCAGGACCGTCTAAATCTTGAAGCAGCTCGTCTCGGCCTATGCTAAGCATCGAGATATCCTGTGTGAGTATAGAAATGTCGTAGTCGTAACTTGAAGAGTTGCAGCCACTTTCATCTTCATGATGGCCCTCCAAGTCTGTTGGAAGTTCAGGAGAGCCGGGAAGAGCTTGAGGTGTCGAAGGTCGTGCGGGTCGCTTGGGTGAGGAATCCAAGTCGTAACCACAAGCAGCAGGTCTTGTTGCAAATGATGACGGGTGAGCTGAATATTCATGTCTTGTCCTTGCGGATTGATTCTTGAACCTCCTGCTGCAGAAGGAGAAGGTGCATCGAATAGTCGGGGGGAAGATATCTGTAAGATGAACGGGTTTGGGCCTTCGCCGAGTTACCGGCATTAGTTCCAGTAAATTGAACGCTGAATTTAAAGTTGAATGGCACGCTCAGCGGTGACGCCCGCGTAGTAACAACTTGAAGTTAGTAGTACTACTAGTAGTAGTACCGGTAGCCTGAGTAGCCACAGCCTCAGGCTGTCAGTGACTCAGTGGCACCGCCGCCAGCCTGCCAGTGAGCCTGCAAGTGCCAGTGAGTAGTACTAGTACCAGTAGCACTGTGATAGTACTAGTAATAGAGCTAGCCTGAGTATCCGAGTGTCCAAGTCCGAGTCTGAGTCAGGCTCATTCCGAGTCAGCCTAACTTGAAGGCTGCCAATCACTGGCACTGCCAGTGCCAGCAAGTGCAAGTGGGCGTAAATTTTCCTTGAATAGGCGCCCTCATCTCCAACTTCAACTACAACTTGCACCTTTGCCAACTCGATTCACCATCGAAACTCATAGCACCTGTCAGCGTGCCTCGACTTGAAACACTGCACAAGAATGTCAACTCGAAGACAAACGCGGGCTAAGAATAGCAATCAGCACCCGGGAGCCATAGTCAATAAACTCAGAACACGTCGAACGAAAGAGGAGGTATTGAGGGAGAAAGAAGAGAAGGAGAGAAGGAGAGAAGAGCAGGCCTCAAAGCGTGGTGAGGCATTGAGGGAAAAGGAGGAGAAGGAAAAACAGAAGGAAGAACGGGCAGCTCTGCGCGAAGCTGCGGCTCAACAAGCCGCGGATGCGAGAGAGAAGAGAAAACTTGATGCGGAACAGAAACGGGCAGCAAAAGAACAAGAGGCATCTGAGAAGGTACGCAAAAAGAGAGCTGCAGCAGAGCAACAGGAAACAGCAATACTGGAGACGATGGAGCTTGAGAAGAATTTGTCGAAGGCTCTTGACATTCGCACCCAGATGGGCTCAACTGCACCTAAGCTGGCTGGCACTGACAAACGAGGGCTAAAAAAACCGAAAGACACTCCTGAAGCTAGTGAGTCCTTATCTTCAAGACAGCGACAGTCGAGTTACCAGATATTGGCATTGCAGGTTCAACGAACGAGGAAAAAGACAGCTTTTGTGAAGCTGAAGGCAATGCAAACTTTTATGTTCGTAAGTTGCATTACCTTTACGACTTTAGGTTTTGAAAGATGAACATATTGACTCACGTTATGATGCAGCCAATTCCGATGGACCAGATAGAGAGCGCGCAAAAAAGGCGAGGAAAAAGGACACCAGAGGTGCACTTCCTTTCCGTACTTGTGTGCAGGGCGCAAAGGCTTCAAGTCGTATCATAGGAGGCACTGGCTATCATAGTACGCTTGCAGGACAGGACAGCAGTCTTTCTGGTGAGGATACAGACATGATAGACTCGCCCAATACGTCGAAACGGAACGATAAGACAAAGCGACCTGTCAGGGCACTTCGCAACACAGATGGATCCACTTTCTTCGGCGGAGAGGGCAGAAATCCTGAGATCGCAAGGAAGATAGTAGAAGATATTGACTTGTGAGTTTGAAGTCGTACTACTCAACCGTTCGCATCATAGTACGAAAGATGAGTTTCAAATTCAAACAAATTCAAGTTGATAGTAAGTGTGAAGCTTGATTTAAACTCAGCTACTTGAAGCTTATCATTGTAGTACTACTTACTACTACTACTAGTAGTACTAGTACTGATAGCTTGAATGCGCCCGCCACTGCCAGTGGCAGTTTGAGCGTGCCACGCGTGCGCCAGTGACACTGCCAGTGGCAGCGACCGTGGCGGCCCGGCGGGTCACCGCCGTGCCACACTTCTTCAAGATCATCATGAACCCGAACGTTGCAGCTTCTTCACTTATAATGCTCACATCCTTATCTTTGTTTCAAGTTGTGAGCCTGGCTGACACAAGGAAAATTTAGGCTCCCCGCCTCGGTGCAAGAGGATGCAAACTTTAGTCCTTGGGAGGATGAAGGAGAGACAGTAACCCTCACGAGTTTTCAAGGTGTAAAGAATAGCTTTGCGAGCGAGCGACAGACGGCACATCTTGTTGACTCCGACACTGATAATGTGAGTTGGTTAAAGCATTCATTAGACTGGCAGATGAAATCTTAATATTTTGATTGTGCGTTTAATTAGGACGCGAGGAGACTTACAATACCGCCCCAAGCCAATGTGAGTGCCGCTTAAAGTTCAAAGAAATCGTTCGATTCACAGAGACTATGCATCGGTGGAGTCCCATGCACAACGATGGCTAATTAACAATGTTTCTGTATCGTATCAGGATGGAGCCAGCAATAAATCGAAGAAAAGGAAGCTATCCCGCGACACTCTCTCCGACTTGCAGGCTCCTACAACGTTGGTAAGTGGCATCATAATGTCTTGCTTCGTTCGCGCTACTTATCCTTCCTTCTTTGTGCTCTGGAGAAGAAGAATATCAGGAGACAATCGGCCGTTCAGGTGAGTGTTTCACATCAAAGCATGGATCTGGTGCCGGACTTTCTTGTGTCCTTCGGCGTCGACATATCTTTACTTCATTACTTACCAAACCGTACTCTGAATAGGGCGCGAAAATGCAGAGAATCGCCAACTCCCAGCTTGATGTAACGGTAAGTTTATTCTGCTTTTACCCCCTCACTACTCACCTGTCATCTCGTCAGGAGGGTATTACTGTCGATGGACATAGAGAGCAATCGCCGGCGTTGTATCTGCAGATGCAGGTATGTGTAGGCATCGACACTCAATAGGACAACTTTCTGCACCCCTTTCTTTGGCAAGGATCTGGTCGTCTACTAAGCTTTGCTTATTGTAGGACAGCATGATCGCGAATAATAAGAAGAGGAAGTCACCGCCGGACTCTAACTCGCATGCCGTGGTAATTCTTGCATTTCCACCCAATATTCAGATCACTTCCTTACTATCTAAAACAGACTAGCATGAACGTGTATATGAAGAAGCCGTCATCACAGGCTGCCTCGACAGTTAGTGTTAATCCTTCTAATCTCCATTTCATATCATTTCTGATTAAGCAACAAGGATTTGAACCTCACTACTAGTAACAAGAGTAAACTGCAAGACAGTCATTCTCAGGCTGATATACTGGTATTCAATTCTCTTCGAGCTTTTCTTGGTAACAATTCCTCTAATTGCTACAGATGAAATCTTCTACTTCTATTCGCAATTTGAAGAGGTCTCTGGCGGCTCATGCGCAACATATTGCAAGTGTGAGCTAATTGCTGCAATTGATTCGTGTACTAATTCAAGGCTCCTTTAACAGGCAAGTGGTTGTGAGGTGTCGCTAACACCACGAGCACAATCACCTGCGATGACGACAGTATCCATCAGTCCTGAACCCGAAGTGCTCGCAACCAAGGCTCATCTTGGTCATCGCAAAGTCTCTCGGACTACTAGCTCTGTGCGTTAATCAAATCATGTCTATGATATACATCCACTAACTTGCAGAAATGCAGACATCTGTAGGGCTTGAGGACAAGGATAGAAATAGTATCGGAAGGGAGGGATCCCGCGCTCCCGGCAAAAAAAGGGCAACGAATCAGTGTCTCCCTCCCGGAACTCAGGCAGGCTGGACTCACATTCTTCTGCCTTCGCTGTATCGCGCAGTTGGAAAGTCCACAACTCCATGGCAAAACCCGGACAATAAGTCCATCGGAGCCTTGTGGGGGAAGGTGTTTGATTCTGTCGAACTTAGTTACGACACGCAATTGGCCGACATCTGTTCTTTAGTTGAGTCATCCCTTATTGTCTTTCATCGGCCATTTTGAATCAAGTATGATCTGCCCTGTAGGCAGCCCAGAGATGCTCTGATAGTTGGCGCAAGAAATTGTTCGAGAAAGCCGAACAATCAATTTCGAGTTTCGTCGGCAACGAGCGTTCTAAGTCGGTGGAGACCGAAGAAATTGTGAAGATGTTGCAGACGATGGTCGACAAGAAGAAAGCTGAACCATTCCTCTGGGAAAGCTGGCATAGTATGGATAAGGTATGTAAAAATTTGCCCCATGTCACCCTTCGTATCCCTGCATTGACTCTGAAAGTACAGAAGCAAGGGTTGTTCTGCTCTGATCTTGTAATCTCAGTGTTGTCCGTACACCTAGTCTTGGCCCTGGGTCGGCATAAAGTACTGGATAAAAACACAATAGGAAAGCCTATCGGTGCCCTCGCTCTTGCGGCAACCGCGGTATCTATCTACTTCAGTTCTTATAGTGGCTTTATTCGCTGAATTTCTCATGAACAGGTCAAGGTTGCAATCGACAAGCAAGTGGCCCGGTTGCAAAAGATCAAAGAAGAGTTTGGTGGCGCTGAGTGGTACTTCACCAGTGCTCTGTGGCAGCCTCATACGGACGACTATGTTAACTTATTGTCGAATTCCTCGTTTTTTACTGAATCAAACTGGGAGAAGGTCCGATCCCGCCTAGCAGCTTACAATTCCATTGAAGATTTTAGTGCGGGAAAGAACACCGAACTTGTTGGATCGGGTGTCACTGGCAGGGATTTCTCCCTGTATCTTGACGTTGGAGACGCGGATGCGAGCGGCGAGTATACATATGGCGAGGGCGCTACTAGAAGTAGTAAGTGCAAGGAGGATAAGGATAATGACGGCGAAGAAGTCGAGGATTTCAAGGATAGGGAAGACGATATGGAGGACGAGAGTGTGCTTGGCGAGGGAGACGAGGTCGAGGACAAGGATCAGGAGGAGGACAAGGATCAGGATCAGGATGAGAACAAGGATGCGGACGAGAATTTCAGCGTGGGTTATGGACGCAGTGGAGGTTTTGAGGGCGAGGAGAATGACGCAGGCAGAGAGGACTGGGAAGGTGAGGGCGATCGCGAGGAGGACGAGGGTTCATTATGGGATTCGGCTACGGACGGCGCAGACTTTTAAGAGCAGGTCGATCTCTGGTGAGCTTCGGCTTTGACCCATCACCCCGCCACTGTATTCAAGCTCTTACTACCATCAACTTGCAGTGGCATTCGTTCTCTGAATATGCCGAGGAACAGCCTGCCAGCGAGGCAGAAGTGGCAAAATACAATCTGGTTCAGGATGCCGTGGTGTAGCTACTGAGGGACCGTGACACTGATGCACTGATTTCTACTTATTGTCTTAAATTACTTGTGGAAATGAAGTAATTCTGGAACCTCTTACGCACTTACACGCTTGAGTACTGCAAACCGACAGACAAAAAAGTCTGCTTATATGATTAAATGATGAATTACTTATGGAATGAACTACTTGAACCCCTTACAAACTTATACACTTGAGCACTGCAATTCGAATGCCAGAAAAAAACTTCTGATATGCTTGAATGCTGAAGACTGAATGCCTGAAGTACTGATTTAAGTCGACGGCACTGATTTCAGCAGGCCCCTTCCTGAATAATGAAACCACATGCCTGAAATCAGTAAATCAGTAGAATTTCACTTCCCAGGGCTTCAGTAAATTTCAGACCGTTTAAGTAACCTTAAGTGAAAAAGAAGATTCCCTGATGAAGTCTATTCCACGTGCCACTGCAGTGGTGGGAACCCTGAACCTATCTCAGATCTCTATTTCTGTATGTCATGAACGACCCTCTAAATTTCTCTCATAGCGAGACATAGGATATCTTCAGCTCTGAATACCGAACACCTGCTACATGTGCTGACGCCCTCTTTACTTCAACATACGTCCCTGATCATTGTACATCTATTGAAAGGAGGACATCCTCAGTAACCTACCAGAAATTGGGAAACCGGTTCGTTTGACGTGTGTAGTCCAAAGGCCCGAAGCCTTCAAGGCCGAACTTGAAAGAGAAGTAGCTATAGAGAAAATGCAAGGACAGCGCGTTCGCATTACCGTTTCTGCTCCTCAGCAACTCACGTCCACGGACCAATGGGCTCTAATATGGTCTGGTCTTGCTGCTCAGTTTCCTCTTCGCAATCTGCACTGGAAACCCGCCACAAGGACATCAATACGAACGATACAATACCTGGATATCAACATAGTCGCGCTCGAGACAGTGAAGGAGGAAGGCGCCTCTCAGATTCCGGCCAGCATATTGGACAAGCCGCTGCTGAACATATATGTGGTGATGTGCGAGGTGCGTGTCATTGATTCGTTTGTGCCTTCTAGCCTGACGGTTTGTGGCACCGTGTAGGACAGCGACATGTACAAAAATGTTGTCAAGAAACAGATTAAAGATTGGCACACTCAAGTTTCATCGAGGAAAAACCAAGACTGGTTGATCTTGTTGCTTTCGAGGACAGACGTTAAGCAGAACCATGGTGCACTGGCGAAGATGCGGGGTACTCTGTTGGACAGGATCCGAGCAGACTTCAATGTGGATAAGAAAGACCGGTATGTCATATCTACAAATGCTATAAGACAACCTGTTTCATCACCATGACAGATGTGCCCAACTTAACTGGTCAAACGATTTGTCCAACGACTTTAAGAATCCCGCGGCATGGGCAGAGGTCATATCTAAGTTGAAAGAAGGAATCATTGCGGCGTTTGATTCTGCTGTGACACTGCGTGAGGAGGAAGTACGGCGTTCCGAGAGTCAGAAGACGATGCCTGGCTGGAACTTCTGCACGTTCTTCGTCCTCAAGGTGAGCTCCCAGTTGTACCTCCCTTTCCCCATTTCTTACCACCGCTGTGTATCTGATAGGAGAGCCTAGCTAGCTCGTTTGAGGGCGTCAATTTACTTGATGACGCACTTTTGCAGTACGACGAGCTGGAGGCTTCCTTCTTCCAGGTCTTGAAGGACAAGACGCTCTGGTTCGGCAAGTTCATCGAGCCTGCTCCCAATGACGACTCCCTACCTCTGCTTTCTGTGACGAAGAAGCCATACAGGGACCTTATCCTAGCCAATACGATATCAGTCTTTGACTTCCGTGTGTACTTACTGGCCCGTCAATGCAGCTTACTCGGGCAAATGGGAAAGATTGTCGAGATTGCACATAAGGTATCGCTATTCCTTGGTACATTCAGTAAGGCTTTGCGTGAAATTCAGGTAATTTGTGTGTTTATATCTTTTGTACTCTCATTGATTCGCACGTATATGCTTCTCTAACTAGGTCATGTTACCAGATTTCTTTATTGAATCTTGGGTCTATTCTTCGGCGATCAGTGCAGTTGATACATGCGAAGATTGGGCCCGGAAACTAGATCTGGACTCTGTGAAATTGGCACATCTTAACGCTGCGAAGGGTGAGCTACTACAAATTTCACGTAGTCAAGTAAGCGCCGTATCCTTCCGCTATAACAACTGATGAGCTCATTCACTGCCTAGCTGGATAAGCTTGGTATCAGACTCGGGTATTTACCAGACGAGCCGCCGTTCTCACTATGCGCAGTTGGTTGTGGGTCTGCATCAAGCGACAACGTCACATCGCCGACGGAGAAGCGCCTGTCGAGAAGAGTAACAAATGCCGACATTCTGAAGATTCTACAGGAGAAAACGCCGTTTTATGACTTATACGTACGGCTGACGAATCGTGCTATTGACTTTTATGTCAAGGCAGGTCGGCGGAAGTTTGCTCTGAGATTGCACGGAAGCCTAGCGGCTTTGGATCTGTACGTGTGGTTCTCTCTGCTTTATATCTTCGCGTCTTGTTTATCCGCGTCAGACTTACTGATAATATGAAGGTACCGAGGGCGACAATCGGCAGCTTTACAAACATTCACGTCCTTACCAGCCCATTATGCACCCCATCGATGGTCCAGTCTGGAATCATATATGCTATTCCAAAGTATTGAGGCGCACGCTAGCTCACAATCCAATCATGATCGACAATGGGTCCACACGGCTATGGCGTTCCTAAATGCATTCGTTGAGGATGCAAGGATGGATCTGCTGGTTGGTGTGCAGGATAAGAAAGAATATGTAAAGACCTTGGTGGATGCACTTCTGTCTACGGCAGCAAGTCTTGAATCAGGTCAGTACAAACATATATATATATATATATATATATAATCCTCTTATTTATGAACGACTTTAGATGTCCCTTTCCAGGATTCTGCGCTCTTCGTGGTGGAAATCGTGTCGAAAAGTGAGCGTTGTGCTGGCGAACAAGATGGCTACTTCCTTGACATCAACATTACCAACAAACTTCCTTGCGTGAGTCGCCTATGTTAAATATGTAAGTGACTACAGGCTACTGACACTCATATAGGAGATTGAAACTGAGAAAATTAGCTTGGAATTAGTTGGCAGGCACGGGGACAGGCTCTCCTTCAAGAGTGATGCTGTAACTATACCTCCGGGACAGTCGATGACCACTCTGTTTTGCCCGGTATGTGTTGCGGTTCTACATACAGCGTTATCTGACCGAATTCAGATACCTCTCCCAGGCTCTTACCTAATAGATCGAATAGACATTCGTGTCGGACATCTAATCTTTCAATGGACCTACAGCTCGAAGCAGAAACGTCGGCAGTCTGCCATTCTGCAAGAGAAACCGCTTCAAAAGCTTGTTAAGTTGTCTCCAGACCCAGATGCAGTGCAGGTACAAGTACAACAACCATCCAACGGTACGTAGTGCTTATAAATACGTTCTATTTTGGGTTAACATCTTCTGTTAGTGGAGATCGGCGATCTTTCAAAACTCGAGGTCTCCTTGACTTCCGGACGTAACGGCCTAACACGCGCTACCCTAAAGTTCTCGTCACCCGACGTTAGCATATCTCCCAGCACGGGTGTCTGCATCTGTGAGTGAATCACGACCAACATTTTTTGTGTACCGAAATAACGTCTAATAAAGGTGGCGATGCTGACATCACATTCTCGGAGGAGGGAGTGACGATAGCGAACGTTACTGAGAGACAGGCTATACCCTTTTGTCTATCCCACTCGGGTGGCAGTGGTCAAGATCTTCTCGTAAGCCCCCAAATTCTTCATGGAAGGCTGTCACTGACGTCAAATATTTGAAGGTTAATGTTGATATCGAATATGTGACTACGAGTGAACCCGGTATTACAAGAAGATTGAAGATGCAAAAGGCTGTGGCCACATCACTTGCACTCACTGTAAACGTACAAGACTTCTTCCGCGGAGAGAGGTACGAAAGCTATTCATGTAGATACATGAAGCTTATCCCTTTCGTCCCAGGCTTTTGATGAAATTCACCATATCCACCACTAACTACCAGCATCTTCGGATTTCGTCCGTTGAACTCAGACCAAGCAATGATGAGTCTATGAAGCTGGACGTTCTCGGCGGCGGCGTCCAGCAAAGGTTAATCGTGTGTTCTTTTTCTACCTCACCTCCCAATCAAGGATGCTAATCCCCGACATAGACGGTCACACCTGCTCAACCGGCCACTTTTATGTTCCACCTGTCTCCCAAGGGAGAGAGTTAGTGTTCTTTATGGCAAATATATAGTTTCCGAACTGACGATTCCCACAGTCATCAAATCTCTGAAATTGATAATCAAATATAGGTTGTTACGCCAAGGTGCGCTTCAGATATCTTTCTCTTGTTTATTTCGCTAATGGTCTGCTTGCAGAGGTTGAATCTTTGATATCCCGAAATGTCAAGTCATGGTTGTCAGATGTTAAGGAAACACAAGTGCAAAATACTATACAGGCGTCACTCATCCAAGCATTGGAGAATAGCTCTTCGTGGGTTGATATGTATGAATGTACTGGTGAACTGTACATACCCGACGTTGAGTTTGGTGGCGTATTTCCTGAATATGAGGATCGCGTGAAGAAGGTAAGTATGTGATGGTTATGTCGAGCTCATACATACCTAACAGTGACAAGCTTGTCGCCCAAAGTTTATCCAGTTCGCCGAGTGATGATTGCAGACAGTTTACAATCCCGGTAGATTTACCCTGTGTGGATGTAGGTCATGATAACCTCTTGAGCTAGTTTTCATTTTTAACTTGTTCAAAAGATTCTGGCAACGACTTGCATACGTCTATTAGCAAATCCCTTCGACAGAAACCCAATGTCTTGGAGACAGTCAAGACCTCTGTTTGCGGGTCAACCTATAACTGCAGTCCTATCTATCAATACATCTTATAGGTGGTCTGCTAATCATGAGAAGGCCCATGGAAAGTACCGCATACGGTTTGAAGTGGAGGAGATGATCAAAGACTGGCTAATTAGTGGACAGAAGCGAGGTGACTTCGTCACAAAGGCAAGTGATTATCATCTTCTCTAGATTGATAAACTTATACTGTCTTATACAGGACGGAGGTACACATACAGTTTCTTTCACATTAATGGCTCTTCGGCATGGTGAAATACCTTTACCAAAGGTTTTTGTTACTGCCTTCCATACTCGTGAAGGTTCCACTTCCACACCGCCTCCGACTTTAGAGACATATCAGCAGCATGGCGCAGAGAAGGTCCATATTCTACCTCGCGGAGGGAAAACTACCTTCATGGTTAATGTGATGAGGGAGGTATAATAATTTCTTCATCCCTATCCCCTTTTAGCCCTTCAGCGGAGCCCACTACGGCTTTTCGCAGTATACGTAGATGCTTTCATTGTTATCACCATCCATCATAGTGCAATATATATGTATATTAGCTGTCATGTAATTTACTCTACTTTTCGTGTAGTTGTCGAAATGCAACCGCCGTGCCAACCTAGCCATATACCAGCCAGGAGAACAACGTTTGCGCTCACCAACAAGGCAGAGGAGAAAGGCGTTGAAGGGAATACATTCCATGCGTATTCAATTCCGAAGATTAATGCTAGTCTATTAAGGAAGATGAATTCAGTAAAATCTTAAACACATATCCTCTTTCCTTACTTTATTGGCATAGGGAAAGGCGTTCTCCAAGCTAAGAATGGGATTTGCTGAGCGTACCAGGAGTAGAACTGGTAATGTAGTGAACGCGCGAAGACTATTCCGATGAGATTCGACGTCATTAGGACAGTTACAATGTCTAAGAGGAGAAGATGAGTTTGGTTGAAAATGAGTACAATACTAAAAGAACATTCACAATCGGATGTTAAAGGTTTGAGTGAGCCCTTGAAAGGATTCCTCAGACTCGTGCAAAGTAATCCGAAAAGTCCACCATCGGTATCACACCATTTCACATGGGCAAAGGCCAACAGTGTGCAAAGGTGTCCAAACAGGAGTCCTTTCGCTAATGCAGGATCGAGGAATAGGTCTTCGCCTAAGAAGCGCCAGTTCACAGTCCACTTAAACAAGAAGACTCGAGACAGATCAAAAGCCCCAGCAAGGTACTGCAGAGGGTATTCTACCAAGAAAGGTTTTCCAAGGATGGCTTGGAAAAGTACGATCAGAAGACCATAAAGGGCAGCATGTATAAAGCCTCTCCGTCGGAGAAGAATGATGAACAGTCCCGGGATGTATAAGAGGACGGACATCTTCACAGAGATGGCAAGGCTGTAAAAGAAATCGTCAGCGAGGGTGGCCCATGAAAGCAGAGAAACAAGGCACCTAAACAGAATACATGCCATGCTATCCCAACCTCTACTCAAGGCCAATATGGCTGCCTGGGCCCCAACTACTGCCCAACAGTCGTTAAATAGCCTCAAGACGTATATCGAGTGTAGCCTCTTGCTCAGTGGTAGAAGTAGCAGGACGTAGTTAGGGACGTTTCCTGCCTGCAGGTACGTAGCGGCGCTGAGTGTTTGCGATGCAAGATAAAGTAATCCGTAGATTTGCTGCGCAAACCGAACATTCAGTCCAGTTGCTGTTAAATGATAGAGCCATTCGTGAGTGTAGACGTGTCCTGCCGGGTAGCTTTGCCGTTGAGTATAAGCGTCCGTGACTTAGTTTGTTGAGAGAAATTACTTACACGAGAGGGCCCGTTGGTCCAGAGATTTCTGCATAATTTCTCTCTCCCTTGATGTACAACTCTACTTGGTACATATATGTTTCCCAGTCGATCTCCGTGTCTGTTGAAGTTGCATGTCAATGACCTCAACTTTAGGTTCAATTGGAGGATCGAGCTTACAGCGAATGAAACGAATAATAAGCTGGGTTAATAAAGCATCCCCTGTTATCACAAGTAGAGCCAAAAGGGGAGCATATCCAGGCTGGAAGAGGAGAGCCGCGCTCAATCGTTTGATGGAGCTCAAGCTCATAATCTCAAATTCTGGTGACCGGAGCGAAGTCTCTGACTCTAAGGATCAGTCACTCGTCGATGCTGAGAGCAAACAAGATGTCGCGCAGAATTGGCACCGCAGGAAGAGAGGTGATGGGAGAAATGTGAACAACTTGAGGTGCGGTGAAAGTCAGTCACGGTGACGTGGAAGACGCGTCGCGTCGCGTGCATTTCTCAGTGTCTGATGAGAATTTTGTCTACAATTCAAGCAAATCTAAAGGCGAGGTAGCATCATATATATATAAATATATGAGTTTTACATTGATGAAAATGTTTACAATTGAAAAAAGGTGTAATCAAGCATTCACCGCTGACCCAACGATAGACTCAGCATCAGCAAGACCACGGTAGAACCACGCTGTGTAGTAGTCCTCCGTACCAGGAGCAACAGTGTTCGGACCTAGTGCACTAATACTGTCGGTAACGTACTGACCCTTGAACCCAAGTCTCGACATTCCATACTGAGCAAAAATCTTGGCCGTCAAGAAACCATCCGAGTAGCCTTTGGTTATGCTGACTTCCATTGACGTTAGTCCAGTTGGCGAAGGAGGAGCGGCCGAGCTGGAACTAGAACTGTCGCTGTCGTCTCGTTTGTACCATCTTGAACGAGTGTGTGAGAGCTTGGATCGGTGGTGAATCTCGTTGAAGCGGTGCGAATGCGGGTGCTTATACGCTGACCTCTTGGCTATCGATTCAGAAGAGCGCTTCGCTTTATATCCGGAGGGCGCAGGCGCAGAATCGGCAGTAGCAGTAGAAGTACCAGAGTTCCCCGAGTCATCAGTTGAACCACGTGTGCCAGCCCTATCAAGAACCTCAGTCATGGAAGGCAGCTCCATCTCCGATATAGCCCTAGCGAAAGAAACAGCCTTCGATGGTGATGTAGCAGGTGTAGAATTGTACGAGAAGAACGTCTCCGGAAGAGTATTACCGACCGCGTTCTTGAAGCACCAGTCCAGATCAGTGTCACAATCTTCCTTCATGTAGCCTATGCAGCTGTTATTAGATAGTATTCAATAAAAAAAAGGTGTTCACTTACTCCAGAAATGCCAACCAGAGGACGTATTCGCGTATACTTGCATCTGGCCCTGGCAAAACTGCTGGCGCAAAGACATGGGGTCATTCGCATTTGCTAAACTGTCTGGTACAAGCGCGCATGACCACTCTCCAATAACAAGGTTGCGACGCTCTTGCGAGGAGTCCGTGGAGAGCTGGTTCATAACGCTCGTTTGCACCATGTTTGTATCCTCTGTAGCATTATGAGTTTGATCGTCAGGAGTGAAAACGAAGTAAGAGTGATGGTCTTCCACGACAAAGTCGCTGCGCTTCGAAACATAATCACTGAATTGGTCAGGATTAAACGCATCGTGAATGTAGATAGGGAAGGACGCTGCCTCTGGTGAAACTTGTCGCATTACTGTGATTGCATGGTTGTCTAAGAGAGTAAAATATATAAGTTGCTTCCTGATGTATAAATTGAACCAACTCACAAAAGTTTGGGAGGGAATCATCGTCATTCGGTTCGTTCAGTATCTCGATACCAACAACATTTGTCACCGGAGTGAGTTGTTGCATCAAGAAGGTCAACACATCGATTGTCTTGTCCATGTTAGTCAAATTGTAAAAGTTGACCTGCCCGTCAGATATGCCAGAGTGGGGTTGTCCGTTCTGACTACCCGGGGCACCGTGGAGGTCGACGAGTACGCCCATGCCAGCCTCAGCAGCCCAGTTGATCGCGCGCACAACGCGACTCCAAGAGTTTGTGTATACATCCGCGACAGATTCAAAGGGAGTACCTTGACAATACAAAGGACCAAGGTTCCAGTAGCCAATTGGTATCCGCACAGTGTTGATCCCTATCGAAGATAGATACTCGAAGTCAGACTGATTGATAAAGGTATCCCAGTGATGTTCCACAAGTGCACGAGCATTCGTAGTGTTTCCCCAGCCGTTAGCTATATCAATTTCGGCCATCTGGGGACCATCGGCACAAGTAAAGAGCGATGGAGTCATCCATTGTTCGTGGACAAACCTGTAGTTGAAGAAATCAGGATCAAACAGTAAACATAGAGCACAACCGGTACTCACCATGATCCCAAATTGACAGATTGCTGCTGCCTGTATCGGAAGACATTAGCCTTTGCTTGATCAAACGGAGGAAATGTCTGAGATAGAACAGGTGGAGGGTCGTAAGGCTCCACATAACAAGAGTTCGCCTTTGCCAAGTTCATGAATGGGGTGCTTTTCTTCGGTGATGAGCCGTCGGGGTTAGGATCTTCTGCTTCGAGTAAGCCGCCAATGATAGGCAAATCCGTGAGTTTAGGAAGCCCGAGACCGTCCATAACACCGTCAACAGCATCGATAACACCATCAATGGGGGCTGTCAGACTTCCAACAAGATCAGGGATAGGCTTGAAGATACTCTGAGTAAGACCGAGGGCTTGAAGAAGAGCAGCAATTTGTTCCGAAGAAAGAAACATGTTGGTTGATGCAAATGAAAGAGGCTTGTAGAGAGTGCGAGGGATAAAGAAGTTAGCTGACCGGCAGCGAGAAAGAGAATGTAGGGCTCCTGGCCGAGTATCTGTGAAGAAGGAGAAAGAATGGTACCGGCCCACAAGATGGTAAGATACTAAGGAATGACAAGACACAGAAGGCGAAGATTTTGTAGTGTCCTGGGCTGGGTCATTGGGTGTCAGCCCAACTCCTGTCCCGCGATCATCCACGCAGAGATATGACCGTTGATATTGAAATGACCTCAATGGCTCGAGCTTTGCTTCCGAGAACTGTTTGAGATTCGCTGGTTTTCAGTTTCAGACAGCATCATTGTAGTATGTAGATTGGTGTATCAGCGGAGGAGTACAACTCGAAGTTCGGAAGTGAATGTTTGTACAGTATTCAACCCGTTCTGGAAGCGTGCGCCTTCCCTGGCACTTTACTTCAAACCCAACGTTATCCATCGTTTGCGCGTTCTCCAGAGTCCTCAACCAGTGCTTGCTTGTTTCCTTGACTTGACAAGCATAGAATGCTTAGAAACTCCTGATAGCATACGCCTACACTAGCTCGACGAGATCGCGGATGAACGATGACCATTACTGGCATGAAGTGACAACTCGCTTTCCTCAGTTTCGTGTCATTTCAGCTTCAAATTTCAAAGAATATCGATTCTACGGCTATGCTCCGAGTACTGGAAAGTCTGGTATATGGAGCTTAGCTGACGCTGCTTGTGTCGCTTTCTTGTCGTTCGTATGTTACACCGTCAGTGCTGTCAATGATCATACATTGTCGATCCGAGTCTCACTTAACATATATGTCAGAGTGATAATAGATGGACGCTATCAGCGACTATCTGTTTATTGCTATTATATGGGTATTGGAGATGTACCGCGGTAGTATATGGTGTGTCTCGATCATGTTGCCTCTGAGAAACATACTAATCCGTGTGTAGAATCAGTAATCGCTCTTCCTCAGTGCGGCATTCAACTGGAAACACATAGAGGATTACCGTCTATTCCGCTATTCGTCCAGAGGAGGTTTATTCCCGTTACATACTTAAAGGACATTTTCATAAATGAAGCACTTCGTCGATGGAACGTTCGATACTACTTGACCGCCCTCGTGCATCGACCGGATGGTTCATACGAGCTTGCCGTTGCATTTGAGGTGAAGATTCGAGTTGCATGTTTGCAATATGAAACTGAACATGCGTTATATCAGAACTTACTTCCGCGCCTTCCAGTTCTACTTGAGGTTTTCCGCGATGTTAGAAGGCAGATGCATATGGAATAATGATCATGTATATTTAATGCCTGTCGTGTGGGAACCTATATTATCTACATCCAATATAATCTTATGGGTATTACAACAAAGATTGCGAGCGTAGCTTGTGCTTTGTGGCGTGAAAAAACGAGTCTAAAATGTAGGTGCACTGACGAAAGAACTAGCTTTCAATTTGTATACAAGAAAAGATATTTTCAAGCCTCGGAGGTCCACGCATGCCCGTCTCTAGAACCCTCTTCGCTTTCGTATGCGCTAAGCAGTTCGTCGTAACCTTCATCGTCGCCTTCGTCTGCGGCACTCTCGGTGTGCCTATGGAAGCTTGTTGTGGAGACCTTCCTAGGGCGAGTCGTCCGTCCATCTCCAGAGATCTTCCGCGTCCTGACCTCCTGGTCCTCTGTCGAGATCTTCCGAGAGCGCCGGGGTGTCCGCCCATCAGTCGGAGAGGTAGATGTCGGGAAAGCAGACGCTTTGGGAGTCGTAGCTAAGTCGATCTCCGCGTCGAAGGATGGAGCGGCAAGGGTGTTTGGGCTCAATGCTCCTTGCTCTGATAAGGGGGATTGCAAGCCCGAATCACGGAGACGCAACGTCGACAGGCGGCTTTGAGGGCCATAGCGTTTCGCGCGTAAGCGCGGCGCGGTTCTATTGGACGGCGAGATTTGAGCAACAGAGGAGTCAGACGTATCTTCGACGCCCTGAGGACTCGTCGGCGATACAGATTTCTTTTGTAACCTCTTGGACTGTGGGGCAGGATCGAGAGGAGGCACCGCAGGCTCGCTAAATTCAGCTGATCCTCTATTTCGGTCTGGGATCGAGACACGGACGGTCTGTTGACTCAAAAGCATGCTTGTCACCGGTGTTCGAGGAGGAGGGGAAGACGGTAATGTAGAGGGAGAATCTGGGATAGCTACTTGTTCCCAGCCCCGTACTGAACGTGTTTCCTCCTCCGCAGACGTACGACTCCTTACGCTACTATCTCGCGGAGACATTGGTAATCCAACTCTGGATTGAAAGAGACCTTCACGTTCCGACTGCGATGAAACCGACCCGTTCCTCTCGCTGCGCGTCACCCTGAAGCCAGGCGCCATAGGAGACATGGACGCCCTATTGAGAGGTACAAGTCGACTAATTGATGTGTCCGAATCCCATCCGCTCGCCATACTCTTCGGTGATACAACAGTTCCCGAATGGATGGAAGACATAGAGGATATCGAATCACTGTGCCGGGGAGCCTGAACTCTGGACCTCAATACGTCAGTCCATTGGGGTGTAGGAGTGGTATTTGCAGACCTCGTAACATGGTTCTGCGGTGATGGCGTGACAAGCGACTGGGGATTGAGAAGAAGGGGCCGAGGTGCTGACTTCGAAGGCTTAGGTGAAGCTGGATTCAACGAGGATAGAGACGGAAGGACCGCTAAGCGAGCGAACGATTGTGTCCTGCTGTGCGATACCGGACTCGGCGCCGACTGAGCTGAAGTCACAGATTCTGGGCTTTCTGGGGCAGCTAGTCCCATAGCTTCCTCATGTGTGAAGAGACGAGAATCCCTAGGAGGCCTGAAAAACGTAGGTCGAGGTGGCGGTGAGTAGACATCTGATCGATCTATATTCGGCACGGAACCACGTCTATAGCCTTCAAAAGTTTGTTCGGCCAATCTCTTACCCACAGGAGTACCTGCAGTCGAATCACTCCTTAGTCTGTCGAAGGATGGGCCGTCGCTCGGTGGTGCGCTTTTGGCACTCCAAACATCCAACGCCTTCGCGGAGATGTTTGTACTGACTTTAGAGAACTTCGCAGCAACGTCGCTCTGCCTGAGCTTCGCGGCGTAATTCCAAATACTGCTTGTAGCAGAATTCGGTGGAGATAGGTGAACTGATTTCTCCTTGTCTGGAACAGGAGGTGGGGCGGGAGAACGCTCACGAGATGGTGAAGGCGATGGCGACAGAGAATCTGGTGACGGAGGGACATCCAAAGCGCTTTGATTAGTTAAGCCCCGCCAGACCGTTGACTTTAGACGGGCGGTCCATCCGGAGTCGTTTGAAGCTAAAGAATCTGACCTGTCGTGCCGTACATGGTTTGCCTCGCTTTCCGTCTCATCATCCTCTGTGTCGTCGTCATCACTTTCAGGCGACACCTCAGTTGAAGATGTCTGATTCGTTAATCCCTTCCACACGGCATCTCTTATCTTGCTTCCAATGCTGATGCCTTGGTTTTGTGGCTGCCTCGTAGCCTCTTCCCTCTGAGCAAGAATATCCCCAGCAGATTGAATGATTATTTCAATGCCCCCAACCTGTCGTAAAGGGTATGACTGGAGTAACGCCATCCCCTCTATGAAAGCATTCCCGAGTTCCCAAGGCTTCAGTGGAGATCGTGAGTCTAATGCGCTATCTTCAACATAAAGACCCAAGGACTTCCGCCCAGATTTTCCTAGCCTGACGTATGGAAATAATGATCAGAATGACAATAGAAGGGACAGATAGTAAGTACTGACATAAATAATTGACTTCGTATCCGAATAAGCATAGCAGTACATATATCCAATAAGTGCTCTAGCTTGGGATTTCCCTGTCTTGACGAGTCCGGCTGCGCAAAGATGGAATCCCAGGTTACAAGGAGAGAGTGCAGTGGGACTGTGTGTGTTAATAGTGGGGATAGCCATCGACTGCGAAAATAATGAGTTTAAGTCATAGGCATCGTAGTCCAAATGAATTGGGACGTACATCGAATATTGTGGTAAAGCAGGGTCTAGGCCCTTCAATTTCTGGTCAACAGATAAGTATACCACTTTCTTTGCGAAAAAGGGAAGATGACGCACGAGATCTTCATAAAGTTCATTATCCACAGTCGAAACTCGTTCACTAAACCGTTTCATCCACACAATCCCGCCGTCTTCCTCATCAAGTTCAGCAATCTCCTTCACCAGTGTTTCGAACAACCAAAACGCATCGGCTTCAGCATGCGCAACATCTGACGGCTCTGCTTCCTCGTTGAGGACACCATACAGTGGAACTAATAGAGAGGCGTTGTTCGGCGACTGGTGTCCCGGATTAAGTGAACTGTGTATATAAAGTATTCGTAACAAGGATGAGGTATGAAGGTGGTGGGCTGGGATCTTTCTGAATGACTTAGGTGATAGGGATGAGGATGAGGATAGTGATAATGTTCGTTGCGGAGACGGTGCTTGTGCCTGCGCTATTGATTGAGGTTGTGTTTGTGTTTGATTGAATTCATTCGTGTCGGGAGAAGTTGGTGGACTGCCGATATCCAGAACAATTGAGGGTGTGCTATGGGTTGAAGTGTTTCCAATAGATTCTTCTTCCGCATCTTCCAGCGTCATTAACCTTGAATCTAAAGCCGACGCGCAAGCAATCTTTAGCCCCTCTAGAGCTGAGTCATGCAGCGGGCAGGAACTCGACTGCTCGGGTTCATCTTCCAAACCAGAATAGAGGTGGGCAGGGACGTGTGCCAAAGATTCCGACAATCCGAGCAGGGTTTGGTCAAAGGAAGACGTAGACGGGATTTGTGCTAAGAGACGGCGGACCAGGTCCTGGACTGGAGTTTAAGCGGTCAACTGATCTTCGGGCAGCTTCGCAACTCACATAGTAGCTCTCTCTTTTTGAGCGGGCCTCCGTTTCCCATTGTATTTTTGCCGGCGGAATAAGACTGAAGAGAAGCCTATGACCGAATTAGCCCGCCAGCCTTTTGATTCTCAAACGGATTAAGAAGACACCACGCACTTCCATATCCTTGGACGTAGCCACGGAGGGCTGTTAGGTATACCTGTGTTTGTGAGTATCTAGTGATGAGCAATCTTCTTTGATGGACATGCGTTTGCATTAAACATGAGAAGACCGACATACCCGAAGATGCAATCAGCCTAAGCTTCTGCATATCGACAACGCCCATGATATCCGACGTGTCCAACATTTCAGACAGAACCGCGATCCTATCAACATTGTTAGCTCAGAATAAACAAGTCCCGAGAGTGGGATTATTGGAATTGATTGCCACGCACTTCTCCTCTGGCCGCATTTGGGGTAGCCAGTTCACATTAAAGGATCGAGCTATTTTGAGCAAATACGCGTCTAGTTCTGCAGCCGATGGATTATAGCGTAATGCGCGTAGGATCTATTAGATGGTAAACAGCATATATCGTGAGCTTATAGGAAGACAGAGGGGGGGGATGGCAGAACGCTTGGTGCGTACCCTCGGGGAGACATGCCCGTCGGTGTTATGCGTTGCAGATTGTGCAAATTCGGGGCCGAGCCGCTGTGCGAGGAGCTCCCTTACGAGCATTAAGTCTACGTAGTTTGTCAATTAAGAAAGCGAACATCTATGGGAGATAGAGGATCACCTCTGCTCTCCGTATAGGGCGCCGCATGTATTATGCTTGCAGCAGCCTCGATGGTAGGTGGTTGCACCTTAAGTGCACTGCAGTAGTGGTTCAGGTGTAAGGATAACCATTGGACGAACAGAAACCTTACCTGCTCTCTAGCTCTGAGAACCTCTCCAGGATTGCCCCACAGTACATTTCCAAGACTTGAAGAGCATCCCCCATCGCGTCCTCTTTAATGAGGTTTTGCGCCTTCGCGCGGGCAAGTGAGACATTTCGTTGTCCCAGCAGTGTCGCAATGTCCCTGCTAGTGATATGTGCAATGGAATCCTTCCTGTCTTGAAGTTGTCCAAGGCGCTGTGCAGTGAGCCGTAGCTGTGCCTGTATTAATGCTGTTTAAAAGAGAACTGCGCAAGGAAGAGTGCGTCCAAGTATACCTTCACCTTGGCTGAATCCCATCCTTCCGACATATTACTCAGAGATTGCAGGCTTCTGAGCACACCGCCTCGAGGCAGATAATTTGAATGGGTGCGGCGTAAAGAGGCGTAAGTACTCAAGAAATGAGCTTCAAGGGGCCGATGCGAGCTAGAAGGAAGTCGGCGGTTAGACGCCTGGATATTTGTGTTGGATCCCTCGGGTCTAGTGAGAAAAATAAAGCACGCGTGATGATTGATGGCCGCCCTGGCTCATCAAAAGGCGTCAAAAGACAAGCAACGAGGAAATAAATAGACAGATGGAATAACAGCTTGACGTTCGGAAGGAAAGAAAAGAAAAAAGAAAGACGGGCGGAAGATGGCTGTTCGGCTCTCTGCACTGTGCTCCCGTTCCGTTTGAAAAACCAACATGTGACAAATGTATTGCCGATCATTGCGTATGTCAAATGAAGTAATATTAATGTCACAGAACAACGCTAAAGAGTCCGGAGAAGGTGAAGATTATCATGAGGCATGTCACGCAGAAGGAGTCACGCATGCATTTGCCGACGTAAATAAAGACGCCATCTGTTCGTAGACGGGTTCCCACTGTTGGCTTCTTGTTGACAACTTTTTCATCTCCCCTCAACCTCAGGCGCACCCCCACACTCTTTAAAACCAACCAGCACCGCAAAGGCACGCAAAAACCACGAAAAACCATCAAGATGTTCTTTGCAAAGACAGTCCTTACCCTTCTCGCTGCCGCCACCTCAGCTTTGGGTACGCGTTTATAGCCCTGGGTCGCCGGAAAATGTAGAATGCTGATGGGCGAAATATGATTTAGCGATCACCATTACGGGTCCGTCGCCCTCTGGCTTCTGGTGAGCCCGGTGTTTAGTAGTTTAAGGTACGGTTACTCACTGACGCTCGTACAGGGTCCAAAACACGTCCAACGTTATTAGCTGGACGTTCAACTCTGGTGACCCCAACCCCATCGAGTGAGTTGCGAGTGGTCTCCTCGCTATTTGCCAAGTACTGATATCTGTAACTCGTTAGCATCACTGTCTCGAACTCAAACTCGAGCCTGCTTAACGGCAACTTTTCTGTGCGCCTATTTTCCTACGTCATAGTTTTGGACGGCCTTTACTGACCGCTACTCGTAACACAGATCGCCCGTTTCGTCGATCTTACAAACGGCACGTTCACAGTGACGAATGTCACCCTGGTCGTCGCCTCTGGTATGTGAGAGTTTTATAGTACGAAATCTTGAATTCATGTTTTCCACAAGGCTATGTCGTCAACTTCGTCAACACTTCCGATCCCACTATCGTTTTCGCTAGCTCCCAACCTTTCGATGTGAAGGCCCCTGGCAGTAAGCGGAACTGTTTCATTCTATAGGATGTATCTAACTTTATCCGTTGCGCAGCTGCTCCGGCTTCCACATCCGCAGCTCCTGCATCTACTGCAACGTCGCCGAGTGGTAGTGGTACGGCATCATCCACTGGCACATCTGCAACGTCTTCTAGCACGTCCTCCGCTAGCGCGGCTCTCCGCAACATTGGCAATGACTTTAACGCCCTTCCCATCGCAATGACTGGCGCCATGGCTCTCGTCGGCGTACTTATCACGCTCTGAAAACACCTTCAGATTATTATCTGGACTGTATATAGGGGATGATGTCGTTGATGTTTGTTGTTTTTTCTATTTCCTCCTCCTCGCTCGGTATTATACTCTCATTGGTTTCTTTGAGACCTTGTACTGTCTTCCTTGCGATCATTTGCTTTCACAGGACCAGTAGATGTCTTTCGCGAATGGTTTGCATGACTTGTATAGCTGCCATCACTATTCAAAGCACGTAGGCCATGCTTTTACTCATCTATTACCAGTTGTTTTCCCCTTTACCGTGTTGTCTTTTGGTTGTTTTATTCACGTCTTAATACCCTGGACAGAACACCTCAATACCTGTTTCCGAGTTCCTACTGTTGTACTGTACCGTGGCGTGACATATGCATCCTATATACAGAGTGCGGTTTTATTATTACTTGGATAACTTTGCGTACTAAAAGTCAACGTAATTGAATTTGCTGTGAAGTGTGCGATTTCGGCTCGATGGCGCGACATATAGGTTTCCACTTCGGAATGCAAGTCATTATATCTCTGCAAAACGATGAAGATGGCACCAAAGGCTGGGTTAGGTTGACAGCTCGGCTTGTATGAATACCTACGGCGGGTAAAGTTCACCTCAATGGCGGTATATAGGCAGCCGCTTGTTCTATAACACCGCACTCACACTATCCCGTCATCCAACGCCAGTCTATCGCAAGAGAGGTACTTCGTCGTCCCGCCTACCCCACGCAAATTGAATTCGGAAGCTACTTCTTTTCGGACATCGGGCTATAGTTGAACAACTCGTTCGCGTAGCGGCTGCTTAACGTTCCCAGACCCAGGCCCTAACGCAGGCCTGCAGCGGGACAATTCAAATCATTTCGGGATACCTTCAGAAGGATACTGCACAATACTATGTCCATGGAGGAACAACAGCCCTTGCTGCGCCATGACCGCCAACCCTCCGCCTCCAACAGGGACATCGAGTCCGGGGCCGGAGGTCACGACGAACGGGGCAATGGTGATATCGATGAGGAGGAGGAAGAGAAACAGCTGTCCCGGCGCGAATGGATGGCGGAGAAACTTGAGTCGAGGGCCCTGCATAAAGCTGTAATCACGCTTGTACGTCTCACTCCTGTCAGATGCTTGAGTTTGGGGAAGCTGATGAGCGGAATTCTCATAAACTGCCTCGCCGAAACGTTTCGCTGTGCAATGCCATGATTTCAATTTGAATGTAGATCGTGATCGACGCTTCCTGTGTGCTAGCCGACCTCGTATATACCTTTCTCTCCGACTCTTGTTCCACCCCAACTACCCCGACCTCCTCGTTCGGCGAACCCGAAGCCGAGCCCGTCTGGCTCACCGTCCTCTCCCACATCTCCCTTGCCATCACCACCATCTTCCTCATCGAAATCCCGCTACACATCTGGGCGTTCGGATGGTCCTTCTATATCCCCTTTTCGAAGAAATATGCCATGTCTAGTTTGCATTTCTTCGATGCCCTCGTTATTGTGACGACATTCGTATTAGAGGCAGTGCTCCGCGGTAAGGAGCAGGAGCTTGTCGGCCTGTTGATCCTTTTCCGTTTATGGAGGCTGGTCAAGCTTGTCGGAGGTTCGTCTCGACTGTAATAACCTTATCAACGTTACACTGATATATTTCGTTCAGGAATTGCTGTCGGGGCTGGAGAGGTCAACTTAGAGCTCACACAGCAACTCAGCGAAATCGAGGAGCAGTTGCGAGAAAAGACAGAAGTCCTTAACCGCGCGCTAGAGGAGAACACGGAGCTTCGTCGGCGACTTGCAGCTACAGGCGCAGGCATTGACGGCTACGTTCTTTCATGACATCTTCCATCATCTGGATTAGACACTTGCTATATGTACCTTGGATTTCTTGCCTCCAGCTTATACCATGTACAATTATACAGTAGTCAGCATTGGTTCTAAGTTACTGGATACATTAGGACCTAAAATGACTACACTGATGCAAAAACCAAAGAGAAACGATTTAGTCATACAGACAAAGGGAAATCTACAACCTTAAACCCTCCATTCGAATGTCAGAAGAAAGTGATAGCAGTCAGATTGAAACGACCGGCATTTAGAGATATAACGAGCGGATGTGTGGAGCGCGCGGCGCATCACAGGTGGCGAACGTGATAAGCAGTTAGGATCGTACAAGGCCCGTGAAGGTCGATTGAAGAAGTACATGTAATCGTCAATTTTCATCGCCATATATCATCGCCGGCTGACTGAGGGTGTCGACCCATTTCGCGACAAGTCAAGCGGAGGTGGCCGAGGACGCGTCCATGTGTTTGTGCTTGATATTGACTCTGACCGCGTACGTGGCCCGGTGGGTCGTGCCCGCGAAGACGGAAAGGATGAAGGCGGTACGGGTGCAGCTGTTGACACAGGTGCAGCTCTTTGAGGCAATTCGCGAGTCTGCGGCAACGGCCTCACCGGCGCTACTGTTGATGCACCATGTTCTCTACTGCGCGAAGAAGTCGATCCTCCAGACCCTGCACGATCAACATTACTACTTGACTTGCTCGCGGGCTTCTTTCCTGCTGCTTTATCCGACATCTGCAACGCACGGTTTTGAGTGGAATATGAAGTAGAACCCATAGGACGGGGCCAATCGCGTATAGGCGGAGGTGAAGACCCAGGGCCCGTCCTCGACGGATAATACGTATTGTTTGCGGGTTGATACGTCGGAGCCTGTCGCACGGATGCCTGCACATGCTGCGGGTAGAGCGAAACGGCCGCGTCCATCTGCGACACTGCAGGAGGAAGAGACGGCAATGGCGCGTCCTCTATTGAACCAGGGTCGGGGAAGTGCTCAATTTCAATATTCGAACCTAATCCTGCACGCTGAGCGACGAAAATTGGAGGAGGACGACGTGGCTTCGGAGCTGCAAGGGAAGGTAACTTGGGCTTCGAGAAGCGGGTCGCTGATAGGACAGGAGAATTGGGAACACTTCCAAGGCATAGTCGGGTTTTGAACCACGGGAAGTCGCGAACGCCTGACTGCCATATGCCAGCGTTTTCCTTCTGGTGTACGATAGTGAATATGGTGAGCATAAAGAAGTACATAAAAACTATCGGAATGATGATCAGCAACATCGGATGAGGGGTGTGATGGGCAACGCACTAAAGCCAGTATTCAGCCACAAGAATACAACAAGTACTTTTGACGAAGTACATGCGAGGTTAACAACACCAGGGACTGCATAAACAAATTTTGGGTAAGGGCGCTTGCCCAGTGGATGCAACAACTAAAAGCAGAAACGCACTAGTGATGCCACAGAAATTACTGGGCTCAACAACGGAAACAGCAACAGCTCCCGCTATTGTAGATGGCAACCACATCAGCAGAGCGTTCCTTGGCCTTATACCCCAGCAAACAGACGTACCAAAGTTCATTATCCAAAACAGTGTTGTCCAAGCGACCTCAAACCAAACCCGACTCGAAATAGCTCCCTTCCGTAAGACATCGACGAACAGACTGACAACGCGGAAGATCGGTCGTCAGCGCGAATCCCGGGTGCACATACCATCGCCGATCAGAGCAACCGACAAGCAAACAACTCACATCGGAAAAATAACCACCAGCCCAGCGGCCCCGAGAAACACAAGGAAAGCGTCAATGTGCACTGAAAGTAGACGTCGCTTAGCTTGATGTTCAGAGCAGAATATACGTGCTATGATTTACCGATGTTGGAGTGTACGAGATTCTGCGCAAAGCTCAAGTTCCACGCTGCCACACTGCATATGACTGCGCTGGCGACGACGAAAAAAGCTATAAATACGAGCGATGTGCGTGAGCAAAGGCCTTATTCTAGTCTTACGGATTTTCATTAGCAGCTGGATAACTGACCGAAGGTGAACCACCGGTAGAGGAGAAAGAGGGAATACATGCGTCGTAAGATGGGCGGGAGAGACGGAAAGAAGGCGAGAGGGATGGTGGAGGTGTAAGGGAGAGACGGGAGTAGAAAAAGGGAGTAGAACCGGTCTACGGTGGAGATAGAAGTGATGGAGGCAGCTGGGAGACGGGCGAGGCGGCACGCTGACACGGGAACGAATGCTGAGAGTAGTTCCATTTCGGGAAACCACCGCTCCAAACACCCGCAAACAAACCCTTAGTGCATTGTCCTCCCGGGCCAGGCTCGCCACCACCGCCTCTTCTTCTTTGTTTCGTCAATTTCAGAATCACAAATTAAAGTACAACTTCCGCTATATTACTTAGGTATAATCATCGAGTCCCTTTGAAGTGAACAAAAATTTTCTACAGTATAATGAAATTCTTGCTATGCGATATCGATAAATATGAAGGAGAAAAGGAATACAGAAGAAACAGTGGGGAGAAAAAATAGAACACCGAGAACACGCCGCCCATCACAGACCAATGCATCGAAGATGCCGCAAGGGAGTCCTAAGGAATCGCCAGCCCCACTTCTCGCCGAGTAAGAACCAGCCAGACCCACGCACATGCACAGCTGTTGAATGGGATGGGAGAAGACAGAGCACGGGTACGATAGCGTATGCCATCAATCACATCCTGCGAATAGCCATCGCCTGCAGATCATCCAGCTTCCGCGTGCGTCTATGTAGTGAATCCGGCGTAAGTAACCAATGCGGCAGCTATGGGCATTGATCCCTCAACAGGGCTCGACATCGTCACTTACAGGCGTAACCGGCGACATTCTTCTCTCCAAGATATGTATATCTCTCATTCCGTTTAGCAGCTTTTGCTGAGCTTTCGGAGGACGGGAGAAGATAGTCGTCGTGATCGCTGGCCCCGCTTCCTGCATCGGAGGGATCGGCTCCGCCGCCAATAGATGCAATACAAATGCTTGCACATTTTTGGACGGATCCTGTGCGATCTGACGAATCAACTCATTCACTACGTTGGGAAGCGCATTTTGATTTTGCAACAGATAGTCTGTAAAGCACAGTGCATGAGTGCGGCGGCGGCAGAAGAGCGGTGATTGAAGTTAATGTAATTAATCATCAAAGAAGGGAGGTACTTCATTAGTACAACTATCACAAATTCTCCAGATGGATAGCCCACATACCGGATGCGGTGCTGACCAGTCTGGCCACTCCTATTCGTACATCTACAATGGTGTCCGATGCCAGTTTCAAAATGGGTTGCCAGAACGTGTCGTCCATGATTTGGAGGCGATCCGGGTTGATAGATAATACAGAATTTACACATTCCACATAGCTATGAAAATGATACATCAAATTTGCCCACAGACGTAGAAGCCCAGACGAACTCACCTTAATCGCTTGCGAAATGACTGGTCGTAAGCCAGTGAGTTCACTTCGTCAGTAACCGACCGAAGGATGTCGGGATAATTGCACAGTGTCTGAGAGATCTTCGGATACTAAGCAAAGAAAGACATTCATCAAATGAATATATTGAAAACGCAACCCACTTACTGCGTTCACAGCGGCCTTCCTTACGGCGGCAGTGCTATCACGCAAAGCCCTCCCTAACAGTGCGCACAGTACGTTCTTGCAGTCAACCAGCAGTGCAACCAACCGCACTAAGTTCTTCGCCAGCACCTCTCTCTCCCTCCAGCCTTTCAGACTATTGTCCCAAATGTCCTCCAGACTGAGTGCTATTTGCGCTCGGTCTGCGGAATCGAGAGCACTGAGGAATACATCAAGGGCTTCAAGTGCCTTCAGACGTACAGCAGCATCGGGTCCTCGGATAAAGTCCCACCAACGGCGCATTAAGTCTCTGCGCGCGTGCTCAGGGCCAATAATCAACGCTACTTCGCCAATACTTGCCGCCAGTGTTTGTCTGACTTTCGTCGCCCCCGTACGAGCGAGGAAAAGGTGCAGACCACGCAACTCTGGCCACCCTCTGCGGCCCAGCGTCAGGGCAACGGCAGGAAGGTTGAACGCACAGACCAGAGGCCGCGCCGGGTTGCTACCAGGTTTCGCTAATGCGGTTGTAGAGTCTCTTGAAGACTGATCAATAAAATCTGGCGAGCTATTCAAAGATCGAGACTGTAGTAGCACGTCTGCCCAAGGGTTGCTTGATTGGATCTTCTCGTACACCTCTAGCATAGGGGAATCAGGCCCGTGCCAATCTTTACCTTCTTCGCCAATGAATAACCGAACGATCTCATCGGGAGGACCGCTCTCTTCTTTATGAAAGGAGTAGATAACCTCTCCTAAAACCTCCAGAACCCCTGTTCGAACTTGAGGCGTTTGGTCGTTGTTCAGCTTCATGATTGTCCGCAGAGCTTGCGCGTGCCGTAGATCCGGCGGTAACCGGGA
Organism: Trichaptum fuscoviolaceum; assembly: GCA_910574455.1. Taxonomy (NCBI): domain Eukaryota; kingdom Fungi; phylum Basidiomycota; class Agaricomycetes; order Hymenochaetales; family Trichaptaceae; genus Trichaptum; species Trichaptum fuscoviolaceum. The sequence continues at coordinate 2,475,867 of CAJSYZ010000001.1, forward strand.
CAATATAGCGGGGAGGGAGAACAAGACAGATTGTCGTACATTCCAGGCGGAATCATCCGTAAACAATTCGAATAGTGGCACCTGAAGTACGGCAAACGTTCACAATTAACTATAACACGGAAACCCGAAATAATAATCCGTACCAAGGATACAAAGACGAGTTCTTCTGGGACGACTTTCGCCAGCGCACCCAGGGCGAAGGTTGCTTCCCTTCGAACCCAATATACAGGATCGTATTTGGCACGTTCAATCTCGGAAACAAAGGCCCTCTGCGCGTCCTCGTCTAAGGTAACTTCAATCAATGTGTCGTCAGTGCGAGTATCTACCTCTAAAAAGACACAATGAAAGCGGTGTTGATGGTTGAGATACTTACCACTGGCTGTAACGGCGGCCATAAGACTCATGCTAGCTAAGCGACCGATCGCTGCTTGCTCCTCATTGAAGTCTGAGAAGCCATCCGCTGCATCGCCTACGTTGGCTGACGTGTTTGGCGTGATTGCACCGGTCGTCGACCCGCGACGAGATGGAGCAAGCGATATTTCTGAATTACTTTCCTCTCGGATATCTTGTCCAGTTACAGCCGTGCTCATAGAATGCCAATGTGCTGCCGCAGCAGATAAAGGCATAGGCTCATTCATGAGGTGAGCTCCCTGCAACGTTTGTTGAATATCTTCCGGTTCGAATTCGGGTAGCGCTAAAGGCTGCATTTGGGGGGAGGTAGGGATAGGTGAAGGCGGGCGTGGAATAGATGCCGCGAGTGCCGCCATGTCTGACGGTTTACGTTCTTCCTGATCAACAATATGAGATGTCAAGAAGGAAGGCGAGACAACTGTGGCCAATACTACTTCGTCACCTACTACTGCTGCAGGCGGAGACTTGGCGCCAGATGGATACAGCTCTTCAGGAGGAGATGATTGAAGTAGAACCTCGGGCATGTGTGGTTGGTAAGCCTCACTTGTGTCTTCGGTAGAAATCTGGTCATTGAACTCGCTTGCGACCTCCAAATGCGCCATCCCAATGACAATGTGCTGGATGAGCTCGCGCTCGAACAATGCACGCTGTTCTGTTCCAAAACGACCCACATTGTCACCTTTCCGATCCGCATCACGAATCCGCTTCAACAAGGTTACAACGCACAGCCGAGCAGGGGTGCCGACAGAAGTGCTCGGATTCAGTAAAAGAGTTCCGAGGAGAGGCGTAAAAGTTTGGACGTCGAGTAGAGTCATATCTTGCTCCGAAACAAATGAATTCTGATCCACCACTTGGCAATGCTGTTCCATGTAAATTGAGAGGGAGGGGGACGTATAATTAGTTAGTTCATTTACCTCTGTGACGAAGGGGACTGAGCAAGTACCGTGAGGAACCACCAAATCGTGTTGACTAGATCTTCAACGAGTGCTTCCCTAACGGCTTCATCTACACGTCATATCTTTAATTTTAAACCTGATCGCGAGGATACAGCCTGTTACAGCATACCTTCATCCATGGCCAGGCCGTTCATGAGCGGAATTACATATTCCACGGCCTCAGAAGGTGCAACGTCCGGTAGATATTGCAGTAGCGAGCGCGCAATGAAGACTCTGGGTAAACAAAATTGCACGAGTTATGACGTAACGTCCACATGATATTAAACGACAGCGGGGGGACGCGACTTGCCTATGGAACGCAGCAGTACTGCGCGAGAACAGGTAGATGCGCTCGAGTGCGCTCAGAGAGGCATCATCATCGAAGCAGAGGTCCGCTGCGCCTGCTTCTTCGCTGGACATTTGTAATGCTTCGGCATACGTATCGCTACTAGAATACGGAATGGCAGGGTTCCCAACGTCGAACATGACGGTATCGGTCTCACGGTCCAGCCCATGTTCAGCGCTTCCGGGGGGGAGGTTCACGTGCGCTGCCGCATCCGCTGGCAAGGGAGGGGAGGAGCCTGTCGGCATCAGACTAGGATGCGCTGCCCTTGGGGTCGAAGGTGCGCTGGATTCCATAGAATCCATAGAAGAGGGCGCAAACATATGAATGTCATCGAAGTAAGATGTAACGGGCATCATGGACGTGTATAAGGAGGCAACTGCAGGGGTAGTAATAGGAGGTTTTAAGGACGGTGAAGGTAGCCTCCGTGGTATCGGAGCCAGGACGAGCTTGTCGACTGGAGTCGGGTCTATAATGGATGGTGAGGGAGATACTTCCTGACCGGAAGAAGAAGAGGCCGAAGAGGAGTCGGAGTCGGAGGACAGTTGAGAATCGCCATTGGGCCAGAGCGCAGAGTTGATCCAGGACACTATGATGCCCATATTTAGTCTGTTTCGTGGATGAACACAGAAGAGAAAAGGGCGACAGAATGTCGGCTCACTCGCGAAGGCCGTGTCTTGGCATATATGGGCACCACACTGAAGTTGCTGTGTTCGTCCTGACTATGCAGGTATATACGTATGGTGCTCGCGCGTATGCTGCTGCTATTCAAAATACACATTTGAGATTGAGGACTGTTCGTGTACGGAAAGAAAAGGCTGTACTGACGCAATAAACAGGCTTATGGCACGAGGCTATGTTGTCCAGACACTTGCGCAATCATGTAGTGACGCCAGCAGTGGGTGCGGGTGTGGAGGTCAGACGAGCACGAGCAGAGAGCCGGTGATGCTGTCGAGCGCGGCGTTGGCACAGACGGGGACGACGGACAGGCAGCGACGACGAGGCAGCGTGGTCGGAGGGGGAGAGGCGGGGAGGGAGAGGGAGGAGGAGCCTGACTAGAAGTGGATGTCCGCAGGCGACTGGACGGGAGGGAAAAAAAGAGGAATAAAATGGGAATATCATGGCAAAGGAGGAGTGGGCCCAGGTCTCGACTCCCCGTTCTTATTGGCTCACGGCACTCTAGTCTCTATGACATCATTTTCCCTCTTTCATCGTCCTTCCTTTCTAAGCCAGAACACCTTCTTATTAGGGATTTGGTCTAATTCATAGTCATCATATTTCCGGTTTAACAGTAATCCTACTACACTCCAGCTACAGCGCTATGCCAACCCCCTTACCGCCCTGTCTAGATTCTCCGCAAAGTATCTGTGTTATAATGTTAATGAACAGCTCCACAACGCATACACCCAGTCGTACCTGATGTTGTGGCTGTTCAAGCCCGCCATTGATATCCGTCCATTCTCGGTGAGGTACACGTGTGCGTTCTCCGTCAGCGACTTGCATTGAACGCTATTTAGTCCGGTAAAACTGGTTCCACAAACGAAGGATTGTCAGCATACGAATTAATGGATCGCGTACACCCAAATTCCAAAATAGCCGTGACAGCCGTGGGCCAGAGCGACACATAATTCAAAATAAACCATGTCGTCATCTTCACACTTGTGCCTTATCCACCATCATGTTCACATGCCCACATGCACTCATGTAGTAATGATGAAGTCTGACGTCCAGCACACTCACCTGAACATCCCAATCTGGTTCACAATATGGTCCCAGTTTCCAGGCGTCTTCAGCTCATGCGTCAGCAGGCGATGGAGCTCATTTCGCATGCTGATAATCCGCTCTGCCATCGTCTTAATATCCCGTTTCCACTCCTCGAACAACACGCCATCATTCAGTATAAGCGCCATCTAGACTCAAAAATGCGTTAGCACGTATGTCAACATCCCAGCCCTCTGCCGAGGATGACGGTAATAAAAAGCCCATCTGTCAAAACCCTTCGGGTGTGCATTCAACTATCCAGACGCCAACCACCAAGTCAATATAAAGTCAAGAAGCCCACCCAAGCGGGGCCCATTGATGGGCCATAATTGAGCCAGGGAGAACGGCCGAGGGATTAAAGTGGGTCTGTCCCGGCTCATCAAACACTCAAGGGGACAGTCATCTTCCACTAGTGTGTGTACAAACCGCCCGAAAGCTCGAAGAAGACCAGGGGGACAGAGAGTGAATGGCCAGCTCGGTGCCACCGGCCCAAATAATCTCCCCGAGAATACCCGGACGCAGATACCTTCAAGTCGATTTTCTCTCGATCTTCGAATGCAAATAACCCATCTCGCATAGAAGAAATAAATGTTTCGAAAGAACGAGAAGACATAGGTAGGGGGTGTAAGAGAACGCACAATACGGGCACCGTGTGACGGTGGGTTGCTGATTTCGCTGCGCTGGAGCACTGACAGCTGACTCTTCACCCTGTCTGCCTCCTCCTTCGTGACGCCAATAACATGTAAGCCACCCACTCGCTCTCCATACAGCCCGGCATTCTTAGCGAAGCTCTGTGTTTTGTTTTAGTGTGTATGTGGAGGCGTAACACCCAGAGGGGAGAAGGTTGTAAGATTTTGTTTGGTTTGAGAAACCCGATCATGTTTGTCAGACCCGCGAGGATATCGGAACCGTTCCATCGGCAGACAACGATCAAGCAGGTGGAATGGAAACGACAATGATGCAATGATGTATGTGCGCACATTAGCTTTCCCATAACGCATCATGGACGAACTTAAATAGGTCACGAACCTGGCACACAAGCAGCGGCACATTCCGCTCTATAAAGTACCGCACCGCACTCGCATCCCGGTCCAAATCCCCGCTCGCGAAGCCCTGGTACGCACAGTCGAAGAACGCGAAATGCTTCCTCTGCAGGAATGCGTCCGCGATGGCGTTCCACTGCTCCGATGTAGGGTCCACGCCCGTCGGGTTGTGCGCGCACGCGTGCAGGAGGAACACAGACCCTTCCGGCGCTTCGTTCAGTGAGCCAAGGAATCCGGTATAGTCGAGTCCGATGGTTTTGGGGTCATAGTAAGGGTAGTCTTTGGGCTCGATGCCGACGTTCTTGAAGATTGCTTTGTGGTTGGCTGGAATAAGTAGGATGGGGTCAATTAAATAAAGGAGATAATGCGGGGAGATGGCGCATATACATACCCCAAGTCGGGTTACTCAGATAAACCACCTTCGGCCCATTCCACTGATAGAACCTGCTCAAAAACAAGGCGCCAAGATGGTTTGCTCCTGTTCCCGATATCGTCTGCACACTACCCAAGTACGTGTCATCAGTACAGCAATATCATCAATGCCGAGGAAGGACCGGTCGGAAGTGAGACTTGTACCGACCTGGCAACACGGCCCTCGCTGATCGCAGGTGAGTCATTACCCAGCATCAATTTCGCTGCGGCGGCTGTGAACTCTGGCAAACCCGTAATCGGGAGGTACTCGTGGTCGAGCGCTGGGTCGTTTAGAAGGATTTCTGTAGCCTGTACATTTCAGATAACAGTGCACCCGGCGATTGCGAGAATTGGCGTAAGTATTGGTCCATGCGAGGCGATATGTCTGCACACACCTTTTTGACAACAGGTAGAACCCACGGCTTCCCATTGTCGTCGCGGTAGGCACCGACACCGAGGTTGACTTTGTTCGGGAAAGGATCCGCCTTGTACGCGGCGGTGAGCTTAAAGATGCTGTGGCCCCAAAGTTGATTATCGCGAGGGATGAGTCACGCATATATTGAGTGCCAACGGTGCCACCGTATTGAAAACACGCAATGAAGAGTTTTTGCAACCCATGTCAGTCGTAGGTTCGTAGGGGTGTACGAGCGCGACACATACCTGTCTGGAGGAGCAGCCTGCACAGAAGCCCAAGGATCTGTACGAGGACAAATAGCAAAACAGCCATTGGTCAGTTCACTGCAACGTATGCAGGGCAGAACGAGAGAGCACTGGACGGCCGGTCACGCCAAATCGATCCTCATCCGCTGCTCTATCTGCCCACCACCGAACCTGAACAAGACAACTGAGGAACTGACCGGTGGATGTCATGCTTCCTTTCGAATTTGAAGCTGCGATGTGATTATAGATCTGCTTCGCACGTTGTGCCATGGTTTCGTCGTCCGTACGTGCGAAGGCGGCCAGAAATTATACAAGAAGGAGGAATAAGTTAGAGAAAGCTGCAAAGGTAGATGATAGATATACGAGAAAGTGTTGCACACCTTTTGGCACACTCTGAATTTGTCTTATGAAGCCGGGCGAGTTAGCACAGGATATCGGTCGGACAGTGTGGTCGACTGGGGAGGATCGCCTCCGGCCCTTACCAATTCGATTTCACGTGGCAATTAATACTCGTGAATCACTCTTTTCTGTTAAAGGAAGTTTATTACGTTAGCAACTGGACATTGTCCGACCGGCCGGTGGCTGGCGGGAAGAGTCCTCTTACAGGCACTTCGGGAATATCGAACCAGCTGCTGGCAACTGGAGCTTCGGGTTGGCGTGAATCGACGAGCACTACGGATGGGCATCCATGAAACAGGGAGCTTTATATCACTCGCAACAGTGGGCGCGGATCAGGTAGGAACCGCTTAACACCCGCAACGGTGCGTCTCAGCAGAGGCAGATTGCTCGGTGGGTACAAAATCGGGCGGAAATATTCGTGGACGGCGGACTTAGGGACTACGAGTGCGGGTGTTCATGGATAGAGATGAAGTCATGTTACAAGGGAAGACAAAACGTATACATAAGGAAAACTATATGGGAACACTAGGAAGAACCCGTGCCACGATATCATTACAGCCAGCCTGAGTATGGAGGAAATTCTATGCGCCATGTCAATCGGTAAAAGAGATAGGACTGTCACCGTGTGGAATAGTGGAGGGTACTGTCCGAGCAAGAGCGTCATAGGGGAAGTATGTGGGAAGGAAAGGGAAGATAATTATGTTATATAGGCAAGGACTAGGGACAAGGAGAAGATGCTGTATCGGAATGACAATGGGATATATGGTAGACCATGCAGCAGGGAGGACACGAAAGGGGATGGTTAAATCAAGCCATGGCCATCTTTGGTGCAACAGTCCGTTCGCTCTCTAATTTGTCCTTGTTCTTCTGGAAAGCAGCCTGTCGGCAGTCCTCAAGTTTATTGCAAGCATGATGCTCTGGCAAACGGTGCTATGAAGGAAGCCCAGGTACATTAGTCACACGAGCAGACGGATCGAGGATAGGTGGACTCACGTCGCTACAGAAGCAGGACTTGCAATGTGGGCATTCACCGGCGTATCTGAGGGCAGCGGAATTGCACCGGGGCTCAGTTTGAACTTGGCAGCGCTTCTTGGCGGGCATGATTCGTCGTATGTACGGTAGAGGGTAGGTGATTCTACGTCGAGGGGGAAAGCGAGTTACTACCGGCACATTAGGACAAGCAGGAGCTATACTCACAATGTAGGACTGGATGTAGGTAGGGGAGAAGAGGAGAGGGCTGACCTCCGTCAAGTGTGTGCAGACAGAGGGTAAGGTGTAAGGTGGGTGGAGGACAAGGAGAAGGTTACTGGGCTGCTCCTGGTTATAAAGGCGGGACGCGTAAGCCTACCACAGCATAGGCCATTCCCGGATCACGTGATCTAATCTCCGTTTCGTCTGGTGGCTTCGGCCGTCTTCGCGGGGCGCCCGGTATTCCTACTTCCGTGATCGTCTCATTGGCTCGATCTGTATGTGCTTCCGCCTATAAACGGTCTTGTCTTGAAGAAAAAACATATTTACATGTTGTTTTCTTCTTCTTTTTCTTTCTTTATGCTCCAATGCTTTAAGGATGGCAATGGACATCGACCTGGCCATGGTGGACAATGCACAGCCCACTATTCACCAGCCTGAGAATGGAGCTACGCCGCAACGAGGATCATGCTCAATTTGTCGTGATCAAGCACCGCAATCTGCTGTTGTGTAGCGCGATTGCCGCAAGGCGTCCAGGAGACAGTCAAGGCAATTGCAAATAAAAGTCAATTAAGAAATCCTATGTCTAAGAAGATAACGAGCGACAATCCCGGATAGTACGTCCGCCTACACTCAGGCAAACAAATTTATGTATACATGTGGGTGGAAGTTATATAACGAAGAGGAGGTGAAGAGGAAGAGGAAGAGTCCGGCGCCAGGTTGGCTTGGAACGGGGTACCGTTCATCACGTAAAAGACTGGGTATCCAAACATAACACTCGTAAAAGGCATTTTTGCGGTCGTCTACTGTGCTTTGTTGTTGTTGTTGTTATTGTTGTTGTGTATGTTGTTGCTGACCACAACGCCGACAACGATACCAATAATCGCCAGGATAATCAACGTAATGAAGAAGCAGATCCATCGCTTCTTACGCGCTGCACGAGCGCTTCCCACTGCCTTATCTGTGTAACCCAGCCTGCAGTATCCTAACGTTAGTGAACTGCACCGTGGACTCTGCAAAAATGCTCACCCAGCTTCCGTGTCCTTTTCCACTGTTAATGCCGTAGACTCAATGTTCTTCACCTGCTCATCTTGCTGTTCCACGAGAATGCTCATCTGGAAAAACCACAGCCCCGTCAAGTCGCGCTTCCATAATAAGAACATGTTGAACGCACATCATTAAATAGTTGAGCAAGTTCCGCAAGCGTCTTGTTGATACGCAGGATATCTTCGTGCCGTTGCTGTACTTCCCGGTACGCGCCCTGCGAATCAGCATACCGGTTGCCCATCAACGCCTGCGCAAAGATTTGGCCGCTCGCGTCATTGTTCACAACCTGATTAATTTCGTCCTGTGTGGCGTTCGGATTCACTGGATGCCAGATCATTATGAGAACAATCAAGGTAGCATGCGAGTGATAAACGCACCAATCTTAAATTGCCGGGCCATTCTCTCCTTGTACTTGTCACGGTACAACTTCTCCTCTCCTTGGAACTTCTGGATGGCCTCTATGAACTTCGCTTGCACGAGCTCAATCTGAGGTTTCCGAAGATTTTGCGACCGCGCATCAACCGGTTGACGACGCAGAGCCTCAATACGACGCTTGATGCTGGCACTCATCGCACGCGTTTCCTCGATAAGATTCTCGAGATCCTGGTTACCCCTACTGTTGCTTGGTTCAACATCTTGAAGCAGTTGAGTGTGTAACCGTGAAATTTGGTCAACGTTGCCGTTGTAGTTTCGGATTTCATCTTGCACCGATGCAATCTTCACTCACAGGACAAAATTAAGAAAAAGATGAGACATCATATTCAGTCCGAAAAGCAAGTGTGGCACGTACTTCGTTGTAGAATGCCGTCATATCGTCCACAGGCGCAGAATTGTAGTTGGTACGATTTCCGACTTGCGAGAGTTCATAGTTGTTGCGTTGGTCATACGCAGGCTCACGCTGGTCGAAAGGATTTTGACGAGTCTGACGCGGTGTGGGTGCACTCCCATTGCTAAAACAAAAAGTCGAACGTAAATCCAACGCACTCGCCCAGCATGTTGCCATAAACTAAGCACATACCTAGCATAAGGATCACCACCCTGTTGGGCCTGTACGCAAAGATTAAATAGACAGTTAGAAATGCTTTCATCAAATGAATACGGTTGTTTTCAAAAACCGCACCCTCATTGCTGCAAGTCTGTCGCGAGCCATGACAACGTGATACTAAGACAGCTGACTGGAAGTAGAGGACAAAAGGAAGAGGGGAAGCAAAGGAACGCTGGGCTAGGAGATAGAATGGCCCGTGTTTTGAACGTCAAAGAGGGAAGGCGGTGAGCGACGGGGCTGCGCGAACAGTAAGGCGGTGTGGAGAGCGTTGATGGCGGTGTTGGCCCTAAGAATGAAAGTAGTAGGCGATGAATTTCCCACGAATACAAAACGTGTTACCAGTCTATTTACAAAGTGTAATGAAGATATGTTACTTTTCTAATGAAGGCGAATACATTTCCCTCCTGACTGCCAACCGGCCTCACCAGCCCACTGGAGCTTGTGTCGGACCACTTTTTGAGACCCACTACCTCAGGTTATGGGGTATACGCAATTCGCCACTATTGCTGCTGCGCAAGTGCTTTGCGCAAGACCTCTACCTGTCGGCTGACCATCTCCTTGCTCGTTCCTCCTATCGCATTGCGCCTTTCAACGCTGGCCTCAAAGTCAAAGACAGTGTGAACGTCCTCGCTAAATTTGTTGCTAAGCCCCTGGAAGTCTTGCAACGTCAGCTCGTTGAGCTGACACTTGCGCGCCTCAGCCAGAGCAACGGCCCGACCAGAAATGTGATGCGTCTCTCGGAAAGGTGTCTGTAGACAGAAGTGTAAATTATGCTTATGCGTTAACCAAATTAACGCATTCACTCACCCCTTTGCGAACGAGATAATCTGCTAAATCGGTGGCGAGCACGTCCATAGTCAAGGCTGCGCGCATCTTCTCCTTGTGTACCTCGAGCGTGGCGACGACTCCCTCGGCGATGCGGAAGCAGGCGGAGACATTGTCGACGGTATCAAACAGCGGCTCTTTGTCCTCCTGTAGGTCCTTATTGTATGTGGATGGAAGACCCTTCAAGGTCATAACGAAGCCGGCCATCTATATAGCCCGGAGCTTCATCAGCTTCTTCATAAAGACGCACACAAAACTTAATGCAACCCACGTTCCCGAAGATGCGGCCACTCTTTCCGCGGAGTAGCTCAAGGGAATCCGGGTTCTTCTTCTGCGGCATGATACTTGAACCCGTGCTAGAAACAAGGCCGGATACATTACACAGGGCTTCTCAGACTCGCAAACGAAAGAGGGATGTACGCACCTGTATGCATCGCTGAGCGACACGAACCCAAACTCCGCAGTCGAGTACACGACCAAATCCTCCGCCATCCGGCTAACATGCGTCATCGCTAGGCTCGCCCACATCATGAACTCGACGATGAAATCGCGGTCGCCCACGCCCCATAAGCTATTCTCGGCGATGGACTGAAATCCGAGCTCCTTGCGAAGGAACTCGCGGTCAACGACGAATGGGTTGCCTGCGAGTGCACCGCAGCCTAAGGGAAGCACTGAGATGCGTGGGATGAGCTGCTTGAGCCGCTCCAGGTCATTACTGAAGGAGAAAGCATGGGAGAGAAGTAGATGTGACCACCGGATGGGCTGGCCTCGCTACTCAACCCCGATAAATACATGTTTAGCTCCAGACCTAAGAGTTTGAAGAAACGTATGCACAATTACTCACCTGTAGATGAGTATATCCTGGCAATAGGATATCCTTCTCCTTGTCTGCACGTTCGACCATGACTGTAATGAGCGCTCTTAAGCCTGCCTCAATCTCCTTAACCTCGTCGAGTAGCCAGAGCCTAACATCAGTCGCAACCTGATCATTGCGTGATCGCCCAGTATGCAGCTTTCCTCCAAGAGGGCCAATAATCTCACTCAAGCGACGTTCATTCGCAGTGTGAATATCCTCATCATCGGGCATAGGCTGGAACTAAATAGCGGAAATGCTCAGTGGACATTGTGTAGCATAACACTGCGCCATGTGGACAGTACCGTGCCGTCCTTCCACTCCTCGCCTACTTGCGTTAGGCCCGCAACCAGTTTTTCCTCCTCATCCTTGGTCAAAATTCCGGTCAGAGTGAGGGCCTTGGCATACGCTATCGAGCCCTTAATGTCTTGCGCATGCATTCGCTGGTCATACCGTAAAGACTGGTTAAACTCATGCATCCTATTTTCAACTTTGTTCCATATCAACTACTCGAGTTGCACTAAAAACATGCTTACAGTGGATCCGTCTTCCCTGTAAAACGCCCACCCCATAATTTCTGTTTCGTGGGTTGTGCCGCCATAGGTAATCGTTATGGTGCAAGGAGAGTCGTATGCAAAGACGAAGATGAAATCAGAAATAGATCGGGATCTTAAAATTTCTTCTCCCTGAACTTCCATTTCAAGAGGTGGTGACTAACTCAGTGACTCATAAAACAATCTGCAGATCGGCGTCGATTCAAGCAATTTCCAAGGAAACAAACCAAATCGTTCCGAAAAACCAATTACATGAGATAACTAAAGGTGCGCAAGTAAGGGTGGTATCAAAGTCGAAGACATGGTAATAAAGACTAGGGAGGAACTATTAGCGAACGTAGAAATGCAAAAAGCAAGAATGAAAAGTAATCGCTATGTGTGGAGGTATGTCGGGAGACAACAATAGGGAAGTGGTCATGAGAAAAGAGGTCATAATAGTGGAGACTGGGCATAACAACGTCGTAAGAAGCGCGTCCAAGTGCAAAAACCATGAACAGATCATTTATGCAGTGGCGGCTACGACGGGGGCAACTGGCGTCGTGTCGACAGGTTTAGGCTCCTCCGCGGATTTCTCAACCTCGACAGGGGCAGCCGGTGTCTCCGGAGTTGCCTCAGTGGCGGGATTCTCCAGAGGAGCAACCGGAGTAGGCTCATCGATCTTCGGAGGGTTTTCATCAACCTTAGGAGGAACAGCATGCTCTTCCTTCGGCTTAGACTTGAAGAAGCCACCAACACGAGCCGACAGACGGCGAGTGACCTTCAAAGCTTTCACCTTCGAATCATCCTCCTTCTATGAAGACAGTAAGAATTGGATTAATGAAGCAAGGAGAAAAAAACATACCTTCTCCTCCTTCACTTCTTCCTTAGGGGTCTCAACAACGGGAGCCTCAGCAGGGGCAGGTGTCTCGGTCTCCTTCACGGGCTCAGCGGGAGCCTCCTCAGTCTTCACCGGCTCCGCAGCAGGAGTGGGTTCCTCCTTCGCTGGCTCCTCGGTAGCAGGAGCAGGGACCTAACAGAATAATGTTCAGGATTTTCAATTGACAAGTAACCATGACAACGTACCTCAGCCTCGACCTCCTTCTTCTTCTCCTTCTTAGGACTCTTCGGTGCCTTCACCTTCTTGTCCTTGAAAGGCGCAAGGATCTTGGCCAAGAAACTTGGACTCTTGGGCCTCTCCTCCGACTTAGTCTCAGTGGTCTCCGCCTGAACATCAGTTAGACGAGTTTAAATGTTAAAAATTAAAGTATAACACACCGGCTTAGCCTCGTCCTTCGCGGGTTCCTCAGCAGGAGTAGACTCAGCGACAGGCTCAGACGCTTCGGCAACGGGTGCAGCAGGTTCCTGAAAGATCGATGCTCAAAATTTGACTTCAATATATAAATGTGAGAAACTAACCTCCGCCGCAACTTCTTCCTTGGGTGCCTCCTGAGGCTGTAGAGTGAGTTTGAAGACGGAGAAAAACCTTGACAATGCACGTACAGGAGCGGGGGCAGCTTCCTCAGGCTTCGACTCAACCGGGGTGGATTCGGTGGCGGGGGCGACAGTCTCCTCAGGCTTCACCTCCGGGGCGGGAGCAGCAGTCTCAGTAGGGGCAGACATTACGATAAAGTGCAAGGGTTAGACTGCAAAGAAGAAAGACGCGTTAGTTGAATTTGAACTACGAAAAAAAGCACAAGAAAGTCAAGCGCCACAAAAGGAGACGCGTCGAGGAGGCACTATTGGGAGGGAATACATCAGGATGAAAGAGAAGATACACACCGGTGAGGATAATTAGAAAGAAGAGGAGGACGGGCGCGTACGACGCAGCCTTTGGACGAGACAGGGGGAAGAGAGAGAGAAGAGAGCGATAAAGGTCGAGTGACCTAGGAAATTCGAATTTGAAGGATTCGACCATTCCCAGGGCCAAACAAAGCCAAATCTTCGTATAAAATTCACATTCAATTCGCGTTTAGAATGGACCCATAAAGGGAAGCCGTGAATAGGAAATCGAAGCTTCCTAGCCCCAATAGGCTCCGTATTGTCGCATCTCTTTCAGCCCCGTCTTTGTATCTCCATCACCAGCTCGCCATTTGCATGTCCTCCGGGTCCCCATCACGCACAGCAACGACCTGTCTGTCCATTTCGACTGGCCTTACACCGTCCCAACCGTCAAGATCTGGTAGATCGCGCCTTTCAAGCCTGCACTCCTGTTGCCAATTGCTCGTTCACACGGGGGACTTTAGCCGACGCGAAGCACAAACGCTTATCTTGGAATGTACTCGGAGTTTGAAAGCGTGTCATAAACGTCTTAGGCCTCTTCTAAGCGACTCTGGCGATCACGATCCATCTTGCACTCGAAACAAGTCATCCGACCTGGGCGACGGGTCTAGCTCTCCCCTGGTAGCCCCTCTCTGTTCTACAAGACGCTTGTCCGGCGCCCAAGGGCAGAGACAATAGAACCCGTATGCGTCCGAGTGTGTATTGCTCTTCATGAGTTGTTCTTGGACGTTGTTGTGGTATACGAGGGCTGGGTAAAGGGTGGGAGGAGTGTGTTCGATGGAACATTCGATGGTCAAAGCACGGCAGGTGGCGGTAGATACCGATCATTTCACGTCTTCTAACCTTCCAACTCTTTCTTCCGACGTGACGTGAGCTGTGACCCGATTCCTTGGCGCTGGTTGCCTAATTTGGATGATGACGTATTCTTTATCTTTTCCGCAAATTACCTCTTCCAGTCCTCCGACGACCTCTTATTCTTCTCCTTATGGTTGGCCTGCAAGCGAAACCTCCCCTGCTCAACTCCTACATTGCAAGCCTGGCTTCACCGCTATCCCTCCAAGTTTTCTGACAAAAGCTCTAGCCTACTTTGCATAGCCATGCTGTCTATATACGCAGTTTGCGTAGCTTTAGATATCACGAACGTTCTTGACTTTCCGCTTTTTTATCCTCTGAAGTTGCACTGTCCATATCAGCGCCCCTGGCTCACTTGTACGCGCGCTCCGTAGCTGGCAGTTAGGCGGTAGCGGAACACATGTTCCGCGGCTCTTGACACGCCTTTATCATGGATCGGCCGAGAACATATGCATATGGAACACCAACCGTCCTTCTGGCTGTCTTCGTTTTATCCTTCCTCGCATGTGTTTCAATCCCTATATCCCAGTCTATCACTCTTTTCAACCTCGATATTCGGCAAGCGGATGCGAGCATCCGGGCGGGCCTGTGGGGTTATTGCGTGCCGTGCGTTCTTGTCTACTTTTCGCCACCCGGTGTTCATATTTTCTAACAAATCGGTTTCGTTTTGTAGGGACAGCACCTTGCATGGCCTTAAGTGTAGCGAGCCACGGATTGACTGGACTTTGAAGCAGTTATTTTCTTCAGATGCATGTCCTTTCTCGCCCTCACAAAGCGCAGATGCAAGAATATGCACAGGCGTTCTTAATGAACTGGGGAACTTGGTACCATCGGGGCTTACAGACGCCCTGCTAGTTCATGTACTCGGTTCGTTTCATTGTTGAATAGTCTATTTGAAACTGCTGAAATTTGTCTAAAACTTATTTATATGACACAATTTCCAATCAGCTACTGTTCTCGCCTTTGTGACATTTGTCTTGGCACTGGTATTTGCGCTCCGCCCTGATCTGCATCAACGGCTGGGAGATCGTTTACGTTACAGCAACAGCAACGAACGTCTTACTCGAACGATTGCTTCACTCTTCCTGCCTTTGCTATTTACCCTGCAATTAGCCGTCCAAATCACAATCGCGTTGATCGTGGACATCGTTGTTGTCTCGATTGCAAAACGAAACGCCACTAAAAGCGAGGTGACTGTTACCTATGGTTCCGTGGTGCGTTTTTACTTTTAATCACGCTTCCCTTGCATCTTAATCGATTTATCAGACATGGATAACTCTTGTCGCTGCGATACTAGCATGGATCGTCTTAACGATCCAAATCACTAAAAGGTATAGACCTTTGCGGGAATTAATCAGTTTTCGCTTCCAACAGATAACTAAGCGCTCGCTATAATTTACAGAAATCAAGCCAACCCATCAAGCCAACTTGAACTGCCAGAGCTTCGATCTTCGCGCGCCGGAAGTTTATCTACTTTCTCATCATCACCGCGATCTTTGCAATCGCGTTCCTTAACGACTTCATCTGGATCAGATAATTTTAGCGCTGAGGCAGACTTTGTCGATCAGTGTCGAAATTCGGAATCTCAAGCTCCTGGAATGTCGACATGCTTATTTTGCTGTGGTGTTAGAAGGACAAAGTTCTCTGTGCCTGAGGTCCGTGAAGACGTGCCAACTACACCGAGTACTCCGCCTCAACATCATCGCTTTTCCTGGGAATCTCACGAGGATGATGAATCATACTCACCCTCTGATACTCACTCTGAAAGTACTCATGAGGACAATCAGCATCATGATCAACAAGCTCGAGCTTCTTTCTTTGCATGCCTCCCCTGCCTGAAACGATCGAAAACCAACCCAGGACCTCCCGAGGACATTGAACTTCAAGACATTGTTGTGCCTCAGGTACAGGATGATTCGAGCTCAGTGTACTCACAAAGCACGGCAAGTGTTCACGAAATTCGTGATGGTAGTCCAGAGGTCGACCATTCCTCAATTCGTAAGTGCACATACTCCGTTTTGTCAATTCCTCTTTTTCTGACGTACGATCAACTACAGATGAGGGTAAACCAGCCTCAAAGCCCTCTTACCTCACATGGGCGAACATCAAAAAGGCCTTGCACGAAATGTTTACTCTCAAAGACAAAAAGAACAACATACCGGGTGATGTATCAAAAGGTGAAGAGCGGGGTGACGATAGTGAAAATGCAGACACGCAATGCGCTACTAAACAGGATGTGATTCAGGATGAGGTGGCTGAAGATCGCCGCTTTGAGGAAGTCGCAAATGAAATCCCTGGTCAAGAACGTGTTCCGGAGAATAATGAATTCTCGACTGATGACGTACCTCCAGCCGATGACCAAACTCTTCCCGAAGAACTTCAAGACGCGCAGTCGGACAGCAATGCTGAGCCTGAACATGAGAACTCCCTCGTCAATGAGGCTGAAAATGCGCCCGAAGAGACACTGGAACTCGCCGACGACGTAGAATCTGCAGCTAGATCTGGGTCTGAGCTGGGCAATACTAATGAGACTGAAGCTGATCTTGAAGAAGCTATGGAAGATGAAACTTCTGGGCCCTCAGATGAAGAGCCTACGGAACTAGTCGATAAAGCCGAGGATGAGAATTCTGGTGATATTAAGGATGTTCTGGAAGAAAACGTTCTCGTTGAAGAAGACTCTGCCGCGGATGAAGAGTTCCAGAATTTGGGTAATACAACTGAGCTTGAAATTGCACCCGAAGACGAAGAAGTCGGACCCGAAACCAATAATGAAGAGAGCGATGAGCCCACGGATGAGCCTCACACGGAACACGTCGGCTTGGACCCGGAGGGCGATCCTCTCTCTCAACAAAAAGGATATCTGGAGAAAGCGGTTGACGCCACTTCAAGTTCCGAAAGAGTCGAAGTCAATTGCAGGGAGGCCGACGAAGTGAGACCGGATACTGGCCAGCGTGTTGTGAAGCGTCACAGCTCTGTCGAGGTTTTGGAAAACGTGCCGGGAAGACCTCTAGTATGTACTGCGTGCGGGGCGTACATATTTGTGAACATCAAAGGTGTATTACAGTGGGGTGTAAAAAGTGGTGGGACGGTCACATGTCACATTCCTATTTGGGTCACAGCCTGAGTTGAAAGTGATGCCCTTGTTGACAACATTCTACTACATTTTCTTGTATATTTCTACACATTCTTGTTCAATATAACCAAATAAATCACCTAGCACACTTTGAGCCCTCAAATATGACGAGAAAGTACTTTTAAAAAGCTTTTAGTTCTTGCAATAGGAGATTTGGTAAGCACGTGACTGTCCCACTACTTTTTACACCCCACTGTATAGAGACCGTATTTTAGCATATATATCTCCGTAATCTTGTATATTAGAATTTATGAACATCCTTTCTTCCTCGAGGGTTCAATTGCGGCGCTTCAAGTGTCGATTGGTCCGGCCGTTCTGACCGGGAACGTGTTGTCCAATTATCCGAATTCGGGTGAACGACGTGCTTTGCTCTTTGGTTTGCGGTCCAGGCAGCGGCCATATCTTCGATAAGATTAGAGACATACGTCACTAAGTCAGTATACAATTCAAGGATACTTTATCGGTAGAATTGCATGTTTCTGCTTGCGTGCTTCTGTGTTATAAAAGCAAATTCATCCGCCTCTCGGAGATCCTTTTCGTGTGTTCCACCCTCTCCTTGTATACAGTGGGGTGTAAAAAGTAGTGGGACAGTCACGTGCTTACCAAATCTCCTATTGCAAGAACTAAAAGCTTTTTAAAAGTACTTTCTCGTCATATTTGAGGGCTCAAAGTGTGCTAGGTGATTTATTTGGTTATATTGAACAAGAATGTGTAGAAATATACAAGAAAATGTAGTAGAATGTTGTCAACAAGGGCATCACTTTCAACTCAGGCTGTGACCCAAATAGGAATGTGACATGTGACCGTCCCACCACTTTTTACACCCCACTGTACACAACTTCAACTTCCAGATCTACCAGGAAGAGTATACTTGTCATGCTAATTGCGGCCATCACTCCTCTGTTCCTATTCGCGGCGTTTCTCCTTCTGTTACTCGTTACGCTGTCGGTACCGTTTCTGAAATCAATTGATCTCTTCAAGCTCAGTGCGAAGATTACCGAGAGCTTCGGGTCGACAAGTGTTAGTGCGAATGCGACCGTGCGGTTTGGTGTGTGGGGGTACTGCATTTCTGCGATAGACGCATCGTCGGTATTCTTCCTTGAACCTCTGTTGCAATATTCGGCATCGGTGAGCTGATTTGTCTCTCTAATATAGAGCTGCTGGGCAAACATTTAACGAAGCAGCTCAATGCTCTAAACCACATCTTGGATATACGATTGACAGCGTAGTCGCGGGAGCACTGTACGTTGGTACTTTCCGCTCCTTTGCTTTCTCCACTTGGCCTGATTTCGTGTATGTAGGCATGCGGAAGGGATTGTTAATAACGTCCCGCGCGCTATCACGACCGTGCTGGTATTGCACCCCGTAGGTATGTCACGCATTGCAAACTATGGAAACAATCTACTAACTTTTGAACTTAATGCAAAGCTTGCGGGTTGGCATTTATCGCCTTCTTGCACTCTTTGGCCTTGCTATCGCGTCCGTCGTGGAAAGAGCGTGCATGCGCTGCGCTGACGCTCGCTATCACGTTCGTAGCAGCTGTCGTGGCCACGGTCATAGTTTTGATCGACATTATCGCCATCGTCGTAGCGCGGGACAAGATCAAAGATAATTCGGACGGCGAAGTAGCCACAACCTGGGGCGTTGCCGTAAGTCTCTCCATACTCAAATAATATGTCCAGCACTCAGGATGGAACAGACTTGGATGACACTTGCTGCGACGGTCCTCCTCTGGGTATCCTGTCTCGGAGCATGTTGCGGAATATTTGCGTGTAGTCGACAAATGTGAGGGTTGTTTTTTCATATGCATTTCCGGTTTTCTGAGCCTTTTGAAGTTCGAATCGTAGGAGACGTGCTTTCACTTACTAAAAGACGGTTGAAGCGATTCGGGACTGAAGATATCGACGTCGAGCGGCTTCCTATAAACTCGCAAAACATCTGAACTGCTTTGAGGAATAATTAATAGACACTGTGTAGGGCGTAAGTAATTATTGTTAACGTGAAGGTGTAGATTAAGATCAAGTAAAGTATGGCCTCCGACCGTGTAGTATACCAGTTTGATATTCGAGACATTTTTCGGCTGTTCGTGCCTGCGGGGTTCGGTGAATGTGGGCTACTAAGGCCGTCGCAACTCAGGCTCACGCGCTCCAGGCTGTGCAACCAACCACTTCAAGTTTGCTCTTACAGCCTGTAACATAAACCTTGACCCCCCCCCCTCAAAATCGAAAGTTTTTTTCGCGCGTCACGTGCGTCACGTGCTAAGCCAACCTGCCTGAAACGTTGCGCGCAGGCTGAGCACACACGCGTTCAGCACTTCAACTTCGTGCTCTGGCAACGGATTCTATGTTTTTTTTTTTTTTCTTTTGCTATCTTGTATTTATCTATCTTTTGCTTGTGCTGAACCAAATGATACAAGAATGCTTTGCCAAGAACATCAAAATCTCTATATCTGTGCGAAAATGTGTGATTTTTAGAGCAAAAAATGAATAATATCTTCCGGACTATTTTAACATATGTTTTCTGGCATTTTGTACCAACTTCTAACCAGCTTCTAGCAACAGAAAGCTCCTCAAACCGAGCAACCATGCTCTAATTTCAAGGTGCCCAAAGGCTCAAACGTGTTTGAGCGTCGTCTGCGCGCACCAGAGTCTTATCACGTGACGCACGTGACGCGCGAAAAAAAACTTTCGATTTTGAGGGGGGGGGGTCAAGGTTTATGTTACAGGCTGTAATAGTTTGCCTCTTCACTGACAGGCTGAATGCACACATCTATATCAAATTTATAGCACTCTTTTAGAACTCTATCTTGGCTAACATTGGAGAGTACGCGCATAGACGTCATTATGGAGGCAGTACAATTTGAGTTGTGGCGTGGTGCCCTCTTTATTCGCTAGAAGAATAATAGCACCGTCTCTGCGTGCTTAGGCCTCCCTGGAGTATAAAGGCAGATTTAATTTGCTACACAAGCCTCGTTTTCGTACGTCCCCCCGTCTTCCTTCCATCTCGTCCCTTCATCTCACGCAAAGACTATTCTCATGATTGCAGCCATCACACCCGTGCTGCTGTTTGCAGCGTTCCTGCTTCTCCTGCTGGTCTCGCTGTCTGTGCCGATCATCAAGACCATCGACCTCTTCAAGCTTAGTGCGACATTCAGCGAAGGCTTTGGCCCGGTGAGCGTGAATGCAAATGGGAACGTGAGATATGGCGTATGGGGGTATTGCATATCTGCGATTGAAGCGTCGTCAGTATATCACTTTCTTTTGTAAATTTGGTGCGCTGAGTTATTTGTATCACCAACCAGTGCTGCTGGGCACAGCTTCGACGAGCCAGCTCAATGTTCCAAGGCTCATCTGGGTTTTACTATCGACAGCACTGTTGCGCAAGCTTTGTGCGTTAATGTCCTTATATCTGCCCTTAAGTCGACTAATCACGAATTGCATTTATGTAGGCATGCTCAAGGCATCGAAAATGACATCTCGCACGCCGTTACTGCTGTACTGGTGCTGCACCCCATAGGTATGTCATACTTTGCCGTATACTCGAAACAACTCACTGATATTATGCGCAAACGAAAGCATGTGGCATAGTGTTCCTCGCTTTCTTGTTTTCGCTTGCCATGCTCTCGCGTCCCTCTCTACGGGAGCGCGCTTGCTCAGCCTTGACGCTTGCTATGACAGTCATTGCGGCAATTTTGACTACGATTGTCTTCTTGATCGACGTCATCGCCGTCGCAGTTGCGCGTCACAAGATTAAGAATGCCTCGGACGGTGAGGTTACTGCGACGTGGGGTAACGGGGTGAGTGTTCTCTTGTATCCGTAAAGACATGCGCTATAACTGACACTGAACCTTTGAACCAGACTTGGATGACGCTTGCAGCGACTGTCCTTCTCTGGCTCTCATGCTTTGGTGCTTGCTGTGGAATATTTGCTTTCGGCGGACGAAGGTGAGATTCCATTCCTTCTCTATATCTCCCAGATTTTCATGCCTCTCTATTTACAGGAAACGCTCTGCCACGTACTAAATGATCAACTCAACCACGAACTATTACGAACTCACCTTTATTGAACGTATTTTTCACGAAATCACTGCTGATTCAATTTGATTCGGACTCACTTCCTATATTTTATCCCGACTGAATTGGATCCGTTTTGCGTACCCATTAGTACTACTATCCCTGCCGGCGATGGGAGCGGTTATCTTCATAATAGTGTACTTTTTAATATAACGATCATTGATTTTCTTGATGTGTTTTGCGAGTGAAAGATACAATAACCAAGGTGAGAAAGCGAAAAAAAACACAGGAATTTAATATACAACTAGCTGACTGGTTCTACGATTGGGGCCGATCGAGGTGGGACACGTAGACCCTTCGCCTTCATCTGTCTCCGTTTATTTTCTTCGAGATACTTTTTGTCCTCTTCTGCATCAAACTTCACATCCTCCTGAGTGTCCATCGCGTCCGTGGTATCTTTCACGCCGACATCGGAGTCCGACTTTCTTAAGCCCTTCGCAGGTTTGCCAACCTTGAACTTCGCAACGAAGAATCCATCCATGTTATGCACATGAGGATAGAAACGACGGGTTAGCTTGACGCTCTCGTGAAATGTCTTCCCGCGGAAGCTTGTGAAACCTTCGCGTCCAAACTCGAGTCCCGTATCAAGTAGCTTGACGTGTGGACGCTTGCGAAGAGCGTAGTCAACGACGGCCTCGTTCTCATCAACGGTGACTGAGCAGGTAGAGTAAACTATGACACCGCCTGTGGCAGAGTTGCTGTTGACACTATCGATCGCGCAGAGGATAAGCTGCTTCTGGAGGTGGGAGAGAAGGACGAAGTCCCTAGCGGTCTGAAGAAAAGGATTCTCAACACATGCATTCACAAGCGACACAACGACGATAATCACCTTGTTAACTTTCACGCTGGCATCTTTGCTAATGACACCAGTCCCGCTGCACGGCGCATCGAGGAGTACGCGATCGAATCCACCCATCACCTTCGGGAACTCCCTACCATCATACGAACATACAACGACATTCTTACATCCCAGCCGGTGGACATTCGCGGTTAAGCTCTTTGTCCTCGCCTTGTTTGCGTCATTTGCAAAAATCACGCCCGTATTCTGCATGAGGGCTGACACATATGATGTCTTACCTCCGGGCGCAGACGCCATATCCAGAATACGCTCGCCTGGCTGGGGTTTGAGAGCCAGAACGGGCAGGAAAGAGGATGCAGCTTGGAGCATATAGTGCCCTGCAAGGTACTCTGGCGTTGCACCAATGGGGACGCTGGACTCAAAGACTTGAAGTCCGACATTCGTCCATTTGCCGATGGGTTCGAGGTTAACACCTCGGTTAATGAGGGCTTGCGCGAGATCTTTTCGTCTGGTGCGAAGTGTGTTAGTGCGGATGGTCACTGGCCTAGGCATCTCGTTAGATTCAAAGAATTCGATGGCCTATAGATGTCATGAGCGAAAGTTGAAGCATATCGTACAACGAAAGCCATTTACCTCAAGAACAGAAAATAGATTGAAAAGTTTCTCGGCAAGAAAGTCGTTATATCCATAATAGCTGGCAATATCTGCAATGAGTTGTTCCACGTATTCTGATCGTGATCTGCGATCGCAGAAGTAAGCAACTGATTTGGAGTAAAATTACGCAAACAAACCGATCCTTTGCCCCGAGCTTCCTGAAATTTGACAAGACTCTCGCACAGTGCTTCATCCGCCGATGCACGGCGGACAAGTCAGAAGCACCGGTTTTACGCTCTTCTTCTCGGTCCTCAGCTGTAGGCAGAGCGAAGCCATCGCCGTCTCCGTCACCCATCTCATCCATTTCTTCATCCCTACCACCTGCCATCTCCTCGTCATCCTCCAAGTCCGAGCCGTACGCCAAAGCTGCCTGCCGCAGCTCATCAGCGTCGATCTCCGCATCTCGCGCTGCCTGTTCTTCGAGCGCCCGCGAGCGAGCCTCCATGTTCTTTGCTGTTATGCGTACATCGTCCGAGTCGGCTTCACTGTCTTCTTCTGAACTTGATGAACCCGAGGCAGGCTTTGACTTGGCGTTCAGTTTTTTGCTTGAAGATTTTTGTTTTGATTTTGATTTTGATTTTGCCGGTAGCTCGTCTTCATCTTCTGAAGAGGATCCAAGCTCAAGCTCTAGTGCTTCACCGTTCTAAGAGATGGGTTAAGAGGCGAAGAGAATAACGGTAGAGGTTGCATACCGGTATCGAGAAGCTAACTATTGTTTTAGCATTATCTCACATAGTAGAAAGAGTATGAGAACTCACTCATCATCCTCTTCACCATCTAAGTCATTCAAATCTCCAACGAACCCAATTTCTTCGCCGTCACTGTCCGCGAAAAGAGCTCTAAAAACAATGAGCTTCAACGCTACGCAGAAGTAGCAATAGAACACACTTCTTTTCCTCATTCAAGTCCTGTACCCCTTCCCAGCCGCTATCTTCATCGTCGTCATCCCCTGCTTTCTTCGCCTTTTGTTTTGACGATCTCTTCGTTTTCGCGTAGTCCTTCAATGATTTCGTGCTCGTCTTCGCCTTGACCTTCTTCAATGGCCGGTTTTCCTGCTCCGGACTCTGCTTCCGCTTCCCGAGCTTTTTCGCTGATGGTTTTTCTGAGCTAGCCTTGACCTCGACAAATGGTACAGGGGCCGCTTGCTTGTTCTTAGCGCGTCTGCCCATAGCTTTTAGTTTTCAGAAGAAAGTGAAGTCTCACAGAAGGAAACTTCTTGGCTGGATTTCAAAAATCTTTAGGTGTCTGAATTCGGAAATATTGTCACGTGCTAGCCGAGTATTTTTTGGTCGTTCCGAAGTCCATCATCCTCAAGCCCTCTCTCAGCAACACCTCAAGACCGTCAATCCTCAAACATGGTGAGTTACCGTCGTACAACCTCGACGACGTGATGCAGGACGTTGTTTGGACGATAAGGAGCATAACTTAACCAGTGACATGCGTGCGGATTGGCCTGGAGGAGATGGATGGTATGTGGATGATTTGGATGACGCCGCACCTATGCACTAACATTTACTTTCAGACTTGTTTACCATCACTCCTGCTTCACGCACATCATATAAGCACTGAAGCATAACTGCTCATGATGTGCATAATGCTGGGTTTGCATCGTCATTGATGCAGACGTTAGAGCTCCGAGTCGTCTTGCAACGTTGCTGAACCTCGTTTTCGAGGGTAAACTTCAGTGGACAATTTGCTGACTTACACTCGTCTCAATGACCAGCCCCCGAAGAAGGCCACCGGTAAGAAGCCCGCGCCCGCGCCTTTCGGTGCATCGAAGCCCGCGAAGGTCGTGAAGAACCCTTTGTTTGAGGCGAACGCGAAAAACTTTGGCATTGGTCAGTATATTCCATTTCTATAGCGCAGGTTTCTGGTACTCATAGTTTGCACAGGCCAGGACATCCAGCCTAAGACTGATCTCACCCGCTTTGTCAAGTGGCCAGAGTACGTCCGCCTTCAACGCCAGAAGGTCATCCTTCACCAGCGTCTCAAGGTCCCCCCGGCCATCGCACAATTCTCGCACACCCTCGACAAGAACACTGCGACTCAGCTTTTCAAGCTCCTGAACAAGTACCGTCCGGAGACGAAGCAGGAGAAGAAGGCGCGTCTTGAGGCTGCTGCGAAGGCGACTGCTGAGGAGAAGGAGGCTGCTGCGAAGCCCGAGAAGAAGCCCCTTTTCGTTAAGTACGGCCTAAACCACTGCGTTGCTCTCGTTGA
This sequence comes from Trichaptum fuscoviolaceum, assembly GCA_910574455.1. Taxonomy (NCBI): domain Eukaryota; kingdom Fungi; phylum Basidiomycota; class Agaricomycetes; order Hymenochaetales; family Trichaptaceae; genus Trichaptum; species Trichaptum fuscoviolaceum. The sequence goes on from CAJSYZ010000001.1 coordinate 2,500,828, forward strand.
GGCAAAGAAGGCCAGCCTTGTCGTCATTGCTGATGATGTCGACCCGATTGAGCTTGTCGTCTACCTACCTGCTCTTTGCCGCAAGATGGGTGTGCCCTATGTGATTGTAAAGAGCAAGGCTCGTCTTGGCACGGTTGTGCACAAGAAGACCGCTGCTGTCCTTACCGTTCAGGATGTGCGCTCCGAGGACCAGAAGGAACTCAGCACCCTTATCTCTGCCGGGAAGGCTAACTTGTGAGTAACTGTTCGTTTCCCAGACTGCAGATTCTGACTTTTTGTTCAGCTCTGACAAATATGAGGAGGCTCGCCGCCAGTGGGGTGGAGGTGTTCGCGGGAACAAGTCTGCACAGAAGATGCGTAAGCGTGCTAAGGCTGCTGGCCAGACGCTTACCGCCGCGAATGCCGCCAAGCTCTAAGCACTTTGCTAACCTGCCTGGTCGAAAGGCTCTTCTAAAATCGTGTTTCTTATGCGAATCAGGTGGTGACCTGAGGAGGAGGTCAGAGATTATGATCGTTCCGTGTTGCTGTCGCTTGGTATTCGTTTCATGTCGTATGCCAGTCAATGTATGCTATTGCATATGCATCCTGGGTTATTCACCCATTACCCTATTACAGTGTTTTTTTTTGTGCATCTCACTCTGAACAATGTGTATTTCTATTTACAGTAGTACTTCAGCCGACGCGAATTCCGAGAAGTAATCCAGCAATGAATGTAGCGCGAGGGGGAAAGTCGGCCGCTAGGAAGTTCACTATCCAACTCCAGAAAGCGTAGATTGTTGGAGGTTTGCTAGTGCCAGTTGCGGGATCGGTCTTGTTGAATGTCTTTTCATATCGTGATTGTGCTCCGGACCAGTTAATGTTAATGAGGTTTATGGAAGCAAAATACTGCAAGCAAATCATGAGCTAATGGACGCTGAGCTTATGAAGAGACTGCTTACTTGGAGTAAGACGAAAACACCACCGAGAAAGAAGGCTAGAAGTTTGACACCTTTCTTGACAAAGACTCCGGCACAGATACCACAAACTGCACCGAAGGAGAGCTCGAACATGTTCAAAGAGGACTTCGGGGGTGGAGGAAGAGGTGGTAGATTGTCACGACTGTCAGTTGAGGACGCATCCACCTGCGCAGTGGCTGAGTCGGGCGTGCTTGCTGGGTGAAGAGCCGGACTTGAAGGTTTGGGCGCTGTAGCGAAATGCTTATGTTTAGTATAGATAGGCAGAAAGCTTTTGAGGGAGACGTACAGTCGCATAACACAGGTCGCGCGAAGGTTGCTAAGCCCAGCCCAAGGCTTGCGACAGCGGCAGCTCCTCCAAGCGCTCTACGCCTTCCATTTGACCTCGCAGAGTGAGCGCCTGAGTTCAGAACATTACTCGTGCTGAGAGAGAATCCGCGAGAAAAGCCTGTGCTTGGTCGAGGAAGGGATTGAACAGGATTAAAGAACTTGTTGACTGAGCGAGTTGCAGAATAAGACAAGAAGGAGGAGGTGCCCCTTGTGCAGGACAAAGATAATCTTAGAAACATTGCGGTCGTTGGCGAAGTCTGAAATCGGAACCATTGACAGTCTTCAAGTGATGAGTGATGACGTCATCGGAAGATCTCCGTTCCATTCCCAAATTTAACCGGGTTCGAGTTACCGGTCAAGACAAGCCCTGTTCCTCACCGTTCACAGCCTTTTTGTTCGACTCTCTTTCTTCCTTCCACTACACCCTCCCCCTTCGTCCTCTTAAGCTCACGGCCATATCTAGTGACATGGCAGAGAGATTTCTTGCATTCGTCCTGCACGCATCGGCTGCAGGAATCATGCTCGCGGGGTATAAAAGTCTGGAGACCACCGTGCTTGACTCGTACATTCGGAGCCAGAAGGGGGGGCATGCACAGTTTTTGACCATACAAGCGTAAGCTCTCTTTAATCTCGTCCTTGTTAATAGCAGCGTTTTGACTAAGATTTGGCTTTGGCTGCGAATTAGGCTTGGGATTGCTTGGCTCACCATGGTTTTTAGTTTGGTCGCTGATATCTTGCCGTCCTTAACATGTGAGTAATGAATCAGCTATCATAGCCAGGGATCGTCTAAAATATGTCGAAATAAAGTGGCTAGGAAGCTCAAGCGTGCTTTCTTCCTTATCGCGCTCCCAGTATGCACATTCATATAGTCATTAGCCATTCACTCACCTATACTTTTTTCGATGAAGCTCGCAGTGGTAGTAACGTCAATCTACTGGTCGCTCCTTCTTCTCTTCCCGCACCTCATCCTGCAAGGGAAGCCTGGAGCCACACCTCCCTCCTCGACTTCCTCTGCTCAGCCGGAGGTCTTCCGCATCCCGCTCTCTCTGGACCTCTCCCTGCACGCAGTACCTGCCATCTCTCTCCTGTTCGACTTCTTCGCATTTGAACGAGCCTACGGTCCGTTTGAGGCAGGATGGGGTGCGACAACTGCGGCGAGCCTCTTTGGCCTTTGGTATTCAGTTTGGGTAGAATATTGTGCAGGGTACAATGGGACATGTGAGTGTTCTTCCGGCCGCACATGAGAGCAAATGTTCATTTGAAACCTCCATTCAGTCCCCTATCCATTCCTTAACAACCCCTTGCCCGTGCGTATTATCATTTACATTGTTGTCACAAGCATCGCATTCGCATCCTTCCGGGGCATTAACGCACTGCACATCAAGCTCAATGGCCAACCCTTTGTTCGCACCAAAAAGGAATAATTCTATCGAACGAAATTGTCCACAAATATTGTCAACGCTTCATTCACGACATTTAGTAATTTATAAACAATGTACATAGACAGCGAATGAAATGCATAGATGTGATCATGTAACGTATCACGGTAGTTGTTATTGAGGAAACCAATATTATGCCAGCATGTAAGGACGAACGACTGTATGGATAAATAATGTGCAAGAAACAGGTTGAGTGTAATAGTACAGTGTAAAATATGGTGTAAAACTGTTCATACAGATGAAATCCAATCTTTAAAAACATTCTCTCTAGACCACACTTCCTTACACTTACACTCGCCCCTTCCATCTCCTCCACAATACAACACTCACCGCCAGCGCTCCAACGGCAGAAACAGTGGTGACACCGAATGTCAGTTTCCAGCATTGCGTTCCCTTGCATACTGCGCCGTCAGTTGCATGGGATGCTGCGATGAATGCGTATAGGTACGAGAAGAGCGGCGTGCCAATGAAGGGCGCATACGTGATGATGCCGAAGTTGCGACCGAGGTTGGACAGTCCCCACACGGATGATACAATCCCTGGAAGCGCGGTAAAGACGGCACCATACGCGATGCCAGTGCCGATACTGTACGAATTATTCACAAAGCAGGTCAGAACTTCAAGCTTTGAACGCGGAGCAAAACAAAAGAGAAACCAACCTTAACATCCAAACGGCCGACTGACTCCGGATGAAGAACTCCATGTTCGCAAAAGTCAGCACAAGGAGTGCACTGGATACAGTTAAGAAGGCCACCCGGCTGACGCGATGTTTCCTAGCGTAATAAATTGTCCCACATGGCAGATAAGACGCAACTGGAGACACGAAGTCTGCGAGCGGCCCAACGAAGAGCCGTGAAACAGTATTAGAGATCGAAAGCAGGCGCACTTGCGTCGCTGTTGCAGAGGTTGACGAGGATCGTGCGACGGCAAAGAGAGTTGATGTGGAAGAAGAATCAGAGGGAAGGGAGAGGACGATGGTGCCAATGTTTGAGATTACCATTTCGGACTATGGGGAGAATGTGTATGAGGAAGCCTTCTATGTCATGAGAAGTTGATGGACTTACAGTACCGAGGCAGACCATGACAAGGAAAGCAAGTATCCAAAAGTATGGGTCCTTTAGAAGGTCCATAACAGTCTGTTTGGACTCTACAGGGACGACAGTAACTTGCACATTAGATTTCTTATTGGGAGCAATAAGCGGTGAACGTTCGTCCGGAGGCTGTTCAAACACGCTTTCCTCATCATCCTGAATATCGCTCGAGTCCAATGCCTCCACTTGAGCAATCTGAGGCGTTCGAAGGTTAATAGCTCCAAAGACATGCACAACACCCGTAAGGATTGCCATGAACGTGACGAAACGTGTCACTTCTAGAGTGCCATCTTCCGACGTGAAGTAATTCGAAGCAATAACTGAGAGAAAGAGCGGCGAGAGTCCAAAGAGGGCCATGCTCGAACCGGATGCGATACCAATGTAGTCCGGGAAGTTCTTTGACGCGGCAAATAGGGACGAAAAATACGACGTGACAGTTCCCAGTCCAGCCATGAAGAAAAAGAGAGCAAGGCGTTCAAAGGATGATTGAGAGGGTACGGTAATATCATCGGGTGTCTTGGCGATCTCAAGTGCAAACAACCCGAAACCAGAGGAGAATAGGAGGGAGGAGGCGAGTGAGCAGGACCATGGCCCGTAATGGTCAATGGCCTTTCCAACGAGCGCAGCGAAGGGGTATTGGCCAATCATACCTCTGTTAGCGACGCGGCGTTAATCATGTCTAACTGAGAAGGGAGAGAATTGGAGGACGCACGCAAGAACGATAGTAGTGAGCTGCGGCTGCGTGAGCTTCAGATGCTCAGCTAGCGCCGGCGACAGCAGTGGAAACGTGAATATACCACCGGCGCATAGTCTGTAGTTCATTGAATGCATTAGCACAAGAAAGAAATTGAAGCGATAGACCGTGCTATGAACTGTGTATGCTTGACGCAGCAGTCCCGACACTCACGCATTCGCTCCTATCGAAAGGCAGGTCAACGCAAGTTGGATGCGCTGTATCAACTGAGGTCTGTTATCTATCGATAGCATGGTGGTAAGAAAGAGAGATGGATAGTGTGCGCTAAGACTGGTGCGCGCTGGTGGAGACACACGCTTGAAGGCCTGAAGCAAGCGTGTCCATCATCTGGGGTACAACAGCCGCGCGAGTCACTGACATCCAAGTTTATGACGTAATCACCTCAGGCTGGCTGTGAGGTTTAGTTTAGCAAGTCGTTGTTTTGTAGTCTCTTACTGACTCTCAACATGGCGAAGTCAGAACCTTTGTCTATCGAGGCACTTTTGGAGAAGCAGCGAGCAGAGAAGGAAGCCGCTCTCAAGGTACGAGCATACCTCGTTTGCACCTCTTCATCACTAATGGAACACAAATCTAGCCGAAATTCCTAACCAGAGAGGAGCGCGCGAAACTTGCGATTCAAAAACGTTCTCAAGAGATCAAGGAACAGAGGGAGAAAGAGGAAAGGCAAAGAAGGGAACGTGAGGAGTTTGAGCGAGAGGCAGAGAGTATCCGGGCGAAAGAGAGATCCAGGGATGAAGGAAGCAGGTATGGCAGAGGCAATCGACGTCAGTGAACGGATATCTCATCTACACTTTTCGACTCTATAGTGACGAGAATTCTATGACTTCTTACAGATGATGATCGCTATCAGGATAGAGATAGGGACGGAAGATACGGTCGGCGAGACCAAAGGGACAGGAGAGATGACCGTGCGCAATCCTCCTCGAACTCGAAGAACATACCTACCGGACCTCGTGCAAATCGTGACAAGGCGCCGCCGACAGGCCCATCTTCAGAGCGAAATGATGCGTCGTCTTCTATGCCGCCGCCATCCTCAATATCAAATGTTGATGATCCTCTAGCTGTGGCGTCCTCAAACTATGTACCCCAGATGAATGACAACGACCTCAGTGCAATTCGTTCTCGTTACCTCGGCGTAGACAAAAAGAAGCGGAAAATCAGAAAAATGAATGACCGCAAGTTCGTCTTCGATTGGGACGCACAGGACGACACACTGACAGAGGATTCTCCGTATGCTATGGGCGCTAATCGGCAAGGTGCACAAGTGATGTTTGGTTATGGACATTTGGCAGGTATGGACGATGGTGGAGGGGCGAGGAAGTCGGGGGGAAAGGGAGATGCAAAATACTCTGATGCTATGGAGAGGAGAAAGGCATCTAAGGCTGGAATCGATGAGAGGCATTGGACTGAGAAGCCGCTTTCTGAAATGAAGGACCGAGACTGGCGAATATTTAGAGAAGACTTCAGCATCGCTGCGAGAGGTAAACTAGCATTTCTCTCTCAGTCCTCACCTTTCCTAACATTGTGCTTGCGTAGGTGGCCAGATTCCCCATCCACTCCGTTCTTGGGCCGAGTCTACCATTCCTGAAACAATCTTGGAAGTCATTGAGCAGGTTGGGTATAAGGAGCCCTCACCTATTCAACGACAAGCTATCCCTATTGGTCTTCAGAATCGTGATCTCATTGGTATTGCAGAGACTGGTCAGTACTGCTAACTATACACCGATATTATTAAACTTAGAAAGAAATGCCTAGGTTCGGGAAAGACGGCGGCGTTTGTGATTCCTATGCTTACATACATCTCAAACTTACCGCCGTTCACGGATGAAATACGGCACATGGGACCATACGCGTTAATTTTGGCGCCCACGCGTGAGCTCGCGCAGCAGATTGAATCCGAGACACGCAAGTTTGCCTCCCCGCTCGGCTTTCGTTGTGTTTCAATAGTCGGTGGTGTGAGTCAGCCATCCATTTGCATTTCTCTTGTCCTGCGGGGCATCGGCCATGATAGCAATGTTTACTAATGATTTTAATCGTTTTACAGCGTGCCGTAGAGGAGCAGCAATTCAATTTGCGTGAGGGCGCTGAGATCATCATTGCGACGCCCGGTCGTTTGAAAGACGTAATTGAGCGACATGTCATTGTGCTCTCGCAATGTACCTACATTGTAATGGACGAGGCGGACCGGATGGTGAATCTCGGTTTTGAGGTCGACCTTACATTTATCCTTGACAGGCTCCCATCGGAGACGCTCAAGGGCGAGGATGAAGGTTCGATGATGGACATTGATGGCGAAATGGTCAAGAAGGGTCGCACGCGAGTAACAACACTGTTCTCGGCGACGATGCCGCCTGCCGTCGAACGTCTGACGAGGAAATACCTCAGACGCCCAGCTATTGTCACAATCGGTGAGGCTGGAAGGGCGGTCGACACAGTCGAGCAACGTGTTGAATTCGTGAGCGGAGATGAAAAGAAGAAGTAAGCCCTTTTGTTTTTGATTCATATGTGTGGGACTCTATGATGTTGATCCTTGCACTTCAGGCAACGTCTGCTCGAAATTCTCAACAAGGGCGGCTTCCCGGCTCCCATAATTGTCTTCGTAAATCAAAAGAAGACGGCTGATATGGTGTGCAAAGATATCCAACGTGGAGGGGTGAGTAAATGTCAAGATCAGTCTATCTGCGCAACTCTCACAAGGAACTTAAACTTGTAGTGCCGCGCGACAACTCTCCATTCAGGCAAGAACCAAGAGCAGCGTGAGGCCGCTCTACAGGCTCTGCGTAGCGGCGAATCCGATATCCTGGTGGCAACAGACCTTGCTGGACGTGGTATCGATGTACAGGACGTTAGTCTCGTCATCAATTATCAGATGGCGAATACCATTGAGGCATACATTCATCGTATCGGTAAGTAAAACCTTTTCTTGCTCTGGTCACCGAGAAACGTGTGTCTTGGAATAGGAGCTAATGTATCACGTGATTTACAGGACGTACTGGCCGTGCGGGCAAACAAGGTGTCGCGATCACCTTCCTTACGAACGATGATGACGAGGTCATGTACGTGCTTCTTTTCCTTATTCATACATTGTACCATCATACCGCACTTCTTCCGTTTGCTTCCTTGCTTCTGCCTCGCATTCGCTCTTCTATACACTACGATCGAATTTACGTTGACGCTGACGTATACACTTTTATTTTGCCTAAATGTGGATTATACAGGTATGATCTTAAGCAGGGTGAGTCTATCGCAGCCATCGCGCAGCATCGATTTAAGATATGCGCGATTGGTTTTGGGGCTTATGTTTTACCTTTGATATGCATGCTGACGTGTGTTTCTTCCCTCCTCCCTGCGTTAACTACTCTATCCGCTCGCCCTCGGATAATCACACACAGAAATTTCGAAGAGCCCAGTCTCGAAAGTTCCGGTCGAGCTTGCAAAGCACGAGGCGGCGCAAGCGAGGGTCTCGCGCGAGATGAAGCGCAGACGGGACGCGGAAGACCAGGGTTGATCCACTGGCATTTGCTAGTGCTGATACTGGCCCGGATGTTCTCGCACAATCTATATGCCCCCGCACACCCGATCACGATTTTTTTGCTGTCTATTTTCACCCGAACCCGAACGCGCATCCGAACGCACCTGCACACGGTGCCGTGCCACGCCCATCCCCTCATTCTTTCTTGTAAAATCCATTCTCGCCGATTCGTCCGTATGGTGTCTATCTGAGCTCACCTCAGCATTATAGTCGTCACCACGTTCGTCTGCACATCATTGGTTTTCCATATTTCATCCCCAGAACGCCACGCCAGGGCGACTGGGATTCCGGGTACACAACAGTTGAAGCGGCGTCGCCCGATGGATACTCGGGGTCCTTTAGATTGCAAGTCGGTATAGATAGGCCGCTGTTGATGTGTGTGCATGTATACGACTGTGGATCTGGAACAGAAAAGAAACTGTTGTGAATATATTCTGCATATCACAATGTGTGTGATTTAAGGGATGCGACGGCTCGTACTCTGTTCAGCTTCGTCGCTTGAGTAAAATAAGACAAGAGAAGAGGAAGAAAAGATAGTGGTTGTGGTTGCCTGAACCTGGGCAACGCATGGTTATCCGGGATGCGGGACCGGATTTAAGCTCGCGCTCGGGAAAACCGGAGGTACATATCTGCAGATTCTACTTGAACCTTCGCGGCAGGAACATCTACTGAACATACATTTCAATTTCATGAATGTGTTGGAGTTTTTCTGTGGCACCATTTCGCAAGATTGAGTGTTTGAGATACACACGTATGTTTTGAATTGAAAGCTGTCTTCACGGTATCGATTCATTCAAACGAAAGAAAAATTTCGAGCAGTCGTCTGTATCACTTTGAAATTTTACTTCATCCTTTGTATCTTGAATTGACTGTCTTCCTTACGACTTCCGGTGACTTTCTGGCCTGTTTCTTCATACGTGGGATGGATAGTGGTGTTGACTAGCCGACTGTGTTGTGATATTCGGCCGACTCTCTGGAAGTATTTGCCAAAGATCACCATATCTCTGCAGCTGCATGTCGCCTCACCCCCTCGTTGATTCTAAGCTCTTTAAGGCTTGAATCGTTCCCCATGGGGTCTGTTTCGAACGCAGCATTACCAGCATCATCCATCACTGGATCACTCGCATGGTGTGAAGAAAAAAGAAGGGTGTTGATGTGCATGTACCTATTCCTCGGAGTCACCAGCAACAATCATCAATCAGCCTAATGGCGTGAGTACTTGTGCGATTGGGGCTCATCTGCGCAAATAGTCTTAAAATTTGTGAGGGAAAGTGAGAATGGTGAGTAGTATTGTGAGTAACTTGCCGCTCGCCTGCCGGTAATCTATTGAAAACCACCAACACTAAAAGAGACATTTGGCTTGTGTTCTTCTGCCTCGGCGACTTGGCATCCCTCATTCAAGGCCAAGAAGCTTAGGAACGAGGATTGCTGGCCAGGCCGGTTCTGAGACTAGCATTCATTCTGGCTGCAGGGAGCGTAGATCTCGGATTAATAAATCAACCCGGTCCGTAGACGCCCATGATACGAAGATGTTGTTGAATGCAGTGTCCGGGCTCAGTTGACGAATACCAAGGTCAAGCTGAGATGGGCGCTTCTCGTACGTTCCATTAGAGGAGGGATGCGGAAGTCATCGGGTTGAGCATACTTGCAAAAGTATGCGAAGTGCAAAGGTAACAAAGAAACGGCGCACCCAGGCTCGGAGTGGATTTATCGGATGCTTTGCACCGCGCCAAGAAGGCGTCGGTGCTTCGCTCATTGTCGGCACGGTTTCATCCTCCTTGACTTTGCGAAAACAAAGTATACACTTGTTCAAGATATCAAACAGGCTGACGAACGAGCGGCCGCCTTTCGACGTGAAGCCAGAGATGATGCGCATATATCCAACAGGGGTAGCGACGTCATACCCATTCGTTGCTCGCATCCGTCAATTCGTCGCAATTAGCCGACGGCCGGGATGCTGGGGTGCTTCGGGGTCCCGCTCGGATCAGGGCGCCTTCGCATTTGAACCACTCGGCATCAAGTGCACCCAGAGTACACTGGCCCCGCACCGGCCGGGTTTACCCAATTGCAACTGACCGTTTGTATAATGTAAGGCTGGCTTATCAACCCACCGGTTTGCGGACTTGGGATCGTAAGTTTACGTGATACGTCTTACCAGTTGCGTTTGGTAGATAGATTATTGCTCCTCGGTTTCTTTCGAAGGGTAGAGTGAGAAGCGCCAAGCGCGACTGCACTGCGCGCGGTAATACTCGGATTCAAGCAGGACGTGCGTGGGTGCAATGAGCGCGACACCGACGCATGCACAGTGCGGCGCAAGCAATGCAGAATTGGTGATCGCGGATAGAACGGCGTTTGTCAACATATCTCATCATGACCTGTCTTTATCCTCTGATCCAAGGCAGGCGGCTTAATCCAGAAAATTTAGCTTTTAATCTGCGATTGTGAGTGTACCTAGATCTCCAGCAAATCATCGCAGCCTCGTCTTGAAAATAGACGATTACGAAGAAAGCTGGTGGGATAAAGAATACAGCAAAACGATCGAGCGACGCCGCGGAGAGGTGTTGCGGTTATTTTTGTCGACACTCCCGATTGGATGTCTGCATGCCTGTGCCGATAGGCGGAATTCATGGTGCCCTTACAGAAAACATATTATGCGGTGGTATGCGGGACGTAACGCTGGTGCAATCTGTGCAAGTAATCGAACGTGTGTTCATGATGGAGATGATACGAGAAACTTTCATAGGCTTAGCGTTCAGCGCACCAGGAATGCCATTCACAACTGCATGGGCGCCGTGCCTCGAAGGTAAACCGGATCAAGAGGACGTGGACGGGAATGCATATAGACGATTGCGACACAAGGACGTCTGTTACAAGTTGCAGGCAGGTTGGACTCGATTAGGAAGCGGGCAATACGCCGCAGAGTGATGCAGGCTGACATGTGGTCTCTCTGTGGTGCAGAGCCAGGACACAGCAGACGATGCCGAGGACAGATGCGCGCATATGCACACCCGACCTGTAACTGTTTATAGCGCACTTGGCGATTGGGTCGCTGCACGACGCTGTGAACCACGCAATCTGGGGTTAATATCATTTTCATTAGCATGTCCAGCGCGATACTGTACTTTCTAAAGCAGAGTCTTATTTGCGCGTATGAGCTGCTCGACACTGAGGGGGGGAGACATGTCGGGCGAGGGAGCTGGTAAGGCCGGGTATTGGCCGAGCTCGGTGCGTGCTCTCCAGCTCCTGGGGTCCTGGCTTATGCAATACTATTCGGGCCGAGCGAGATTCGGATCGGGCGGTGTTTTCGTCCGAAACGGGAGGGTGAGAACAAATGGATTTATGTATCTGGTGCGCTCATCGCCCCGGGCACTCCTCTCTCCATCTCTCTATCAACAACCTTGCGCACGCTCACCGCTGCGACCAACAGCGACAAGCTGTCCACTCAACAGTGCTCAACGTCCTTCGCGACGACGAGCAGGGCATACTCTCTGACGTCGGCCATTCTAACGACGGATATGCTTTCAGCAAAGCCCATGGAACCCGTGGCTCTGGCCTTCCCCGCCAGTCTGCCACCTTCTCCTAGCGTAAACGGCGTCATCGACTCTGGGCTTGGTCAAGACCGCCAGCCATCAACTGGGCGAGACACCAATCGCCCAGCGGACCGCCTACATATCCTCACCACCAGCGGTCGTAGACTCACCACCGTCCCCGGTCAACTCCCTCTCGACGCGGTCTCTGCTAGCCAGAGCCAGAACCAAAGCCAAAATCTTAGCGACGCCGACGACACGCGCTCCCTGTCCTCGCAGCACTCTCGCGACTCTGCTTCGATACTTTCCACCTCATCTGCATCGACCCAGCATTACGCATTTCCCCGCCCCGACGCGCGTCGTAGGAGCAGCAGCAAGACGGATCTGTTGGCAGTGCCCGAGGTAGACGACACGGGCAAGATCGCTCCGGAGCAGGTGAGTTGCATTGCGCATAGTATAAATACGTGCCCTCGCGTAGAACTCAACTTTGCTGACTATACAACGTTTAATTGCATCCACCTCCAATGTCTCGCTATTTTGTGTCTGCCGATCTGATGTGCTCATTTGTCATGGTTCGCGACATCCGCAATGTGACGGAATCAACTCCAACTTGGGCATGCAACCTCCTTGCATCGGCACAATATGTCATATCCTACTTCAATCGGTTTTTGTAAATCGAAATTTATAACATTGACTCCAGGCTCCCGCGCCTTCTTCGCCACACACTGCGGACCTTCCTATAACTAATCCGCCTTCCCCTCCCTCCTCCGCCGTTCCCCATTCACCATCTACTCTCACACTAGAGCAAACCCCAGCCAATAGTGCTCGTTTCGGCCTACCGACTCGCAAGTCGACGCGCAGTCTGTTCGGCCTGTCGTCGCCTTTCGCATCATCAAGTAGACCCCAAACTCCTACAGCATCAGAGTCTTCCTCTTCAGTGATGGCAAACTCTAATGTTAACGTATCCTCTTCTTCGTCGGCCACACTAACAATGAAAGCCAAGCACAACGGTCCGCTACACGACTTGAAACGTTTCTTGAATCATCACATTCCACATCATCAGCATTCTCACTCTCATAGCCATGCAAATCACAGACGTGCTCCTTCACATTCTTCCTCGGGGACGTCATCGACTCTTGGAACGACGATTCATACGCCTGCGGAGCCGCATGAAGAGCCCAAAGCTCAGCTTCGCGGCAATGACTTCACGAATACTGGCCTCTCAGATGCGAAGGCGGTTCTTTCCCAGGCACCGCCTAATGCTTCGTCATCATTTACGACCGCTCCCATCGCATCTTCCGCCCCATTTAAAGGACCAGAACGCCGGAATTCAAAGTCTAGTTTGTCGTCGGGGTTAGCTCGGAAGGACAAGGGAAAGGATAGTGTCGAGCAGGAAGTTCCTGTGATGCAAGATGCTGTTAAGCACGCTAAGGGTCGGCCAGATGCTGCGCATGGCGCTGCTACGACTGATGATGCGTCATCGGTCGATTCTACGAAAAAGACGAGTTCAAACGGAGCACGTGCGAGTGGCGACAGTGGCAACGCTATCGCACACGGTGCACCTCCTCGCTCCGGGCGATCGTCTCCTTCGAGAAGAAGTTCGCAACATCATATTCCTGCGACAACCAACCAACACGGTCACAATTCGATCTTGTCGTTGTCCGACGCGACGCACGCGCACTTGACGAAGAAGTATGGGAAGTGGGGCCGTGTTCTTGGTTCCGGCGCAGGCGGCACGGTGCGTCTAATCAAGTCCTCGACGAAGCAAGGCGGGCATATCTATGCGGTGAAGGAGTTCCGACCGAAACGTACCGGAGAGTCGGAGAAGGAATATCAGAAGAAGGTCACAGCAGAGTTCTGTGTCGGCAGCACCTTGCATCATCCGAATATCATCGAGACTGTGGACATTGTCAGTGACCATGGGCATTATTACGAGGTAGGCAGCGCGTTATACATGTGCGTGATGACGGCGTGGGCCAGATTTCTGATGATTGTTTTCCCTTTTTATTCTATTTCCCATCCGTTCCCTTTCCCTGGGATCAAATCGGGCACTTCATTTTCTTTAGGTCATGGAGTACGCTCCCTACGACCTGTTCAGCGTAGTGATGTCGGGTAAGATGACCCGTCCCGAGATCTATTGTATTTTCCGCCAAATCTGCGAAGGCGTGGAGTACCTACACTCAATGGGTCTTGCACATCGCGACTTGAAGCTGGACAACTGTGTTATGACCGAGCAGAATGTGGTAAAGATCATCGATTTCGGCACTGCAACTGTATTCCATTATCCTGGAAAGCAGCAGCTCAAGGCAACAGGCGTTGTCGGTTCGGACCCGTATCTCGCCCCCGAGGTCCTCACCGAACAGAATTACGACCCTCGAAAGACAGATGTATGGAGCGTGGCGATGATCTTCTTGTGCATGATTCTACGCCGTTTCCCTTGGAAATTGCCTGATCCAAAGACGGACCCGAACTTTAGGTCCTTTGTGCATGCGCATCCGGACCTGTGCATCAAGCCGGCGCCGAAGAAAGATCGAGAATTGTTGTCTACCGGCCAGCAGAACGAGTCTTTGCGTCAACCGTCGAGGTCTGCGAGCGCTAGTTCTGCAGAAATTGATTCAAGCGTTGCTTCCACTGATACTGCTGCTTCTTCGCTCTTTCCTGGGCACAGTGATTCTGCCACAGTAATTACGGTCCCGGATGAGTCTGACGATGGAAATCAGAGCGATAGCAGTGAAGGTGGTAAGAGCAGGAAAAGCAGTAAACAACCATCTTTGTTCAGGAACGCAATTCTTGATGCGCAGTTTCACCACCCGTCAGCGTCAGTTACGACACTACCTACACTGCTGCTTTCCCGTGAGGGCGAGAAGCCCATGCTGCGTTCGGATAGCCCACAAGAGATGGATCCGTCAGTTCTTCGGTTTGCACGCCCATCCGATGCGATCGAGTCAGCGCCATCTTCGCCTGTGCTTATGCCCAGTGATCCGGTAGACTCACCCGTCGACCCACCTTCGCCATCGGAGACGCCAAAAGCGGAACGTCACCCTCAGCGGTCATCGACTCTGCCCAGTGCGATAAGTCTTCCTCCTGCTGTGGCCTCGACAGATGACGTCCTGACGCCTGTCCCTCAACCGACTAAGCAAAACACTACTCCAGCTCCTCAGAGCAAGTCATCGTTGACTGTTCCAGGCGCTTCTAGTTCCGAAACTTCCTCTTCACATACGACGATTCGCCCTGCCGTGCCTCGGCCTCGTTCAGATAGCACAGCGACTACTGGCGGCGCAGACTCGATTTTCCGTCTGCTTCCTCGTGAGTCACGCGATGCTATTCGTAGGATGATGCACGTCGAGCCGACGGCTCGCTGTACACTCTCGGACCTACTGAAGGGCAAGGGCAAGCACAGCGCCCTCTTATGTGGATGCCTTGCCTCCGAAGGTGGATCTTGTCGCACGCTTCGCGCCTCAGATGGCGTGACCGTCGAGTGTCAGGATCATTGCTGCGACCCGGAGGACGAAGACGATGGGGATGAGTGGCTGAAGAGTATCGTGCCTTGTTCTTCCGAAGGCGCAACACCTACCCCGTATCACACGCATGTCAAAGTGGTCGTTGAAGAAAAGCAGTCGAAAAAGCGGTTCTTTTAGTGAAAGTATGATGTGAGCTATTGCTGCTCCTTCTGCTGCTTGGCTCGCTTCCCCGTCCCTGGCTCTCCGATCGCTTACTTTCACCTTATGTCCCATTTTGAAGATATTATTACCAATTCAATCGTTGTATATAGATAAAGTTAACGTGCTGCCTTTACATGGCTTTGTAGACTCTCTTCCGACGACCTTACCACTATTGCTATTCCTTTCACCACCCCTTGCCTTTACTGATTCTCCCACCCATGCCCACGCACATATTCATTTTTGTTCGTGCCGTTTTTTCTTCTGGATTCGACACGCACAATTACATCGGTCTTGGCTCTTGCTGCTATATGTCATACAGCGTCGCCTTTTCATTCGATTACCCCAATCCCCCCCCCCCTTCCCGTCGATGCTGAGAATCTTCATCGCCGTACATATTCTTGGTACTGGTAGCGGAAGTATCGAAACGTTAACTGTAAGCTTACTGTAATACTCACGGGCATTTATTTCATCCCAGCCCAATGTTATGGACAAATGATACGGCATGTAGACCTTCAATCGCTAATTTTGGATACATATTATGATTATAAAAAAGGGTGATAGGAAGCTATTGAGTACGACTGAGCTTCCAAGCTAAGTGTATAACTATCTATACATACATGCCTCGGTAAATGCGTGCTAACACGAACTCGGATCAGACCAAATATTCCTCTCAGAGTTCTTCATGCCGCTGCAATTTTCGCGCGTCTTCGTCTTTCTTTTGCTTCCGTGTTTCCGCTCCGTCTTCGTCAACTTGTCCCCTTTCACCTCCTTGCGACTGCTGTTGGTTAGCACCATCTATCACATGCCCCGCTGAACGAAGGATGTCCTGTAGCCGCTGGTAGTTCCCACTCGACTCCGCTAAGAAGCTGTCGATAATTTCCTCGAGGCGGCCTACATTTTCCCCATCCGCGGCATCGAAAAACTCGATGATCACTTCTCCATCTTTCCCAGGCGTGACATGCACACCGGAGGACTCGCCCGTGCCTTCGGCTTGGTGGTGTTGCTGCTGCTGCTGAGATCCTCCTTTGGTACTGCCCCCGCTCGCTCCTCCGGCCACTAGAAGCGCCTCGATGGCCTGCAAGATGGCCCGCTCCGCCAGAGGTGACACAGCGGATTTGCGTCCGTCAGCTTCAGCGGTCTCTTCGGCAGCGCTTATGGTCGGGAGCGTTGGCGGGGCACCGAGGATCGGGTTTCGCGTCCTGCGCTGCGTTGGATAAGGCGTCTCTGGTAGACTCTTATCGACGGCGGCCAGTGCTGCTTCGTCGGAGAGGACCTCCCTGCAGCGTATAAACGCTTCATCCCGTTGCTCGAGTCTCGTCTTGAATCCGCGTTCGCCACATAGACGCGGGGTGTGGATAACCATGACATAATGACACGTCTTAGTCTCCTTTACGAAGAGAATCGTATCTGTCATGGATGTCGAGCAATGGAACTGCCATAAGAATACCCCAGATGTCAGTCGGGTGATTGTGTGTGAAATAACAATAAAAAGCAAACAAGAATAGTGTGAATTGAAATAAAGTTGCGAGAAATTTTGGTAAGAGTAGTGAGAAAAAGAAAGGAAAAATGGTGGTCGAAGATTAAATAAATGTACGGCATGAACAGCACTAAGCACACGGACCTGGACTTCAATTTCTCTGGGCTTTCCGGTTTTGTCACAATAAGTCCCGTCTCCCCAATTCTGCACCAGATAATGATGCCCAGCGGTGTGAGCGATCTCAACATTGCTTGTCAACGCAGCTTGTTGGGCATTGGTGAGTTCGCGACCTTCGCCAGGGATTGTTGCCGCCTGTCCTAATGTAAACGCTTCCCACTAGAATCGAGATGATATGGGATTTAAAGTTTCGGACTACACAATGACAGAGAATCACAGACCTCTGGATCTTCCTCCGGGACATAACCTAATACGATCGAATGATCAGATCCAGGCCGTCCAAGGATAAACACGAGGCAACGTGGATGACGTACCGGCATGATGAGGATGTGAATGCGCCATCTCGCGAAATTGGCGAACTTGGTTGTTATGGCAGTACGCATATGTGAACCAGCCTTGCCTGTGCTATAGACATTATTGTTTCGTACAATGAGCATCCGAACTACTTCGTGTTTGGACTGCATGTGCACACACATATAAGCAAGAGCCGGACAATGGTTGCAAGAGGCTCCAAGTTTGTGCGGCATTGGCTTCCAGCTGCGGTTCCTCTGCTGGCTGGGTGTGGCTTTCTATTGGAGGTGGGATTAAGCAAACGTAGGGGTTCTGCCCTGACAGATTCATGCGTTGCAGCTTGAAGCTAGTTTGGCCCGCAGTTTCCATAGCGTTCTGCTATAGCTTCAGTGAAGCATGGGGCTTAGTTGAAGTGCTGCAGACTCACTGCCGTCGCTTCCGCCCCCTCAATCTCCTTCATGCCATTGACCGACGCATGGGGCTCTTCCTGCCATGGCTGGTCAAGAAACTCGCGTTCACCGCCGTTCAGGCCCTGCTTTAACCATCGTTCGGCTGTTTCGTTGAGGACAGGTAAACCGTTGAGAAAAGCGACGCGATATTTGGGGAATGCATAGAGGTCCTCTGCGAGCGACCAGTGCACGCGTGCGGTTGCTGTGAGGGCGACAGCGAGCGCGAGGACGGGGAGGGGGAGGTGCATCTGAGGTGGAGGAGGTGTCGTGTCCAACGCTAAGTGCTAAAGACGGCAATTGCTGAATACAGCTTATCTCCGCCGGAAATTAGGACTCCGCATTGGTGGATGGGCGTCACAAGACAGGGCATATATTGGCGAATAAGATGGAGGAAAATGGGGAAATAATTGCGGATGTGGAAAGAAAGATGATTATCTGTGATTGTGTTGTGCCCCCTATACGCCGCTGTGTGCAAAGTTCCCAGTGGGGTGCAAGCCTGGCAGAGCTGCAGTGATGAAATTCGGACAAATTAAATTTACGTCTTCGAGGAAATAGAAAGGATATCGAAAGAAATCAACAATTCTATATTCCAATTTCCGGGGTCTCTATTTATTATATCGCACACGGGGGGAATTATTCGATAAATAGAGAGAACACCTCTTGAACCTCCCCTGCCTTCCCTTACCTCCCAACCACCGCCCGACATCGTCTCTCCCCCGCCCATCATGTCGGCGTCCCCAACAAACGACGAGCCTGTCGACAAGCAGACCGACGAAATCCAAGACGACTCAAACCCCGACGTCGACGAGACAGGTATGCGCTCCTTCTCAAGCTCCGACTGCCTTTCTCTTATCGAGATGTACTTTCCCCAACAGGTGCCGAGCCTACGACTCCCGTCAAGCGCGGCCGTGGCCGTCCCAAGGGCTCGAAAAACAAGAAGAACACCGACGCCGTCGCGACCAGCGTCCCCGCCGGGCCCTCGACGTCGACCGGGGAGAAGAGGAAGCGGGGAAGGCCTCCCAAGGTATGTTGTCTGTCACCATCAGTTTGAACACCAGCCCGGTTTTATTTGGTCGCCTCCCGGTCCTATTGTATTGCGCATATTACCACTCTCCCGTGCCCTTGACTTATCCCTTCTTTATTGTTCTTTCCCCCTCTCGTCGCCTCTTGCTCGTCTCCTGCCCCGTTCTGGCTTGGCTCACCGTATGCAACGACTGTTGACTGAACTGCCCTCGCTTATCAGCCGAAACCGGAGGGCGCGGAGCCGACCAAGCCCAAGCGACCGCGCGGAAGGCCTCCGAAGAATCCCAAACCGACGTCGGCAGCAGCGGCACCGCCGCCACCCCCTCCTGCGAAGGACGACGACACCGAGGAGGGCGAGCCGCCAAAGAAGAAGAGAGGCAGGCCGCCCAAGTCATCTGCTTCCGCCGCCGAATGAACCCGATGGATAGGATATCTGAACACTTTTGTCGTCGCATGTACAAATACACAACCCGGAATCCCCCTGGCCGCTCTTGCGAAACATATCCCTACCCTTCTCGTCGGACTATTGGACTCTTCATATCGCCCCTCTCAAATCCACCTTTACTGTTTGGGCTCTCTTTTATCTTCACGACTTGTGCGACGACATCTTACTCTGTTCTGTTGTTATTGATTCAATCCAACCCTTCACCCGACCCCCCGCGCTCATCAAATCGATTTCCGATTACTACACTCCACACGATGCGCCTGCCGTTTCCTGTTCCTTTCACTTAAACGTATTTCTAGTGTCTTCTGCCGTGTTTCCTGTTACGATTATACATGTGGGTCTTACTATATGCTATGGCGCCCCCTATCGTTTGCTGCCTCCCTCTCTGTCTCTCTATGTTTTTCTGTATTTGCGAAACGACGTGTCTTCATAGGTTGATTTAAAGCCGGAATGCTTAGTTGGTTCCGCACGCGGTTAACCCTTGTCTGATTTGTGATTGGTCCCCCGATGTTGACGAACTTTCCTCTGGCCGACTAACGCCCGCTCGACTACCCATCCTACATTCAAATCACACTCGATTCAACAACGCGAAAGGAAAGTTTTAATGTCTTCATTTCCGCACTAAGGATTGAGCCCCCCGTTTCCTACTAGTAGCGAAAAACTATTATTCACGCGTCACTGCTGCTACATCACATCGATTATAGTCGATTATCTGCCTTTGTTCCCCTCCCAGGCCCCATTATTCTTCTGACAGAAATCCCGTTGTCAGTTGGCATTGACCGATGGCAATGGAACACCGCACCGATGGTCAACATGCTACGCAAACCCCATCATCACATATCTATCAACTGGCCCCTTTTTATATTCAATTGAATAGTCGAGAGCGCTGGAATAATTTCAACCCCGCGTATGTGAGTCCAAGAATACACCCTGCTGTCCCACACCATCCCAAGCCGGCGAGGATCTTCTGCTGTCGCTCTGCTTTTCGCTTCACTGTTTCATAGCTGATATCCGGTCGGAAACTGACCATGGTGTATTGGGGTATCCATCCCGCCGGAGAAGTCGTCGGGAACGTTTGCTGGGACAATAGCGGGCCAACAGACTCAGCTGTCACTTGCGACCTCGAGGTCACGTAGAAGAATAAATTCTCCAAGGTTCTCCGGAAAAGGTACAACGGAGTCGCGACCGAGTGGCGCATTTCCACGCTGCAGCATTATCGGTGATCCCCCCGGGTGCATAAATGCATAAAACGCGAATGATTGCAATGAGAAATGCTCGGTAAGTAACACTTCTCACACGCGCTGCAGCAGAAAAATGTCGCTGATCGAGGATAATTTTGGGGGAACTCACTAATTCGCCATGGCGAGGTCGCAGATGGCCACTAGATCGCCATGTCTTGTTTCAGAATATTTCTTGAGCGCGCCTGCTAGTTGCGAGTCAACGGCATTAACAGCAGTGGCTTTCTGGTTGGCAGGATCGACTCCAGCTTCGCGTAGAATAACGTCCAGAACCCGGACGTCTTCCAAACCACAATTAAGGCCCTGGCCGTAAAACGGAACCATTGAGTGTGCCGCGTCCCCGAGAATCACAACCCGGTCCTTGTAGTGATATGGATTGGCCTACATAAGGGAATACGGAACTCGTCTATAAGCACACACGTTCACGCGCCGATTAACCAGCTCTTGCCTTGATGGCGATGAGGGGGCTTCGAGGATTCTTCCGGAAAGCCTCCTGGACGGCCGACTCGCCTATCAGAGCGAGAGCATCAGGAAACTGTCCTTGGAACCATGTTAAGGCTTTATCGGATTCATCCAATAGCTCGAAGGTCGCGGTGGGAGCAAAAAGTGTGCAAGTGAACGACTTGTCCTAGAATTGCGGACGAGAACGGGTCAGAAGGTCCGTCAGTGTCTATTTTGTGCCCCAGAAGCAACACGCTCAGCTAATAATTGGACATGCATACTTTGTTAGGCAGCGCGATCAGCATAAACGAGTGTCTGGGCCAGATGTGAAGGTGGTTGGGGTCTAGTAGGAATATCGTATCCCCCTTAGCGTCTATTCCTGGTGCCATCCTGAGTTCAAGATACTCGTGTGGAATGTAGGTTTGTTCGAAGTCCATCCTGTTAACGGCCCGGAAGTGAACGGCCCAATGTGCATCAGAGCTTGCTCCCGTAATGATTTTAGAGGAAATACATTTATATACCTAACGAAACGCATAAGCTGACGCCTCACATTTGAATAGCTCCCGTCTGCCCCTATGCATAAATCAAAAGAGACGCGCAAGGCCTCGTTCGCGGCCGAATTGTGGAAGACCATAACGCGCTGGTCGAAATCAGCAGTGGTGAGCTTATGCTCGAAGAATACGCGAATGCGTGGATTATTCATGACTTCATCCAAAAGGCCTTCGTTGAGAAGGCCGCGGTCTATGGAGTTAATGCACTATCGAATCACCCGCAGAGTGGTGAAATTTCTCAGCGTCAGTGAAGAATCATGGCCAGATTCCAAGTTGTTTCTTCTTACCTGGCCATCCGGGTCATACAGCTGACTTTGCTGTCTGCCTGTTCGGTCGTGGATCATGCGGCCCTTCATGGGTATTACACTCTGTAAAAACCGGCTAGCGGCGTCTGGATCGATACTCTGGAGAGCGGCTATGCCACGCGCCGATATGGCGAGGTTTATAGAGCGGAGAGATGCGCTTGCTTTGGCAGAAGGAAGCCGCATGTCTGTAGTATATATTCACAGAGTTCAAGACATAAGAACGACAATTAATGAAAGCATGGCGTACCCGGCCTTCCCTCGTATACCTCGACGTTCCAGCCCGCCCTCGCAAGAGCTAAAGCCGAAAGGCAGCCCACCGGGCCTGCGCCCACAACTACGGCTTTACGAGCAAGCTTGGTATCCGTTGGTGGCATGAGAGATTAATGAAGCAGATATATGTTATTATTCGGCGATGCAGGGGAAGACGAGAGTAAGATTAATTGCACGCGGCAGCGAAGTGTTTGATCGTCTTAATGCAAGAGGTGAGCAGATGCAGGAACATGTCGTCGAGCATAGCGGCCTGGACGGCCATCGTCATATTAATCGATTAGCGACTCGGAGGTCCGATTCCAAGAAAGGAGACCGTGGGGTTTACAAAATTTGTCGCGAAATTACGAATAAATAATCAGAGATAAACAACGTACAACAGAGATTTGATCGGGGGTCGAGTGTCCCTGAGGTGTGAGCTCATTTGAACCTGATCATATGCACCCACCCTCAGCTCAACCGGAAAACAAAAGAATCTTATGCAACTGTTCTCTGCACTACTTGTCGATCTAAACGCTTTCTAGCCGCAATACACTTTATTTTCTTGACGAGTAATTACACAAATCTGCTATCGAGGCACCTACGATGGCCCTCGCTTCGACCTCCGCCGATATCGACACTGAATTCAAATCTGCGGGCCAACGCTCAGAGTTTATAATACCTACTAACCGTGCTGTCGCCGGTGTTAAGGTCGCCGAGACTGAGCGTAAGTTTCTATTAAACAAACACATTGAACTGAATTTTTGCTTCCGGCTGGCTGATCAAATCCTGGATGGCCTGTTATTACACCCGGCGCATTTCTTTTTTACCCCTCTGATCGCGCGCCCGATGATGGTCCGCCGGCTGTATCGACGTGCTCCATATCACTCTCTGGCCGCTCGACGCGCGAATAATGCTAAACGTAATTAAATCGTTTCTGCTCACGCTCCTGACTACATCGAACAAAACGGACCTCTTGCTCCGAATCCCCCCTTTGCGGAACAACCTTGTTCTCTCGATCATAGTCGATGAGCCGTGTACTTATTTATGTGGGAACTCGCTTGGAGCCCTCCCGAAACGAGCAAAGGTACTCGTGGACGAGGAGATCCAGGTCTGGGCAAATCGGTCAGTAACTCGCCTCTCGAGTGTTTTGTGCATTTTACGCGAAGCATGTTGAGCTCACGCAGACTCTCCCCCCCCCTTCCGATCGCATTGACACACTTCGTAACTATTGATCTGTCCATAGAGGCGTCGAGGGACACTTCGACCACCCTCTTGGGCGTCCGTGGAAGGACATAACAGACCATGTCAATCCTCTGCTAGCGGAAATCGTCGGTGAGGTTGCGATTTCTTATTCACTGCCGAATACTGGCCTTAAACGGTTTGTTGTGCAGGTGCGAACGAACACGAGGTGGCGTGCATGGGCGGCCTAACGAATAACCTTCATCTCTTGATGAACTCGTTTTACAAGCCCACAGCTACTCGCTACAAAATTCTCTGTGAGGCAAAAGCCTTCCCGTCTGACCAGGTGAGGGTAAACTATACTCTCCTCTTCAGATTATTGACTCCTTCCGTCCCTCATGCTATTTCCTATGCATACAGTATGCGTTTGCGTCCCAGGCTGAACAGCACGGACTCGACCCCACGACCGCTGTAGTTGCCCTCTTGCCCAGGCCGGGCGAGTACACGCTTCGCGAAGCCGACATTCTGAGCGTTATCGAGAAAGAAGGAAGTTCTATCGCACTCGTTCTGTTCCCCGGTGTGCAATACTACACCGGCCAGTGGTTCCCAATGCAGAGCATCACGGCGGCTGCGAAAGCACAGGTCAGTCAGCAGCTGTCTTGTTACACTTTCTCGTCGGCCTTCGTTATTTCCTTTAGTTGTATATTGTTTTCAAGAGAATGCGGCTTACGAGTTGCGCATATAATCAGGGTTGTATCTGCGGTTGGGACCTCGCCCATGCAGTCGGAAACGTTTCCATGCAGCTTCACGACTGGGACGTCGACTTCGCAGTCTGGTGCTCGTATAAGTACCTTAACGCTGGCCCTGGCGCCATCGCCGGCTTGTACATTCACGAAAAGTGGGCAGACGCCGAGAAACCCAAGTCAGTGGCCCTTCTCTGTTCTCCTTAAGCCTTTTCCCCCTTCAACCCAAACTTTATGTCTATTCCCCCTTTCATGGCTTTGATTATAGCTTCTCGCAAACCTTTCTACAGGTTTCCCTGTGTCCTATTTCCAGTCACCGCTTCATAAATCTGTTTTCGGCTCTCCTATAAAAATTCTCGCTGTGTCCGGGATTCGGGATTCTCTCCCCCCTCTCTCTCCCTTGCCCTTCTCACCATCGCCTCCGAAGCAAGGAATTGAGGGGCGAGGGACATGAACAATGACCAGACCCCTATCTTTTCATTGCTCTGGTTACTCCTCCGGGCCATCGATTTGATGCTGGAAGACATATTATTTCATTCTTCAAGACTTCTGTCGCATCTTCTACGTTATCCCCTTCCCCCCGGGATAATCTTGAATCCTCATATCATGAACAATCTTCGTATCTCACAAGAGTACTCATGTGTTTTTAATTTTCTTTAGAAATGCTGGCTGGTGGGGTCATGACCCCTCCACACGGTTCGCCATGCCACCCACCTTTTCTCCTATCCGCGGAGCGCAGGGATTCCAGCAATCGAACCCCTCCGTCCTCTCCGTCGCTGCCCTACTCGGCTCCCTGCAGGTCTTCAAGCAAGCAGGCATGATGCCTGCCCTGCGCGCGCGCTCGGTGGCACTCACTACCCACCTGGAGCAACTATTAAAAAGCTCGAATAGGTACGTGGACCCGAAAGATGCTGTAGCGCTGTATGGGAGGGGTGCAGAGTTGAGTGGCGGCGGGGGCGAGTCGGGAGGGGAGAAAACACCCGGCTTCACGATTATCACGCCCGACGACCCAAATTCCCGTGGCGCGCAGCTATCGTTGCTTATCCTCCCACCTGGGCAGGGAGTGATGCAACGGGTTGCGGATGGCCTTAAAAGTTACGGTGTGATCGGCGACGAGAGGCGTCCAGACGTCATCCGTCTCGCGCCTGCACCTCTGTACAATGTCGTCGAGGACTGTAAGAGAGCTGCCGCAATTCTGGACCTCGTGTTTAACAAGTTAGAGATAGCGGCATAATGCAAGCTATGAAGATGGAGGAAACAGCCGTTTGTTATGTACACAAATGTATGTAGGGGAATACGAGGGTTATGACTGCCTAGAAATCAGCTTGGTGATGAAGTCCCCCATGAGATCGCTGTACTGAGATGTCTTTAGCATATCATTGTGTTCTATCGTGAGAGTCTCCCAATCCTTTTTCACCGTAAATTTGAGTGACTCGAGGTGCTGATAGATAGCCTGGGACTGAGCTTCGTCAACCAAGGTATCCCCCGAGGAATGTACTATAAGCCAGGGTGGATCACCGCCATTCTCTCGGCGGGGATACGATGTGGTCGAATCGCCTAAATATGATGGTTTATCTCCGAAGGTGTTCGAGATAAACCATGACTTGTAGGCCGGGAAACTCTGCAGGAGGAGGTCGATGTCGTAGATGCCTTCTGACAGCGCAACGCCGCGCACCGCGTTCAGCAACGTCGGGGACGGGCGGAGCGAAGGCGTTGGCGTAGAAGAGTCCAGTAGGATCGCAGTGAGTATATGCGCACCACAGCTGTGCCCGATCGCGTAGATCTCATCGGCACGGGCGTTATCAAGCCGGCGCTGTGGTTCCGAGTCCAGTCCTGGTCCACCACCGCTTTGGCCTGAGCTGCTCGGGCGCACAAGAAACTCGAGCGCAGCCAGCACGTCCTCTGCGTGCGCAGGGTGCTGAAGCGCTGTCTCCGGTGTAGGCTCGTTCGGAGTCAGACGGTAGTTGGGCACTGCGACCGTGCAGCCCGTGCGCTGCGCTAGGCGCACTGCAAGCTCCCGATGGTGGGACTTATCTTCGCTGTGCAAATAGGAATGCAAAATTAGTCCAATTTAGCTCGGAAAGGGGAGCCTGACAGTGAGCAGTGCGTACGCTCTCCATGCACCGCCATGCACAAAACAGACTATCGGGGACCTTTCCCTATCTGAGCTCGACGGGGGCGGTACATAGAGGTCGAGCCGTTGAGCTGCGAGCTCGCCGTAGGGAATGTCATTTGTTACGGCGATGGGCATGTCGTTGGTGAGAGACTGTGTTCGGTAAGTAAGGCGTATAGATAAGATAAAATCATGCCATTATCTTGACATTAGTGCAGGATGACAGATGAGGAATGTGTCAGTGAAGCGCCACGAGCTAATTTAGGGCATAAAGCCGGCATGTTGTCAGAGACGACGTCACCGCACCGCCCTCCAGCTATCCGGAGTCGAGTGGTCAGCGCGCGTATATAAAGTAAGCCTCGCCCTCTCTCCGTTTCTCCCTCCCCCAAGAAACTTCATTCACCATGGCTTTCACCGGATCTGACATTTGCAAGGTTTGTCGCCACGAGCTCAGAGCCTTCTTCAATAACATACTGACATTGAACTTTTCCTATTGTTTTGTAGATCATGTAAGTTTGCTCTTCATCCGAGAGTGCGGTATAGTCTCACCTCTCCCCAGCATCGCCATCTTCCTGCCTCCCGTAGGAGTCTTCCTTGAGAGAGGTTGCGGATCCGATTTCGTGAGTTAATCCATTCAACGTCTCATTTACTCGTGCTCATGCACCCTATTGTAGCTAATCAACATTTTGTTGGTATGTTGTCGTCGTTTTTGCTAATCTGAAATTCTGTTTGCTAACAAGTCGTTCATTCTTGAAGACCATCCTTGGATACATGTAAGTCCTACTTTACTGATCATACTTGTTGTCTGCTTATGCTGCCTTTGCCAGTCCGGGAATCATTCATGCGCTGTACATCATCCTGAAATACTAAGCGGATCAGGTTGTAGGACACTTGCATTACGAACCTATCATGTTTTTATATCAGCCATATTATGTACACGCTTCGTAATGTCATAATGACGATACCCTATTTCTCTTTATCGCATTGTCTTGTGTGCTTGGTTTGATATTATACAGAGGTTTATTAGCTGCTATAATCAAGATTGACCTCGTCTTATTCGCTCTCGCTACTCTCGTCATCCTGTTCGTCAAACTGCTCTATCATCCGGGACCCGACTGTCCAGCATCTACGAAGGTTATCTGCATCATGACCTTTTGACTCGGGGAGAGCATGCCAGGCGCGAATGTCGTCTTCGTCAACGATGTCGCCCTGATACAATGCGGCGAGTACCTGTCCAAAGAGGCCGAGGCGAGGTGACTGCGCGCAATGTTCCTGTGGATCATGACGAACATACGGAGTAAATATGTATATAAATAAGCAGCACGTTCCTGATGAGTCAGTATAGAAAAACAAACCTGCAGGACTGTAATAGTTTCCACGGCATCCACTCCGCCAATCATAGTGATTAAAGCGCCCCACCGGTTCACCACGCGTGCAATTTCCTTGCGCTGGGCAGCAGGCTCAGGGACCACAGGGACGAGATCGACGATACCCGCGACGACCGCCTCGCGCACTCGGCGAAGGGGAACATTCGTCGACATCCGAAGCGTCTTCAACTCGACTGCTGCATTGTCGACCGAATGCCCCTCCGCAAACGCCCGCGCAAGGCTGGCAGCCACCTCGGCCTGGAACTCCTTCTCTGCCTGCGCATCGCTCGCAGCTGTCGAGAAGGCAGAAATTGGCAGCGCGGTGGCGGATTTGGATCCCGATAGAGTGCCATTCCCCAAGGGGATGCCCTCGTCGTCGGACGAATCGTCTTCGGAATCGGAGGAGGAAGTGATGGATCCGGTGTCGGAGAGGTCTAGGTCGGACGCGCTGTCGCCTATGCAAAGGCGTGCGTGAGGTTAATTGAGTTTTAGCATTCATAACGCACACGAGGCTGATTGACTGACCTAGTCGTAATAACCGTTGGTTTAGACGGGAGTTGATTTCATCATCGTCTTCATCCTCGGATTGTTGTAATTCGTCCGGCCAAACAATCCCATTTGATTGTCGACCAAGGCTTTCTCTAAGATGGGTGGTTTGGGCTGGAGTCATTCAGTCAAAGTGTCTAGAAGCATATGATCATGAGTGCTCACCGGCCTCCACATTTTCTAGCTCCGAATCCTCCTCTTCATCGTCCTCTTCCACAGGTCGCTTGACACTTCCTCTCTTCGCGGACACACGCGCCAGTCTTCTTAGCCTGGCGTCAGGCCCGACAACAACTCCATCTGCCACTAAACAGCCCCTCTCTATCCTCGATCCTTTGAGCACTTTCACGCCCCTGCCTAGTATGCTTCCCTCTACGACACATCCCGCCTCCACATGAACATCGTCCCACAGGTAGCTGTCGGAAACGACAGCACCTTGGCTGACGATACAATTCGAGCCAAGGACGGATGATGAGACCCGGGCGTCTTGAGAAATGGATACGCCCGGCCCCAACAGGGTTAGTGGCCCAATATATGATGTCCGTGCGAGTTGAGGGGGAGAAGCTCGAGAGAAGTACTTGTTACCGCGGAGGTGCTCGTATATTGTAGTTGAAGATCCAGGTAGGTTGTTGTCTGGCACAAGCGGAAACGTCCATCGGGAAAGGATGTCCTTGCTGAAGACACAACAATGACAAGTCAGAATACGTCAAGCAGAAATAAAGGAAATATAGAGCAGCTAACCTAATAGATGCATAGCTTTTGGTGTCTTTGACACGCGCAGCGTAGCCCTCGGAGACTACATGACAATAAATATTCTTCATAAGTAGATCAGATGTTAGGACCCCGTGCACGAAGTCACGGCGGATGTCCTGGTAGTCGAAATTATCCTGAAATAAGGATGGGACCTAAAATGCATCAAACTTGAATAGGGTTCAATTGGTGGTAATGGGAAGAGGGCTCACCTCGACTGAGCATACATCTATGAAACAGTCTATAAGGTCGTTGCGGATCTCTACTTCTGGGTGCTCGTTGAGGATCTCGCGCGGTATTCGCGCATGCGATTTTGGTGGGTAGCCTTGTACGGCTTCGTAGTGTAGGCATTCAGAGGTTTCCGAGTCCAGGACAAATACGGACGTCTCTCCTCTTGGTCTATCCGAGAGTTAGAGTGCCATTACGATCAAGCGAGCGAGGAAACGAGGAGACGAGGAGCGTTGAGCGTTGAGCAAACTGGAAGTAGACAGATGAAAGCAGATGAAATGCGGACCTAGTTCGGTGCATAACGCCTGCTTCTTTCACGACCATCGTCATGATCGCATCTTTGTTCGTCTTCCGCCGCTCCTTGTGTACGCGTACGACCTCGTCGATGCGCACGCTGCTCACCAGGTCACCCGAGACGAGCACGAAGTCGGATGTGATGATTCCGTGTGTGTAGATGTCCCGCATCGCGTCTCCCGCCGAGAACGCCTCTTTCGCAGTGATGATGGGCACTATTTTGATCCCTGATCTGGGCTGCGACCATTTTGAATCCCTACAGAATGCGAAGTATAAGCTCAATCGCGATGTCGAGAGGTGTGTATATGTGGTGAATGACGCACCGGATGGCTGCCTTGACCTGGTCAGCATGCGATCGGCATATAACAAATATTTCTTGGACGCCAGCAAGTGCAAGAGCTTCGAATGTCCAGTCCAGTAGAGGTACATTGCAAACCGGAAGCAAACACTAGACAGAATAAGTTACAAAGTCAGAGTCAACCAAGACGAATGAGTCATAACACGCACGCGGGGCTTGTTCACAGTCAGAGGCTTGAACCGTTTGTTGAAGCTGTCGGCAAGAATGACAGCCTGCAGAATCTCTTCTTCTTGACCTTCAATCGCTTTCTCTTTGCCTGAGCCGGATTTCGGAGCCATTTTTTTCGTGTATGGAGGAGAAGGGCAGCGCTGCTGGCGAAGGGGAGTTTTGGCGTTTATGGCAATGGCGCCCGAGTCCGAGTCATTTCGATTCAAAGAATTTGAGTTTAGTTTGCCGACGTAATTTCACGGTCACGTGGGACATGGTTGCCTTTTTCGGGCTGGCGATTCGCGAGCACGAGCGTGTTTCCTGGCCGTTGTACAGTGTGCTGTAGAGACTCCTATTCTCCAAAACAGAAAAACATATAAAGACTATACACTATCACACGCCTTCAGGAGCTAACTATTGTCTCTATGCCGCCC
Organism: Trichaptum fuscoviolaceum; assembly: GCA_910574455.1. Classification (NCBI taxonomy): domain Eukaryota; kingdom Fungi; phylum Basidiomycota; class Agaricomycetes; order Hymenochaetales; family Trichaptaceae; genus Trichaptum; species Trichaptum fuscoviolaceum. The sequence goes on from CAJSYZ010000001.1 coordinate 2,530,918, forward strand.
TTCGACTTTGACCCGGACGAATCTATGCGCATTCAGTCGCCGCGCCCAGAAACGCCTGAACCAGATGCGCGTCAAGGGAGGCGCAACTTGGAGACGGGTGTGCAACTTTTAGACGACGAGGGAGCAATCAGCGAAAAGGTGCTTAATCTACAAAATATAATAATTGTGGCGAATACGGATCTAACAGTTTGTTTGTGCTTCTTAGCTCGAACGATGCTTAAAGCACATCTTTGCGAAGTACTGCACGCCGCAGCCTTCCTCGGTACGATCGCCCGCGAAGACCATTGTGTCGCTGCATGAACCTCCTCCCAATGCATACTTAACTACGGAAGCTCTAGACAAATGGGCTACGGATACCAATGGATCACCGTTCTCGGAGGAAACGAAGGAAGAGCTAAAGGATATGCTGGACGTAAATGATGATGGCAATCTGACGTACGTCGTATTTACCTTTTCATGCATACCGGAAGTGTTGACTGGGCTTTACCAGCTTTAAAGGATTCTTGCAGATATACCAGCTACAGACAGAAAACGACGAAGAAGAGACCTGGAAAGATCTCGTGAGATAGCTTTAATACTTCATCCATGATCATTGCTGAAAGCCGCTGAGTCTAGTCTACGCATGGCTTTGATCGGAGTCTATCTCTCGCATCAACACGAAGAGAAATCCTGGAAGACGATTCTGCGTGAGTCCGTGCTCAAAACCATTGCGATCGATAACGCTTAGACTGGTTAACAGATCCGAGGCGCCTACGAATGGCACACATTCGTAACGGTGGATAGCCCTTGATACAGTCAACTCACCATCATACTCAAGTCTACTCCAGGAGCTACGCTTATTCGACTTCCGGTGTCCTTTCGTGGCAACGAACTACTTGCCATGCCCTCCTATTCGGCTATGGATGTCATTTGCCTATCAGTGGCCGAACAACTTCTCGCAGACTTTCGTTTCCTCGGTATTCTATCTTGTTTCTCCATGAATCACCATTCACTATCTCCTGATTGCAATGCAGGAAAAATGCCGAACGCAATTGACAATGCACAGATATCAATCAATAGGACTAATTGCACACACATTATACTGCACACAGTAGTGCCCTTTACCACGTTTAAAAGCAGCTTCAGACAGTGGATTGATACCTCTCTCCTCTCTGCGTTATTGCTTCTGCTCGATCGAATCTTTTCGTCTTCGGAAGCCTGGGCTTCCGATCTGCAGTTTCCAAATCTCGACGCCTTCCCAGTCACTTTTAGACCAATTTAGCCCTCCACGTTCCATCGCACGGACTATGCGGCGATAAGGGATGCGGTTCAGATTGAATCCCCATTCCTCTTTGGCCTGCTTGAAAAACATCGAGATTAATCCTGGGTCCCGATTTTCTAAAGCCAAATAAATTATCGGTGATCTTGGACTGGTTCTGCTGGAGGATGAAGGATACGGCGTAGTATCAACTTCGTTCATAGAGTCAGTGTCAGGCCCAGATCCGTGCCTTAGACTTGACAGTAGACAGAGGTGATGCAAGGTGCGCAGTAGAGGTGGCACTGAAGAGGCAGAGTAGATGGTGTCGGACGTTACTATCAGGTCAAAAGGAGGGCCGATCGTGTTGTCCGATGATTCTGAATCGGCCGCCTCGGGTTTATGGCTCCTGTCCGTGCTTGTACAAGCCAGTCGACCCGCATGCCCGGGAGATGCTATGCATGTGGGATCGTCCCATGTCCATGCATCAGGCTCGACCGTCCAGTCCAGCTCACACACCTCCACAGTACCATAGTCCTTGTGGAAACTGCCGCTTTTGTGGAGCAGATGCGAGTTACGCTGAATATTTGGCCGTAGGACTGTGCTCACTACGGATGCAATATCAGTCGCAACGACATCCCAGCCCAACGTAGCCAGAGCGAGTCTTAGGTTTGGTAAATGACATCAAACGCCAGTTCATGAGATAGTCCGACGAGAAGCCGATGAAAGATTACAGATGCCGAACAGAGGAAGATTTATTGGCAATGAGATTTGCGAGCAAAGCGAGAAGAAGAGTACATACGCAGTCAATCCTATGCCACTACCAAGCTCAATCGCTCGAGGTCGACGCGCAATCGGTGGTATCGACCCGGCTGGGGCATCGTCCCCTAGATTTGGTGACGTAGCCTGGACCATCGTGCGCTAAGCGTGGCATACCGAATAAAACAAAGTTAGTGATCACGCGTGTCCAGGTCCACAGGAGAAGGTACATGATGGCCAGCCGTTTCCATCCGGGATGTAGATTTGGGTGGAGGCTTTTTGGAGGGAAGGATGTCCGCAAGAAGAACAGACACGCATTGTGCGCCGAGCCAAAGGGCCGTGCCGTTCGTCTGGCCGTCGTTCGTCTGCGCGAGCTCGAAAGTGTGATTGAAATACTGATAAGAAAGCAGATCAAGGTGCTTTGTTTGATGTGCAGGCAGCACACTGTCCATGGCTGTGGATGGTAAAGAGCAGTGTCAGAACAAAACGCTGCGCGCATGATAGGTGCGGCGAGTATTCGGCGTGGGCAGTGCAAGCCCTAATTTCAGGTTACATAAAATTCCTGTCACGCTGTGACGGGCGCTTCTATATTCCCTGACAACGTTGAAGAGCGTTGTATACGTCGAGCGAAGACGTGTAAGAAGCGGGAAAATAACAATAGGAGTGGAAATGAAAAAGAGCGATCCTTGAATTGGATAGTTTGTTTGAGATAGAAAGAGAGGAGAAATAAATTGAGATTGGAAATGTCAAACCTTGTGTTGAATTAGGCAGATGAATAGGCGGAGGCAAAAAGTAACTTAGTCGTAAAACGGTCGTCCACTCACTGCCTGTGCCCATCCTCTCCCTCACACGTTGCGCTCCCCGCCGACGAAGTCGAGCAAGCCCTCCCGCTCGCAACCAGCGGTCAGCGTGCAGGCACCCAAGTGTGCCATACGCTCGTGCTAATCCCTGCAAACTCACAATGAAAGCCCTCTTCAATCGATTTAATCGTTCAAAGGATAGGGATAGGGACAAGGATCGAGACAAATATTCTACGTCCACAGACAGTCCGTCCTCCAACCATAGGGAGAAGCTCGAACTCCCCCCGCTGCGCAACTGGCCTCCAGAGCGCGTCACATCCACACCGAACTCGTTTCATTCCACCAAACCTCTCCCGGACCTCTCCTCGCGTCCGCTGCCGCCAATAGATCAGTCGTCCTTCCCAGTGACACAGACCAACTCGCAGGCAAGCACAGAATCGTCGAGAATATCTGCGCAGTCAAATGGACCATTGCCCATATCTGCATCTGCATCGTCGGCTGCGCCTTCCGTGGATGAGAGGATGGGCCTTGGGTTGGGCAGCGTAACGCGCACGGAAGCGCCGCGCGTAGAAGCGACAGAGTCGTCGGGTTCGGGCCGTGGTGCGCGCAAACCAACTGATGGGAGCACGACAACGCATACGAGCTCAAACGATGCTGCAAATCCGAAGAAAGTTGCGTTTATCTCCCCACCGCCCACTCCCGCGCCGCTTCACCGTGCCCTGGGCGAGCCGGACACGTTGTCGATTGACGGCAACGTCGAGGCTGCGTCGACACCGGGCGCGAGTAATGGAAAACAGAACGCGTCTGCGCCGATAAAGACGACTGTGACGCGCTTCCAGGCAGCTCATGGCGCCGAGTCGCGTGGATCAACATCCACCGCCTCTTCCTCAAAAGTGAATGTAGCGCAAAAGGGTACGAATGGGAGTTCCAATAAAGCTACCGTAACGTCAACGCGCACAGCCATTTCGCCGAACCTACAGAGAACGCTCGCAGACTCAGCGAGCGTCAACGCATCGATGCGGTCTAATACGCCATATTCCCAAGCCAGTCAGTCCACAAGTCGCATCTTAGCGACCGCATCCTGGAGTGAGGCTGCTGAAGAGGATCTCGTTTCCAACCTTGGGCCTCGAGAACGGACGCGTCAAGAGGTGTTATGGGAGATAGTCGCCAGTGAGGAACGGTGAGCTCGACAGTATTCGATGTTTTTTTTCATGAACACTGATATGCTTCCTATTGCTAGATACGTTACTGAACTAACAAAGCTCAAGGAAACCTTCATTGAACCTCTTTTACATCCATACGCTTCTCCACCAGTTACTTCCCCGACACCTATCGACCATGATGAATATTATGCTCGCGTCGACTCTCCTCGGGAGTCGCTTGATCACCTTCCGATTGCTGCCCGGTTCCTATCTCCAACACCTGGTTTGCGCCCGGAAACACCCGCAACAGCGACCACTAACACGCTGCAACCTCCATCATCATCAACCGCTAAGGATAGCATGCAGAATATTGACGGCGACTCCGCAGAAACGGATGACGATGAGGCGAATGATCGCATGGGTAGGGCATATAGCGGTGATCAATATAGCGGCCAAAGACGAGGTGGCAGCTCAGCGATTGCAGCTGCAGCTGCGAAATTTACCCATCCTCGCTCCCCTTACAACACCACAGCGCAGCGCAGCAAGAATGACAAAGCGGCACTGCCATTCCCAAGTCGCTCACATCAATCTCTGCCCCCTCCGCGGAGGATGGCGCAAGGTTCAACTGCGTCCCTTGGCCGACAATCCATTGTGGGCATACCAGCTGAACGTGATCGCGAAAGAGAGGTATCGTATGCTCCTACTCAGAAGACGGACAAGACCTCGGGCTCTAAGGTCTTACGGAAATTGCGCAGAAGCACGACGGCACCTGACATGCTCGGAGACGCGGTACCTCCGCAACAGCTTCCAGAAGACCTCCGAAGGTGTCTAGAAGTTCTCGAAGGCGGAATATACGATGGGCATGTTCGGCTGAGCGAAGGACTACGAAAGAGGTACGAAGAACAATATCCCTTGGTTCGCAGTCTCGCGGACGTTTTCGTCAACAATGTACGTGATCATTTGTGGACTTCAGCACCCTCTCATTGGAAGCTAATCACCCTATTCCCGTCTTAAGTCGGATATTCTACGGGAATATGCAACATATGTCCTTCATTTAGAGCGTGCTCTTGAACAAGTGGACAATGCCCTTTCTACTGCGAGCGACTCAAAGAAGCCCAAAAACCAGGACGCTGCGATGTGGATGAAAATCTGCAAATCACTTCAACGCCTTGAAGAAGATTCTGTCGTAAAGGGTGAGACTGGATTGGCTATCTCACTCTCCAAACCTTTCCAGCGACTACTCAAATACCCACTACTATTCCAAAACCTTTTGTATCATACTGATCCTAGTACCTTTGAGTACGAAAGCACATTACTCATGGTCGCCGAAGTGGAGACAATTGTGCGGAGTATCGAAGACGAGAAGATACAGAAGGAAGAACGTGACAAAACTCGAGATGCGTTTGCTCGTATCGAAGGCTTGGAGAAGGTGAAGCAACTGGCATTGCCAAAACCCTCAAGGCTACTCGTAGAGGAACGACCTCTGTCTTCGCCTGACTCCAATGGACAAAAATCAGCACCTCCCTCTGCTCTCAACAAGAATGTGAAGGGCAAGACTTCTTTCCGCCGGTTAAGTGACGTCTTGCACCCTGGAGCGAATGGTGTCGGCGGAAAGAAGGACCTATGGCTAGTTTCCTTCAACGATGTCGTTCTACGCTGTCAGCGGACAGGTGTGACTTCTCTCCCTCTCGCATCTTCAACGAATTCTAGAACGAATTCGTTGCCGGAACTGCAAGCCAAAGCCAAATACGCCACGACTGGACGCAAAGGCATGCATACCAAACCTCGAAATCTTTACAAGTTCTTAAAGGTATGATCGTTAACAATTGTGCGCCATCACGTTGGCTAACAGTTGCACAGATCGAGAATTGGGCCATCACTGGCATTGCAGATCCAAATCAAGGCGTCGTTGCAATGGAAGAGTAAGTGGTTTACACTAGGAGATAGCGTTTACTGATATCATTATCAAAGTGTATTGCGCACTCGTAATGAGGTCCATACTACCACCATGACCGGCCGGTCGTCGCTAATGACCAAGGAGGAAGAGGAGGAGGAGGAAGCGAATGATTCCTCTGACTCAGATCGGAAGAGTAAGATGAGTTTCTCGTACTGGGGCGCCGACAAGGTTACAATTCATAAACCTGTCGTCAAACCTCGACAGTCGTCCTCCGGTAGCCGTAAGGCAACGCTTTCACCTCTTGGGTATGGGCGCGAATCATCTGCGAATGCCAAATTTGGTACACGTCTCATTAATCAAGACGGACCATACCACCATACTCGGCCAGCGAGCCGTCGAACGCAGGCAACCCCGACGTCCCGCCGTCCTGCGAATTCTGAGGACGGACACTCTTCTGCGAGGGCTACTGTTACGAGCACGCGACCTGCATGGGTTGGTAGCACACGAGCTGTCACTACAACACCCTTATCGAGCAGACCCCGGACACGGAATACATCGCAGACGAGCGGTGTAGGTCCAAGAGCGAGCAAGCAATCGCTAGCTTCGCCGGCGCCTTCAGAGGACTCTGGGGTAGGCTTTTACCGACAGCTGATGGCAAAGGATTCGCAACTGAACGGCCTCTAGGTTCGAATTTAGACACTTTTCATTTAATTCTGTGTCATTTGTCTATTGTTTTCCCCATTTACTTTGATATAGTGTCTCTCCCCTTTCTTTCAGCTCATCTGCTAATGCTGTTTTTTTCTTCAATCTCCTCCAGCCTTTTTGTCTGCGTCATGCAATATCACGTTCTTTTTAACGACCCAACACGTATCACGTTCCTTTCATGCCGTGTAATTGTTGTTCTCTTCACATTGTCGTTTATGGCTTGCTTTCCACTCATTCAAACAACCAATCATCCAGCAACATCTCTTTATCAAATTTCTTCTCTGTGATTTATGATACTGCGAACCCTTTGCGATCGGTAACGCTCGTTTAATAGCGCTCTGGCGCAACATACCAAACCATCATTCCTTCACATTCTTTCCCAATCAAATAAAGCCGGCTATGCAGCGGGAAAAAATGCTAACTATGGTATCAGATAGATCTTTAATGTGTATTACATTGGTGATAGCAATTTAGCTTTCTTCGTAAGCTGCGTTGTGTATGCTGACACTCCTCCCACTTGGATCTGATGAGCAGCCCCAGTCGCCGCGAGGAACCCACCGAACCGCTGTTTTGGCTGCAGCTTCTGTCGGGAAGTGGGCTATACACATAAACCGTGGTGAGTCGCTAAAACGGATGGAACGAGGCAAAAAGTCACTTGCATTCGAAGATCTCGCGGATGAAGTAGCCCTCTTTTGTATCTGGTGTATCCACCGGCCAGCGTTGTTGTCGCTTTGAGAATGCCTCGTCACTGACTACGCTTTCGGCGTGCGCTTTCATACTGGATCAAGTCGTAAGAAAGTACGGGAATTACGAAGAAACTAAGGTACCCATCGATCCAAGAATATCCTACACCGTCCGAGAATTGCTCCTTTTGCCTCCAAAGAATGGCATGAGGGAGATAGGGCTTCAAGACAGCAGCCCTGTGAGAGGAGATCTTGATGAACAAGTGAAAAACACTAACCTTGCCGTCTGGTGCACAATCAAAAGCTTTGCGAAGAATATACTACACAAAAACACTTTAAAATTCGATCGTTGTTGCTGGTACATCTTGCAACTTACCTTCTCCATAATCGGCCGACCATCTGCATCCTTCTGTTGCAGCTTGCCCTTGCTAAACATTTTTGCCTCCGGATCGATGTTCATGGCCACTTCAAGGAATGACTTATCTAAGAAGGGCACTCGTGCTTCCAGACCCCAAGCCATAGTTGACCTGTAGGAGATCAGAAAAACGTTGAATGACCGTGGTGGTAAAGTACCCACTTGTTAGCACGCAAACAGTCGGATGTATGCAAGTTCTTGACCCGCTTGACGCATTCTTGGTGGAAAGATTCCTTGTCCGGTGCAGCATGGAAATAAAGGTACCCTCCGAAGATCTCGTCACTCCCCTCACCACTGAGCACCATCTTCACACCCATGGCCTTTACCTTCCGACTCAAAAGGTACATAGGGGTACTTGCGCGAACGGTGGTCACATCGTACGTTTCCAGGTGGTAGATTACATCCGGGATGGCATCTAGGCCTTCCTGCACGGTGAAGACATATTCGTGGTGGAATGTGCCAAGGTAATGGGCGGTTTTACGGGCTGCGAGGAGGTCGGGGGAGTTCTCGAGGCCGATTGAGAAGGAATGCAGCTGAGGCCACGAGGCAAGCGTCACTGGCAACAAGTGATAAGTCCTGCTATTCTGCTAAAGGGCAATGTCAGATGTTCCTACATGTTTCGTCGACTTCACTACCAAGAGGAGTGGGAGGACCACTACGATGTTCGGCGAGCTTTTTCTTTCGGGCTTCATACAGCGCTTGCGCCACCTTCTCCGTTTCTCTTGCAGCTATAGACGCAATCAAGCTACTATCTAAACCGCCACTCAGCAAGACACCATAAGGCACCTCACTCATGAGGCGTTTCTTGACCGCCGATTCGAGCGATGTCCGGAGAACGGTTAAGTCGGGTTTGTTCGTCGGGGTTGGTCCAACATCGGTTCCCCACCATGATGGGTTGTAGTATCGTTCCGTAGTGTTAGTCTTGCTGTCGTAGACATGTCCCGGTGGGAAGGCGATGATGTCGTCGCAATCATCGACAAGTGCCTTCAGCTCAGAAGCGAAATATACCACGCCGGGCTTCTTTGAACTCCAACCCTGATATAATGTAGTAATTCCGATGGGGTCGCGTGCCGCGATAACACGGGTAGGCGTTACAGACTCGTCGAGGAGGATGAAGGAGAACATTCCATCCAGCATATCACATAGTGCCTTATCATACTTCTTATACTAAATGATGCAGAAACTCAGTAAATGCGCATATATGCTGTTGGCATTGACTGACATACCAGTGGTAGAATGACTTCACAGTCTGAGTGCGTCTTGAACTTCGTTTCCGGACCCAGATCCCTCTTCAATGCAAGGTGGTTGTAAATTTCGCCATTGACGGCCAAAACCTGCTTTCCGTCCACACTCAAAAGAGGTTGAGCACCAGTATCTGGCTTTGAGTCAGCTTGAGTAAGCTACATGCCAAGATCGCCACATACCAACACCGACAATAGCTAGGCGCTCATGGGCGAGGATCGCCTCTTTCCCGACATAACATCCCGACCAGTCAGGTCCTCTGTGACGAAGCCTTTTTGAGAGTGCAAGAACTTTTGTCCTTGACGCTGCGGGGTTATCCAAACCAAATACTGCACATATACCACACATCGTGAGCTTGAAGATAGTGTCGAGGAGAGAGTATAAGTGGCAGCAGACAAGATAGCGGCTGGAATAATAGAAGTTAACTCGGATGCTCTGACCAGTCACTAGATAAGATTTATTTACCTGCCTACTGACTCGACTTTCTTCGGGTTTACTCGGGTACTATCCGAGCTTAGGTCATATCCGAGTTTCTTTTATGCCCGGTGGTATTTGCTGGCATTGAACGCTGTACATCTGTCAGTAATTTTAATGATGTCGCGGACCATTGCAAAGGAATTCGGAAGGAAAGAGACACTGATACTATCGAAGAACTTGAAGGTCACCGGTACAGCGTTGAACGCCATGTGCATTATTTCTGGAGCTTTACACGGAGTCAGTGACTGTGACAGCACGCGTCAACTTGAGGGTCACAGCGCAGGGTCACGGTGTTACAGACGCGTCCGCGTCCACGCGTTCGATGGCAGCTGCTCTCACTGTTTAACGCTCATTTTTCTCCAAAAAACAGACTGCATGTTTTCAGCCTCGTCATCGAAGCCTACGCAGAAGTCGAAAGGGATCTCCGGGCTAGTTCAGAAGCATGAGCTCCTGAAGTATCCAAACCGACTGAACTTGTAAGTGTGAGAGAGAGCACAGCTGGCAGAATCGTACCTAATCGAAAATTTAGCTATGACACACCTCCCGTCGATGATATTTCGCTGGATGAATTTGAGAATTTCGCTATCGACAGACTTCGTGTTTTGTCAGAGATAGAGGCGTCTTTCGTTCGAAACAGAACTTACGATGAGTTGAAGACAATCGTGAAGCAGCAAACTGATAAATACCTTCCATTGCACTCCTCGATCGCACTGGGTCGCGATCTCCTTGACTCTGAGAGGAGAAAGGATCATATTGGCCACTTTATCCTTCGACTTGCATTTTGTCGATCGTGAGTTTCTTGTTGACTCCCGTCATCCGTGTATTGACAAATGATTAGAGATGAGCTTCGAAGGCGATTCGTTAAGGCAGAAGTCATTCTCTTCCGTATCCGATACGATGAACTTGATCGGGACGATCGTGCTCGGTTTCTAGAATCAAGAAATTTTGGCCTGACTATGGTGGGTTGAGTGTTCTAATAAATTCATTGCTTGCTTACGATCTTACTACATAGCTCAGCGAAGAGGAGGAACGGGACAATGTTTTAATGGGTGACCTTAAAGCGGTAAATCCTGGTGAGACTACTTGGTATAAAGTGAGTTGACAGGTCGCCCGATACTCAAGTAATCTCTTCTTAATGTTAAACGTATAAGGTGAAATGGACTCGGGTGCCAGACCTGATAGAGAAACGACGTGTGCATTTGAAGGGTGGCTGGGCTTTTGTACCACAAAAAGAACAGTCAAGTATAGTCTTTCAGGAGTTCCAGACTTGCTTGGAGAAAACTCTGGAAGTGAGTTGGCAATTTATTTACCTCGAGTCGCGAAGCCTACTGACTTGGATTCTCCTTAGCAAACCGCAAGAGCTTTACCAAGACTTGACGAGGATTCGAGGCTCATGCCTATTCTCGAACATCTAGGTCAAGGTTTCCTGTCAGGAATGAGCTCTGCCTCTGAGTACACGTCATCAGAGGGCCTTGGAGATGGCGAAGAAGTGAAGGCAGAAATGGTTGATGACCTTGCAATAAAGCATTGGCCATTATGCATGCGACATCTTCACGATTCTCTAAGAAGGGATAGGCACCTGAAGCACTATGGGCGCTTGCAATATGGACTGTTCTTGAAGGTCAGCATAAGAGCTGATCAGGTAGTGTGAGTGCTGACCTTCCAATTTGAAAGGTTGTTGGCTTGCCTATCGAAGAGGCTGTAGTATTCTGGCGAAAAGCGTTTGGAGGAAGAATCACCGATGACAAATTCAATAAAGAATATAGATACAATATCCGCCACTCCTATGGTTTAGAGGGTAAACGTACTAACTACCCGGCCTTGTCGTATGCATTGTGTTTACTACGTTTTGCTATTGGTACTCATTGAGTTATATAGGTGTCAGCGAATTCTTACACAAAACCAACCTGGACCACAAGACTGCCACGGCTGTCCTTACCGACATTTCTCTCAAGACAGGCTACAGACAGCTCTTCTTGCGACGTATGGCAGTCAAGGCCTGAGCTCCTCAGACTTGCCCGAAATCATGGACGTGGTCAAAAAGGAACACTATCACGTTGCGTGCACAAGAGTCTTCGAAATAACGCACGGTATACCGCGCGGACAGGGATTAGACGGGGAAAGTGTTACACACCCAAATCAATACGTTGCGAAGAGCAGGGATCTAGAGAAAGCAAAACTTGGTGAGATAGTGAAAGCGGAACCCAAAGACGAAAATGCAATGGACGTCCAACTATGATTCACCTTCATTCCTACTGCATTCATATTCCCTCCCTTCCTCTGAGTATCCTGTCCTATAGATATGTATTTTTGGTGTAACTGTGTACTCCATTATTGCGTTCGTGTATGTGAGATTTCTTCATTCCGAAATCCGAAATGACGTCTGTTGAGTAGCCAAATGTGGACGACGCGACGTATGCTTGAAGCTGCGGCTGCGTGGCGGATGCTGTGCACCAGCCAGTTGAGTACCTAGTATAATAAGCACGCGCTTTACTGCTCCTTTCGATTGAGCCACGACCTGCCCCCCCCCCCCCCACGCAATCCCTCGGCTAGCACTATTTTCAATGAGCCAGAGAAAACCATCGCCGTCGAAAGCGAAGAAAACGAATGACGTCGGACATGCACCGCTCCAGCAATATGTCGACGACGAGGGACATTTCAGTCTCGTTCGGTGAGTCTTTGCGTGTAATTTGGGAGCATCGTCATAAATTGATGCCAAAACTTAGTAACTTTCGCCTCGCTGACTTGGTCACGATTATGAATGGTGTATGCGGGGCGTTCTCTGTTTTCTCATCAGCACGATACCTTATAACGAATGACGAGGCGTTCCTTTATGCTGCGCTTTCATATCCCGTTGCTGGCCTTATGTTCGACTTCATGGACGGGAAAGTGGCACGGTGGCGGAAAGAAACTAGTATGCTTGGGCAGGAATTGGACAGTTTGGCCGACTTGGTGAGCAGTTGTCATATATTTTACGACAATAAACATGCAGAACTAAAATTCCTGCGATGTGCACTAGGTGTCGTTCGGAGTAGCGCCCGCTTTATTAGCATTCGTTGTTGGCCTCCGGACATACCTCGACACCGTAGTGCTAACAGCATTCATCTGTTGTGGCCTCGCTCGGCTGGCTCGCTTCAACGCAACAGTGGCATCCGTACCGAAGGATGCTACCGGAAAATCGAAATACTTCGAAGGATTACCCATCCCCTCCTCCTTAGGTCTTGTCGCCCTCCTTTCGTACTGGACATGGACCGGCCAGATCGAAGGGAAATATGGTATTCCTGGCGGTACTGTTACGCTCTGGGGCGTTAACGGGGGAAGTGGCGAGGTGCACACCATCTCTGCTATTTTTGCATTGTGGGCTGCTGCGATGGTCAGCAAGACACTCAAAGTCCCTAAAATATGATGACGTCGACACGGTGGATGCCTGAAATGTGCAAGATGGTGAATTTTGGAATGATCAAAATGAGGCTTTCAAGTTAGCTGAAGTTTGTTTGGACGTTAATGATACACGAATCTATGATTAATCTGAGAGACCGGAGTTGGATCGTAATAGTTGCTACTTACACTACTTGTATACCCCAAATGCTCCAGGTGCTCACCTGTAGCAGAACGAACAAATGAATGACAACTATCCCAAACTCTCATTCTCGCGGCGAAGAACTACGTTGTATTAGTGTATTAGGACCATTCATACTTTCTGTTTAAGAAAGCGCCAGAGTAAAAAGCATGAGATCTTAGTCAAGAAGAGTGCTTGCACGAATCTTTCCTGATCATACATGTGAATGCAAAAGAAAGGATTATGAGCTTGCTAAGTTGTAAAGTCAAACATGATGCAAGTTCTAGTTGAAGTTCAACGAATGTGAGTAGTACGCGGTTCGACGGTCCGAAACTGGTTCTGATCGGAGCGTCACGTGCTACTACGCGTCGAATTGCAGTGCGCGATCCAAATTAGGGCGTGCATACTCTTTCCTTCTTACCACCACCATCGTTCATGGCACCATCACATAACAAGGATGATGCCAACCTTGGACCCGCACCAATTACACCTGGTGGCTCTTATACGCTAGAAGTGTGTCTGAAAAATTGTCTTGAATGCGTCTAGTAATCTTATAGACAATTGCCTTTGTAGACAATAACCGTAGGCTGTAAAGTCTATATCAAGCGCAAGGACTCCGACGGCGAGATAGAAGAACGTTTGGCTGAAATCTTATCTATTCGTGACAAACCTAGGAATGCGTTCTCCTCCAGGAGAAAGAAGGCTGATGATCTGGATGACCAGGATTGCAACATAGAATTCTTCGTTCATTGGGACCAATTCAATAAACGCTTGGACGAATGGGTGTCAGGATCCCGGGTTGTTCTGAGCCGAGACCTGGAGTGGCCGCGACCCAAACTTCCTTCAACAAAGAAATCTGCTCCTGGAAATAAGGCGCACCCTCCTGGGAAGGCTCCGAAGGCAACGAATAGGCTGTCTAAGACTCAGCAGCCTTTCATTTTTGACTCTGCGGCACCGAGTCCTTCACCTGCAGCACCTTCACCAGCACCATCAACGGGCTCGAAATTTAAATCTATCCACGATGAGGAAAGCATGGCTGAAGATGACGAGGATGCAGAGGGTGAGATGGACATAGACAACGTCAAACCCTCTAAACCTCCGCGAGACGAACCCCCAAAGGACGAACCCGTGTTCAGCAAGGAGAAAGAGATAGAAAAGCTTCGAACTTCGGGCTCAATGACACAGTCCATTTCCGAAATCGCTCGCGTAAAGAACTTGAACCGGCTACAAATCGGCAAATACGAAGTCGAGTCATGGTACTTCAGCCCATATCCTCGAGAATATGCTTATCTGGATGTCCTTTACCTTTGCGAGTTCTGCCTATCGTATTTCCATTCATCCTTCATGTTGAGACGACATCGATCTCGATGTACTCTGCTACATCCTCCGGGTAACGAAATATACCGCCATGAAGATATCTCATTCTGGGAGATTGACGGGAAGAAACAACTCACATATTGCCGAAACTTAAGTTTACTGTCAAAATGCTTTCTGGATCAGTGAGTTTTCTGGGTAATTCTGTGATCAGCTCTAATTGTTTGGAAAGCAAAACTCTGTACTATGATGTAACACCTTTCTTGTACTATGTCATGGTATGTAGGTCTCATCATTTCTCCTCGATACACTTTGCTTATTGAGATTGCATGTTTTCAGACTCAACGGGATTCCACCGGTTGCCATATTGTTGGGTATTTCTCGAAAGAGAAGGAGTCTGCCGAGAACTACAACGTTGCATGTATCTTGACTCTTCCCCAACATCAAAGACTTGGATATGGGAAACTCCTAATTCAGTTCTCGTACGAGCTCAGCAAAAAAGAAGGGAAACATGGTAGTCCAGAAAAACCGCTCAGTGATCTCGGACTATTGGGTTACAGATCCTATTGGGCGGAAACCATCGTGGAACTCTTATTGAATACACAGGATGAACTCAGTATTGATGACATTGCTCAAAGAACGTCAATTACACATGGGGACGTTATGAACACGTACGTTCAGATGCTTTTTTACCCTCTTACAAATTTGCAGTCACCTAAGGCTCATTTCTCAGATGTACGACACTCCAACTTTTCAAGCATTATAAAGGGCAGCATGTGATATGCTTGTCCGATGCAGTCCTTGAGCAATACGAACGGACCAAAGCTAAAAGCCGGCGAAGCATTGCTCCGGAACACCTGATCTGGAAACCACCGGTGTTCAGTCGCGATCAACTGAGGTTTGGGTGGTAAATAACGCTGTCATGGATTCTGCAACTTTTGGATGGTATATAATTTGTATAATCACCTTGCGTAGATAATGTAGATGTGTATAATAGTTGGAATGTAAAAGTAATGCGTGGCTTCGTTGTATTTTTCTTCGGTATTAGCCGAGGGCGTTAATTCGAATCATGAACGCGACTGACGCGACGCGTCGCGTGGCCGCGTTCGTCTCATAACACTATACCGCCACCATGGTGTCCTCACGAGTACACTCGAACGATCCGCAAAGGCTTTTTCTGCAAGCAATCATGTCCCGAAGAGTTATTTCTGACAAAACTGTGAAGATCCTCTGGAAAAAATGTACGGAAGTGTGCGATGGTAAGATTGTATATCTTCAAAAGTCATGGCTATATGTTGAGCGGATTGATATTGCAAGCTGCTGCGCCTGAACTCAACATCGAAATAAACGACTCAGAAGAGAGCTGGAATAACTTCCTAAACAAGATCAACAACTCATTAAATCCCTTTGACCTTGAGCTCAAATTCATTGTCGACGAAGTCACTTCTGTGAAGACATGGTCTTTGGTATACAAAGTTAATTTGACTTATACCTATATTGACCCCACTCCCTCAGATAAATACAAAGGGAGACGAAGTGGCACAGCTCGCGTCTGATTATAACGCAACTGAGATAGCATACTTCAAGGCCCTCGTACGTGTATCTATACTGAGTTCCAAGAAAGGTTGCTGACTCCTGCAAAGGTCGAGCAAATTGTTCTAGCTCCCAACTACACATTTTCAATTTCCTCCATAGCTGCACTGCGAGAGGTTAGTCACCTCAAGCAGTCCAATATGACAAAGGCACAGGCAGAGGTGGTGATAGGGAGCTTTGTAGCGCGAGGATGGCTCATGCGGAGCAAGTAAGTGGCTGTCCAAGACGTTCGAAGGAAAAAATCTTAGGTACTACAATTATCAGGCGTGGTCGCTATTCGCTCGCGACGCGGACAATGCTTGAACTGGGTAACTATCTTGCACAAACGTACGGGGAGGATGTTATGATAGATTGCGTTATTTGCCAGGAGGTAGCTTGTCTCAAAAAATGCTTATGAAATTGTATCTACCCGGTGACTAACTGACTTTTAAGATTGTCACCAAAGGCGTTCGATGTGCGACGCCTAACTGCAAGGCATACTTACATAACCATTGCTATAGAAGATACCAACGGACAAAGAACATATGTCCTACTTGTCAAGAAAGTTGGGCCAATAACTCTAATTTGAAACCGCTGGGTGAAGAGGCCGCGAAAAATGGACAGGATGAACGGCGTCAAGTCCGAAGGTCGAGCGCAGGCAACGGTGTTGACGACGACGAAGAGCAGAGTCAATATCTAGACGATTCTCAGGCACTTTCCCAGTCTCAATCACAGTCGCAAGCACAGTCCCAGTCTCAATCTCAACCTCAATCTCAATCACAGTCTCAATCCCAATCTCAAGCTAGGAAAGACAAGACTAGGAGGACAAAGAAGGCCACAAATGGCAGAAGCAAGCGGCGAGAGGAGTTCGTTGCTGATTTTGTTCTAACGTGTAGCACTGACAGCTCATTCTATAAATAGGACGCCTGAATCTGAGGTAGAGGATGGTGATGAAGAAATAATGGATATCGACAATCTTCGTTCAATTCGCGAAAGGCCATCAAGATCATGAAAGAATTCGCGTTAACAGTTGTTTGAACGCCGTGGGGCGGATGTGATGGTGTAGCGCGCAACATTATGAGTACTGTACAATTCCTCTTATTTACTTTACGATCTCTAAAAATGTATAAAAGCAAATTGGTCACACTCAGTAAATGCCATTGTATGCCTGTGCGAAGGGGGGGGGGTCATGATATGTGTGAATTATATAATCACGGTGCAGAAACGTGTCCTTCTAGCGGATTGTTGGTATTCGTCTCGGCGAATCCAAAGAGTCCTTTGCCCCACATGATCTTTCGCTTTTTCTTCTGACCTTCACCGAATTCCTCATTCCATTTCCTCAAAGCCGAAAGGCTGCCTAATGATTCAGAAGAAGAAGGCGTGATCTCCTTGAGGGCTTTATCGAAATGACGAAGATGGAGAACTCGGGGTATCGGAGAGCCTTCCGGTGCAGCATCTTGTTCGGGTGACTGCCCCTTCTCCTCTGATGCCGCTGGTGAGTTGTCGTTGGCCTTTTCGGTCGAAGCTTCCTGTGTCTGACGGTTTTCGCCATCAGTCAGATCAACCTTGACTTCAGTGACTTCAACCTTTGGAGTTGTCCATGGAAGGGTTACACCTTCCTTAACGGCATCCAACGCCGCCGAAACGCATAAATCTGTAGACCATATATAAATCAAAAAGGGTTTATGTGAGAAGTCCGAGGAATGGTGCATACGTTTCAGATCAGAGCCAGAAAAGAACTCTGTACGTTTAGCCAATGCCGTGAGATCCACATCGTTTGCCAACGATTCGTCTCGCAGAAGGATCTTGAGAATTGCTAAAGTGAGTGATTTGCGTATAAGTTCAGTGTCTCAAACAAAAGCAGGGGAGGGGAACTGACCTTCTCTTTCCGTCTCACCGGGGAGATCGACGAGAAGACGCCTCGGCAGTCGACGTAGCACGGCGTCATCCAAATCAAATGGACGATTCGTTGCGCCGATCACGATCACGTTCGTATCCCTATTTGTCTTCAGTCCATCCATCTCTTGCATGAATTCAGTGACGACGCCGTGATGAGCCAGGGCACCGCCGCTTTCTCTTGCAGAGGAGCGGGCACCGAAAAGCGCGTCAATCTCGTCAAGGAAGATTACACAAGGAGAAAGGCGCCTCGCAAGAGAGAAAACCGAGCGAACGAGTTTCTCGCCTTCTCCGACGTACTAAATACAACCAAGTCAGGATGAGATCGGGGGAGATGGAACATCGAGACGAACCATGTCCATGACGTCCGACGGTTGTATAGCCAGCATCCGACAACCAGCCTCTTTGGCGAGAGCTCGCACAACCAATGTCTTTCCCGTTCCCGGGGGACCGAAGAGTAGACATCCAGTCATACTGTGTTGCTTAAGAATACCCTGCTGAAAAGCGGAGGGATATAGCAATGGTAATGAAACAATTGTTCGGACGGAGTCAATTGTGTGAGGAGGGAGGTGGACTTCACTGAAAGAGGTAGGCATCGACGCTGAAGAGAGAAGCAATTTAGCGACATTTCGATGGTAGGGTGCTAGAAGAGAATCATACCTGCATCTATGATACAGCCTAATAGGCGCTGTTCATGTGTCGTGAGGTCTGGATCATCCTTGATGCGCTGAATAACATCATCTACTTGAGGCTCCGACCCTTCCTTTGCCGCCTCGTCCTCTTCAAGCGACTCCTTCGCGAACTTGCCAGCCGACTCCTGTACCCATGCTTTACGAACGTCGCGAGATGAATGGTGCGCAGACCATGCGGCAATGACGGACGACCACGATATTGGTGTATCTTCTAACGAAAGGCGCGCTGTCGCAATCGTCTCTACAGGACGCTGTGCGACTATACTTCCGACGGCGCGGTCGGCAATGGCTTTGACGTTCGGCCAGATTTCAACGGACTTGCCCCATTCATCCCACATTTTAAATGTGTCGGACTGTTCAGGGTCAGTGCTAGATGGGTGTGCTAGCTCATCGCTGGGCGATGAAACTTCCTCAGAAAGTAGCAGCTCCGGTTCAAAGTCCCCCTCAAGCCTGCCTCCGACGGCGCCGATCCCCATGCGCATCGTAAGCTCATTAATCTCTCTTCGGCGATTAACTCTACAAATGCGTTCTTGAGACAAGTTGCGGATCGTTGGCACCAGGACCGAGACGCGAAAGAACCGTGTGTTATCGGGGCCGTCGTCACCACGGTTTGACGACGAGCGAGAATGTATCGTTGAGGATACGGCTGGAGGCATCGCAGGCGTCATCGAGCCAGAGATCCCAGGTGCGCCGACTATAACAATACCGGGTCTGTCACTCGGGGAACCGTCTGGGTCAGCTGTAGGTGCTAGGCGAGGAAGGTCATCAAGGAACGCCTGGTCATCTCTCTCCCATCGACGGAGGCGCTCTCTTAACCGCTTCTCGCGCGATTTCTCCGCATGCTCGTCCTCACCATAGTCATGCTTTCCTTTCTTCGCTGTCGCGTTAAGGATAGCAGGAGACCCTGGCCGGGAGTTCATTAAACCAAGGAGACTGAGCGGGCCACCATATCCTGAGGACGAAGGCTGAATGATGGGTGGGGTGATACCAAAGACTATGGTCACCGAGTTCGTGACCGGGGATGATGGACGGGATATCGGTCCCTGGCGTCGTTGTCGTACAGAAGCCAGCAATGACGGATACCAAGAAGAGGCAGAGGCAGCAAGCGTAGGATAGTCTCTAATATAAATTAACCGTGATCGACGCCTTCCTTGCTGTATTGCTTCCGCTTCCCGTGGGGAGGGTAGATTAATCAGCTCATCGAAAAATGCCTTTGTCCTTGCTGCAGGAGATGCCCTTGAGCTTGGTGAGACGATGGATTGTCGGTTAGAACGCGGGCGAAATTCAGGCGTCATGAGGTGCAAAGTCATGTGTGATAATGTACTCGAGAAATCATCCTCATCCTCCATTTCTTCATCCGCGGGTGAACGGCTGGGAGGACTGTGAGAACGTCTGGAAGGAGGGTGAACATGGAGGGGGTTCTGAGGAAGTTGGATAGCGGTTGCAGCTGTGTGTTTATATCATAAATGTCAGCGGAAATAGTAGACTACAGAGACATATCGTCGAACGCACCTTTCCCAAATGCACCCCACTCTCCTGCTGCAAGCTGCACCGAATCCAACACAATCACATCCGAGTCCGTACGCCGTGCCAGCTCGCGCACTGTCTCATCAATCACATAGTCCCCTCCTTCTATCGGACAGTACAGCCCTAGTGTCGGCTCGATAGGCGGACCATTCGCACTTGGGTATGCGGCTCGGTTTTGAGTCTGCGGATGTAAGGTGATTAACAGATTGACCAGTGCCTTGTTGAATATCTCCGGAGGTGGGATTGCGGATAGAGATGGAGGTGGGTCGGACGCGTCGGGTGTCCATAGAACTTCGAGTTCTGTAGGTAGAGAGGGAGAGTCCTCGTCCTTAGAAGAGATTTCCACGACACGGGGTCGGCGTGTGCGCTTAGTTTTCTCGCCCGTCTCCACTGGTGAAGACTTCAGAGTCTCTGCCTCTGCTCCTGCATCCGCTTCTGTTTCGAGATCTGCCTCATTCTCGGGTGGTGTAGGATTCGGTTCCTCTGGTGGGCCTGGCGGGCTTCGAGTAGCTGCTACAAGCCCTTCATTCGGGGAGTCTACTGGTAGAGAAGATGTTGAAGGTGCCGAAGACGAGGAAGCTCGTCGTCTCGAAGTCCTTGGGGCTGCTACTCTCGCTGGAGGACGCGTAGAATCCTTACGGGATGGAGGGCGTGGGGCTCGAGATAGTGAAGACGAAGGTAGAAATCCTAAAGAACCTGAAGCACTATGTAGAATACGCTGAGCTCTTGTAGCAGTCGAAGTCGCCCGCTTTTTTGCTAGAGAGCGTGCCGGCTGCAAGAGAGCTTGAGACCGCATACAACTATAAGCTTTGCTGTCGGTTCTCGACGCGCTGGAGACACAGATAAATAAAAACTGGCCTCAACGGTCTCGAAAGTGTTCGTGTAAAGCACAAGAAAC
Organism: Trichaptum fuscoviolaceum; assembly: GCA_910574455.1. Lineage (NCBI taxonomy): Eukaryota > Fungi > Basidiomycota > Agaricomycetes > Hymenochaetales > Trichaptaceae > Trichaptum > Trichaptum fuscoviolaceum. The sequence goes on from CAJSYZ010000001.1 coordinate 2,551,730, forward strand.
GATGATCACAAGGAAGAATCACTCACACCGGCGCGCGGCAAATCCCGTTGACGCACATATGTAAAATTTGAAGACATTTGGGAAAATAAAATAACATTGAGGTATAAAAGGGACGAGTATATAATTATTTGTAAAGATGTAATGTCGATGAGTTTCATAAGGATGGTAAGAGTGATCCAAAAGTTCGTCATAGGCCTCCGTTCATCTCTAACTCAGCCATAGCCCGTCCATATCATTACCAAGTAGCCATCCCTAAAGCTTATCTGTCGCCCTCGCTCTCCTCAACTCCGCCTCCTCTCTCTCCTTCGCCCTTTCCGCTAGATCTATACCCACCAGGATCTTCGATGCTTTCCATAGCTGGACGACGTTGAACACAAAGTTTTTCATGAAGCACAACGGGAGAGTGACCAGAGCGAGGGCCTGCGCCCAGGTAATATCACCCATATAGTTGAAACCGGTCGGTGTGTGGTCCCATTTCATGAGATAGAGCGCGACAAAGAAAAGCTCATTGCCTGCACAGAATATGAAAAGGGTTTTCTTTTTATTATAATTATCCGGTGTCAGATTATTACAGATGAGAGTAATCTAGAGTTCGTACCGGGTCATTATAATAATACCAGAGAATGCGGCTGACGTCGCTTTTTACAAGCTTATGGCTTTTTGCACCTGTTGCAAGGGAACTAAAGAACCCTGAGCTTGGGAGGACAGGAGTTTAGATGGGAACCATACCTGTACATGTGCATGTAGTGGCTACTGAAATCGAGCGCGATAAGGAATTGGAAGAGCGTCGCATAGGTGGGATACGCAGATGATAAATAGCAAAGTAAACACGATGTTGTACAGCTGTAATTCGGAATTTCAATGTAAATTAGCTTCATCACCAACAGCGATAAAAAGGCAAGAAGTAAGCAGACACATACCGATCAGTCACCATATCCAGCACTGCCCCGAACTTCGAAGTCTGATTCAAAGCGCGCGCTGCGTGTCCGTCGAACGCGTCCAGGAGGCATGAGATGCAATATGCGATCGTCGAGTACTTTGGATGGTAGCTCATAAAGTGCAGCGATACCGCGGCGAGGATGACGCGCGTGTAGCCTGTTATTCATCTTAGTTCAGCACGCTTAACTCCATAACTGTAGGGACTTGACGAAAGAAAGTTGGATATGGAAGCGGAGGCGAATGTTGAAGACACACCGATGAGGTTCGGCACGAACAGGAAGACATTTTCGGAATACGTTTGCGCAGTGGCAAGGTCGACCGCGAACTTGGCGTCCACGACCTCAACGCTTCGGCCTCTCCTTCGCATAGTGGAGGTTATACAAGATATATACTCAAATTCTTCCTTTCGTTGCGTTGATCCTGTACACGAGTTCGTAGGCGTTGAGCAGGTCGTGGAAAGAGGAAACGGAGAGGAGGGAAAACGGGAAAGAAAACCGGGATAGAGGATTTTGGCTTATGATGAAGAAACCGCGTCAGGTCTCAAGCGTGGAATAGCTTCTTACTGCAAAACGCCAAGATGCCGCGCAGCCGGCGCCAATCCGCGAGGCACGCTCGTAAAAGTGTAATCACGCTTAGTCCTCAGTCTTTCTGCTTTATCAGGCTCTTTTCTTTTGCACGCCGTTGATGCACGATAAAAACTTCAATTAATGGAGAGGTGTGTCCGATTTTCACTACGTTGTTCACAACACGACCAAAATCTGAACGCGTCTCGCGTACTAGACGGACGCGTCGAACGAGACACGCGTTCCGTTCGGCTGGTGCGCAACTTATTCGGGCTCCGACTTTTTAAACTCATTAGAACCTCTCTTGGAGAAGCGAAAAGACGTCCTGCGCAGTCCTCAAAGTATAATTTATATTATAACTAAACAGCAGAGCGCATTCCATCGACACAGCCTTCGCTGCTGAGGCGAATGAACGCCCATTGTCAATCACGAGGACTGTTGCGCAGCTCGAAGTATGTTTATGTACTGCTTCTCGCAACCCAGGGCATCCAAGATAAACCAATTAGCTTGTCTGCCAATACCAATCATCGCCTAAGCCTTCAACTGAGTAAAGAAGTCTTACTATGAGAATTACTGAAACTGTGTACATGCATACAGACAAAGGCCGGTCACATTATAGCTCCGAAGCCCATTTTCTTTTCCGATTTCTTTTGTTATTATTGTATCTAATAAAGAGCTCAATCTGAGTTTTATAATCACAGGTTGAACTCTTCAAGTTGTATACTAAGGTGCGAACAATACTTGGCCACTGTAGGGTAGCTGGTCCTTCAAGTTGTAACAACGTATTTCCCACGGATCTAACAATCTACTCTATTTGGCCCGGCAGTGCCACATCAGGGAATCTTCTTTTTTGCTTACGGCTACTTAACCGGCCTTAAGTCCTCTGAAGCCCTGGGAAGTAAAATTCTACTGATTTACTGATTTCAGGCATGTGGTTTCATTATTCAGGAAGGGGCTTACTGAATTCAGTGCCGTCAACTGAAATCAGTGCTCTCAGTGCCTCAGTCTCCAGCATTCAAGCATATCAGAAGAATTTATTCTGGCAGTTTAATTGCAGTGCTCAAGAGTAAAAGTGTGTAAGACGTTCAAGTAGTTCATTCCATAAGTAATTCAGCATTTAATCATATAAGTAGACTTTTTCGTCTGTAGGTTTGCAGTACCCAAGCGTGTAAGTGCGTACTAAGAGGTTCCAGTATTGGTTCATTCCACAAGTAATTTAAGACAGATAAGTAGAAATCAGTGCCTCAGTGTCCCTCAGTAACTACACCACGGCATCCTGATCCAGATCGTATTTCGCCACTTCTGCCTGTTCCTCGGCATACTCAGAGAACGAAGGCCACTGCAAGTTGATGATAGTAAGTGTTTGAATACAGTGGCGGGATGGTTAAAGCCAAAGCTCACCAGTGATCGACCTGCTCTTAAAAGTCTGCGCCGTCCGTAGCCGAATCCCATAATGAACCCTCGTCGTCCTCGCGATCGCCTTCGCCTTCCCCGCCCTTTCTGTCTGCGTCATTCGCCTCGCCCTCAGAGCCTCCACTGAATCCATCACCCACGCTAAGAACCTCGTCCGCATCCTTGTTCTTATCCCGATCCTGATCCTTGTCCTCTTCATCGTCATTGTCCTCATCCTGATCCTTGCCTCGTCTCCCTCGCCAGACACACCCTCGTCCTCCATGTCGTCCTCCCTCTCCTCGAAATCCTCAACTTCTTCGCCGTCATTATCCTTGTCTTCGTTTCTCTCCTTGCACTTACCACTTCTATTAGCGCCCTCACCATGTGTATACTCGCCGCTCGCATCCGCGTCTCCAATGTCGATATATAGGGAGAAATCCCTGCCAGTGACACCCGATCCAACAAGTTCGGCGTTCCTTCCCGCATTGACATCTTCAACGGAGTTGTAAGCTTCTATGCGGGACCGAACCTTCTCCCAGTTTGATTCAGTGAAAAACGAGGAATTTGACAATAAGTTGACATAGTCGTCCGTATGAGGCTGCCACAGAGCACTAGTGAAGTACCACTCAGCACCACCAAGCTCTTCTTTGATATTTTGCAACCGGGCTACCTGCTTATCGATTGCAACTTTGACCTGTCCATGAGAGATTCAGTGAATAAAGCCACTGCAAGTACTGAAGTAGATAGATACCGCTGTTGCCGCAAGGGCGAGGGCACCTATAGGCTTTCCTATTGTGTTCTTGTCCAATACTTTATGCCGACCCAGGGCCAAGACAATGTGCACGGACAACACTGAGACTACGAGGTCAGAGCAGAACAATCCTTGCTTCTGTGTACATTCATAGTCAATGCACGGACTCGAAGGGTGACATTGAGTGAAATCTCACACACCCTTTCCATACTATGCCAGCGTTCCCAGAGGAATGGTTCAGCTTTCTTCTTGTCGACCATCGTCTGCAACATCTTCACAATTTCTTCGGTCTCCACTGACTTAGAACGCTCGTTGCCGACGAAACTCGAAATTGACTGCTCGGCTTTCTCAAACAATTTCTTCCGCCAACTATCAGAGCATCTCTGGGCTGCCTACAGAATAGATCATACCTGATTCAGTATGGCCGATGTAAGACAAATAGGGATGACTCAACTAAAGAACAGATGTCGGCCAATTGTGTGTCGTAACTAAGTTCGACAGAATCAAATACTTTCCCCCACAGTGTTCCGATGGACTTATTGTCTGGGTTTTGCCATGGAGTTGTGGACTTTCCGACTGCGCGATACAGCGAAGGCAGAAGAATATGAGTCCAGCCAGCCTGAGTTCCGGGAGGAAGACACTGATTCGTTGCCCTTTTTTTGCCGAGAGCGCGGGATCCCTCCCTTCCTTTACTATTTCTATCCTTATCCTCAAGTCCTACAGATGTCTGCATGTAAGCAAGTTAGTGGATGCATGTCACAAACATGAATGGATCAACGCACAGAGCTAGTAGTCCGAGAGACTTTGCAATGACCAAGATGAGCCTTGGTTGCGAGCACTTCGGGTTTGGGACTGAAGGATACTGTCGTCATCGCAGGTGATTGTGCTTGTGGTGTTGGCGACGCCTCACGACCACTTGCCTGTCAGAAGAACCGAGAATAAGTACCGAATCAATTGCAGCAATTAGCTCACACTTGCAATATGATGTGCATGAACCGCCAGTGACCTCTTCAGATTGCGAACAGAGGTAGTAGATTTCATCTGTAGCAATTAGAGGAGTTCTTACCAAGGGAAGCTCGAAGAGAATTAAATACCAGTATATCAGCCTGAGAATGACTGTCTTGCGGTTCACTCTCCTTACAGTATTTAAGTCCTTGTCGCTTGATCAGAAAACAATATGAAATGGAAATTAGATGTGATTGACACTAACTGTTGAGGCAGCCTGGGATGGAGGCTTCTTCATATACACGTTCATGCTAGCCTGTTTTAGATAGTAAGGAAGTGCTTTTGAAATTGGGTGGAAGAGTACGAATTACCACATCGATATGTGAGTTTGAGTCAGGCGGCGACTTCCTCTTCTTATTATTCACAATCATGCTGTCCTACACATAAACAAGGTTTAGTGGACATCCAGATACTTGCCAAAGAAAGGGGCACCAAAAGTAATCCTAATGAGTGTCGATGCCTACACATACCTGTATCTGTAGATGCGACGCTGGAGACTGCCCCCTATGACCCTCAACAGAAATACCGTCCTGACGGGAAAATAGATGAGTATACGGGTGAGGATTAAAAGCAGAATAAACTTACCAATACATCGAGTTGGGAGTTGACGATGTTCGTCATGCTCGCGCCCTATTCAGAGTACAATTTGGTAAGTAATGAAGGAAGTATATTCGACGCCGGAGGCCACAACAAAGTATGGCACCAAGTCCATGCTTTGTTGTGTAGAACTCACCTGAATGCCCGATTGTCCCTTGATATTCTTCTTCTCCAGTGCATAAAGAAAGAAAAATAAGTAGCTTGAACGAAACAGGAGATTATGAAGCCGCTTACCAGTGTTATATGAGCCTGCAACTCGGAGAGAGTGTCGCGGGATAGCTTCCTTTTCTTCAATTTGCTGCTAGCTCCATCCTGTTACGATACAGAAATGATGTTAGATAGCCATCGTTGTGCATGAGACTCCACCGACGTATAGTTATTGTGAATCAAACGATTTCTTTGAAGTATAAGCGGCACTTACATTGGCTTGGGTCGGTATTGTCAGTCTACTCACGTCCTAATTAAACGCACAATCAAAATATTAAGATTTCCTCTGCCAGTCTAATTAATGCTCCATCCAACTCACAATATCAGTGTCGGAGTCAACGAGATGTGCCGTCTGTCGTTCGCTAGCTGAGCTATTCTTTACACCTTGGAAACTCGTGAGGGTTACTGTCACTCCTTCATCCTCCCAAGGACTAAAGTTCGCATCGTCTTGCGCCGAGACGGGGAGCCTAGTTTTTCCTTGTGTCAGCCAGGCTCACAACTTGTAATAAAGATAAGAATGTGAGCATTATAAGTGAAGAAGCTGCAACTTGCCAACCCGGGTGGCATCTCGGGGTCACAGTTAAGTGCCAACCTGAGTGTGGCACCGCCGCGCGCCGGTCAAGCCGGTCACTGGCACGGTGTCGCCAGGCGCACTCAGGCTCAAGTTAGTAGTAGTAATACTAATCTGTAGTACGATGTCGGATAAGCTTCAAGTAGCTGAGTCTAAATCAAGCTTCACACTTACTATCAACTTGAATTTGTTTGAAATTGATCTTTCGTACTATGATGCCAACGGTTGAGTAGTAGTACGACTTAAAACTCACAAGTCGATCTCCTCTGTCCCTGCGACCTCAGGGTTTCTGCCCTCTCCGCCGAAGAATGTGGATCCATCTGTGTTGCGAAGTGCCCTAACAGGTCGCTTTGTCCTATCGTTCTGCTTCGACGTATTGGGCGACTCTATCATGTCTGTATCCTCACCAGAAAGACTGCTGTTTTGTCCTGCAAGCGTACTATGATATCCGGTGCCACTTATGGCACTATTTGAACCCTTTGCACCCTGCACGCGAGTACGGAAAGGAAGTGCACCTCTGGTATCCTTTTTCCTAACTTTCTTTGCGCGCGCTCTGTTGGGCGCATCGGAGTTAGCTGCATCATAATGTGAGTTAAAGTGGTCACCCTTGGAGTCTAAAGTCAAAAGGCAAACAACTTACGAATCTTTGAATGTTCGCCGTCTTCAGCTGCACAAGAGCTGTCTTTTTCATCGTTCGTTGAACCTGTTATGCCCATATCTCATAACTCGACTGTCACTGACTTGAAGATAAGGACTCACTAGTTTCAGGGACGCCTTTCAACTTGTTTCGCCCTCGTTTGCCAGTGCCAGCCAGCTTAGGTGCAGTTGAGCCCATATGGGTGCGAATGTCAAGAGCCTTTGACAAATTGTTCTCAAGCTCCATCGTCTCCAGTATGGCTGTTTCCTGTTGCTCTGCTGCAGTTCTTTTCTTGCGTACCTTCTCAGATGCCTCTTGTTCTTTCGCTGCCCGTTTCTGTTCCGCGATGAGTTTTCTCTTCTCTCTCGCATACGCGGCTTGCTGTGCCGCAGCTTCGCGCAGAGCTGCCCGTTCTTCCTTCTGTTTTTCCTTCTCCTCCTTCTCCCTCAATGCCTCATCACGCTTTGATGCCTGTTCTTCTCTCCTTCTCTCCTTCCCTTCCTTCTCCCTCAATATCTCCTCTTTCGTTCGACGTGTTCGCAGCTTATTGACTACCGCTCCCGGATGCTGATCGCTATTCTTAGCCCGCGTCTGTCTTTGAGTTAACATTCCTGTGCAGTAGTAATAGGGGCACACTGGCAGGTGCTATGAATATCGATGGTGAGTCGACTCAGAGTCAAAGGTGCAAGTTAAAGTTCAAGTTGAAGATGAGGGCGCCTATTCAAGGAAAATTTACGCCCACTGCCAGCCTGCCACTGCCAGTGGCACTCAGGCTGACAGTGACTCGGAGTGCCAGTGAGCGAGCCTGAGTCACGGCGGTACCTGGCACTGGCGCTGGCACTGGCACTCAGGCTCACTCAGACTGGCACTGGCAGGCTTCAACTTGAAGTTGCACTCCGACTCGGATTCCGGCGACCGAGACGGCAAGCCTGACACTGGAACTGGCAGTCAGTGAGTCAAGGCACTCAGCCGCAGCCTTCTACCGTACTACTAGCAAATCTGCCAGGTAGACTACTACTAGCTCCTACTACGCGAGTCCACCTTGGCGAACTCGATTCGCTGCCAGTGCTACTTCAAGTTCAAGTTGACAGCTTCAGCCTGAGGCTGGGGATTCATGTTCTAACTTAGTAAGTCAAAAGTCGAAGTAAGTCAAAAGTCGACTTCAAGTTGCTAATAGGTACTACTATAGGTTGCATCCAAGTCGATGCCGGTAACACGGCGAAAGCCCAAACCCGTTCATTTTACTGATTTCTTCCCCCCATCCATTCGATGTACCTTCTCCGACTGCGACAGGAAGGTTTAAGAATCAATCTGCAAGAACAAGACATGAATACTCAGCTCATCCATCATCATTTGCATCAGGACCTGCTGCTTATGGTTATGATTCATCACCCATTCGACCCGCACAAGTTCCAGAACCTAAAAGTATCTCGAACTCCCCCGAACTCCGGGTCGAGGGTCAACTTGAAGATAAAATGGGCTGCGGCTCTTCAAGTTACGATTACGACATCTCTATACTTACGCAGGATATCTCGATGCTTAGCATAGGCCGAGACGAGCTGCTTCAAGATTTAGACGGAGCTGATTCTCTGTCCCATCATTCTGTCACCGGAAGTGATGGCCGTAGCGCATCCTCTGAAGATTTGGACTCCGACATTGGAGATTATAAGGAGAGCGAGGATAACTTGAAGGTGTATCACAGATACTTGAATGGTGCGTGTCATGTTTATTGTCCCCGGTTTACTGCAGTACTCTGACACCTGACACCGTGCAGCCACGCCATGCGATGCGGCAGGAATTTCCTTAGAAAATGAAGAACCACCCGTTCCGCGAAACGAACCTGTGTCTAATGTCTGGTTTCCCTATTCGTGCAGAGCAGATTTCGAGCTCGCAGATTTTCTGTATCGGGAAGAGCAAATGTCTGCTGGGAACATAACAAAAATTCTCGGAATCATGAAGGCTTATCAGCTGATTCAGGTGGCGGAGAATGTAAAATCTGGCGGATGTTCCGAATTGGATACGACAGAGCCTGACAATGACTCGGATCTAGGTATAACTAGTTCGCTACTTGATGGAGACGCACAAAATTTGTACACCGTCATTGACGCTACGGAAGTCGGTGATGTGTCTTGGAAGTCCTTTAGTAACTTCTACACGGACGACAATGGCCAAAAGGCGACAAACGAGAACACCGAGTCATGGAAGAGGAAAGAATATGATGTATGGTATCGGGATCCTCTGGAAGTGATCCGGAATTTGGTGGACAATCCGGCGTTGGAAGGCAATTCGACTATGTCCCGTTTCGCGAGTATCAGCCGAAGGAGGACTCTGATGACAAAGAACGAGTATTCAGAAATTACATGTCCGGAAATTTTGCTTGGGAACAGGCTGTAGGTCATGAATCATAAACTCGCAGGAAACATGCTGATTATCCTTGACCTAGAACAAGATCTACGCCGAAGATAAAGCAGTCCATGGATCTATGTTTGTTCCGGTGATCTTAGGGAGCGATAAGACAACAGTCTCTGTCGGAACTGGAAATAACGAATACTATCCGTTGTATCTCTCCATCGGGAATGTATCTAACAAGGCCCGGCGGTCACAGAAATTGAATACAGTCCAGCTTGTAGCATTTCTAGCAATACCAAAGAGTGTGTATCATACCGTAATATTTGATTAGCTCTGACACATTTTGCAGCTGAGCGGCAATACGAAAAGTCAGATGAATTCCGCCGCTTTCGACATCAAATTTTTCATTCGTCTATATCAAAAATCTTGAGTTCACTGAAGACCGCCATGTCCATAAACACTGAGTTAACCATTCTCCGGTGTCCTGATGGTCACTTGCGTAGGTCGGTTCTCGGACTCGGCTCGTATATAGCCGATTATCCGGAACAGGTGAGTCTATGCGCAATATGCACTGGATGGTGCTGCAAGTAAGTACCGTCCTTTCCCAAAATCATATCCGAGTCTGAGGCAATGACTTACTGTGGCGGCATAGATGCACAGCACCTCACAAGGACCTAGATAATTTGGAATTTGTTTCAAATCCTCGAACAAAAGAGCTGCACGAACAATTGATAGATCAAGTAGATGGCAACAACATTAATAGAGCAACAATCCGGAAAGAGTACGGGTTCCACCAGGATATTGTGGTACGTACTTCAACTTCTTCACTGGATGCGTATTCTGCAACTTGTATGTTGTTCTGTAGCCTTTCACCAATGACTTTCCGCGTGCAGATATATGCGATCTCATATCTCCGGACCTGCTGCACCAAATCATCAAAGGCGTGTTCAAGGACCATCTTGTTGAGTGGATTTGCCAGTGCATGACCACGACAGAGCTGGATATTGTGGATAAAAGGCACTATTACCTTACAAGTCGTTTAATGTGAATACCATTGCTAACTTTCACGTAGAATCAGAGTTGCTGCTCCTTTTCCTGGTCTTCGCAGATTTCCTGAAGGTCGAGGCTTCAAGCAATGGACAGGTAATGATTCAAAGGCGCTTATGAAAGTATGTGGTCTTTGCATCTCGCTCGAGGCGGTGGTTTGCTGATATCTGATGCAATCCACTTAGGTGTATCTTCCGGCTATTGTGGGCATTGTGCACGATGATATAATTCATGCATTGAGTGCATTTCTGGACTTCTGTTACCTTGTGCGTCGGTACACGATTACAGCCTCAAATCTTGATCAAATTAAAGCCTCTCTGGATCACTATCATCAATATCGGCAAATATTCATAGCAAAGGGCATCCGGGATAATTTTTCACTGCCACGACAACATGCCATGGTCCATTATCCAACAATGATCCCTCTCTTTGCTGCTCCTAGCGGATTGTGTTCGTCTATAACAGAAAATAAACACATTCACGCGGTCAAGGAGACATGGCGGCGCTCGAACAGAAATGATCCTTTGGGACAGATGATCACAGCAAACCAACGACTCAGCAAACTTATTGCGTCGAGGGCAGACTTCAAAAGGCGTGGACTGCTGGACGATACGCTGGCTGAGGCTATGTGGAATGCCTTGCGAGACGTTTTGCGGAAAAATATGTCAGAGTCAAAGACGGATGACGCCGAGAAGGCCCCAACCCAGAGGGAGCAGATGCAACATCATGGCGTACAAACAACAGGGGCAGCCGATGATACAGAGGACTTCTTCGATGACATTGTGGGCAACCAAGAGCAAATCGAAATTGCTGACCTGGAGGATTCCGGAAGTTCAGTGGATGAGCCCCAGTGTGGTGCGGTTCATAGCGTAGAATGCCAGCTTCGCTTGGGCGGCAGAAATGACCCTTTGAGCTTGATGTTAATGGCTTCGAAACAACGTTAGTATTACTTAGTAACCCGTGCTTTTGGTGCTGCACATCTGACTTCTCTGTTGTTATACTTGCAGAGTCCCAGTAAGGTGTACCCGAAACAGCTCAACGCGCTTGCGGCGATAAAAGGCCATCCAGAGCTTCGACAGCTCCGACAGCTCATTAAAGAATACTTATTCAACAAGTACGAGAAGCGCAATTCCAACTTAAGGGGCTCCTCTGGCAGAGCCGAACCAACAGCTGAATTGGACATGAACAATGACTTCTCAATTTTCCATTCAGCCACCGCTTTCTTTGCCTACCGTGGCGAATCGATCCCAATAGAACAAGCAATGAGGGAGGTGATCAGGTCCAATCCCTCTTGGCGCGGAAAAGCAAGACATGACGCAGTCCTTGTTCGAGTTAGCCCCCGCAAAAAGGGGTTTTCAGGAATGAGAGTTGCCCGGGTTATGCTTCTTTTTTCCTTCACCGCTAAAGGGGAGCATCAGGACTGCGCTCTCGTCCAATTGTTCAAGCGTGTTGGAGACTCGCCTGACCCAAAAACAAGTATGTGGATTGTCGAGCCGGAATATGAGTTAGAGACCTCTACCGCCTGTGTTGAATGCTGTTCTGGTGTGAATGCCAGTGGCAGACGTCACTATCACCGTGACTGCAAGGCTCCGAAGCTATTGGTGATAGGTATAGGGGACATCTTTCGTTTGGCTCACCTCCTTGGGGTTCCAAAGGGTGATGAATGTCCGCCGAAGTCATTGACACCTGAGAAGTCCCTGGACTTTTATGATAGATTCTATGTTAACCGATTTGCTGACATGCACATGCACGAATCTTTGTACGAAAATAGACAGTGATAAACATAAACTTTTCATTCAGCACATACGGAGTATATTGAAACTTATGAATTGAGGATACTACGGTACTGAAAGAAAATGATGTGAAAACAGACCTTCTTCAGTGTTGTAGATGATGGTAGCCAAATATTGCAGTCAGTGCGATGGTCGGAAATCATTCCCCGGGCGGCCGCCGGCGTCGAGTAGTACAGTAGTAGTAGTACTAGTAGTACTAGTACTAGTACAGTACTATTGGTACAAATTTTTTTACATAACACCAATCCAACTTGAAAGCCTGAGTGCTTTCAAGTTGAACACTGGCATTTGACTCGAACCAATGACTCGGACCTACTACTACTAGTACTAGTAGTAGTACTACCTCAGGCCGGAAGTTCTCAACTTGAATCCGGAAAGAGCCTGAGGCATGCTTCAAGTTTCCACTCACTGGTAGCTACTAGTACGTTGGCTCAAAGTTACAACTTGAAACAGTACGACAAATTCAGTGTTGAGATATAATAAAATGACAGTACTAGTTATGACCTAGTAAAAAACAAACTCTCGAGAAGCTCACATTGCCATCAGCGGACTCAAGCTCGAACTGACTCGCCGAGTCGGATCATGCCAGTGACCTACCTCAGGCCAGAAGTTCCCCATTGGCATCCGGAAAGAGGCATGCTTTCCTCTCCAAGTTAGCTATGTTTTGAACTTGAAGTTACAAATAGTACGATTAGCATAGTAGTAATACTGTATACTACATAGTACACATGAAGCGCTTCAGAGGAAAGCGTAGATATGATGGAGGATGATTGAGTAGCCTCAGGCTGATAGTGGTGTATCACTGCAGTTCCCGACTTGCATAGTATGAAATATCAAAAAAAAAACTTGAATATGAGTACTTTAAACTTCAAAATGTACCACTACTAGGCTGAGTAGTAGTACTGTAGTACTACGACTTCAAGTTCATGTTGAGCACCTGTCATAAAGATAAGTATATGAATATTATTAAATATTATTTTGTCATATTCAAGAAGATTTATTGGCGGTAGTGGTTTCTAACTTGAATACTAGTACTTATAGTACAGAGCTGACTTGTAAAGAGTAGAGTCTGAAGAGAGAAGAGTAAGTGGATCACCATAGAGTAAACCATTAAATAGTAAGAGTACAAATCCTTAAACATAATATTTGTCCATGAACGAAAAAAAACTTGTCCTTGGGCCTCAGCCAAAATGGTGTGCCGGTGACCAATGGATCGATTTGTAACCGTCAGCTAGTACACTGCCGTACTTATATCAGTACTGGTGTGGGATAGGGTCCAATTTGTCGAGAAGAGCAAATAGGATTCCATAATCCGTTAAATAGAATGGACCATACTCATGAAGTAGATCGTTGACTGTTTTCAAGACGAGAGAGTCAATATTCTCTTCTGTCGGAACAAGGGCTTCAAGATGCTCCATGTGCTCGATATCCTTGAGGAACAAGTGGGTGGACCTGTCCAGATTTTCCTCGTCTGTATCTTTGTAATCGGCATTGTCAAATCGTCCAATGCCCTGACTCGCTTCGATAATCCCTATTTGAGAGGCATCCATCTTCATCGTAAACCGACGCATTGCACCATCATTTTTGAGGAGCATATCCAAGAGCAAGTCGTCAGAGAGGATAATTAAGCATTTCCTGATCCAATTGAACCTGCTCAGGATGGCCGAACGGTCTCCATATTTGCGCAGGAGTTGTCGATTTATCTTCAACGAGGATGCTACGCCGTCAGCCGAGTCGGCGCCAAGAATATCCATTGACTTCTGAATGAGTTGTTGAATGTCGGACAGAGCACCCTCTCCACCGGCACGTTCAAGTTCACGTTTCCATTGACGCCGTGCATCACGTGCTGTTCCGGCTTGAAAGACAGCCTTCGTCTGAGTGGCAGAACAATTGACTTCTGTTTCCGAGAGTCGAATGTTGGTCGACTCTGACTGTTGTCCCGAACTGCATTCGTCTAAGGCGGCTACCCAATCCTTGCATTCGTTATAGGACCAAATAAGAAGGGGCAGGAAGAACTTAAGCGCAAGCCTGGGATTTCGGGGTTTGCGTTCAGATCTTTCAAGATTCATAGCCATGACTGTCGTAAAGTGCTTCAATTGAGTAGCGAGTTCATGACGAATATTTCTCCCGAGCTCTGTGTCTTTGATGTCAATCCTTATCGCAGAGAAGACAGATTTCGTCTGTATCCAACGATTGCCGAGCTCCTTACTATCCTCAAGTCGAATTTGCCAGCGCAGGATCGTATGGTGTGAATGATAATGGGTTACTAAGCAAGTCAAAAAGTAGTCCCAGATGACGCCCCCAGTAAAAATATTGGAGAGTTTTCTTGACGGAAATGCGCCGGGAAGAACAGATATGAAGGCTGTGGCGACAGCAAGTCTGAATTCATCCACACGTTTGTTGATAAGCAGATGAAGCGGCTCAGACTGTATATCACCGAGAAGAATAGGACGAGAAGTTAGAAATGATTAAGTCAGAGTTTATTTCAAGTCCAAGATGCAGCCTGGGCTTACCATGTGATGCTTGAAGATTGCTAGCTCTTCAGTGAGTTTGAAGAGCATGTCCGTGTACTGAAATGTATTGGACTCAAGCTGATCTATCGCCCTCTCCATCTTTCTCCGCAGAGCTTGAATCTCCCTATCCCTCTTAAGGATCCTCATATTTGCTGAATCAAAGCACATCCCTAGGCGCTCAGCCAGGTGAAGCGTTTCCTGAAAGTCCTCCGACGAGAATCCGACGCGGTCTGCACGCTTTATCTTGGACGACAAACTTTTGACGATTGATTGGACCACGGTGCTATCGATAAATAGTTTTGACTGAAAGCCTCGGGGTAAGTCCTCTGTCAATTCACCAAAGATAAGCCAAGCTGCGTAGTAAGTAAGCAATATGATCCCTACCGAAATCGATAAGTTCGAGAAATGCATCCTGTTCCCAGTCGGTGCCAGACTCGGAGTCGGACCCATCGACAATCGAGCGCTTTGAGCTACTACTGTCGCGAGTACCAGGTATGGTGAATTCTGAAACGCTCTGCTCATCATCTGTATCCGGGCTAGAGACTGACTCGTCATCTGTATCCGAGCGAGAGCCTGAAGTTTCGTCCCCGCGTTCGGAACTTGACATGCTGGGAGTTTGACAGTAACCTAACTTCGAGCCTCAATGGTAAGAAATACCAGTAATGGCGTGCCACTACCAGCGGCGGAGAGTAGTAATTGAAAGAAAAGCAAGGCTTGTTGACGAAGGATGGTTCAAGTTTAAGCGCCGTGTGAACGGCGTGGATCTATAGGGGCATCATTGGTCATCATCCTCAGGCTGAGCCTGCCAGTGAGTACCAGTGCCAGTCACATTGGTGTGAGTGAATGATGACAGGCGGTAGTTACTAACTTACTAGTACTAACTTTAGTGAACTCTCACTCAGCGGAAACTCAGCAGACTGCCGATTTGTGGGACCCTCGATAAAGGCCTCTGGCGACTTGGTCCTTCAGTTATATCGGGACAATTTGAGCCACGTTCAAGTTTGTGCCACTGCCACTGCCACTGGCAGGACCCGGCCCGGGATCAGGTCAGCCTGCCAGCCCAGTGAGTGAGGCTGCCGGTGTTGGCCTAGTACTACTAGTAGTAGTAGTACTATAGTAGTAGTAGTAGTAGTACTAGGCCCTTCCGGCGCTCTCTTGCTATCCGAACTCAGGTGTGTCAGGCCTTGAATCCCCTCTACTTCTGGATGTCGGTTCAGCTCTCAAGAACCCGGATTCTGCCCCATCTGTCGCAACTACTTACGAAGCCCATATCATTGTGCTTGTCACCGGCCCTCCTCAACTGAAGCTCAGCCAGGCCTTGAAGATCGTCTGCCAGTGCCAGTGGCCGGAACTTGTTCAGAGCCGAATCGGATGTTCCGCACATGTATGTATTTTAGTACTACAACTAGAGCTCTAATACTACTAATACTACTACTAGTAGTATTACTAACAGTGGTAGACTCGGAGATTGTCACTCACTGGCACTCACTGGCAGGCTGGCAGGCACTGGCAGTGACAGGGGACTTCCTGTCCGGAGTTCGAAACGGGCCGTTGCCAGCAGCAACTTGAACTTCAAAGTCGTGCTGAGTCACCGGCGCCGTGCACTACTAGTACTAGTAGTACTACTACTAGTAGTAGTATAGTAGTAGTAGTAGTAGCTGCCACTGGCAGCCAGATTCAAGTTGAACTTGAACCGCTGACTCGTCACCGCCGCGTGCGTCACGGTGACTCCGACTCGCAGTCACCAGTGCCAGTGGCAACTCCGAGTCCTTGAACTTCAGCCTGCTACTACTAGTAGTGAGCGTCCGGACTAGGCTTTAGCAGTAACCCAATACCCATCCAGAGTCAAATTGAACCTGAAACTTGAACTAAACTGCGCTGGCTGTCTCTGTGCCCCAGCCCGCCGCAACTTTTATCAATACATAGCAGAAAAAACATCAACTTGAACATGGCATCAGATACTTTCAACGTATTTATGTCCGGCACAGGAAACGCTGATAGTAGGGCTCACCATATTGTTAATGGTCCGTATATCGTCATGGTATACTGACAGTTGTCTGAAATATTCACTACTAATTTCCATTCCTTTACTAAAAACAGCGGCTAGTATAGGATTGGGTTCACACCCCGTTGCGAAGGAGGATATTTACTTGGCAAACGTCCTTGACCGTATAAAATTCATCTTGCAAGCATGGGTGGAGAAACCCGGAACAAAAAAGACAGACCTAGCAGCACGCGCAGCTGTAATAATCGCAAACGGACTTCCGGACAAACCGTGAGTGACGGTCTCAGCCTGATTACTATGCGCCTGATTCTGACTCTTAAATTTGGCCCACTGGCAGTGGCGAAGTCTTGGAATCACATACCGCTCAGGCTGCTAGTGACTGTGAGGCTAGTACCAGTAAGGTGCCAGTGCTGGAAGCTGACGCCGAATCCGAGTCGTGAGTAACGGTATCAGCCTGAGTGCGCGTCCGAGTCTGACCATTCTTGAATTTGGAATGCACGCATCAAGTGGCGAAGTCACGGAATTACATGCCAGTGAGGCCGGAAACTTGAACTTGAAGGTGTCGGAACATGAAGCTGACGTATCTGAGTCGTGAGTTACGGCGCCAGCCTGAGTACGCATCCGATTCTGATCATCTGACAGTGGCAGCAACATCCACAAACACATCGGCCGTTCCCCCTACGACGATATCATGAAGGCCTTAGCCTCTATGAAAGAGCTAGAGCAACTTCGGATCGACACTGAGGAGAAAGAAAGAAGGCTTCGAGATGAAAAGGAAGATTTCGAACGGAGGCATAGGGAACTCCTGATAAATAAGCGGGACAGTGATCAGGAGCAATTAAAGCTTTTGCAGAATGAGTTGATGAAAACCAAAAAACTTATCTCAAATGTCGAATCAAACCTCTCAGAAGCCAACTTCAGCCGGGCGACTGACTCACTCCAGCTTCACAAGGAGAAGGATATACATGAGGAGCAATTGAAAAAGCATGAGGACACTATTGAAGCTCTAAAGAAACAGCTCGCTCAAGATTACACCCTAATCGCGAGAGCTTCAGCTCAGGAGAGTCTCTTCGCCGTGACTTCGCGCAGGCTCACTAACCTGGAAAATTATCGAAAGCAGTCACTAGAAAAGGAACAGCGGATTGTAGGACATATACGGGCTATTGACGACGCATTCGTTGATGTGACTGAGGAATTGGACTCGAAGGCGGACAAAGTGACACTCGAGGAGATGGCTGGGACTTACAAGTGTTTGCAGGAGACAGTGAAGGGTCTTGTATACACAGTACACGACTTACAGATTAGTGCGGCAGCCGCCAAAGGGGTAAGCCAATTTTGAGCTGCTATCGTAAAACAAATGAAGCTCACAGGATCTCACCCAGAACGAAGCCGCCAAAGCCAGCAGTAAAATACGCACCCTCTGCGAGGACAATAGGGTAGTCGTCATGAAAAGCTTCATAATTGCGTTCCCATTAGAGAAAGGATTCTTCTCTCCAAAACAGGTCATCCCTTATGACGTTACTGGCGAAAGTGGTTTTATGATTCGAAATTTTTTGAACAAGGTTGAACAACTCTACATGAAGTTCGCGACCCTATCACCTGGGCCGGGCAAGAAGCTAAAGGAAGGACGACGTACAGGCGAAGTCGGCATGAGTGGCATAGCTCAGGGCCCAGCGACAATCCTGTCTAATGACATTGCTATCATTCCAAGGCATCTATTCGACGACCTGATTGTCGACATCACCAAGTCCTTGGCAGAGTTAGAGCTGACAGAGGCGTATGCGAAGGGAAATGATGAAGGAAAGGGGAAGGGAAAGGGAAAGGGAAAGGGAAAGGGAAAGGGAAAGGGAAAGGGAAAGGGAAAGGGAAAGGGAAAGGGAAAGGGAAAGGGAAAGGGAAAGGGAAAGGGAAAGGGAAAGGGAAAGGGAAAGGGAAAGGGAAAGGGAAGGGAAAGGGAAAGGGAAAGGGAAAGGGAAAGGGAAAGGGAAAGGGAAAGGGAAAGGGAAAGGGAAAGGGAAAGGGAAAGGGAAAGGGAAAGGGAAAGGGAAAGGGAAAGGGAAAGGGAAAGGGAAAGGGAAATGGAAAGGATGAGTTCGAGGCTGTGGATGTGTCGGAGGATGCATCGAAGGAAAAGACGGCGACGCCATACTCCTGGCAGCCACCACTTAACGCATCAATCGTCGACCAGTTCAAATTTTTCCTGGTCCGATTTTTTATAGTCTTCGAATTTCACCGAAGACTATTCTTCCTCCTCGATCGCCGGCTAAGCCAGCTGGAAAGGAACCCGATGGATCCTCAGACTATTGATTTGCTGGATGCCGACGCGGCCTGGAACACAAACGCGAAAGTAATACTGGATAAGGATTTTACCGGCTATCTCTTTGACGACCAAATGTATGAACATCGGTTCAAAGGCTTGATGGTAAAGTTCCACTTCGAGGACCACTTTGCCAGGATGGCTGAGCTGGACGGGCAAGAGTACGTGGGCCCGGAGGATATACCGTGCGTGGCTGTAGGCGGGACTCTCGAAGTGCCGCAGGTCAATGTCGCGTTGAAGGAGATGCAAGAATACTTCGACCGTTTATGCCTGAAAATGGAGGCCACCGTGCCAATGGCATCCGCCGACCTGAAAGCGGGTCAGACGAACGAACCCATCCCCAAAGCCCGTGAAGACACGAGCGTGTCTCCCGATGATTTGAGACTACGGCGGCTATTGAATCGACGTAATGAGCATAGGGAGAAGGCTTTAACCCTCGACACTGCGATGAGAATTATCTTGGTAGACGAACTCGTCCCTGACATTTTCAACGACACACGATTCCGAATGTTTTTAAACAAGGTTGCCCATGACCGCTCTGAAATCAGTGACCCCGCTGGCCTTCGCACATTTGTTGAGAATGCTGAGGACATTTTGAAAGTGCAAAAGGATGTTTTCCCCGAACCTGTAAAAACCCGACTGCTCACATTATGCGAGATAGCGGATCAAAACAAGCCTTACGGCCGGAATTTCAATGAGTCGCATATCAGTGGGCGTTTTTGGGGCCAGAAGTTGCGGTCCATCTTACTAGGCGCCAACTCGCAGGCTGAGGATGAACTACCCATTGATTCTTTGGTACTTCGGATTTTAGGCGCAGGCGTGCAGCAGCTCACAGATGTGTCAACTCAGACGATCACACAGTGAAGCCACTGGCAATGGCGGATTTGGAGGTATCCGTGTACGAGTACCGTGACAGGACAACTTGAAGGGTTTGGATGCAACGAGCTGCTTGATCTTTATCTTCCTGGTCAACTACTACTAGTATGATGTTTGTCATTTTCTTAAATGGCGTGTTGCGTTCAAAGTTTGCTTCAACTTCAAGTTGAAGTTACTAGTAGTAGTAGTAGCCTCATGATTTGTACTCCACATTATCATTGAATTTGAATTCAAGTTACTTCTCAGCCACCTCAGGTTAAGGCTCCTTCAGTGGCAGCCTCAGCCTCAGGTGCCAGTGAGTGCATGGTGCCACCTGAGTGCCAGTGCCACTGGCAGTCACGGTGGCACCACTGGCACTGGCAGTGACTCCGAGCCTGTCCGACTCGGAGTCGGACTCGGAGTCACGGTGGCGCCGCACCGGCGTGTGAATGATGAGTTGAAGTTGTATAAAAGACTGGCACTCACTGGCCTCGGAACTTGAACCCTCAGGCTCTGCTGGCAGTGACGTACTACCAGTACTACTATTTATTTAGTAGTAGTCTCTTGTTTTCACTTCTACTACTTACTAGTAACCAGCAACTACTACCAGTACTACCACTATGACATCCACCGCCCCCCAACCTCCAGGCTTGCCAGGGCCACATCCAAGGAATACTACTAGTAGAGCAAACAATGACCGACGCGGATGTGAGTTCTGCGTTCTCCATCTCTGTCACAGGCAATACTGATTGCTGACTACCCCAATAGTACAAGACGAAGATGTACTGGGAGTTACAACGCCACCTTTCAGTGCGCAATGTGCGTCCTATGCCTTCCTTCACTGACACTGGCAATACTGATTACTGCATCACCCATCTCTAGTTTTGCAGGCCCTAGGGGTTAACGTTGAAGAAGCTGCAGGAGGACATTCTTCATCAATGCCGACTGAAAGTGAGTCCTTCCTTCCCTTCACTGACACTGGCGAAACTGATTGGTACTTAACCCGTTACCAGTTTCACAGGCCCCAGAAACTGCGATTACTGATGACGAACCTGTGCAAGGACAAGGTTCGGGGGAACGATTTATCATTGCCGGTGGCCCTGCCCGTGGGTCATTCACCGTCACGAGTTCCTTAGACTCGGAGGGGGGAAGCCTCCTACTATCAATTCCTCTCGCATCCCTTCAACCAGACTTGAAGTCACAGCAAACCAAGTCCGTCCTGTCTTCAGCGGTTGTGAATACGATTCTCGCGCAAAATCCTAACGCTTATCTCCCACGACGAACACATGTGTCAGAAGAGGAGCAGAAAGGTTACTACCTTGGCTTCCCTGGCAAACCGCGCCTGCTCGGGCGAACCGGTCCCAATTGGACGGCGACCAAAAAACGTAAATATGTGGGCATTGTTGGAAATCACCGGATTGCCAATGTAGGCCGCAACTGCTCAAGAAGATCATGAAGTATCTCGATTCCGAGAATTTGCGGTGGAACAGTCTGGAAGCCAACCGTGTTGCCTACGGAGATAGTCGGGTGTGCCCTGTTTTTGTTTTGATCGGAGTCAACGACCCGTCACTTCGCACTGAAGATGCGTGCCGCATCGCGGAACGCGTTAAAGAGTTCCTCTTTGAAATGCGCATCTTCGACGTTGAGGTCGAGCTCAGGGAGCGAAAAATCATTAGCGCCTCAGGCCAGGGCAAAGCTTCTGTCAGTGTTCCACCTGTTGTGCGCACTGGCACCGGCGACTCAAATACTCTGGCTAGCGGTCATGCTGAGACTGGCGTTGGCAATACCGCTCCCGTTCACACTGGCTTCAGTTTTCATCCGGAACTCACCAACCTTCCCAGACGTTCCGATCGTCGCACTGCTCCGACGAACAATGGAGGTGCGGGGGATGTCACTGAGCATAATGACGGTAACAGCACCAGGCCCCTTGTCGCTAGCGCTCACGGGGCAGAACCCTACGCCTACCCAACAGAGATACTGTTCACCGCACCTGCGGGAGCCGATAATTATTTCCGCCTGTGGGATCGCATGATGGATTTCCCAAGCAGGCCAGTGGCAGCTGCCAACAAGCCAATCAGTCGTATGACACCGTCTTTCTCCATGGTCACAGGAACTTGCCTTGGCAATCTGGAGGGTGGCTTCTCAACGGGGTCGCTCTTTATCCTACAAAAGCTCGATAACACGATGTTCAAGGTGTTCATCCTCGGTACTCGCCATGGCAACGTTCCTTCGAAATTCGGAGACTACGATCCATACGCAGATACAACAATTAAGCCGCGCGACCCAAACGACAATTGCCCAATTTATCTCTTCTCTCGCGAGGCTCTAGCCGCCCATGTGCCAATGATTGGCGCGCTTCACGATGAGTTAGAAGCGGCAGCGTTTACTCACTGGCAGTCACTGGCACCTGATCTTCCGCCGTCTGCTGAACAACAAGCTTTCGCGGATATCGTAAACAAGTGTCAATTCATTGAGCAATCTTGGCTTGATAAGACGTCATCGCCACATTTGTGGATTAATAATCGTATTGGGAAAGTGGCCAATGCTCCCCCTCGAAGAATGGGTAACTTGACTATCTCCGAGACACCCTACCTTACGGATTGGTGCTTGATCGAGGTGGACGACCAATGCCTCCCCAACGAATTTGAATTTTCCTCTACTGATGGTGAAGGTCTCAGTTGGAACAATTTCTATAACGTCATCGACATTAATAGGCTTCCTCCATCGTCGGCAGCTCAGTCTGTACCACGAGAAGCACTCTTGTCTAGGCTTGGCTGGAAAGGGAGGGACTTCTTTAGTCCAATCCGAATTGCGGGATATGTTCCGGAAGAAAATATATTCCCCCGGGTCCAGGAGCACCAATTGGACGCAGATTATGATTATGGATGGACTTTCATCGACAATCTCGTCGCTGTGGGGTTTAAGCGAACTGTGTACAAATGGGGCTGGAAAACTGGCCATACGTTAGGCGAGGTCAACAACGTTGCTGCCGTTCTCAGATCTATGCAGGTTTCCCCTGGGCACGTTGAGCAGACTACGCATATTGCTTTACAGATCCCACCGGGTTCGGTTGGTTTAGGGAATATCGGGCATAGGAACAATGCTATGTTCGCAGAACCGGGGGATTCGGGTGCCATAATCATTGATCAGCACAGACGTGCAGTTGGTACCATTTCAGCTTGCGGACTCATCGAAGCGAGGGATAGGGATAATCAGAGTGTACTCGACGGTTATACTTATGGTGTCGCTCTATGGCAAACGGTGAAAGATCTTGAGACCTCTTTTTCTCTAGCTGAAAGTGAATTCAAGCTAGGCATGAATGCACTTCCGGACAATGAAGTATAACGATGCTCCTCTCAACTCCTATAGTAGTAATTAGTGGAGCTCTTTTCTTATTCTCATGCGATGGTGTTGCGTATTCGTACGTTTGTTTCCTGCTCTGTGTTTGATGGCCTTTGGCGTGCGCTTTATGTGGTAGTACATGTATGACTTGAGGAAATGGGAATGATATTGCAAGTGTGGTTTCCATCCGTGAACTTGAAGTATACTGCTAGCTAGTAGCCAGTGATAACTTGAACTTGTACTTGTTCTAGTGACATGATTCGCGACTTGGACTCGGACAGTTGGAGGATCGTCTTCCCTCGGCGGATGGGCCCTGATTTGAAGTTTATGGGGAATTATTGCTTATTACTTCAAGATGAAGCCACTTGAACTTCAGGCTGTATAATCATGGTCTTGAATCATTGTATGCGTAACAACGTTGGAAGTTAAACTTGAAGGGGACACGGAAAGTTCAAGTTGCGGAGTCATACGACTCAGCCTCCAAGTCGGATCATGATGCATTGCCATCGTTCAAGTTGAAGCTCAGGCTGCCACTGCCAGTGGCAGTGGACTCTGACCCTCCTCAGGCTCCGGTACCGAACTACCACCATGTTCGAGTAATACTGCTATAGTAGTGGGTTTATCATAAGATACATTTCTGCAAATACTGTGAGATATATATATTGTAGACGATGCACAAAGAGGCAGCATGAAGATGGTTTACGGCATAAAGGAAATAGGGATAGATATGTACGAGGTCTGTACAACTTGAAGGATGGGGAACGGCGAAGAAAGAACTTGAAGGACCTCCTGAAGACTCGGAGAAACATGAAATAGAGTGGATAGAAAAGGTGAGTAAATATGAATGCAATCCAAGGAACCACAACTCATATGTACCATCATGATGATAGGCTTCGTACTACATAAGTACTATTTCAGTGCACGCGACATCATCTCTGCTGGTCCTGGCACTGACAAACGTCAGCCTGAGCAGCTTCGTTTTCGAACTTGTTGAAGCTACAGCCTGCCAGTGACTACTTAATTTGTCACATGTTACCCCTCATGAAGGACAGAAGGGTGTTAAAGCACTTTACCATCACATTTGAGGTCTCAAGAACTGCATAGTGATAGAAGTATGGATATCATATAAGTTTTTGAGATAATATCGAGAAAATGAGGCAGGAAAAAGTGAACAAGAGCATAGATTTTAGCTCAGCCTGCTGCCACTGCACTGGCAGTGGCAGCCTTGGTGCCACTGGCAGTGCCAGTGAGCGCACAGCCAAAATCATAGGAAGGTATCCTGTGACTGCCAGTGTCACTTCAAGTTGAGTCACCGCTTTTTACACCCACCTCAGGCTGTATTGTTGAACTTGTACTTCCTCCACCGTTTTCCTCGAGGAAGCCCAAGAAACCTACGGCGACGTGGGCGAACTACACAACCTCGCTATCGCTCGGAATTACAGGCCCAGACGAGGAACGAAATTACCTGAGCTCGAACGTTGAAAGACTCAGTGTTTAGTAGGCGATTGGAAAGTTGTCGCACCACCCCCCTCCGCGGTTCCCCGGTCACTCAAAAGAAGGCGTGCTTTAAGGCGGACAGCCGCAGACTCGGACCCAAGAGGCGAAGATAGAAAGTGTGGTGGACGAGGAGGAGTGCTAGCCTGAGTGGGCTTGAAACAGTTTGAATGTGTCTCGATCTCTTGAAATTTCGTGAGTTCCTTCTTTCCGTTACCGATTCCGAGTCCTTGGAAATCAGGTATCACGAAGTTTTTAAATGTTTCTTCAGAGAAATGAAGACAGCTTCAAAATGACTGTGACTCGATCTCTTAAAATTTCGTGAGTTCCTTTTTTCCGTCTCCTCGGAAATCAAATATCACAAAGTCTTCACAATGCTTCTTCAGAGAAATGAAGACAGCTTCAAGATGACTGTGACTCGATCTCTTAAAATTTTGTGAGTTCTTTTTTCCGGATCAACTTCGGAAATCAGATATAACAAAGTCTCCCAATGCTTCTTCAGAGTAATGAAATCAAGAAGACGACTTCAAGATGAACTTTACTTGATTTCGTACTAAAGCGGATTTATTCTCTTCCATCAGAATCAGAGCGCTGCGCAGTGTGACTCGGACTCGCAGGCGGTGTGCGGTGAGCGCTCTTTCGAATAATCCAGAAGAATGGTTCAAACAGCTTCAAGTTATAAAAGGAGGACAAAATATCTCTTTGCTAAATATCCTATGCTCGCGCGATCATTAACTGTCATGCTACTCAACATTATAACCTTTATCCTGCGCTTCATAGCAGCATTTATGTCTAATTGCGGAGTCCGAGTCAGAGGAAGGCGCGAGTTGGACGAAGAGGACGCGATTGACAAAGGTGATTCAAGCCGTTTACTATCTCAGTACAGATTGAGAGCTGACCCTTTGTTTCCTACAGTATACGATAGACTCGGAGAATTCTGACGCTACTAGTGGCAGCGTCGGTTGTTATGAGAGGTGTGAGGTTCGTTCAAAAAATGCTAGGGTATGTATAACTTCCTGCCTCAGCACTGTTTATTCACTTACAAGTAGTCTACCATCTTCCAGTCTCTCTCTATGATTCAGGGCTTGACTTTTCAAAATTTCCACAACAACTTAAATCGACACAGGCATGACTCAGGCTAGTACTACTCTAGTACTAGTAGTAGTAGTAGCGGTGCTCCTTCAAGTGCAAATTGTTTTCTCGCTTCCACCAGAACAAACATTTTACTTTACTATGAAAGATTAGAAATATCATATTGCTGGCATGTGTTTATCAGATATAATATGTATTCAAGTTGGTAAGTGCAATGATACACAGCATCAAAGTTGAGTGATGACATCCAATTTGGAGAACTTCCGTTTCGAAACTGATGCACTTATGTTGCACTTACCATTGCACTTGAACTGCCCACTGGCATGCCGGTGCTTAAACCTCACTTAATCCTGGCTTGCCGCCTGATGTACAATTCCCCTCCTTTTGCACTGATTTTATCCTGAAACGCCGTGTTTTAAGGCCATCAGGCAGCCAGACAACCCTTCAGGCAGGCGTGGCAGCGCTTCGACCCATTTAAGAAAGCTTCAGGGCGCGCCAGGACGCGCCAGTCGCCGTAAGCAAAAGGAAGTTTCCCTGATGCAGTAGCACGTGACACTATTTCAGCTACCGACGCGCGATGCTCAAGCGGGGACGCCTGTGCTCCTTGAGTCCTGTCCACGACCGTACCGGTCATGCTTAAATTTTAATAGCAGACCGGAGGCGACAATGTCCTCATCCTGGTTCCCATTCACCTTCACCCTACCATCGTTACAAAATATAACGCCTTCGTTGTCAATTCAGCGCAGATTTGTCTCCTTTATTCTCAAGCGCAGCCTTGGTCACCTCCTCAAGCCAGGACAACTAGACATCAACCAGATTGATGCGCAGATTGGTAGTGGGTCCGTCGAAATCAAGGACTTGCTACTTGATGAGTCGGTATGATCCTATCGTCCACATGTTTGAGCACCCTTACTCAACGGAATGATGATAGGCCATTAACTTGTTCTTGACTGAAGCACCTGTGCAATTGCGTTCCGGGTCAATCGGCTCTGTCATAGTACGCATCCCATGGCCAAACCCATTCTTGGCTACCATCGGCTTGTCCGTATCTGGGCTTAAGCTTGAGTTGTGCGCGTCGGATAAAAAACCCACAGAGAGTGACAACTTGACATCCGATCTTACGCAGTCCGTAGCCTCCGTAGCAGAGACATTCTTACACGAAGAGCTTTCGCAGGGAGAGGAAACAGAGCTACGTAACTCAATTCATGCAGATTTCGATATTCCAGGAACATCCGAATCCTTCTCGAGACCACCTGGATCGCTAGACCAGTTCGAGCATGACCCCACTGCGCCCTCGGCTACTGATCCTGAAGGCATTTCAATATTTGCAGGTTTACTGGAGCGACTACTTGCCCGATTTGACTTTGCTGCATTCGATACTCAGATCACATTGGTGAACCCGAGTAGTGCCTCGTTTACTCTCAGAGTAAAAGGGATTACTTATGCTGCAGACGGCATCAAGACGGCGCAGACAGTAGAGGGATCAGCATTGCGGGAGAAACGTTCGGTGCAAATTTCTGGTATCCAGATAGCAATGAAGGACCTTGAAGAGCGTGAACCCCTTGTGGAGGCCCTGCATCCTCTCACAAACCCTGTCCGCCCAGCACCACAGTCAAGTATGGAGAGCAGTGACTCAGAGATGGACGAAGATACACAGATGATGATGTCGCAGTCGCTTATATCCTTACCCCCTCGCCCTGGGAATTCTGGGGCTCGACCTCCATCTCCCGCCCTGTCGACGATATCATCAGCTGCGTCCAGCTTATATCAGAGTGCAATGTCGGCCTCTGCTATTCCCTTTTCATCCCCTGAGACTTCCTCCAACCAGCCAGATTATGCCACTGCTGCAAAGAAACCGACGGAAAGCATTGAACAGACACTGCTTGAGATGTCTGATCCCATTGTACTCCAACTCACTACCCCTCCGGCATATATTCCTGCAAATTCTTCTGAAGCTGGCCCGTCGACTCAACCTTCACCAGACATTGCTGATCTTCAATCGTCAGCGAACTTCGAACTTGATATCTCTATTGGCATAATTGCTGTCGCTTTGCATGCTAGAAACGTAAATGCGATCCTCCATCTGCTTGATGTGCTTTCGAAACCGCAGGTAGCCGCGACTCGACCAACTCCCAAACCTAAAGGTGGAAAGTCCACCTCGATAGCGGATAGTTTGGAGTGCTCACTGTACTGCAAGGGTCTTGTTGCCGTCGTTCTCAATTGCCCAATGGATTCAGAGGCGCAGGAAGGGAAGGAGCCTCCTTTAAAACAATTCTTTTCTCGACCTCTCTCCCAGCCTTTCTTACGTAGCGGTTTCCTTCGCCTCCATCTGGACACTATTGAAGCCAGTACTTCCCCGACATCAAATCTCCATTCCACGCAAAGCAGACCTACTGCACAATCCGAGCTACGATCTTCCGGAGTTTTGGATATTTCGCTGAACATTTCAGATCTTTCCATCCTTGCATTTCATGCAGTTACCTCATCTCGAGGAACCGACCCCAATGCAACTCGCAATCTGTCCTCCCCTGTCCTCTTATCGGATACTAACCTTACGCAATCTTATTATGCTCCTCATCTTGGTAATGTTCAACAACAATCCGCCATAAATCATCATCGTCATCCTCATAGTGAAGAGGAGAAATTGATTCCTCTGCCTTACTTTGACATAACAAATTGGACCAAGGAAAGGGAGCGGGATCATGGCACGAGCCTTCGTCCATGGAAATCTAAAGTCCACTCGCCTTATTCTCAGAAACCCCCGATGGGTGGGTTTGGAGCTGGGATTGCATCAAATGTTAGACTATCCACCTCACCCACTCGTACAGCACACTCGGTTTTGTCAACCTCCCCGCCTCAAGTACGACCCTTGAACTCAGCTAGCCAACACCAGTCAAAACAAATGCGAACGCCTATAATATCGCTCGCGGGTTCGGTTGGCGATAAAGGTATAGGTCTTGCTGTCCGAACAGTACCTTTCCATGCATTTTTAGATCTTGACGCTGTTGAGTCCTTGTTGGGATTCGTGAAGGAGGCTTTGCCAAATCCTTCATTATCAGCCCCTACAGAATTGCCTTCACCGGTATACACGGAAGGACATACCTTTGTAAGATCGAGCACCTCCAATGTTCAGAATATTTTCTCATCAAGCTTTTCAGATTCGTGATAAATACGCGGGGGAAAGGGATCAACTAGCAAAAGCCGTCTCAGAAGATTTGGAATTGGAATTGGACTACGGAAACCGGGATACACTCGATGGAAAGTCCAAGCTCAAGGCTGGTCGGCAAAGGGAACTTAAAGTAAGGAAAGCTCAATCTAATACCAAGAGGCCTCTAACAATTTTCGTTTCAAGGATGCTGTTCCAGCATCTCAAAAGGCTGGGACCCAATTTGAATTATGGATGCCTTTATTGCGAATCCAAGTGCGAGTCCCTTGCCCAAAGAACAAACATCCTCGATCGGGTTCACTTGTGCTGGATGTGCACTCCATACGTGTGGCTACAGGTCACCCCGATAACGGATTGAGGAGACAGCGCTCAGTGCGCATCGAGGGTGAAGACGACGTTTCGGACTTCGGAGATTGGATTAGCGACGATAAGGGGCAAGTCCGCATGCTAGTGAAATTGAATCGAGTTTTGGTCGCGTATGCTCCATTGCAAGAGACTAAGGCCCAAACGATACTCTCGCTCGGATCACTGGAGGGTTCAGAGAAGTTACACTCTGATGGAGACGAGGCAGTAGCAGGCCCGTTGATCTTATTGCGTTCTCTCGATACGGGAAGCAATGCCCAGAAGGAGGCCTCTGCTGTAGTGATTTATCTTCCATCCTTACATGCTAATGTAGACAAATCCGTGCTAGATGGCCTACAGGTGTTTGTAGACGATATCGGTCAATGGTCCGAGAAAACGTTGGGGAATGGCATAAAGTCTTCTAAAACGAGTACCAACACTAGCCCAGTCACTACTCGTAATCCGTCTTTGATCGGAAGCCGGTACTTCGTCCAACGTGTTGGAAGCGGCGCAACTGAGAGTGATCTCGCAAGCACATTGACTCCAAAGAACAGCAATCAGGAATTTGTTTTGAAAGCTGCTGTCTCTAAGGGTAAGCTTCAGTATATAGTAGCTCGAGCAAAATGCTAAACAACCCTTTGTGTTACAGCTTTCATTCGATTAGTTATACCTGTTGTCACACCAGCACCTAATGGTTTATCGCGATATCTCGATCTCACTGCTTCAGGATTAGATGCTTTGATTGAACTCAAACCTGACGGAAAGGTGACTCAGTCTGCTGCTATTTCATGGTTCCCATATTCAACTCGTATAGGATGAAACTGTGATTTCTTTGAATCTGAGCGATGTGAATGTGCAGCAGGCTTACCAGAGCTCGTCGCATACCTTCTTAAGTAGTAACATGAATATTGTAAGTTTGCGTTCCTCATTTCATACTTGTTAATTTCACAACTGACGAACGACTCACTTAGATCAGGAAAAGTTCAGTCTTCAGAATGCGATTCCGTTCTGTGGTGTTGCCAGGAACGGCTGCAAAGGAATCTCGGATCAACCTATCTTTGCACGGGCTACGAATCGACTTGTTTTCAGAGCTGGAATGGATAAATGACTTGTCAGAGTTCGTGAAAAACCCTCCTGGGACTTTCGAGTCCGTCATCCCTAGCGAACGCACAAGCATTTCGGGTCATATCATGGAATGTTCTCTCAGTCTAACACCGACAAGTCGGTCAAGCGCCTTAGTTCTCTCCTTCGGAGACGTCGAGGCATCAACGGATCTTGTTGGTGACTCTCCGGAAACAAGTCTCAAGGCTTATGTTGGTCGTATGTCTATACTGTTGAATGGTGACACGGAAAACCTTAGACAAGGCGGACCAACCGGGTACTTCGAGACCGATGCCGAGACTTGGATGGTCAGTATCTTCTATTTCATGCCACATTTAGTCCTCTTAGATTTTTACAGAAATCCGGATACGCGCTGCTCATAACGCTCGACGACCTCGACCTACAAGTGAAACACGACGTCAGTGTCTCTCCTCCAGATACTCGGGTGATTATTCTCGTCTCCGTGTTGCAAAAGCTTCGCTGAGATAAGACGTTATGTTTATATAGATAGGTATCGGTGGGATGAAGCTTTGCGTTCATCTTTGCGCGGATAGCATCGCGGGGATCGTCCTTTTCGCCACTGATATACAATCCCAGTTTGCTAAAGAGGTTGATGACACCCCGCGAGTACCTCAGTTCAAGGTTGAAAGTACTTGATTGCTAATACATTATATATAGGAAGCCAAAGAGAAGACCTGCGAACGTTTCGGACGTGCGAACTTCGAATGTCTTGCGTAAGGAATCCTACCCTTGGTAACAATCTAGTGTGAGGAGCTTACCCTAAAACATGCAGGATCCTTGGATGAATCGGCTTTTCGTCGTGCGCCAGTTATCGGACCTTTGCCAGATATGATTGACGACGACCTACCCACAAATCTTGAGTATCTGGATGCCTCCTTTGGAGCTGCCGCAGGGCTCCGTCCGATTGAGGATGAGGACGATGAGTTCTACCCTGAGGATAACTCGGCTCCATTGCATGATTCTGAGCAAATAGTTTCACGGCATGGTGGGGAGACAATCAAAATGTTCTCACCTACCATCAATTATGTCGAACATTTCTATGACACCCTGACGCCGAGTTCCGTCGATTACGCTTCAGAGTGAGTGGTGTTTGCAGTATCTACGAGTTTTTAAAGGCTCATGCCAGTTTTAGACATGGTGAGACTTCTACTAAAGTCCGCGCGG
Source organism: Trichaptum fuscoviolaceum (assembly GCA_910574455.1). Taxonomy (NCBI): domain Eukaryota; kingdom Fungi; phylum Basidiomycota; class Agaricomycetes; order Hymenochaetales; family Trichaptaceae; genus Trichaptum; species Trichaptum fuscoviolaceum. The sequence continues at coordinate 2,582,993 of CAJSYZ010000001.1, forward strand.
AGAATTGTGAAATCCATGTTCTTCTCTATGATGGCTTCGACTGGGAGCGCACGAGGCGTGCAATCCAAGAGGAAGTCAAGCGCGTGAAGCGGCGACTTGCGAAGATTCGGCAATTGCTGGCCAACGGGCAGACTTACGATCCTAATGTCGACGAAATCAATACTGTCCTCTTCAACTCCGTCTACGTAGGCCTGGATCAGGAAGCAGAAGAGTATGAACGAGATGCATTGATAGCGGCCATCGACAACGAACTACATAGCGATACCGAAGCAGCTACTGAAAGCTCATGGCAGTCGTTCAGTCCAGGAATCCCGGCAAAAACTGAGAAACACGAGAAGATGATTACTCGGGGTAAGAACCTAAAGCGAGCTAAGTCACCGAGCATCGAGTTTTCTGTGACCGGAATGGCACTTGAATTTGACAAGTATCGACCCGAGGCAAATCTCGCTTCACGCCTTCTCTTCACAATTAAAGACTTAGAAATCCTTGATCATATTCGGACTTCGACATGGAGCAAGTTCTTATCGGGGAGGCGTTCCGACACACGTGGAAATATTCGTGAAACCGATTCTAATATGGTCCGCGTCGAGTTGCAGATGCTATTGCCTTACAAAGGCCGAGAAGAGCAAGAGGCTCGGCTCAAGGTGCGCTTTGGTTCAATGTTATAGTTTGAAGCATAAGCATAATTTAATCTAATGAACTGAAGGCAAAATTGTTACCATTGCGTCTGCACGTTGATCAAGATGCTCTGGATTTCCTGAAGAAGTTCTTCGCTTTCAAGGATCCCGATGCTGCTCCGTCCGCGCCCCCTGAAGATGAGATATTCTTCCGTATGTTTCGTCTAATCTGACATTCTTGTATGAGCTCATGTGCATTTCAGAGCATGTCGAGATCTTTCCGGTGGACTTGATGTTGGATTACAAGCCTCGTAGAGTGGACTATAGAGCCTTGAAGGAAGGGAAGACGATGGAGCTGATGAATTTCTTCCATTTTGACGGCGCAGAAATGACGCTTAGGCATCTCACGCTGAAGGGGGTACGTACTTGTTTCCAAGAAAAAGAGGTAGAATCACTGACAATTACTCGTGTTGCGGCTTGGTGTAGATAACGGGCTGGCCGAGAATGTTTGACACGTTGAATGATCTTTGGACACCGGACGTTAAAGCCAATCAACTCGCAGAAGTCATCTCTGGCGTTTCTCCGATCCGCTCCGCGGTTAATGTGGGTTCCGGCGTTGCTGATCTCATTCTCCTTCCCATTGCACAATACAAGAAGGATGGTCGTATCATTCGTGGGCTGCAAAAAGGGACAACGGCGTTCGTCAAATCGACTGCCATGGAGGCCATCAGACTCGGTGCGCAACTTGCCACAGGGACTCAGGTTGTCCTTGAGCAAGCTGAAAGTGTGCTCGGTGGTCAATACAAAGACTCGATCACTGCAGAAGCCGTTGTGCTTGCGCCTGGACTAGCGAGTTTTGGAGAAGAGGAGTCGGAAGACGAAGGCAGTGAAAGTGGTGACCTTATCAGCAAGTATGCAGAACAGCCTACCAATATCACGGAGGGCGTGCAATCAGCGTACAAGAGCTTATCGCAGAATATCAAGTCTGCTGGTCAGACTATCCTTGCCGTTCCTATGGAAGTGTACGAAAGGTCTGGAAAAGAGGTTTGCAAATAGTTCTCTTCGATATTGTGTCTTTGACTCAGTTGCTTTACTTCAACAGGGCCCTGCGAGGGCAGTAATTAGAGCGGTTCCGATTGCCGTGCTCAAGCCGCTGATCGGTGCAAGTGAAGCTGTCAGCAAGACTCTTCTTGGTATTCATGGTACACTCAACCCGGACGCTCAGCTAGATACAGCAGTGAAGTACAAACAGCGGTGATTTTCCGAAGCTTTTTTCTTGCTTACCCAGTAATGTTTTGTCGCAAGCGTCGCTTTTTACACATATTTTCAATTTCTTGCACCTGGCATCACATTGTACCTCATAATACGTGCACTCTTACATGTTGTAATACTAAGCAATACAATGCATATGGACATAGAAGTAATGGAGAAAAGAGATGAGACGAGACGAGACAAAAAGCTGTGACAACCGAAAAACTCGTGCAAACTGAAGACAAAACGCAATCCTCCTCAATCCAATTCCATTCCCATCGACCGACCCTCCCCAGGTACCAAAGCACTTTTCTTCGATGATACCCTGATTTTTTCCTTGACCTTCTCTGGAGTTGCCTCGACTGATAATGATTCCATGGGCTTGATGAGTTTGACGGAGGAAGGGGTTGCAAGCTTCTTCTTGCGGTGCGTAAGCAGTTTCGCCCGACTCGCAGCCATCCTGAACAAAAGATGAGCGTAAGCACCTGCAAGGTATACTGGGGTGTTTTTCACTGCGCACCTGTTCTTCCAGAACGTATGTTCTCTCCGCTGGCGAATTTCGCCCACACGTTTCATCGCCTTGATCGTGGTCTGGAGAAGTTCGCGGTTGTAGCGGACCGGAACATTTCTGCGCTTCTCAAATTCGAATGTTGAGTCCTAGTTGGCATGAAGCAATCAGAAATACGTGGACATCTACTACGATGAACCAAGCTTACGATAGTCATCTCCTTCCCATGTGCCTTCCTGAATGCCTTTGTCCACCTCACTTTCCTCGGGTTCCGTTTCATCCTGCAGCTTATTGTCAGCTATAGTTCACAAGTAGTCATGTCTTGACTAACTTGAAGTTTTTGTGGCACCTTACGAATAATAAAAGTCAGAACATATGGCATAGCATTGAGGCGAGGCAAACCCACTTTGAGGTGCAAAATCTGAAGACTTTAGCATCATTGCGGACAAAAGCCGAGCCTGTGCGATATCGTTAGCGTATATTAGTATTATAGGCGATATCGGACTCACCATGACCAGGGTATACGTTGGTTGAGCAGAAATAACACTTCTCGATTCTCATTTTGAAAAGTGTAGGAAGGCTATAGGGTCCAGCAATCACTGACGCTGAGTAGTAAATTTCAATGTTCCCACGATTTGACTCACCGCCGCTGAGGGATGAGCTAATCAAGCGTGCCTTTTCTCTCAACCACTCTTCTTTGCGACTCAACCTTCTCAGTTGATCAGGAGTACGTCTTACCGGCTAACATCTTGCCAACATCTTTATCATCTATCCACGAGCGAAAATATGACATACCCGTTATCACTAACAACCCTTGCATAAATGGATTTACTTCGACCAGCTACTACTAAAGCCTGTTCGCCAGTTGTAGGATATACTAGTACGGTGCAGCCATCTAACGATACTGTAGGTTTGGACTAGAAGTTTCTTTGATGTTCTGTGGAAACGCGGAAGATATTCGACTGTGAACCTGAGCGTAGCGTGCTGGACGTTCGGATGCGGTAGACGCTTGTATGTTTGTTTCACTCAGCAGAAACAGTTTGAGTGCTGATAATATTTATCTGATATGATAAGACTTGAATGCGTCATCATTCTTCTGTCATGTCGATCCTCGTGAACAATAATCGGTAGTATTCAGATTCAAAATTTTACAAAATAAAACGACTGGTCCCTCCACCACGAACATGTCTTCCAAGATTTGTCATAATATCATTCGGAGTGTCTATAGAACCACTACGCCACGTTCATTATTTGTCTGCAAACTGGGCTTTTCCGAGTTTGATCGATTCTCGTCGGTCCTCATTCTCATTTCTACAGATATCGTCTAGAACTTCGCCGGCTCGCACGCCGAGGACGCTCAGTAGGGTGTCGCTTAAGCCGTGTGTCGCCTCGGCGCATCCCTGGAGGTAGATATCGCTGGAAGTTCGAGGGACACGAGATATGAGGCGGTAGTTGCGAGAAATACGGAGGGCTACGGTCGCCGGCGTCTCAGACAGGGAAAGACCGGGCGAGGACGGAGGGCTGTTGGTTGAGCTTCCGGAGCTGGAGTGTGGTGTAGAGTCAGGGAGGCTTGGCGGATTGGAAGGCTCAACATCGTGATCGACAAAGTCGACTAGTTCGTATTTGACCTCCTGGTCGACTATGTGTTCGAGATTCAATGCATTGTCGCCGTGATGATGCTCTGGGGCAAGCTTGACGACCGTAGACCGGCCGGAGTCTTGTTCGTGGCCGATGTAGTCCTCTGCGAGATTCGACGCGCGGAGGAGACGCAGCCATGATTTGCGATCGTACCCGGTTCCGCAGATGATGCCGTCGTACGTGACATCCGTGATATCGTTCGAGATTAAATGCTGGCAGGCCAAGGTAAGCACTTTCCGCGATGAATCGCCTTCTATCACATGTTGAGTGGTCGCGGAAACGATCCTTTGGTATGTACGGATAGTAACACGAGGTGTAGATGACGAAGCCGCCCGAGCTTTTCGCGTCGCAATTCCTTCGGACAGCTTCTGGTTGTAAATGAGCTCGTAAACCTAAGGAGGAATGATGAGTGCTTTTTTCCAGCAACAGAAATCTGGTATACTTGCCGTATCAAGAGTCAACGGGTTTACGACGCTATAATTCGTGTTTTTGTATTCTGCAAGGATCGAACGTCTGGAGCTCTCCTTTGGGTAGTTATACCAGTCGCTTGTTTCTGGATAGGAGGTGTGGAAACTCAGACACCGCATGCGTATCGCAATGGCTCTGATGCTTACTTTCAGGATCGAAGATTTCGTTCACGAATGGACTATCATCGCTGGGCTTAAGGGACCCCTTGCGGATGATCATGTGGACCTCATGCGCTCCATCTGGAGCAGGCATGCACTCGAGACGTCTATGGACGTCTAGGAGACATTCAGCGGCGCTCTGTCCCGACCCCACGACTGCGATCTTAAGCGCCTTGGAGCGGCAGGGGAGTCGGTTGAGGAGTGTCCCAACCGACGTCATGTAAGACGAGCTGTGGATAATAGGGACATCAGGGACACGAGCGTCCCAGGCGCTACGGGACGGAGGGAGGAGAGCGGATAGTACGGGGGGAATAATTGGCGAGCCGCCTGGAGATAAGATGAGAGATTCTGATGAACAAGGCGATATTCAGCATATGAGGGAAATTTCTCATGGATTCGGAAAAATGTAATTCGTACTTGTTTGTCTTGTCACAATCTCGCCTGTCTTGATCAGACGGCTCGTTACTTCGATTAATTCTCGTTCATAGTCGTCCGCGTGGACCTTGGAGATGCCGATGACTTCCTCAGCGTAGGCAACTTGAATGCCGCGCTTCTCGACCTCACGCGCGGCCCATGAGAGATAGTCTGCAAATTCGCGACGTGTAGGAATAGTTGAGCCGCGGTTGATGAAAGCCACAAGCCTGTCCTGCGAATGCAGGTAAGAAAGGAACGTCAACGGCGATGAGGGTTTCCGCAGCGTGACCAAGTCCTTGAGGCAGCTGAAGGACACGCGACCAGACTTTGTTAGGGTGAACATTTGAGCATAGCTGAATATATGCACGAACCTGATCTGCATACGAGAGCCTGGAATAAGCATTCCGGGGTGCCACAGGAATTCAGCATGCTTCTCTACGAAAAGCGCTCTTTGGATGTGCTTCGCCTACAAACGAAAAGGGGCTATATCAACCAACTCAAATACCTTCAAAATTGGGTTATAATGACACTTACCTCGCCATCAGACCACTTGTCGGTGAGGGCAGCGGCGATTGCAAGGTTGGCAGGCCCAAAGCCACAGCCGAGGATGTCATAGACGTTGGCAGGTAAAGAGGGGTTCTCCATAGGTTCTGCGGAGGTCATAAGCAAAGTATAAAGAAGGTACGGAGCAAACGGAGACAGTTATGGTTGTTGAATGTCCGACCGAGAAAGCGGTCTGCCTTTTCTAGGATCGTGCCAGCATATACGTACAGTACGCAAGTTTCATAATTATAATTGCTTGTAACCTGTGTTGAGATGTTCTGAGAACCTGAGATGGAGCTTGAGTTGCGTTCGGTAGATCGGTCAGGTCGAGGCTTTGCAATGTCCCGGGCACATGGTGGTTTCTTGAACAAAAATTTCAACAATATGCACGATGGTGAAGAGTGCTGCAAAGGAAGAGGGGCTTGGCCGTCCTGCACTCGGTGAGAACAGGGCTCGTGTGGATGCATGTTTGGGCTTCCGTAGCAACAGGCACGATATTTTACCGCTGTCTCGTAAACTGCTCTCACTCCTGACCTGCATGCGCATGCTATTCCTACTAAACAAGGCTTTGTTCACGGGTCGAGGTGCCATTGATAGCTCTTGACTGACTAGAGACTGTGGCTTCTGTCTCCGGGATAATCTCGTGCGCCGTTTGCCAATTACACGGGGTTTCCACATTTTGCTTATACCCTCTCCGTTCTTTCGACCGGGAACTGAGGCGAAAGTCTTGAATTAGTAGATTCAGTCAAACCAAACTCTTGTGCCAATCATTTCAGCAGTGTCCAATACAGCAAAGGGAGAATGATAACTATATACCGACCCCAGATGTTGATGGATGATGGGAAGACATGGCTGAGGACGGATTGTCGAGGAGGACTGCTGTTGATTACGATGGTAGATAAGAAACCGGTTAGATCCGACCGAACGGTAGATCTTTAGATAATCGGAAATCAGAATATATCTTATCTTGATTAGATTATTTTCTCTTCCTTTTCCCTCCTGCTCAGCCCGAGTCCTCTTGGCTCCCACGGACGTGTGCTACATTTCTTTTGTTTCAGTGCTGAACTTCGAGAGCTGGCACAAGACATGACATGTGCTCTATGAGCATATCGCAGCACAGGACGTGTCTCCGACGAAGCAACTTGAAGCGTCGGATGGCTGGGGCCGGGGAGCACCAGGAATGGACTGGAATAAGTGCGCGGCCATGCTGTCATCCAACTCCCGGATTGTGATTCAAGCAGTCTTATCCTCAGACCGACTAAAGCCCTGCCACAGCACTACTCTCTACTTATAGATCTCGTACTATAATTTGGCCCTCGGCTCTGCCATGCCTGACGCCGACATGGGTCGTTCAAACGCTGTCGACAGCACGAGCAACCTACTCGAAGGCTACAAGGTCGTCTCATTGCCTAATCTCTCAACACTTCGCCACCCGCCCGAAGAGCGGGAGACGTGTACTTTCGAAGTTCGTGAACAAGCAACGCAAACACACTTGGTTGTTGCGCTCGCCCGCTGTCTGGGTGCTTATTGCGGGGTGGGCGATGTACTTGTTGGGTGGCAGCGTGTCAAGGAAGACGCGTCGGTGGCAGGAAAGGGACTCGTGGCTGCGCGCGTATGCTGGGAAGACGAATTGTCTTGGTCAAGTCTCCTGCAAAGAATTAAGATCGTCGACATTGGCGAAGACTCTGCCAGTCTTTCTCGTTCTCTAGGGTTCGAAGAGGATGCTGGACAATCTCCGTTCCTTGCAGTTATCTCACCGGAAGCAAATTATGATCACCCCCTGGTCGCATGGCTTGATAGCAAGACGAGCACAGTCAATTTGCAATACTCTACTCTATTCTTCCACTCGTCCGCTGCAGAAATTCTGGCCTGCCACATAGACACTGTCATAAGGCACATTCTGGAGCATCCAGAAAGTATACCGAAGTCTGTCTCATTCCTCCCTCGATCGCTGTTGTCCGCTGTCGAAGAGCGCAAAGAGTCGACCTACGCCCATTTCCCTGTTGCCCGAACGGTTTCCGAGTACGTTGCGCGTACTGCGAAGTCCTGTCCCGATTGGATTGCTCTGCTCTTCTACTCTGATCTATATCGAGAAGATGCTTTGGAGCATGTCCAGAAGCTCACTTTCAATGATTTACATTGCCGTTCCAACCAGTTTGCTGCTTACCTCTGTGACCTTGGCCTGAAGCAGGAAGACCGTGTTGCGCTGTGCATGCCGCGCGGAATAGAATTCCACGTCTGCATGCTGGGTCTGTTGAAAGCGGGTGCTTGCTACGTCCCGGTGAGTTCTTACATGATCACCACCTTATTGATAGGACAAGACCTATTGATAGAACTCTCCGTCTGACCACTGATCAATCCTCTTGAAATAGATTGACCCGGAGCTCCCGGATGAACGCCGAAACTTTATTGCGCATGACTCGGCAGCGCGATTCGTGTTCACAGCGGACAACATCCAGGAACATATTCAGAAAGCGCTGAGCTACCCGGAAGAGGACATCGATGTTGCGCGTCCCGAGGGCCTGGCGTACATGCTTTATACGAGTGGTACGACGGGGACGCCAAAGGGTTGTCTTCTGACGCACGAAGGCTTTGCACACGCCATCCACACGCTGAGTTGGTTCTCTAATCAGGCAGGTCCGAACAAAGGGAGATGGCCGCAGGAGGGACGCTATTTGGCCGTGGCATGTACGTTCTCCCGCTTCTCTGCTTCTATTCCCGTTCCTGTCTTCTCGTTATTCTGACCAGTGCATTGTTTTGCTCAAATCTTATTCATTCTTGGAAATGACTTTGTTCACCTCTCCGCCCCCCTTCGCGAACGTTGCCGCGATTGGGTAAAAAATGTATACAGCCGTTGCATTCGATGTGCATCTTGCGGAAACGTTCGTCCCTTTTGCTTTGGGCATGGCGCTCGTTAGTGGCCCACGCGCCCAGTTCCTCGAGGACCTACCACGGTGGATTGAAGAGATGCGCGTTACGCATATTGGGATTGTGCCCAGTCTGATCGAGGCCACGATGCTAGCTGTTGCGGAGTCCGTGGAGACGGCAGAGGACGACGGCAATGCGGAAAAATCGATGGCACTGTCGTACATTGCCAGTGGAGGAGAGAAGATGAGTGATTCAGTGAGTACTATTTGTGCGTAGATTCATCGAGAGCTGGATCTAATATAAGAACAGATTTTGGAGAGATGGGCAGACCACCCACAGGTGACTCTTGCGAATTTCTATGGGTGAGTAGCTATTCTACGGCGTGCGGAAATATGGTTTGCTGAGTGGCCGTAGACCAAGCGAAGTAACCATTGGATGCTCTGGTCGGATGATGTCCTCGAATACACGCAAGGAAAACGTTGGTCGAATTTGGGATAATTGCTCCGCATACGTTGTAGATGAAAACCTTGATATTCTCATACGCGGTGGTGTTGGGGAGCTCTTGGTTGGCGGCCGTCTCGTAGGTCGCGGGTATCACAATCGTCCAGACTTAACCGAGAAAGCGTTCATTAATTGGGAAGGCGGTAAAGCTTACCGAACTGGCGATTTGGGTATGTGTTTATGTTGCCGAGCTCGCGAATTGACAGGCGAATGCTGAGAAGTCATGTTAATTTCCGCACTTTAGCTCGATTAATGCCGGACGACACGATCGAGATCATGGGCCGCATAGATACGCAAATCAAGCTTCGTGGCGTGCGCATTGAGTCCGAGGGCATCTCTGCTGTCATTCGCAATGCCGCGAAGAGTTTCCCGGGACTGGCGAGAAAGACTGCACCCGATGTGTCGACAGTGCTAACTCGCCATCCGACTCTCCAGACCGACCAGCTCGTGTCGTTCATAGCATGGGACCCGACTGTGACAATCGCAGTCCGACGCACGGCGAAACCGAAGGTTCTGGCACATGCGCCGCGTGGCCTGATGAAAGCTTTGAGAGACGCATGTGCAAGAGAACTAGCGAGCTACATGCGCCCGGCACATATCGTGCCGCTGGACTTCCTGCCGCTGAACACGAACGGGAAGACGGACAACAAGGTCCTCATATCGATCTTCCAAGCCGAAAGTCTGGAGGTGCTCAGCAAGGCTGGATCCGTTCGACAGGATGTAGGCGGCGAAGTCCTGCATACTCGACAGTTGACGGATACGGAGAGTAAGATTGCAGACGCTGTGGTCAATTACACGGTCATCCCCCGCGATAGGCTCTCGCCGATTTCGAACTTATTTGAGCTGGGCTTTGATTCGCTGAAGCTTGTGCGCCTTGCGTCAACTTTACGCTCGTCGTTCTCGGCACCATCGTCAACGATTACTATCGCTGATCTCATTCAGAATCCTACAATAGAGGAACTAGACGCTTTGCTTACGGCAAAGCAAACTTCTACCACGAACAGTGACAAGAAGTCCTTCAGTGCCACGTTTGAAAAGACATGGAGGCCCAGATTAAAGGAGACAATGGACCTGGGCACTGTGGAAAGCGTCTTGCCAACGTTTCCGGTGCAAGATGGGGTTCTGTACCGCTCCGCCGACCTCGATACGCTGTATATTCAGCACGTTATCCTAAAGCTCGACGAGGACATTCTTGTTGAAAGGCTAAAGAACGTTTGGGAGAGGCTTATGAGGCATCACCCGATTCTAAGGTAAGGGAAGACTCAGACTGGCATTCACTCCCTTACGCATGTTTTACCTTCAGAACCGTGTTTTATTTCTCGACGTCTATCGCACAGGTCGTGATGAAGCCAGAGGCAGTCGGATTACCCTGGACGGAGCACGACAGAGATGTCGACGATCCAGATAGCTTTACGACGCAATTCTTCGAACAGGACGCTGGTGATATTGCCAAAGATATCAACCACAACATTAGCATCAAGCCGCCTTTCCGGCTAAATCTGTACCGTTCAAAACCGTCTGCATGTTATCTGTCAGTAGCGATTCACCATTCTATCTACGATGGGATGTCTCTTGAGTACCTCCTTCAAGATGTGGAGTCACTTTACAAAGACATCGAGCTATCGCCCACTGTTTCGCCCGGGCAGGTTTTGGACGAAATAAATAATTTCAATCAAGAGGATGCTCTGCGCTTTTGGAAGGAAGTCTTTAATGGGTTTGATTGGGCCAAAATTCCGGGACGTATTGCTTCTGGTGAAGTGGCACACACAATCTCGTTGGTATTCCACGATTCGCTTAAGTTTTGGGAGGAAATAGCGGCGAAGTCGAAGGTTTCGATCCAAGCGTTGTTGACAGCTTCGTTTGGTACCTGTCTGGGCCGGCATCTCTACAATCATTCTGATGTAGTTTTCGGGGTTCGTTTATCTACACTTCTTTATGGTCTAGAGCTGAGTGGGAATTCTTTCTTAGGTCATTCGTTCTGGACGATCGTTCGCAGATGAGCGGTTGAATGAGTCGAGATTTCCTCTTCTCTCAGTAAATCCGATTCGTGTAAAGGCGGGTGAAGCCAGTGGTGTTTTACATGAAGTACAGCGTGACATTGGAAGAGCCTTGCCGTTCGAATTCTTTCCCCTGAGTCGTCTCCAACTAGCGTTGCGGCCCGGAAAAGCGTTATTCGAAGCGCTGTTTTCTCTTTCCATCGATGAGGGCCTAGAGAGTTCAATATGGAAAACTCTGAAGAGTGCCCAACCGGAAGCCGATGTATGTCATCATCATCAACTACCTCTTACCCTGATGTTCACAGTTTCTGTAGTACATTTTGGCTGTTGAGGTCGTTCTTGATAGAAAAGAAGGTCACGTTCGTGCAAACTGCGCTTTCACCGAACCGCTTTCGAGAACCTTTGCGAACGAACTATTGGAAGACTTAGAAGCGACCGCCAAGGCCTTGGTAGAGGGCACGAATTCAATAAGTCGAGTTGGCAGTTCTAATGGGCAACTTTCCCCGACCCTTGTGCCTTCACAATACAGCGGCTTGGACTCTGAAGGCGAATCTTCTGATGATGAATCAGTACCCATTCATGAGGATCTTGAAACTAAGATACGAGCAGTGGTTGCGCGCTTCCTTCGTATCGAAGAGGGCAATATTCCTAGCACGGCATCGCTGATTACTTTCGGGCTTGATTCTATCAAATCCGTTGGCCTTGTCCGAACGCTGCGGCAGGAGGGACTGAAATTAACTACTGCAGAGCTGATGCGCTACCCAACAATCCGCCGCATTGCGGCTCGCCAGAATCCCATTGAGAGCAAGCCCGTTGACCGCGAAGAGAAACAAGCAGAGGTTTTATTGAAGGAAGCTCTGGCAGAAATCAACGCCAATTTTGATCCTTTGTCTATCAAGCTACATGACGAAGACAACGTCGAGGTCTATCCGACTACTGAGCTACAATCCGGAATGCTGTCCCAGGTAAGTAACAGCGTATCCTTATGCCCTCACCAATTCATTAACGACCATTTTAGACTGTCGGCTCAGGAGGACGACTATATGTGCACGCCTTTCCGTTTACTTTGTCAGCTGAAGTCGACCTGGACCGCCTCAGGGTTGCTTTGCAAAAGGCCGTTCAAGCCAATAGCATCCTGCGCTCCTCCTTCCACTTTCTTTCAAACCTCGGACGTTGGGTGCAAGCTGTCCATTCGCATTCAGAGCTAGTTCTTAACGACGTTGAGCTGCACGACCCGTCTTCCTTGCTAAGTCAGGTTGAAGAGTGGATTAGCACAATGGATTTCTCGTCGGAGGACTCATTCGCAAGACCTCCCGTTCGCGCACGTCTCTATCACACCTCTAAGGGTTCACGTACCCTCGTACTGATGTTGCATCATGCTCTTTACGATGGAATTTCCATGGCAAGGCTATCTAACATCATGGAATCATACTACCGTGACGAAGAGCCCTCTCCGGCCTCACAGTTTATCGACTTGCTTGGTTACTTCCTGTATCAAGAGGTTTACGGGCCACAGTATTGGCTTAACGTACTTTCGAACTTCAGACGCACGAATCTGTTGAAGATTGATCTACCCCAATATTCCCTGAACGATCCAGCAGTCCAGTCCGATGTAACAATTCCAATCACAGCTGAGCGGTTCGGGGAGGCTTGCATGAAATTTGATGCAACTACACAATGCTTTGGTCAAGCCGCTCTGGCGAAAGTCCTTGTGAGGCTTTATGAGAAGTCGGATGTTGTGTTTGGTCGCGTTGTCTCGGGTCGCAACACGGTGCAAGCTGAGAACGTTATCGGGCCGATAATTGTGAGTCTCCTAGTTCGACTATCACAGACTTGTATTTTGCTCAATGCTGGCTCTACTTAGACTACCCTCCCTTGTAGAGTTACGTTTTCGCCTCATATGACCAATATTAATCTCGTACGCTTGATACACCGAGGGAACTCCACGTCTCTCAAATGGCAACATTCTTCTTTAAGAGCGTTGCAGCGCAAGCTTAGATCGCCATCACTGTGGGACGCAATTATCATCTTTCAACCCGCTATAGAAGATGGCGATGGCGATGGGCCATGGCATTTCGCGGATACAGAAGACGAGATAGCTAAGATACAGGTGAAGCTTATCCACTATTCTTGAATAATATCCTCGCTCAGTGTGTTAATAATAGTACCCGTTGAATATCGAAATCTACCAACAAACTGATAGTGTCAATGTTAGGGCAGCTTGTCAGGCAAACTTCATGAGCAAATCAAGCCTCAAATCATTACTTGAAGATTTCGCCCATGACCTGCTGGACATTATAAACAACCCTCAGGCAATAGCTATGAAGAACCTCCCTATCTCCGACGATGACGATTTGGCTATAGGTTCAGACATTCTTAGAAAGAACTTAGACGGCAACAAAAGGCTAGCGAATGAACAATCTGACAATGATTTCCATCCAAATGCCCATTATGAACAACTGCGCGAAATCATATCCGTATCTACGAAGGTGCCCTCATCGATTATCAGACCGAGTAGCTCATTGGTTTCCCTCGGTATCGACTCGATTTCTGCAATTCAGATTTCGTCTAAAGCTCGATTGGCTGGCATGAGTCTCCACGCCGCTGACATATTACTATGTGACACTCTCTCGGACTTGAACTCAGTGCTATCTAATGCTGGTCAGGGAATCTCCATGAACGAGGATGAGCCATCTACTCGTCCTCTGTCGCCGACCTTGAATGCGGCTCTTCTTCAGCGGGTCGGTACAAGCGCAGAATTCGTAGACGATGTCTATCCGGCATCGGCCGGCATTAAGTGGCTGGTAGGAATGTGGCAGAAGAGTGGACGATCGCGTTTTCAGCACGCCTTTGCTTTCAGATTACCAAAAGACGTGGATAAAGATAGACTCAGAGGAGCGTGGAGTAGAGTTGCGAACGAATCTTCGATTCTTCGATCAACATTCGCTTCCGCGGATGCCTCTAACTTACACATAATCGCATTCAAGCAATTTCCTCCTGATCGACTATGGTGCGAACGACAGTCAGATAGCGGCAGTCCTGGCCCAAAAGCCGTCGAAGAAGTGATGAAAGAACTTGTCTCTTCACCACTTACAACAGCGATACCTCCTGCACAAGGGGTATTTCTACATCACGACCACAAGCCGTATTTCATTCTACACTTACATCATTTCCAATATGATGCCTGGAGCCTGAAACTCATACTTAATGACATCGAACGAATTTATGCGGGCAAGGAAGCAATCGGTAACAATAACTATGAGGTATTCATTCAACATTACCTCGCGAAATCTGCTCGGGAGCAGCAGAAGAATTACTGGACGACGTTTTTTCCTCTTCCCTTCATACCTTCCCTTCTCCCAAAAATCGAGATTAACAACAGCCAAGGGAGAGGCATCCTGACGCAAACTTCGGTACTTGAAAACGCGTCACTACTTCGTCGCCGAGCGCAACAGTTATCGCTTTCGTTGAATTCTGTCTTCCTGGCATGTTGGGCGAGAGCCCAAGCAGCGTATTCTCATGCCGAATGTGCAACGTTTGGTTTGTGGCATCTGGGCCGGACAGGCGAAGCGGCCAGTCTTGAAAACCTAGAATATCCTTGCATGAACGTGTTGCCTATTCATATCGATACATCTGAGGCATCGACTTCCGAGTTGTGCAATCACGTCCAGAAGATATTGCGAAGGCGTACGGCAGTGGTTGAGCAGAGTTACCTCGAAGACGTCTCAGAGTGGCTTGGTCACTCTGGTATTCTATGCAATGTCTTCGTCAACATCGTTGCGACGTATGAAGATGAAGCAGACTTGGATCCTGGAAAGGGCAAAGTTCTAGAACCAGTCAATGTGAGCTTTAAAGACAATCTACGACCTAAGCTACTGATCCTGGTTTACAATCTAGGTCCCATACTACATTCCTAACATTGCGTTCGCGGAAGCGCACTCTTCAGCGGAGAAGCTTGCCGTCTGTGATTTGGTAGATGTAAGTATTCTGATAAATCGAGCTGAGCACATGGGTTAAAATCTCGCACAGGATGCACTGTTAGTCGACATCGTAGCTTCCGATTCCGACATAACTATTTCCCTCGAATTCGCGGAGGATTTCTTGCATGCAGATGGGGCTCATGAGCTCATACAAGTTTGGGCAAATATGGTTCGCGATGTTTTACATATTTGAATTTATAAGTAATAGGATATCTTGTACGTATTCTGTAGGCGGAAGCTTAATCTGTAAATTTCAACCAGGGGTACAATGGGAAAGATCTACTCACATGTACGTTCGAGAGGTGTGACCTTCCTCGCGACATCCAAACATTCCTTTTCTAATCCTTTCAACCATATGACATCTATTCCAGCACCCGCAAGTTTCTGTGCTCCTTCGCAGTGAACAAAATCTTCCGGTTCACTCACTCCTATGATACAGCGTGCAATACCAGCCTCCACCAAGGCGTCAGCACAAGGTGCCAAGCCAGAAGTCCTGATTGAGCACGGCTCCATCGTGGTGTATACATCTGTATGCCGTAGTATGTCGGAGACGTTCAGCTGGTTATCATGCACTCCAGGGAACAGCTCTGCGAGTTCTTCTTTTGTTAGACTCCAGCTTTTTGTAAGTGCGTTTGCTTCCGCGTGCGTATTCCCTTCCAGTTCTCGAGAGAACCCTCGTGCTAAAACCACTGGTGGGGAGTCTTTACCGAGTTTCGAGACGAGAACGCAACCGACGCAGAATGCACCTAGTTTCGGCTCGCATTTCTTTGCCTCTAGCAGGGCTTCCTTCATCATGCTCAGATGCAGTTCATCCTCTGTATATCACCATCACCGAGAGTTAAGGAAAGGCAGATTGCTAACATTGTGTTGAGCGAACCTGAAGCCATCGATGATAGAAAGAACGCTTAGGGTTAGTGGTTTGAACCCGCTTATTGAAGTCGGGGAGTACACTGGCAATAGGAATGAAAGCGCGTCGATGGCGACGAGCCACATGCTACTAGTGGTACAGAACGGCCCGGGGCGACAATCTCTATTCCAAACAATGTGCAAATAACAAACAAAACATTGAATACATGGGTAGAGTGATCTTGAGGTAAAATAGAAGTCATGATAATACATTAAGGAGGAAATGCGAGTAATTAATGTATCGCATTTTCGTCTCATAAGCTACATAGAAAGAACTGCTCTGAATAAAACCTTCATGCCTCAACCGGAACAACGTGGTGCCCATGCATGATGCTAGGCGGAGGAATAAAGTGCTATACACAAGTTAATAAACTCAGAAGTATAGGGGGGTGAATAAAAAGAGCTTACCCGCGTCTTGATTCCACCAGCTGTGGGAAGTCTAGTTGAGCCTCCCATGAGCCATTCATCTACCTCAGCAGCAGCTCCACGACCCTCGCTGTG
This sequence comes from Trichaptum fuscoviolaceum, assembly GCA_910574455.1. NCBI lineage: Eukaryota > Fungi > Basidiomycota > Agaricomycetes > Hymenochaetales > Trichaptaceae > Trichaptum > Trichaptum fuscoviolaceum. Next base: position 2,599,343 of record CAJSYZ010000001.1, read on the forward strand.
AAAATTGTAAGTAGAATTTAGATGCAGCATTACGTGCGGAACGTACTTAATGCCCCAAACAATGAGCGACTGCCCACGACGACAGTCTCCCGCAGCAAACACTCCATCGATATTCGTGGAGTATTTCTGTAAAGTAATTAAGAAAAAAATGTAGGAATGATGTCAACAATATTTACCTTTGGGGGAGTCTGAATATTCGATCTCCCATCCTGCTTGACGTTGAGACCCTTTATAACCTGCGTCTCGGGGCCTAAGAACCCAAGAGCGAGGAACACAAGTTGAGCTGGGAAGAACTTCTCGGATCCGGGGACTTCCTCCATCTTCCATCGGCCGCCACTTTCTTTGGTCCACTCAACACGCACTGAACAACACTTTCAGAAAAACACGACGCTCATAGATTAGATGAAGGGACAAACCGGTGTTAAGACCCCTCAAATTGCCATCCTCGTCCAGCAGGAACTCCTTCGTCGAGATGCAGTACTCACGAGGGTCTGTGGATGAAAGTGAATAACTACAAAATCTATTGAAGCTCTCTAACTCACCGTTTCCAAAGTGTGCAGCAACCTCCGTGTGGCCATAATCAGTACGGAAAATGCTGAAGACAAATCAGAGAAAAAATAAATATATAGAAGATAAGGACATACCGAGGCCACTGAGGCCAAGGATTGTCTCGGCCACGCGACGCGGGAGGCTGAGGAAGGAGTTCAAAGTTCGTGATGGACTTAGCACCATGCCGCATAGCGGTGCCAATGCAGTCATTTCCAGTGTCTCCACCTCCAATAACGATGACATCCTTGCCCTTCGCGCTGATGTACTTCCCGTCCTCCAATTTCGAGTCAAGCAAAGATGCAGTATTGAGCTAAAGGAAAAAAGTGTCAAAAACGAAGATGGGCTTCGTAGATTAGCTTAGCGGACCTTCAGATACTCCATTGCAAAGTGGATTCCGTTCGCATCTCTCCCTGGGATTTTAAGGTCTCTCGGCCACGTCGCACCCGTACAGATGACCAGTGCATCGTGGTCAGTCTTCAACTGACTGACTTCCACATCCACTCCGACATTCGAATTCGGGACGAACGTCTAGTGATCATCAGCGTAAGATACATAACACGTGTCAGTTATGGTAAACTTACCACACCCTCTGCAGCCATGAGGTCCAGACGGCGCTGAACGACAGACTTGTCAAGTTTCATACTGAGGCGAGCGATAGTAAGCATATGCGGAATGAGTATTTAACAGTCACATACTTCGGAATGCCATACATGAGAAGCCCTCCCATGCGATCATTACGGTCGTAGACAGTGACTAGGTGGCCGGCTTTGTTCAGCTGGTCAGCGCAAGCTAAGCCAGCAGGTCCTGCTCCTATAATAGCCACTCGCTTTCCGGTACGATGAGCGGGAGGCTTCGGGACCATCCAGCCCATTTCAAAGCCCTAAGTGTAATCATTATATTAATATTCTCTATTCCTATATTTGTTTAAAATTCATACCTTGTCTATAATGGCACATTCTATACTCTTGATGCCTACCGGATCCTCATTGATGCCCAAGACACAGGCCCCCTCGCAGGGTGCTGGACAAACACGCCCAGTGAATTCGGGGAAGTTATTTGTCAAAAGGAGACGGTTGAGTGCGTCTCGCCATTGTCCCTTGAAGACAAGGTCGTTCCACTTCGGAATGACATTCGAAATCGGGCAGCCAGTGTCTGACTGACAAAATGGAACTCCACAATCCATACAGCGAGCCGTCTGATACTTGAGCTCGCTTTCGTTGAGACGGGTCGAGAGTTCCTTCCAATCCTTGACGCGCTTCCGTGGAGGACGGTAAGCTTCACCAAGCCGTTTGTACTTCATGAAGCCTCGAACTTTATCTAACTTCTGCATGCGCTGTTTGCTAGCGCCTTCATCAACCATTGAGTCTTCGAGGTCAACAATTGATACATCCCTCTCCTTAGAACGTGGACGAGAAGGCGAGAGAACAGACGAAAGAGGTTCCTTAGGCTGCAGAATGTTTTCGATATTTTCACTCGCAAGATCGACTTGACTGGCGGTACGGGATGGAACAAGCTCCACTATACTTTGCCGAAGCCTTTCTTCCTTCGCCTTCGCTGCCTGTTCTTCCAATACCCGCTTGTAGTCCTGTGGCATAACACGAACAAACAAAGACAGCAGATGATGGAAGTCATGCAGGACGCGGTCAGCGACCTCTGAACCTGTATAATGGCGATGGTCCTCAATAAGACTGCGCAACAGTGCAATTTCACGGGGATCCGTGACTTTTCCCAGTTCAACCATCTCCATATTGACTTTCGAAGCGAACGTATGCGCAGTGTCAAGTACATATGCAATGCCACCGCTCATACCAGCAGCGAAGTTACGTCCCGTTGTGCCGAGAATAACAACGCGACCTCCTGTCATGTATTCGCAGCCGTGATCACCAACTCCCTCAACAACTGCGTTTGCACCTGAATTGCGTACAGCGAAGCGTTCGGCAGCCACACCACGAATGAAAGCCTCGCCGGACGTAGCACCATACAAACATACGTTGCCAACAATGATATTTTCCTCGGCCTTGAAAGTAGAGCTCTTCGGGGGATAGACAATGAGACGTCCTCCAGATAGGCCTTTTCCGACATAGTCATTGCAGTCGCCCTCAAGTTCAATGGTAATACCAGGAGCTAGGAATGCGCCGCATGACTGACCGGCAGAACCCTTCATCGAGATGTGGATAGTATCCTTAGGCAAACCTTCCTCTCCATACAACTTTGAAACCCTATACGAAAGTGTGGTTCCGAGAGCTCGATCTGTGTTCACCACGTCACAATCGATGTGAACTGGGAGCCCCTGTGTAAGGGCAGGTTCCGATTCATCGATAAACTTATTGTCCAGACGGATGTATAGCTTGTGATCTTGTTGGCGCACTTTGTAAGTTGCGGCACCTGGGCGCATTTGCCACGCCGGTTTGAGGACTGCCGATAGATCGAGATACTTGGTCTTCGGTGTGCGGAGTGATTCGTTAACCTTCAGCATGTCCGCTCGGCCAACCATCTCATTAATGGTGCGGAATCCGAGCTTCGCCATGTGGGTACGGAGGTCTTCGGCAAGATAGTAGAAGAAATTAATGACTTGCTCCGGCTGTCCTGCGAATTTTGCCCGCAGTTGAGGGTCTTGAGTGGCTATACCGACTGGACAAGTATTAACTATTTTACTGAGTTAGCGACGTCTTTGAAACGCGTAATTAGGGATAAACTTACGATGACACTTGCGCATCATTATGCACCCCATGGCAATCAGAGGTGTAGTTGCAAAACCCCATTCCTCAGCACCTAGGAGACATGCAATAGCAATGTCACGACCTGTACGCAACTGACCGTCCGTCTGCACGGTGACACGACCACGAAGATCATTAAGAACAAGTGTTTGGTGGGTCTCCGCCAGACCCAACTCCCAAGGTAATCCTGCGTACTTGATACCTGTCCAACGTGAAGCACCGGTGCCGCCGTCATGTCCAGATATTAGGATATGATCTGCCTTCGCCTTCGCTACACCACTAGCAACAATGCCAACACCAACCTCAGATACCAACTTAACAGATACTCGCGAACGCGGGTTTGAGCACTTGAGGTCGTATATGAGTTGCTTTAGGTCCTCAATAGAGTAGATGTCATGATGTGGTGGAGGTGATATAAGACCAACACCCGCCGTCGAATGGCGCGTGCGAGCGATGGATAACGAAACCTTGTGTCCAGGAAGCTCACCTCCCTCTCCAGGTTTGGCCCCTTGGGCCATTTTTATTTGAAGTTCATCCGCGTCAGAGAGGTAGTTGGATGTGACACCAAACCGTCCAGAGGCAACTTGCTTGATTGCTGAACGCATGGAGTCGCCATTGGGTAGTCTTTGAGAGCGCTCAGCATCCTCGCCACCTTCACCCGTGTTTGACTTTCCTCCCAAACGGTTCATCGCAACAGCGAGAGTCGAGTGAGCTTCCATTGAGATGGAACCGTAAGACATGGCACCCGTGACAAAGCGGCGGACAATCTCGTTCCATGGTTCGACTTGCTCGATCGGAATCGGTGTCGCGTTTTCGAACTTGAAATCCAGAAGACCACGGAGTGTGACGCTCTTGATCTGCTCGTTTGCGTTCCGGGCGTACGCGTCAAACGCGCCCTGGTTTTTCTCACGCACGGCGTCCTGTAAGTTGGCGATGCCAGCTGGGTCGTTGATGTGGGCTTCACCACCATCACGCCAGTGATACTCGCCAGACTCAGGTAGACCAGGTGGAATGACTGTTTCTCTAGTTGGCCAACCGCGCTCGTGGAGTTCGAATGCATCCATAGCAAGTAGGTCGAAGGTTGCGCCCTGGACGCGACTCGCGGTGCCGATAAAGCATTTGGAAATTACTTCCTCGTGAAGACCGAGCGCTTCAAAAATCTGAGCACCCTTGTAGGACTGAAGGGTTGATATACCCATTTTACTCATGACCTTCAAGATGCCATTGTCAACCGCATATCGGTAATTGTGCATGAGCTGGTCAACAGTCTTGTCGCCCTTTATTCTATTTTTATTTGCATTAGCCTTTCGATCATCAGCGCGGAAGTATGTAACTCACAGGCCTTCTCGACCAATTTTGTGGATCGCTTCCATTGCAAGGTAGGGGCAGATAGCATCGGCGCCATAACCCACAAGCACGCAGAAGTGATGCACCTCGCGTGCTTCTCCTGTCTCGACCATGAGCGCAACCTTTGAGCGCTTTTTGTGTTGTACCAGGTGGTGATGAACACCACCGGAAGCTACCAGTGCCGAGACAGCGACGTTGTCGACTGAGACCGCACGATCCGAAAGTACAACCACCTTCACTCCATCTTCCACAGCCTGAGAAACCTCCGAAAAGATACGGTCGAGCGCTGCGACATATCCTGGAAGACCCTCCGACTTCGGGAAAGTAATGTCAATCGTGACCGATGGCCAGGAAGAATATGCGCTCTTCAGGTTTTTCATCGCATTCATCTCTTCGATTGTAAGAATGGGTGACGGTAAACAGATACGGTGACATTGCTCAGGACCGATTTCCAACAGGTTACCCTCCGGTCCAACATAGCACTCTAAGCTCATGACGATACTCTCACGAATAGGATCGATCGGTGGGTTCGTAACTTGCGCGAAAAGTTGGCGGAAATAATCGTAAATAATGCGTGGCTGGGTCGCCATGCACGCAAGGGGAGCATCGTTACCCATGGACCCGAGCGACTCCTTTCCGTCAGTTACCATTGGAAGCATAAGAAGATGGAGCTGTTCGATTGTGTAACCAAATGCCATGAGCTTCGGATCCGTACTGAGAGAGAAACCATCGACGCTGGGCGATATAGATTGTGTACGCATAACGCGTTTGACGATATTCGGCACATTGAGGATATTCGACTCGATCCACGCTGCGAAAGGCTTTGAGCGAGCGGTTGTGAGCTTGAGCTCTCGGTCGTCGACGATACGACCCTCTACCGTGTCAACAAGGAGCATGCGACCAGGCTTTAAGCGGCCCTTTTGCACAACCTTTTCCGGTGGGATGTAAACAGCACCTACTTCGGAGGCACAGACCATGATATCCTCATTGGTGACAATGTAACGACATGGTCGAAGACCATTGCGATCAAGATTTGCACCGCAGTAACGGCCATCGCTGAACGCGAAGAGAGCCGGACCGTCCCAAGGTTCTTGTAGACAAGACGCCCAGTTATAAAACGCCTTCTTCTCCGCCTCCATTAGGTCGTTCCCTTGCCATGCCTCCGGGATGAGCATCATGATCGCCTGAGGGAGCGTAATGACGCCGTTCACGACTAGAAGCTCGAGCACATTGTCAAAAGCCGCCGAGTCGGAGCCACCTGACTCAATGATAGGATAAAGAAGGTCGAGCTGATCGCCAAATAACTTCGACTGGATCACTCCCTCGCGCGCGCGCATCCAGTTCTTATTGCCACGCACAGTATTAATCTCACCTATATGAATGAAAGCCGCATGTCAATCTATCTCATAAACCAACCTTTGTATGGATTATCACTAACCATTGTGAGCAGCCCATCGCATTGGCTGAGCCCTGTCCCAGCTAGGGAATGTATTTGTAGAGAATCGAGAGTGGACGAGGGCAAAGTGTGCTCGATACAAAACATGGTTCAAGTCGTGATAGTAATTATAGACTTGAGGAGGGGATAGCTGTCCTTTATACACAATATTCTTCGTAGACAAACTGCATACGTAGAACCACTTTGCGAGTGTACTTTTATATAATGGAATGAAAAAAAATTCAGCATATATTCGACATAAAAGATAAATAGAGATTCGACAAACATAGTGTGAGTGGCATGCTTGCGTAAGACATAAAGCTGTCGTTCAAACTGCGTCTGGTCAAATGATCCATTCTGGCTGACATTTCCGTCACCATAGTGTTCCCGAAGGACAACAAAAGGTTGCAAGATCAGAGGTTCTTTGCTGCTGGATGCTGGACCAAGAATAGAACCATCGGTTGGTACTTCTCTCCAGCCCAGAACGCGAAGCCCAAGTTCGCCAGCAATTTTAGAGAAGATGGATTGCTGTCTTTGGAGTTCGATAGGGTCGTTCGGCTTGAAGAAGACATTTCCGACAGCATACTGACCAGGTTCGGGCAGAACACAGCCAATGTCCCTCTCGGCTTCGCGCTTAAAGAAATCATGAGGGATACCAGTCATAACACCGGCACCGTCACCGTCCCGACTGTCCGCTCCTGTGGCGCCACGGTGGGTCATGGCACAGAGCAGCTGGCGGGCGTCGGAGACTATCTTGTGACTGGGCTCGCCCTTGATATGGCAGATAAAGCCCACACCGCAGGCATCCCTATCGTTCTCATTGTGGTACAGACCCTGAGAAGCTGGGAGAGCTCCCGCCCATGACTCCGGGTCTCTCTCGACTGCCTCGAAGCTGGCGATGCTGTCCGCCGTCGCAAACTCGTCGACCAGAGGGAGAGTGTCATTCTGAGGATAAAGCTGTTGAGTTAAGCGAGTTGAGCTCGCCGCCATGTATGCGCTTTCTGTGAGAATAGTAGAGCACGACGCAGGATGCAGCACAGATACCGGCGTCGACGTTGGAGGAGGATGACAAGCAGGAGGGAGTGAAGAAAGGAGAGGAGGAGAGTTTTGAATGAGCGGAGTACCGCTGTTTGAGGTGCACGGACCAGGCGGTTCTGCAGTTGACGCTCGCTTTCCTCCGAATTCAACCGGTCATCCGCTCCGCTCTCTCGGCCGACGTCCTGCAGCCAATCAGCGACAGCGAATTGTCTTCTTACTCAACCCACGCTAGCGCTAATTTACAGTTTCAATCACCGGCCGAGCCCTTCGGTTAGATTTACTTGTGTTGCTCATCATTCTTTCTCTGAGCCACATCCATTCTGTACTGTTAGCTGAAGACTGCGATTATTTTGTCAGATATTAAACTAGTTGAGCTGGTTATCATGCCAGCTAGCTTCATTGCGAACCATGCGTGGCGCTTTATGACGCCTCCTCTGAGCCACTAACGGATCCGAACATATTGGCGTCTAATTTCCTTACAATTTCCGAGCGGAATCCACTCAGCGGTTTCGGTCGAAGCTATCTGCACGGTTGACATGAATGCTAGCGACTACAGATTGCTTATCTTGTCTCTCATGCATGAGAATCTTGCTTCCTGGTATCTAAAGTTTGCAAAGTCTGGGACGGTATCGACGAGTTCAAGTTGAACTTGCCTTCAAGTTTCTAGTCAATACTCAGCCTGAGGCTTCTGCACCGGGCCGAGAATTCCGTGTAGATGTGCGTTACCATCTGTACCATACTATCATGTGACCATTCTTGCAAATTTTTTAGTCTTTTTACTGGCATTATTCAACAACATCAATATAATACCTCTAGTTTCTTACCCACATTCTCTAGGATCTTTTCTACATGTATCTGATTTTTTTGTTATTTATTGAGCTGGTGTTAATGCATCGGCCATAGGCCGAGGTGAACAAGTCGAAAACACCCCACTTGCAAATGCGCCGGAAGTGATCGGGTCACAATTGTCACAAGGCATTTTCAGTCCCCGCCCGGCACACAAACGGCATCTTCAGCCTCTGCACAGAAGTATGCAACTACGCATTCTCTATATTGTTCAAAACTATGGATAATTACTGAGTAAGTAGACAAGGTTAATTAGTAGTTAACCATGATTATTATGTGTATAACAAAAGATTACAGGTCATCGTCTTCTCTACTCTATGCTGTGCAGGAAACTAGCTGAGTCAAATGATGTTTATCTTGTCCCAGTGTCCGTAGGCCACAGACGTGTCCATTGTGTCCAATGTGACATTGGAAAGTACAATTAGGTGTACCTCTTCATTGCCGTTGATAGCATCAAGAGATAAAAGTGAGATTGAGGGTGATACTGGATCAAATCAGCAACTACTAGCCATCTCAGTCAAATATCATCCTCGTGCCAGCTGTCACTTTGTGAGCTTAAAGAAAGTACCAACTCTCCGGCACTTTGCCTTCTACTTCGTGGTTCCTACCCAAAGCACCCTTCGTATACAGCTCCTACTTGGATGACACTGTCACCTACGTGACCGTCTGAGAAGAATAGGATTCGATCTCACTTCCTTCTCTCGATCTCGATCTACTCCATGTTGCGCTGAACCTCGATATAAATCGCCTAGCTGAAAGGCCATCGCAAGTGCGTGCTGAGCTATCGCTGAAGTCTATCCAGCTTGCCAACCTGGCATCTAGGTCCGTCAAAGTGGATGTTCTCCTCGGGCGACCAGTACGACTCGGAATGACTTCAATGCCTATTGACTGTAGCGGGCTAAGGAAACCGCGAGAAGAAATAGCACCGTCATCAGTAGAGCGGCCCCGTGAGCCAGTTGCAGTATAAGCCCCTGTCCGAGTTGGTGTGTGTGAAGTAAACTGTAAGTGACTCAGTTTGGGTGTAGGACGGCGTGAAAGACGAGCTGTCCCCTAAATCGAGTATTTCCGGAAGATCTGGAATGCTATCGAGATTGCGAGCAAACATCGAAGGGCACTACCGTCTCCCGAGCCACTCTCAAAGCCAGAGCGAATGCTGTACTGAAGAGAGCGAATGGTGCGTATAGACCCAGTCAGGAGCCCGTCACGCTCCGGTCTGAAATAGTGGACGACCTATCAATAGCCTCCCTGAGGTGATAGTCAGTTTCATGGGCGTTCACATACAACAAACATACACACCAAATAGCCCCGAACCAGCGAACTCTCTCTGCAGCACTTTCGGTTCCCAATCGTTCAATTCCACCATTGTAAATCAGCTGGAACGGGTATAGCATGTCCATTAAGTCATATGCCACGTCCTGCTCTCCTTCTCTCGCCATGTCCATCTGCCAGTGTAAACGCGCAGCAACCGTCCCGACATCATCGCTAGCACTGGCACTCCGGTGACTAGGCGCCGGTACACTTCGAATCTCATTGCAATTTATCAAGTCCAAGAGTGACTACACCTATTCCAACTCCAGGATCCAGTCACGTCAAAACCAGCGTGGAAGGGTAGAGAATAGCTTGGTATTGTTGTCAAAGGTAAGGTGGTGGTGCGTGTACGTTAAGATACCAAAGATATCCTGTTCGAAATGCCTTGGCCGTCGTTATCCATTTCGCCACATCATCACGGCTGCACGAGTCCAATAGCAAATGCGACCAATAAGGTACAAAAGACCATGAAGAGAGGAGTTCTACATGGCAGAAAATGCGTACTACATAACAATTAATATTGCATTTAAACTTGTAGATTTAAAATAGGAACGTACCTCTTCGTTGCCTCGGATCAAACTACTCAGCTCACTCAAATCCCAGTCGGAACTAATTCTGCTCTCAGATCTTCCAGTCGTTGCGCTACGACGGCCGGAGGTCCTCTCCAGACTTCGCCTGCCTCCATTACCATTCTCACTCCCAGCTATGTTGCTTCCGCTTCCTCCAAAGTCCTTGTGTGTGGGTGGCTCGGGACTACACTTGCAATGTCTGTCGACTGTTGAGCTTCACCTGCGATGTTGATCTGTGCCACTAAGAACTTGAAGGCTCCGAGTATGTGACTGGAGCTTGAATACTCTACAAATGAACTGTATGTAGGGCTCTGCACCGTACCGTATACGTACACGGCCGTATTTTTTGCCCCTCAATACGGGTACGGCCCGTATGATTACGGCCCGTATAACAGCTTTTATGAGCGTCATACGGGTACGGGACGGCCGTATTACGGCTGTATACGGTCATACGGGTCATACGGGTACACAAACCAACGAAAAAGAAGGTAAAAATGTTAGTATAATGGACTGAAAAGCATTTTGTTGTCAAAACTCACAGTTTATCTTGATCTGAGCCTCCCCCATCTTCTTCATAGGATTGTGTTGCTAAGGACAGTCCCAGCGCACAGCGTAGCGGAAGTTATTTGATGCGCCGATAGAGGGTCAGATGTCGAGGTTGGCCTCGTCCGACACATGTAGCAATTTGTCTCTTGGGTGGCCGCCGCTCGCGGAGCCATTCATGTTCAAGACGCATTCGTATCAGCCGAGATTTGTGAAGCCGTAGTCCTGCGACATCTGCAAGCGCGAGCACGACACTCGCTGACGGAGTGAGCATAGCAAGCTCACAAGCTTGTACTGATTCATCTGTCGGAAGTGTTCAATTGCGACGCTCTTCAGCAGTGAGCACAACGAATGTGGATTCATTAGCACGTTGTCCTACACAAGAAAACAGTATCAGAAAGCGTGATAATTCCTCAGAATGTCAGCATACGCAAACACTTACTGGTGTCTTCCAAAAATCTTGAGGATTTGTTGCGTCGACACTGTCTTGAGGCCCGAAATTGTCGATGTTGTTGGTCAACGGACGCTTACTTGTCACGTGCTTGCACAAATCGTGGAAAAGTAAGTCTAAATGCAGTTTAAGTTTACTATATATGGTAGCTAAAAGCCGTAACCGTATACGGCCGTATACGGCCGTAATTTGGACTTTTAAATACGGGTACGGCCCGTATAGTTACGGGCCGTAATTTGAACAGTGAAAAGCCATTACGGGTACGGTACGGGCCGTACCGTACCCGTACCGTATTCCGTAAATACGGTACGGTTGCGGAGCCCTAACTGTATGGTCAATATTATATAGACATTGTAGTTTGAATTGCAAACACTAGTTGTGTTGTGCAACACTTGACCCGGCTTCTAGTTGTGCTGGCCATTGAAGGACACTTTGTGAGGAGTGGGGATGCGAAAGATTGGGTATGAAGGAGGGAATCGAAAGGAGCGGTACACTCATCTGAGCTCCCATTGGCAGCATTGAAGTGTCGCTTGCCTCTGGCAGTGTCATCTGCACTTGAAGGTCGATTGTATCAATAGCTGCCCAGCCACTGCGTCTCTGCACTGTGGTCGCAGCATTATACAAGCCAGAAAACCGTGGGTTTTGTTCAAGTTGAGGGTTTGCTTTCATGTGGTCGATGATGCGTTGCGTAAGAGTTGCCTTTGTGCCTTCAAATGACAGTCCAAATGCACTGGCAATATCCTCCAGTTCCCCTTTCCTTTTGGCCTTCAAAGTGCCGGTAAAGACTCCAGTTGTCGCTTTTGCGCAGCGTTCGATGTTACGTTCCTCCAACACCCTCTGCTTTTCCGCTTGTACAACAGCCTCTTGTTGCTGCCTTTCCTCCCTTCTTTTCTTCTCATCTTCCCATATCTTCAGACCTTCCTCCGATGTGAGTAGAGTTGAGCCAGTGCGAAAACGTCGGTCCTTTCTCTTTTGCTTTTGATTCATACGGAACCTCATTGTGCTGAGCTCTCGTTGTACCAGAACACAGTGAGCCTCGGCAGAGTCACGTTGGGCTTCCACTTCTTCAACTGTCTCCCGTAGTCGTCGGATTTCATCCCATGCTTCACAAAGATTGAAGCCACGAACAGGCTTGACTGCATCATGAGTGGTTGATGATGCTCGAGAGGTTGTCAGGCGAGTTTGTCGAGAATTCTGAACTGGCTTGTGTGAACCCATCCTAATGTCGGCATTTTCAGAGGGACCAGCTGAGCCACTGTGGTCATCCAGAGGTGTCTCTATGTTATCTGAGATGGTGGGATATGTAGTTGTACGAGATGGAATAACGGTATCAGACTCTGAAATTTCTGAATCACTTGAAGAGTCGTTGCCATCAACAATTGCCATAGAGGGATGCCAATCGAAGTCATCAGATGAAAGATCTGGAAAGTCTGGCATTGCAGTCGGAAATGAAGGTGGGAGATGATCCTTGATCGACGTGTCTGAGCTTGGTGCAAAGTCCTCGTGTGTAAAAATGGAAGGGTTGAGTGGCCGAATCCCAGTTTTCGCCCATGCAGCTATGATTGTCTGTGTTTGAAAGGTCATTGACCGGACTGTCAATTACTCCTTCACAACATCTTCAGTCTGGATGCTTTCACCTGTTGTAACTACAACATCATCGCATCTCTCCTCCCATCTCCGTTGAAGAGGTCCAAAGACTCCAACATCAAGAGGCTGCAGTCGGTGAGTGGTGTGTGGAGGTAAGCAGTACAAGTGAATGTCGTGTTCAATTGCTAACTCAATCATGCGGTCCGTGAGATGTGAGCCATGTCCATCCAAAATTAACAGAATTGGTCTCTTAGAAAAGTTCCTGTTCACGACATGGGGAATGAACATCTTTTCAAACCACTCTGCACAAACAAAGTCATTGGTCCAGCCATTTTCAGTTGTAGCAACCCCAAGTAGAGTATATTAGTTATTATTCTCTTAATTTAAGCCTCAAACTCACGAGTAACTTCCAGTGGTTTCAAACCATTCTGGGTGAAATGAAGCTCCTGCAAACACAAATCCTGGAGGTGAAGCAGAGCCATCGGCACAAATACTCTCAACAACTGTGACCAGTTGCAGGTTTCCGGCCTGAAGCTTTATCGGCACTCTCTGAGACCTTGAAAAGAAGTACTTTTCCCTTCGACCCTTTCTTCCTCCACCTAATTGCAATCCTTTCTCATCCATGTTGTAGACATTTTCCCATGGAATTTGAAACTTCGAGAGTGTTTCCGACAGAGTTTTGAAGTGCTCGGTGACAACTGTAAAGTTGAATGCTTGTGCTCGTTTTGGATCGAGTCCGGATGGTCTTGCTAACTTGATCTCTGGATGTCGGACCATGAAGCCACGAAGCCATTTTGGAGAGGGAATCCGTCCACAAAGAGCGTGAACCATTGGTTTAATTGTGCGTTTGTTAACAGCATGCCCGCAGTGTCCATGGAACATAAGCCAATCAACCAATGTTACGTTCACGGCTTCGATGGACTTATCACGGAAATGATAAGTGACCAAAGCGTTGTTGGGTGAAGTAGCAAGTACAGTATAGAGGGTCCGCTTTGTGAGGGTCTCTATACCGGAAGTCGTGGGTGAACAGAGTCTTTGGTACGTGATTGTAAAAGACTATAGGAGGATTGACTTAAGTGTCATCCTGGGGCGCTATGTACATGGCCTTATATACTACAGAGAACAATAGAGTGGAGCAAGGAATGAAACTACATCATCGCGGGTCAGAAGTGGAGTGAGTCCGTCATAGTGGCTCTAATTAATGGAGGATGATGTCAGATCGGAGCATAGGTGGAGTAGAGTGGAGTAGAATGATGTATCATCGGAGTAGAAGGTCCTGGGGCTCTTCGGAGTGAAGGTGGAGCGAGTGGAGCCATCGGAGTGTGGAGTCGATGATGAAAGAATGATGCAATGTGTGTACGCACATGCAGGTAGAAAGGGTGAGAGAAAAAGATGAGGGGGAACATAAACAATGTGTAAACAAGGGTAAGCAGCTTGATGCGTAACAATACCCTGTCACTAAGATTGAAATTCCGTAGTAGCATAAGAATGCGAATGCGAGAATTTCAAAAGAAAGGTACAACGCTATAGGATCAAGTTAAGATCAATAAGTAAAAGCGTAAGAGAAAGATAAAATATCAGTCGCTATAGGGTCAAGTTAAAACCAATAAGGGTTCAAGCGCTGGGTACATTGGATGAAATCGTCTGAAAAAATTAAAGTTATTAAGGAAGGTATGATATAAAGAAACAGACTGTGGATTAGTCCAGTCGATGGGGGCATATGTCTCGGGCGAAGTGAAGTCCTCGGGTCGGGGAGTGTTGACCACATAAACTGGCGAAGATGGTTGGATAACGATGTTGGGCGGAGTCATGTGAGGGAGTTCAGGAAGGGGAACATCCTGGGCTTGCTGATTGATCGCCTGAAGTTCTTCCTCTGTTGGTAAGTGGAGCTGTTGACGAGGGCTGGGCAGTGGCGGAGCGGATTCGAAATTGCTGAGTTGATCGAGGTCGAAGATCGGCACATGCGCTTGCTCATGGTATGCATCGGGCGCAGCCAGCGGTGGTAGCTCGAGAGGGGAGGGAGTCGTCATAGGCTGTGGTTCCGGGTCATCTGGTAAGTGTACCTGTCCATCTTTGATTTCCGATGAGAGGAGGCGCTCGAATTCGTACTCGGTGAACTGGTTCTCGAGTTGAGTAATAAGAACTTGATTCATGCGACGTACTAGCTCCTGATACTCATAAGAATCAATCTTCTGCTTCCTGAGTCGGTTGTTCTCCAAGATATCAAGCATCTTGCACAAGAGGCCATACATCTGTTGCGTAGTGTAGGTGATGTGCGGGAGTGGGCTGACGCTGGTGTTCTTGGTGAGGTCGCGAAGTTTGCCGTTGTGGAGAAGAGCAGCTGCACACTGTCGACGGGTCTGCGAGGTCTGGATGAAGGGGAGTCCGGGGAGGAGTTGGTCGCATAGAGGGGGGAGGAGTTGGCCTTCTCTGTATCTCTGTCGGTTTGGGTGCACTCGTTTCTGTGTCGAAGTGTAATAGAGGCGTCCAGAGAGTCCGTGCCGGGTGTTGCGAGTAGCAGGCATGGGGACTAGTTCTAGTGAACCGGGCAGTACCTGCAACACTTGCATATGCAGATCGGGTCTTCGTCGTACGCCACAAAGTGTTGCTGCGCTGTTCCTGCGTGGCGGATGCGGCGGCCTATCCAGGGGACGTAAGGGAGCTCGAGGAGGATGTGGAGGGCTTGGAGAATTGGGACGGCGTATTCGGGGGTGAAGAAGGTGCGGCGGAGGACTAGAGTGGTGAGCTGGGGGTGGGGGTTGAGAGTCTTGAGGCGGCGGATGTTGACAAGATCAGTGTGGGCCGGGTCGAAGATATACTCTCGGACAAGGTCGAGAGGACTCAAAGGGGGAAGTGTAGGAGAGGGAGGGGGAGAGGGGTATTCGTTCTCGGGGTGGACGGGTGTCAGTTGCGGGTGCCATACGCCATTGTGCCAGTCGTTTGCGTGATTGCCCCAGCCTGTTACCCAGAGGGGATCAATATCCTCAACAGGTAGTAAGGGTCCGGGGTCAGTGGCGGCAAGGTGTTCCTCAGCGTCAAAGGGAGGGACTTCGAATGTTGGATTGGGAGTGTCGAAGTTGAATGGCATGTCGAGGGGGGATATTCTCTTTGTCAGAATCGGGGTTGTCTGTGGTGTGACTGGTCAGGGATTCCGTGGAGGTGGTTGGGCTATATGCAGGAGAAAAGGGTTCCAAGGGCGGAGGGGATGTGGAACTGTTGGAGCTAGAAGTTCGAGCGGGTGTCGGTTGCCTGTGAATGAATCTAAATCCGTTTGGAAGTTGTACTGATCCTTCGAGGTCGTTTGACTTGACCATTTGAATTAGTATATAAAGTCCTATCGAAAGGTGTGCCTGGTGTAGTGGAGTCGCATGGGTAAGAAGAGTATCAATGAAATTGATGAGGTGATTGAGCGGTGGAGTGTTGGGTTCTTCTTGTTGATGAATGAAATTGAATAGGTGGAAAATGAGTGTGGGTTGACGGTTGGTCGGAGTTTCTGCTGCTAGTGTGCGAAGGTCGTTAAGAATTTGTTCTTTGCTTATTTCTGTGGGAGGGGGAGGGTCATTACGAAGGGGTTGTGGAGATGGTATCGGAGTAGGGCGGCGGTGGTTGATATTGCGGCGTTGACGTGATAATGAACTGATTGTGCGGCCCATATCGTACTGAAATTTCCGGGGTGTCTCTTCGATATGCGTGTGAGAACACGAAGCGTTGGTTGAAAGGCTGATAGGGTCCTGGGCCTTGGTCAATGCGTTTGAATGCTTCGATAAGGAGTAGTTCCGCAAGATCCTTGACTTCAGGGCGGATGTCAAGTGAGAGGATGTATGCACAAACGTTAGCGAGATCGGCTGGTTTGATCATGGCCTGGTGGGTAGGGGAGCTTCTGGGTTCGATGAAATACTTCTGGGGTTGTCTAGATTCCGGGTGGTGGTTGAAATTACACTCGGAGTATCGGAGGATTTTGACAGATGGCGTAGTGTACTTGTTCCGGATGGGGTAATTGGACAGATGACCGGGAGGTCATTTGATCCGGTGTGCCTTCTTGTATTCCGATAGAAGTTCCTGAGTATTCTCCAGTGATTGTTCCGATATCCATTGGTTCTCTGATGTCGGGTATCCTAGCCATTTGACGAGATATTCGCGTTTCCTTGGTGGTCCTCGGTGATTGAGTATCGCTTCGACTTCAAATTCTTCTTCTCCTTCGATAAGGTCAGGTGGCGGTCGTGTGTAAGATGGTCCATGTTCGTCCGTTTCCTTGTGTGGAGTGAGAAGAGAAGCATGAAATACTGGATGTATTTTCCAATGCTCTGGAAGATTAAGTCGATAGACATTGTCCCTGAGCTTCTTGATGATCGTAAAGGGTCCTTCTCGTTTAGATTGGAATTTCGAGGGTATTCCGGTTCGTCTGAGGTTCCTGGCTTCTAACCATACACTTTGTCCTTCTTCCAAGGGCTGGAAGTGTGATTCCTGTGTCTCACACTGGAATTCTTGTGCGAGAGTTAGAGCTGCTTCGGCTTCGGTTCGGAGTTCCAATATCTTGATTAAGCGAGTTTGGAGTGTGGGGATGTTACTGTCGATCTCGGATTTTTCCGTAGGAAATGACGTTGGGTCGTATCCCATGAGTAATCGGAAAGGGGTCTGCTCTGTGGTGGAATGCTTGCGATTGTTGTGAGTGAATTCCATCATTGGTATGTATCGTGACCAATGTTGGGGGTGGTTTGCTGCGTAAATTCGGAAGTATGCTTCGATCTCCTGGTTCGTTCGTTCTGCTTGTCCATCAGTTTGTGGGTGATATGCTGTATACATAGCCTGCTTGATGTGCAGTAAGCGGCATAGCTGTCTGAATAGTGTCGATGCAAATTGGGGTCCACGATCTGAGATTATTTTCCTGGGTAATCCAAATCGTTTGTAGACATTGTCGATGTAGAGTTGTGCGGTATCGAGTGCGGTGATCGTCTTGTTGCATGGGGTGAGTACTATTGCCTTGGTGCAATCATGGTCCACAATAACACATATGCTGTTGTAGCCATTTGATTCCGGTAGGTCGGTAATGAAATCAATATTGACTGTAGCAAAGGGGTATGTGTCTTTGTCTGCAATGATCGGGCTGAGCGGAGGTACGAGTGGATGGTGATTTATCTTCATCTGTTGGCAAATTGCGCATCCTTGCACATATTTCGAAATGAACTGCTGCATGCGGGGCCAGTAGTAGGTGCGTCGAATCTGTTCCATTGTGTTTGCTATTCCTGGGTGATTTCGCGTAGGGAGGTCATGATGAAGTCGTAAGATGTTTCTCATGATTTCCTTGTTCTTCGGAACATAGATCTTGTTCCTAAAGTGTACAAGGTTATCCTTGATTGAGAAGTCGTTCATCTTTGGTTTCGTGAGGGGGAGTTCCTTCTGAATGAGTGTCATTGCTTTCTGAATGTCGCCTGTTTCGAGTCGAATCTTGTCATGAAGTTCGTCGATGTCAATGGTGTTTCGATCGTCATCGTCCTGTTCTTCTATTTCGGCTTCGAGTATTTCCATCTCTTGAATGAAAACCTTTTCTGGTAGAAGTGTAACTTCGTTGTTGAGTTCTCCTTCCGTTTTAAATTGGTCGGGTCTCCGGGAAAGGGCATCGGATTGGATCATGTGTTTTCCGGGGACTGCTTGAATTTGGAGGGGGTAACGTGAAAGTTCGTTCTGCCATCGGGCTTGTCGAGGGGTTAATCGTTGGGGTTGTCGCCAATAGGTTAGGTTCTTGTGATCACAATGTACTGTGATAATGTGTGGGCTGCCTAATAGATAGTGTCGCCATGTCTGTAATGCGCGGATGATAGCAAATAGTTCCCTGTCGTATATTTGCCAGTTTCGTTGCGTCGGATTAAGTGCTTGGGAGATGTATCCAATTGGTCGCAATTGATTATCCTTGTCGAGTTGTCGTAGTACTGCACCAGTAGCTACGGCTGAAGCGTCGGTTTTGAGGTAGAATGGCTTGTTCGGGTCGGGTTGCATAAGGAGTGGTTGTTTTGAGAATAAGTCCTTGAGTGTTTGAAAAGCATGTTGTTGTCGGTTGGTCCAAACGAATGGTATGTTTTTGCGTTTTAGTTGATCAAGGGGTCGGCATATGGTGGCATAATGGGGAATGAATCGCCTGTAGAAGTTCGTAAATCCTGTAAATGATCGTATGTCTCGTAGATTCTTTGGTGTCGGCCAGTCAACTATTCCTTGTATCTTCGTCGGGTCAGTCTTGATCTGTGACTCGGAGATAATATATCCTAGGAATGGGACTTCGGTCTGGTGGAATCGGCATTTGGCGGGTTTGAGATATAGCTTGTGTTTCTTGAGGACGTCAAAAACTTCGAGGGTGTTCGAGATAAGTTGTTGCATAGTGGCGGCATGGATCATAATGTCGTCCATGTAAACAATACACTTGTTTTCGCGGATTTGCTTCGCAAGTATATCATTCATGAAACGTTGAAAGGTGGCGGGTGAATTGCATAGGCCAAAGAACATAACTGTCGGTTGAAAGTGTCCTTCTTCGCAGTTGAATGCGGCTTTCCATTGGTCTTCTTCCTTGATTCGAATGTTGTGGTATCCTTGTCGAATATCGAGGGTGGTGAAGTATTTGGATCCTTGGAGTTGATTCAATAGTGTCTGGGTGTTCGGTATCGGAAATCCATCGTGGATTGTATGCTCGTTTAGATATCGATAATCCTGAATCGGTCGGAGGGTTCCATCTTTCTTGCTGATGAAGAATAATGGTGAGGCCATTGGTGATGCGGAGGGTTTAATGAATCCTTTCTTGAGTAGGTCATTAATAAGATCACGGAGTATGGGTCTTTGGTGGTACGGAGTATTGTAGGTTTTGAAGATTTTCGGTATGAATGAGGGTTTCGTCTTGATTTCGTGATCATAAGGTCGTGCTGGTGGATATGTTTTGGATTTCTTTTTCGGAGAAAATGTTGGCATAGGGCATATATTCCTTTGGGATGTCGAGTTTTTCTGGTGGTGGTAGTTTCTGTTGTTTTTCTTGTTCCATTCGGGTTGAAATCGTAATCTTGTTTATGGTGATTGCATCGTTTCCCCAGTCTATCTTTGGTTTAGCTTGTTTAAACCAAGGTAGACCTAGTATAACGTCGTCTTTTGGGATATGAGTGAGGTAGAAATGTGGTGAAAGAGTGTGGGGGTGTGTGATGTGGATTCGAGTTCGTTTGGTGACACTGCCTTCTGTGTTGAGTGTACCATCGGCGTTACTGACTAGTATGGGTTTGTCGATTTTCTGCGTTTTTAGTTTGAGTTTGTTGGCTAGTTTTGAGTTGATGAAATTGAGTTGTGCTCCGGTGTCGAGTAGAGCTGAGAGTGTGTGAGGTTGTCCGTTAATGAGTACCGTGATGGGTATGCGAAAAGAGCGAGTGTTTCCGTTGATAGTGATGGTGTTGAGTTGAATCGGATTAACCAACTCGGAGTTGATCAAAAATTTCCATCATCATCGTCAAAATCATTGTTGTCGTCATTGGGATCGGGCATTTCGTCTAGCATGTTGAACAATGCTTCCTGTTCCTGTCCATTGAGGTCTGTCATCATTTCATGGATCTGGATTGCGCGTTCAGCAATCAAATCGTCCGGGTCATCGGGTTCTTCGTCAAGTTCCATCGAGTTGATGTTTCGCTTCTTGAATCGTCCATTGTTTCGTCTGAAGTTGTTCTGGAATTTCCTTGGGGATTTTCCTGAGCTTCGGAACTTCGAGGTGCGTGCGGGACGCGAAGGGCATTTGTTTGCAAAATGTCCTGCCTTCTTGCAGTAGAAACAGAGTCCATCTGCTTGCGCTTTCTTCTTTTCCTCGGGCGTAAGCTTGTTGAAGTACATCGCGTAGAGCTTGAATGATTCTTCCAAATTTTCTGGTTCCTCGGGTTGGTCTGATTCGGGTTCAGAATCTATGTCCATTTCATTGAGTCGTCGTCTGCGAAATTTGTTGAATCGAGGTCGATTATATGAGGATTGTCCATAACGGTTGCGGAGTCGATTGAACGGGCGGTTGTCCTGATAGATCTCTTCGTATGATTTTCCTATCTTCCTGGCTGCTTCGTAGTAAGGTGCCATTATCTTTATTCCATTGTCTGGAACTGGGATATCCTTTTGAAGTAGTGCGGTTCGCGTATGTCGCAGTAATCCATTCTTGAACATGGAAAAGAGTACTGTGAAGTCGGTAATGTTTGCTTCACGTGCGAGTCGCTGGAAGTTATGAATGTAATCATCGATTTTGTCCGTAGGTGCTTGCTTGAGGCTAGAGAGTTCCTTGAATGCGTCGGCGATGTAATCGGTTGAGATGAAATGTGACTTGAATTTGTCCACAAATTGTTGCCAAGTCATAACCCATTGTGCATTGTCCTGTTCGTCTTTAACATTCTTTGCAAAGATTGCAGCAGGTCCTTCAGTGCAAAAGGAGAGTGCAAATCGTATTTTGCGTTGATCGGTTGCATAGTCCAAATCGTTGAGTGCCAAGTAGTTTTCAACTAGGCTAAGCCATCGGCTAGCTTCGCTTCGTTTGCCGGTAAAGTTAAAAGGTTTATTTGCTCCGGTGCCTCGCGGTTGATGGTCTGCTTGATCGGCCATTTCGACTATCACTGGGGTTCCTGGGGGTGTAGGTGACGGTGGGGGTGGGGGTGGCTGTGGAAGGTTTTCCTGATCGGGGTGTTCGTCGTTTTCCAGAATTTCGGGTACAGGTGAGCTTCGGTTACTATTGTTGGCGTTAACTGATGTAGATCCTTCGGCTGAGTGTGCAGATCCTTCGGCGGTGTGTGCCGTGTCCTCGGCTTCTGAGTCTTCTTCTGATTCGTCTGAAGTTTCTGCTTCAGATTCTCGTCTGCGCCTTCTGAGTTCAGCTTCCTCTTTCTCTAGTTGCTTGAGAGTAAGGATAGTTTGTGTCTCCTGCGAAGTGTAGTTCTTGGGAAGTGGAGTCCAAGTGGGTATCCAAGTTGCGCCTTCTTCAAATCTGGTGTTGATGCGAAGTCCTTCGAATTGTCCTACAAGTTCTGGTTCTTCGGATTTGAGTTCAGAAACAGGTGCAGGTGTTTCAGCCTTCGGTTGGGTGAATGTGAGGAGTGGGGAGGTTTGTTCAGCTTTAGGTGCTGCTGCTGCTGCGTAAGATAATGAGGGTAGTGCTGTCGATTCAGCGGGTGGTGCTTCGGTTTTAGCTGGTGGTGCTTCTGGTTGAGTAGTGGTTAATGGCGAGTGTTGTGAAGGAGCGGGTGATGCAAGTTGAGAAGAAACAACTCTGGGTGAGTTAAGTCGACTGCCTGTTCTTGATGTTCTTGCAAGTATCTGGTCGATTTCTTCCTGACTGGGTTCGATTCCTGCGTACCAAGTATTAACCTGTTTGTAGTATGTGGTCGGGTTCTTGATTGTATGCGAGATTGCTCTCCAGGTGTCGTGTCCTGAGTGAAAATGAAGGTAGACTTTTCTTCTGGATTTGTCAAGTCTGTACCAGGCTCGGTTTACTGGGTCAAATTCAGCGTTTTCTGGGCGGGTAACTCCAACGGGTACTTGTGCTGCTATGGGTACGTATTTTCCTGGGACTGGTGGTCTGTCTTTCGGCGCCAGTTTAACGAGTTACTGAATTTTAATTCAGTTGGTGTCTTCGTTTGCTGGGGGAGTCGGAGTAACGGTTCGGCTTCCTTCTTCGGGTTCAACAGGAGGTGGAGTGATGGATCGGATGGATGCTTCGAGAGGTGGGCTAGCAACTCGGGTGGGTGGTTCAGAGTGTAGTAGGTAACAAATACACTTCCGTATTTCGGTTGCAACGTCCTGGGATTGTCCGGGCCAATAAACGATTGATGTGAGGTTCAAAAGGGTTTCTCTTTCGGAGAAATGATCAATGGAGTTGTCAATTTTGGTGTGGCAGATTCCAATAAGGCCTTTGCGAAGGTAACAATTGGGAATGTATGGCTTTCCTTCGAACCAAAAGATGCCGTGTCGGTAGATCCAATTAATGGGGTCGTGTCGTATGGAGTGTAGACGGAGTTGGAGGTATTGTAGGTCGTATTTGGAGTTCTGTTGAATCGGATGAACTAATGCACTGTTGACAAGGTGCTGATAGTTGTCTTCAATTAGTTGGTCGAAGTTGGGGGCGGGAGCGGGAGCTTGATTCGCCAGATTGATTAATTGGTTGTTGTAATGTATTCTGAGTCGTCTTCCTGTCCTTTGGAAAGTTTGTCTGAGGTTTCCTAAAGTTCTGGAAGGTCCTGGAGCGGGTGTGGGAGTTCGTTCGGACGTTCGAAGTTGAGGGAAGGGACGTAGGGCTTGTTCTACGCTTGGGGGTGTAGTGATCGGAGGGTTGGAGTGATTCGGAGTCACGGGAGGTAGTAATCTGTTGTGCTCAGATACTTCGTTCCAATGGTGGCTTGGGTTCTCGAAATCTGTTCCTTCCTCGGCGGAGTATGCGTAGGTTTCCTGAGTAACGGTGGGTTCTAATCGAGGGGGTACAAGTTGATCGTAGAGGCTTTCGTTATCTTCTTGTGTTCGATGTTCGTACTCGGAATAGTCCTGTGGGTCTGTCCTGCTTTCGTCAAGTTCGGAGGGGTTATGAGGGGGTGTGTCGGATTGGTATGAAGTGGGTTGTAAGTCGTAGATGGAGACGGGGTTAAGGATGTTAATCCTTAGTACGCCTGCCAATGGTAGTTCCGTGCGATCGGCGAGTAGTATAGTAATCCTCAGGTTGGGCACTTCCTCGGGTTATCAACCCTTTGAGCTACAAGAGTATGCGTGAGTGATATTAACGTCTTCGGATACCTTGTCCTTTCTGTCTTCCTAGGTTCGCTGGATAATCTGTTTCGATGTTCACCGTGTATTGCTGTTGTCTACGAGTGAGGGTATGCTTGTCTTCTGGCTGTGGCAGTTTCTGTGGTGGATGAGACCTTTCCCCTGCTTCCTTCTTCTCTTCAAGTTACGTTGGACGTGGCTAAGCTGCTTGAATGGGTCGCGATCCTCTGCTTCACGCTATCACCAACCAAACGCGTAACAAGGACCGTAAATTCTGTCGTGAACCTGCTTAATTTCTGTGATTACTTGTCTGTCGCTTCCTTCCAAGTATAACACTGTATGCTTGGTGTATTCGATCGTACTGTCGTTCGTATTCCTTTCGTTCCTAGATGATAGTTAGTAGACAAGGGCCAGTTGTAATACTTAACCGTCAGTATTCCGGATTGGAATGCGTAGGGTGTACCGATTTATTCTGCTGTAGAATGTGGTAGAGCGTAGAGGGGGGTGTTTCAGAGTTGAGATCGATCTCAGATGAGAAAGAAGTCAATCCTAATTGTTACGTTCACGGCTTCGATGGACTTATCACGGAAATGATAAGTGACCAAAGCGTTGTTGGGTGAAGTAGCAAGTACAGTATAGAGGGTCCGCTTTGTGAGGGTCTCTATACCGGAAGTCGTGGGTGAACAGAGTCTTTGGTACGTGATTGTAAAAGACTATAGGAGGATTGACTTAAGTGTCATCCTGGGGCGCTATGTACATGGCCTTATATACTACAGAGAACAATAGAGTGGAGCAAGGAATGAAACTACATCATCGCGGGTCAGAAGTGGAGTGAGTCCGTCATAGTGGCTCTAATTAATGGAGGATGATGTCAGATCGGAGCATAGGTGGAGTAGAGTGGAGTAGAATGATGTATCATCGGAGTAGAAGGTCCTGGGGCTCTTCGGAGTGAAGGTGGAGCGAGTGGAGCCATCGGAGTGTGGAGTCGATGATGAAAGAATGATGCAATGTGTGTACGCACATGCAGGTAGAAAGGGTGAGAGAAAAAGATGAGGGGGAACATAAACAATGTGTAAACAAGGGTAAGCAGCTTGATGCGTAACAACCAACGCATCCTCCTTTGCTTCCGTTAAAAGTCGCTGTCTCCGGTTCACCACAAAGCTACTTTGATTCAAGTGCAGAACTCGGCGCCGAAGAGTATAATATGGCACATCAAACAGTGTTGCAGCCTCTTGAATGGTTTTGCATTGCTTACTCTGAAATGCCTTTCGGGCCTTCTCAAGTGCGGCCTCCCTGACTAAATCTGCCTCTCGAACAGCCTTATCAGCCTGATATGGCATCCTGCATATGCTTCAATGTCAGAGCATGGTTACCAGAAGCTATATAAATAAGAGAAACCAAGAGTGGGACTTTGTATGATCCATCCTACGAAGGGTGTATTTGCAGCTTGGTCCGCAGATGAGTTCTGTCGGAGCTTAGATCGGCATAACAAGTGTAACACATGCCGACAAATTCTGTCACAGTTTATGCCACAGAATTTGTTTTGCTGTTTAACAAGCTACAAGCATGCCACTGTGCATCGGAATGGCATCCGATGCACAATGGACATGTATGCTATTGGAATGTAATAAAATTTTGAGCATATATGCTCAGAATAAATCAGAATAGCCAATTACTTCTTCCTCAAAACTCATCTCTCGTAGAAATCAAGCCACATCATCATAACAAGCTCATTTTTCTCTCTTGTTTTTTCTCTACACAATAATTGTACCTATTTATGAGCTTGTGAATTTTTTTTGAGCATCTGGAGCAACGTTTGAGTGCATAAAGTCTGATTTACACCTGGGGTACTGTTTGCAAGTATGGTCACATGATAGTAGTATTTCTTCCGTGGCCAGGCCACTTTTGACAACGAACCGTCAAACTTATGTCATTGTGCATCATCCTATGCGACGATCAATGTCATCTTGAAGGCACCCACCAATTCAAACATCCTATGTATCGAGTAAAAAAGGCCGACACTCACATCCGGGCCCAGCACTCTCACATCTGCGGACTTACGGTAGTAACGACCGACATTATGGGCTGTCAATATTGACATGTGCTTAATGTAATGAACAAGAGCTTCGATAATATGCAAACCCTGCTGCGAACGTGCGGATACATGTCGGGCGAGTTCTATTTCCATCATCATGCATCAGGTCCCCAATGCTCATGTTCTCGGATGTTCGAACTTCGAAGAAGCATTCATGAGTAGTATACAACTCTCCTTTTCTAGAGTACCGATAATCTATTAGAGCAGGTCAAAGCTCGAAGAACTCTTCCATTGTTCATAGTTAATGCGAAGGCACACGTTTGATGCGAACATTAGAAGAATAACAATGCTCAGAGACGCCTCGAAGTAGTGCTGAATAAAGCATGCTTCTCCCGAAGTTTAAAATCTTGTTCTTCTGTCCATGACTCCAGACTTGGATACGTAAAATTTACGCCAGCATCTTGAAATGACGCGTCCGGGGCAGGCTTTCCAACTTTTCCCGCATGATGATCCTGGACCGGGGTTGCCATCGGAAATCGTCTTGAAAAGAGCCGGCACTAATCGGAAAACACACAGGAATGTGCAGGATCACTGAACCCTTCAGCATGACCATGTTGTTCACGCGAGTGTATTAAATTTGCATCTCTTACGCATAAGAATGCGACAACAAGTCCTGAAGAAGGGAAGTTTCAAGTGCCATACCCATATCCACCGCTGTGGTTATTGATCATGTTCCAGATAGATCGTCGTGGGACGAGAATGGCCAGAAGCCTGGATGCTGAACAGACAGTATACGAGCAACGCATGTTGGAACACGAGGATGATAGCAAGCTGGATTAGCTTTCGGGGTGATTTCAGGTATTACAATTTGCTGCCACGACCAGCTAAAACGAGCAAGGGGGCGCGACGCATCGCACTGCCGAGGAGGAAAAGATGATTTGCTTCCCTGCGCTGTGTTAACTTCCCCAAAACATCAGATAGGTAAAAGCGGAAGAATTGATCCCACTACACATCAAATAAGAATAGAGTCGACTCCTAGACGTACATGCTACAGATTACCATTCAAATTCGTCACTCGTTCGCAGAGCTTCTGCTCAGAGGAAGGATTAGGCAAATACGAGTGACCGGTTAACCGGCGCCATCATGCAAAGCACAACAAACAGCAGCTATACATGTGGATTTTGTCAGTTGGTCAGTCATTCGGAACATAGTTGAAAGTGAGAATTACCCTTGTGATGTCCGTTATATTGGCGAACAGTTTCTCCGGATGCCATCTCCCAGAGCCGGGCCACATGGTCCGAAGAGGCTACAGAAGTAATAGATACTAGCTGAGTATACTCAACCAAAACCAAGAAGTTTGAAACTTGCCTGTAACGAGATATGCGGAATCGGCACTGAATGCGCAATCCCATACCCATCTCTGGTGTCCTTGCAAAATTTTCTCCAGTTTGAAGTCCAAAGAATGGCCAATTGACCAGATTTTAACTGTTGTATCGGCCGAGCATGTAGCGAGATATCTAGAGAATAATGTAAAAGAACAATGCTCAGCCGCAAGCCAATAATAGAAATAATTTTTTTACTACTTCACATCAGGGCTCAAAAGACATCTCGTCAAGTATTTGTTATGCGCCTGGAACTTAGTGATGGCCTGGAACCTCGGTTGCTCAGAAGTATCTTCATTGATCTTCCAAACATAGCATTTTCCCTGTTCGAACCGAAGGGAGATGGAATAATTCACAACCACATCTAGATATGTTCAGTGTAAATCTGCAAATCACGAACCTTGTTGTTCCCAGCCACCAAGCACGAACCATCTGACGCTATGGTCACCGAGCGTATAGGAACGTCACCTGCGGGTGCCTACCTCCATGCCGAACCCATCAACATAAGCGGATATTTTACGGGTAAGTTCTAGGGCCTGACCAAGTCCAACATGCAGACATTCTCTGACAAGTCCCACTGCTTTATGCTCCCAGCCTGATCGCAAGATATCAATTCCCCTTGATTTGGGTGAATGCAGACATCGTTCACTTATAGAAAGGCAAGCATGAGTGAAGATAGTGACATATAACAGGGCAACGTACCTGGTGCTCCATTGTCGTAATTCCGATGCACTTGTCCCGTCCTAGCTAGTTCTTGGTTGTTTAGACATTAAGAATCAAGATGTACTGGCTTTGAAAAGACTTCACCGCAGATCCCATATTTTAATTGTACCATCTTCACTCCCAGTGACTAACCATTTCCCTTCCAGGTGAAAAGAGACCGCTGTGACGTTATTTGTATGGCCCTCAAAAATCAATAGCTACACTCATGTGTCATCCTTATGCTACCAAGGGTATTATGCGGCAGACTTACAGGGGTGTTAGATGGGCTTGATATTTCATAAATATTGACTTTCTTATGAATTGCTGCCGCCAGAAGTCGTTTGCTGAAGAAGTTTTCAGGAATGAGAGGAACATCGATATTCTTTACACACGTACTCCGGAGATATGGCGAGTCTGTTTACTTGCTGTTCGACAGGAAAAGATTATCAGCGAACGCACAAGCCATCCCGAAAGTCGGATGAACTGGCACATACACCAGATTCACCGGATCGTGCTATAGTTCTCGAACAAATCCCACTCCATGCTTCCCAGAATCGAATCTCATGGTCGTACGAGCCTGTGACCAGGATGACAGAGAGGTCCTGCCGCCCTGAACTGCTCTTTCCAAGGGCCTGAGTAGGCATGAACCGGAGTTAATGGCAGAGAAGCAAGCGTGGTGAAATTGAGGAAGCTGAATCTCGATCTTGCTCCGGCCACGATGCGTAGGGAGGTGTAGGGAAGTTGTGGTAGTCAGTAATAACAGCCAGCGTCTCAGTGCTCAGGCTGAACAGCATTCAAGTTCATGCCTGAGTTCAAGTTATGTAATCAAACCTCCTTTCTCACAACATTAAAGTTTGCTGCAGTGTCCTGGATAATCCGGGCCTGAACTTATCCCTGAACTCGAGGCCTGCTACTTATTCCAAACTCCTGCTTTCATCTCAACGTGCTCGTCATTGTAAATTTGCTTCCGATGACAAGTCTGTGACCCTTGGGATCAAGTCAAGCTCTATTTCCTGGGGTTGAAATTTCAAGAGCATTGGATCCTGTCAAGTCGGCACTAACCTGGAATGGCCATCAACTGCAGATCTAATCAGCCGCAATCACCCTCAGCGCACCGTTTGCTACCACTGGCACTTACGCCGGCCAGATATATTCGTTGAAGTGTTGTAGATCTACCCTTTTTCTGGATTCCTTGCGTGAAAGTTGCTGTCCTATTACGTCGTCCCTGATAGACCCGTGCCTATAATATCTTCGATCTTAATCACAGTTTTCTCCGAGTCTACGTCCGATTGTAATGAACGAACAAGACTTCTGAACCGAACCTCCTGCTCGTTTGGAGTAATCGTCCTAATCCATGACGGCTTGCCTTGAGGTGTAGACCTTCAGGGTAACATTCGCCAACAATGTGGCCTTCAGTCTCACATTTCAACTATCCTCGGGTGTCCGGACAGTTGATCAATCGTTCTATGGTTCTTAACTTCATTTATGGCTCTTCCTACTCAAAGCTCCCACCACGAAAGAGAAACAGCAAGAATCTCTCCTCGAATTCATGAATTCAAAGAAGGCAGCCTCATCTCCCCTGCTGTCTCGTTCGATCTCACGAAGATGACTTCCTGAAAGTCCGGGCTAGGCACTAGTTATCCGTACAAAAGGCTCTGGCGCTCAGAGTTTACCATCACAAGAATTCTAGCTTGAGTACGTCTGCTTGACCTGAATACGACTTTGATCTCGAACAATATTGGCGTTAGCCCCCCGCAATGTCGGCGATGAATAACTTCCCTGTGAGTGTCACCGTTTACTCACCCGACTAGGTGCTTAACGCATTCTAGGCTGGGACACGCGTTTTCTTCCATGAAGCAAACGGTGCTTTGAGGTACGGGACTGTGCAACATACGGCTGTGTTGGACGACGTGCGTGCATGCAAAAGTCTGACAGATCTGATCCTACTTAACACATGGCATTAGGGGACACAAATTGCTGGCATCCAGATTGATAATACCAGCGACGTTGTCGCAGTCCCGTGAGCTCTCTTCAGAACTTGCCTCGAATCCATTGGCTAATTCCCACCAAAGTGTCACCGTACTGAGTAAAGTCGGGTGAACTAGAATAAATCTATAAATCATTAGAAACCGTCGTATGGGTTTCACTGGTCTGAGATGGTACCTACGGACTTCATTAATGAAACACTTCATGGTGTAAATAGACTAGGTAGATGTGTACGCCGTTATGCAATTCGTTTCAAGAAACCTCCTTTGTCAGTGAGTCCCTCATCGGCATGTGTGCTTCGCCCGATTGATCTTCGTCAGCTCACCTCAACAGAGCAGGTGCCACGCTTGCCGATCCCATTGCAGCGCATTCCTAGACAGGTTCCACACTTTAAATCTCGATTTAACTTCGATCACTACAGGCTCGAGGTCTGGGATGGTGGCCATAAAGCGAGTCGTGATGATGGTGATGTGGACGATCGCTTCTCCTCTCGAACGTGTAGGAAGAGCAAGGAATGGTCGGGCGATTAGTTTTTGCCAGTAGTTATGACAAAATACAGGTCGAGGAAGGGTTTCCTGTTACGATATAAAGTGTGATTTAGATAAAGCAATGAAGCTCGTCCTCCTTGCAGAAATAGAAAGGCTTCCGTCGCTTGAATCACATCTCGATCATTCGGGTAAATCGTAATTGAGAGTGATTAGTTCTTCGTTTTCGATAGTCGGACATTGTGACGGAATGAAGAAGTGTCCTGATTGAAGGACTGTTATATCAACTTTCAGATGTCTTCGAGCTGAATCAAGGGGAGCCCTTCCGGTCCTAAAACAAGACCAGGTAAGTATGTGTGCAAAGGCAGAGCGTAAAAAGCAATACCCTCATCATGATACTAATCCTCTGCCCCCCTGTAGCAAATTCACCGCGGAAGATCTCGTTTTTCAATATTGAATGCTTGTATTTGTAACGGAGTAGGTTCCTATCGCCTCATCTTCAGTTTCAATCGCCATGGTTTGAAGCGACTTACCTCTGAATATAAACGCTGCCAGATGGTAGTAGGACATCAAAGGAGTCATCTTTATCTTCAGAGTTTTCAAGCCTCATGACCCGCGGGCAACCAAGGCTAATTCCCATAATCCAGCTTCCACTCGCTTCCAGATTATCCACATGCGGAAGTATCTCACCCAAAGTACTGAGATGCAAGACATGTGTCTGTGTCTCATCCTCGGGTATAAGAGTGTTAAGCCGTTTCAAGATTGGGAGCAATGCAGGATAATCTTCCTCGGGCCACGATGTCAAATGGGTCTCGCGGAAGTTCTTGATTACTCCGTCATAGTGACCCTGCAAATTTAACTTGAGTGAATCGCGTTCTCATGAAGCAGTATCCCGATTTACCTCTATAAACTCATACACTTCATCGGGAAGAAATAGAGAGTTGATAGACTCAGTTGCCGGTAGATTGGCCATGGTAGGATGAGAACCTATATAGGATCTTCTTCTCTTTCTAGCGCGATGTGTATCCATGACATCTAGCTTTTTAAGGCTGCTTTTCAAGAGTACGCGCTGTTCTGCCATGTTCAGAAAAAAAGGGTAGAAGGTGAACAAGTTCTTGTCAGGCATGCGGTACCCGTTGAAGAACCAGTCATAGCTTTTCAAGTTCGATGTGCTGAATGCAGCAGCCACGTTCGGTATGTGTGTGGATCGGCCAAGTCGAATTAGAAGGCTCATGCTTCGCGAGTGTCTAATCTGAAGAAGAACTGCTGGCCATCATAGAAAAATCCGAGTCGCACTACATAGTACCAACTCGAAAAATTTGATAAGCATTACTATGTAGTACTACTAGTTAAAGTTTGAATTTGACAAAATAGGCAATTTTGGCTGCGTGGTACATGCCAGTGGTAACTTGACTTTGCTTCGCATTTCTCGGAATCTCCTCCCGTCTTCATCACTAATACTGAGGCTCCGACAAAATAATCAATGTGCTTGGGACCGCATGTCCACGAATGATAGAGATGGACAAGTAGAGCAAGGAAACTCTTTATACGCTGCGCTGGCTAGAACGTTTACACGTACTCTCGCATTGTACTTCTCGAGACCTGTCAGGTTGTTCAGACCTTCCAAAGGTGAACATTCGTTTTAAAGTTCCATCTATGCTTTCGCAACGGGTCACTGAATTGTGTGGATGATAGTGTCCGGATGGATGTTCCTTCGTGGCCTGGCCTCACAACGTGGAGGTTCTCTCTCTCCAAGCTTTGTAAAGGGATTGGTGCAGCAACATGGCGTGAGTGCAACATTCTTGCTACTTGTTTCTTATTGATCAACCAAACAGATCTTAGTGATTCCAAAGCATTTCATCCCCCCCATGGCAGTTAACGCGCTTCTTGGTACAGTCCTGTGGTCGACTTACGCAGAGACGTCGGATTTGTTGCAGGGACACTTGAGGCACCCCCTTGCCCTCTCCCTTGTATCTGGCGGAGTTGCTGGCGGAGCTCAGGCCCTCGTTGCTGCCCCCGCTGAAAATCTGAGGCTTATAATAGAAAACGGTGCACACACTGGATGGTCTGCTGCTTGGAAAGATGTATTCCTTGGAACACAATCCAACGAAGCACCTAGACGAGAAAAGCTGCGCGAGGCTCGTCAAGTTCGTACTTGGATGAAGGAAGTTAGTGAAATGGCAGGGCGTGGTTGGAATGGTTGGACCTGGGGTTTCTGTAAAGATGTTGCAGGTGTGTCTACTTTCACGTAGGTATGCTTGGTATACTGGAATCTTTATACAGGATTTTCCGTTTTCTTTTCTATGTTTGAACTTACTAGAAGGACTGCCATATCGCTAAAGGACTCTGTGGTACAACAAATGAATAAACGAGAAGATTTCGATACAACGAGATCACATATTCCCCGCATTGTACACGGATCGGTTCTCGTATCAGGAGGGATACTTGCTGGTGGCGCTTACGAGCTTGTAGGGAGACCCTTTGATGTAGCGCGCCGGACAGTATATCTTCATCGTGTTGCCCACCCGCACTTGACCAGTTCTGCTGCTGCGACGAAGGCGATTTTAGACAGAGCTCGTGATGAGGGTCTTCATTCGTTCTTTCGGGCCCCCGTTGCTCATCATGAAATGCGAACGGCAAAGAATCGACTTTATTCCGCGCTGCGTGTTTTGGGTAGGATGGGTCCTTGGGGCGCTGGATTTTTGATCTGGGAAGCTTTTGGTCCCGGACTCGCAACTTAATAATTCGGATCAAATATCTTAACTTCT
Source organism: Trichaptum fuscoviolaceum (assembly GCA_910574455.1). Lineage (NCBI taxonomy): Eukaryota > Fungi > Basidiomycota > Agaricomycetes > Hymenochaetales > Trichaptaceae > Trichaptum > Trichaptum fuscoviolaceum. Next base: position 2,631,831 of record CAJSYZ010000001.1, read on the forward strand.
TAATTGTATGCTTTGCATAGACCCGTATACATGTCACAAACAAGCTTTTCCCCCACCCACGACAAGACTGAGGACTGCAAGTGCTTCCAAATTTGCGAACGCGTACTAAGAATCCCGCACGTGACGGCAATCATTATGTATCAGATAAATGCGGTTTATTCGAAACCGCAGTGCATAGCACGCCGAAGTCTCTAGATCTTTCTTACTTACTACACCATACAACGATGCCAGTCTGTACGCGAAACGGCTGCAAGAAAGAGTTCTCGCTCGAACAAAACAACGACGGCGATTGCGTGTATCATCCCGGCACACCTGCAAGTAGTTCAACGTACTTGGACTCCTTCTAGTGACTGACAGAAAATATGTAGGTCTTTCACGAGGGTTTGAAGTCATGGTCTTGTTGCTCGGATATCAACAAGCCTGAACTTGACTTCGATGAATTTATGAAGATAAAGGTGCCCGAGGAATGTTAAGATAATTGAAACGTTAGTGCTAACTTCTGTAGGGATGTCAAACTAGCAAACACACGACAGAAGGATCCAAGCCTATAGCTCAGAAAGAGCCACGCGCCGCACCTTCTAACCTCCAAATCACTCAGACAAGCGATGGAAAGGAAGTATTCACTACAGGAGCAGCACATACTCCATCACTGGCAACCAGCACTGCAAAGGCACGTACTGCCTCTCCTGCACCCCCGGCCCCAGAAGAGGAGGATGACATAGCTGTCGAAGTGAAACCGGGTGCACGGTGTAAGCGCAAAGGTTGCAATGCGGAATTTATTAGCAATGAGGAAAGTCGCTTCGGTGATGGAAAGAACGCTACATGCATATACCATCCTTCTCCGGTACGAGCTTTTATTCAGATATTCAATTGCATAAACAAATAAACCCCCACAGCCAATTTTCCATGAAGGGAGTAAGGTAAGCTTTCCATTTTTATAACATATTCTCCTTGTTTGCTAATTTGCTGGCAGGGATACTTGTGCTGCAAGCGGCGTGTTTTGGAGTTTGATGAATTCCTCAAGATTGAAGGTTGTAAGAAAGGTCGACATTTGTTTGTACCCAAAAAGTTAGAAGAGAAGGTTCGTGGAAATGCTGTCCTTCTACTGGTTTTTCACGTATCCCTGACGCGCTTTTCACTAATCATGCAGGAGGAAGTCGTATCCAATTGTCGAATAGACCATTATCAAACCCCTCAAAATGTTAATGTCTCCGTTTTCGCAAAGCAAACTGATAAGGAAAAAAGCGTTGTGAAGATTGAAGAGGAGCAGGTAATGGAGCATAATGTATTGTACCTGTCCCATGTTCTGATTCTTCTTGGTCGATAAGCTTTACCTAGACTTGGTTTTCTCCGGTACGAAGCGTTTTCGTCGTACAGTTCCTCTCTACGATCGCATTGTCCCCGAGGAATCAAACTACACTATTATGGGCACCAAGGCAAGTATCGACCACCTTTTGAAAAAAATAGTTGGCTTGTGTAACATTGTATCCCAAATAGGTTGAGCTCACATTGAAAAAGAAATATGCTCGCAGCTGGAACTTGCTCGAGAAGACGGATGAAGACATTGGTTCATTCAATCTCACCTTCGGTGTTGGAGGTAGAACAGGTACGATAGGTGCTCGTGAGCTTAATTTAGACGAGAACAATGCGCCGCGGGTGCATGTGTGAACAAATGTGTAAAAGAGGGGCTTGTAGAAGAGTAGGAGCGGAGCATTATTAATCTTCTGTAACTTGCCATCTAGGTGTGTCTATCATAGTTGTCCAGGCTTTTCTATCTCATCCAAAAACTGTACAAAATCTCCTTCCCGAAGATCGTCGAAGTCTGCAAAACTCATCCCGCACTCCAAGCCCTTCTTGACTTCCGTAACATCGCGTTTTAGTATACGCAGAGTCTGGAGTGTCCCTACAGAGAAATTATAAGACCTGCATTAATACTAAGATCAAAATAGACATACCAAGATGGATGGTCTGGCCATTTCGAATAACTCTAGCCTTTCTATTTCTCTCTACCAATCCATTCGAGACTCTGCAGCCAGCAACTTTGACAATCTTGCCACCCTTTGCATGTATGTCAAACAATTGGAGCACGTTTGCTTCACCAGTTACCCGCGTTTCTAGAGTGGTTGGGAGTAACTTTATGAGTTCGCTCTTCACTTCGTCGAGAACGCTGTAGATTATTTTCGACTCAAAAACTGTAACGCCACTCTGTGAGGCCGACTGATTCGCCATCCGCGAAACATTGACAGAGAAAGCAACAATCATTGCTGCGACAAGATCAGTTATGAAACGGCACTAGTGCAAAATTCGGGCTCACCATCCGCGGCCTTAGCCAGCATGACATCCGTTTCTGTAACCTCACCGACGCCCGCATGAATAACTTTCGTGACGGCGTCTCTATTACCTATGCTCTCGACTGCAGCTGACAAGGCTTCCACGCTTCCACTCACATCACCCTTCAAAACGAGCCTCAGGGTCTTTGGGCCAGAATCCTTGACTTCCTGAGGCGCACTAGTTTCGTCCACATTAGCCCTTCTATCGCGTTCCAGGCGGCGTGCATTGTTGATCGCCTCTGCATCGCTCAGAGTTGCCTCAAGGCTTCGTTTACGCAGTCGGTTATCCACGGCTTTCTTCACGTCGTCTTCTTTACCTTGAAGCACTTCGTCGCCAGCGTGGGGCAAGTCCTTCCACCCAGAGACAGTCACCGCAGTTCCTGGCACGGCGTTCTTCACCGCTTTCCCTGTTGAGTCTGTCAGGTGCCTCACTTTCGCAAATGTTGTCCCACTGATAATGAAAGAAGACGGTGTGAGGTTCCCGCGTAGCAATAGTACAGTCGCCGTGTTCCTATAAAAGTCATGTATGAGATTAATCAAGCTTCCTTCAAACTTCAGCTCACCCCAATCCCTTCTGAACCCTGGATTCAAGTAGGTAACCTTGCGCTGGACCTTCTGCTTCTGCGCGGATATCCTGCATTTCGGCCAGCGTTGAAATAGTTTCTACCAATTCATCTAAGCCTTTGCCAGTCAAACCGGATACTTCCACGGAAGGAACGTCCCCTCCCATGACTTCGAGTTCTAATCCCTCCGCCCAAAGTGCGTTTTGGACCTTTTCCTGAGTGAAGGAAATGAGTTACACCGGACCGGACTGAGATGGAAGGATGACGACTAACGATATCTGCTTCTGGTTTATCTACCTTATTGATAGCAACGACAACGCTGACTTTACCCTTTTCCTTCTTGATGAGATCCAATACCTCTTTTGTCTGAGGCATGACGCCATCGTCAGCAGCAACGACAAGTACAATGATATCAGTGACCTGTGCTCCTCGCGCGCGCATGGCCGAAAAGGCAGCATGACCAGGCGTATCAAGAAAAGTGATAGTTCGAGGTGTAGTCGAGTTATCCGGTATACCACGCACAGGAACGGAGAAAGCGCCAATGTGCTGTGTAATTCCACCAACTTCGCCTTTAGCAACCGATGATGAACGTAATGTATCAAGGAGTGTTGTCTTTCCATGATCAACATGTCCCATTATAGTTACGACCGGGGGGCGTTGCGGAAGAGAGGTATAATCGGGGTGCGGTGGTCTAAATCAGTTAAAGTAATTGTATTATTAAAGTATAAGGCCATCGACGACACAACTTACGGCGTATAAAGATCGAATGCAGCCTCATCATCGACTATCGGATTTCTATCGAGCTCCATGGCGAGAAGCGATGCATCGTCGGCAGAGAGCACTAATTGATCGGGCCAAAGTCTCGTTTTCCGTCTATCAATAGAATAAAAGGGTACTCACTATGATCATAAGAAGATAAATCAGTCATATCATTCTTTCGCATACAACTCTGCAGTGTTTCTAATACAAATATGTCAGAGCTTGCTTGTCAATGTATATTAGTAAAACGCACCTAGTCGTACGCCCAGGAGTTGAGCCAGATTTCCGACCGAAATAACGCTAGGGATGAAGACGTCAAGATTCACCGGTTTGACTAGTTTCACTCGCTTCTTCTTTTTTCGTGCGTTAGATTTATCCGTATTGACACGCGAATGTCTTGGTATCTGAATGTTCTCCCCTGTTTTGAGACGCTCTACGACAGAACCGCGAGTTTTCGAACCTTCGCGTTGAGGTCGTCTAGCTCGTACACCCGATTCCCTCTCCCCAGGACCATCGGACACTTCACCCATCTCCATGATTTCTTCCTTATGGCCCCCATCACCGTTTCGGTCAATGGGACCCTCTTCCCGATCTACCTGGTGGGATTTGCGGGGATTTGCAGACAACGAGGTTTCATTATCTTCAAGGTGTGATAATGTCCGCACAGGGCCTTTCAAGTGAGGAGCCTCTTCTCTATCAAGCACTGTAGCTGACGATTTAGCAGGCCGGTTGGAAGAACTCGAAGCCGAACTAGTCGAAGGAAATTTCGGAGCCCACTTCCCCCCGCCCACTGCATCCCTACGCATTTCTCCAGTCCGAGCATTGGAAGGTTTGTTTCTCCGAGGGGGCTGCGAAGACTCATCCAGGGCACGTAGGATAGAACTACGTGGTTGTTCAGTTGAAGCTGGTCGTGCCCATTTGCTGAGATTGGGTTGGTAACTAGTCGATGAACTAGCAGCAGACGTCGGCTCCGGCTGGTTTGTCCGCAGCCATTTGTTGACGTTGGGGACTAGGGGTTGAAGCACCTCTCCTTCGAATGAGGTAGTCTTGTTGTCCCATTTACCTGGAAGTCGGGGCTGTATAACACTATGAATAGTCGATTAACAGCCACGTACAGATGTACTCACTGGTGGTTTGACGGCGGCTGCTGTAGCTGTAGCTACTGAACGAGCCGACGGGCCTGAGTTCAGTAGATGGTATGCATACTTTGTTTGGCGGACATGCATGGCACTACGGTGGTGTGCAAGCAAACACCTTCAAGACGCATTTGCGAGATTTCTTCTCAAACATTTTGCTTACGTCACTTACTAGTAGGCTCAGGCTGCCCTGGCAGGTACTCAGGCCGCCAGTGCGGCAGTGTGCGTCATCCGGCAAGCAGGCTATCACTGGCGCGCAAGCAAAAGTCTGCTATGAACTCATATGTTCTCTGTACGCCTTTCTACACCTTACCTTCGAAACCTGCAATCCTTATCACAACCATATCATGCTACTCAACTCGTAGAAAAGTGTAAGGTCAAGTCTCGCCAGATTTCTCGATTTCCACACAAAGCTCCTGGGACCAGACGAAGACTACTACGCAGGCAGCCTGTCTCAGCCGGGAAGGAACGCTCCGAGGACCTAGTAATAGAAGAAAAGCTCGAAGAACCTAGAAGCTCTCAACAACCACTAGAAAAAGAACCTACTGTTGTCACCTCGCCGCTATGGGATGAAAGTTACAAACGGCCCACGGGAAATCCTCAGGAGGGTTTAGCGAAGCTTCTTTCCAACGATATCCTTATTGTTACGCGGTAAATACGACTCTGAAAACTACTACTTTCTAACTGATGCTTATCCAGTCAGATGGAGATGCTGAATATATTCCTAGGATTTGAGCAGACGAACAAATATGCTATATGTAAGTGTCCTAGCTAGCATATCCGTTGTCTGTACTCCGAGTCTGATCCGGCTTCTGGAATGCGGGTAATCACGATAATAATGGGGCTATTAAGATAATGCAGAGGGGGCCGTTCTTGGGTATATAGCTGAGGAAGAGGGTAGCTTTACTTCAACAATTTCACGCCAATTCCTTCGGACCCATCGTCCGTTCCGTGCTGTTATCATGGACACCGAAGGCACCCCAATTCTGCGGGTAAGCGATGCGAAACGAAGAACATAATTTGCCCGTATCTGACCGTCCGGTTGTTAGCTTCGCCGACCTTTCCAGTGGTTAAACTCCCGCATGTATGTTCAGCGGCTGCGAGAAGGATACGAATACACACCCGACGGAGAACCAGTCCTCAACACATTTTCTGAAGTGCAACAAAGATGGCATGCCTACCGCCGTCGATATGATTTGTTTCTGCGCGATTCTCCAAAACGTATCCTGTCGCTGGCTGGTGACCGACAACCCCAGCCCGAACCAGTGTCGTTCAGTCAATTCGCGCGTGTCGATAGTGGCTTCCTTGCGTGGACCTTCAGGCTGTACGACGCAAGAGGTGAGGTAATAGCCAAGATTACGCGGAACTTTCGAGGGCTTGGCCGAGAAGTGAGCTCTATAGTAATGATAGTCAAGGAAAGTCATTTACGTTTACGCTTGCTCAGGTTTTTACAGATACCGGTTAGCACATATGACTTCATTAAGTTTATAGAACATACAGTAACTGATGTGGTGCTCAGGCCAATATGCACTTCGCTTCTCCCCTCCCCCAGATTCGGAGGAGTCGCGCACACCCTTGATTGTGAGAGAGCTAACTTTAGAGGAGAGGGCTGTAAGTGTCACTTCATTATGGAGAATGCATCTACTGCTCACTTCTACCTGCTGCCTAGTCGATTCTTGCTCTATCTGGTATGTGACACTCATGTGAGTGTTTTGACCTACTAACATAGGTGCAGTAAACATTGATTTTGATTATTTCTCGAGACATTCAACTTCATGGTCAGGTTCCATCCCTAGCGTTGTTTTGGCTCATTCTAACAGATCTGATTTATTAGGCCTGGGCTTGGGTTTCTCTTCATGCTAGAATAACGACCGTTAGATCTGGCCCGTTATCCCTAAGGTCCATCAATCACGAAAATGCTATCAGTATGGCCCCTTGACTAATATCTAGAATACCTTTGGTTAGATTTAATCTCATTCCTCAATCTAACAGATTTATGCAATGCTCATTGGATAAAATAAAAAGACGATTGCTTCACAGGATTGAATGTCTATTTTTTAATGCGTACGGTGGGCAAGATAATGATTATTACTTCACCTACCACACACTGGTGCATGTGAGCCTTAATATGCTTCCTATCCCAATAGGATACAAACTCGTAGACGATATCATGTGAATCATATGTAATTTTAATGCATTCAGTCAGCATCGATGAAAACGAAACTAATAACGTAACACTACAGCCCATAAATAAAAGGTGTAACTTGTGCATGAAAGGAAACTCTTTAGGAGCGAGTCCAGCTGGTAACGGTAGATTGAAGACCGTTTCTGTTGCTTGCTTGGTTGACAATCCCTTGCTCGGCAACGCTGACTTGAAAGGTGGTGCCAACAGTGGACAAACTCATGATTGCGACAGTAGAAGATGTGTCAATATCGACAAGCTGGTTCTGGCAGTTGTTGCTGTTCAGACAAGCACCATTGAAGTCCTGATCCAAAAAAAAAATTAGCGACTATCGGTATATAACAATGACAGAAACAGGCGTCTCACCTGGAAGAAGCTGTACAACCCAGCGCCGAAGACGAAGATGTTTTGAGAATTCTGTACACGGAGCGCCCACGCCATTTGTTGGCCGTTCGCAAATGTCGGGTCGTTGTAATCAGTCCTCGAAGTGAAAGGCGCAGGCGGAGCCGGATTCGGTTGGAAGTAGGGCTAGGAGCTGGTGTCAGCACTTTTCCTGCCCAGTCCACAAAGCGTAAGTTACCGTTTCGGTCTGGATCAGGCCCATATAGTGGTTCTGGGCCCCTACTAGATTGTATTGGTACAGAACGCTATGCTCCGCTACGTTCAAGTCGAGTCAGTAGAGATCAGAGACGCGATAGCTGAACCAAACGCACAAGCTTGAGTGTATAGATGGCTTGAATCAATAATGCTTCATGAAGGGCGAAATAAAGTTCTCACCAGTTCCAATTAACCACACCGGACCCGCAGACTGTGAATAGATCCCACGCCCGCTATATGCAGTGATCTCATTGAAAGGTGGATCCAAACTGATGTCATTGAGAATATGCTTTCAAAATAATAATACAATCACTAACGAATGATCGGCTTGCCAAACCCAGGTTCCCTGTTCAATTTTTAAGTGGGGTTCACAAATTAGTGGAGTATATACGTACCTCAAGGTAAGCACTTGAAGCTGGGGTAAGATGTAGGCCTAAGAATGCCGACATGCAGTTACTCCCGGCATTTGTTGTGTTTGCGCAATGTGTCCCGTCAAGGTTCGTCCCCAGAGCTATTCAAATTTCAATCACTCACTACTAGCTATAGAGTAAGGCACATACCTCCTCCCAACCTAACGGGAGCGTGAGTAAGACTGACTTACGCGGGGGAAAATGCCAGGAGCCTACCTGATATGGCTGTCCCACATCCCTGCTGCTGCTTGCTGACCAGCAGGATCGTGGACGTTCCACTCTACGACGATAGCTCCAGGGGCTTTAGGAGATGTACAAGTCAGCCTTATCACCGGACAATTCAGTAGAAAAGGCTTTACCAGGTCCCCTCGTTGTGAATATGATGTCTGTGATCTCTACGACGCCTTGCGAGTTAGTGTCACCAACCCGTACGACCGGCTTAGGATTGTTGATGTCGCTGAATGCGGATCCACCTCCCATAATCACAGACCATGCTTCACCTACGATTTGAGTTCCAGCAGGAATGGTGATAGTAGATGAGACAAGATATGTGCCCTGATCGAAGAATATGATCTTGCAGCCAGCGTACTGGAATTGCTATAAGCGTCATTGCCCGGTGAATAATCATAAGGCTTACTTGTGCCAGTGCGTTTTTGATAGCCTGTGTATCATCTGTTTGACCGTCTCCCTTCGCCCCAAGATCCCTTATACTGACGAATTGACTAACCGCATAGTCCGCGTATTGTGGGTGTGTCTTGCTTACAATCTTCCCAGAGCTAGTTAGGAGATTACTCGCCTTCGTCGGAGCCGCCAAAGTACCCTGTACGAATCTTCCGGTGGGATTGGTCCCAGTGAAAACATTCCCTTGTACCCAATGTTGGATGGTGGTTGTTCCCCCACTAAGTACTGTGGCACCGTTTAGTACCCCGACAGCCACCGGAACGTTGTTCAACTGTATGTTGTTCAGAACGAGTGACCCCGCCAGTTGACCATTACTGGGCTGGGAGTTGCGGACAAAGATGGGGGTATTAGTCACGGTGGCATCGATGATTGCCTCCGCCCCGGCAGTCTGGTCAGCAGACGTTAAGCCCCCCGTGGACAAGTCGAAGCCAACCTACGATTGGATGTGTCAGACGTTAATCTTCATCAACAAACATCTGAACTAAGGATCAACTTACTTGGCAATTGTTGATAGTTACGCCTTGGAAAGTCCAACCTGGTGGAGGATTAGGTCTAGGCTAGACGTTGATAAAGAGACCACTCACCCCAATTCCATAAACCATAGAAACCTATTGAATAGCAGTATTCAGAAGCGCGGATTTAGAAAGGTGTGATCGACATACCCGTGTTCGCATTGTTTACAGTAATGTTTCGCACGGTGAACCTGTCGATCCGAGTCTCAATTAGTCGAGGCTAATTGTTAATTAACATGCATCCCTACTGCTGGTTTCCCGCCCAGATGCCGAACATTCCTGTCTGGGTGTCAGAACCTGCACTAAAAGATGTGAAGCAGACGAATTATACCTCCGTTGAAGATCATATCTGAAATAGAGTATTAGCGTGCTAACTATCGGCTTCTTGACTCGCGCACCTCCCATAAAACCGCCGCTTCCGTTCTCCATCCATATCCCTATAAATCAGGTAAAGTAAGCGGCTTCGAGATACTGAAATCTCGTAATACCTTGATGCGCATTTCCCGCAGCAGTTGACATTTGGAACACGATATTCATTAGGGATGTCGCCTGGGATACTTGCCAATGGATACCGGTCGCGCTAGTCGACGGTGGCATCCTCGACACATCGATGACAAAGTTCCTCACGGACCGATAGCTGGATGAGAAAGCTTTGCCGTCAGGACGTAGCGAAAAGTCAGATGTCAGAGTGCTTACAAGTTGTTCTGGTTTATGTACCACTGAGCACCGCCCCCTCCAGGGATGTAAGGATCGGCGTCTGATAGTAGACGTAAGGTCTCAAACAAATATAAATAGATATATGAACTACCTATGACAGCCATGCCGGTGAAGCTCGCAGCAGCCAATAGTGTAGGCGGCTTCCGTGCATCACCGATGAGTTGAGTGTAGTAGTACGGAATGAGCGGAGTGGAGACAAGATAAGTTCTAGGATCATTGATTGGGTTATCATGTATGACGTGTCTCATGTGTAATGTACTCACCCTTGCGGGAAGAATACGACAGCAGGTGAAGTACTAATTCGGCAATACGATGAGGAAGTCATTTTATCCTAGCCATTTCGAATCACATACGTTGTTGAGTCGCAGTTGCCGTTTCCGCAACGGTTTCCGGAGGAGATAGCAGCACTTCATAGCAAACATTAATGAAGATCTGGCATACGCTTGTCTGGGCATACTTGATCGCGGCAGTGTCATCCGTGACACCGTCTCCCTTGGCTCCAAAGTCCTTGACGTTGCGGAAGACCTGGTAACCGGAAGGATTCGAATTGAATGCTGCCAGACCTTGATGCTTGATATTTTGCATCCAAAATGGATCATTCGCTCCAGCTGTGCCCCCGCCCAACGGCGTGGAGCACGTCGATCCTAGTGCCAGGGACATGCTGAAGTAAGGCACGAGTGCAGTAGCGGCTAGCAAGAGCCTATTAAATGCCACGAACAACATAGTGAGCGACAAGCGATAGGCAGAGACAAGTCAGAGCCGGCACTCGAAGGTTGCCCGACACCCCCCTCCGCGTAGAAGACGCTCATATTTATACCTACGTGCCAGAGTTTAAGTTGATTACACGATAGACAGGACCCGTACGTCAACACAGCAGACCGGAGTGAAACGAGTCGCAAGATGAAGGTTAGTTGGCGAAGCTGAACGAAGGCGACTGGCGGCTGCATTAGGTCGGATCGTCATAGTAAACAACGGCAAGCACATGCAAACACGATTTCCTTTCTTGGTAACACAGCGCACACGTCGACAGTCTTGAGAGCCGTTCTGAAGCAAAAAGTAGTCGACGAGGGCGGACCACGAGACCCTACGCCACTCAGATGCTCGGTACATTCGTGCCCAAATTTTCCGGAGTCGTCGCAAGCGTAATGTTGTGCATCTTTCTGGTGATGTATGACCTTCTGTGCGTGTGGCTTTCTCCTAAGTTTTCTTCGCTGTCCGAGAGCTAACGCTTCTTGAACTCAATACCTCATGGTTCTGTCCTAGCCGGTTGGCGGAGATTTTCAAGCATGAACAACATTGCACACACTCATTTGTGCAGACGATCGTTCGTCGATACACGTCACAATGTGGCGTCCGTATTGAACCTAGCAGAATTAACATTGAGGATCGTCCACTCTTCTTTGCATGAATACTTCACCTGGAGAGGTCCGATATGGCGGGAAACGCCCCCAAAACATCTTCATAGTAGAGCAATGAGAAAAGCTCGGATCAAGGAGTTTGTTTCTTTAGTAAGTCATATGGTTGGTGGTTCTTCCGGTTTCTACAGGAATAGCGAGGTCATCTGAGGAAACTTTGTACACGTGTCTTGCTTGCGACATTAACTGCTATTGACAGTGAACGAGCTTATTACCCCGCGACTTGAGAGGAACTGAAGGCGATGCAGGAAGAATAGAGCCACACGGGTTTGGCAGAGTACATTGGTTCCTAACGAAGCGTCGAGATCTTGTTCTTCATATTGCGCACATCCTCGGAGGCGCATTTCACCAGAAACACATGCTCGTTGACCGTCAACAGCCGAGAGAATGAATGGTGGAGTCGTCGGTGGACTGAACTTTCGCGTACTGGACTTCTTAATACCCGGACTCCATATAGCGAGGTACGATGTAGGACATATTGTAGCCTTGTTATACGATGTTCTATCCAAGAAGATCGTGAAGTATGCCAGCTGGATGTCGGGTTGTATTTGTATTAAAGAGGCGGGTGCTGTGCTATAGTCGAACTCTTGTATGCGTGTGCAAGCGTTTAATTGTGGTAACATCTCTGTAGCGGCTGATCGGTCGAATTTGAGTTCGAGAAGTCGGATAGCTGTCTGGAGATGGCCTTTTGATCCGGAATGAATGAGATAGAGTATAGCTTTAACGTGCATATAGTACCGGATGCCTCTAACATTCGCAGGAGCTGCCTCGCACCACAACTTGAAACCGCCCGTCCAGCACGAGACGAAACTTCGAATAACACAGCCTAGACACCCTGCACGATTTTGACAGTATTAGATGTAAATACACTATTGATGTTAGACGTGAATGACTTACCTATCTGTGACGTTTGAAACTTTGAATACGTGCCATCGAAGACTCTAGAGTTGTACACTTAACAATCACGCGAGTTATAAGAATACCTTGTTAATGTTGTACCGAACATGAGAACCTCCTATGTTTAAAGTTATGATGAAAGTCGTGTCCAATAGCAAACGGAGTAACGACTGCGCACAAGCCGGGACCACATTCGGGTCATCGTAACTACAGTAGCGAAACCACTGGCAGTATGAGAAGTTCGGCCGGAAGATGCATGCAATAATAGACCAGGAAACTCGTTCACTGGAGGAAATGGGCCTTGAGTTAGCCAATGCTGTGAGGTCGCCAATCGGAAGGAGAGCCATGCAACCACTGGCATACGGAACATGGCTGTTCGTTGTCAAGCCATGTTGAAATTTGGCCACGGAACAAATGGTTTGATCGTGAGAAGAACTGCGATTGACGTTGCCGAGCATGCCGAAACAAAGTGCGAGTAGTTCGATGAAGAGAATTTGTATGTTGCTGAGAGTTGACTCCTTATAACATATGAGTATAGCACTGTAAACTAATGATATAGACATACGCTCGCTCAACATGAGAATGTTTGTGTTGTATGCATAGTATAGGCAAGGCTATGCCGCAGATCTGGGATGATTGCGCCGCGTGGGAAATAGGAGGCAGTGGGCTTCAAGTTGAAGGGAGGCTAACCCCGCCCACGACCACCTGTCAGGTTTGGTGTTCCATCGCAGCGCCAACGTTCTCTTGTTCGCCCGCTCATCTCCTCTTCTCCTCCGACCACCACTATCAGTCATTTCCCGCCTTTCTCTCTCTCTCTTTCTCCTCTATTCTAACGATCTTGAGGGGCTGGGTGGCCGAATCTCTATTTCTGCGTGGTGCTAATTATACGACCGCGACTTTGGTGCGTTGCTTCTGCCGGCGTTCGTTCAAAAAAAACAATTAAACTCACGAGTTGGTTTCCTGTTCGCCTCGCTTCAGACGCGAGTAGCATACTAGTAACGCCGCCAGTCATGGCTGAATCATCTATAAGAAACCTACGTCCTTCAGATCCCCGCTACGACCCTTTACCTTTCGAGACAGACCCCATCTCTCGTTCCTCTACACCGGCTTCGCCTCAGGCAGGTCCAGCCGCCTTCCCAATGGAAGAACTCCCATCAGGTGCTGCCCGTCCAAGGTTTCAAGGACATGCTCTTCGTGATGATGGTTCCTTCCGCAATTCTTTCGCTTCGTCTAATTACAATGCTCAATCCGTGAACTCGTCTGTGTACGCTCTCAACCCTGAGGGAGCTGGTCCCTCTTCTGATTTCCTTGCTGGCTATCGTGATGATCCAAATGCCGAATTCCAGGATCAACATGTAGCGCATGAACCAGGGTCGGATTACTTGGAGGAGAAGAGGCAAACATATGCTTCTCCTCGTCAGACGAAAAAGAAGAGATGGGTACTCATCCTTGGTGTTATTGCACTGGTGGTCGTCGTTGCAGTAGCTGTTTTGGTCCCTTTGTACTTCTTCGTCTTTAAGAGCAAGGATAAGAGCTCGTCAGGGGACACTTCAAGTAGTGATCCTGCCAGCCCCTCTGCTTCAGGCCCAAATGGCGGCGTCCGCACTGTCGTCACTGGCGGTGATGGTAGCACGGTAACAAAAGACGACGGAACAACATTCACGTACAAAAACTCGTTTGGTGGAACGTGGTATTGGGATCCCGAGGATCCTTTCAACAATGGTGCTCGTGCTCAATCTTGGACGCCAGCGTTGAATGAAACCTTTAAATATGGTATTGACATTATCCGAGGGTGAGTCATTAACGAACGCTTATGATCAATATACTCATTTGATTCATTTTGTTCACTTAGTGTCAACATTGGTGGTTGGCTAAACACTGAGCCTGTAAGTAGTTTTATTACTTGACTTCCGTCAACAAACTAATAAAATCTGATGAAATCTCTGCTTAGTTCATGTGAGTTACGGACATTTGATGCACCACTTCTGTTTCTGTATTGACGCCATTATCGACTAGATCTCCCGCTCTTTATGAAAAATACCTTAATGCAAGCACACCTGCCATCGATGAGTGGACATTAAGTGAAAATATGCGGAGCGATACAGCAAATGGTGGAATAAGCCAACTTGAGGATCATTACAAAACTTTCATTGTAAGTCAAGATAGCTTAATAGGTGGCCGACCTTCTTATACTAACGTATATGACAGACCGAAGAAGACTTCGCTCAAATTGCTGGTGCCGGTCTCAACTTTGTTCGTATTCCTCTCCCATATTGGGCGATTGAGACTCGTGACAGTGAGCCTTTTTTGGCGAAGACCAGTTGGACGTGAGTTTGCATTTTGTATAGGGGTTGTAGAGCGCCACTAAATGACTTCAATAGTTACTTCCTCAAGGCCGTCCAATGGGCTCGCAAGTACGGTCTCCGTATTAACCTTGATCTTCATGCACTCCCGGGAAGTCAGAATGGATGGAACCATTCGGGTCGTTTGGGTAGTGTGAATGTGCTCAATGGTCCGATGGGCTACGCCAACGCTCAGCGTTCTTTGGATTACATCCGTATTCTCGCCGAGTTCATCTCTCAGGACCAGTACAAGGATGTCGTCACTATGTTCGGTATCACGAATGAGCCTCAGGCACCTACCTTTGGCCAGGATGCTTTGTCGAGATATTATCTCCAGGCTTACGGCATGGTCCGTACTGCTGGTGGCGTAGGACAGGGTAATGGACCATTCATTTCTTACCATGATGGTTTCCTTGGTCAGAACAATTGGGCGGGTTTCCTCCCTGGTGCTGACCGAATTGCCCTGGACACGCATCCGTACTTGTGCTTCGGTTCGCAAAGCTCAAACCCTCTTTCGTCATTCGTTACCACTCCTTGTGATGCCTGGGCAGCGAACATGAACACATCGATGTCTGCATTTGGTTTGAGCGCAGCTGGAGAATTCTCCCTTGCTGTCAACGACTGTGGTCTCTACGTCAACGGTGTTGGCCTTGGTACTCGTTATGAGGGCACTTACACCCCTGGAACGTGGCCGAAAATCGGTAGCTGTGATCCCTGGCTGGACTGGGAAAGCTGGGATGCTCCGACCAAGGCGAACTACAAGAAGCTCGCTTTGTCGAGCATGGATGCTCTGCAGGTAAGTGCATTGCAAGTTCTGTGATGTTTTCCTTTGCTGACTACTTTTATCAGAATTGGTTCTTCTGGACATGGAAGATCGGCAACTCGTCGGTAACCGGAAAAGTTATGGCCCCCCATTGGTCTTACCAACTTGGCCTTGAGAACGGTTGGATGCCTACCGATCCGCGTGCCGCTATCGGCTCATGTGGTGGTGGTAGCCCGTTCGATGGCCCCCTTGCTCCTTCGAATACTGGCGGCTCTGGTGCCGATAGCATTCCTGCCTCCGTTTCTTCCTCGCTCGCATGGCCACCCGCAACTCTCAGCAACGCTGGTGCTGTGACCCTCCTGCCTAGTTACACCCCTACTGGTGCCGTCCCTACGCTTCCTGGCCCGACTTTCACTGCGACAAGCGGTAAGGCGACTACAACTATCTCTGGTGGAAACGGATGGGAGAATTCTGCAGACAACGCAGGCCTCATGACCGACATCGCAGGGTGCAGCTATCTTGACCCTTGGGTTGGTAATGCCGATCCGCCATCGCCGCTCTGCTCAGCAGCAGTCAAGCGTGATGCCGTGCCTGAGCCTGTACTCACCGGCGCACCTATGTGGCGGTGAAAATGAAGTTTACTTGAGGGGGTAAGTTACGGTGTAATTAATACATATTCATTGCTTTTATTGCTCTGTATACACAATGGTTCATTGCTCTCACGTCTCGTCTCACATTGACGCTTCCGGGGTTCCGCGTAGTTCTTGTACAGACTTTCGCATTACAATCATTTAAAAGGCCTCTTTTTTTTTTTTTTTCTTGACACTCATTTGCATGGACCTTTATTAATGACTTGTGTTTAATACGCAATCGGACTTGAACTTGCAGTAGTGGTAGTAATGATACGAAATTGAGTGGTGCTTTACATCTGAGGCCTACAATGCCTTCGTCTAGTGCTCCCCGCTGGTCGTAGCATAGCGATCCTCGAGATCCTCTTGACCTCCGTAACCGCCCTCAAAGTCCTTGTCAGCGCGAGCCGCACTGTCTTTCGCGTCTTTCGCAATTTGCTCTTTCAAAGCAGCAAGCTGCTCTTGTTCCTGTACAGAGGAGAAAGTGAATTGTGAGTTATCCGTCGAATACTGCGTTCCATGGGATGATGATCTTACCTTCTGTCTCGCATACTGTGCTTCCTCTCCTTGCTCCCTAGTTTTCCACGCATTATCCTATAGCACGTTCAAAGGTGAGAGAAGACGAATACCCCTTGAGAAAATATCTTGCCTGGCTTGTTGATGCGGAGAACATGATGGTAAGATATAAAGGCTTGACGAGGCGCAGTCAGTCTCGGTCCACCGTATTTATTGCGTCACTGGCACTGCTTCACCGGGTCCGAGTCTGGTACTTATTTCAAGGCTGTGTATTGCTACTAAAAATAGAACTTGAATGCTGTGAGCAACCTGCGTACGCTCTGCCTTTTGCAGCGACCAACACCTCCGAGTCGTAGGCGATGCCAAAGATGGATACGAAAGAGGGTTATCCTGTATCCAGATATGCATCGTCTTCCCTAAGGAACAAGAGACTGATTCTCTATCTGGTGCGTCGCAGAGGTTCTCTTCAGTACAATCAATACGCGTAGGCTCTGATGAAACTTGCAATAGGAAATCATCATATTAGGCGTCCTTACGGTCTTCATCTACCTTCAAGGTTGGAGCTTGAGGATAACCAGGAATCCTAACTATCCCCCGAGTCCACCGCGAAACGTCGAAGTGTCATTCAAGCATTTAGCGGAACACTGTGCCCAGGCTCTGCCAATCAGTACAGATGAATTCCATTCGCGTCAAGTTGCACTTGCACGAACATTGCACGAACTCGGCGCGGCGGCATACATCGCAGAGCCAGGTGCAAACGCAGAGTTCTTCGGGAATATCTCTTCGAGCCAGTGGCATCTCTCGGAGCGGCCGTTACTACTCATAATATCTCCCGACGAAGTGGATGGGAATGTAGCGCCGAGGATATCGATCCTCACACCGACATTCGAAGCCACACGCGCAAAGCTCCTACCTGTCTCCTCTCAGGACGTCTCCTACTTCGACTGGCCCGAGGATTCCAATCCTTACGATATTGCTATCTCGTCTCTATCAAGCAAGTCTGGCACCATCTTTGTAGACAACTCGATTCGGAAATTCATCTCAGACGGACTTGCCGATGCGTATACGGGTGGGGATGTTCTCTCTGCGCCACTCGAGGTTCGGTCTCTGAGGGAGCGGAAATCAGCTACAGAAATCAATCTCATGCGTTGTGCTAATGAGGTGACGCTCATGGCAATACGTGCCGCCAGGGAACACTTCTATATCGGAATGCGTGAGTCTGAAGCACAAAGACTTGTTGTCAAAGCTCTTGCGGATGCTGGTCTCAAGGGTGGATTTGCTCTTACCCTGTTTGGTGGTAAGCAGCATATAGTCTTTTCCCACCCGCCCAATGATTGACTCCCTCCCTCACAGAAAACGCAGCGCTACCACATGGTAGTGGTACAGACCGCCAGCTTGGGGCAGGCGACTTCATTCTCATCGATACCGGGGGATCTTTGCATGGGTACGAAAGCGATATCACTAGGGTTAGTCTCGCTTCCTAGCTTTTCGTTCACCCATTCTCGGGCGCTAACCTCATGGCGTAACACAAAGACGTTCGCCCTCAAAGACTCGATAATTCCAACAGGACACCTGGAGCTCTGGAACATCGTGCATTCTGCACAGCTCGCTGCTCACCGCGCGGCACGCAACGGAACACTCACACGCCGTGTCGACGAAGCCGCGCGTGCCGTCATCACCAAAGCTGGATACGGGAGGTACTTCACTCATCGCTTAGGACATGGTGAGGTTTCCTGAGCTCTTGCTTGACATTTTGTGGGACATCGGAGATTGACACGTAAGCTTATCATCCAGGAATTGGACTGGAAGGCCATGAAGCACCTTATCTGAGAGGAGGTAGCGACGACATTATCCGCCCGGGACATGCTTTCTCAAACGAGCCCGGCGTGTATATCGAAGGCAAAGTCGGTGTCCGGTTAGAGGATATCTTCTACGTCTCGGAGGATGGCACCGCGGTGTTCTTGACGGAAAGGGTTGGTGGCCAGGCTACTTCACCGTGGAAGATTTGATCAATGCCATAACTAATATGGTGCTTCTGTAACGAATGTATTTGCAAAGATTTCCCCCCCCTCTGTATCTTGATGCAGGAAGAATACCCGGGAACAATGATCAATTATATTGTAACTATACCAAAAAGAGACATCAAGGATAACATGCTATAAAAACAAAGGAGAGAAGTGTAGTGATCGAGAGAAACTGTACGCGCATTTGGAAAAGCTGAGGTGGGTGAGATGACAGACGCTTGTAATTATGATAAGATAAAGAGAGATGTGAGTAGCAGCTGTATTGAAAAGACTCATGAGGCGACGTATTCCATGGGTCTGATAGAATCTGAATCATCAACACTTCCGACGTCAGGTACTGTCATTGACTGCAAACCAGACAAAAAGGACAAAGCAAAGAAGATGGCTACCCAGAGATTGCCTGACAATAGACTTTTGTTTATGGAGAAGGCGAAGAGGCAACTATCGGAAAACAAGAATCAGTAAATGAGCCGGACGATAACAAGATGGAAAGACAACCTTGAGAATGTCGGCGCAACTGTTCGGGCAAGGCATTGGGAGAACTGGGCAAGGCCATTGGCCGTTCCAAGTGAAGTCGACCTCGGTGTAAGTTCCTTTACCAATATCATATTGAGGCTACAAAAATAAATTCAACTTTCATACTTATCATGATAGTGACTACAAAACCTACGAGAATGCCAAACATGCAATTCGACTTATTGCCAGACTAATTCCAATGCCAATCCATAGCCAGAGTCGAATTCGGGGGTCAATCATGTGGCCCAGATCATCAGTCCCACACTTGGCAAGCCTGCTTAGGAGTGGGAAGGTCAAGAAAGTAATCGGCCAAAGCCACATACAAAACCTGTACAGGCGAGCACAGGAGTAGCGCCGGAGCAGGGGTGGCATGACAACGATCTGAATGGCGGCAGATGATATGCCTGCTATTGCGAGAGCATAGCCAATCTGAGAAACCTATTGCACGACACGATTACATTGGCTAATTCAATGGCAAGACGTAATACTCACGGAGAATGAGAGGCCCCCTGTTTCGATTGGGGAATAGCAAAATAGTACAAAGACAACGTCGAAGGCAGTTCCGACGAAGCTAAGAGCACATCCTGATGCGCAAAGACTTCGCATGACTGGTTGTTGTAAGAGCTGCCTCGCTGTCGTCCCATTTTCATCTGCATCGATGCGGTCGCAATGCTCCGTTATCCCATAGGAGATGGAGTACTCCTTCTGGATCCGAACTTTGCGAGGTAATGTCTTCGCGAAGAAGTCAATATAAAAACTCGTCTGATGATCAGGCTTCGTACGTACTTCTTTCAAACATTTAAACCCGATGAGAACAGTAGCAAAGGTCATCCCTGCAACAACTGAACAAGGAAGAAGGTATGGGAACACCACAAACAGTGCATTGTTGAATAGGCGAGGAATTTTTTCCGCAGGATTAGACAAAGCTCCACCAAGCAAAGGCCTGTAATAATATAATTTTAGCATATAATCAACTTTATAAATAATTACTACCCACCCAATGATTACACCTAACGGCCAGCACATTCCGTAGATAGGATATGCCAATGCTTGGTTGGAAGGGTTGGTGAGCTCGCCAAGAGCTGAGTGCATTACCGCGACATTTCCGGAGAAGAAGCCGGCTGAAGTTAACGGATGTGATAAGGAGCCCGAAGTGGAGAGAGATGGGTCTGGAGCGTACCTAATGAACGAGCGGCCAGAATGCTGGCGAGTGTTTTGGAGAAGCCCAGAAGGATGGTTGAGGCTGCGATGCCGATGTTTCCGACGAGAATTATGGGGCGTCTGCCAACGCGGTCTGGTTCATGACGAGACGAAAGAAGTCGGCACGACGCGATTCTTTGAAGTCAGCGCCAGCACCACTTACCTGAGAGACTGGCCCAATAGTAGATCGATACCAACTGAGCGAGTGCGAATGCACTTTCCTGGTGAGGTTGCTGTCAGTCCTCTCGATTTGTGGAGGGGGGGGGAATGCAGTGACTTACAACTAGTCCGCTGTAGAAACCTGTCTGGGAAGGGTCTGTTGCAACACCAAATCTCTCCATCATTTCATTAACGTACGGAAATATCTGAGTAAATGCTATTGGGTCCGACAGTCGAAGGAGACATAGCGTGGTGAGCTGGGCAGCCGGTAGAGGCCTCTTCACAGCTCGGTGTTCACAAGATGGCTGACATTCGGAATCGTAAGGTCGTTGGTCGTGAATGTCGTGTAGCAGAGGCTGTAGTTCATTAATGCCTGCAGTCATCGTACTGGGGCTGTGGTCGAAGGGTAGCCCTCCAAGGGGGACTGGTATGAGGAAGAGGGATGGTGTTGGAGGGGATGGTTCGTTTGTCAATCTTATATTTTCCGGTCATCCGTAGAGCCTGTGCGCTGGAATGCCCTAGACCGGCTCTGCTTTGTTACGTCATCCAATAATACGTACCATGATCTCCTGCCAGTGGTCCGTGCGTACATTATGTCAGTCTCACGTGAGTCAGTGAGTGGCACGACGACGATGACTTGGGACTGAAGAGGGCGCTGTTCTTCTTTCCGTTTCGTGTCGCTCCTTGTCCTCAACTTCTCGCCTCTGCTTCCCGCCCTTCGCACATCGCTCGTCATGTCCGACAACGTCGTCCTCATTGCACCCCGCCCTCTCCGCGTCGCGTCGCTTACCGGACAGCGTCCTGGCTACCCAGCAAGCGCAAGAATGGTGTCTCCTACCCCCGATACGCAGGTCTTTTCTCGCATGAAGTTGGGAGACAGCGAGGATATGGTGGAAGATATATCTCGTCCGCCCTCCGGAAGGGCGTCAGCATCACCTCGGTGAGTGTTAGCTTGACCCTTATCTGTCTGATATGTGTGAAGCAGGCCTTTTTGTGCGGTGTGTTGACTATTTCTGTTTTCTCCCCGTTTTCACATTCATACTCTAGTCTCAACCTTTCTTCGGATGTTCTTGAAGAATTCTTGTCCATTCTGAAGCCGACATTCCTTATGAGCCCCAGTTCTCCTACTTTTCGCCCTCGCCGCCAAGGCTCTGCATCGGCGTTCGCAGTGCCCCTTGAGCGCCCATTCGCTTTCAAGCCACGAGACAAGACTTACATCAACGAGAACCCCTCCATCACCACTTTCTCACGTGAAAACTACGATGCTGTTGCAAATTCAGCATACAGTGAGATTACTTCGCAGCAGGAAGGTTCATCTCGCATTCCTGGTGTGCTTGGTATGTTGTGGTATATATCATATATCGCATGGCTAATTCCTCCTTTTCGTCCGGCAGAATCTCCTGTTTCTCGCATGCATACACGTAACCCTTTCCAGCGCCACCCCACTTATGACTTAGTCACGCAAAACGCATTGACGAACAATGTATCGCCTGCACTTCTACCGCTGCCGCCCTCTCCGTCACCTGTCCCACTCCGTCTGGATTCGCCCGAGAGCCTTCAAGCGAGTTCAGACTGATGTGACTTACACTTTTCGATGTTGCTCCGAAGAATGCATCCCGCAAAGTTATACTCACCATACCACAACCACATCACATTCCGCACGGTCATTTTTGTATCAACTATTAAGTATCTGGATCTTATAACGGTTCTGTATCAGTTCATCTCCGGAACACTATCTCTTATCTTGTTTTTGGCACTGTCGCTATCACATTCCCTCCGCTTCCCTGTCTAATCGTCTAATCTCCGAGTAGCTATCATTGTGTCCTTTCGTGGAACTATTTGACTTGTTTTAACATAGGTTTCTATAATCCCTTGCCCCTGTTTATCCAAATATAAAATTATGTCTTATTAGTTTTTGATCGACGGGATCTGACGATGGAGACCAGCGATTTGTTTATTGCGCAATCCTTGTAAGGTAAGTTATTACATATGTGACTTAAACAAGAAGACCAGGATATGGTGTAATCTAGAGTTTTGAGCTTTGAGCAGTCACAGGCAGGGCATACAGAGCATCGAGCTCCTTGCGATATTTGGCCTGAGCGTCTCTCCTATGAAGCGTTGAAACAGTCAGTAGAATATTTACGACAAATTGCTATGTTTTCTCACCTGCGAATCTTGAGCGTCGGTGTCAAAAGGTTGTTGTCGGGAGTGAAAGGATCCAAAGATATATGGATTTTCCTGATCATTTCAAATCTGTTATTCAAGCGGAGGTTCAGAAACAGAAGAGATATAAGAACTTGGAAATTCCAACAAACCCTTTCAGCCCAGCCTTCTTCGCGTCATTCCCCATCTCAGCCAAGACAGCACTCACGACGCGTGCGTCCTTGCTAGCGGCGTCCAGAGCGGCAGCGTCCTCAGGGGAGACCCTAGTGCCCGTGACCTTGCTGGCGAGAATGGCAAATTGGATGGGATCGGGGACGACGACGCCGATGAGGTGGTCCTGCAGTGACTCGCCGTGCACATAGACCTGAGCGAGTAGAGGGTTCGTGCCGTAGGCGTTCTCGATCTTTTCCAGAGCAACATATTCACCTTGGGCGAGCTTCATGATATTCTGAGGTGGTAACATGTGAGATATGAATAACAAATGGAGGGGGGTGAACTTACCTTGATGCGGTCGATAATCTTGAAACGGCCACAGCTGTCAATCTCGCCGACATCCCCAGTGTGCAGCCAACCTTCCTCGTCAACCGTCTCGCGAGTGTTCTTATCGTCTGGCAGAATAATTCAGCATATATCAACAGACGAGCGAGACACATCCTACCCTTATAGTAAGTCGTGAAGCAGTTCTGGCCGCGGACACAAATCTCTCCGCGAGGATTCGGCTTGTCGGTAGAAGTGTAGTTCATGTGGGGGACATCGACGAGCTTGACTTCATTGCAAGGCTGCGGCGCTCCAACTGTACCGCTAGACGTCGGGTCCCTCGGCCAGACACGAGTGCAAGTAGCGCAGTTCTCTGTCATTCCGTAGCCTTTACATCAAATAGAGGCCATCAGATTTAAATTGGAAATAGCTTTGATAAATAACAGACCTTCAACCACTTCACAAGAGAACGCAACCTTTAGGAAGTCCATCGCATCGGCACTGATCGGCGCCGAACCGCAAGTCATGAGCTTGATGTTTCCACCGATCACGGCCTGGACCTTCCTAAAGACAAGTCTGTCCCAGAACGCATGGGTGTTGTCGCCTGTCTCATGCAGGCGCTTCAACTTCGCCTCCAGCGCGCTTCTGAACAGGAATCCTTTCAATCCCGGAGCCTAAATCATACAAACCCCACATTATTTTTGAGTTGAAGAGGACCCGTCTAAGTGACAGCAGAACGGACCTGGCCAGCAAGCATCGCACTTTGATAAACTCTGTTGAGCACACGCGGGACAGACGGGAAATAGATCGGTTTGAGGATGGCGGCGTCTTCCAAAAGACGAAGGGGATCGCCAGTAAAGTATCCGATCGCGCCTCCGATACACATCATATTAAGCTCGCTGATACGCTAGTGAACAGTAGATATAATTAGTATCATAGTTCTCTACGATATTGGAGTCGTAACGTACTTCATAAATGTGCGCAAGGGGCAGGTATGATAATATTGAGCCTGTCGACTCAAATTCAATTCCATGCATATTAGATATAGCTGCGGATGCGAGATGCCCATGCGTAAGGACGACACCTATTGTACGAATGGTAAGTACAGTAAGTTTAGTGGCTAATAGATTTCCTTTTACCCTTAGGATTATTTGTCGTTCCCTACAACCACAAAATTAGGAATCGATCGTTTCAAAGAACATACAAACGAACCGAAGTGTAGCACACGGACGCAATTTGATCGGGGGTGGCGGGGATAGGCTCAATCCTATTCGCCTTGCCAAGTGCCTCCACTGAAATATCACGTTGTTTTAAGCATTCTCTTTCCTCCATTTCTCTAGTTACGCACGTTCTCTAAGTTCAGTGACTTGGATTTTCGCAATATTCCCCCATGCTGTTAGAATACGTTTCGGTTCGTCTTGAAGATCGTCAATGGAAACGATCATTTTAAGCATGGGTGCTTTCGCAGCCAATGCCAGCAAAATTGGTATATGCTGTGCAGTCGCGAAGGCAATAGTGATATGAGAATGGTTAATACTATTATGCCAAACGGATATGTTAGCGGAATCTCATAATGCAAAGTGAAAGCCTTATACATATATTCTGCGGAGAAAATTAAAATCATGTATGGTATGTACAGCCATAGACAACATACCAACTGCGTCCTTCCCCAGCGTGTCGTATAAACTGACACCAATCTTTCCATAGGCATGGAGAGCCGTATCAATTACTTGCCACTCTGATTGAACGAACATATGCTTGAGTGACTCGTGACCTACGCATAACAAAGGAAACCTCACCTGGCCTGTTCTGACTCCAGATACCGACTGTTTGCAGCTCTCCACCACCTAGAACACCGTCACTAAACAACTTGTGGATCGCACTACCCAAGTTGCGTCGGCGTTCGTCGACCTGGGCGTAGGACTGCCAGACATAATGATCGGCAAACTTGAGCGGGTTCGTGGATACCACAGGCCTGTGTCCGAGGAAATTACCGTCCCGCGAGAGGCTGAGGCCGAGGTTGAATATGTCGGGTAGCGTCCGAACATGATTCTGGTTTTCCAGCTGGATCAAGCCCCAGACGCCTGTCGAACAAGCTCGCACGTCAGCCGAAGGAAACTCAGATGCAAAAAGCCAAAGCGCGAATCGGAGGGAAATGTGATCTGACCGTTCTGATAATGACCTAGAAATGACCATGATTGTGAGCGCGCGATCCCCACCTGGCGAGTGTTGCTCGGCTCGAGTACAACATCATTACATACCTGTTTGACCGGGGCGACGCGTCCCAGGCACCTCGACCGACTGCTTCGAGTAGTCGAGCTGCGCTGGCCACGGTTTCTGGAGGGGGGAGCACATTGTGGACGGGGGGAGATGTGGATGTGGAAGGAAGAACACAAGAACTGAGGTTTCAGACACCAAGCCTCAGAGCGGGACAGGGAAATCACACTGAAAAGCTGCCAGATGCTGGGGCGGGGCCGGTGCGTTAGTGATCACCCCTGGTCCCGGCGTGCCGACGCATACTAACACGTGAAAACAATCCCCAATTTGTCCGACGACGTCGAGCAGATCCTCAGCAGCGCACAGCGGCATACTCATTGTTCGACAGCAATGTTCAAGATTTCGTGAACACCAATAACTACAAAAAGTACAGTACATGCATCATTGCGCCGTAATAAATAGTACCCGGGAGTGCGAAGCAAGCAGCGGAGATCATCAGAGTTAGATCGGATATTATATAGATAGAAGTTGATCATCAAAGCCGAGTCACGGTGCACTTAGGACGACCTAAAGATACCTTTTCTCAGCTCGACCGGAGAAAGGGCGTGGATGCCAACTAACCTTCATAAACTGTTCGTAGTTCACTTGAATCCATCCGACCCGCTGTACGTCCATTCTAGGCAAGTGCATCCATTCAGCAGGATAAAATGCGGAATATTCACACTGGCAACTCACCGCTGAAAGGCTTCTGTGAGCGTCTTCACGGCCACACACGCCCTGACGAATCGATCAAACGTTATACCAGGCGGTGGCCCATAGTTCGCTGACGGTGGCGTTGCTGCGAAGAGTCCCATATTCAGATATTCATACTTATCCCCGGCGGCATCAAGATGATAAGAATCATGCAGCGTGTCCTCACCATACTTCTGCTCAATGAGCATGAGAATCTGAGGGGTTAAGTTGTAGCCAAAACTGCGTAAAGCATTGGATAGTTCATGTCTGTCTATCGATCCGGACCGATCCTGGTCGAAATGACGGAATACATCTTGCCAATCCGAGATGTATTTCCATAATCCAGCGAATTCTACAGTTTTCATCAGAACGTATAGAAAATATACGCGAATATAGCCCACCGTTGTAGCCAATCGTTCCACTACGATCCGTGTCCTATTAGTCGAAGTGAGGGACAATTCAGATGGAATAGGTATTGGTACACGCACGAATATGCCCATGAGCATCTTGACCTACAAGACGCCAACACTTCATCACAAAAACAGTTGTAAAGGAATGTTAATACTACATACAGTATCCAGGTCGAAATCTATCGTAAAGTTTCATCAGAGTGCTGAATCTAGACAGCGTTTTAATTTGACTCAACTCGACCAGTCGCCTGTTGCATTCGCCACGGAATTAAGATTGGACTTTAACACGGGCGCATATACAGACAAAAAAATTCCCTGCGTACCATTCACAAGTGCCTGCTGCAGTTCACTGTAACGCAAGACACAATGAGCACTTTATATTAATGAATAAAAGCTTGAAGCTCACTTGGCTGTGATCGTGCCATTTCCATCAGTGTCGACAGAAGAGAACCACTGCCATAGTTGCGGGTCCGCGCCTGCAGGCGGGTACCTATGCTGATGTTGCTGTTGCGGCGGCTGCTGCTGCTGGCCATATCCATAACCACTGTAGCCCGCATTACCATGGCCGTAAGAAGGCGTGCGCCCGTACATGATTATAGGTGATGATAGTCAAAGGATAAGATGCAAGGACTCGAGTCGACTCAAAGGCTGAGGCGCTGAAGCGCTGAAGCGTACCGTGACTGATCAGGCGAAGCGCCCATGCACAGGAAAGTTTCCGGATCAGTCGGACGGGGCTGTGACGCAATACTTCTCCGGCTCGGCTCAGTCACAAGGCTCGGGAAGAACGGAAGTTCGGGTCATCAAATCGGCCTCGGCATGACTTCGGCAAAATTAGGCGGACGCTGTTTTTGGGCAACTTCGGCACAGTAAACATCATTCGAAGCGCTGAAAATGGGTCCTCTGGGAGCCGTTCCTTTCGTATTTTGAGTGTAAGACAAGAGAAAATAGATTATATTGAGTTTCGCAAGACTTCTAGCATATTAATGAACAAATTAAACTACCACATGCTTCAATTTCATGTTTATTGGTCTAAAAGAAACGCCTTTGCCTAGGCAATGGCAGAATCTGCGCACTGCGCATCAGAGCGGTTAAATTCATTATTGACATCAACACTTAGTGTCCCCAGACACATGATAGCTCAGAGCATGATATGAGAGTCGAGGCTGTTTTGCTTCCCTGCTCCTTGATGTTCCTTGATGAGTATAAAATGGCATGCAGAGGATCGACAGTAAATACCAATTCCCTACCTACTCGGAGGTTCGTTCAGGTCACTACCGAAACCGGTCTCAGATCTCAGATCTGGACGTTCGACCTTCGAGTTACGCAGGAGCTATACGACTCCAGAGCAACAGAGGAAGATCGAAGGCTCGAGCTTCATCCACTCGAATATCAATTGACGATTGATGCTCTCGCTAAATATCTTCCCCTGATAGCTAGCCAATCAATCACCGACGATGCAGGCCCTGCTCAGGCTGCCGGTAGTACAACAACGTCAACTGCTCCCGCTCGGAGGCGAAAGATCGCAGATATAGGCGGTGCAACAGGAACGTATGCCTTCTTTCTCGCAGGGAGGGGTGAGGAGGTACACCTTCGGGATCTTTCTCCCGCCCTATTGGAGATCGCAACTGCAAGAAACGCGATGGGGGTGCAGGGTGATAAATTTGACCTAGGAAAAGGCACTCACGGAAACTTAGCTTCGATTCAAGTAGGGAATGCAATAGATGCATCGACCTTGTTCGCACCGCGCGATACAGGAACCTTCGACGCAGTCCTGTTGCTGGGACCGTTATATCACCTCATCGAGGCAGAGGAAAGGCAAAAAGCGCTACAGAACGCCTTGGATCTACTCAAGCCATCAGGGCTTCTTTTCGCTGCCTTTGTTTCGCAGAATGCCCATCTGCGTGACATCGCGAGAAGGGATCCAAGCCGCCTTGTCCGCGAAAAAAACTTCTACGAGACATACCTTCAGACGGGCAAGTATGTGAGGAGAGGAGATAGGAATGCCGTGTCTTATCACTCGAGATTGTCGGAGATTCCACCGCTCGTGCAAGGGGCGGGGGGACGTGTGATAGAGATCATAGGCGTAGAAGGGATATTGGGAGGTGGGCTTGACAAAGGGCTAGTTGGCGCGAGTCAGGATGTCGTTGAGTCTTGGGTCAATGTCATGAAACCTCTTGGTCGGCAGCAAGAGAACTTGGGAAACGCTGACCACTGGCTGGTAGTCATCGAGAGGGCCACAAACCAAGCCTAGCGAGTCTGGGTAGAAGCAAGCAAGAGATTAATGGGATTAGAATGCCCTTCAAGTTATCGTCTGTACGACATCTGCATAATAACTAGCACCAACTTTCTGGTGTATCCTTGCTTTTGGATCGGTGTGCGATTGGTTTCATTCGGGATGTTAGGAAATTCGAACTTCCTGATAACGAACGTGAGATTATTATATTTTCATCGGTTTGGGTCATTGGCCAAGGATAGACTAGTTTGAAAAGAACAAGACATATAATAATGCTTACCGTTTCGACTAGTCACAAATTTGCGTTTGAACTAGATGATCGGCGTTTCCCACATAGTAGCTTGGAACAGCTTGGAACACATGTAGGCTCCAGGAAAACATGTTGGCCAAGCTGCGCTCGAAGTCAGTAGGTCATGCGGGAGCCAATAGCAGAGATTTTCATCATGCTGTACGGGCCGGCGGAGAGTAGGGGTAAAGAAAGCCTGTAGCATGAGTTATGGAAGCCCCGAGCCTCGTCGGCGAAGGATGATGATGACTTCCCGTGGCCCTAACACGAAACAGCTTCAATATAGATCACCAATATCATCCGTGCTTCTAGCGCCAGATCTGTTTGAAATGAGAGACGAAGGCCAAAAAGCTTCTTCTGGCTCACCGCTGGCACCAACAGCACCAACGGCGTGTCCGGGTGAAAGGACTAAAGAGAAAGTGGGTTGAGCTCGGGCGTGTGCACTGTGCAGGCTGTGTCGAGTCTCCGAGTGCCCGACACGAAGCTCCAACCATGAGCGGTGGTAGCAAGAAACCGACCCCCGATGACTAGAGCTATAGATATGTACCAGCTTACGCACCGTCCTATGACGATGGAGCATTTCTTGACACTCACAGACAACGTTGAGGACTCGCGGGATTGTAGGCGAAAAGAACCATGAGACCTTGACTGGGTGGGTATAATTCTTACCATAAAAGGGAAGCATATTTACGTACAAGTGCTTCTCCGGCAATGGGTCCCAAATCCGGTTATGATATTAGTACAACTTACACTCAACTATCACCTGAAGCTCTGAAGCTAAAGTCGAGAAAACGTATCGCTGTGTAAATCTCCCCAGTATACCTGTCATGACTTCCCCGCATCTCAAAGCTGTCATCTTCGACGTAAGTCTGGCTCACGCCATTGGCTAGAACCCACAAAGCTATGGGTTCACATTCAAGTTTACTCTGGTTGGTCGATGCTGTACATGACTGACCTTTGCAATGTACACATCTCCCATTAGATTGGCGGTGTCGTGGTGCGCAGCCCCCTATTGGCCATTGCCTCGTATGAAGAGGAGAAGGGTCTGCCAAAGAACTATATTAACTGTTCGATGTACGTCTGCTTAATTGGCTCGCTTCCACGCATTCAGACTAGTGTCCTAACGAAAATAAACTTATGTCGTTCAACTGTTCAACTTTATGTGTTCTGGCCAATGGTATCTACGCCGTTGATTGATTCCTCGTGTCAAACGCATGTCCGCGCCTCAACCCGACCCAACACTGGCACGGATTATGATCGGATAACTTGCACTTACGTTCCCTTCGCGTATGCGTATCCTATGGGTGATCGTCGCTCTTGAAGCACACGGCGAGGACCGAACGGGGCCTGGCAGCGCTTTGAGCGCGGTGAAATGACGCTATTCCCATTCTACGAGGCATTCGGTCGGGAGCTCTCTGATACGGTGAACGGCAACGTCTGGTTTACTGATTATTGGAAGCTGAGAAATCCTGGAAAAGGTAAGTACAGAATCTTCCATACTTAGCAACAAAATGCCGCCGGCCTTTTATTTTATTGTGACTGGAATATGCGGGAATCATAACGACAATATTTTTTTTGGAAAGTTTTATTGACAATTAACTGATTCTTTTGTAAAGAATGTCCCCAGCTACCTAATCAAATAGAGATAGATGGACGAGAGGTGCGTAGACTAGCAGGTAGCCTTGAGGCACATGCAGCACTTGGGCTGGAATGTTGATGGATGTCAATCTGAACAGCTATTTGGACGAATGATGCGCGAGAGCACAGCCTACGATGAGAGAGTGGTGGAAGCCATTCGACGGATAAGAGGTAGGTCGAACTTTGTTGCCACACTTCCGAGCAATCAGGTAGCTTGAGCGTCATGAACGCCATCAGACACAGCCTACGACACGGCTGCAGACGGTGACGATTACCGCCTCCCCCCCCTCTCTGACTGAACTTGTCAGATGCACTACGGGGAGGAAGGGGAGCTTAGTCCCTCTACGGTCTGAGTGGCTCCAGACGCAGAGGGGGGCTACTGGGATGGAGGGGGCGTATTCGTAGATGATCACACCACTAACACACCAAATCCACTTACCACCTAGCCGCGCACCGCTGGCGCGTCATCGCCCTGACGAACAACTACGCGAAGTCCGAAGAGACGATACTGGGGCACGACCATGAGCCCGGCTCGGGACCACCACTCGACAAGTACCCCGACTTCTCCATCGAGAAGGAGCGCGCTTTCCTGGGCTGGACGGAGGGGGCGACGCCACCTGCTATGCGCGCGCTGTTCGACGACTTCTGCGACTCCAGCACCTTGGGCATGCGGTTAGTACAGACAAAATACACCTGGGCCAATGTTGTTCCCTCGTTACTTTCCCCGACCTTTTCGATCTTCTCCCCCAATATTTGGCCTCTCAGAAAGTTGTCAGATGCCTGTCGTCTGTGAACCCTGAGACTATAGCATTTGCGGCTGGCCCTCGGACCACGTATACTTACCACATTGTTCTCCTTTCCCTTGTTCTGGGATCTTTTGTATTCAGAGGTTCAGTTGCCTCCCGGGGGGAGAGGGGGGGAGAGGTGTTCGAATGATGACAAGACGAAATTAACTGACGCAAACTAAACTTGCAGGAAACCGGATCCCGAGTTTTATCTCCTTGCCTGCAAGCGAAACGGCGTACAGCCAAAGGAGTGTGTCTTCTTGGATGACCTCGGAATGTAAGTCCTTGTGCGATTAATAAATCAAACGTACCCCATTCCATTCCCATTCATCAACTTCGTTTCCCCATTCTTGACGTGTGCGGCTCATCGCGTGGAACACAACTTGCAAGAAGAGACTTAGAGAAGGGCGAGAAGGGCAAGAAGAGATATGAGGGTGGGTAGTCTCCGCGGGAGAGCGCTCACTTGCATTTGCTCATTTGCAGGCTGTCGAACGTTGTGTACACATGCGTCCTGCAATGGTACTTCGATCAACCATCAACGCCGCAGCCCAACACAATTTCTGCTGCTGACTTCCTGCCCATCTTCAATTTCCCTTGTCTATCCTTGTGTTCCGTTAACGAAGGAAGTGAGGCTAATGGCCGTGATTGAATATAGGAACCTCAAGGCCGCACAGGAAATTGGCATGGAGACAATCCGTGAGTATCAGTTCCAATCAACGAGCGAATCACACAAAAAAGAGAGAGTTGAAAAGCTGACGGAAACTCATTTAACCTCTCTTGGATCGTGTTACCTGACTTGACCCTCGAATCGCAATTCGATCAACAGATGTGCCTATCGGAGGAAGCTTGCAAGCCATTCAGGAGCTGGAGAGGAAACTAGGCATTGACTTGACAGGTCCGGGAGTCCAAAATAAGCTCTAGGTGTATTGTTGTGCGTTTGTAACTCGCGGTTGACTGAATGGAATGTACATATTCGATGCCAAAGTTTTTTTTCTTGTTCTCCTTTCGTCTTCGCGGCATGGTGGTCTATGTTTGATGGGTGAAAGCTGAAACGTCGTCTATAATTATTGCATCGGCGATCGACATATGTCTAAGTGTTCTAAAACATTTTAGAATGGCTTGTCTGACGCTGGGACTTTGTCTTCATAGTAGCTGCCAAGCTTCGCGGGTCAATGGCGAGAGCACCGGCGTGTAAATGGCATCAACGAAAAGAGTAAAGACAAGAGTGTCAAAGTCAGCGATTCATTATTACGGCGAGGTCAATATCGCGACCCTTACCACAGGCACCTTCACGAGGAATGTCCGCTTCACGATCGGGGTAACCGAGAGTAGCTGTAGAACAAGAAAAACGCGCGTTAGTGCATTGTCAACCGGAAGCAAATGTAAGGAGAGCATGAAGCTCCGACGAAATTTGTATCGATACGAGGTAAATTGCAAAATGCAAAGATATTGCAGTGGCTTGGGCTTCATGGAGATCTCGGGGAACGAGAAGATTGGGGGGAAGGACAAAAAGGTCATATGGTGGAGATACGGAGGCACGTCACATGTGGCGTTCTATGTCGAATCGGGTGGAAGGAATGTAAGAAAGAGGACGTACGAAGAGTGCGGCACTACCGAGGCCAACGCCCCATACGCCCAAGCTAGGCACCCATGGCTTGATAGGCTGTCGTCGGAGACAATAGCATGCGAGCCAACGAGGAGACGCGTAGGATTAGCAAAGTAGAGAAGAGAAGAGTGATCCGGTCGCCGACGCAGATCATAGAACAGATCACATTGAGATCGTAGTGGTCGTGTGGACAGAGTAGAGATTATTTTTTGGTTTGGCGATGAAGAGACGGAGATTCAGCAGTTGCGACATTCGAAGGGGGGCCATGGGTTGTTCGGGTGGGTTTGATGGCAATATCAAAAAATACATGGAGAAATAGAGCACGAAGCACCGGAGGTGGTGCAGTTTTGTGATGATGCACATATGTCAGTGTCATTCATTCGAAAAAGTAATGAGCAAAAAGAAGAGATTAGTCAATAGCGAGATCCAAGGGAGATGACAGAGCGAAGAACACTTACTCTGATGGATAAGGGCGAGGACGGGTGGTAAACAACGCGGGACATCGGTGAGCTGGTAGGCGCGGAAGAGGATGGAGGTCAACGAGTTGATTGAGCACAGCAACACTTCGGTGACGGTGACGGTGGGTGGCACCGGAAAGGGAAGTCGGGCGAGCTCGTGAGAAATCCTGTGCAGTATTTCTCACGGGCAGTGCCCGAATGGCCGAGGACCAAAAAAGGAAGCACAAGCCATCTTGTGTAAACTTTCGTTCAGCACTCGATTGCATCTCGACATCAGTCTCCTACCCAAACTCTCCCACGGTTCGGAAGAGGCCGAGGCCTCAGGGTCCAGGTAAAGTTGAGGGGGACCCATTTCCTCCCGTAGGGAGGGTCTGGCTTATAACATTTTAGCCGAGGCCCGACCATCGTCAGGGTCCACCTCCCGCCCATTGTTTTCGTGGGAACAGTGCACTTGGGCAGCTTTTTGACAAAATAATCATTTGTTAGATTTAAAGGTCTTGGGCAGCTGCTACATATTATATATAACTATTTCTAGTCGGTATAAATAGTCTTAAAAACCATTCAACTGTGTCCCATTTACCAAAGTTGTTTGAGCTCATACCAAAGCTCCCAAAAGCCGGCATTTCCACGGTAAGCAGTGCCCGACGCCAAACCCTGACGATGGTCGGGCCTCGGCTAAAATGTTATAAGCCAGACCCTCCCTACGGGAGGAAATGGGTCCCCCTCAACTCTACCTGGACCCTGAGGCCTCGGACTCTTCCGAACCGTGGGAGGGTTTGGGTAGGAGACTGTCTCGACATACGCAAATCCTCAGCTAGACACTTGCTTTTGTTCGCTCGAGCTTGCCGCCGCCACCGCCTCCTCCGTGTTTCGTGCTCGTCCTTCGCAGCGTCCTGCCGCGACGCTCCCTGGCGCTCCGCGCTCCTCCCGCCCAGCGCTCGACGACCCTCCCCCTCCTGGACTATTCCAATCCAAAACTATCTTATCGCCCACCCAGCCCCTGTCCTGGCTGGACTCAGGTTCTTGATTCTTCCTTTACTCTCCGTGCATACGGCTTCTTTCGCGCACAACCTTCGACGTAAGCTCTCGCCGGTCCCAGCGCCCTCGCAGCCTGAGCCTCACTAAACGGTGGTGCAGCGTCGACGGCGCCCTTGAGCTTGATACGGACTTACGCCGGCATTACGGGACGAAATCAGAGCAGTGGACGATCCCAGAGTTGCTCTCGAATCTGCTTCTCGTCCGACGCATCCGAGGACATATCCGTTCGCAGCCCGCGACCTCATTTGCATTTGCATTTTGTCGTTTCGTTTCCTGTTTTGAGGTTGCACGGGCT
The DNA here is from genome assembly GCA_910574455.1 of Trichaptum fuscoviolaceum. Lineage (NCBI taxonomy): Eukaryota > Fungi > Basidiomycota > Agaricomycetes > Hymenochaetales > Trichaptaceae > Trichaptum > Trichaptum fuscoviolaceum. The sequence continues at coordinate 2,666,517 of CAJSYZ010000001.1, forward strand.
CGCTAGCCATCTTGCCATCGTACTACGTATTGTGACAGAAAGGCTTACTTCAAGTTGTGTGTCTCGGTTTATTTCCGTTTGTGATCGAGCACGTCGTTTTGATCGATCCCTCCCCATCATCATCATTGGCGCACCTGCTTTCCTGTATTCCACCCTCGCCTTACCAAATCCAAGCTCCTCCTTTATCCGCCCTCCCAAAGCCGAAAACCGAAAGCCATACAAGCTCTGACCCCTTCCCTCTCGACTTCCTTCACCTTCACGACTACGGCAGGAACTTCTTGACCTCCTGAAACACTTACGCAAACCACTTCAGCAGCAGCAACAGCACAGATGGCAAACCCTCGACAGCGGCGAAAGGTACGTTCCTCGTCGCACAAGCCCATCAGGATCTCCCGCCAGGCAAATAAACTACTCAAGAAGCAACCTCGTGTGTGTTCTGTCTATTGACTCTCTTATTACTCTATCGTCTCCAAATTACCTCTACTCAGCGCCTTCTTTCGAATCTTCCTTTCTTCCGAGGACAAATCGACTCCTTCTTCTGATCTTATCTTTTCGTGTTTCGACGATATGTTGCTGACGTCCGATCGCTTCTGCTTCTGCTTCGATATGTCAATTAGCGATAAAGGGCCCCAAGATCTTACAGGATGCATGGGATAAGCACAAGACGGTTCGACAAAAGTAAGTGTTTAATTCTATTTCTATTTCTAATTCTGTGTGCTGTAATCAGTTCTGCGCGTTAACCCTAAAAATATATCGTTTTTGCTCTAACTTAACAACCTTTTCGGCTAATCAAAGATTGCTAACTTTACATCATTTCATACGACTTCTATGAAGTTACGCCGCACTCGGCCTCGCGCATTCGCTGACTCCGACCGATTCTGGTGGGAGGGACATTACGCGTCTGCAGACGCTGCACAGCACTGAAAGCCGAAGCGCCGGAAGCAATATATTGGAAGACGCATCGTCGGGCACGCGCGAAAAAAGCGAAGCGGGCTCGAAGGACGCGAATGCTGCCAAGGCCGGAGAAGTTGGAAAAGCTACACGCATCCCGCGCGGGTATGGAAAGATTGTGCGGGACGAAAAAGGAAATGTGGTGGATGTGATCCTCGACGAGGCGGATGACGCCAGCCCAGCGACGGCCATGGAGCTGGAGAACGAGCTCGATCGACGACAGCCTGAGAGTCTGCCGGGTGCGGACTGGCTTCTGAAAGGCGAGGCGGGCATGGAATTAGACGTTGTTCGAGGTGCGTGTCACACCATTATTACCGCAATGGGAACTAATGTATTACATGACGTACGCGCCAAACTCTGTGTTTGCTTGGGATGGATTAGCACTGGAAGACAGCTCGAGAGAAGGGCCACCGAGGGCTGCTCGGACGTCGAGCGGCGCCGAGGTCAAGTACCTGCAGCAGCTTGTGGAGACATATGGGGAGGATTACGAGCGGATGGCCAGGGACCGGAAAAGGAATGTGCACCAGTATACGGCCGGGCAGCTCAGGCGGGCGATAGCCAAGGCGCGGCTTCGATAGATACGACTGCCCACTCTGTTGTGAGATGGTAGATCTCGGGCCCAGCATTAATTGGTCGTCTGTAGTCCGTCCGGGTTGGAAATTGACTATTGACAATGGGGCATCCGGACTCGGAGGACGACTCCGTTGTATTGGAATAGAACTTTGTATCCGCAACGCTGTCTATGTGTCACTGTCACGGAAGAGCGGTGCAAAAGTAATAGAATACGCATGAGGAAGCACAGCCGGAGCCAGAAAAAGGCTAAACGTACGGGGCCAGTTGTCTGATTTGCACTTGTTTGCGCCGAGACGCAATTCCCTGCTGGGACTGAAGATTATTGTGTAGATCTGCATGAAAGTCAGTTGGGTGGCTCTGAGGGTGCATTCTGGGGCGGCTGTGAGGATGTGGCCGAGACGCCGGCGGGGGGAGGGAGGGGACGAGGATTGATTATTATGTCCGATGAATTTCTATTTGTTTGGGATATGTCGATCGAGGGAAATGAAGCTAGCTAACCTAAGGGACTCGTTCGACAGCTTGCAGGGAATACCACGAAAGGGAATCGCACCGTCGGATCTGATCTCTGCACTTTCCTCGACTCTTACACCCATCTCTTTAAATATATAGCTTCTTCCTCGACTTGACTCCCATGCTTCCCTTCCACCCGCGCCAGCCTATCCCCTCCCTCGACTCCCTACACGTCCTCGACCCACCCTTGCTCACCGTGCACGTCGCCCGACCACCCCCGACGCATATGCCCAATGTCTCCCAAGTCCGACTCATCCCAGCAGCGCGCCTCGTCCTCCAAGTCCGCCTCCACATCGCCCTACCCGCCCTCCAGCAACCGGCGCACCTCCGCCCAGCCAAAGTCCTCTAGACAGCAGTTCTCCGCCTGTGGTGCCTGCCGCATGCGCAGGCAAGTCCTTGTGCTCACTGTGTCCGCCCGCTGCCCGCTCATACACCGCATTCCAGAGTCCGATGCGATCTCAAGGATCTGCAGGCCGCCAATCCCTCCGCCAACCATACCGCCTGCTCAAACTGTCAAGAGCGCGGCCTTAAATGCGTGTACGTTGGCGCAATAATTCCCATATTTGTCGAAATTTTGTGTCGCTTATATTACCCGACCCTTGCTTTGCAGAGACGAATTCGCGGAGGTTAAAGCAGTCAAGCTCCTGCGCCGAGGTCGAAGACTGCAGCAGGTCGAGTAAGCTCGCGCGCGCGTCGCGCTCTTGTTGACAGCCCAGAGTTTTAATCTAACCACATATTTAGGGCGGTTTATGGCAGGGCCGCCAATGATGATGAGCGTAGGCCGGGAAGCGCACACAACCAGCCCAGCTCGATACCAACTCTGCGTCCTGAGTTCTTCAGATCGGCCTTCTTCCATACGTTCCTCATCCAACGTACGTCCCACTTACTCTCTTCACCGCCGCGTCCAGGTCGTCTATAACGCGTTCCTGGGCCTTGCAAAAATAATAAATTTATCCATCGCAACGATACAGGTCCGATCATCGACCCCCTTGAATTCTCATCTCGCGTTATTGAGGCCCACAATGGGAACACGGACGCCCTGGGCACGACCGGCCAGCTTATATGCATGGTCCTCGCGGCCTGGGCAACGAGCTTCGGGATCAACGAGTCGGGTGACCCAGATATGCTCTCTGGCCACCATGCTATCCGCCGCCGGAAAGAGCGCACGAACATCATGCTCCGTGAACTCCTCCACCTGGTCGACTTGCACAGTCTCCTGCGCAAACCGACTTGGGACGGCGTGCGGGCTTTGCTGCTCATCATGCCGCTCACCGAGGGTATGTTTATTTTCATTAAGAGTTGGCCCCCCTTGCGACTAGTTTCTGACACGTTGATTAGACGTCCAGACACCAATGGAACGACTGGTATGTGCTAGCATGCGAGGTCGAGAACCGCCTGGCTTACACATAATGTTTTTACAGGCTATGTATGAAGCCACTATAAATCAAGTGTATACTCTATGTAGCCTGGCTTCTGTCTCCTCCGTGAACAGCGGACAAGGGGAATTCGTGGATGCGGCCGTCCGGGCGCGTATATTCTGGTATGCCCATATCCATGAGGGGGTAACGACCGGCTTAAGAGGGGGTCGTCTTCTACTGTACGCCCTAACTCCCACTTCTTTTCATCGAGGCATCATATTAATTCATCTTCTTATCATCTTCGCATACATCTACCTACCCTGCTATTAATTTTTTTTTTACTGCGAAACAGGTCAGAGGAAGACCTCAATGCATTCCAGGCGACGCTCCCCATGATCGTACCCCATTCCCCGCCTCAGGCTGTCGCTGCGAATAACTACTCGATTGCCCTCCGGTATTCGAAGACGCCCATTCGCCTCTCGGCGACTTGTCGGAAGGTGCATGCGGCACTGACGGGTCCCAAGGCGAGGCAAAGGGATGAGATCGACGAGGAGCGTCTCAGAACTGCCTGGGACGAGCTCGAAGTCGCATGGGACGAGCTTGATGCCTTGCGGAATTTCGGGACTGCGGGCATCGTCCATTCCGAGGATGTCGACAGGTTCGTCAATGGATGGCAGGTGCGTGTTCTCACTCGCGTAGTGCCCCCATACATACTCAATGAAGGCCCACTTTAGATCTTAATATTCGAGTGCTGTGAGAATTTCTTTTCATTGGACGAATGCGAAAGCTGTGGCGGTTATCTTACTGACAGATCCCTTTCTACAGATAATGTGATACGCGAGGCTCTCAAGCAACGGCTCGTGGCATGTTCATCAGGGAGTGATTCTGTGTACTTGTCGAATGGGACGATTTCAAGATCTCATCGACTGCCCCAAGTCGTGCAACTGCATTCGATCGCAGAAGCAAAATGCCATGAAATCGCCCGCCTCATCGTAGGCATCATCCGACCGCATCTCGGCACGGACTTCTTCAGATTCGACGCCTCGCTCGTCCGGGACGGGTGTTTCTTCGCTGGCGTGCTGCTCGCCGGCTCGACGGGATCAGAACAGGAGGTGAACACCTGCCTGCAGGCGCTGCGCGACATGCGCTGGGCGTTCTCGAAGAGCGAGGAGCGCGAGCACACGCTGAAGATGGTCTGGGAGCAGCGCGTCGCGACCGAGTCTCAGCGGCGTGTGGAGGCGGAGCTGCGGCGGAGTGATCCGCCCCAGCAGGACTCCTCGTCGTCGGCGTCGATCAGCCCCTCGTCGTTCGTCACCCCGAGCCTCACGCCGCCGCACCACCGCATGCGGCAGCCCCCGCCGCCCCTGTCGATCGTGCACGCGTCTGCGGCGCACGGATCAGGCCCGAGCACGGCCGCTACGGAGGACGGCGGGTGGGGGACGATCTCCAGCTCCTCGTCGCACACCGCGCGCTCACATCATAGCCCGCTCTCTTCATCGGACTCACCCCCGTTCTTATCTGCACAGCCCGTGCCGTCGAGCATAGGTCCGAAGGTCGAGGCGCTCGCGCTGATGAACTCCTCGCTCGCGGACCAATCGGTCACCGGCTCCGTGTACTACCACGTTCCGTCTGATATGGATACATTTGCGTATTCTTTGTCCTCCAGTACACTGACGAGCTCGTCGCACGATCCGCACGACCTCACACCCCCACACTCCTCCGCAGGCATGTCGACATCCTCCGCGTCGTTTCACGACTCCTACTACGACACATCGGCGGTCTTTGTTTCCCCGCCTGGAACCACGTCTAGCCGGGTGGTTGGCGGCGATTCGTCCGGCGGCCTATCTGCAGACGATAGCCCTAATTTTTCCACCAATTACGCCAGCAGCCAGTTCTACGTGTCTCACTAAAACTGGGCGCGCACTAATAGTCCATAGAACACGCAACCCCAAAACCGGATACTTGATCAGCGGATTGGACATACACATGCTATCTTGACTGTGGACTTATGATTTGATTGGACATCTTCGTTTGTTTCTCCCCATTTAACGCTTTTTTGCTATCCTTGTTGCTTTCTTCTTTTCCCAGGACAAAGAGACTCTACTACGCATCGTCTACATTATTATTACTAACCGCAATTCCCCTTTGCATCTTCTTGTACTGACTGTCCACATACTTAATCTACCGCATGTCAATATGAATTCGTACTACCTACTGATTCGATCTCCCCCCACTCTCGTCCCACTTCCTCTTGCTCATTAGACCGTTTTCGTTGGAGCTCCGTACACCATCACATTCTTACTGATCTATCCCATGATCACTTCTGTAGCTAGAGCTGATGACGTCCAGACCACGCTGTATCCATGTGTTATTACTCATTTTTTGTTAGATGCTGTCAATGTAGAAATCGAGAAGACTCTCTCTTGGATCATCGATGTCCGGAACAGGCTAGCGAGGGATATAGTAAGTCTGCTGATTGGCCGGCGGGAGCGGGCTCGAGGACAAGGTGCGGCTACATCATATTGGTACGGCAAAAGCTAGCGAATGATTTGCAATAAAGCCCGCGGGTTAAGCCTATAGTTAAGCAATACAAAGTCGCTCCGCAGGATCGATCGAAATCGCGCGTATTATTTCCAGAACACACACATACGGAACTCCGATCTACTATAAGCTTCGACCCGGAACTTGTCTGGGGATCTCGCGTAAGTTCGTTCAAGAAACCAAGAGACTTGAAACAGGCCTCCCTCGACCTCTTGCGAATGCTTCCGGTGTCGACACGCACGCAGAAGCTGGATGTACGTGAGTGTATGACAGACGCAGCCAATGGGGGGAAGCCCTTGCGGGCTGTGATGGGAAAGCTTACCGCTTGCGCGATGACAGGGAAGTCTTGGGCTCACTGATGCACTGGCAAATGCAGCTGATGAACATGTTCCAGTTTTTTTATCATCGCCGATGCCACATGCCCGACGAGTTCTAGCGTTGGGTGTACCAGTGCTGAGATCTGGAGTCACGAAGATCTTCATGCAAACAATTGAATTTACTTGTTCAAATTTTAGTGCACTGCAAGTACTAAACGTCGATCGCAATCTTGCCGCAGGGTCGGGTTTCTTCTCGGCATCCCTGATGGGAAACTATAGACATGTGCGTTTGTCATTTAATTACTGATCCCGTCGGCGTCGGCGTCGGCCCGAATCCGAGTCGGAGATCGGCTACTTCGGCGATTTAGAGCAGGCGTGCGAAAGCACAGCCGGGCTCTGAGTCACGGTCACGGATCCTTTGGAGCGTGATTCCCACGGGAGCGCTGGGGAAAATGTGCATAGCCGAGCCCGAACCCGTTCTCGGCGTTAGACAAGACCATCATCACTTGGATTCACTCCTCATCCACCGCTCTCCTTAGTTCCTTGCATACATGGGCTCACCGCCGAAACCTTGGGAGCGCGGCTCTGTAGCTGCCACCGTAGCATCGTCGGCACCGTCGGTAGCTAGCTCAGCAACTCCTGCCATGTCGAGCTCAGCGTCGAGCGCTGCAACCACCTCGACTCCCACGCGGCCGCCCGCGATGACTGCTGCCCCAGTAGCCGCAGCGACGTCGAGCCTATACAACAACAATGCAATGTCCACGTTCAACTCGCCCTACTCCCAGTATAACTCAACGTACAACAGGTTTGGAACATCGTCTTACTCGCCGTACGGAGGCTACGGAAGCTCGATGTATGGCGGCGGAATGGGGATGGGGTATGGAATGAATGGCATGGGGTACGGAATGGGTGGGATGAATGGCATGTACGGAGGTGGTGGCTACGGGATGCCTGGGATGCCGATGGATCCCAATAACCCTTCGCTCACGCAGCAACTCGAGTCGACGACGCAACACACTTTCGCGCTCCTTCACTCGATTGTGCAAACTTTTACTGGCTTGTCGCAGATGCTCGAGTCAACGTTCATGGCCACTCACTCCTCCTTCTTCGCCATGGTCGGTGTCGTTGACCAATTCGCCCACCTCCGAAACGCCCTTGGCAGCGTTCTGGGACTTTTCGGTCTTTTACGGTGGCTAAAAGAGCTCGTGACGGGCAGGCGCAGTGCGACACCGATGCAGAATGAGTTCAAGGCCTTTGTGAATGGCCAGCCTGTTCAGGGACCGCAGGGCCCGCCCGCGCCCAAGGCTTCGAAGAAGCCCATCATCATTTTCTTCCTAGCCATCTTCGGCATCCCCTATGCCATGCACAGGCTCATCAAGGTCCTCTCCGAGCGGGTTCCCCCGCCGAACACACTTCAGGGTCCTGCGGGCGCAGCGTTCGATCCGTCCACCTTGCAATTCGCACGCGCGAAATACGCATTCAGTGCCGCCAGTCCCGTAGAGCTGTCGTTGAAGGAAAACGAGATTGTTGCGATCATGGCTAAACTCGATCCGGCCACGGGTATGGAGGTTGATCCCCGCGCTCAGGTTGAGACAGATTGGTGGAAAGGCCGTACGCGTGAGGGCAGAGAAGGTTGGTTTCCCAGCAAATGGGCGGAGATCCTTGAGCGGAAGAAGGCTGAGGCTACACCGACGAAAACTGTGGAGTAATACCCGCAACATTCTGCAACCTTTTGGTTATGGCTTCCTTACATACCATTCCTTTTTTTAAAAACGCATTTCACTTCTACCATTCCTTTGTCGATCCCGACTTATTGTCTGCTTTAGCTTTCTCTCTCTGCCATGTGTACCTCATATCTCTATGTAATAGCTTTGCAATTTGATTTCATTCTGCGCATGACGATCTTGGAATTATTTTCAGATGACAGACATGCGATTGCCTTCCCAGGACTTCGGCTTTTTTCCGTCAATGGTGTGGGTGGTTACCATATTCGAGTGCTGCACTTCTTGAACGCGCCGCTCACAAGAGCGCGTTCGGGCTCTCTGGGCGCCTTGCACGCTGTCTAGTTCAACTATGGATTACTTCTCCAAATTTCTTCGCTCATCAGGACAGCAAACACCCAAGCAAGTACAGGACCATGCTGGTGACTTCCATAGATCATGGCTCACGGTGAAGGTACATTGAACATGCATCACCTGCTTGCATCTTGTTGCTTACAGGAACTAATAGGAAACGCTCATGCACCCTGATGAACGACAATTAGCGAAAGGAATACAAGCTACAGAAGTACCAGGTGCTTTGAAGTCGATGGTAGATTCGCTCGTATGGGAATCAACAAGGTCTGATGAAGGGTGTGTTCTGAATTGACTTATGTGAATGGCAATCATACTGAAAACAATCTACAGTCTTACGGGAGCGTGCATGGAATATCTGCTAAAGAACGGTGAGCGAATCTATGCCGCTCAACTGTACTACTCGAACCTCATTCTTCAACGATAGATGTACTGGGTACACTAGTTCGCCTCAGTGAACCGGATAGGCCGTCCGGCATCCAGGCTGAGGTACTTCGCACAGTGCAAAACATGGTCGTTCTCCTCGATGAACAATTTCTCGTCCATTCTGCGGTACACCGAGCTGTCTTACGGCTGCTGCGCACTTGCGTCGGCGACGATATCCAAGAACAGTTAGATGGGAGAGGCAGGATTATGGGCGCTGCCGGCAACGCTGTTCGGACTTCGCCCTCAGAATACGAGGAAGACCGTGAGCCTTCTCGTTGCTGTTCGGTTTTGCAGCCCTCTCTGACACAATAGGGCTTACACTAGTCGTCGACCTCTTGTGCTTATTATGCAGTCGTATCCGGACATTTCGGGAATTGCTCATGATATTCTTCTATGATAGACACTGGCATCACTCGGAAGCACTGCATCCTGTCTTAGAAGAGGACGAAGATGAAGATGAAGATGAAGATGTAGACGAGGAGGAGGAGTCCTCGGTCGTGAATGCAGACGGGTCATCAGTAACGCACCGTGTGCCGTCACCGACGCCTTCGCAGGAAACTGTCACTTCCGCACCCGTTTCGTCCCAGGCAAAGAAACCGGAATATGAGTTCATCCTCTTTAACTATCTGCTGCGTTTCGTCCACAGAGAAGGGAAGATAGGTGAGCTAGCGCGCGCCGGTTTGCTCTTCCTCATGGACGTAGCCATGTCGCCCGGGGTACCCGTGCATCGCTTAGCGGGAGACGACCTCAAGTCCTCGACAGCCTCCTCCGTGTCGACGCAATCACAGACCGCATCTGACCCTATTGCAGATGCTGCTTTGGCTTTGGCTGAATACATACTTGACGGCGACTTCTGCGAAGTCCTGGGCGCTGGCCTGGGTGCCGTTTACTCTCTCCTTCCATCGAAACTCGAGATGCGACTGGAGCCGACAGAGGCCGGAGCTCAGGCCGGTACTATGACCATAGGAAGCACTGGCCCCCTATCTGAAGAGGAGAAGGAGAAGCAAGAACTGATTCGTGAACGCGCCCGGACCGTAGGACTGGAATACTCAACGAGCACGGAGTTCAAGGCACGGCTCGATCACTTCGTGAAGCTCCTTGAGTTTCTCCAGGATGTACTGCGGAGAAACGTAGCATCAGTTGCTGATGATGGGAGCATTGAGCCTACGTCCTTCGTGGGCTCGGCGATCGTGCAGTCCATCCTTGATGCTGTCCGCCGAATTTTCTTGGAAAACGTGCTATACCCATCTATTCTTGAATGCTCGGACAGTGATGGCAGCGCGGTTGCTGTGATGTCGTACATCGATGTGATGGTCCGAACCCTCCACGAACCCCAGTTTGCCGAGACTCTCATAGACTTTCTCGTCAGTGAAGATGATACGGAGTCTTCTCGTCGTCGCCATAGAATCCGACCTACGCTGCTCTTAGACTCTCAAAGACAAGGGCCCCCGCAGGCTGGTGCGTCGAAGGAGACGAAAAGGAATCGTCGACGGAGCAGCGCAATGATGCTGCTCGAGATGGAGGCTCCAGACGCACGGAAGCAATCAGAATACCTAACCTCAATGGGACGCTTTACGCTCAAGGATCTTCTCTTGACGAATATGCGTTCTACCTCCCATGCAAGCATAACTGCCGCGATACAGCTGATGCAATCACTCTTAGTACACCATTGTCACTTGACTATCGATAGACTGTTTATTTTCTCGAACGAGTCGACAAGCCCGATATCCCCGCCAACGGCTTTGAATCGAAAGGCTGTATCTGACGAAGAAGAAGAGACTTTTACATATCCTGGATCTGAAACGCAACCAGCCACCCTCTCCTTTTCTGGACCGGAGCTTGTTTCCAAGCCCCCCGATGCTACGTATTCCATGCACGAGAGGGAGTTGGGGATGTATCTGGCTCTCGTTGCTCGAATTGATTCGGCAAACTCTCAGGGTGCCTTCAGTACTGGCTACGACCACTATCTCCGGGACGCCCTGTCCACCATAGCAAATCATGCGTGTTCACGATCGGACGAACCTCCACCCAAACATTTACTGGACGTAAATGATCCCCTACTTTCCTTAGTCCTGCAATCGCTCAGACATTTCTATTCTAACACACCGGAATTAAATATGGCGTTAACCGGGATGCTGGCGGCGGTAGCCTCTTGTCCTGAACGGTGTTTAAGAGGTTGGCTCCTTTTCGGTTCAGAGGCAACGCCTCCGCCACAGAAGAAGGGCGCTTCAAACAATGCTCGCCTTTTCGACGATGGTGATGATCGTTCGATTGACTTCGATGTGAACGAATCCCTCTCTCTAAGCGACCCACCATTGCCTATACTTAGACCGGAGCCACTATCACAACCAGTCGTTCTGTCAATCCTTCAGGGCCTGTTATCTAATCTCGATCGCTTCCGCAGCTCTGTACACGACTTCGACACTTTATTAAATGAGCGCCGGCAAGGCCTAATCTTCTCGGAGAATCTTACGGACGCCCTGAACCTCACGTTTGATTTATCGCAGAACATTACGGGGGTTGTTAGCAGCCCGCAGACTGCACGATCAGTTGCGGGCGCAGGCCTTCCACAAACGCCCCCTCCAAAAGCAAAGGCGAAATCCAAGACGTCAACGTGGGCCTCTCTGCTGACGCCAAGGAAAAATCGTACTCGAGCGGCATCTCCTTCACCGTCTGAGCCTTCTACACCCGCGCAAGCGGGTAAGGCGATTGAGGCTAGCCCGTTTGGGTCTCATTATCGGAAAACAAATGCCATCACTGTTGAACCTATGGTTGCGCCTATGCCATCATCAGGTATATGGGCTCCAGCGGAACAACGAACATTCACCATCGATGAGGAAAATGTATTTGGCTCTTCGGGGCAGTGGGGGGATGACATTTCAACGGATGTCATACCTACTCATCTCCAGTCTCGAGAGGAGCAGAAAGAACAGGAAGACACATCTAATCAGCATCAAACTACACTCTCACAGCTACTAGACAATGTTGTCATTCTCGAGGAAAGTATCAAAGAGCTCACTTCAATCATCCACGCACGACGTAGCCTTGGTATAGACACTCTATCTTATTTATGATTGGTCACGATACATGACGATGCATACCTCCCTCCTCTCACCTCTGTTCAATTATGTACTTGAATATACCCTTCTACCCATATTCATGAGGATGTTTTGTGTTCAAGATCATAGCGGACTGGAAAACTAGCATTTATTTTTAAAGTCTGTGGCTTGGTCACGTGACACAGGTTACTAAACGCGTCGCGACGCGTCACAACTTGAACTTGTAAAGCCACCGCCATGCTTGTCTGACCGCTTCACTTCATCGCTCTCGTTATCGCATGCTCTGACGCACTCCTAGAGGATATCGATCAGAACTCAATACACTGATAAAAACTCACATAATGGCTACAGTGATAAGCTTGGATAATCCGAGAACAGTACAAACATCCGACGAGGCAGGCACCTTAATCCTCCAAAGTGTCTTACCATCGACACGAAATGCGAACACCTATAAGGACGAGATGCTGATGTTTAGGAAGAAATCCCAGTTCCCAAGACTTGGAAGTTTCTGTGTCAGGGCCCTTCTAGACTATACAGACCAGCTATACGTCTTGGGTAAAATACGATTAAATTGCGTGGACACTCACACACGTCGCAGAGACGGAAAACGAATCTCGAATCATCATATTCTAAAGTCACTGCTCCCTAATTGGGGAACACCCTTCTTCAGTCTTGCTGATATTGATCCCCGCCTTTGGGCTAATATCATCCAAATATACGAGGATTTACCAGAGGAACTCAGAACACTCCCGATACAGCTAGCCGACCCTCATCTACCGCTACTGCAACAAATTCCCTCAACTTCAAACTTCGCCTTGATCACAGTTCTGAATTTAAGCCGAAGTCAAACCCTCACTGATGCAAGTATACTTGCCCTAAAAGCCCTCCATAATCTATGCGCACTGGATATCAGTTGTACGGAAGTGACATCGCACGGACTCCGTCGTCTTTCTCGCACGTTAATCTTCAACGACATTGGGAAACGCCGGGGACCCTGGACACTTCGTATCTTACGAATGCGAGACTGTCGAAAAATCGACAATGAAATTTTCTCATTCCTCAAAGATTTCCCATTGTTGTGTGCTATTGGTGGGTCTACCTTCTCGAAGTTATGGATCACGGTCATCTCATTAACGTCACACACATATAGATGCAAGTAACACCCAGTGCCAGTGTTCCCAAAAACAGGAACGTATTGTACGGCCCTTCGCTTTTCAACACTATGGTCATAGTGTTTTCAAGTCTACCTTGGAAGAAACTGTTTACAAATTCGCTAAAACCTGCCATACCTTATTCGCGCATCCAACTCCATATATACTCGCCGCTCAAGAACAACCCGTACGAAAGGAAAAGCCACCAGACGTCAAGTCTGCAAAATTGAAGCCTTCTCATAACCCCGTGTACAACAGTGTTCACAATTCGTTCATTGTTTTACCTCCGTCACATGGTTCATCGAGCAAGGAAAATCGGGTCATACCAGGGTCGGCCGATACGATAGAGGTTATGCGACGCATGAGTCAGGCTAAGGAAATGCAACGAAGGGAAGATAAGGCCCGACACCGCGAACAGGTCGAATTGGAGCTCATAAGGGGACTACGCGGCCGAATGCTGGGAAGAGTAAAATGTCGGAAAACGAAACGGAGAAACTCTACGGAAGAATCTGATGACTTCTTACCCTCTCATGGCGAGTACGATAGCGCTTGCTCAGCTTGCGATGAGGATTCTGGCTGCTCCGACTTCTTTGAAGAGGGAGACAATTATTCAGGGCCTGAACATCGATCTGTGCGTTTGGCCTCTACTCATCCGAGCGTAACCTAACAATCTGTTACAGGGTCGTAATCTCAAAATCGGTGACCGTACGTCGATTGTAGATTCATTCTACGCACAGACCACGCGTCCAGCGAAGCCTTGCACCTTCATTAGTACGTCTAGCCACAGTGCCGATTTTATATTGTACAGAACTCCACCACCATGGTCACATTTGGACACTCTGACTCCTGATGCGTGGCACGGAACGAGATACGGGGAGAAGGATACGATACGAACGGATTCGGTGAAATCTGAACAGAAGAGTGATGTTAAGAACTGGCATCTTTCTCTGGCGAAAAGACGAAAGGCAGATGAGCCGGAATCCCTCCAGAGAGCGCCTTCCCCCACACCTACCTTGGTGAATCCACCATCTCCCACCCCTACTCTCAGACCACCTCGCTTATTCTCCAGAGGGTGCTTATCGGAGGTTCCAGACGGGGGGAGTGCCAGTGGTACGCAGGCCACTTCTGACCTGTCCCAGAATAAGTCGGATAAGTTACCTCAGCCATACAAACGCCCACGATTGAAGCTTGAACCAGACAGTATCATTTCAGTTGCTTCGCAGAATAATCAGGATCGATCTACTTTCAAGCGTGGACTACCTGGTATCGGCTCGCGAGGTCATGATGGGAAAACAAGTCGTCCTGCAACTGAAAAGTCCTCGACAATTCAGAAATTGTATGAGCGAAAGTCAGGGACGTCATCAAAGACGGAGATCACACCGAAAACGTCAGAAGCCTCGAAGTGTCGCTCCACACCCGACTGCGCAGTCAAGAGGTCAGCTAAAGTGACTCACTCAGGAAAACCCAAATCATCTTTTGACTGGAAGGGTTGGAGTGGCAACTTGAAGTGTTGAGCGCGTCAGACGTTCCTTCAGTAGAAGCATAAAATGGTTTACTTATGTATCTCACATAATAGTCTTTTTCTCAAATAAAAACGTTTAAAAGTGACTTTCTTATTGAAAGCTGAGTGTGTTTGGATTCAACAGGTTAAATTCAAAGTTAAAGTGTCATGATGCGGCCACAGAACTATAAATAGTATGCCCAGACCGGCCGCCTTTCTCAGTCAGTAAGTATTATACTTCAGTGACTTGGCTACTGAGCCTCTGGCTTCATCCTCACCCACCATGACGGAAGGAAACATATCGATCGTCAACATACACACACCGCAAACATCTTTTGCTATTGTCCACTCATGTGAGTTTAAAATTCATCTATATGCGTCCTTTGCGGACGCACAAAGTTCAGAAGCTGGATGACTTGATATAGTTACGCAGGAGACGCTTGAGAACCTGTTTCTCAAACTCACACATAAGATATCGGCGAGCTTAGAGGGAAGGAGTGCACCTGTAGGACAAGGATGGGTGAAGTACGACTGGGATGAAACCGTTTGGAATCTGGATGATGGCACGTCAGTTCTGAATCGAAGAGAATTAGTCTGCAACCTAACGACTATGTCATTCAGACTCAGACTACACGATACTTGCATGGCGTCTTAAGTCTTTCTCTGAAGCGAAACCAGAATTTCTCCCAACGTTGTACCTGCACAATCCTTCACTACCTCTACCCTCTCCTCCCGAGTATTGCAATCCTGCGTATTACTCGTTTAAACGACCCACTGCATCTCCTCCTTCGTCTCACAGACCAAATTCCAGAGGAGGCTCTCGTTCCGTAAGAAGCGGTAGATCACGGAGAAGCAGACGAAGCGCAATGAGTCACACAAGCGAAGAAGATGACGGTGTGCCGAAATTCAAGAAGGAGTTCTTGAAGTTTCACAACGAGAACGGTGTAAAGACAATCATCGGTAGCATTGGTCCCGTGAAAGACGGTGAGTGCCCTCTTGACTTTTGGATATCGGAAACCGAGCTGAGGTTCTGTCGCTTTAGTTCGGATGCTGTTGAAGAATGGTTACAGACATGTGTATATTTCACGGTCCTTCGCGAAGAAGCACAACTTCATCCCCAAGGATGCTGCTCCCGGCTTGTATGGATATGAAGGTCTGGTAAAGTATGTTAATGAGGATTCTGTCATATCGCGCGCATTGTTACTTATAACATCAACAGTTTAGGTCAATGGCCGATCACCGTCGGGAAGACGAAGACCATGCACAGCGTGTACCTATCCGAGGAAAATCATTTTGATTGTATCCTCGGCCGGTCTTTCATGGAACGCAGAGCAATTAAGATTGACCCCATCGATCCTACGAATGTCGTATGTTTAGACACAGGGGAGAAGCTGGATTGCGAACTTGTCATAATTCGGGATGGAAACGGGGAAATCGTTACCGTGACTTGACGAATTGGAAGTGTTTTGATACTCGTTCTGTTGTCTGATTGAAAGTGCTATCTTTTTATATTTTTGTATGTATATTGGTTACTGGGACAATTTTGCTACTAGAATACACCACGATATTTTGAAAGCCAATTTTATTTACTTTCTTAGTGATGTATCGATACTTTGCTCGCCCAACACGAGTTTTATTTGCTACGATAGAAGACGAAGAGTCACAACATGAGCCAGTTATT
This sequence comes from Trichaptum fuscoviolaceum, assembly GCA_910574455.1. NCBI lineage: Eukaryota > Fungi > Basidiomycota > Agaricomycetes > Hymenochaetales > Trichaptaceae > Trichaptum > Trichaptum fuscoviolaceum. The sequence goes on from CAJSYZ010000001.1 coordinate 2,682,657, forward strand.
CCGCGAACGGCAGTTGGTCTAAATTTGCTCGACTGCCTTTCTTGACTGGCTGCCCTTCTTAGGAGGCACAGCGCTCCAACTCCTAGTCACCGCTCCTCGACGCAACCAATGTCGAGGTTATCCCGCCTGCTGCCTCCTCTTGCAGCTGGTCGCCGTTCATACTCATTCTTTTCATCGAAACCGGGTGGCGGTAGATACTTCAACTCCGCGAAACCTGCCAAGGTTATCGCACCAGCCAAATCCTCCGCGAGCGGCACATCCAATGTCCCTCAAAGTAACACAAGCTCCTCGAGTGCTCCGGAATTGCCTGATGGACCAGTCGCAGAAGAAGTTACAACCGTAGCGAAACCTTCGCCAGAGAGGCTGCGAGACACAAAGGCGGCGACCTCACCAGCTTTTGCATCGCCTTTACTATCCACTGACCCACCACCATTCGCCCATCCTACTCTCAAGCCTCACGAACTTACTCTTCATCACTTTTTCGCACTGCATCGCCCGTACCTGCTCCTAAACCAGCCGACGTCAGTGTTGTTTGAGTCTGCGTCACCGCCGCAGACATCTTCCTCAAAGGCGCCAGTATGCATGGGAACAATTGACGACCCGCCTGTCGCGTCACCCGAAGCTGATGCTGATTCCGCGAGGCAGATAGGACGTGCACTCGTGCTGAATAGAGTCGGAAATACTGTGAATTGGAGCAAGGCGCTGGCGCGTCTCGGTCAGCTGGAGGAAGCGGCGCCATTGCCAAGCGAAGTTATCGGAATCAACTTGGATAGCACGAAGAGGAAGAGGCGAAAGAAGATGAAGAAACATAAGTATGTGATATTTCTATACCTCTCTAGTAGCATTCTTATTAACTGGTCCTGCTACGTTTGCGTCAGGTTGAAGAAGAGGAGGAGGGTGCGTAATTTTCGTCTCACTCTCACTATTGTACCAATTAATGACGAGTATGTCATCTAGCTTCAACGTTCATTGAGACTTAGGTTAGGCAAATGATGGAGAAAGTATTGCTCTTTATATCCGCAAAGACTATCGTTAAACCGCTTTCTTGTGTCTCATCCTCCATTTGCCTGGGACCATATGTAGATCTCTACACGTCTAGTACTCTTCGGGATCCCATGCTACTTATCTTCATCAATGTCTACTGCACCGCTTATTCAATACATTTCTTTTTTCTGTTTGAGTTAATGTACTTTGCCAGCTGGTATAATGAGAGCGGCGGTTCACGGGAGAGTCGAATAATATGCGATTATGTAAACAACACGATACGCAACTTTTGGGATTTCCAAAGGTTTTTATCCCCAACAGCGCGACTCCAGTCCTTACACTCTATCCTCTTCCCCCGCCATGGCTTCACTGGCAAGGCTTCGTTCACCCTTATTACGGCGGATCGTAAGTTATCATATGTTGCAGGTATGGAAAACTGCTAAGCTCTAATGTCACGACTGTCTTCGTTGGCACATTACAGCCTCTCGCCGCTCGTTCGTTGCAGACTTCTGCAAGTACAACGGAGTTGCATAATGAGGCATCAGCAACGGAGCCTTTCACGGTGAAGCTACATGAAGACTCTTTCCGTTCGTATAGAACAGACATTCCTAGCCTGGAGGTCGAGGTCACGAAGGACATGCTCATTGACATGTACACGAAGATGAGCACCATGCGACGCATGGAGATGGCCGCAGATGCCCTCTACAGGCAAAAACTCATTCGTGGCTTCTGCCATCTGGCAACTGGACAGGTAATCATCAATTCTATGCCATCTATGGGTGTTTACTGAATAATTTTCTTGTGCGTTGAACAGGAAGCGGTATCGGTCGGACTCGAGTCTGCGATTACCTGGGACGATCTCGTCATCACTGCCTACCGCTGCCATCCTTTCGCCGTCCTTCGCGGAGGCACGGTCAAGGGCGTCATCGCTGAGCTCCTCGGTCGCCAAGCTGGTATGTCGCACGGCAAAGGTGGCTCGATGCACATCTTCACGCCTCGCTTCTTCGGTGGTAACGGTATCGTCGGCGCGCAGGTGCCCGTTGGTGCCGGGCTTGCATTCGCCCAGAAGTACTTGGAGAGGAAGACCGCAACTTTCGCCCTGTATGGTGACGGTGCGAGTAATCAAGGCCAAGTCTTCGAGGCGTTCAACATGGTGTGTGCCTTTCGTCTGCTTCAGCCTTAAATAGGGCCATGTACTGAAATTTCTCTTAGGCGAAGCTCTGGAACCTCCCCTGTGTGTTTGTCTGCGAGAACAACAAATATGGAATGGGCACGTCGGCGGAGCGCTCATCGTCGAACACAGAGTACTTCACTCGCGGTGACAAGATCCCAGGTATCCAAGCCAACGGTATGGATATCATCGCGGTTCACCAGGCTGTGAAGTTCGCGAAACAATGGGCCGTCGACGGGAAGGGACCCCTGCTCCTTGAGTTCGTGACGTACCGCTACGGAGGACACTCGTACGTTTCTTTCATATTTCAACTTGCCACGGTTTTCAATTGTATATATTCTCGATTTCAAATCACATGCTAACTGGATTTTAGGATGTCGGATCCCGGAACTACCTACCGTACTCGTGAGGAGGTCCAGCGCATGCGCTCTACTCAGGACCCGATCCATGGTCTGCAGCGTTATATTGAGGAATGGGGCCTTGCGACTGAGGCTGAGCTCAAGGTACGGGTTTCTCTTACCCATACCATAGGTCCTAGTTCTAATAATCATCCATAGCAAATCGATAAGGATGCGAAGGCCTCTGTCGACCACGATGTTGAGGAGGCTAAGAAGTCACCTGAGCCTGATCTCAAGGACCTCTGGACTGATATTTATTACAAGGGAACTGAGCCGCCATTCATGCGCGGAAGGGAGCGGGAGGAGGTGCACTATTACTAGATTCATACATAGACTTTTCTTAATGTCGGATGCTCGCTCTTGTGGACTGTTCTTCGCAATGCAGTAACCCTTTTATGCTTTCGGATTATAACATGAACAGCATCTGGGAAAAGGTGTGAACCAAGTGTAATTAATGCATCGAGATTCGAGAGGATGATACGGCTACTCTTCTTCCCCAACACCAAGGATTTGCCTCAGTGAAACTAAGCTACCGAATGGCCTTTGGCTCCCCAATATCGTGTTCGCGGCCTCGTACTTATTCTCTGACTTGCGCACCTCCGTGCATATCCGGTCATACGTCCCAGCGAGCTTGCGCAGGGCGGCGTGGTGTACGCGACCGGCCAGTCGTTGATCGAGAAGCGGGGAAAGGCGGGGAGAGCGCACAACATCAGGGGAAGACAACCACTCTGAGAACGCGCGAAGAGAGGCGTTAAGTTGCTCAGGTCGCATGGCTCCGATGCGAGAGATCGGTTCCTGTAGAATTTTTAGAGATGAGTACAGCGTAAAGCAGATATCTTAACTTTTATAATACGTACATCATTCCTCTTACTCTCGATTGCATTCACACAGTCGTACAGAGACGCATCACGAAGGATTTGGGCATACTGTCAGGAATGTTACTTCAATTTCCAGGAGACCTTTCTGGGAGCGAATCGGACGTACATGATCAATTATTAGCACTTCGGCACGAGCGTCGATATTTGTCTGGAGTTCAGAGACCTTATAGTCTGCAAAGGAGTACGAGCGAATAGTATTCTAATTGACAACACATCAATAGTCAGACTCGTTATATTATCAATTCACTAACAAATTAAAACTTACCAGGATATGTGTCAAACAATTCAACAGAAATACGTCTTTGTCCCATCCGTCTTTATTCTGTGACTGGGATTGCTGAGTCGACTCTGAGACAGTAGAGCACATTTCGACTGCCGCGTCGACCATCGTGTCCAGCACCGGCTTGAAGCCCTGGCGAAGCTCGGCGTCGGACTCATCGCCCACGAGTGAGGCATTGTAGACTGACATAAGCTCGCGTAGGACTTGAGTGTGGTCGAGGAGAGCGACGGGTGGTTCAAGGTCTTGGTTGGATGGCTGCGCAAAAGAGAGTCAGCAAAGATTTGATGATATGGCGGGATTGAATAAACAGTATACTTACGTGAAGTGTCCGTGCAAGGTTGCGAGTTTGTGCCTCGACGGTGTTGAAGAAGACGTTGTAGGATTCGTTGGTTATCCTAAAATTCGGAACCATTGGCGCCCATGTACCATAGTATATGTTTGCGAAACTTACTCATTGAGCGTTTCTGACAGGCCGGCCGTCTCCCCGATTGTCCGACTCATGGTTACGTTGTAGAAGGAGAGGAGGTTCGCAACCTTATACGAGGTGATGCAACTTTCCTGCGACCTAACAGTCTGCCTAACCCTCATCTGTGGGAGAAAAAGAAAGGATAATTCAATCCTAGACTTTCCTTATCAACAAATATAAACGGTTGTACTCACCCTCAATGGCGACCGCACTTTCTCAAAGGCCCGATCCATCAGATCTCTAATCCATGTCTCTTCTTCACTCCCATCGAACTTTCGAACACTACCAACCATGCGACGCTCCGCCTTTGCTTGGAAGAGACTCTCAAGGAATTCGCGTTCCCCCGCGATGCTCTGGTGCACCCACGCAAGCATATCACCGACGTAACGCAGCGGGTCGTGTGCGTGAATTTCTATGGGCCGTGGCAACCCTCCTGGTCCGCCCCGAGTAAGCGCGTCCATGAAAGCGTTGAGAAGGGTGAGTTGACGTGTTTGCGTGAGGACAGAGAGCGCTTCGCTATTGGGAATGGATCAAGAACGTGAAAAAGCTAGTCTTTGATAAACGCACCTCAGAAGCTCGGGCTTCTTGCGAAGCCATTTGACAGCCTCGACCATGAGCGGAGTTACTTCTAGAAGTGCGTCGCGCACAAACTGTCGGAACTCCAGCGCACACCAACGCGCGATTTTGTCGTATCCTTGTTCCAGTTGCTGAGAGGTAGTTGTAACCACATCAATCCTAATCCATGTTCAGATTCATTTCAGCACAAGGAAGATTTCGGATGAACTGTATTATACACACCCAACTGCACTCGGCCCGCCTTCGATACTCATTAATACACGCGAGTCGTTTATGACCCGTTCTGCCTTGCCCATAATTCGGAAGAATTGCTCGTTCAATTGAATATCTCTGGACTGCAGCGCATCGACTTCTTCCTCGGTAAGCGTAAAGTGCTCTAGGAAACTATCAACAGCTAGTTGTTGGTCTTGTATTGTTTGTCTGGAGTGAAACGGCTTAATCAATACATATACATAAGTTGTAAATGGAGAGCGGACTTGCCGTGCACTTCGCAAACCTCCCGCCCTCTCGAGCAGTGACCTACAGGCTTCATTCGTAGTATGGAGTTGGCTCTGTGCTTCGTCACATTGCAAGTGCATAGCGTCAATATGTTTTTGGAGGACATCTAGTTGCTTTCGTGGCATTTAACTTGGTACACTCGAAGACAAGGCGTGGTATTTACTTTATCCACTTCCTTGAACGCACGCAGGAATTGTTGCGTCCCCTGCGTCAGCTTGAGCTCCGCATCACGTCTCAAGCTCTTCCTCGCGCGCACCGCGGTTCCTGTGCCTAGCACACCGCCCCCAAGCTTGTAGGTGGCTTTTGTTCCTAACGTATCCAGAGCATCCAGGTCATCTGCATCTTTACTAGTAGTAGTCCTTCCTATTTCTTGCTCTCTGTCAACGCCCTTTCCCTTGGCAGTTTGCCCACTGCGGGGGTCCTCGGAGGATGTCGGCGTACTATATAATTCAGACAAGGTTTCGAGAGCTTCTCTGATTGCGGGGTCATCATAGTTCGTGCCCAAGATTTTGTAGAGCCGCGAAGAGATGGGATTGCGAGATGCGCTCGGAGTAAGTCTACCGTCTGATGTTGATTTTGCTAAAGCTGTTCGTGAGGAGGATGGCGATGGGTGTTGAGGGGAAAGCAAGATGGCTGAGGTAGCCATGGTATGGTTGTATATAAATTAGCAGTTCAGATGCATGAAGACCGGGGCAAACAGGGAGTGTGGGGATGGGCCGGGGAGGACCCTGACGGTGTTGATGAAAACGTCTTCACGTGCTATTCGCCTCTCAACTGAGACCAAGTCACTCTAGACTCGCCGTCATAAGTTTACCGGGTCAAATGCACGTCTTATTTCCCCTTTCCAGACTCCATCTTAACCTCCACCATCTACGAACGAATCCTACAAACCTCAAGATGTCAATGACTTTCGCAGAGGCGGCTGCTCTTCGAAAAGCTGCTCAGAATAGCGTACGGTCCCGGCGCGCAACGCGCCTGACGTCCCATGCGTCCGAAGTACATCATCGCCCGCCCCCTAAACCGACTCCCGACCCGATCGTGTATGAAGCGGTAGCGAGGCCTGGAGCGTACTACGAGCGACCGAAGGTGAAGAGAGATCTACCAGTGGTGTCTGTGCGTTCGTCTTAGCTCTATATACATGCGGGTTCTGACTGACTGTTTGACAATAGTCTCAATGGCGCTCGTTATTAGCTTTTGGACTAGTTGGCATAACGGGCTGGGGTGCTTTTGTGTTCTACGCAACGAACCAAGAACGACTCTCTAGTTCAGTCGTGCGGCAAATCCTTCAGAACTTGCGTGACAGTGACATTGTACGGGAATCACTCGGCGAAGCTGTTAGACCGGAACCTGCGTGGTATCTGAATGGAGATCCATGGATAGAGGGTGCAGTGAGTTGTGTTGAACTAAAAAGGTCTTGCTTCCTGGTTCTGAGCATCTATTTTTGCAGACAAACATGTTACAAGGGAACGTTGATATAAGTTTCCGAGTGAAAGGATCCAAAGGTGCTGGGAAACTATACTTTACGAGCATCCGGAAAGAGAAAGGACAACCTTTCACAGTCTGTGAGTTGTCCTCTCGCATCTAAATATCCTCCTGCTGAAAGAGCACACACATGCCAGTGAGATACAAGATTATTTGTGACGATGGGACAACTATAAATCTGCCTGTTGGGCTCTCAAAACAATGATGAGCTCCATGAAATATATGAACGATAAAATTTGTATAATATTATAATCATGGGTCCTTTCTCGTTTAGGCCATTGCTAATTCCAGTGGAAACACCTTCAAATGTTTGATCTGTGAATGCGTCAGCCTCCTTGATTACAATGATAACGCATGCTTCGCGGAACAGAGGTGAGTCTTTCTTTAGATTTTGGCTTGGACCTGATTGATAGATGCTCAGTTATGTACTCAGTTATGACAAAGTAGTCAGAACTCAAACGAAGACACGGTGCAACGAATCGAGCATTCGAATGCAATGCAGTGGGATTCGTACTATCTCGTATCAACACGGCGACATTGGCATGCGTGAATTCGCGATGAAACAGCAAAATCAGCTTTTCGCCGAGAAGTTCTCATGCACCCCGGAACCGAGCAATGTTTCTCTCGCAGTCAGCGCAAACGGGTCTGAATCTACTTCTATTATGGGGGTAATTGAATAAACATCTATGGTTTCGTCTCTTCTACACCCACACATCAGTTATGCGTACCGGACTTCGATTGAATCGAAAATGTAGACCTTCGTAGTCAAGATATGCTGCCTTCAAGCGAAGTCATCTAATGCATTCGGGTTCTGGAGACTCTCATGCATGCCAGCTAGAAGAATGACATACTTAACCCATTTCTATCAAACGATTACTCCATATCATAGATATTATTCTTCGGACCAGCTTCATGCATAACTTCTTACATACTGATAGAGTGCAAAGTGAAAGCTAGTTTACCTGTCCCTTTCTTCGAATTGCCGGGCGTAATATAATGAAAGTACTCACATGGGCATGTGGTGTAGTTGGTTATCACGCTCGCTTAGCACCTTTCGACTTACCTAGGCTCGTGCGAATGCGAGAGGGGTCCGGTTCAATTCCGGGCATGTCCAGTGAGCTTTCGTTGTCTTTTTTACTACTCCCTTTTCCCTCCACTGAGGACATGAGTCTTCACACTTTTGTGATTTGAGTTATAGGATAGATTTGATACTTTACGACTGGGATTAAGCCAAACGATATTTGGGTCGGTTTTGAGCAAAAGGACGCTGCATAATTTACAGCTCTCAGCTCGGCTAAAGCCTGATTCCATGGACAAAAAATCCACTGACATGCTGGCCAATTGACTATGCTATAGTAGTATGTTTTTGCAAGAATGGACAGCGGAAGAAGGTTCCGTATCTGGTACTAAGATCGACGCCGGCAAACCCCATCTGGTAATTTTGAAGTTTGTCACGAGGGTGACTCTGACGCGTCTCTTCCAGACGTCCCGGATAAGTCGAGCGCTGGCTGTCTAACACTACACCATCTTTCCTCTCTGACTATGACTGCTTCGTTCGCTGCGTATGCGTCACAGTTCCTCAATCGACAACAGCAACATCCTGGCTCCTCCATTTCCTCGACGTCGCAGCCTCTCTTTTACTCATTCACGACCGATAACGGCTCGCAGACCGCCCTAGACATGTCACATGCACATGATGACCTCGACGATGAAGACGACCCACATCTGGGCCGCAGTAGCGAACTCCTTGCGCGATTCAAATCCTCTCTACCTTCCGTTGATGACGACGACGACCCTTATCTGCGCCTGGATGAAGATGAACGACCATTATCGCAAACAACACGGTTTAACGCTGACTCTGTCCCATTGATTGAGTCTGAGAGGATAGAGGATTCTGATTCTGATGAACCTCCGCAGGCGCAGGGATGGCTTGCACACCAGGCGCCTATGTCATATCGTGTACCACCCTCTCCGCCGTCGGATTCTTCGTCAGATCCTGGCAGTCCCCCAGCCGACCTTTTTGCAACCCCTGCACGAGTTGTTCCTACCGTCACAAACCCGCAGCTCAGCAATCCTCTAACGGACTCTTTACTTCCGCGAGATGGAATCTCCCGACCTATGGATGTATTTTCTCTCCCCGATCCCAGAATTCATTCTCGAGGTAGAGTCGTTCGCAAAGATGCCTCGTGGACCATGGTTTGGTTGGGGAGCGTTGCTGCATGTATTGTGGGCTCCTTCATTATACTCTTCACCACCTCCTCTAATCCGAAGGGTTCTCATCCTGGAGCGGTTCTTCCGTATACCACACTACTGCACTCCATACCCCTGATCACTATTCTGATCTTACTGAGTGCCGTCGTGTCTTACGCACATATTATGCTTCTGCGGGTCTTCGTAAAGCCTGTGATAATTGCCACGTCCATCTTCATCCCTACAGCACTTTTCATCTCCGCCCTTTGGGCTTTCATTGGAAGCTTTATGTGGGAGGACGGCACAGAGCCAACGTGGGGAGAGACTATTGGGTAAGCGTCCTGCGTTCATACATAACGTCTTCCGCTGAATTGATTGTCTAGGCTTCGCTTGTTCTCTCTTGTCATCCTAGTTATTGCCGTAATCACTTCGCGGCACTTGAGACACCTACCAGAAGAGCTCCATACAACTTCATCCATTTTAACTCTCTCAACATCCCTTCTATTGGCAAACCCGTTGTTACTTGCACTATCTCCCCTAATCCTTCTGGTGGCGCTGATTGGTTCAATTCCGTTCATGACGCTGGCGTTCCGATTACTCCTAATCGGCTACTTTACAACGACAACGAATACAGCATGGGAGTGGCACGTTCGGAATTGGGCAGGGTGGTCGATAGCAGGAACGGTATCAGTTTGGCTATGGAGTTGGGGTGTTGCGCGCGGTGTCTTACGTACCACCTGCGCAGCCGTTATCGGTGCGTGGTACTTTAACTCGTAAGTTTTTACATATCTTTTCAGTCGAGATTTAAGCGCTTATGTTCAAAATAGCGAGGATACCATGGAACCCCCTCCTTTAGACACATATCGCATGCATGCTGCATTGTTCCGATCAACCGATACTTCTCTTGGGTCCATCGTAATTGCATCTCTTTTACTCACTGGCATTCGCTTGGCAACACTCACTGCTGCGTTCCTCCGGAGGGCCCCCTTGCCTCTTCTTCCGTGGCTTACGTTTCCTTTGAACGTGTTGGGTAATATTTCGGGGGCTCTGAGTAGTCTGGCACTGGTTTACACAGGTCTTACTGGAGATGCATTTTTCCCGGGAGCAAGGAGAGCCCGTGCTTTGGCAGCAGCCGTCGAGAGTTCGAATGGCAAAGTTCGGTATAGACGATCCGGTGTCGACCGTAAGAAACTTTTTAACTGCATTTTGATCTAATCTAATATAATACAATTTTCTTCCAGCTTCACTTGCTATACTTACAATCACTCCCCTAACCCTCACTTTACCGTTCGCGTTGACGGCTTATCTATTTGTTGCACATACTCTGGGGGCGCCAGGTTATGCGCCGGTCGCTGCACTTCTCGCTGGAGGTGTCACCGCCCTTGTTGGAAAATTCTGCGTTGGGCTTGTTGAGGACACGTAAGTGATTTTCCAAGAGGTTGAATAACCGATGGCTTATGCTTCTTAGGGCGGATACACTGTACATGTGCTATTGCATCGATCGAGATCTTGGCCAGATCCACCGTGACGAAGTTCAGCGCGCGGTGAGTATCAACAACGTTCGTTTCATGAGTATTGTTAATGAGCTTCGATAGTTTGAATGGCAGAGCCCTGGACGCCCAAACAAGTCATCACGTCGGAGCCAGCCACCGCTCCCACCTGCGACATCCCGCATTGCTCGTTCACCCTCACCTTCGCCTCCTCTATCAGATTCGGGATCGGATATAGACATCATTCCTTTACGGGTCTCGCAGCAGCTTCCTTCGAGCGCACATAACTCCAGAGCCTTTTCTCCACCACCAAAGGGACAGGCTGACTTGAATGCCAGCCGTACAAGCCGTGTAAGCGAGGAGTCAATGATGCTAGGCCTGGACTTCGTCTAAGGCAGCGCACAGTAATACTATTTGCACCCAGATGGTGCCGCGGAGTTGTATATATTATATTCTTCCTTTCATGGTGTACATTTCTTGCATGTGCCTGTCGACCTAGTCCATAGTACACATTACTGTAGAATACATATCTTCTCGTGCAAAGAAGTATTCATATATAACCTTACCTTTCGTATAATTCAAGCTCGGAGGGCGTAGCTAGTTTTCAAATCGGCTTCTCAAACATTATGAAAACTGTATCATAAGCATACAAATACAAAATCATCTATCATTTTTATAAGAAGCAGCGTTTAGGAAAAGAATACTGCGACTCACGTTGCAAGAAAGACAGGAAGATGCACTACTGAAACGGGCTGTAGTTATTGAGTCTTCAAGAAGTTCTGCTCCTTTATACGCTGACGATTAGCAGCACGCAAGCGCAGCTTCTCTCCCTTTCCTCCAGGTCCGTCATCCGGGTAAACCTTGGGTTTCAAGAGCCCCCATAGCCAAGAAGGATACTCCTCATCCTTGAGCGCAAGTACGGGAGGTTGGTCCTTCAGATAATTCAGTCCGGTCAAGATAGTGTTTTCTTGGCAAGAGGATAAAGGCATCGCTATTTTCAAGCTGTTAGCGACAAAGCTTGATGAAACTGAGATGCTAAAAGTACTTACCTTCCAGGCCTTTTCCTTTCGGTTTGTTGCTCTCTTCCTTCGACACTGCTTGGGCTTGCGAGACTTCTGCGGCAAACGAACGCGCTAATATTCGTGTTGACCAGCTTAAGTTATGTGATATTGTCTTCGTCGTTATCGACAACATTGCTTTTGGTCTGAACAGTCAGGGAAGAGTTACGGAAGTGAAGCGGTACATAGCCAGCACAGCAAGAAAATCTGCAGTAATCGTGGGAATGTTTATACAATTCGTCAGGAAACGACCCTTTCAACTCTTCAAGCAGCCACCATCTCATTCATATGTCAAGATCACTTAGACCCCGCAAATCTAACCCAAGCTACACTGTTGCCCTTAGGTTTGGCTCTGAAGATGAGCTCATGCTACCGGAAGATGACGATGTCAGTAGCGATGATTTTCAACCGGTCAAAGACCAAGCTGGAGAAGACAGAGCGGAAGAGGTAGAATCCAGTGAGGAGGTGGATATGTTGGACGATGAAATTGAAGAAGACGTCAGACCGGTGAAAAGCTCCCCAAAAGTCAAGCCGATTGAAAAGACTGCGGAAGTGAAACATATATCGTCAAAAGTCAAGGTTCCTATGAAAGCCTCAGCTCAGATTGTTCCCTCCTTTTCGAGGCCGAGTAATCGTCAGCAATATGCGCTGCCAACGCCTAGCCAGGACCATAGACATCAAGCGAAGCCACTCTTCTTCACAAATTCTCGCGTTGAGAGACTTATCAATCGTCCCCGGCCCTTTGGACCCTCTGTGGTTACTTCTACTAATAATTATGCGATGTCAGAAGAAATATCGATTAGATACAACAAAGCTTCCGGATACAATGTCGGTCCTGGACCTCTGTGGGACTTCATGGAAGATAGGTCGTGGTGGAAAGAATCTTACCCGCGACCAGCAGGGGAACTGGAGACAGAAGCCACGAGGCGGCCGAGAGTGTACGAAGATGTCGCCGTTCATGAAAACTTGGACATCTTAGATGAAATGTATGTGCTTTTTAGGTTGTTGATGCTTGTCTTTGTCTACTCACTATGTATGAGTTGATAGATCGTCTCAGTCATATCTGCCTACAAGATATGATGTTCATGGGGCAGCTTCGTCTAGCATCAAGTGTTCGCTAGGTCCCATTCAATCCCAGACTCAGCGAAACATCAAAATGTTTGAATCAGTAGATATGTGTACGCTCGAACATAATGGCGTAGAGTCTATTCTGATATATTGTACCTAGCTGAGTTTCAGTCAGAGGCAAGAGCCCATGTATTCAATGCTGGTGGCCCGGTTTGGGCTTTAGACTGGTGCCCAACATATGTTGAAGACCAACCACGTTAGTTTGTTTAACTCTTCTCCTGTGTTACAGCCATTGATTGTTTTTAACATGTAGGTCGGCATTATAAACAGTACATTGCAGTCTCCCCCTTGCCATCAAACCGTCATAGTCCAAAAATCGGCGTTAAACGCGAAAATCCTTCTCCAGCTTGTATTCAGATCTGGAGCTATGGGCCGAATCTGGGGAAGGGTAAAGAAAAGGCAGGGGACGATGTCGTCGGAGAACTAAAATGCGAGCTAGTTATATGCATAGATTGCGGACCGGCCCAGGATCTCAAATGGTGTCCCCTTCCTTCTCATGACTCAGTAAGAGAAAGATACGTACAAGCCACGATGGTTGGCTGATGGTACGACCCAGTGGGCTACAAGTAGCCACTCCACGCGAAAATTAGGTATCCTTGCTGGTACATTTGAAGACGGATCTTTGTCAATCTTTGTTGTTCCGGATCCAGAGGATCTGGCACAAGAGGATGAAGGCTTACCTGTTTGTGGTGAGTTTGTAATTCCGATGTGGTTCGTTCGTACTTACAGTATTTCTTAGTGAAGCTAGAATCGACTATAAGGTTAGTCAAAGAGAATACATGCTTTTGGGCATTAGATTGGGCGAACAGCGAGCGTATAGCAGTTAGCTGCACGAATGGTAGGTATATTGATGTTTATCATCTGAATGTGTTAAATTGCTTTCCTAGGGTGTATCGCTGTATATGACATTAAGGAGCCAATCCTCTCTAAGACGCCCTCGGCGGGTAGGTTTCGAATGTTGTTTCACTCTTTTCTGTATACTTGATCATTCGTTTCAGAGATACTTCCTTCGTATTATATCTCATTGCACCAGTCTGCAATACGAGCTTTGCAGTGGATTCGCGTACCTCCGGTCTCTGCAGATGGATTAATTCAAAGAGCTAGTGACCCAACAGTAATTGCTACCGGAGGATTCGACGGATGCGGAATTTATACTGACCTAAGGGATTTATCTGGGAACGTCGCGAATAGAGCAAGAGGTCAGTGAATGCATCGTTATCTGGGCTATTGGGAAAGCGTTGAAAGAGTTCTAGATGCGGTGCACTCTATGTCTTATTCGGCCTATACTGTTGGTGTAGTCACCATAGACCAAAACGCAGTGAAGACACACACCGTGAATCCGACTATGCTTGCTAGAGGTCATCTTCTGCTTGAAACTGGTGGTCCAGTCTGGGTCAGTTCACGTATTTTTCTTATAACTGTTTGGGGCACTGTAAACCATTATTAAATAGAGTCTGCACTGCTCTGATTATCATCCCCATCTTGCTGTTGCGTCTGCAGATGGGTCCGTTGTGACAACGAACTCTCTTAAATCAATGCGCCGCAGCGTTTCAACAGTAGGCCCCCTCCGAGTCTTGCGTATTCGGTTAATAAATCGCTGTAACAGCCACTCTTGTCGTACAAGATCTTTCAGATGGATTACAACAGAAAGACGGGAGAGTATAGAATGCTGGACCGATTTAAACCCAGTGTAGGCCTGGACCAGCTTGCTGGCTTGGGATATTACTGATACTGCTGTTGTAGGAATCCTACGAGAAACTGGGAACGAAGAAACCCTCAGCCAAGAATCATTCGACAACTTCGGAGGGCGGAACAGGTGCTTGGCCTGCAGAAGTATCTGCTACGCGCGTCTCTTGGAACAACGGCGGTGGACTTGCGAGAGCTCCCCTCTTGGCTTCCGCTACATCTTCTGGTCTCTGCCGCATTGACTGGTTGGAGGGAATGTTCCTTCGTCGAGATAGAGAACCGTACGGAGGCATACAAATCATCCGCAGAGAGGTTGACAGGGACGATGTGCAGACGGAAGAAGAAGACGATGACTGACAAAATGGAAGTAATCTGGGGGACGGGTAGGTCATCTGTAGGACTTCGTCATCGTAAGTTATCAGTAACTACTTTTGTTAAGAATTCCGAGTTTCTGTATATGCGCATGTGATTCTGAGTTGATGCATTACGTCAACACTGCGCTAATCTTATACCGGCCCCGGACTACTTCTGCATAACTGCATGGACACTTTCCCACTTCAGAGCGAACGTCAACTATCATGCAAGTACCGCAGACTACCAAAGCATTAGTATTGAGAGAAAATCGAGAGGCTGGCCTGCATGATGTCGTGTTGGAAGCGAGGCCTCTGCAACGTCCGACTCCTGAACAAGTGGTTGTTAAAGTGCGAGCAGTCTCGTTCAACCACCGTGATGTACGCTATGGATTCTGAACTACTGTGCTCTGCAGTTTACTGATCGCATTGCATAAGCTTTGGATAAGAAAAGGTCTATATCCAGGTATAGCCTTTGGTAGTGTGCTTGGGGCAGATGCTGTCGGTAAGATCAGTTTATCGTAGGATCATGGGCAACATTCTCACTCAATTGTAAAGGCACTGTCATCGCTTCTGGAAAGTCCGCAGATGAGCTACTCAACAAGCGTGTCTTCCTAGTCCCCATGCGAGGATGGAAGTCCAGCTCAGATGCTCCCGAATCTTCCGGGTAAGACGATGAATTTCATGTCAGTATTTCGAGCCATTCAACATCACTCAGCTTCGGAATTCTGGGGGGCGGGAAGAATCCACCTCTCGGAACATTCGCAGAATATATCACCGTAGATCGAGACCAAGTTATCCCCGCTCCGGAGCACCTGGAAGATGAGTACGCAGCGGCTTGGCCGCTTGCTGGTGTAACGGCCTGGCGGTGAGTTCGACTATTTGATACTTCCGATTACCCATCTTAAGAGATTGATCTATCAGTGCTGTCTCTGTTAACGGAAACATTCAACATGGCGACAATGTCCTTATCACGGGTATAGGCGGGGGAGTTGCGCTCGTTGCTTTACAACTATGTCTAGCCAAGGGAGCGAACGTTTATGTCACGAGTGGGAATGAAGACAAGATCCGTAAGGCAGTGGCCCTAGGAGCGAAGGGAGGAGTCAACTATAAAAATGGTGAGTTTTGTATCAAACGGTGACAACGAAATCAATGATTCACAAACAGCTGTAGATAAGTGGCCATTGGAGCTCGGAAAGCTGTTGAGCTCAAACAATGCAATGCTTCAAGTAGTCATTGACGCTGGTGGAGGAGACATCTTAGCGAAAGTTGGAAAGGTCCTTGCTCAAGGAGGAAAGCTGGTCTGCTACGGCATGTTCGTGATAATGGCGCATTATCTCCACTCCTGCATGCTAATAATTAATATCCTACAGGCACGCTGAACCTTCTGTCACGTTTACGATGCGCGAAGTATTGAAGAATCAGAAGATACTAGGTTTGTATTCGACAATTTGGACGAAGGTTGCTTACACAGATTATGTTGTTTTCATCAGGCTCAACCATGGGTTCTCAGAAGGACCTCATTGACGCAACGAATTTCATCGCTGACTACAAAGTCAAACCGGTCGTCTCTGATGTGCTGGACGGGTTGGAAGCGGCTGAGAAGGGTTTCGAGCTCATGAGCCGAGGAGATCAGTTTGGAAAGATAGTCATTAAAGTCGACCAAGGCAACCAAGGTGCTAAATTGTAGCCCCTCAGTGAAGATGTAACTTATCAAGCTACCCCATGCAGTGTAAATATGCCGTCAAATCGGTCCTGTTTATCTACTATCATATCTTGGATCTAACATCTAAATGTAAGGCCTATCTATATGCATGCTCATTGTCTAATTAGTGGAATTTGCGCTCCTTTATGAAGGGAACGTGCCGAGAGTAAATAAAGTAACCTTCTCTTTGCCCTTCTTCTTCCCTTTCTTCGATTGAGTATTTGTCTCTGTCGTTTCCACCGGTGTTGCAAGATTGTTATCAATCGCATTCGTATCGTCGCTGGTTTCACCAGACCATGCATTGACGGTTGGAGCAGTGTTACCAACGATATTTCGGAGTGACTGATTTCCTCCGACAGGAGGTTTGGTACGGGCAGCCGTAGGCGGGAGTGCCGGGAAGGCGGAGCTCGAAAGATTTACGGTCCCCGTTGACGGTTTCTTCTTATTCTCGGAGCGAATCTTGGCTCCAAGCATAGAAGGTAATGGCGCAGCAGTAGTCGGAGCGTTGGTAGATTGTGACGATGCCCACGGTGTGATATGTCCGGCAGAGGAAGCTGCCCTCGCTGTTGAGAAAGCTAGGGGACGGAAAGTATTTCCAGGCGTGGACGAACTAGCTGCTGGTGCAGCGCCAGGCACTGGTCGCTGGAGAGCCGGAAAACGGTTCACTGGTCTTGAAGAGGACGGACCGGCTGCACCGGGTACTGTGGACAATGAAGACGCAGCAAGAGCAACGCGATCCCAGACCTGGCCTTTATTACGCTTAGATGTAGTTTGGTGTTTGACATTCAGGACACGCCCACTCGCAACGCCAGCATAAGCCGACTCAGGACCATGGTTCGTCAGATCAGGGAACTGTTGCCGATGCTACACGAAAGCTCAGATAAACGAGGACAGGGACACAATACGAAGGTGCAAATACCTCAATCTTGAACCCGTTGAATGTCTCCAACAAATCTTTCTTCTTTTCGTGATCGTCTAACATGTCTATCAGTGGCACAATAAGGCTGGATGTCGCCTCAAGATCATCATTTAATCGAGAGTAAAATATCGAGATGAGATCCTTGGCACTTTGCTCGGAGGATCGATATGAGCGAATAGCAGATTTGAAAGCAGCAGCAGCGGAGGGAGAATCTGATGTAAGATTCGCAATGCGAGCCATGAAAGCTGCATGTTTCCTGGCATACGAAAAGTAAAGAACCTGCCAAACCCCATCGTATAACTTACGTACCGAGCTGTTTCCGGATCAATCTCCTCACTGGTAGTGGGCGGACTGGCTCTTGGTGGAGCAGGTGTGCTCGCTCCAGAGTCAGGCGTCTCTCCAGTGAGGGCTCCATTGAACGCAGCTCGCCTTCCAGGGCCCCTCGATGCATCCGGCTCTGGTGGAACGAGTGGAGGTCCTGGTGGAGGTTCGCGTTCTCTTCCTCCTCTTCGTCGGCCACTTGTTCCGCGCGAGTCATCGAATTCCATATCAACTTCAATACGTCGGGCATCTTTCATATCTTTGGTAGACATTTGGGCACCGTGCTCCTCCACCATGTGGGCTTTCAAGTCCATGAGTGATCCGAAAACAACAAATTTCCTCTCGAGACATGTCGGATGTCTGCACGGGTGATGGACAACATTGAAGTGTGTCTCCTGTAGAAGAATAAGCGACATTCTGACGAACAGCCTGATAATCATACCAGGCTATTATAGTTTTGGAAACTGGGATACATTGTCACCGGAAAGATCACATTGCAAAAAGTGCGCTTACTCACTATTGATGCTGAACACCTTGCCGCTTGCAGACAAAACACTCTTCGTGTCTTTCACGCATATGCGCAAATAGCTCATCGTCTCCAAAGAAGCATTCTCTGCAGAACTCACAGAGGGGGTGTATCCCACCTTCTATCTTCTCACTTGATACATTCTTGGAGGGTCGATGCGAAAGGGATGGCATATGAAGGTATAGCTGATTCGGAGGGTATAATATGTGTTCGTGGGCGAATACTTTCTTGGAGCGTATACAAAGATCACTGCATGGATTTTGACATGAGTATGTCTACAAGGATTTAGTGTCCAGATACAGTGAATACACGTACCACATTAGCTTGCCATGCACGGCGCGTGCATGCGCCTTCAAATCATTCCAACCGTTTGCGATGAAGGGGCAGTCTGAATCCGGACAGTTAAAGCGGAGAAGAATAAGGCTCTCCTCCATCATTTCTTGGCTTTCGAAAAAGATAGAGAGCTTGACGTCCTTGAACTGCATTTCATCTAGCTTGAACGTTTCGAACAGAGCGTCTGGTGAAACTGTAAATACGACGTTCTCTTGAGGATGCTATATTTGAAGAAACGAGGACTCAGAATAACAACCTTTCACAATCACGAGCCGGAACATACCTTGCAGAATGTGCACTCCAGTTTCTTGTAAAGCGCGCGCAGTCTCAGAGCACATATATGGCAGGTACGGTGGTTGCATTCAGACAGACAGAAAAACTTGACTTGTTCAGCGCAAATCCAACAGACTGCACTTTCCTCCACTCCAGCATCAGCAACACCTTGCTCGTCAATCTTCTTCTCGGTATCGACGGCTCCGTTATCTTTCTGTGAAATTGCAGTTGACGCTCCTTCCACCGCACCAGACTTCTTGCCACGGCCTCTCTGTTTGTTAGTGCGCCGAGCAGTGTTGCTTTTCATCTGAGATTTCTGGGTCTGAGATTGCGCAGACATACTATTCGAGGGGTAATATCTAGTAAAAGCTGCGGATGTAAGACAAAGGTTGTGCGGTTACTGCGGTAAGATCGCTGTGGATGATACTTATTTAGACGAAGTCAGCTTGCAAAGTTATGTTGATGGTGATGTGTGACTACGCCAGTCCGTGACTGGCTTCTCGGAACCGCGATGGCGATGCATCATAAATAATTTCGACTTCCGAGTCACCGGAATTGAGACTTGATTAAAAACGTTCCCTTGAGTTTGTTTTCGTAGTTGATGACGAAAAGCCATATTAATAATCTATTTAGTTCAGGCCGAAGTGGTCAGAATCTATGCACATACGAAGCGAAATCCATGCAAAATTACTAGATAGGTCAGAATGTTTGGTATTAACTATGTCCAGATAGTATACGAAATGTTTAGTCCAAATGGTATCACCGTATCAATCCAAGTCATCGTCAAGGTTCACCGACACCGATGGATGTATTTTTGAAGCACCTGTATTGGCGTTAGCCATCGAAGTACGCCTTGACCCAGGTAGGAGGCCTCCCCCAATCCCTAAGCCGAACATATTAGATGAAACACGAGGGCGGGGCCCTCCTCGATGTAGGGGATTCACCGGGGCCGGCATCGTTTGAAGTTGAGATGGCATTGCTATCCGCAGCCCAAGGCTTGCCAGAGGACTCTGACTGAGGTTCGAGTCAGAGCGATTCCGGACGAAGGAAGAAGAATGTCGAAGTCGAGGCGACGTCATAACGGTGCCAAACGTTGCTAGAGATGCAGGACTCGGAGAACGTGAGCCTGTCAATATAGAGCCTGTCCAGGCCGCCCAGCTTGAAGATGCGCGTCTTGGGGATTCTGGAACCTCTCGAGCCTCCTGTGACGCGTCAAGTGATGCAGGGTCATGCATTGCTTGCTTTACGGAAGCGATGTCATGTTGAAGGTCGTCAAGTTTGTGCTTCAGGGAATTGACGGCCTTACGAACAGTCGGGTCGATACCTTCAATGAAGTCTTCGATCTTCGACCGCATGCCAGCCTCATCTACCTCACCTGACAAAGCCCCCTTCACGGATAGAATAGTCTCGTAGCCACGAGCAATGCGCTCCTCGTCTGCAATGCGTATCTCGAGCTCGACACGGGCGTCCTCGCAGTAGTCATCCAGACGCTCTATGGCAACCTGATAAAAAGCAGGATTTTGTGGCAGACTTCTCACGGCCTCCTTCAAATGTTGCAGGGATATGTGACAATCTCTGAAAGATCGTTGAAGGTCATCATAACGATGAACAGTCTCATTGAGCCCTGATATTAGGCTCGAATGAGCTGAGTCGGAATAATTCGACTGGTCTTCAGCGATTGCTATATCATCCGTAAACCTTTCTGGGGAGTGTGCCACTGGGAACGGGACCTGGCCCTTGTAGCGATCCATTTGAAGAAGGGTTAAAGGAGTGTGGACTTCAGGAATACCATTTGCTTGCGTTGTCGGGCGGAAAGTGTCAATACTGGTATTGTAAGAGAACTGTACTTTGTTCTTGCTACTAGCATTCTCATTCGAGAAGATCCCAAGATCTCGTCCAGAGACATCAATGGGGACCGATACCTTAGAATCCGGATTCTCTGGAATAGATGAGTTCATGGCTTTCTCAGATGGACCGTCATCAGGTTCCACTGGAGATGTAGAGGTCTCCTGGACCGAAACCATAGTCACTGGTAGCTCCGCGGGCTCTACATTGTCTTCTGGGTCGAATTTATTCTGTGCAATCAAAGTAATGTCAATAGTTTCGCATTGTGGTGTAATAAGGTCATTTGACGGTGCGGGATTAGCTGGTTGAGAAATGCTTGCGTCTGATGGACGCAAGTGGCTCTGATCTTCCTCTATCGCCATTGTAACAATTTCGTGCTCTACGGGCTCACCACCTATCCGAGCATCAGAATCCGGGGTAACCTGAGGCGCATGCTCATCCACTTCTAATGACTGTGGAGGAGTCGTTTCCGGGTTCAGCATTGAATTAGAAGGTTGTGATATGTCCTTCTCATCTTTTGCGGCCAGGTCATGTGTTGATTCCGTTGAATTATCTTCTCGGATTTCGGCCTTCCGTTGAGGTGCAATTTGCTCGGCTAACGAACCGTCATTGATAGGAGATACGCCGGGGTCGTCAACAGACAAAGTCGAGGTGCCAGGTTTGATCAATGACGCGCTATATGGGGCTACAAGGGCTTCGTATTCATCAGGTGCCGTCAAGGAAGTCGTGGAAGTAGATGCAGATGGATCTTCAAGTGAGTGATGCGTCCCCGCACCGTGCACATTGAATGTTTCTCCTTGATATGGTGGTGCTTCTGGAGATCTCCCGCTCCCAGCGCCGGCGTTGTGGATTGCTAGTCTGATGGGCAACTCGGATAATTCGGGAGGTATGGGCGGTTTCTTCTGTACATGTTGATGATCATGCCCATCGTGTACATTATTAAGACCATTCTCGTCGTCCGACAAATGGGCGCCAATGGATTTGTCGACAAGCACTCGCGGCAACAGAGAAGCAGGGTTGAGATGCGCAAGTTGGCGTTCCAAAAACAGTCGCTTGTCTGTCTCCTTCTGAAGTTCAGAGTTTAAATCAGCGACTGCGGACCGAGCCGAGAGGATGCGTGCGAGCGATCCTGGAGAAAGCGTCTGTTGTTGTTCGTCCAAAGTTAGGGCGCTAACGTCACTGTTTCCAGAGACGGCCTGGACAAGGCTACCAGCGGACCGTATTATGCTATCGAAGCGTGCACAAAGGACATCAGCAGGATCAGATGGGGTGCATTTGCGCAGCTCCTCTTGTGCCCTGAGAAGCCATCTCTTCAGCCTTTCTAAGAGGGCTTCTTCCCGACCCACGAGAGCCAACCTCAAGGCAATTTCCCTCCGGCGTCCGTAGCTTTCACGAGAAATGTCTTCTGTTAGTTCATCTAAAGCCTGCCGTAGGCGTTCAGATTGTCGCTTTTCCCCGGCCAATCTGTCTTCAACTTGGTGAACACGCGACTCATATGAACTGAGTGTTGCCGCATGCCGAGCTCTCATGCTATCTAACGCCTTGTGCAGGACATCCGAGGATGACTGAGAGAATTTCCTATGAAATTTCAGATCAGAACTTTAAGAAGTCGCAACAAATCCCACACTGACATGTAGCGCGAGACCATCTTTGCGGCAGCATTGTCATCCGCATTAAGTCTATTCAGAACAAGTTCAGTAATGGCAAACTTCTTCCCCTCCTCTGCAGCGGCCCGTCGTTCTGCCTCAAGAGTTGCCTGGGTAGTTTCAAGCGTAGCATTAAGCTGGGCTATCTGAAAGTGTAGGCTTTCGGACTCGATATTATGCTCTTGCAGAAGCTTCTGAAGCCCAGCTCGTGCAGTCGAGAGTCCGTCTAATGAATCATGAGATACATGTCCCTTTCTTACTTCACCGCTGGCTTGTTGAGATGTGCGACCTTCAAGCGAACGAACGAGATGGGCGTACTCCTGCACCACCAGGTCTGACATCTGGAGAGACAAAAACGTTCGAATCAATGAAGAGAGGTTTCGAAAGCTATATACAGACATACCCGCCTCTCTTCTTCCGCAGTCTTAACACGGTTCAGGAGGTTGCGTTCGCCAGCGCGGCAGATTTCCAGTTCGTTTCTGAGACGTATTGCAAGTGTGTACGCCGCCTCTTGAGAATGTTTCGCCGTATCTCTGTCCCTTCGAGCAGTAATTAACTCTTCGTTTCGTGTCAATAGCGCCTGTTCCGCTAAGTCCAATTTGTCGGACAAATGGCGCAGTGCAAGCGAAAGCTCTTGAATCTTAATCGATTCTCGCGGGTCCCCAGCGTTCTGCCCTGCATTTAAAGCTCGATATGCCTCTAGTTCCTTTCGCAGATAAGCATTTTCGTTTTGGGAGGACTGTAGTTGCTGAAGCGTGTTGGCAGACTCTAATGCGTGTCGCTGAAGATTGAGGGAGACATTGTACGTCTCCTTTTGATAGTGGGCAACGGCGTTGCGAAGACTTGTGAGTTCTTGTGCCAGCGGATGGTCATCGCTGAGCACATCGAGCGACATGCTACGACGCAGAAGTCATTGAGTGGGAAGCCGCAGAAGGTCTTCCATTGATGCAACTGATGTTTGGGCGTCTAATCAGGTAATATGTATAAGCAATAAATGTACTACTAGTACTACTAGTAGTATAGGCGCTCGATCGAATCTCTATCTGAGCCCACTGCTCAGTCCACTACAATGCACAGACCCATTACCTCCTTCTATCGCCATCTACGCGCTTCTAAGCTCTATCTGACTGTCAAATTGTCTCTTTGCGCAAAGCCCTTGCTTCCCGCCTTCCAAAATCTGTCTCTGCACACACTAAGGAGCACAATCCAACTTTTATTGAGGTATCCGGACAGGTGTCCAAGCCATATAGCATTACATATGAACAATGCTCCGTGAGCTGTTTCCTATCCGTTGTAATTCTTTATTCCTACCGATGTTTTGCTACAGCGTATAACGGTCAGCATGGCAGTCCTCCTGGACCTCAAAACCAAATGGCGGGGCCTCAAAATCAGGACCAGAGAACGACACAGCAAATGCCAGTGTTCAACCCGGTGCAAGTTCCTTACTGGCAACAACCAACACCCCAACTACCAATTCGACAGCCGGTACAACCGCCTCCTTCCTATTACTCTGGCCCTCCCGCCCCTCAGAAACCAATACCCCAATATGCGAGTCGACAGTCGGTAGAACCGCCATTTGCAAATTACTCTAGCCCGCCTCTCGTCCCTCAAGGTAATTATCTGCCTCCCGTGAACACGCACATCACCACTACCAGATACAATCCGGAGCAACGCTATCATGTCTCCCCACAACAACACTACCAACAGCAGCAGGAACAGAGAGTGCAAACAGCAGGGCCGGTTCCAGGACCTTCATTCGATCCTCGCAATCGTCCCTTCGCTAATGGCGTAACCAATCCTCCACATCAAGCGCAACCAAATCCACCACAGAGTCATGAACGCCAGGCGCATGGCCTACCTATCTCTCAACTCCAGTTGGCACAATCAGTCAATTCCGATTTAGCCAACTTAAACTCAGCAAATTCTGAGCAATCCTTGACACATTTCTCGAGTGTAGGCAATCACCGGAATGTAATGTCTCGATACTCGCCTGCTGCTTCCCAACCCTTTTCTACGACGCCCCTCACGACACCTCAAGACCAAACGCAGTATAACAAGATGGAGTCGGATGTACATTCTCCACGAACTCCAAGGCCTCTTGAAACAGTTCACAACTCAGCAGACCCAGGATTACCCTCGTATGTGATTCAACATTAGGCACACTTCAAATCTTAAGAGTATTTTCTTAGTCAATCAGGAATAGAAGACGTAGGAAGAGAACAGGCTAGCATTCGCGCAGCCGCCGTTCTTAAGAATGTGAATCAAGCACTATCGGTCACAATGGACCTGCTGCAGGACTATTTGACTGAAGAATTCATCCGATTCAATAACGCCCACCTTGAGAAAGGGGTGGCGGATTCTACCGAAATTATTGAACTCAAGCGAAAAGTCGATGCTGCAAACATGGAATGTGTAAAACTCGCTCGGCGTTCCAAGGACCGAAAGGCTCAGAATGATGAGCTACAGGCAACTATAAAATCGATGGCTGATAGTCATAATGAGACGTTGGTACTGCTAGAAAGTAAAGAACAGGAAATCAAGGACCTCCGCGATAAGGTCACCGCATTGCAGAAAGAGAAGATTGCTATTGCAAAGCTTCCATTCGTGCAACTTTCGGCCTTGGCAGATAACAGCGAACGGAAAGCTTCTGAGCTGGAAGGGCAATTGCAAAAGGTTAGTGTATCTTCCTCACGATCAATGATATCGATTCTTGATGATGTTGACGATTATGGTGCTTTACTTGCTTGTTATCTTAGATCTTATGTCAAATTGGAGATAGCTCTTCAGAGCAGCATAAAAAAGATGAAGAACTGCCTACATCTCCGTCGCCTACTGTTCGAGGCTCGCCTGTCACTCCTAAGAGTCGGGTCATCGAAGGCAAAGTGAACGACGTTGCGCCTGTACCCATATCGATTTCCGAAGGCTTGGGTACGAGGGAAAACTCTGTGCCTTTATCGCCAACTATTATTGACGTGGGCGCTAAAGCAGCACCTCCCTCCAAGGGTGTTCCTGACACCTTTTCTGCATCGTCGTTGCCATATCCGCCACCAATAAGGCCCTCAGCTGAGAATATACTTGAGACAGACAGCAGAGGGCAATCCGATGAATTAGCCGAAAGACCTAGAAAGAAACGCCGATCAGAGATTATCAGTGAAAGGACATAATCTTAACCGTCTCTGCGAACACAAAGCTCCTGCCAGCGTATTTGTCACAGAAACAAGAGTCTCAGTGGATCTAGTCAAGAAGTAGAGGTGCTCGTGGATTGCAAGAACGATAAGAAGCAATTAACATCGTGCACAGAACGTATCGGTCTAAAGCACCTTAAGCAACTCTAACAGAAACTAATCGGAGACGATTATCAAAGGTTTTGCCAAATCCGCATACACGACCTTTCCCCGCCCCACTCCCTTTTTGCACACGTTCTCAGCCTGACTGTAGAGGGGTCTTTGAAATGGACGTTTTTCGTGCTGTAGCTTGCTATTCACTCTTTCTTTCCATAGAATTAGGACTTGTATTGTTCTCCCTTAGCTTACTCAATGTTACTAACTTCCCCGCTGTAAAATATCTAGGTATGTATATGTAATGTATCTACAAAATATCTTTACGTTCTAATAGTCGTCTTTACCTTACATATTTTACACACATATACGTTCTTAGAGTACAACGACACTGCGCGCCGAGTGTTTGAGTCTGTCCAACTCTTGAAGTTGGGCGTCTGACTAATCGAGACTTGTACCGCCCAACGCGTCTTTAGCAGTCGCCCATGTTGTTTGCACAGACTCTTACACTTTCTTGTCAAAAGTTCGATATCATAAACCATCTCTTACACAACCTCTAGTCTATCTCCTTGGAAGTGAAACAAGTTATCTTCCACTATTGGCATCACTATATACCGCCGTAGGTGCAGAACCGATTACTTCTACACTCAGTGGGCGAACGAAGCGGGGTTGTGGGGTTACAGCAGTTGAAAGTAGGAAACTTCCTTAGGTTAGGATTCTAAGTCATGTCGCAGAGCGTAGTACTAATGATATTAACTTGAAGAAATTGAATGTTGTGTGCAGCTTACTCGTTCGTGTAGATTCTACGTTTATAAGAATGGAGGGCACGCCTCGCATGTATGGCCAACCGGGTCCCTCTGTGAACGGGAACGCCTTCCCGAACCACCCCTATGCTCACCAGCAGTTTGGCCCTGCGCGCGGAAGAGGGAACAATTACGCTACTAATGGCTTTCAGCGTGGTCAACGCCAGCCCAACAACTATTACGCAAATCGCAACCCACCATTACATCCCGGGTACTCATCACCTGGAGTAAATGGTAGGGACAGACTTGCTACAAATGACCTCTCGCGATATGCGCATGTCCCAAACGGCCAGGCTGTATCTCCTCTTCAGCGAGGGAGGCCAAACTTCCCGCCCCCAATTACCTCTCCGCCGATTCCTTCTCCTGTGCAAATGTATGGTGTCCATAATCCTCCCTTGCATCCTTATTTTTCTCCTGGGCCTCCCTCGACCTCACCACCTGCAATGTACCATTACCCCCACCATCCCCAGTCTCAGATGCAGCCGTTCCTCCCTCCCCCTTTCATTCCAGCGCAGCCTCAGCCTACCTTCTCTTACGGACAGCATCCTGCGCTGAGACCGCCTGAAGATCAAATCCCAGATCAAATCCTTAGGTCTCCCGAGTCACGAAGGAGATCTTCCCCTCACCCGCAACCGCAATCTTTCCCCCCAACTTCAATCAACGCGACCTCTCCGAAAATCCTGACTCCCGTGCTCGCAGCGGAACCGGAGCCTGTGGCACCCGAACCCGCCACCAGGACACCGTCACCTCCGCAGCATTCTCAGTCCATAGATGAGCCTTTTATACCCTTACACATCCAAAAGCAGGACTTGTCATTCGGATCCTCATCTTCACTAGACCGACCTATACAAATACTGCACTACACAGGTGAAGATCATGGGCCTATTCCTGATCAGGAATGGGTTATATCTGCACTTAGGCCTGATAATCCTTCTGATGCGTTTGGTATCATGATTTCGCCGAAAGCAAAGCCTCCTCCGCGCATAGTCGAGGCTGCCCTTGAATATGCGTCTCCGGTACGCTCGCCCGTGTACCTGCCAAAACTTCCTGAAGAACATATCAAAGCTTCTCCGAACGTCACTGAAGTTTCGGACGGTGAGCCGCTGAAAGCATCGGAAACTGTAGTGGACGACCATGTATCCTCGCCTCGACGATCAGATCCCATATCAAGCTCAGCTACGGAGACAGAATCTGCTGCGTCAACGGCTCCTGATGCTTTTGTGCCAGGTTCGCCTGTGTCTACAAATACATCTATATCTCTTGCAGTCCCTAAAGCAAATGCCGAGACTAGGGAAGAGATAGCCGAAATGCCACCATCTACTACGAGTCCAGTTGTCACTACGGAGATCCCCTTACCTTCCGAAGTACAACCTTTGTCGGCAGTATCTCAGCCTACCGCACCTCCTGCCGTGAAGAAATCATGGGCTTCGCTGTTACGTTCAGAGGGTAGCTCGAAGTCATCTCTACCGACATCTAATGTTATCGGTTTCTCTATCCCTGCTGAAGAAAGGGAGACCTCATCTGGCTCTTCTCTACCCGCATCGCTTCTGGGAAAGAGGAACGAGCTTTTACAATTGCTCACCAATGGGGCAAACTCAGTTGGAGTGCCTAATATTAGACCAAGAGGTCTGATTAATACTGGCAACATGTGCTTTGCAAATGCTGTCTTGCAAACGCTCGTCTACTGCCCACCATTCTATCGATTCTTCACAGAATTGGGCAAGTACATTCCCGGGCCGAAGGCTGAATCGTCGAAATGGAATGGGAAAACCACTCCTCTTGTCGAAGCTACAGTGGACTTCCTGAAAGAGTTCAGCCCAAAGTCAAGGAACGAAGAAGTAGATGAAGACGATTACGATGGTATCGACTCGTTCCTTCCCTCGAACATTTACGAGGCGATGAAAGATAAAAGCAGGCTGGACGGTATGCGGGTAAGCTCGAGTTCGACTTCAATAGTGTACGACTTACTGAATACTCGACAGGGAGCTCAACAAGAAGACGCAGAAGAGTTCTTCGGGTTCTTCTTGGATACCCTGGAAGAAGAATTGCTGTCAATCTCAAACACCTTAAAACCCAGTGCAGCTCCGGCGCCGCTATCAGAACCTGCTTCCAACAGCGAGGAAGGTTGGCTGGAAGTTGGCAAGAAAAACAGAGCAGTCATCACGCGATCGGTGAGCTAAGGTTTTGTTGGGATGTGTGATTTCCTGTGACTTCTTACCATTCGTCCATGATAGACGAAGTCTGTGGACTCTCCCATTACTCGTATTTTTGGTGGTAAATTCCGATCGACACTGAAGGTCCCAGGTCAAAAGGACTCCGTGATGGTGGAGGACTGGAGGTCGCTTCAGCTGGATATTCAGGTAAGAGATGGCTTAAGTATCTGGAATCGGTATTGAATTAGGTTGAACCAGCGAGATCAAGTATACTCCATTGAAGATGCACTTCGGTTCATCTCGCACCCTCAACATGTCCAAGTATCATCGGTCACTAAAGGCAATGCCGTAGTTGATGCCACCCAGCATGTTCTGGTCGACTCTTTACCACCTATACTCGTCCTTCATCTGAAGCGTTTCCTGTATGATACGACAGCGAAGGGCGTTGTTAAGATCGGAAAACAGGTGACGTTTGGGCCAGAACTAGACATTCCTTCCGGTGAGCCTAGACCTTTCGGTTATTGCAATGCGTCCGACCTGATCCGCATACGAAGATGCGATTGCACCAACTCGGAGATCAGCGCATCCCATCAAGTACAAACTCTTCGCAGGTCAGTGTTAAGACATCATCATATAGTGGCATTTACTTATTTTCTTCTGGTTTGTTATAGTCCTGTATCATCATGGACAGTCTGCTGCAGGCGGACATTACACGCTAGATGTTCTCCATCCTAATAGAAATGCCGATCTCAGCCTCAAACCTCGCGAAGGATGGGTTCGAATTGATGATGAACTGGTGTCTGACTTACGAATGCAGGATGTGTTCAAGCCTGATATCGACGACCGATGCGCATACCTACTATTTTACCGGCGGATAAGTGGGTCGTATGCTCGAGCTGGACAAAATGTGTCATGAGAGATTTTGTACGATTTCATAGCATTACATTATTGCTTTCTTTTGTGCATACAATATACTGCATCGATACTTCACGTTGTGACAAAATATGTCTGAAATGCCTACTCGACCGGAGGCAGCATCAGCATAATCAACCGTTCCCGAGTGGTTAATGGATGCCCGAGCCGTCCCGAGTTTTATTTGGCTTTATTTACTCATAACCGTCTTCACCTTCTGAACGGCAACAACACTCTGGGCCAATATATCTCACTAGTCACCCTACTTATCCCTCGTCTGCTCCTCGTCGTTCGCCATGCAGGCTATCCGTCTTGCACGCGTACGAGCTCCTTTCGCTCTTTCCAGCCGACGTTTCGCAACCGCGACGGCGCATCCTGGTGAGGCTGCCCCCACCCAGACTGCATCCTCAGCCGTCATCCCGTTGTCGAACGTTGAAGCCCAGTGGGAAAAGCTCAATGCGGAGGAGCAGCTGTCTGTCCATCAGCAGCTTGAGGTGCTGCAGAAAAAAGACTGGAAAACGCTTTCAATCGACGAGAAAAAGGCTGGTAAGCTACCCACCTGATTTTATGTGACACGATGCGGCAATAACGCTGTGTTGTGATAAACACCTTGGCCATTCATTGACCATTCATTCTGTTCTTGCTCAGCATACTACGTTGCCTTCGGTCCTCATGGCCCGCGTACACCAGCAAACCCTCCGGGGACCGGTCCTAAGATCCTCGCAGGTTTAGCTGGTGTCATCCTGGCTGCAGCAACTCTCTTCTACGGCTTCCGCTCTATTGGTATGTTCATTTGGCATAAAATTTACGCCATTTATAAACCCTGTTCGCTTTTAGGTGGAACTCCTCCGAAAACCATGTCGAAGGAGTGGCAAGAAGCGTCGAACGAGCGCGCGAAGGAGCAGAAGATGAACCCAATCTCGGGTAAGCTATATTTGATGTACTTCTCAAATCCTTATACTGAGTTTACGGTTTCTTACAGGAATCACTTCGGAGGGGTACTCTGGAAAGGGCTTTGTTACTCGAGACTAAACTCGTCCTTGATAGACAACATACTTATTCTAATTCATTCTCAAATGAACACAATCCTGAATTTATGTCCAGCCCTTCGTATTGATCTCAAACACTGGTTGGGGAAGAGAAAACAGAGCAGCCTCAAATTGTAGTGTACAAACATGCCAGTTCCTAATTGCTAATCTTATCCTTGGACCAACGCAACTAGCTTCTTCAAGTCCTAATTCCAGCGTAAAATGCATCATCCATATAGTTCATTTTGACGAAGTAATGAATAGATGTAAGAATCGGTCGAGCCATGATGAATGAACGTAAATGCGATATGCGTTCCAATCATTGCAGATCTTCATTATCTTCTTCTTCAATAGCAGAATCCTCGAATGGATGACGAGAAGTCCCATGTTGAACTCAAAGCTCCCAATGTATCATGGTATAGAGATGGTCTAATGTTCAATAGTCAACTAAATTTTTGACGCCAATGAATGTCTACATCAGCCCTCGAGAACATGGAGATTATGTCGCTTTGCTGCCTTCAGCAGGGTTCAAGAAAATCTTGATAGTTGGTGATATTCAAGTCAATCGTCGTTCGTAAGCTCAGCAAATGAATCGCACCTGCTCGCCACCCTTTCCATTCTCCCAATGCTGATATCTAACAGCAGTAAGACCATGCTTCTCCGCCTTGACACGCTCCGACTCCTTCAGCGACTGGCGCACAGCACGAGCGGTGATCTGACTGTATTTGTTGAAGCTGTGAAAAAGGTATTCGTTGGCATTACGAGTTGCATTGAAAGAGGGCAAATGCGTACGTGAAGTACTGTCTCCACACTGCGCTGGACATGGTGGGCGGATAGGATTGACGTTGATGACTTCGGTCGACGTCGTTGTGTAAACCCAAGCCAAAACCCGCTGTCGGGCAAATCCGTAGACCTCTGGTCACGTGAGTGAAGGTACTAGTAGTAAACGACTGGCACGTGGATCATGACCATATGTGGGCGCCTAGTGGACCACTTCGGAAACCAGAACTCTGCTGGGTCACCGCAGCGTTCCACTTAGGGCTGCTACGCCCACACCCACACTTGCCTCCGTATCCTTGTCCATACTGAAAGGAGGTTTGACAACAGCTGCTCGAGAAACCTTTATAATGGCAAACTGGGATTATGTCTTGAAGTTTATCATATGTGGAGATGCTGCCGTAGGCAAGAGCTCATTGCTCGTACGACTCACGGACCAACGGTTTCTCGCAAACCCGGATCCAACAGTGCGCTTTATTGTTATGCAAATCGTGTTCACTTACTGAAGGACCCATGCGTTTACTTGACAGCTAGGCGTTGAATTTGGCTCGAAACTGATCTTTATTCCAGAAGAAGAGAAGACAGTCAAGCTACAATGTACGTGCTCTGCCGCCCCTGAGGAGGGATGTTATTAGACTAAGGAACGTGTCGGCAGGTTGGGATACTGCTGGGACAGAATCCTTTCGTTCAATAACAAGATCTTACTATCGTGGTGCGGCGGGTTGCCTCCTGGTGTATGACGTAACATCCCGAGCCAGTATGCATATCCCCATCCCGCCTTACCAATACCCGCCAGACAACTGACGTGTGAATGCTAATAGGTTTTGTGAATGCACGGACATGGCTGGCCGACGTTCGGGAGCACGCCGACCCCAATTTGACCTGCATCTTGGTCGGGAACAAAGTTGATCTATGCGAAACCTCCTCTGAAGGCCGGCCAGCGGGTGGGAAGGAGCGTGAAGTAACAACGGAAGAAGGAGAAGCGTGGGCGAAAGAGGAAGGTCTGTTGTTTGTTGAGGCGAGTGCGAAGAGCGGTCAGAACGTCGAATTAGCATTCCTAACAGCATCGCGCGATATCCTGGATAAAGTGAAGAGGGGCGTGTTTGATCAGGGAAAGGTGCGTGTACGGACGGCTTTTTCCCGGTGGCCTTCTGACGGGATAATTTTGCAATTCTCGGAACAGTCGCCTGGCGTAAAGCCGTCTAAACCCACTAATAATACGCTAACATTGGAATCACCAACAGTGAAGCAAGGCTGCTGTGGGTGATGTCATACACTTGGACATTATCGCTGTCTCTGTTCCCTCACCGTCTCTCATCCTTCCTTGTAGTTTTACGTGCATTTCCGAGGATTTACCCCATTTCAATATCGTTTATATGAACTGTTTTGACGTTTTTGTCGTTTTGTAGCAACTGGGTATACCATCTACTGTACACAGAAGTAATGTTGTGCAAATTAAAGCATCGAATGCTGGCGGAACATTGTCGGTAAGGTAGTGTGGTCGAGAGGGTGGAATGTCGTGAGATCGTCAAGGGCTGTGGTGAGTAATCAAGTGGCAGGGAGTGGGGTCAACTCCTCCGATGCAGTGCGTCGTAGTATTCTTGCAGCTGGGAGACGAAGCCAGAATTTGGTAGCGCGTTGTGGGATTTGCTGCGCACGAACTCGACCGCTTCGCGTACTGACCAACCGTGTGCGGCCATGAGGTACGCGGAGACTACGGACGCACTCCGGCTCATCCCCTGGACGCAGTGCACGAGCACGCTCCCCCGCATGCGTAGGCCCTCGGCGATGAAGGCGGTGGTCTTGTTGAGGTGGCCCGCTAGCTCCTCGAACGGCTGGTCTCGGATTGGGATCTGCAGCGTTTTCGGAGAGGTGTTGCGAGGGAGCTGGACGGACCCAGGCATGACGGAGAGGACATGCGTGATGCCGAGGGCGGCATGCGTCGAGGGCGACTCTGCGGCATAGAGATCGGACATATACAAGCCCGGCACGATCTCTGTAACCTGTGTAGGAGCAAGCGAGTCAGGACACGGATGCAAGAATCTGATGGCGATGTGCACGAGCACTACGGGGTGCATGATATCAGATACACCACTCACCATAACCAGTTCGGCGCAGAGGGGGGGGGGGGGGTATGTGCTCAAGTCCGAACGCTCAGAGTGACAAGCTGAAGTAGCTCTCCTAAAGATTGAGCTCAGAAGCCTGTGACTAGATATAGAAGGGGCTGGCCGGACGAGACGCGATTTTAGAAGACCAGGAGGTGCAGGGAAGACGGCGAGGAAAAGAACAGTGAGAGCGGGCTGATCCTGCCTTGAGGCTGGAGGTGATGGGGGCGACTGAAAAGAGCAAGGGATGAAGGAGAGCGCTCTTGGCTCGGATCAGAAGATGGAGGGTTGGATGGCTTTTAAGCGTTATGGCGTGGGCTGGGTGGCCTATAGGGTGGACCGAGCATATTCAGCTGTGGCATTTGTTCTACGGGTCGCATTGTTGGCGAGATGGACGGCAAAGTGTTCTAGACGGATGCAGCACCTTGCGTCTGATCAGGCCGTGGCTCGTCCTGCCTGCAACTTGTCCCCGATGCCGGAGCCGCGGGCTGCCTCAGGTGCACCCCGACCACCCGAGCCAGGCCGTCAGGCAGCCAGCCACACTGGAGCCCGGGGCTGTGTCTTCAAGCATTGCGCCAGCTCTCCAGTCGCGGACACTTGCTCACCCATAGTGGAACTCCGTATCAGAGAGATATGATGGGACACCAGCAACGTGTGATCAGCGTGCTCGTAGCGAATCGCATTGGGCAATTTGGCATCGCCGCCATCTATTTTTTAGACAATCAGACAGAATAGAATAGCTCTGATCGAGGCTCAAGTACACAAGGTAGTAAACACACAGAAGCTTAACAGAAGAAGAAAGCGAAAAGGTCATAAAGAACACTCAGGCCCGAAGGCTGCTGACGTGGGCACATCAAATCTTCCCCTCCATCTTCGTGCCTTCCCTCGTAAATCCCCGCCTTCACTTCTGAGCACGGATCTAGCTCCACAATCAATTACTTGACAGAAGCCTGTTTCGTGCTCCTTCAATCCCATGTAAATTAGATGAGATCGCTGTGTTAAAAAAAGTACAGGTCCATCAGTCAGCTGCCGGATGCCAAATCAACAACATCAGCACGTACGCTACGTTGAGAGGCATCTCATCGATTTGAGTATTGTAGAACTCTGTCGGGATGAGAGAACGGGTTAGTTTAGTTCCTACTTCCCAGACCCTTAATTTGAGGCCACCCACTTTCAATATCTCTAAGCATGGCCACATCATCCGTCGTAACGAAGTTGATCGCAACACCCTTGCGACCAAATCGGCCACCTCGTCCGATGCGGTGAATGTAATTTTCACGGTTCGTCGGAAGATCATAGTTGATAACCAGCGATACCTGCTGCACATCGATGCCACGAGCAAGCAGATCCGTCGTGATCAAGACCCGAGATGATCCAGAACGGAACTCTTTCATCAGCAACTCACGCTGTTTCATTTCCATATCGCCGTGCTAAGGTACAAGCCAATTTTCGTGAGTCTGACGGCGCTCAAGGAAGAACACATTTGAGCCTCAACTAAGGCTCTAACTCACCATGGCAGAAACCGTGAACTCTCTCGCATGCATCTTCTCCGTCAACCAGTCGACCTTCCGGCGAGTGTTGCAAAAGATAACAGCCTGGGTTATCGTGACTGTCTCGTAGAGATCACATAACGTATCAAGCTTCCATTCTTCCTTCTCAACGGCAATGTAAAACTGCTTGATACCTTCGAGGGTCAACTCATCCCTCTTAACGAGAATTCGGATCGGGTCCCGCATGAACTTCTTTGTGACCTCGAGCACATCAGCAGGCATTGTAGCAGACAGCAACACTACCTGAGTGTCTTGAGGGAGTAACTGGAAGACCTCATAGATCTGATCCTTGAAACCGCGGGACAACATCTCATCAGCTTCATCAAGGCAGAAAATCTTGATGGTGTCTGTGCGGAGGGCGCGACGGTTGATCATGTCGAACACACGTCCGGGAGTACCCACAACGACGTGGGCACCGTCCTGGAGCTTCGCCATGTCCTCACGGACGTTCGTGCCGCCGACGCACGCATGGCACTCGATGTTCATGTAGTCGCCCAAAGCGACAACGACCTTTTGAATCTGTTGTGCCAGCTCACGCGTGGGCGCAAGGATAAGCGCCTGGGTACCCTTGACCGACATGTCGAGTTTTTGGAGGATGGAAATAGAGAATGTCGCGGTCTTGCCCGTGCCGGATTGCGCCTGCGCAATGACGTCGTGACCTTTGACGACGGGGACGATAGCGCGTTGTTGGATGGCAGACGGGCGCTCAAAACTGTGCGATACCAACACGACACAGATAAATTGAAAGATATGAGATCATGACAGGTCTGACACTCAGCGCAAACATGTATCTTACCCATAAGCATAGACACCACGGAGGAGTTCCGCCTTCAATTCCATGTTGTCGAAGCTACAAAGCAGACTCCTTTCAGACGCATATCGCAAGTCACACTATGAGCTCTGGACGTACTTGTCGATGACCTGGTCCCAGTTGGACTCGATCTCATTTGCTTCGACATCTTGTAATTCTTCACTGAAAACCCTTTCCCCATCAGCCAACTTGATCTATGCTACCGCTTTGCTGCTGCTGAAGACGTACGCTGACATATGTGTTCGTTAATCAGTCAATCGAGGTCGACAAAGAAAGCCGACCAGCGTTCAAACGAAAAGTTTAGTTAAAGAGGCGTTGGTTAATGCAATCGATGAGTGATGGTCTGTGGCGAAAAAAAATTGTCTCGACAAGAGAAGAGTCGTCTTATCCAAATTCGGTGCCGGCTCGGCTAAGTCCGAGTCCGAAAGCCTCAAGAGTCAACGGTGACTCTAACTCTGACTCCTTGTAAGTCGCAGAAATGGGACTTTCGATAATAAATATACCACATATAAACAAATCAACTATTACTAGTTAGATAGATTGCATAAATAATTTTCATGATTTCCATTCGAAAGCAATTGAATTCAGGCATGGTTGCGGATGTTAAACTAAAAGAAAAGGAATCTATGCAAAATCAGTGTTATAATCAAGAAAAACCTCAGGCGTCCCAAAATGACAGGTTGATCAGAACTTCCCCCAGAAACTTCCGAGAACCATGCACCGAGCAGCCCACATGACGATAACCGATAGTACGACCATCGTTCCTAATTGCATTTAAGAATTCAGCAAAAAGCGTGCCTGCCATGTGTCAGACGTGACTCACCAGCATAGACGCCAACCATCTCGTACCCACCGGTTGCCGCGTTTATAGCACCGGATATTGGCGGTCCTGCTATAGCACCGGTGGCAAGCACAGTCATATACATACCTGTGCGCCGCCCGACGTCGTCTGTGTCACCGAGTGCAATCATCGGTGCCGCGAGTAGTCCGACAAACGCCCCCGAAAAAAATCTAAAGTGGAAAGATATGAGCTCTTCTACTCCACATCCGCAGTTCATTGACAGAACGGGGAGCCGGAGAGGGAAATAGGAAGACTCACCCATAAACTATCGCAATAGCTATATAGGATGATTTGCCGTGAACGAACGGCCAGATGTAAGTCAAGATGCCTGCAATCAATGTTCCGGGTGTCATGACGTTCATTGCACCTTCATATTTGCAAAGGTTCGTTAGTTCAGGGGAGTACTTGTCGAGGAGACCGTGAATGGCCTTACCGATTTTATCTGCCAGTATGCCGCCAATCATTCGCCCAAAGAATGAGGCCGCATTTGCGATGGAAACAAGGTAGAAGGCAAAGCCGTTGTCAATCCCATCCGAAGCAGCACTCACGTCAATGTACGTCAACACTGATTTATCATTAGATTTCCTCTCAGATCCGAATGACTGTGAAACAACATACAAGTGTAAAGTCCAAGAAAAGAGAAGAATCCTGCAATAGTGTATGTTGTATACGGAAGTGACTTAAACGCTCTGATATTGAATAGACCCCCAGCTACGTTAACCGGAGGTAGTCGACGGTCCAGGGTCTAAACGAATAATTCATAAGTGAACGAGCACGAAGGTGCGTATCAAAGACACCCACTAGGTTGGACAAGGTAAGCGTGAAGACGAGGATGAATCCCAGCACTCGCATTGTCCAAGGGAAGCTATAAATTAATTGAGGTGCTAGTTGAGGAAAAAAAACGGTCTTTTTGGGAGAAAATATCATACCCTATTTTAAAGACGAGGTTTTTGAAAGCAATGGGGAAGATTGTGCCACCCAGAGAAGAACCGCATGCGACGAATCCCAACGCAGCTCCCCTTTTCCTTTTGAACCAATGTGATATAACCGCCAGTGTAGGTCCAAATATGAGGCCTGATCCTAACTGCATTCAACCAGTAAGTACTGCTAAATGTGAATTTATGATTGAAAGATCAAACGTACACCAACGGCAATGCCTTGGCAGAGGATGAATTGCCAGTATTCCTTACATTGTGCGGTCAAGAATGTGGCTACGATCATAAGGCAGCTAGAAAGGTATAGAGGAAGTTTGAAGTAGCCCAAGTCGAAGAGACGTCCTGTGATGATCGATGGCAGGAACGTCAAAGCATACTGTTTTCGTGTGAGTATTCTTCGATATGTACTTCAATTTAGGTGGTGACAGACCTGTATTGAGCCTATCCAAGCACTAAGAATACTGAGTAAGTACTGAAGAATCTTTGCTGGGGAGGAAACTTGAAACATACATGTTCGAAGCGGAACTATCCTGCAATAAATTTTGTTCGTAATATGATTGAAAGGCCTATGAAAGTTGGTGTTAAACTTCTGTGAATCATTTATGAGAATTGGGTTACAAGTAACGTACCCCCCAAGAATTGACAAAGCCAAAACTGAATAGTGCAGGTAAGCGGCGTAGCGATAGCTACTATAGGTTGAATGGGCTTACCTTGAGAAAGTGACGCAGAAACCCTGATCGGCGGCGCGTCAGTATCAGATGGGCGGCACTCGACGATAGATTGAACTCACTCCAAAAACGACGAGCCAGGCGCGCAAGCCACCATCAGGAAAATCATCCTCCTTTCCTGTTGGTTCATGGATAGCTGTCCTCGTCGCTTCCCGCTCCTCTTTCAACAGCAGGTCGGGATCATTGAGCGTCCGACCGTCAATGGAAGGTGCACCCGTCTTGAGCTTTTCGGACGATCGAGCGACGTCTTGTTCGGCGACGTTTGGATCCTGCTTCTTCGTTACCGAGTCGGTGCGACTGGGCGCACGAGTCGGCAGTTCCGAGTCATCAAAGTACGTGATGGTCATGTCTGTCCTCGTCGTGTGGTCACTGGTGAGCGGGGAAAAGCCAGGGAGCAAGTCAGAGTCAGCACACACCAAACTGCGTCCTTAGCCGTTAGCCCTTAGCCGTTTGGCTGTCGGGAAACTTGAAGACTTCGGCATTGGTCGAGAACAGCAGCGCTGACTGTACAGACATGTAACTTTCAGAGCGCGGGTAACGGACTCCTTCGCCAGGGCCTTGCCAGTAACAAATCACCCGTGGGACATAATGACTTAAATAAGCTCGGAAGCTCGGGCACGCGACATTTCCACCACTGGCAGTTTCACTCGTCCGCAGTCATCAGCTCTACACATGATGGTCTTGGGCTGCAGACGCTCTGCAACTTGCCTTTCGACCTACTCATACGCTAGCATCTCCCGCAACGTAAAGGATAATCGAACATAACCATGGATTTCTTCTGTACGTGTTATACATACTCGTAGACTGCAGTGTTCCTTATTAAACACCTGATTGTTTTGACAGTTTGTTTGCCTATAATCTGTAAGGTCCCGCCCTCGCTTTGCTTCCGACACTTGCTCAGTATCTTCGTTTCTGCATCAAGTTGGATGTCCGACAAAGATTAAACCTGATGGCGATCCCTCTCCTCGCGTATGTCCAAGGTGTCATAACGGTGTGTGATCTACCACTCGGAATACTAATCTCCTTGCTGAGCGAAATCATCACACGCAGCCTCCGTATTCCAGGCCAAGTCTCGAACGTGGTTTGAGCTTTGCTGGGTCCCCCTTGTTCCGTTTCATTCGGAGCGTATTTGGTGTTGCAGCATTTGCCAATGGCAGGTTCCTCTGCAACAGGGGTAAGTCTTCCTCTGACTTCTTTCTTCCCGTCCTTAATA
This sequence comes from Trichaptum fuscoviolaceum, assembly GCA_910574455.1. NCBI lineage: Eukaryota > Fungi > Basidiomycota > Agaricomycetes > Hymenochaetales > Trichaptaceae > Trichaptum > Trichaptum fuscoviolaceum. The sequence continues at coordinate 2,721,994 of CAJSYZ010000001.1, forward strand.
ACTTGCTGATGAATGTATCTGCTCGGGCTTTGTCCGGTGGCTGATTAGATGGGAGCCAATGCATCCGGGTGCAAACTTCGGTGTAGCCCCGCAAGGCTGGCAGCAGCCACTTTCCGGTCCGATGTCTCCACCACCGTCGGCGGCGGCGCAGGGCTATGGACCAACGTACATCAATCATGCACAAAAGTAGGGTGAAGACAAGGCAAGAACGAGTCATTAGTTATGCTCCCGGACTTAATAATGATACATATATATGAATCTCTGCTACTGTAAATGTATGTGTTCTAACTTTTGCTCTGTATCAAATTAGCCATCTTTCTTCTCCGCCGTCTTTTCTCCCGTTGGATACGGAACACAATTGCAAACACCACACCTCCCAGAAAACCAGCTATCAAAGCTAGGGCAAGTGTCACTCCGAGTGAAAGTCTATGCGTACTGTGCAGCGCCTGCCCAGCGTAAGCAACGGGGGTCGGATCCGCACCCCGAGCATTTTGGAATTGCGCTGCAGCTTGTGATGCATTCGTTGTGCTCAATAGTCCGATAAGTGGTGAGGAAGTTGACGTATCCGCCTGATGCACGACGTAAACGCTCTGATGGGAGTAACAGGGAAAAACAACGAGTGAATGCGATAGTCAGTATGGGGAATAGTTACAAGCAAGCAGCGTGACTTACCCTCAGAAATACATCTCCAAAAAGCCAATCTCCGGAGAACACCTACACGGAATCCAGGGCCGAGGTTAATCAAATCTGATTTCATTGATCTGAGTGGAATAGCAGACAACACAGAGAAAAAGTGCGAAGAAGAATGAAAAGAAAAAAGCGCCCAAGACTCACCCCATCGTTGCTCTGGATGCCCCCCAAGCACCAGCCATCAGACGAGCTGCCTGGAGGCCACCAGCTCACATCTGATGGATCGAGAGGGATCTCGCGGTGGACTGTATCGTTTCCCAGCACAAGGCCTACTGATATGACGTGATTGCAGCGTACCACCCACCGACCGTCGTCCCCCTTCTGCGCCCCGCCCACGACGGTCCAGAAGTTATCGACGTCGTGAGTCGGCCCCAGAATGAGCGTCGTGCCCGTGTCCAAGACCGCGATCGGGGACGTCGCGCCCGATACTTTGGATGGGGACAGTGCGAAGGGGATTGCGGCACCATTTACAGTAATAGCCTGCAGCGGGAGCTTCCAGTAGTCGTAGTCTGCCCCATCAGAGGAGTATACCGGCGAGTAGAAGATATCAGACGCTTGATCCGCGTATGCGGGATCGATCTCGCCGATGGAGAACGTGCTATCATTCCCAACGGCGCTCAGTTTGTATGAAAAAAAGCGATCCGCAGGATCCAGGTGGGCAAATACGTTTTCTAGCAATGTCCGACCTAAAGTGCTGGATATGGCTGCATCGGATGGAAAGGCGAGTCCTAGAACACCGCTCACTCCCGTAGCGGATAAACCCATGTTTGATGTTGTGTTTGCCAATGCTATCGTCCGAGAGATCAGCGGGGCGTCGTATGTACGATTTCATGATTCTGCTCACCTAACACCTGGGAGAAAATCACAAAAGGGCCGAAGAGGACTTCCTCAAAGCCAATAGAGCCGGAGACATTCCCCGTAAGGTAACCAAGATCAAAAGGAATACTGGACAATTGAAGAGTAGGGCTTGGCTCGTATCTGTTGACGCCAGTACAGTCAGTGTCTGTACAGGCAGTTGTTACGATCCACTGTAGAGTAACACATTCAAGTTGGATCAGTCACATTTTCAGACAACGCATGACAAAAAGGTTTTGGTAAACACGCACTAAATCCGAAGACCCTGTGTCGAATATTACTTCAAAGACTTGCTCTCCGACGCTGAAGTCACCTTGTGAGCAACTAACGATGTCCTCGCAGGTGAATGACGCACCTTATAGTAAGTATGTATGCACTTTTCACGCCCTTAAGTCAGCTGAGCTTAACATGCAAAGATACCCATTATAATACATACTATTCATTGGAGTTCTCGAGTTCTTGTTTTCCACTGGTAGTTGAGAACAACCTCGAAGTCTCCGTTAGCACAGATGGCTTATCGACTCGACTTAGAGGTACGGTAAACCCAGGATTAGCTGAAGAGCTTGGAGGTTGATTGAGAGCTGCGGTTGAAGTTGAAGTTAAGGAAGTCATGTCTGTTCGGTCGTTATCGTCGTCAAAAGGAAGGTTGGTATTTATTCGAGTCCGTGACGGCTAGAGAAGAGAGCTCGAGGAAGGCGTGCAGCGCCGCGTTCCGTGCGGCGCGCAGATCCTCGAAGAAGCTCTGAAAACTGGGTTTTCTCTTGACTCGAAAGCTCCGGAAGGTAATGAGAGGCAGGAGGTCAGCTTTGCAGCATGTCCGAGCAACAAGCAAGGCCAGTTACAGGCCGAGTCGCAATTGAATAGTACTAGAGCGTCTAAAGTCGCTTGGCCGAACGAAACGTTTCGGCTGACGTTCGAAAGTCGGGCGACGGTCAGCCATGCCCTATTACTACGGTTCCTAGCCTGTGCCTAACTTGTTCTGGGCGACTCATAGTCCATATGCGAATCTATGATTTACGCTCAGGTTTAGCAGTGATTCGTTAGCTCAATAGTAAACTTGTTCGTTAGATAGTTCGAGTTCGTGATCAAGGATTGTCCGATTGAGAAAGCCATGCACTGGTTTGCTCGAAACAGCGAAGGCCCGTCTATTGCAAACATAGCCAAATAAAAAAATAGAAATGGAACTTACGTGAAAGCAGTAGTCGGCGTCAACGAAACACGCACAGATAGCAAGAAATTAATTAAATGTAATGGATTCAAAGCGAAATAAGAGGACATGCTGAGATAAAAAATGGTAATATTGGAGTGATGACACCCTACAGCCACAGGAGTAGGAAATCAAGTGAGAAATATATGGAACAGACACTATGTCCGTGAGTATAGTTGAATAAAGCAACCGGGGAGAGGAGGACGGAGGTAGGATAATAGACAATGTGGGGACATTCAGCAGCAACCAGATCCGGATTGTTGCTGGAGCGACTCGCTCTTACCCGGCGTGATCGTTGATGACTTGCCTGCTGCAGGTGTCGAAGTGGAACCCATGCTGGAAAATTTATTTAGTTAGGAACGTACGTTAAATGGTTGATTTAGCTTACCGGTCCTTAATTTCCTTCGCCATCGTCAAGAAGGCTTGCTCCACATTCAAGGCCGTCTTCGCAGAGGTCTCAAGGAAAGGAATCTTGAGCTGGTCGGCAAACTCCTGCATTGAAAGTCAGACTATTCGAGTACGCGCTCGACAACAATGGAGAACGGACCTTCGCGACGCTGTACTCGACGACCTTCTTGCTTGTCAGGTCAGACTTGTTTCCCACCAGCAACTTGTTAACACCCTCCGAGGCATAGCGATCAATTTCTTGAAGCCATTGCTTGACATTCGTAAAGGTATCTTAACGACGAAATAAGCGTCTAATTGGATATCGCCCAATATTGCCCGCTCACCGTTATCAGTCACGTCGTACACAACAATGATACCGTGTGCACCCCTATAGTATGATGACGTGATGGTACGGAAACGTTCCTGTCCTGTTTATCTGTAAGTACAACTTTCCTTTCTCAACAATCGGTTGAGAACTTGCCTGCGGTATCCCACTAAATATGACGGCGAGTGTAAGTACATGTATGATTGAAGGGCACAAATTTGTTCAAGAAATGATACGCTCGATGTGCGCAAGACAAGAAGGTAAACGGTAACACTGCTATTGTGTATACCTTACGCCAACAAGAAACGTACAAGGAATACAGGACTTGTTTCTAACTCACAATCTGTAGTTTCACCGTCTTTCCTTCCAACTCAATGGTCCTAATCTTGAAGTCCACCCCAATGGTACTGATGTAGCTCTCTGTATAGGTGTCATCTGCGAACCGTAGCAGCAAGCACGACTGTTGTTGTTACGCATTAGCGTGTAAGCACAGATGAGCGAGCCGACTGCGGAGAAGACAAACCTTTCCAACACCAGAGTCACCGATAAGGAGGAGCTTGAAGAGATAGTCGTACTCGCTGGCGTGCATGACGAAGGAGGAGTGCTTGCTGTCGTGAAAGGTGGAGGTGAGACGGTGATGGAGAGTCAGAGGATGCGGTGTTCTGTCAGTGGTGCGAGGCCTCTCCGGAGAAGGCCACGCGTTGCACTTGTTTGGCCTTCAAGTTCACTGCCTAGTAAGTGTGACTCGCACCCGTGACCAGTGACGTCTCATTCCGCGTCTTGAGTTCAGCCGAGACGCGTCGAGTTCAGCCCAGCAGGCGCGCCGTAGCAGCAGACTGGGGCGCAGGGCGCAGCCTTGTTCAAATGCCAAATGCTTGCGTGGCTTATCTTCTCCCCTTCTCTTCTTGCTCCTAGTCGACCTTGATCAAGTGCTTCTCAAAACCGATAACCTTACAGGCATATAATAGGATATATCATTCTCAAAAGCATAATCTGCTTCCTCTGATGGACCTCCAGCTCGCTATCCGACCTCCTCCCGGGAAACTTGGTGCACCGTACCAAGCTTACACAAACCTGTTTGTTGTGAAGGAATGCCCCACCAAACCAATATACCACTACGATGGTAAGTTTTCATCGGTTCGTTGAAGCTTCGCTCATTAATTGGATTTGCCACATGAAGTCGGTCTGTAGGATTCTGTCCATCATATGATAAGGAGTCTCATGGCTCGTGTCAGAAATAACCCCCGAGGTTAAGAATGCCCATAAAGGGAGGAGAATATTCGAGCGATTGCGCACCCACATCGCCCCAAATATATTTACTGGTGCCTGCGCTTTCGACGGAAAGAAGAATTTATTTGCCATAAACATAGCTCCAGTGAATGGAACATATACGGTATGTATCTTCATTGGAATCTGCCTTATACTAACGTCATTCATCGACCTACAGTTCGACGTTAATATGTCAGATGTACCTCAAATCTCAGCCGGGCCATCGCGGGCCATCTATCAATTTACGTTGACTAGTGTTGGCGTCATATCACCAGAGTATGAATGCATTTGTACTCTCTATTCACGCCTTTTGACACCCCCGCATTAGTGACCTGCAGACTGTCTTGAAGGGTCAAGCTTCCGGTGTTCCCGTTTCTACTACTGCAATGCAGGCACTGAATGTCCTTGTTTCTGAGGCTGCTGCGCTGTAAGCAAGTATCCTAAGGCAGCTATTCCGACCTGAACAAAACCTTCTCAGACGTTTCAAGGTTCATACGAAAAACAAATTCTATATCGACAAAGGTGTAGAAACATATCGTGGAATAGAGATTTGGAGAGGCTTTTTTCAGTACGCCTATTCTATTTTTCGGATAAAGCCTTACTGATAATATTTCAGAGCATTGCGTCCTGCGAGTAACCAGTTGCTGGTGAACGTAGATATGGCGACTGGTGTCATGTAGTACCTATCCTTCAATTCTTCGTCATTTTGTTAACTACTTCTGATAGGTATCAACGTGGTCATCTTCTTGACTTCATCAAAAACTACTTTGAGCTCACTAACCATCGTGAACTTGGTAGAGTTAACATTGGGCATGAAAAATACCCATTGATAAGAAAGGTATTGAAGGGGTTGAAAATACGCCTAACGCATTCCGGCAAAATTCGCTTTGTGAAATCTGTCGTTCCTCATGCAGGGGAATACGAGTTTCACACGAACGACGGAGTAACAACTGTCAATGTTAGTGCGCAGTGATAGTAATTGTCAGTCTTTCGCAAGCTAACGGTGGACCGAACCCTTGAAGGAGTACTTTCTTGAAGTGAAGCACCGCCGTCTTCTCTATCCGAGATACCCGGGCGTTGTAACCACTCGGGACGAGGTCATACCCTTCGAACTATGTGAAATAGTTGAAGGGCAATTGTTCAGGAAAATGCTTGACAAAGAGATCACGGAAAAGATGCTGAACGCTGCGAAGAAGAAACCAGCTGAGCGATTCTCAATAATTAAGAACGGCATGGTGGTCAGTCTTAGATTCTCTACTACTCACTCCTCCTGATCGTGTCTTTTTCTTGTAGGAACTTGCTATACAGGACTCTCCGTTCATTGCTCAAGCCGGCATGAAGGTTAATTCCGACCCACTGTTGGTTACTGGGCGACTCCTAGCGCCACCTAGCATACAAGATGGTCCCCACTCCTGTGTGGATGTGATTGCTATTGCTTAATATCTGTTACTTCTTCGAATTGACTACCTTACATAGCCTAGAGATGGTGTATGGAACGTTAGAGCTTTGGTGGATCCCATGACAGTCAGGTCCTGGGTTGTGGTAATTCTCGAACCGTCACTGGATAAGGGGCCCGTTATGCACTTCGTAACTAAACTGGTGCGTACAATGAGAGAGCTCGGTATGTGATCATTTGTTATGTAGACTAAAGCTCTTACTATTCTTTTGTTTAACTATAGGAATGAGTACGTTCGTCACCTTAACCACCACTGCAGGATTACTGATGTCGTACTTCAGCTGTCATTGAGACGCAACCCAGAATTTTACATATGCTTTCCATGAATGGGATCCAAAAGGTACGGATGATGTAGTATTGACAATTCCACGTGTTTCATCAGTGTTACTCAGGAGTTGACAGCCCCGCCCAAGTTTCTACTGGCGATACTACCGGACTATGGTTTTAGCGTGAAGAAAGATGTCAAACAATTCGGAGACATAGTGCATGGCGTACCAACTCAATGCGTTGTACGTTCCTTTCGCACAGCCTTTTGCGGAGCGCTTTAGTGATGACTCGTGAACAGCTTAGTCGTCATGTCTTAGCTTCCAAAAACGCCTATCTGAAGAATCTTATATTAAAGTGAAGTTGTTTTCTTTTTGCAAAAGATTTCCATAACATACCTACCGCAGAATAAACGTGAAGATTGGCGGTACAAACTATATTCCCATCGGCCCATCCATCGATTGGTTCAAAGAGGGAAAAACAACCGTCATAGGTAATGTGTCACTGCCGTTCGTTCGTTTTGAAGATATAATAGCTGATAATTTTTGTAATTAGGAGCTGATGTTACACACCCTGCTCCGGGTGTCGCAAGGCCCTCAGTGGCAGCACTGGTAGCTTCAGTAGACGGGATGGCAACACAATACATAGCTAGGTGTTCAGTGCAAGCCCCTCGCTTAGAGATGATCGAAGACCTCAAGAATCTAATGAATGTGAGTATTCTGATTGGGAATTCATTCTTGGCTAAAGAGTTGCAATCTTCAGCACATGTTGCAAAAATTTTATCAATACAGACAACATGTCTCTAATTCTAAATGTGTGCAAGTACCATTGTGGCCGGAGAGAATTATATTCTTCCGTGATGGGGTTTCGGAGGGGGAGATCGAGACCGTTATGAACTACGAAATCGCGAAGGTAGAAGGTAAGTCTATGCTCAAACGCACATGGTGACTCTGCCGCTAACTGTTTTCCTTCCTTGCAGAGGCCTTAAAAGAATTCTGTGCTACAAAACAAATTACTTCAAAGCCTAAAGTTACGTTCATCGTTGTCGGCAAAAGACACCATGTGCGATTCCTCCCCAAGGACCCAAGAACTGCGGACAAAAGCGGAAATTGCCCAGCAGGTTTCGTGGTCGACAGCCAACTGACGTGTCCTGGCATGTGGGACTTCTATTTGCAGTCGCATCAGGGTTTGCTAGGTAGTGAGTAGAAGCAGCACTACGATTTCTCGAAATAACTTCTTACGATCAGTGACAGCTTCGAGGCCAAGTCACTACATCGTCATCAAGGACGAAAATCAATTCAGTTCAGACAGGTACATGCTCGTTCATACTGTCACAAATAAACAACTGCTTCCCGTTTTTCATAGACTTCAGTCCTTCGCCTACGCATTATGCCACGTCCACGCGAGATCAATGCGATCTGTCTCTATACCAGCGCCTGTTTATTGTAAGACATGCATCATTATAATTCTCAAGTGCATAAGCTAATTGTCTCTCTTTCAAAGATGCCCATGTAAGTACAGCATTGTGCATCACATGCTAAGATAACCCTCATCAAATCCCAGCTTGCATGTTCCCGGGCAGATATTCATTTCAACCCGAATCTCAATTATGAGGATGATGCCTCATTTGATGGGACTGAGCTTGATATGCAAACATGGATCAATGGTTTCGCTAATGTACATCCAAACTTAAGCACGAAAATGTACTTCATGTAAAATACGAACTTCGACTGTTATCCGGACAACTCAAAGTTAATATCATATAATCTGGACGACATTACATCGCAAACCACGTACATTCCAATGATCCCATCATCAAGAGTGCATTTGCTAATCTGGTATAGGTCACAACTTGTCTACTGCTGCTAGACAATCAGCTGTTATGAACTCCTCAAATACAGTAAAACATGTGCCCCATGGCTCAGTTGGCTAGAGCGCATGACTGTTACTACTATTAATCAGCACTTGATTAAGATTCAATCATGAGGTCGAGAGTTCAAGCCTCTCTGGGGCAGTTAATCTTTTATATCATTTCCAATTTTTTAAATTCTAATCCTGAGTACTAATGCTTGTACAATCTCATAACGCCTGATTCTTTACATCTTATTTTTCAATTTGACCCTTTATCCATAAAAATATCAACATTTGGAAGTGCAAGATGTTTTCGAATTGAAGATGTTATGTGCAATACACTGTCCTATACTAATATGTCTTTCTCCTAGTTTTACTGCTCTATCTACGCGAAAACCCTTGACCATTGATCACCACCCACGCTTACTTAGGAGGCCTCCTTTTAAATTATCATCGCTAAAAGTTTGGTGAGCATTGCGGAGGATCTATACTAATCAGTATGGCTTACATGGTTAGTCCTACCATGGCTTCTCCGAGATCTTCAGAGATCTGTGTGTGTGTATAACTAAGCCAACGATAGGATGAGATAAGAAAGTAATTCATACTTCAGCAAGCATTTTTGGATTGTTGTAGTGCGTTACCTAAATGTTGTTGTGTTATGGTTATGAATTATATATGCTGGTCTATGTACTCACTGCTTGGACAATTGCCCGAGCCCGTTTAGCTGGGTCACCGGACTAAGAATTAAACGGTAAGAGTGTATTATAGAGTACATGTACGATGCTCGTGTCTTACGTTGAATATGCCCGAACCCACAAAGACTGAATTATATTGTTAATGTGCTGCTATTTGTGGAGAAATAGAACTACTAACCTCCGTCGCATCCAAGTTGCATCATGAGCGCAGCATCGGCTTGAAGCCCAAGTCAGACAAATTGCTCACGTGCATCGTTCAGTAATGAAAGCTCACCCGGAGTCGCGAGACCTCCAGCCGCAAAGCTAACGACCGGTAGGCGTTTCAGCCGAGCAACCTCCTTAAGTAGGTGGAACGGCGCCTGGAGGTCCTTCGCAAACGCGTACAGCTCCTCGTCATTCATGGCACTGGCTCGGCGGATGTCAGACATGACCGCTCGCTGGTGGCGAACAGCCTCGACAACGTTGCCGGTACCGGCCTCGCCTTTCGTACGAATGAATGCCGCTCCTTCGGATATCCGCCGGAGCGCCTCGCCAAGGTTCTTCGCTCCGCAGACAAAGGGCACCTTGAACGTATGCTTGTTGATGTGGTGTTGCTCATCCGCAGGCGTCAGTACTTCAGACTCATCGATGTAGTCAACGCCGACAGCCTGGAGGATCTGGTATCGGAAATGTATAATTAAGCACTTGATGTGGCTAAGGTGAACTTTATGGATTTTCTTACCTGCGCCTCTACGAAATGGCCGATACGAACTTTTGCCATGACCGGAATCGTCACAGCTTCGATGATCTCCTTAATCATCTTCGGGTCACTCTATATGCACCGCCAATCGTGATTTATGAGCATGAATTAACCTGAAATTGTTGTCCAGACTTACCATACGTGCCACTCCGCCTTCCTTCCTGATATCTGCTGGTACCCTTTCCAGCGCCATAACAGCGCAGGCGCCTGCCTCCTCGGCTATACGAGCCTACAGGACTTCATAAGAAAGATAGTTAATCTACCGGGATTATTTGTACCTGCTCAGCGTTCGTGACGTCCATGATGACACCTCCCTTTTACAGAACTCAATTAAGCCATCGCAGCACATCGGGTCAGACTAATCCCTCACTTTAAGCATCTGCGCGAGCCCAGATTTCACCTGATACAGGATCAATGAGCGCTCAGATTCGTGAACTTAAACTTAAAGATAGTTCACCTGAAATGTGCCCAGATTGCTGCTACCGAGAGCGTCCCGACCGCCAGGTTGGATGCGAGATGGAAGTGTGGGTGCTGTGCCATTGGCAGGCACGGGGGGTTGAACGATGGGCGTCGCGGTACCAGTTGTAGACATTTTATGCGAATAAAACTAATAAAAATGGAGGACGACAAGATAGTTAAAAATTGGAGGGAGGAGAAATGTGTCTTGTGCTTGTGCGTAGCGTATGTACTAAGTATATGCTTCGGCCGGTACAAGCAGAAACATCCGCACTAAATATAGCTTTGTGCAGGTGCAGTGACTCAGCACCGCTCACGTGGACTTACTCTGAATTTAGACGCGTCGCAACTTTTCTGTCGCTTCAAGCTTCGACTTGAACGCGTCCGAAAAATTAGCCTTTGTTCCTTTCGACAGACTCTTATTGTCTAGACAGAATGTTAAGAGCATCACGGAGCGCATTACCACGACTTCAATCTCGCAAGCCGTCCCGTGTTTCCCAATGGCGTAGCTTTGCAGCTGGTCCTTCCATTCCTCCAAAAGAACCTGCTCCCCCCAAAGCATATGTATACAAAAAACCTCCTTCGCCACCGGAGACATGGTTAGCTCAGTACCTTAGACGAAATCCTCGGGCGATGGCGGCGTTTAAGTCGATTACAGGGGCTCTAGGAATGGGGAATCCTAGGCAGGTTGCTGGCCAGGTTTCCTTTCATTACTACCAAGATGCGTGTATTGCCCGAGACCAGCAGGAGCGTGAATTTTGGCTGAATGGTGAGCGGACCATTTTTCAGTCTTGCGTTCATAAATTTGACAACTTTCAATTCGATGTAGAGTGTCGTCTACCCCCAACTTTCCAGACCTGGTTCACAGTGACAAACTTGCATGTTTGGCTTCTCACTGTTCGCTTTCGCGCATTGCCCCCACCGTATGGGGATAATTTTGTACAAGGTACGTGTGCAGGTCAATAGGTGGACATTGTTCATGTTGAGATTTGTACCCAGGTATCATCGATCATTTCTTCCTAGACGTCGAGGATCGAATACGTGCCGCGCTCAGCAAAAAAGCCCCAGAACGGATCGTCACTCGTCAAATGAAGATATTCCGTGAGCAATGGAATGGTCTGGGACTTACCCTTGATTATGCACTCGGCCTCTCGTCTCCGTATTCATCTGTGCAAAGGAATGACGGAGATGCTGAAATGGCAGCTGCCGTGTGGCGGAACTTCCTTGGTGCTCGTGGCGCGCACGGGATTGACGATCCTGGCTTGGGCAAAGTGCGCCATGCCATCAATATCTCCGGCGAGTATGGGAAAGAGAAGCTGCCAAAAGATCGCGCAGAGGAAGTCTTGAAGAAGTTAGAGGAGACAGACGATGGATCGGGCGTATACGACTTCGTCGGGGAAGAGACGGATCTCTATGTCAAGTATCCTGAGCTGATGTACACCCTTGTCAGGTACATTCGAAGGGAGTTGGTGAGATTAGATGGTATCAGTGACAAACAAATTTTGTCAGGCAAGGGTGTTGGTGACTTCGGGAAGATCGTCGAGTAGGACATTTTGAGATCTTATATTCATACTGTTGCCTAAATTATGCTACAATATTTGCAAACGAATCTTCATATAATATAGAGATAGAGCAATCGACAAATATGCAGCCTTACTCACATACAGATGATGCGCACAGCAAGACGACAACATAAGGAAAGGAAAGAGGCAGAGAAAGGGGGAGAAAATCCAAAAGGCAGAAAAAAGGAACGAGCGTCGAGAGTCATGCAGTTAGAGTCATGCAGTTATAAACAAGAGACAAGATGTAGACAAATATGCAAAGGGATAAACAAACGAGCGTGACAACGACATAGGAGGAAGAAATAATAAACAAGATGATAGATGGCAAAAATGCAATATCAAGGTTTCCAAGCAGGTTTTTGACCTGTTTTACCTTTGAGGGTATCCAAACTGCCCATCCTCCGTAGCTCAGCTACACGAGGCGGAACTGGCTTCACCTTACTCTTCTCCATCTCTTCAAAGTCTTTTACAAGGTCCCTTACACTGGAACCGCTTGACCTTCGAGAGATAGTCTTTTCGACAAGGGGCTTGGGTGGGGGCGTAGGAACATGTTGAAGTTCCACGAGTCTCTTCGCTACTCGGGGTATCTTAGACGGTTGTTGAGGTGCTGGTGCCGGTTGAAGTGTGACTTGCTCCTTTGGATGAGCTGCTTTGGGAGCGGGTTTCTTGGATGGTGTCGCAACAGGTCCGCGCGGCTTTGCAAAAACATCCGCAGGAGGGACAGGCAGACCAGGAAGCGATGCGGCTCTTTGCTCTTCCTTTGACTTGAACATTCCGGGTCGAAGCCAAGAGCCGATGTAGTTCAAAGAGCGCTTCACTGCAGACATGGGTGTCTGGGGTTGCCGTCGAAGATGATTTCTCACAGGTGTCGATAAAACATCCAACGATTCGGATGTCTCAGATGCATCGTCCCCGGTCGCGCTACTCTCGGGGGTGCTGGCTCTTGAAGACGTAGATAGTCCAGCGACAGAAGAGCCGCCAAGCTCCTGAGACTCGTTTGCTAGGAGCGAAAGTGCCTCTTTCAGGCTTGACGATCCATTCCTGGATAATGACGGCGGCAATGGCGATTTGAATAGCCTGTCTGACGAATTGGGAGTCGAGGTTGCAGTGTCGCTAGGCAAGCCAGGGTAACGGAAGCGTCGAATACGTTCTGCAGGTGTAGGAGTGAAGTCCGGAACAATCATGCTCGAGGAGGGACTAGCAATAAGACCATGCCTCGATGTCACAACTGGGGTCGGGGGAGCACCGTGGCCGTCTCTCTGCCGCTTGCGAAGTGCTTGAACTCTCTGGAGTAACTTGTCACTGCCACATAATGTAAGCATCTGATTCTGCCTTGAACAAAAGTTTCATCACTTACGTTGTCCAAGACGGCCCGTGACTATCGGTAAGGCCACTGCCTAGGATCACGATGAACCTCTCAACAACTTTCTGCGACTCAACATCATCCACGCTAGCCAAGACGCCCTTCGGAAGGCCTTGGGACCGAGCGAGATGATATCTTTCATCTGTAAAGCAGCTGTCTAGTATTTTCCAGTCCGCCTTCGTCCATTCCCTAGGTCCCCATACGTCCTGTTGCCGAACATAGCTTTCTTCGACGGTCTTCTTCGGGGTATCGGCGACGCTTACGCTTCCTGCACGGCTGTGCGCAGGGGTACTCCTCAATTCTTCTTCAGCTTTCTGGACGAGCTCCGGCAAAGTAACATTTGCACTAAGGCTATCTTCTGCGGCTAACCCAGCAATCGTGCGTCGCCTCCATAACTCGGCCCTTTTCGGTGTACCATAGCCCTTGTGTACGCCTGCGCCAGCCATGCTCTTACGCCGCAGTCTACGTGCGATCATATCGTAATCATGCTGCATAAGGAGTTAGAAAAAAAACTACAAGCATCAATGCATGTCACTTCGCACCATCTTAAGAATCGCCGCAGCTCTCGCAGCGGCCATAGGGTCGTTAGATACAATTTTAACGACACCCAAATCTGTGACTTCCTCTGTGTCACTCTCAGAGCTACCTTCTTGTTCAACTAGCTCCTGACTCGCAGCAGAGAGATCCTCGCCGACTGTGGTTTGATCATCTCTTAACCTTTGTGAGTCTTCAGATGACTCGCGCGGAGAACTCGAATTGAAGGGGGCAGAGAGCCTCTCATTACTGAATAAACTCCGGCTGAAAGACTAGAAGTGAAAATAATAAGGCACAATATTAAGCAAACATAGCGAGAAGAAACTAACCTGTTCGGGCTCCAGGCGATCCACAAGCGTCTCGGTCTGAGACAGCGCCGGAGCATCTGCCGGAGCATCTTGTACATCAGGTTCCGTTATATCACTTCCAATGTGATGCACTTCATCGTTTTCCTGGACATCCTGATGAATGTTATTAGATCAAATCGAATCACGTAACAAACCGCAGCGCAAACTTACCTTTCCAGCGCCAAGGTCTCCCGAGGCATCGAATGGAGATTGGTGCTCGACTGTGTCTTCGACACCCATGGACTGATCGTTGAGCACATCATCATCATGCTCCTCTGCGTCAGTATCATCGGCGCTGATCTGCTCTTTCCTCTGCCCTTCGTTCTCCTCGCCTAGGCCAGGCTCGATTTCCTGTTCTCCACTATCAGAAAGTTCAGCGGGTGATCTTTCTTGTAGTCCGCCCTCATTTGGCGATCCGAACTTCCTGGCTTCAAGCTCGCTCAAAGTCAAACGACGACCACGGCGATCCTGATAACTTGGCAGAGCATCACTCTCCCGCTGGATTTCAGCAGTTTGTTCTTCGTTGTGCTCTGATAACTGATGCATCTGTGGATCCTCATCAATTTGACTAGCGCCTACATTGTCATTTTCCGTGACGCGCTTTTCCTTGTCCTCATTGTCGAGACTAGGTTCTGTTTCATCATCTTCGTCATCCTCATCGTCGGTGAGAGAAAACTTCTTAGGATGGGGACTAATGGGCCTTCCCCATTCTTCCATGCGATGCCGCGTTGCACTCGTAGGCGGGTCCATCTTAAGTGGTATCTTGAATGACAAGAATTTGCCAGTGTAATCGCCTTCGCCTTCTACGACTTCATCTTCATCTGAATCCGAATCTGACCAGAAATCGTCCGACGGACCTGATCCTAAGTCATTAGCGCCGAAGTCATCTTCGTTCAGATTGGTGAAGTCAAAAGCCGATGGAATTGGGCTTGTGAAAGAAGAATCCATTCGAGGTGTTGATATTGCAGAAGGGCCTGCAGCCGCGGATTTGCCACGGAATTCGTCTACCGGAAGATCAAGCTCCATTTCGAATTCAACTAGGTCCTTCGCGGTGCTAGCCACGAATGACAAGCTAGAAGGTCGCTTTGCTTTCGGTGCCGGTGGTGATCCTACAAGCAGAATAGGATCTTCGCTCGGTGACGCAGGCGGAGGAGGTGCGGTAAGATCAATCTCCGGAGGTTCCGTCTTGATTCTCGTAGGCAATGGTACTCTGGGTTCGGTGCGCTTCTTCGCCGCTACTGTGGGACGTCTAGTCGATTTCTTTTCCGCGTGGACAGGAGTACTCATGATCTCCCGCGGCGGCGTGAACCGCTCGGCAGGCGGCTCATACGGTGGTATAGGTGTAACAGAACGTCTGCGCACCGACACATTTCCGTCCGGTTTCACTGCAAGTCGCGATGAAGGAATGTAGTCTGCAGTCGGGTTTGCTGCATGTGGACTATGTGTAGCCGTGAGCAAGTCCAGCATACGACCTTTGCCCTTCGCCTTCCGTGTTGGCGATGCCATATTCGCGTCTGTGTGTTCTTGCAATAGGGTCTTTCGCGCGGAGGAGGATGGGCCACTAGGCCTAGGTGACCCTGAGCCAGGCGCCGGAGGCTGAGGGATGTCTGAAAACGCCCCAATAGTGGGCGAGAGGTCTGCATGGCGCACTTGCTTGCGCAGACGTGGGTTGGGTGTGTACGCTTGCTGTTGCTTCTTCAAATGCTCTTGTGATTCTCGCGTGGGTCGTGGTGGTGTCTCTCGACTCCTGAACGTGCGTTTGCGTTTCCCTGATTCACCTACAGGCGATAGCGAGAGGTCCTTAAGTTGATTTGGCCGTCCCGATGTGGCAAGCGGTTTGGAGGCTGAGCCTGGTTCGTTGTTCTACCCAAGCAACGTTGCATAGACGAACAAAGAACGCAGATAAAGACAGTCAGTGATCATGTCACATAAGCTTTCAACCGGCATACAAAGAGCTGGGTAGGATAAAAAGAGCTCAACATACCATTCTCCTAATTCTTAGTTCTTCCTCGGGTGGAGGGCTTAGCATTACCGGACGCTCCTCGTCGTCGTTGCGTTCGTCGCCAATGATAGCCGCAGGTAGAAGTGCAGTCCGTCGCCCAGGTTCTATCGGCAGGTTCTCCTTTGTCGCGGACGACATCTCCAAAGAAAGGATTGTGGTGGTAGTAAGTCAGTGTTCAAGATAGACGCTCGAAGCAGAGTTGAAGGTGTCCACATTGAGCTACGCGATGTGGCTAGTAAACGTCACGCGACATACACGTGATTGCATCTTACTTTTGTATTACTTATGTAATACTTCGCCTACCCAAACCTTCCCACGGCTCGGATTGGCTAAAGTCTTTAATCCTCCCGTAAAAATACTTCCCCTTTTCTTTACTATCGGTAACTTTTTTTGTCACTTGCACTTGCACACCTTTTCCAAAGGCATTCACTTTTTATAAAGTGCTTTGCGCTTATCTCTGTTCCTGTAGTGAGGCGCTGGGAAGCGCAACTGTATCAATTTGCAACCGGGTCCAAATGTGTTGAATCGAATAAATAAGAAATTTGGCGCTGTGCTGCTTCAAGGCTTGTACTTATACTACGTTACGTGGCCCTTCAAAATAATAAACTGATACCGATCCAGAGCAAGTACTTGATAACCAAAAGGATTGGGAATTTCCAAGTAGGAGATATGTGTATCGCTTGTAGCGAAGAAATTTATGCGCAGAGAATAATACGAAGCGGATTGTCAGTAACAGACCTCGGCAGTAGCTTCCCAATCTCTGGAGATACGACGCCATATATTCGAAGCATGTTCGACAAACTTCCATGCCGCCAAATCCGTTTCTTGCCATCAATTAGTGCAGTGAATTCCCCATGGACGTCGAAACTTTACTTAGATCAAACGTGTGAGAATCAGGAGCTGTTTCAGGGCCTTCGCCGAGAATTAGCAAGTCCGCCACTTGGAGCACTTCGAATATGAAAAGCTGTATAGCTTCATCATAAGACGGCGAGATTATGGTATAACTGTCTTGTTTGTCTGAGGCGCCATCAAGAGGAGTTTACAAGGTCTGAATCGAAATAAAAAGGGCAGCCGTGGCAACATGACGAACTCCGGGTCGGATGGGGTGGCAAGCTTGTGAACAGGCTGTTGCAATATCAGAGCTTTCAATGAGTGTGTTAGGATGAATCTCTATCACGCGCGCTTTACTCCGGATATCAATAGATACACACCGTATCAATCAGAAGAATGGGACATGTGCTGTATGTTGATCACTCGGCTGGCGATCTAAAAGACGAATTAGCCCCGAGGATTGGACAGAATTTTACATTTGAACACGGCTAATGCGAAGGTAGAGGGCAAAGTGCGGTTTCGCCGGGCGTGAGAGGTACGTTAGCTGCGTATGAACAACCTTATATCGGTCGCCGTGTCACGCTTGGTAAGGTACATTTTGCGTACCGTCGCCACGTCGGGATGGGATTGAAAGGTGAATTCGTCCGAGGACTGAAACTGATAGCAATAATGATATACAGCTGATCCACCACAGTGAAAGGAGATGTGACGGATAATAGCAGAGGACAGTGGGCGCGGCGCGGGTCAACGTTCATGTGCAACAGTAACAGCCTGAGAGACGCTCTCGAAGGCAAGACCCTGTAGCAGATAATTTAGAAGCCCTTTAGCCGAAGCCAATCCATCACTTTATGTTTCCAACGTCCTCCCGACAAGATTAGCGTATCGTTGCGGTTTATACTTATCTTGAGTCTTGATGCCTCTTCAGAACCGGCTTCAAAAAGTGACTTGGACAAATCATCGCGTAACTCCTGTTGTGTGAAAGGATGGAGACAGGATGGGATCACAAATCAATAATCAGCGATCGCGGTTCACTTTCAGTGTGAATGATTCTCCAATGAAATGTCGGATATGCGAAATTGAAGCCGAAGTGAAGGCAAAGAAGGTGCTGGAGCTTTACTTACGGTTATGTTCCCGTGGACATTCTTGACAAGAACAAGATAGCGCGTGCCACCGTTACGAATATCGGAATAGATAGGTAAAGAGCCACGGGAATTCCGAGGAACGACGTAAGGGTGAGATAGCTGGGCCAGCTGAGCGCCTGGGGCATTGGATGTGGCTGAAGAAGGCACGGAGACGGTTTGTTGGGAGTAACATCGGGTACGGAAGGCTTGAAATAGGCCAGGGATATCGGAGAGCCCTTTCGAAAGATTCCTTGGGAGCGGCATGTTGTCTGAGTGAGAAGAAAGCGTATGAAGAGACCTCGTGAGTGCAGAAAAGGAGACGTGGCTGGTGAAGTGCTGAACGACGATGGCGCAAGCTGAACCGGGTATGAATTGCAATTTTCTTTCTACCGCCTGCGCCCTGACGAACAATCAGTGCACCCTGCCGTGTGCGGCTGTCCTGACGGCTCTGTTGTCGCGGGCGTATAACGCGTGTAGTGTTTTGTTGCAAAAATGGAGGCCCAAACGTGATGCGAACAAAGACTTGTTCGCGAAGAACAGCGGCGGCGAAGGCTGATTTGGGTCTGAGAAAGGGGCAAGCGAAGGGTGAGTTATTAGGGAGGCGTGTAATCGGGTAATAGCGATCGCAATCGAATACACGACCCTGAATACAAAATTCTATACACGTCCTAATCGCCATTTCCATTTCGCATATAGCCTCCCGCCGAATTCATACAAAAGCCACCGCCCTTCTCTCCCTACCCCTTCGCTTTCCCCCTCCCTTCTTCCAATGGCCTCCTACGCACACTCGCTCCCTGGCTCGTCTTCGCAGCGACCAATTCTTGTATCAAATACAGACCCATCAAGCTCGCCGAGCTCTGCAAGCGCACTCCCATCTTCATCAAGCACAAAGGCATTGCACCCAGCAACACAGTGGAATGCGCCTATGCACCCGTTAACTACCCTCGAATCCTTTGCCTGGCCGAGCATGTGGTTCCAGCTGCCCTCGCCTACAACAGGTGCAGCCCAGAGCTCAAACGCAAGCTCGAGCACAAACATGTTTCCGTATGTCACGGACCTCGAATGCCCGGAGCTCGATCGTACGTGCCTGCTGCCCCTTCACTTCACTCCACCTCGGCTGACTTTTGCATATCTTGTACCTCATACACCTTGCTCATCTCATCTGGATCAACATGAACATACAATTTCATTGAATGGAATGGAATGACTTCATTCTTGAAACTCAAAACAAAAGCAGACTCCAAGACACCGGAGTCCTCACCGGTCTCGCTCTATGAGACGTGCATGACGCCGTCCCAAGACCAGGATGCACCATACGTGGCGATCTGTGACGTTCCGCTCGTCGCGCCACGCCCTCTTCCATTTACGCCACCAACATTCCTCCAATTTGACCATTTGCCGGAGGAGGATGAGGACTTATCTTTCCCTCCCTACACGCGGAGCCGGCGGCATACGCAGGATAGCTCAACTCAGGGATTGTCACAAAACGAGACACAAACGCAGGCGGCGATATCGTTAACAGCTTCGCAGAATCTTAGCGCCCACCCGGGCGTGTGCCGCAAGCGGCAGCGGACAGAGGACAGCGCGTCTTCACAAGCCGCAGTTGCGCCTCCAGTCACCGCTACAAGCTCATTTGCAAGCTTAGGTTCCGGGATTAGAGCAGCGCCGTCGGCACTTCCAGAACACACAACGAAACGCCGTAAACTCATACCGAATTACCCGACCCTATACACGCAGCCCGAAGTCTTCTATGCAACAGACAACAACATGTGGGCACCGCACCAAACATATGCTACGCGCGAGCCGTACTTCGTTCCGCAGCTATCTGCCCAGCTAAACCAGGGGGTGATGACGACGAATTGGATGTAATTCATTGGTGTATTCTACCCGTGGTATTAGGCCGGAATGGGTGGGGACTTAGGGCGGTGTACTTGGCTGGACAGCAATGGAAAGCGAAGTTGCTTTGGAGCAGATTAGATTGGACAAGAACACGCATACACACCTCACATTACTCTTCCCCCACATATACAGATCTCGTGGTCCTCGTTTTACTATCTCTTACTCTTCGCAAGCAACTCTGCGTCTTCGGATTCCCTTTCCTAAATGTGACAACTCAAGTCCGAAGTTATCGCTTCCAATTTCCCATTGTCGCACATCAAGCCGCAGTTGGCGCAGCTTCTTCTCAGCTTACTCCACCCCGCCGTGGTTCGCGGTTCAGAATTCGTTGAATCCGGATACCGCCTCACACATCCCAATACGAATGCGGATTATGAAGCACGCATAACCTCCGAGCGGTGCGAACATGCGAGCTACGGGCGTGCTGGCACAGTCGTAACAAAACCCACACCGACAAATATCGCCTGATGACAAGCCCAGACTGAGGAACGCGGGCACGGACTCGCGGGACTGCGCAGCAGCGACTCACATTGCTATTCTGACCTGACTCTGCATGACACGATGCCCAGTAAAACACACCGCACCGCATTCGGCTGGGAATGCGACACGATTTAATTTCATGAGAACTGGCCCGCGCCTCAGCAGACTTTGACATTGAATTGACACATGCTCAGTTATCAGTCATCCGTCTAACCCGTCTCAACCGTCCATCCGTATCCGTGTGTTCCTGTACTACATCAGCGAAGTTGCGAAGTATGCATTCGGCTCCCATTCTAAAACGAGTAGCATCAGCAATCAGCGTTCAGGGAGCAATATACGGGTTTCATATTAGCCCCCCCCCCCTCCATCCATTCATTCATTCGCTGATTATCGCCCACCCTCGCCTACTTCTACTTCTCATCTTCATTTTTCGACAAGAAGTGACAGGAACGGACACTGAGTCTTAGGCGGTATACTGCATTCAGCCGCAGGCATAACAGCCCAACCGGTGCTATTCCCGTTCGGATTCGGACGATGTTGCCTATTTTGGACTTTGGGTGAATGGCTTCGAATCTTCTAGTGCCTTTTTGGTGCGCTTCGCTTTCCATGCTTACCCCCCTCGTCCTCGTCTTCCCCAAGTCCCTGCAAACGGATAGGAGACGGCAAGTTGGGAAAGGGTGCTCGAGATGCAGATGAAAACGCCACAAATTACAATTTCTCCGGTCGGGAAAAGGGGGAGAAAAGTCAGGGGATTCCGACTCCGAGTCGTAGCGCGCAATCACAATTACTTTGCTCCCGAATGCGCGGATTAATCAAAAGTCGACAGTCAGCGGCATCATTGCGAGACGCCTTCATCATCGTTATCACTGCGCGGAGTGCCCGGGCGGATGACGAGGATCTCGGCGAACCGACACCCGGAGTATAGAGCTGTACAACCGTTGTCCCCGGTCGGCCGTATGTGTACGCGTTCCTGCCTTGACCAGACTTAGGCATAATATGTGGCGATCGCGAATCTACCCTACCATGGGATTGGCCTCCTGACCAAGGCCGCTCTGACGCCATGGACCTTGGTGGGGCAAATTTCAATGCGTCATTTGTCGGATCGAATTGCGAGGAACTACTCGTCTTTTCTTCACCCCAATGCGAGATCCCAACTGGCTTCATTCAGGACTGAGCACAATCCCCCTTTCATCGTCAGTTCAAGCAACCTTTGTCCCTATCTCCTTTCTCCTCTGGACATATCCCCTATGCTTCAGCGCATTGCGTATCCATCGACCCTAGTTCATATATAGTTCTATCCTACAGTCTGTTATAGTTTCCATTCATCACTGGTTGACCGCATTTGTACACTTCCTCCAATTTTGGCTTTGGGTTGCTTTCACACTCATTCTGTTGCATATACTTCTCGCAATGTACATACATACCCCTGCATCTGCATTGGCATTGGCATCTTACATTTGGCATCCTATATATTTGCATCTAGCACTTCATTCCCCTATTCGCATCCATCCGTCCGCTTGTGTATATGTAGATAGAACGGTCTGATCCTATGCATATCTATGTATATAGTGCATTTAGTACAAACAGTTATCTTTATTGTTCACCGAGATCAATGGGTGTGTGCTTCGTTCTCATCTTAGGCGGCCGAGTTCAACTTGAGCACCCAGGAGATGCAAATGGACCGCACCCGGTAAATTTCTGGAACGATAGAAAATGGTCAGAAGACTTCGGGAGATCAAGACATCACGATGTGCGATATGCATGCGATGGGTGGACATGGAGTTGTGGACACCCGTGGAATTCGAAGTACAGCTAGAATGAGCTGATTGATACGCAAATTGATCTCTCAATATCATCATCCGATGAACTGAGGTGTATGACATGCGAGATATCCTCTTCGAATTTCCTAATAACAGACCGACACTTGTATCATGATCTGCCACTTTATTTGGACAATATGTAGGTAAGTATGATCTTTCACCACAACAGCGCCGGCGCTGTAAGCTCAAACTACACATGATAATCAGGTTCTTTCGCCGAAGAAGTGCATCGTTCCTCCGCTTTCACCGAAACATGGGAATGGTTCCCAACCGCTCACCATGGCGCTCTTACCTGAGCAGGAAGATCACATATGCCTTTGCAATCGCAGCGTACGAGGCATATGCTCAGGACGGCGTAAGTGCTAATAGAGTGGACAGCGTGTGGGGAAGAGGCACGATAGGGACACAGGAGCGGGAAGGCACACATCAAATGGGATCGCCGGGAAAGAGAATCGCCTCTGCGATCAAAATCTGGTTGCCAGGGATGGCGCTTATTCTCGCACGGTGGCTGTGCACACGCTGCACTAAGCGCCCGCTCTTTGTCGTCTAAGCGCCCATGGTCCGCCGGATTCAGTCAGGTGCGTCATCACGGTGCCAACTTCAGCCGACACCGACACCAACACCAACCACCATCTCTTCGACCATACCTCAGTTGAAACACAACCATGTCGTTCGCGAGCAAGTTATTCGGAAAGTCGGAGGCAACAGCGGATAAGGGATCAGCATCAGCATCAAGGTCAGCTGCACATAAGTCTAAGAGCGCGGCAGAAGAAGACCTCAAACGGTTCATTGGGGTGCGTACTGCGCTTTTTCACTCTCAGTTTGATGTGGGTTTGAATTGCTGTCTGCTTGAGGGTTACCGCCCGCAGCAGACTCCTCTTATTTTTACTCGTGTTGAATGCCCCTCCTTGATGTATTCAGGTGCTTCGCATCGAACCTGGAATGAGGATGGTACCCTGGTACATGGACTTTTTTGCTGGCCGTTCGATTGGCGCCTAGATGTGACTGCAATCTCACTTTGATCAAACTCGTGTTCAAATCACTGGCTTCTCTCGCAACATGCTGCATACTAGTTGTACTGACTCGACTTTTTGTGCACAATCATTCCCTTGGGGAGCAGAAATCGCCAAAGTCCAGATATACTTTCGATAGCGAGAGAGACGCGCCCCAGTCCCAGCTGTGCAGGGAGGACGGAAATGGTCCGAAAGACAGAGAATGCATCATGGTGCGTAGTTGTAACTCAGTGTCCTCCCCTCGGAGTTGACTGGGTCTATGCCTCAATGTGCAAATATAATCCGTGACATGATATCTGCGGAATGGCGGTGGCACATGCAGATTCAGATGCAATCAAAGAAGCTCTTTGAGGCCATGCAGGTTCGGAGCCGCTTTCCTGCGTATGCGTTTGATGAACTTCTCCCACTGATATTGGTCACAGGACAATGGATTCTTCTGTGCTCTTCCCTTAGACCCGAAACAAACATATATTGAGTGCACCCCGAAACCAGAATCATAAGGAAGGCTATTCGCAGCCGGGAAAATACTCTAACGCATGTCATAACTTGACTCATACCACGGTGCGCAATGCACTCCGATTGCGGCGGCTTTATCGCAATGTATACTGACACATTGTTCCATTTACAGGTTTATCGCTGCTCCAAGCTTCGTGGTCAAGTACTGTGGACGAGAATAACAATCGATATTTGTATATATAATGTTAGTTGCGGACACAAGCGCTAATCATACACAATTTTTCTATGTATTCCAAGCTCAAGATACCCCACAGCAAAACAACGATTGCCAATAATCCTATTTCGTCGGCGAAGTATCATAATGCAATATAGAAATCAATGGACGCCGCGGCCTCACGTTTAGGTGTTCTTCAAGCATCCAGACAACCTACTATGGGTTAACGGTCCGTTACTGTGAAACATGGAATGGAATGGCACTCGTTATTGCAAATACAGTTTTCAAGAAGCCTGTCAGTAAACGCTACGAACGTCGAACACTCACCGGCAGGCTGAGCTCAAAGCTCTACGCTCGGTCTTCCTTCCTTCCGACGTTTATTGCTATGTACAGTATAATGCATGCTTCTACTACGTAGCCGTAGTTTTCGGTGAAGTATAACAGAGACCAGCAGATCTCTAGTTTGAGTCCTTCATTTTTCTGTCTTAACGCCGCCGAGGAGTTTAAGGATCTCGAGGAACCGATATATGATGCTTTTGAAGCGCTGAGGTACTAGTATCTGTATCGGCGAATCCCCGACTTAAATTTGAATTGCGTTTTCTCTTCATTCAAAGTAAGCGAAACGTCAAATACATGTACGTGTAGACATACCCTTGGAAACTTCCTCTGGCGATTGAGTATAGATTTAGTCATTGTTACTCGAAGTGTACAGATGAGCTTGGAACCATATACATGTATCTATCAGTTAAATGAGTCCAAGAACATAGAAGACAACACAATTAAACGAATGTCCAACATTAAGAATGTACAGAAGATTAACAATGTGTGATGGACCTGATTAGTTGGACAATTCTAGGCCAAAAAGACTAAATTAGATCATTTTAGCTTCCTCCAAGAGCTGATCAGCGAATATTCGACGTTGTTCCATAGCCTTGAACTCGAGCATTGCGACTTCTGCCTCAGCGCGAGCGCTAAAGGCGGCTACATTCGCGCTGTATATCTCGCGGAGGGTATGCGAACGGATGCCCTATAGAACGATGTAGTTGAGTTCAGATGCACAATGATAAGAAGCATAAAGGTCGACGTGTCAGTTAGAAGCGCTTGCTTTGAGCAAGCAATCGGTGAAACAGTAGGTCAACGAGTACTCACATCAGCTGCAGACCATGTTAATTCATCTATTTCTTTACGTAATTCATAGTAACCGTGCCCCCACCAAAGATCCCAATGACCGTATTTGGGGATGACGGGCACTTGGGAAGGTGGTGCTTGAAGGGCGGACGAACGAGGGCCAGTGGGCACGTTAGTGGGAGTAGTTTTTTTCACTTCTCGCGAGGGATCATTTGCAGGGAGACGAAATCCCGAAGCATCTACTCTTTTCGGTATCCGATACACTTCCGGTTTGTCATGTTCGAGCGTAGAAGGTGCGGATGGAGAGTAATGTGAAGTCTCAGAGTTCGAGTTGGATTCGGTCGTGATCGTCGGTCGTCTGCTCGTTCCCGGACCATCTGGTCGAGGACCTGAGAGCTTTATGGGAGGCGGACTGCGAGCACGCTGGCTCTTCAGATCAGAAGGTCGATCAAAAGGTACAAGAGCACTTATAACACGCCCTTGTTCGGGTCTTTTTTCCTCTCGCCGCGCAGAGTAAACTTCTTCCTTTTTGATCGCAGGTGGAGATGCATTTCTTTTCCGCGACCTACTTCTGCTTCTGCTTTTTTCTCGTTTCACACTCCTACTCCGGCTCCTACCCCTACCTCTGCTCGTACTCCGACCGGGAGATCCAGGACGCTTGTAATCTTTCCCGCCTTGCTCACGTGCAGGAGATGATTCTTTCTTTCGCGGAGGAGATCTGCTTGAAGACCGTCGGCGTTTTCGGGGAGATTTTTGACCATCTCTATCCCAGTCTCGATCTCGACGAGGCCCCGAACGACGCGAGTCGACACTGTCGCCTCGTCGGGAACTTGTTCCTGGCCTCTCAATACTGCGGTCACTTTGAGCGTAAGAGGAACGAGGTGGTGAGCGTCGTCGTGGAGGGAAATGAGAAGGTCGCGGAGACCTTGAATCTCGTCTTCTGCCAGGAGAATAGGGTCGCACTGAACGTGGACTTCTCTCTCGAAAACGGTCAATTTCTGAGTATAAAAACACAAAAATTGTCGGAACAAAAGAGGCTTCATATCTGCGAATGAACATTACATACCAGGTCTCCGAGAGCGCGATGCGCCATAGTAGGTATCTCCTCCATGACGATCACCTCTGTCATCATCCCTTTCGTGTATTTCTCCCTTCTCTCTGTCCGAGTCTGCCTTGGACCCTTTAGGCACAAATCTTCGGTCAAAATCTCTCCCTCGCGATCGACCATCCCAACGGTTCCTGTCTGAATATCCATCCCTGTATCGTCTATCGTCCCTGTCCCTGTCATCTCTGTGAGGCGGTTCCCAACTGTCTCTGCTATCTCTCACATCCCTGCTGTCCCTGCCATACGAAGGAGGTGGATACGCATCTCTAGGGTCTCTAGGTGCCCTCCCCGAACGCGGCGGGCCAGGAGAAAACCTATCTCGTGCGTAGTCGCGGTCCCTGTCGCGAGGATGTGCCATGGCTCGGTCTGAGTTGCGGTCGTCAGGCCAGTTCGCGCTGCTGTCAGGATAGGCACGCGGTTTCGGAGGCAGATGCTCCATGAATAGAAACTATTTTGTAGAACAATTTACCAAGATTTCTAAGAGAGAGTATTCCGAGAGAAATAACAAGGTAAAAAGCTTTGAGACAGGTTGATCTCAGAGATGTGTATCACAAGTGAATAGCCAGAGCGTGGTGCTGAATCATGGCCTGTCTGTTACACTGCAGCTGCCTGCAAGTTGACTCGGAGCGTTGGTCACGTGCAATCAACTACAAGTTTTGCCAGTGCGTGCACGGTGCCGTATCCTCTCAGCTATTGGCTTGCTTTCGCCGTCTTTCATGTTCAGAATCCATATATTACGCAGAAATTATTAGAGATGTCTATGGCTCTTTACCCACTCGCTTCTCATCAGCAAATTGAGAGAACACCTTCCAGAGACGATGGCATCCCTGTTGAGCTCGAAGAGGATCTACGGGCGTATGGATGCAAACTAATACAACAAGCTGGAATTCTGCTAAAACAGTAAGTGCAGTTTATAACTTTATATCATTTCTAAATATCTTGCATCTCATTGTATGAAGGAAACAAGTGGCCATGGCCACAGCTCAAATACTCTTTCAGAGATTCTTCTATGTTTCGTCCCTGAAACAGTTTGGCATAGGAGTACGTCTACTTTCAAGTGCACCTACAGTCGCTCTGAACTCTACTTTAGGACGTTGGAATGGGTTCCCTATATCTTGCGTCTAAGCTCGAAGAATGCCCTGTTCGCATGCGCGACCTGATCAATGTCTATGAATTACTTCTCCAGCGCTCAAATCACCAACGGACAGCAATGAAGAACCCGACGGAATTAATTCCGGAATTCAAGTACACGCCGATGAGCTACTTTGCACAGGCTTTCTATGATATGAAAGACGCGCTTGTTGTTGCAGAGATGCAAATACTCAAACGTCTCGGATTTAATGTTCACGTCGTGCTCCCTTATGGCACCCTGGTGAACTATTTGAGAGTCCTGGGGCTTATCAGTAGAGAAGATGTTTCACAAAAGGCATGGGGATATCTTAATGATGCGTAAGTTGAAATATGCACCACACTGTGCAGCATCATACTGAACAGTTTTCAGACTTCAGACCCCGGTATACGCACTATATTCGATCCCGACAATTGTTTGTGCAGCAATTTTGATAACAGCGCGACATCTACGAATTCCCCTACCCTCGCAACCGGAAAACTGTTGGTGGGAGCTGTTTGATGCTGGATGGGAAGACGTATGGAGTGTAGCAGGCTACATTATGCGCCTCTACCGTCCGAGAAGCGTAGAGGAATTGGCGATGCCTATGGGTCTTCTCACCAAAAAGAGTGTTAGAGTATGGTTAGAGACGAACTCTTCAGCTATTGAAAATCACATATAAAGAACATAACCTTGTTTGACGATGACATGCTCATTGTCCTTCAATATTCTGTGCCGTCCTACGCCTCTGGCAATACATTGCCTGTGATAAGTAAGTGTATATACCGCGCGGAGGGAGTGCTTCAGAGTATATTAAGAACTTGAAGGAAGGCTAATACAAGAACTCTCACGGGTAGTATTGTACATACGTATGTTGTTCACCGGAGTTTACATTTCCTTCATACCACCATGCTCGACCATTGCTCAATTTCGCATAAAGGTATGTCGATGCACCTACGACTCTCTCTGCCATTAATATATTTACTCGAATATTTGATTCGCAGGGGGTGTAGTCCTATGGTCCCGGTCGTTCACTCCGACCGCTTCGCAGAGCGCTCCGGTCAATTCACTCATGCGGGACGTACTGATCGAAGGCCGCACAGTCGGGGACAGATACGAGAAAGATGGTTATGCCATTCGCTGGACTTTCATGAATGAACTCGAGTTGATATTCGTTGTGAGTTCTACCTCCTCATGAACATCAATATATATTTGCTAATATGGCATCCTCTTGTGCGTTATGAAGGTGGCCTACCAGCGCATTCTTCAACTAACATACATCGATGATCTCCTGGCTCAGATAAAAGCCCTCTTTGTCAAGATATTTGAACCTTTTCTGGCGTCATTCGTAGCTTCTCTACACGCGTTGGACACGAGTTCCGCGAAGCACACCACTGTGTTGCAAAGCTGGAATTTCAAGAAAGCGTTCGAAGGATGGGACAAGATTTTTGACAAGATACTGAGCGAACTGGAGGGTAGGGTACGTTGAGATACGGTCACTCACTGAAGGAAAGAGAATCTTGACCATGCAATCAGGACAAGAAAGCGAAAACTCGGACTATTGTCCGCGCCGAGCTGCCTACTACACCACCCTCCGATGATGTGAACACAGGTGAGCTAGGTAATACTTTATATCTGCTTAGCATGAAAGCTGATATTTTACGAGATCCTACTG
This sequence comes from Trichaptum fuscoviolaceum, assembly GCA_910574455.1. Lineage (NCBI taxonomy): Eukaryota > Fungi > Basidiomycota > Agaricomycetes > Hymenochaetales > Trichaptaceae > Trichaptum > Trichaptum fuscoviolaceum. The sequence continues at coordinate 2,750,843 of CAJSYZ010000001.1, forward strand.
TTGATACGGATACTGCCCAGGACGAAGAACAGATTTCAAGGAATGTCCAAGCTTTAAAAAATCGACTGCGCGGTAAAGGAAGGCGAAGGGGCATGGCGAGGTTGGAGTCCGGTAGTGGTAGAGATAGCCACGCATCAGAGTACATGCTTTCTTTTACCGAGACAATATTTGAACTGACAAGTAATGTTTAGCTCTGACACCGCCCCAACGAAGAAGAAACCGAAGGGAAAATCTCAGCGCAAATGGGGGATTCAGCCTCCCACAGAGGAGGATATGGCTGAGCTTGATTTCAGCACAGACAAACCTGGATCAGAGTCCGCTCCTCTGGATCTAAAAGCACTCGTCGACCAGGCGTCCATGGGCACACGTGGTCAAGATGGGCTCTACGAAGTTAAGGACTGGGAGTTCTCCAAGAAGGGTGATGGTGATGGTGACTTCGTTACGCGTGCTCTCGCGATGCAGGATAAGGACTCTCAAACGAAATCAGCAAACAGCATGGGTGTTTTAGGCTCAGTGTTCGCGCGATTGACCGGTTCGAAGGTATTGACAGAGGCGGACCTGAAGCCTGTTTTAGAGAGTATGAAACAGCATCTGATGAAAAAAAACGTCGCGAAGGAAATATCGGATAAAATTTGTGAAGGAGTGGGCGAGGGGCTTGTTGGGAAGAAGGTCGGGGGTTTCCAAAGTACTATACCTTATTTTCATCTGGTTTCCGGATTGACATACTGATGCGCCTTTGTAGCAATCAATGCGACTGTGCGGCAGGCATTATCGACGTCGTTAACTCGTATTCTGACACCAAGCACATCGACAGACGTTTTGCTTTCTATCCGATCCAAGCTTTCATCGCCTTTGCCTTCAACGCAGCAGCGGCTTCCGTACAGCATTGTATTTGTGGGGGTGAACGGTGTCGGAAAGAGCACGAACTTGTCAAAAGTTTGCTTTTGGCTCATCCAAAATGGATTCAAAGTTCTCATTGCTGCCTGCGATACTTTCCGGTATATCACTTTACTCTCAATTACTCGTGGACTTCGTTTATGATAATGAACACCGTTTTTCATAGGAGTGGCGCGGTGGAGCAACTTAGAGTCCATGTCCGAAACCTTGGAATGCTTGATGTTGCTGGCCCGGATGGAAAAGGCAAGGTTGAGCTGTTTGAGAGGGGCTATGGCAAAGATGCAGCTGGAATTGCTAAAGAGGCGATAACATATGGTTTGCGGTTTTTCTTTCATTTTGATTGTGATTACAAGAATGTTCATATCAGCATTTAGCAAAGGACAACGATTTCGATGTCGTACTTATCGACACGGCTGGGCGTATGCAAGATAATGAAGTGAGTTACAATCTCATACGCTTAAGCGGTGTACTAATTTTCGGTTATCATTGTGCAGCCGTTGATGCGCGCTCTAGCTAAGGTCTGTTCCCTGCCCAAAATTGATGTTTACCGCTTTGCCAATTTGCTTTACCTATAGCTCGTAGCAACAAACAATCCAGATAAAATCATCTTTGTTGGGGAAGCACTCGTAGGCAACGAAGCGGTTGATCAACTCTCCAAATTTGATCGTGCCCTTCGTGATTTTTCATCTGCGGCTGGTACTGCAAGGAAGGAGCGTGGTATCGATGGTATGCTCGTCACTAAATGGGATACTGTTGATGACAAGGTAATGCTTTATCTCATACTTGTTATATCTGATCTCTAATTCCTGTCCGTTATACATAGGTTGGAGCTGCCCTTTCGATGACATACGTTACTGGACAACCCATCCTCTTCGTTGGCTGCGGTCAGGTATGTCGAGAATGCAGACCTTTCCTTTGCAACTGTAACTAAAGCGTCGTTCTGTAGACGTATACCGACCTGCGACAACTCCGGGTATCCAACGTAGTCCAAGCTCTCTTGAGCGACTGATTTTGCTTTGTCGTTGCTAGTGCTATTTTATTCTACCTGTTGTGTATATTCGCTATGTTGTAGCAGTCGTAGTTTTATGGATTTCATGTCGGAGCGGGAGCAAATTTACGAGTAGATTTACTTACAGCATGCGTGGGAAAGCGCGTGGACGCGTCTTCGTCTGACTTCCGAGAGTGGTGAGCAGTCAGCGTCAACAACGCAAGGTCTTCGCAACCCCGGCTGCTGGCACAGCACGACAATCACGCAGCTTCCATCCATTCCTCCTTTTAATATCCTCAACTATCTGCCTTTCTCATCGAACACTCCTCTCTGGCCCTTGGAGAACATTCAACATTACTTTAAGGCTATTCTAAAGGCAGGAAAGAGTTCGGAAGTCTTGACAAACGCTCCTAGACAAAGAAATAAGAAATATGGCAAGCAAAGGTTGGTTCAACCTCGAGGCCGCGCAAGGTATTATTCCAGAGACGCAATACTTCGAGGGAGACTCTGCGTTTAAATTCCTTGGCTTGTCGCGAACGCAGCGGCTTTACGGGTTCGGGGCGTGGTACGTTTCGTTCGCAATGTTGTATGAATATGAAGTGTGGCGAGGCTGATTCTTGCGCATCTTCAATCTCGTAGTGCTGCCATTGGCTTCGTTGTAAGCTTGCTAGGCGTGATATTCCTGCTCTTAGGGTCTACTGTCAGTTTTGCACGTACGACACCGCTTTCATGGGACTTGAGGCGCCTTACTGACTACAACTCCTCGCAAACCCTTTTACAGTCCTTTATGCCTTTGGAACTGTCATCTCGTTAATTGGGACTGGATTCATCCTTGGTGTAAGCCGACCCTTTAAACTCATGTGTATGACTTGCTGCTAACGTTACCACCTTTGCAGTTCGCTACGCAACTCAAGCTGGTATGGCATATTCTCAAAGAGATTGCACTACCGTCACTCATTATATTTGTGCTCTTCCAGATGTTCAAACCGGTCCGAATCATTGCCACAATCATCCTCTTAGTCGCAATTGGACTCATTTTCGTAGGGGCTTTTGTGATCAAAATTGGGGTGAGTGGTCGATTTGATCATACCGCTTGGGGCAAAGCTGACTGTGGTCGCTTACCCTCTATACCAGGCTTTGTGTCTAGGTGAGCTTGCCCACATGTGTTCTTAAATAAAGGGATTGGTCTAATTTTATTTCCAGTCTTCGTGATTATTCAATTCTTGGCATACGCGTGGTACAATCTATCATACATTCCATACGCCCGATCCGCTGTCCTTAAAATGATAGGATTCTAAGGTTCTAGTCAGCTTGGAGCTATTGCGCGACTGAGAAGAACTAGATTATGAACTTTTCGTTGCCTTTGTATCTGCAGGTTTTCGTAGTTGGTATGGTTATTGAATGTGCTTTCGCCTTCATACAATGTATCTTAGAACTCGGGAACGAATACCTCAACATTATGATTGGGGTTGAGTAATGCATTCCACTCTATCGTACAATATAACCTCGACTAGCGATATGATACGCATCATCCTGCTACTGTACGGTCACTGATTAATATGCAAGTCGCAACTCCCACATGCTTTGAATTTCATCACTTAAAAGTTGTTCTTTCTCGTCCGAAGCGTTTCCATGACCTTTTCGGCGGGGAGGCTTGAATCCGCACCAATGGATTTTCTATGTGTTATCAGTAAAAACAAGAAGGCCGTTTGAGCAAGATTAAAACACACAATACTTCTGAGCTGTCAAGCCTCATAAAGACATTCCATTCCTTTTCGTCCTTAATTGTGCTCTTCCCACATGTATGTTTGTTGCTAGTAACGAGCTCCTCTAAGCGTTTAGTCCCTGTGCTTTCCGGTTCGATGCTCTTGCCAAAGGCGACATTACTCTTTGTGTATTCGTGACCATTGTAGACGACCGTCGACTCAGGGAGGGAACCTAGATACGACAGAGCCTTGTGCATCTCACTTGGAGTTCCCTCGAAGAACCTTCCGCATCCACCCTGGAACAGTGTATCGCCAGTAAACACAACACCCGGTTGTGAGGGATTCGCTTTGTCGGTGACGAAGTAGCAGATTGAGTCCTGTGTATGACATGGTGTAGCAAGGCATCTTGATGAACAAATGACAAGAAATGAATAACCCATTCTGCAGAGAGCTGTGCAGGATGGGATAAACTTACTTTATGTTCAGTTGATCAGAGACTGTGAACTCGTCCTTGTCTTTCACGACCTTATTGACGGCCAAGCCTTGAGTTGAACCGCCGTATATGGGTGCATCCGGGTACAGAGACGCCTGTTAATGTTGTTGTTCAGATAAGAATTTAGCATGTCTTGAGTCGTCAAGCGGCATTGGCAAGGAAACGCGTACGAAATCCTAATAAGCAACGTACTTGGTCAGTTTCAGGTGGTATAAAAGGCTGCATAGACGCCTTACGCTGTTACCGCCACTGTGATCATGGTGATGATGGGTCGTTAAGTTTGCTACAATCTGAACACCCTCCTGCTCTGCTGCTGCCTGCACCTTCTTCATGTCATACGGATCCACGGCTGCAGCCTTGTTCGTTGTATCGTCGATGAGCAAATACGCATAGTTGTCTTGCCGAACGGGCACCGGGACGACCTTCATTTTCGTCTGATGTGTTGTCGAGAACCACCTGTGGACTACTGAGTTGCAAGTGTATCTGAGATAACGTCGAGGAAGGAGGGAGAGCATAAGGGGAAACGGAGTCCCATGGCTGCTGCAATAGCCTCGTATGCGGCACGTCACCGATTTTTCAAAGCAGCTCCTGACTCTGCCAGCCTGAGCCTGAGAGCGCTGATCTTCCTTACGTCAGCGATGTGATGGGATCTTTACTTCTTAGCAACAGCGATTCTTTCGCATAACCGCCTCTGATGTGCTTGAAGAAATCATTCATAGATCATATAGCAAAATGAGCTTCACATCGAATGTCTCCTGCGGCTCTCTTTCTAGTACTGCCCACATCGTCGCTTGGCGTCGGTCCAGCACCCACCCTTTGACTTGACGTCGAGGTCACTTCGCTCACTCATATCTCTATTTATCGGACACTGTTCGCCGCAGCTTGTGATCAACTGCCAGATCGATGCGTCCGCTGATGGAACGGCACAGCCGTGCCTATTCTGACAACGATTCTCCTGAAGGCACGCAAGCAGTGCGTCCCTCTGTACCTCATCGTGGCACAGTTATTTCTTTTATTGAACATGTCGGTTGTGCTCAACTAGGTCATCGTTGGTACATCTCGCGCTGCCCATTTGAAGCGCCTTCTGGTCCAACCTATTAGAAAGGGCAAAGGAGATAACCAGCATTCTCCTGAGAAACCACATCCACCTCCTTTCCCTTTTCCACTTCCATTCCCTACCTCGCCTAAATCTCAAGGAACTGGTGCGATGGCTGGTAAGTCAGGCCTGACACTCATGTCGCGACATCATCAAATAAGTCCTACTCATCGAAATAGGGAATCCCAGCGAAACTGGGAGTGACTCTTCGCCACCCGAGACGACGATTACTACAGCGGATACCACTTCTTCCTCCCAGATCGATTCGCCTACCACCTTCTCTAACATAGATACGATCACTTCTTCAGACTCAGCTTCCACCCCCTTTACGAGTTCGTCTAGTGATAGTTTAAATTCTGCTACCTCCCCCTCAGGTGTTTCTCCTGTTGACTCTCAAGGTGCTGTCAGCACCTCTAGAAGCTCCTTATTAGCGAGCATGACTGTCGAAAGTCGTACTTCGTCGACACTGATATCATCATCATCTCCTACCGAATCTGTAGCGTCATTTTCAATGACGTTATCTTTGTCACCGTCGTTCACACCTACCTCGATCTCTGACATCCATACTTCAAGCGTAGAGCCTTCATCCATGGCCGCCATTTCGAAGAGCAGCAACCACACCGGTGCGATTGCGGGCGGAGTGATAGGAGCCTTCATCTTCCTCTCCCTTCTTATCCTCGGTCTATGCGTTTTCTTCAGACACAGGCGGCAAAAACGTACACCACCGTCGGCGGAATTTCGAGAGTATGCAGCACGTTATGAGGCCGCGGCGCATGGCTCGAACGACGACCTCAGCGTGCCTCCACCCCTTTTCACTCGTGGAAATTTCAACGATCCGATCATTGAAAAATTCGAGACATCACAGAGGGCAAATACACCAACCTATGGCTATGCAGTATGACGCTTTGAAGGCTCGAGGTGATGAGATTGTGTGATGGAAAGTCCAGTGATGGTGGTCGGGTGATGGATAATGTGATTGCTTTAGACTGCGTTTGAAAACTCCATATGTGTATGTATTTTGCTCCCCTTCGATGTATAACAAGCGTTCGTTCACTTGATTTTATTTTCAAACCTTTGCAGCAATGCACACCTTTTTCGTACTCACTTCCGCACTGCGCGGAATATCTTTCTTCGAAGGAATAACCCGCAAAAAATGTCTGTCGACAATCGAGTCATGACACATTAGTCCACAAGGCTGATTTATCAGAAGATCTGGATTGGAAGAGGGACTGTCCTTGGTGTATTCGAAATCAGATTTGCCATAGTGCAAGATCTTAGAAGCACTGTCAATTCCTGAAATAAAGTCGGTGAACACCCACCTTTCGGCCTTCTCGGTCTTGTCCCAAAGATATATCTCAAGGCACCTTAAACTCATAATATTCACCTCATACTCATCTGCTTTCCACAGACCAGTGCTCGCGCATGCCACTACCTCCGCATCCACACCGCAACTACTAAGAGTCATATTAGCTCGCTCGTAGGGACCATCCTCGACGGACGAGTTGAGACAAAATTCGTACTGAAACTTAATTATCATTATGCTGCACGTACAGTATCTGGCACAGGCTCCGAGATCACTCTGGGTTTCATATCACACCGTTGGTGATTCGGTATCCAGTCATCATCTTCTGTGCGTGGTGTATATATATCTCTTGCAATGAGTCCTCATCAAGTTTAACAGGTCTATATAACTCGTTACTCGTTTGGAGCGAGTAGAAAATAATGCATCCGTGCGCAACAACAGCAATACACTTCGTTCGTGTCCTTACTGTTATGTTGAACGATAAGTTATGAGTACGGTTGTTCGGCATCTCTTTGGCATTCCAAATAAAGAAAAACCGCCGATCATTTCAAGTTTGAAATAAGGAAACACCGGACTTCCTTCTGACTTCAACTGAGGAGATGCCTGGCTCTGTTGCTACATAGGGCGCTCAGGCTCCTCATCATCTCGAAGCAGATGTCTTGAGATCAACATCAAGTTCTCTCGAGATGACGCTAGTCTTGCTTTGATAAACCCACTCATGGGGACCTCCCCCCTCCCGCTCCGCCCCCACAGGCCGTCAACGTTGGTGAGTGACACGAAACGTTTGCACTCTCGAGTGGACTAACCGCTTTCTTTATGCATAGATCTTGAAAGCAACGACATAGAACTTAAGCAATCTTCATCGCCAGTAGGGGGAGAAGATGGACAAAGAGAATGTGTCGCCAACAATTACAGAGCCACCTTCAGTGGGACCGTCCTCTTCAGTGGGAAAGAGGGGTGACAACAATGATGTACGTTAAACCTCACCACTCAGTGCTCCTACCACTCACTTGTCTTACTCCTCTGTCATACAGTGTAGACAAATAACATTTACTATTACCAACACAAATATTGATAGTCCGGGTGGTTCCGGATTTCCTCAGAGTTGCAGCGCATCATTGGATGATTCGAGTGCGTGCACTTAGGACGAAGCCCATGTGTATTACAACTGATAATTCGGTCTTTCAGGATTTACTGGGTTCATTACAGCGATACTCGAGGTTCCAGGGTCATCCACAGTCACAGCAACTTTCTCCATAATCAGATCCAATACGTTTGGAGTACTGGGTTCTCTACCACCATTATTCTCTGCATTCGTCGTTCAACACCTTGAAGTCCAAACTTTCTTCCGTAAGTTGTATTCTCAATTCAAATTCTTGTTACTAAATTGTTTTAAAACTTATACACATGTATATCGCGTGTGCATGGCTTGTTGGGTATTTTAGCAGCGACAACGGACCATACCACTGTCATACCAGGCCCACCAATTACTCACGGCGCAGAAACTTCCACCAGTCCTTCTCAAAACAATCTTCCTTCTCCAAGTGTTACACAACAAGCCACAGAAGGACAAACAAGTAGCGAGGCTGCTACCGTAACTCAGCAATCAACAACAACGACATTGGTGGCGTCATCAATAGCGTCTGGGTCTCCTCAAACCAACATTTTAGGAGGCAGCTCATCAACACCTGGATCAGATAGTGTGTATACCACATACACAAGCTCTTTCCAGACTCAAATTGTGACGCTTGTGCCAACAAATGTGTCCGGCCATGTTGCTTCAGTACTGTCCACCAAAATTGTTCAAGAGCCAACCACTATTAGTTTATCACTGGCTTCGGGAAGTATTTCCCCAGACAAGGGCGGCAACAGTGCACCGGATACCGGAACATCGAGGCACATCAAACCAGGCGCTATAGCAGGCACCGTCATCGGTGTGATCGCATTTTTCATACTCGCTATGGTTTCACTACACCACGTACGGAAGAGACGGAGAGTAACAGACGTGAAGTTCCTGATGTATGCGCCTACCACCGAGCACTTGACAAGATACTCATCCGAAAGGAGATCCTCTGGAGAGTCAAGAGGCATTACGGTGACGTACTCCAAAGTTGTCTTTGACGATCCGCAGCTGGAGAGAGCCAGAGAGATTCGGCGAGCATATGATTATCTGCGTTCTAACCCCTAATGTGCCGTTTTGTAATGCTAATTCGGACTTCGGACTCTTGTTGGTCACTCAGACATTCGTATATACTTTACACTACCTTTCCCGTTCGTTCCTTGCGCTGTAAAATGTAAAGCCGTAAAAATCAACCACTCGCACATTAAGAAACATGGAATCATCACATTCATGAAAACATTTAAACCACATGGAGTAGATTAAACATGACATAACCAATCGTTACTGAGAAATGATTTGCACATATGAACAGCTTTCGAGTACACCAGACACTGAACCAGGACGCCAGCGCGAAATGCGGATGGGGAATCCACGGTACCAGCCGGACCAAACCAGCTCATACCAGATGAATTATTGTTATAACCTCGGGAGACATGGTCCGAAACGTGGAGAAGTATCTTCATTCCCTTACATTGGTTTGCGGCCAAGAGTTTCTTGGATATCAGAGATGAGACGCGTGGAGTCAACCAACTGCGGTCCACCAGGGAGGAGTGATAGGCGTTGTTTAGTCGTGTTCAACATCTGCTGAACGTTAGGTAGAACGCGAGCCGTGTAAGGCGAGATTAATGGATCCTATTATACATGATGGTAAATAACAAATTTCCATGCAGTGAGCGGAATGCTTACATTAGTATTGAGCGTCATCGCGGCGCGCTGCAGCCACCAGAGGGACGACTTAAATGCTTCATCAACGGGCGATGTTTCACCAATAGCCGCAGCAAGCTATAGTCAATTCTGTTAATAAGCTGAAGATGAATGAATGTGTAAAGTAACGTACTCGGTGGACAAGCGTCAAAATGACAGCCTGCGACAACGGACCAGCTCCGCTGGACGGCATGATGACTTCCGGATTCGAGCGTGCCAGCAACTCGCGAAGCTGTTTCAAGTCCTGCGTACCCAACACTGCGAGGTATGTATCGTCCCAATCCTCGGTTTTTGGAGTGGGCAGTTGTTGCACCATGTTCTGTGCCGGCAGTTGCTGGACTGACGATGACGGCTGAGAATGGGAAGGTGGTAGGCTCGGACCGTACCACTGATTGTGAAGTTGCGAAGGGGGCTGTTGTTGTTGGAAGGATTGGGAGAAGTTGGGACCCATGGGAGGAAGGTTGCCCTGACGGTGGTGGGACTGACTCATGGGGGATTGACCAGCCTGGCCAAAGGAGCCTGATGTCGAACTGGGTGAGCCACGCGAGGTGACAGATGGTGGCAAAGGATGGCTCAGAGGTGGCATGTTCATCGACATAAATTTCAGCTGCTCGGATAATGCACGGATGTTCTGGTCCATGTCGCGGATCAAGGACTGTATGACTTATCAGTAAATATATTGATCTACAAAACACTCCATTCACCTCCTGTGTCCGTAACGCCTCTGCTTGCCATGTAATAATTTCTTTCTTCAGATTCATAACTTCATTACGAATCTCCCTCGTGAGCTCTTGATGCATGGATGACGATTGTGCTTGATATGCTGGGATCAAGGTCTTTGAGATGGTATCCTTCACGTAACGTTCGATGACGGGTGAGAGACTGTTAGTTATATTTCGCGAAAGCTGGTTCGCAATTTCCGGTTTAATGAGGTTCTTTTCAATTTCGCCCGGTAGCGTCTGTAGAGATGGATGGAATTAGAAAAAAAACGACCAAGTTCTCCAGATCAGAACATACCAGTTTGAATGACTCGCTGAGGCCCTTCGCAATCTGGTTGTTCGTTGCGAGTTTCATTTCGGTCTTCGTGATAGCTTCAAGAGATGGAAGGACTGAATTCTGGACTTCGCCTTTGACGGCCATCTCAACAACGCGCGTGGTGTTCTTCGTAAGCTCAGTGGAAATGAGTTTGAGTATCTTCTCTTGACGCGCAAAGTCAGCAGCCTGCTCAGTAGCACGGGCCTCTTCCAACCGTTGCTCTATAGCGAGTTCAGCTCAATCTACCAACGAGAAAAGAAAAGACGACTTACGTTGCTTATCAAGTTCTTTCGCAATGAGACGTCCGATACGAGTGTGCAAGCTCTCTTCCACCTTTCTAATCTCTTTGGACAATGCAATGCCGAGTGGAGACTCGTTCAGGACAGCAGAATCGGTCGCTTTCTCTTTACCCTTGTCACGGCTGCCATTTCCACTGCCGCTGTCTTCCTTGTCCTTCCATCCAACGTTCTTCCCCTTGGTACCCTTGCCCTTCGTATCAGGCGCACGGACCTCTTCCTTATGCTCAATGTCGACATCCTCTGACGGCGGAGTACGCAGCCGAATTGGGACAGACGGGATGGGTTGTGAGATTGTCTGAGCAGGCGCAGCCTGAGGTTGTCGCTGAGGGGCTGGAGGAGCGACCTGCACTGGGTTGAAAGGTGGGAACTTCGCGGATGTCTGCATGAACGCTGCGTCATACCACTCCCTCCTGATAAGAACCTGGTCAACGCCGCTATTGTGAACAGAGAAGGCGACCAAGGCGAGTTCTCCAGGCGCAAGTTTGGCAGCGACACATGCTGCAGCTGCTTCATCACCGTGAGGGTCAGCGTCTCCGGTGAGGATGACGAAGTTGAGGGTAGGCTTGGGTCCGATGAATTCGACGGCTTGCTCGAAGTACCCGCTGCGGATGAGCTCTTCGCCACCTGGCGACGGCGTCGACATCTCAAAGCAAACCTTGAGGGCAATAAGACTGTCGCGCTTGCTATTTGCGACCCAAAGCGTCTGGATGCGACTGTCGTAGTTGACATGGCAGTACATTTCAGGATCCTCGCGACCCCCGTTTAAGAACTTCACAGTCGACAGAACAATGTCGCCCATGACAGGAAGTAACTGGAGAACTGTGCCATTCTTGCGGCCGATAACAACTCCGCCGTCGAGGAAAGTCAAGGAAGAAGGTACGCCCTCTCCAGGGATCTTCCGCGACCAGAATGATACCCTTTCGGGGATATTCCAGAGACTAAGGACAGAGTCTTCGGAGATGGTGGCGAGAGCTTGATGAGGAACGTCGAAGTCGAACGCGATCAAAGGCTATATAAAGTGCCGAAGTCAACAAAAAGGAAGTGTTAACGGTCCTTTAAATATAACGTACCGATGTCATGGAAAACAGTTGCGAGAAGCGATGAAGGTCAGCCTGGGAGAACGTCGAGCCTCTGTATGCGGCTGCTGCCTCGGGAACATTCAGAAGATAGATATTCGAGTCTGAAGCTACAGCCAACGTGTCCGGGTCCTTCGGATGCCACTTGACGGAATGCAGGGGCTCATATTCATTATTTGGAATGATACAGACGAGGAGGTTTCCCCTGCTCCAGAAAGATTAAAAAACACTAAAAATCGCGATTAAAAGAAGAACGTACGGGACATCATCGGTGATTACTTCAGGAAGCTCCCATACAACAAATCCACCATCTGCAGTAACTCCGGCCAGCCTGTTGCCATGTACGGCCATGTCTGTTACAGAAACTGAAGCGGGGAAGACGGGCGGAAGCTGCAAGAGGGTGCGGTCACCACTTGATCGGCTGATGACCCGCACACGACCACGGGTCATGGCGTATGCAACCCAGTGCGTTGCGCCGATAGTAGTGCCAGGCACGAAATTTGGGTCAACCTTGACAAGAGCAATCGCGGTCGACTTGACGCAGTCTCGAGAAGCCTGGATACTTTCCAGACTCTGCGTTACATCAAACGTGATTGTTTGCATGGGTGTTCTAGCGAGGCGTCAATGACTGTTATGTAAGGATAAAGGTGATGAATAATCTTACGAGGGACTGATGATTGGCTTAATCTTTGGCATACGCACTCTGCCCTCTTGGCCATTCTTCCCATTTCCGCGTATCGATGGCGATCCGGCTCTTGCTCTACCTCCGAGTCCGGAAGGACCTTGGGACATACTTGAAAGGTCGCCGCTCTGAGGCAGAATGTGTTGGGTGTACGTGCGCGGGGGAGAGGGGGGTAACTGCGCAGGCTTCACGGTATAGGATGGCTGAGCTTTGCTCTGGAACTGAACAGGCTCATTCGGCGGTGTGGCAGGCTCCGATCCATAGCCATCGAACTGCTGCTGAGTGGGAATGACGGGACCTTGACTCCTGGTCAACTGGTCCATCAAATTCTCCATGGACTTCCTCTTCGGGTCGGCAGCAGCCGATGTCCACGAGTCGTCAGTGTCTCTTGACTCGGCCATGGAAAGAGAGACGGGGTCCGCCTTTTTCTTACCAGTAGAAGTGGTTGTCGACGAAAGGGCATCGAAGGGGGAAACGAAGTCGAAAATAGATTTACGACCTGGTGAGGGAGGTTGCGCTTGCGTCTGCGATACTTGCGGAGTTGCCTCTTGGCTATATGGTACAGTGGTTTGATACTGATCAGCGGGGAAAGGTCCATACATCTGCGAAGGATACGGTAGAGGAGCGCTGGATTGATAAGAAGGTTGTGTTTGGTCGACGATGCCAGAACCAACCACATTTCTGTATAAGAAAAAACGTGTATTCAGTTAGAAGTTCAACATCAATGAACAGAAACCCATGAAAACTTCATCGAAAGAAATGAACTAGGATTAACGTATGAATTGCTCAAAGAAGGGCGAAAAAAAAAAACAGAAACTTCGAAGGACAGCAATGATGACGTATTCCAAACTTTGATAAAACGAACATACCCAGACATTAACTGTTCCAACAAGTATTTTCCCTGCGCCTCACTTCCCGACGGTGCCGGCCTGGGACGTTGCTCCACGCCTGGCGGAGATGGACGTTGTTGAGGGATTGAGTATTGATTATTCGAAGGTCCTACGTTGACTGTTGAATTGCCGCTGGCTGAGGGCCCGCCAGGCGAAGCTACGGTTGATCCAAGAAGAGAGAGAAGTGCACTCTGACGATCGGCCGGCGCAGGATTGCCACCTGATCCTCCAGAAGACGCCGACCCCGCGGTCACTGAGGACACTGGCGTCGCTGGCGCAGAGTTGTTGTTCTGTTGGATGGGTTGTTGTTGAGATCGGAATGGATTGTTTCCGCTAGCAGAATGCGTTGGTTCAGACGAGCTTGCCTGACCAAGGTTGCGGAAAAGTGATTCAAGAGTTTTCGGAGGTGAAGAAGGGTGCGGTTCGCGATATGATTGTGCGGGCGAGACGTGCTGCTGCTGAGGAGCTTGGTACTGGCTGTTTTGCTGCATCTGCGACTGCGTTGGTGACGACGGGTCTTGGGGAGGCGTGACTCCTCTCGCACCGAACAGGCTCATGACGTTGAAATTAGTTGCTCTATCCATGCTCGTCGCCGTTGAGATAGTGGCGAGCAGCTATCGCGAAGATGATGATGGGGAGGGGAGGGGGGTATGAGCAAGAAAGTTACGATTCTTGGTCAAGTAAAGCAAGACGCCTCGCGGTTTGCACGAGTACCGGCTGTTTACGTACATGCCATGCTCACTTGTGAACTCGTCGCCTTTCTGATCTCAAGCCCAGACAAATGGCATTAACTTTTATTCGGTCCAATGCCTTTTCCTAACCGCACGAAATCTACCACCCAGTTTTTAAAATTACAGAGGTCTGTGTTTCTACGACTTATGTTCCACGAACTATATATGTCACTTTTATTCACAATTATTAGTGAGCTTCTATGTACAAACAAACCTTATTGCCTGCCATTTGGCGCGTGTTTACAAGGAGATGGACTCCACACACACAAAGCCTGAGTCCCATTATATTGCCCGAACAGTCTGGTGTGGCATCCTTTGATGGTGAGAGTACAAATCCGGCCTCGCAATGAAGATTCACAGAAGAAGATATAACTTAACAGAGTTACCGAGTTTCTTTTAGACAACAAAGTCGGCAGTTCGAAAGTCGACGTAATCGAGACTTCGATGGTCTAGGTCGTCTGTTATATTTCAATGTAGGTGAGATTATACGGAAGCGCATGGGGGGTGCGTGTCATCAGGGCAGAATGAGGCCCGATAACCTACGAGAGTCCGGTGACCAAACGAACGAACCCTATAACGCGGACCGCGAGCACTGTAGTTAACTGAGATTGCTGGCCATGAAACTCGTGGAGGTCGTTTCTCTGTGGGCTTGCTAGGTGAGAAACGGCAATCACATAGACAATGGTTAAATATCGGTGTAAGTTTCGTACCTAAGGAGAATTATGCGCGAGGACTTTGAGAACCATCCATGCGACTAAGCTCTAAGTGACTTTGATTGAAATTCGTGGAGAATTGAATGCAGAAGGTTCAAGGAAGGATTGTTTTACGTAGAACTGTTGCAGTCCCCGACCTATTGCGAATAGAAACCCTTCATAAAAGGACAGCTGATCAATGTGAGTTGAGTCGAGAGCAGAACACCAAAATTGCCGGACACGCAAAGACAGGTTGCATCCAAAGTCAGCGTTCGGCAGGTAATGTAAAGCAAGCTTGTCTGGCCGCCGGAAAGCGTGGCAAGGAATGGAAAGCACGGCGAGATGAGAACACGATCTTGACACGCCATAGCGTTTAAGGCGTTCTCCCGAATAATGGGAGCAATCCTTGCACGCAAGGGTATGTAGTCTGGCATGTAGCTGATGAGTACCGAAGAATGCAAGGGAATTGATAGCGAAGACAGGAATGCGGACTGCACGTTGAGAGGAGAGGCCGAGCCGTCGGCTCTGGATGAGCACGACGTCCAATGCGTCATGGTGTTCAAGCGTGGCTTGTTTTATAGTGTTATGGTCAGCCAATCAGTTATCATTGAGATACATCGGGAAGGTGAACTCCTATGGTGCCTATGTCGACTGCACACAGATGAGCAACCGAAGCCCATGCGCGAGCCTTGAAGTGAAAAGTAAGAATGTAGGATACGGTCGATAGGTCCAGGGAGGACATTGCTACCAGATGGCCTTACCGTCGATTAGATCTTCCCAGAAGATAGCTCGATCAATGAAGGTTCCTATTACAAAGGAGGGTAAGTTAGCAGGAACACAAATAACATGATATGTGAGTTATGCCTTGGAGAAGTTTTTCATCGGCCATGCGTGTTCATTTTAAATCCTCCTCCTCCGACGGAACGCCAAGTTAGTTGAGTATCGACAAGCGCGTGTCTCCCACGTCCGTATAGTTCCATCCTCTCTTCAGACGACAAAAGGTAGCGCATGCATTTGAATTCGATAATACATTGTC
This sequence comes from Trichaptum fuscoviolaceum, assembly GCA_910574455.1. Taxonomy (NCBI): domain Eukaryota; kingdom Fungi; phylum Basidiomycota; class Agaricomycetes; order Hymenochaetales; family Trichaptaceae; genus Trichaptum; species Trichaptum fuscoviolaceum. The sequence goes on from CAJSYZ010000001.1 coordinate 2,766,591, forward strand.
GGTAAATCCGCGGTTTGGATGCAAATATGAAAAAGGGGCAAACGAGTTGTTAGTGCATGTTTTATTTTCCCCTAAACCGACTGGATAATGAGGCCGCAGGGAAGGGGGGAAACACGGAAGTCCGCGATTCATCTGTGCCTCATAGCCCCTTATTCACTTTCTTGATCAGCTCGGACTACCGAGTGAGTGACCATCCTAAAGAATCGTCAGGGTGCAGTCAATCTTTCGGAATAAAGCGATGTAAGTCCTTTGCGCGTTACGGTCTTGCATCTAAAGGAAAGAATCAGTGAATCGGCAATCTACATGGAGAGGTTCTGTAGACCTACCACAACGAGAGAAATTCAGAATCCCTTTCGTTGGAGACGCTAGCCTACCAGACGAGCGAAGAGATAGATCTCTTGATTCGTCCGGACAGACAAGCAAAGGACGACGTTGGAAGCATGAAAAGTATAATTCAACGAGTCGAATTCCGCAAGGTGTCCGGTCCATGCTCATGACGCCCGTGTATCCCGAAGCATTCAAGTCGGGTTACTCGACCGATGGTAGATCATACACAAGGAAAATTTATGACTTGGAACACAATTTGATCAGCTAACGTGTTGCTCTCCTTGGATTAGATTGGACGGATCAGCAGGAGAAGCTTCGAGAGTCCATCTGCATCGGAGACAACGTTAGTGCAGAGAAGGGAGTACAACATAATCATTTGTCACCTCTATGGGATCCGATTCCAAATAACTAAAGATGTCCTGTTATATTTGCGATCCTTCATAATGTTTCCGCAGGAACTTTGGCATCCTGGCTAACATGGGAGTCCGATCAAGTGTAGCACGAGGGATATTCTGCCATTAGCAAGCGAATGTCCACAAAATGCCTCATCTTTCTTAAGAAGAGCCATACGGGTCCATCTATTCTCGAAATGCCGCGCTAGTTGATAAGACCATATGGATAAGATTCAGCAGATGTATCATTATCATTCAGTTGATTCAGACAGCATCAGTGATTTGGGTGGATTGAGAGCGGAGAGGTAGCCAGCGCTGTGCGCTAGTCAGTCTATTCTTGCAGCCTCCCCACACATTGATAGAGTCTAGGCGGTGCTCAGCGTTGACAAACGGCATCGTCTCCAGAAAAGTTCTCATTTGTTATTCCACTGGGGTGCAGGTCTGTCATTGTTCAGAGTCAAAATTACTGTAGCGAATTGTTGGCAGTCATATCCGAGCAACAAAAATTCGACCAACAGCCTCGAAGATTGTATTTTGAGGGAGCAAGAAGAGGGGGAAGAAAGCGAGCAGTTGAACTGTTCAACGACTCAGAGTGTGAGCCGGACGGAACTGGACAAGTCAGGAGAAAACAGGGCAGCGACGCCGCGGCCGAGGCATCACGAGTATTTGCTCTTGTTTGGCCCGCTTCAGGGGGAAACGCATATAAGCTGCACCGGTTTGTCGACTTCATCTTTAACTACAACCCAGTGTTCATCTACAACTCCTATCACCTTTAACCAGAATATACATCATGTACACTGTACGTTGTGCCTATATCTCTGCTCGTCGTCGGTGCACAGCTGACATGTCCTTTGCAATTTAGGTAGAGACCCCCGTCAACTTCCACGGCGCCTGCGGTGAGGCTTCCTGCTCGTGCGGAGACAAGTATGTTGCTTTTCCTCTACGGTCTCGGACAACTTGTTGACCTCTTCACAAAGGTGCCAGTGCGCAGCCGGTGCCTGCAAGTGCGGCAAATAAATGACAGCTCGCTTGTAATAGCTACAATCTTATCATGCTCTGCATGGGATGCCAAATTGTTTGAATAAATGTTGTATAATTGATTGTGCATTATGGATTTGAAATGGATAAGATATCGGCTTCAATTATATGCAATCGTTCGTGTGATACAGGCCATTTAATCTGCTATCTTAACATCATCTACTTATCTGTAGTTTCATTCGCGCGGAGAAGCAAGTACTATTGTAAGTTGCCCATGATTAATGAACATAGAAAAGCTCACTGGCCAGACAAGACGACTTGAGCTCTGAGTTCTTCATATCTCTTCCTCCTGTACGGATCTACTAGCAACAGCTTATCAAGAATAGATTGACATTCACTCAACAGCCTCTTCGATTCCACTTCCGCTGATTGGGAGGCTACTTGTGCATGAATCTTCAAAAGTAGTCGCTTGTAGTGCACGAGTGATTCAAGACACCCTGTTTTCCAAATTTCCGTTAAGCTCTCGTGGGTACGGGCCGGATGATAACTCACATTTGCAATCCGGCTCAACTTCTGCAAGCTCTTCTATGACTGCAATTTCCCGCGTCAATATGCTTTGATCATCTCCTAAGTAGCAGCAAAGGATCAGAGAAATCAGCTCGTAGAGACTAGACGTAGTATAAAATAGGGCCCACCTCCGCCAACTAGCCATCGATGGTAGATCCAGGCACTCTGATCATAGGGGTCAACGTAAAGAGCTTGCTTCACCAACTCGAATTCTACCGGAAGAAAACCGATGGTCAAACGCTTCATTGATATGCAAAAGGAGCCTTACCCGCATCTTTCGTCTTTGCTTCGTCTAGGATGCCTTTTCCCCACATGGACTGATAGACCTTCGACCGCTGATGCCAAGCACTGAAATTTGAGAAGTTCGCCTCAATCTTGCGCGTAGTGTATGCCAATTCGTCCGATTCAGGTCTCTTCACGGGAAGTGAAGCGAGGACGTATCTCCGATAGTCCCATGCCATAACTGATCAAGATAGTCAGCCCGCTTTCATAAAGGCAAAGGACCGAGTGTAACAGAGCATACAGTTTCGTGCATCAGCATCCAACATCTTTTCTACTGCTCGCAACTCCATTGTCCAATGCGCCTTTTTCCATCCTAGCGGATCTCCTATGGGGCCCTCTGGGACATTTTCCAAGCACCAGCGGCGATGATTCCAGATCCAATAGACCTTCGGGTGCATACGCAAGAATGTCATAGTCAACTCGAGGTCTGTACTGAGGATATCGTTGATGTCATCAGGCTTGCTAGATCTCCGGAGCAGTCAGCTCTGTAGAAGATTGGGTAGATCATATATACATACCACATTGGAAAGATGCCATTTGCGAATATATCCCGTCTGTAGTTCCAGATTGTGTAGAACTCTGGATTCATGTGAAGGAGTCTTGTTGTGAGGGTTAATGCGTCTTGGCCCCAGTCTTTTGCCTTCTTCTACTTAGCAGTTCCATTCAGATACGCGACGTTAACACCAGAATCCGAGATTACCCTGCTGAGTACATCGTCTGTTAACTTCAGATACTCTTGAAGTTTGGCCTGTTCCTTCTCTCTACGTGCTTTGAGTTGCTCTGCACTCAGTCGGGAACGCTTGCCTCCGTGCTGAGTACTTTATCAGTTTGTGACTCAAAGCCATCTTCTAGAAAGTTACCATCCTATCGTTTCTCTTGTCGTCAAAGTTGTTAAGAACCACCAATGCACAGTATGGGCTGAGTTGCAGCGTAGAAGAGTTCAAGTTCTGAATGACGCGCAATAGACTGAGATCCAAGTTTTATGTAATACAACTCGGCCAGGGTCCTGCCTTTCCCAAATGTTACGCTTCCTCAACACGGTTGCTCAACGTCGAGCACTTAGCTGTTGTTCGTATACCCCCGACGCCCAGCAACAATGCCTTCTGTTGCACCATTAAAACCGACGTTTGACTCATTAAAGAGCAACTTTCCTCTTACAGCTCCAGTCCCTACACCTTTGACGCACCCAAACCTCATCTCGACTGGAGACTTAACTAGAGAAGAAGATCTTCTACGCAATCCCCTTTCTTTCCGTCACTGGTGGACAGCCATCCAAACGACGAAGGATGCGTTCCAAACGCTGCTGAAGGCCGAACCCCCCGTCGATATACAACCGGAAATCGCCATTTTACTCGGGCCTCTTGCATCTCCAACAGCGCGTCTCTGCTTGCAACGCCTGACATACCTTTATGAGTCTGCGCTTCATCAGTTCCCCGGATCGTTCAAACTATGGAAATCATACCTACATATGCGAATGTCGTATGTCCTGGGGAAGTTTGTTCCGAAGAAGCGGGCGGGTGGTAGGAAGAAATTCCCGGACATGAAGGACGCGCTTGCGGACGAAAAAGAGGACTTGGAGGAATGGGTTGGCGGTCTAGATGGTATAGTCGGTTTTGAGGAATGGAAATCTCTAATCGCAACCTTTGAACGAGCTTTGATGTGGCTCCCAAATGTGAGTAGTAAGTCTACTTGGTTTTCAGTGATATTGATCTTAGTATCATTAGTTGCCTCGCCTATGGCTGCTTTACGTCTCGATATTCAACCACCCTATGTGTCCGGCCGTCTTCACTCATACGCATGCTCGCCGAACATATGATCGTGCTTTGCGCACCTTGCCCCCTTCCTTACACAATCGCATCTGGGTTCGATACCTTCTCTGGGCAGAGGAGAAGGGCGGTTCGACTTGTGTGGCTGTCTATAGACGCTATCTCGCAGTTGACCCCAGTGTCACGGAGCATTATGTCTCTATCCTCCTTTCTCCGTCAAATTCCGCACCCAGACCCTTGGAAGCAGCGAAGTTGCTTCTCTCCCTCGCCCGTAAAGCCGCGAAGGGAGAATACATCAGTCCGGAGGGGAAGAGCCCTTACCAACTTTTAGGAGAATGGCTGGATGTGGTTGAGAAGTTTCCCGAGGAGATTGGAATAAACGTCGAACTGTCAATTGCTCTTCAAGATGGGCGGGATAAAGCAGAGGCGGAGGCTGCTGAGGCTGCTAAAGAGGGGCAGGAACCAGCGTCTTTACATGGTCCCCTTATTCGCATGGCTGGCCCTGCTGTTCCTGTAGACAAGGATGGCAAACCTTTACCGGAGTACAATGAAGAAGAGGATCCTGCAAGTCTCGCGAAGCTGGATGTCGAGAAGATCGTACAAAAGGACGGACTGGAGGTCTATAAAGATCAAGCCGGTCGTCTTTGGACAGGGCTTGCAACTTTCTGGATCAAGCGCGGCGAGTTCGATCGTGCAAAGCACACGTTCGAGGCTGGAATAGCTTCAGCTCTCACGCTTCGTGACTTTGGCCAGATCTTTGACGCGTACTCTGAGTTCTCAGAGTCATTGATTAGTGCACTTGTGAATGCTTTAGAGGAGCAAGACGAAGACGACGATGAGGAAGATGCAAAGGAGACTGAAAAAGAGCTTGATGAAAGGATGAAGGACTTCGAGGAGTTGATGGATCGCCGACCGTTCCTTGTGAACGATGTACTACTTCGACGGAATCCTAATGATGTCCAAGAATGGGAGAAACGCGTCGCACTATGGGGAAATGACGATGAAAAGGTATGTCAAATTGGTTGCAATGTTCTTCCTAACTGTACTCAGACACTGCATCAGGTCGCCGAAACATATACGAAGGCGCTGCAAACCATTAGCCCCAAAAAGGCTACCGCGAATCTACATCGTCTGTTCATCAACTTCGCCAAGTTCTACGAGGAGGGTGGTACGACGGGCGAGGCAGAGAAAGACCTGGACAGCGCTAGGAAAGTCTTTGAGCGTGCGACGAAGGTTAACTTCCGAACCGTGGAGGACCTCGCGGAGGTATGGTGTGAATGGGCCGAGATGGAGCTAAGACACGAAAACTACGAAGAGGCTATCCGTGTTATGCAGCGTGCGGCAGCAGTCCCGAAGAACACGAAAATCAGCTATCATGATCATGTAGGCAGCTTTTTCGAACTCGATGTATCGTGTTACTGACCCTTCTTCATAGTCTTTACCTGTACAAGCTCGTCTATTTAAATCTCTCAAACTCTGGTCATTCTACGTTGACTTGGAAGAGTCCATTGGCAGTGTTGAGACGACCAAAGCAATCTACGATAAAATCCTTGAGCTGCGGATTGCGAACGCACAGATCATCATAAATTATGCAGCCTTCCTCGAAGAGAATAAGTACTTCGAGGAGAGTTTCAAGGTGTATGAACGCGGTGTCGAACTCTTCACCTTCCCCGTTGCGTTTGAGATCTGGAACATCTACTTGGCGAAGTTCGTCAAGCGATACGTATGTTTCCTCCTCGTATTTATAATGTATCAATCTCATTCTCTCTGATTACAGGGAGGCTCCAAGCTTGAGCGTACTCGTGACCTCTTTGAACAGTCTTTGGAGCAGTGTCCGTCGAAACATTGCAAGCCTTTATATCTAATGTTCGGCCAGTTTGAGGAAGAACACGGACTGGCCAAGCGCGCAATGAAGATTTATGAACGTGCGACTGAGGCTGTCCCAGATGCAGACAAGTTCGAGGTATGGTTTCATTTACGGACCTTCTGTACTATTCATGGACGCTTATACTTTAACCTCCAGATGTACACGATTTACATCGCAAAAGCAGCCGCCAACTTTGGTCTTCCCGCTACAAGGCCGATCTATGAGCGCGCGATCGAAGTTCTCCCGGATAGGCAGACTGCACAGATGTGCATGCGCTTCGCACAGCTGGAACGCAAGCTTGGTGAAATCGATCGTGCACGTGCTATATATGCGCACGCATCGCAATTCTGCGACCCGCGCGTCCTACCTGAGTTTTGGACCGAGTGGTACAACTTCGAGATCGACACGGGTTCTGAGGACACGTTCCGTGAGATGCTGCGCATCAAGCGCAGTGTCCAGGCGCAGTTCAACACGGAGGCGTCTTTCCTTGCTGCCCAGACGATCGCCGCGCGGAAAGGTGCAGGTGCAGGAGACTTGGTCAAGGACGCGGAGGAGGCAGCCGACCCGATGGCTCAGGCAGAGAAGGCAGCGGGAGGAAAGGGCATGGCATTCGTTCCTGCGACCAAAACAGCACCACCAAAACCTGCAGATGATGCCGACGCAAATGGCTCTGCGCAGGAGAAACAACAAAACGAAGACGAAATCCGAATATCGGACGACGAGGAGTTCTAGTGTATCAAATAGCTTCACATCCTTACGCTTGTTTTTTTGTAATCCTTTATCTACGCGACGTTTTTTTATCTGGCATTCCAACGGCCTATTTCTACCTCACAAATATCCTCCCACTCTGTGACCCAGCTGTCGGCTTCAAGGTGCGGTTGAGAAACCCATTTTGCAACGAGTCCTCGTGATTCTTCATATGAAAGCGAATGGCTCCGCAAAGAATCCACGATTTCAACCTGAGCTTGTAGAGATCGATGATATGGTGGAAGAAGATTCGGCATGGAAGTAACTGCATGTCGTTTTAGGAGCATTCGATGCGGCATAATTAGATTACATACCGAACTTCTCCAATGTCCACGTACACCAGAGAGGCTCTTCGTGAACCCAATTCCAGCCCTTCATTCTGTGAGCTTCATAGATGACCTCTTCAAGGCTTTCCATATTGTTGCTCAATTTGTTGAATTGTTTGTTCTATACATGAGAGAACTTATTGAAGACTCTCTAGCAAAGGTAAAGACAAGATTTACCAGCTTCTCCAGAATTGTATCCAGATCATCGATGCATTTCTCCATGATGGCTAGCCGAGGAGAAGCAATTCGTGTGCGAGGTTGACCGTCTCCGGCTTCCAGTCTGATTGCATTGCTAGCGACTGACCAGCTCAGTGACACTATTAAATAATTTGCTTTACAATCACTCACTCCAAGTCAGTCCTTGCATCTGTCAGATTCGTGACAGCCTTCAGTCCATCTACCTTGACGAGCTCATCCCATGTCCGAGTAATAGTCCGAACTTCCTGAAGTAACGTTCTGACTTTCCTATGGTAGGTAGATTCGGTGTTCCGAGATGGTGACGATGGTGTAGTTGGAGGTTGTTTGAACTGCACAGGCGATGATGTTGGCGTTGAGGGACCATGGAAAGATGCTAGCCTTTTGCTCATATTGAGTGGTCGGAGAAGAAATGGGTATCGGTTCCCTTGTAGCTACTACAAAGAGGGAAGGAAGGAAGACCCTGATTCACACCGTGACACTTGAAGCAGCTCCGAACGCTTGCTCTTCTCCTCCCAGTTGCTCACCATGCAGACGGCAGACCCAGATAATCTCTTTAGAGCAGAAGCAGATCTTGCGGTAGTAGATGTAAGCACCTTATGAACGATGACCGCGGCTTCTAGAGAGCTAATGTATGAGGACGATAGGCTCGCAAGAAAAAGGCAGAACGCACGAAAGACATCGGATGGCCAATCGATACACCCGGAAAGACTCTTGCGGCACAAATTAGAGGTGGTGAACTATGGGCTGCTCAGAGCGATTCTGCAGTACGAAAAATAGACCTCGAGGTCATTCCAATTACATGTTGCTTCAACTATGCAATGCAGGTTCTGACCCTATTGTCAGTCAGGTTCTGTTTTGCGTGTTTTCAAAGGGCACACAGGCCCAGTTACGACTCTGACCTTTCTTGAAAACGAAAATGACCCGAACTTCCCGTTCCTGGTGACTGGATCTTGGGATAAGGTGGAAGTTGTCATTTCGTAAGGAGAGGCCTGTCGCTGATGGCAGTATGTACATGGTAGACCGTAAAGATTTGGAACACGCGTGTATGCGCTTCACACTACTCCAGATTACAGTGTTTGCTAACCTATTGTGATAGGACAAGAGTCTCATCTCTTCTACTGAAGCGCATTCGGACTTTGTCAAATGTGTTTTCACTATTCCGAAGCTCAAGTTGCTCGTTACAAGCGGATCCGATCGACTCGTTCGCTTCTGGTACGATCCTTCAATTGCATACTATCGCGACAATTAATTCAATTATTTACAGGGACGTGTCATCTATCCAACCCGGAACTCCCCTCAAGCTGCTGGGCATCATCTCCGCACATACTCGCCCTGTTCAATGTCTCTCCGCAGATGCGCACTCCGAACATACCGCAACGTTCTTCACAGCAGACAGCATGGGCTTAATTAAAGTTTGGGCCCTCGAGCGCACCTATGGCGAAACTCCAAGCTGTAGGGCATCACTAAAAGAGGAGTGGAGCTATCATAGGACGGGCATCAGTGATATTTGGTATGGGCAGGGTCAACTTTGGACTGGTAGGTGGTCGGCTGCACGTTCATCTCGAAAGATCGTGGAAAAGAGCCTGATAGAGCTTCCTTCGGTTAGCATCGGCTGATGAGTCAGTTGTCCTTCACGCCTACCCTCCCCCTTCCTCCCTAACCACTCCCCCCGGGACCGAGAAAGCAATACCACCCATTCCCCACCCTCGACCCGTACGCGCCATCCTTCCTCTCGGATTAACCGATCTTGGCGAGCCTTACCTACTCACCGCACATGGAGATACGATCCGGGTATACGACGTTTCGACACCGGAGGAACCTGAGCTCCTGAGCGAGGCAGATGCGCACTGGCACGACGTCACTGCTCTCCGCCTATGGGTTCGGAAGACTAAGGGCGAAGATGGGCGGATGAGAGTCGAGCCGTGGATCGTGAGCACGAGTCTGGATGGCACAGTGCGAAGATGGAGATTGGCAGGTAATTATCTCAATTCTAAGACCTTCCTCCTGCATGAATACTGAGAGACTATTTTTGTCTAGATCTAATCAATCCGCCAAAGGAACCACCAAAACCAATCCCAAAAGAAGAAGAGAATAAGCTAGAAAGCAATCTTGCACTCACCGCAGAGGAAGAAGCCGAATTGGCAGATCTTATGGAAGACGACTGATCGATAGCAAGCGCACGAATATGGCAACATAAAACGCCCTACTCGAATTCTAGCGCTAATGCCGGCTGCCAGTGCGGCACCTTGAACGTCGTATCTGGTACACCACGTATATTTATTCTTCATTTCTTTTCCGTACTTTCATTTTTTTCTGCTTTATTTCTGATTTTTGTCGAGCCTCATTAGCATAGGGATATGGAACCGATGCCGTTCAGAGTAAACAACGGGACATGGACTGTGTTGTAACACGGTGGTCCCATCCTTTGCACTGTGTGCGGTATGTATAGTGGGGAGTTCGACATCTGGTGTGTTGACCGCGTCCTTAGCAAGGGCAAGAACTGGCGACATATTTCAAGGACTGTATTTCGGCTATGTCGCTCCTAGGAATTACTAAGGAGACTGACTTAGTGCTTCTTGCTGCGCTGTCTTGGGCATACGCATGGCATAGTTCTGATATACTTGTTGAGAGATGCCTGGAGTTGTTTTTTGCACCTTCATCCCAACCTATCCTCTGACCCGTACAATCACGTTCGCGTGACTCTTTTTGCATCGCCAAGCTCGCGTTATTGCTTCAATTCTTGTCCGCCCCTTCTGTCCTGAATACCCTGGTCATCATGACTACCCCTAGAATGGCTTTGCGCTTTTCCCTAGCCCTGCAATTTTTCGTTTGTTCATGTCCGATTCCCTGTGCATGATCGTTGATCGTACGCCGATGCTACAAGAAGTACCGTTTCCAGTCTCATTATTTTTTGTGATCTTATCACCGTTCCTGGTGCCGGCAGCATATCTGCGTCTGGCCTATTCGTGCATGCCCATATCTTGTGTGCCAAAATTTGCGTCTCGCTGACCATCATCGTGGCGATTCGAGTTGTCGCTCAAATGGTGTTATGAAGTAGGTTTAAGTTGCTTTCCTTCACCAGAGTTATAGTACCAAGCCAACCTCACATATCTTTTGGTGTCATGCATGACAGGGCCATCTAAAATATGTAGTCACAAGAGTCTGGAGCCTACGGCTCTTTACATCCCTTCATCCACCTGATGCTTATGGCTCATATGGGCCGCTCTACACAAGTACTATTCGACGACAATTAGCCACCGCCTTTATGCAGATTTACCGGCATACAGTTCAATCATCCAGTCTATATGATCTCATGTTTTCGCGTAACACCATTGTCGAGAATAACATTGTTGGTTCTGACAGGTATGTAACCACATTGATAGAGTATCTCTTCGTATAGTTGACAAAGTAAAAAAATCACCATAGCGTTCTTTCGGCTGACGTACGGTCAAACTTAGGCATAGTCCTCCCCACAACCCGAGACTCCTTCTTCAATTGCGTGAAGACTGAAGGCGTTGATGTCCGGTCGAGCACTCAGATCACACATGCACACAAGTCAGTTCTGGGTGGGTCTTTAGTCCCATCCCGTAAAAAAAAAGATCGGTGTGGGTATTTTCCCCATCTCCCGACCAAGAAAAACTAAAATGGATATCCCGCATGAAGGACACTACACTGCATATGGCCCCGCTAGCCTTGGAGGGATAACCCAACCGACTACCAAGTTTAGACCAACTGTGGTCTTGCTACCGTGAAAGCAGTGTCCGGTGCGAGGTTCGGACTCGCCCGACTGTAATGCGAGGTATCTGCTCTCCCTACATCGCATGCTGGATTTAGGTGTAGGCGGCCCTGGTGAAGAGTGCGTGTGGCGGAGTCCGAGGAGTGGAAACGGCGTCACGACTACGACACAACGAGGGCCATGCCAGAGGAGGCACGACGAGGCGGCGGTGAAAACCGGCACCCTGGCGCCTTGGTGTCGGAGATCCCTAGTGAAGAGTGCGTGTGGCGGAGTCCGAAGAATAGAAACGGCGTCACGACTACAACACAACGGGGGCCATGCTAGAGCATGGGGGTGGAAGTGGAGGGGGTGGGAGGTGAAAAGCTAAGAGGCGATGTCGCTCTGCTTTCCCTCTCTTATATACCCTTAGACTTTGCGTCGACCAAACAAACGCATTCGGGTTGTCGTGTTGTTTTGTTCTGGACGGTGTGGTGCTGGGTCGGTGGTAAGCCAATCGCCGATGCTCGAGGCTGGTGCTTCTACCCAATCCGGTCGAAAGAGGGCAAGCCATCGTCAGCCTCGTAAGGCTGCTTGGTTGCTGGGGATCGACGATGTATCCTGCGCACAGGGGATCTCGTCGAACTATTACCCTCTTCCGTCCCGTTGGATGTAGGTGGCACGTCAATCACCGGTGTCCGTCAGCTTTGCAAAGCTGGTCGATTGCAGGGGCTCATCGGTGAGTCCTTCGGTACGGGTATCCTCGCCTTAAATCTTCCTCTACCAACCTATCGGTGTGGAACATCAAGAAGTCAGGGTGTTCGCAACGATTTGCCAGGTGCCATATGCCTTAGAGAGTTGTATGTATTCTGGATAGAGTCGACCGTTAACTCTTCTTGTCATCGAACATACACTATTGGCAAGATGTCAGTGGCTTTGGTGGCAGTGAGAATCTACTTTTCAAAAGGAAGTGAAGTTGAGAGAATACGATAATGTTAATTCGTATCGTATCGCAGTACGGATCGACACTCGTGGAGATTGAATGAGGAGATCCGCCGACACTCAGCATACAAGAACTTGAAGACGATGAAGAACAAAGAGCACTGACAAATCTGAGAGCTCTTATCTACGGGCGACCACAGAGCTTGTTCCTCAGCTTAAAATTTCTATAGCATCACTGTGCTAACCTTTATCACGATTAGGCCACTGCATATATTACCGCGGACTTACAGAACAAACAACGCAAATTCTGTTGTCATATGCGAGAAAATAGTTCATTGTGACGCACGCATTCCATCCGTGAATAGCTGTCCGTACGAAAAGATGATGACGCCAAAATACTAATACATATACTATGCAATATAAAGCTACTGGGAGTGTGAGGTGTAAATATGCAATGCGTGGCGTGTTCATGAAAACAACTCATAGCTTCGCCTGAGGCAAGATGTATCCGGACGCGACATTCAAGCTCCTTGCGGCGTCTTGCACGATCTCGTCGACGCTGAAATTATACAAATTATGTTAGTTAACAACCCAAAAGAGCAATGAAAGGAGTTACGAACATCTCTTTTGCGGGTTTGACGCTCTAAAAGAAAATCAGTTAGATCCCCTGGTTGCAATTCCAATAGTATAAATGTTTCACTCACGTCGATTCTTGCCGCAACCTTGCCCATCAGCCCTGTCGAATATGTTATTCAGCAAAAGAGATTGGATAGCATATAGGAAACTAAACGTACATGGGCGAGTCTTTGCCGACAATTCAGGGTGCTTCTCCAATTCAACTTCATGTGGGAGCTTGCCCTCTGCTGTAAGCTTCTTGATTTCATCCTTTCGGTTCTCCTCCCTGTGAAACGCCGGAAATAAAGGTGGATGAGCAACACGCCGAGATGATAAGCGGGTGAATCTTCTCAGCGAAGATGTAGCGCACCAATTGACAACATAGTCATTCTTTCGGATATGGAGGGGCCGGCCAGTGTAGATGATTGTCTTGATGGTGTCGTCGAAACCAGCCGAGACGACGAGGTCCTTGTGGATTTTCGGAGCGCCTGCTTCTGTACTCGCCACGAAGCGGGTGCCAACCCAGACACCGGTGGCACCATATCTATACGAATAAAAAGGAAAAAAAGAAAACCCGCACAATCAGCATCAGATTCCGAATATCATTAGCACCATTGAATGAAGCCGCCCGTGCGAGCGAGAAATTAATGGAGAGACAAGGAAGGTGGTACTTACGAGAGCGACGCGGCGAGGCCACGTCCATCAGCGATACCGCCGGCAGCAACAACGAAGACGGGCTTGCCGGTTAGCGGGCTGATAGCATCCTTGCAGATATCCACGCACGCCGGGATAAGCACCGAGAAAGGAGTATCACCGGTGTGTCCGCCCCCCTCACCACCCTGGCAGCAGATGATATCAACACCTTAAATTGGAAGCAAAAGGAGTTAGACGTTGCTGGTGATGTTCATAGAAATTGCGCCCTACCTCTTTCAAGGGCCTTCTTCACATGCTAAATGGAATAAATTGTCTTAATACAATGAAACGAGTTGGGTATAGCACAACTGAGATACCTTCGGGTGTCCAACCATGCTAAAAATCAAGTTAAGTATGCGTCATAATAGATACGGAAAGTTGTGGGAAACGTACTTCATGACGGGGATCTTTGCCTCATGGAGACGGTTAACCATCTCCTTCGGAGGAACTCCGACAGCGCACACGAAGAGCGCGATTTTGTTCTTAATCATAACTTCCGTCAACTCAGGAAGCTGGCCTTTCGTGTAATCATACTACAAATACAAAAGAGTGAATATGTGATTTGCAATGCTATGCATATAACGGCCAGATGACATACGTTGGTTTTGCGGGCGTTGCCACCAACCTGCGGGAGCAGAAGGTCGATGCCAAAGGGCGCATTCTTATCTTCCAAGTGTGCCCTAATCTCGTCAATTGACTGCTGGAGAACTTTGGGCGTCTGGTGCAAGCCGCCGATGACGCCGATGCCACCCTACATTTCATACGCTCTCTTAGCTTCTTTTCTGTTCGTCGGTATCATGATGAAACGTGTCACATACAGCGTTGGTAACAGCGGCTGCGAGCTTAGGGCCTGCAGCGACGTTCATGCCTGTGAGATTCTAGTCAGAAATATCCGTGTTATGTCTCAGCGGCAATAGGAGGCTTACCGGCGAGCATGACGGGGTGCTTGATCCCGAAGAGCTCGGTCAAAGGAGTCTTAAAAATCTGTGGCGACGAAGGCATTTTGTATCTTATTCTTTGAGGGCTGGGACGAAGGTCGAAGAGGATGGCAGTCGTGGTCAACGCTTGGGATTTTATCGCAGGCTTTGCTATTCATGCTGCTGCTTACTTCCGGCAAACTTGAGTTCCCGTTACCCGGTTCCGGTCTCGGTACTGCCGAGTGACATACCCCACAGTGTTCTCGTGACATGCGTGTGACGTGGGTTAAGATTTCGGAGCGCCCGCAAAAGCGAAAATGACAGAAAATAGCAAAGCAGGACAGCTTATGTCGCTTGCATTGAAGCCTATTAGTGATGTTTAGATGTCATGATAGCGAACAAGGGTGTGCGAGCGCTTGTCAAGACACTTTGGCAGCTCCTGTGAGAGTTGATCTCGGATGAAGACGATGATGGATTTTGCTTGTTCGTAGCCCCGGAACTTGATTTGATCATTGTCGCTCGTGGAAGGGGAAGGAGTTGATGCTCAGCCTTGCAGGAGAGCCCGCACATCCAAGCTTCTTGGCTTTGGTTGTAAAGGAGAGATTTTGAACTGCTGCCTTGAGCCATATCCGCGCGGACCTACAGTGTACATAAAGCGCGTATATATAGTGCAGATCCTGTGGGACCTTGCGATTTGAGATAGGGTTTTCCATAATTTCGCTGTGGAACTGTACCATCAGACAGGCACTTAACTTCTGATAAGATTCTGGTCCGAATGGAGTACATGCGAATACGATTAGGAGAAAGTACCTCTGTACATATACCACGTTCTCCCGAGCACCTTCGCTCGCATCGCACTCGCTGATGTATCATTGTTCGCCTTGGCCTCGCCCTGTTGCGCATATCTGACAAGTGATCCGGTCCTGATTGACGATCGAGCAAGACATAATTTGACGTTTTAAGTACCTGGAAGCAGATGTCAAACAACCGGCCGGCCTAGGCGTGCCAATCTGGCATTTCCCAAATAGGAAACCATAGTGGACCGATTGAGCTGCTTTCTCAAATTCGCCAAGGCAACGGCAACGGAGCGCATTGAACACCTCCTGCTCATCGCCATTGGCCCCACCACCCATGCGCATCTATCAGTTGCACTGCGACAGCTTTATCCATTCCTCCAGGACTCAAGTACCGTTTCACCCTCGTTCTCCGGGAGCGTAAATGGATGAATTCGTGGACACATCTCGTATGCTTCCGCGCTCGCCACATCGAGGATCGCAGATGAGCAGCGCTCGATAGCAACAAATGGAGTCTGGCGATAGCGGGACCGGGCATCCGGACGAGATGTGAGCGAAACGGAAGTCCCGCCGACGGATTCCATATCCGGGAAAGCTGGTGTGCACGAGGCGGTCGTCAATCCGTACCTTTGTATTTGCATTTGCTGTCGATCCGCATCCGTGCCTCCCTCTCAACGTCTACGAGCTCGAGTTAGTAGCCATGCAGACCGACGTGCGGTCTCCAGCTTTCAGTGCTTGGACAGAAACGGAAGGAGCAGCCGTCAAGAGGACTTACGTTTCTGGCAAGAAAAGAAGCTGGAATATGTATTGTCTATGTATAGATGCCGTGTTTGGTCTGATGGTTGATAGAAGCGACAACAAGCGAGCGTTCTCACGGTTGTACTGGGTACAAAAGTTGTTATACGCGTTTCACTGCTTGTCTCCTTATACTCCTTCCCCTTTTTCGTTCCCGTCCTCAAAAGCAGCTGCTCTCTCGGAGCGTCCCCTCATTCCCCGTCCTTTCTCTAAGCCTGCTACTAATTGCCCTAGCATCCCTTCGTTAAGCCACCGTAGGCGCTCCTGCTTCAATCACTTTTGGGAACTTCAAGGAAGAACTTAGACGAAAACACCATTCACAATGCAGCTCTTATCGACCTTCGCTATTCTCGCTGCCATCACTCTTGGTATCGCCCAGGCCAAGCCATCACCTACCGTCCCCGACCTTGCTGCACGTCATGCCGCCGATGAGCAGAACTGCGGCAAGGATGAGTTCTTCTACCTAACCCGCTCCTGCTGTTTGAGCCACGGCGGACCCCCGGCAAAGCCCTCTCCCCCAAGTGGCGTTTCTTGCCCGTCTTGTGCGTTTTTTCGTTGCAATTACGTTAGTGTTTAGTATTATTCCGACTAACGATTTCTTTTACAGCATGGTACTGGCATCACGGCCAGGGCTGCTGCGTACCAGAGCACCCGAACCCGCCCACTCCCTCGTGCCCGAAGAACTACGGATGGGAGAAGTCGCGCCAGTGCTGCACACCTAACAAGCCTTCGCACCCTTCGCCACCGCCATCTAAGCCGTCCCCTAAGCCTCACAGCGGAGGGGGTTATTACAAGACCAAGCGCAACGTCGTTCGTGACTGGGACAACTCCTTCTGCCCGAACTCGCTTATTGCGTGCCCCATCAAAGTCAACGGCATTTCGACTGGTGACAAGGAATGGTAAGTTTGGTTGGTGTTTTTCGGGGGGTATTGTATACTGATTCGGATGATTGTCGGCAGCATTGACACGTATGCTGATGTTTCGTCTTGCGGTGGATGCCTCTCCATGGGTGCGGGTAAGGATTGCTCAAAGATCCCGCATGCTATCAGCCCGTCTTGCATGGGTGGCGGCTGCTATGGTGCGTTGCTCAATTCATTATTTAATTCTGTTTTTCTGATGCTGAAGTGATGCTACAGTCCAGGAATGCGTTTCAGGATACAAACCCTCAGCCGATGCAACCTCTTGCGTCAAGGCCTAAAATTTTCTATCTAACATCATTCTCATGGACAACGTAATCTACGCCTCGCTGTCGTCTCTTCATGTCGGTCCTCTGCATTGACATTTTGTCTCCATTCCAAAATTTCTCCCTAACGACCCCCTCGGACATTTGTGACACCACCGCGTGTCGTCCTTTCTCTTTTTCTTCTGCAGTGTGTTCTTCTTTTCTGCCCTTTCACCACGGACGCCACATCTTCCTCACCTTTGCTCTCGAGCGAGATCGGCGGACTTTCTCGGCGTGTATGTGCTTCTGAAGTGCATCTAGGTCTGGAAAAAGAAATGCGGCTTCCCTCTTTTGTTCGTAGCTAGTGCTTGACATCATTAATGATTGACTCTTTGCTCTTTGAATTGCTTCCGCTTCTGTCTACACTCTTCTGTTCGCCGTCAGTACTAGCTTTCAAGCAGGCCTCGAGTTGTCTTATTGTCATAGTCCCCAACTACGTAGAACGCATGACTCTTTCTCTTCGGTTTCCAGCCGATTGTCGTTTCCTCCAGTTTTCACTAGTGGGTTGCTATTATGTGGACTTTAATTGTTTGTTCAAATGTGGAATAATTATAATACTGTTTTCTGTGCTTCGATATGTAAGCTCGATGAACGGCCTCCGGGCGTACTTGCAGAATGCGAAGAATGGATCGATGGTTGCTACGTTGAATTGGCTGCGTCATTAGACATTTGCAAGGATCGGCGAGGGATCCCCGTGGACCCATTCGGTCAACAGCTTTCTCAGGGTCTTCAGGGTATGGAGGACCCTGAATGCTCGGCCGGTTCCAGATGAAGACCAATGAGGTGTTTCTATTTTTACACCTCTGAATTTTGTCCTCATCAGCCATGTCTTGTCCTGTAGACCATTCCTCCTCCTCCAGTTCTTCGCAGAAGCAAAACGAAAAATGTCCAGTCGACCACTCAAACCTGAAAGATCAGACGGATGATAAATGTCCTGTAGACCATAAGGCACGCTCGACGTGGAGTTCTATCTTTTCGCATTCCTCCGATACTCTTGACTCCTCACCTTCGGCATCTTCTTCTGCATCTACCTCCTCACCGTCACCGCCCGCTTCTCCGACTCTTCCGCAAGACCGCGAAATATCTAGCATTCCGCGTACAGATGGCTCCAAATGGGTCTACCCGTCCGAGGCACAGTTCTTCAACGCTCTCCTGCGCAAGGCGCACAACCCCCGCGAAAGCGACATGCGCGTCGTCGTGCCCATACACAATGCGGTGAATGAGCGCGCCTGGGGAGATATTCTGTCTTGGGAGAACGGATGGGGTGGAGAGAAGTGTGGGGGTGTGAGGCTGGTGAGCTTCAAAGGCCGCCCCGGCGATTTGAGCTTGAGGGCGAGATGGAGGACATTGCTGGGGTGTGTGGTATTCAGATAGCTTCGAGCACAGGCTGAGCGAGACGCTGATGAGATCTCGCATGTGTGCAGATACCAAGCTCCGTTCGATAGACACGACTGGGTCGTGGATCGATGTGGTACGCGCATGCGCTATATTATCGACTTTTACACAGGCAAACCAGCACCGGGCACGACCAACCTAGCGTTCTTTATTGATGCTCGTCCGGCCTTTGACAACTGGGATGCAGTCAAGATGCGCACAGCGCGCTTTTGCGAACGATGGTTTGGGCTGAATATCGGAGGTTTCGCACCGGGAAGCGTATCGTCGATGGCACCGAAGGCGGACGCTCGGAGTGCGCAGGTAGGAGATTCTGCGAAGTCGAGCTCATAGCTTAGGCGATGATTGTTCGCGGAGTATTGGACTAATAATGTGTATATGTCGATCATGCGTAGGATCATACCACTAATCTACTATAAACATCACCGCTCCTTCTTCGAGGGTTTATTCCTCTTAAACGGTCTAGGGGGTGGTTTAACCTCTTCTTCACTTTCGCTCCCGGAATCCTCCCCTGCGTCGCTCTCTTCGCCGTCTGTGATCTCCTCCTCATCGTCCCAATGCCCTTCATCATCGTCCTCATCATCCGCCTCGTCCTCATCCATCTCTTCCTCCTCATCAGAGCCTGCGTCCGGAGCATCTTCGAACCGAGCTGTTTTCTTGTCCTTGTCCTTTCCGTCTCCACCGGCGAGTGCCTTTTTTCGAGCGACATTCCGCTCTTGCTCCTCTCTTCGCTCCTTCCGCAGTCTCTCCTTTTCTGCGTGCGCTTGCTTCTGTTTGGCCGTCTCGGCTTTGGATTTTTTGACTAGATTTAGGATAGAATAACGAGATTAGCATATGATATATATCAATGTTAAGAGATATGTGAACGTACCGAACTTGTGGTACATGACGGCGCCCTCCTTCCCTGGCACACCTTCCGCGATCTTGACCAATCGTAACTCCATACGCGGTCCAATTTCGTCAAGCCTTACAGCTCGCCGTGAACCTTTTTTATTACTCCGCCCGAGATAGTCGTCCGCTAAGCTGATGTTGTCACCGTCGTCCCCTGCGGCACTTGACGCGGACGACGCAGCACTCTCATAGCCATCCTCGTCGTTCGGGCCGCGCTCGCCTCGCTTGCGCAGAACAAAGTCTGCGACGTCGGTTTCGCGGCTGAGGTCGAGCAGGCCGGACGTATGCGTGGAGGAGGAGAGTTTTGACGATTTCTTTGCGCCTTCCAGGACCTTGCGCACGCGCCGTGAGACGCCGTACGGTTTGACGGTGATGAGATAGTGGCGGAAATCAACGGTGTCTGTGGTGGGGTTGTATTGGATGAGCACGACGCGCCGTGCAGAGGAGAGTGAAAGCGTTTGGGGGGAGAGCGGGGGGAAGAGAGACTGGAAGGACTTCATGAGTAGTGTAAGGTGCGGGGGAGTACTAGGGGAGGGTGGGGGGAAGGAAGCAAGTACAAGCTGTACATTCATTTTATTTAGCTCTGATAATAAACTGAATGAACAGAAGAGACGTACTAAGGGAGGTGTGAGGTATTCCAATCCCATACTCCGTGCGTGTTTTTTGGTGTTCAGTATGTCTTTTGAGAGCGAATAGCGCTCTATCCGGAATGTCAGTGTCGGGCCAGACGAGAGGCGGACCATTCGCAATGAAGGTGCTACCGGAGTCAAAGTGAGCGCGAGCAGGTGCGTGACATGGAGAGCGGGTGCGATGGTGAGGTAGTCTTTCAGTTTGTTTCTTGTCCGTTCCTATTCATCACTTATAAGTCGGCCATAGAGTTTGAGTCGCCAGAACATGGATACTAACCTTTAGCCTGCTCGCGGTGTGCGGTTCCATGACCTTACGGAGGTCGCGCACAAGCTGGGCGAGCGAGTGTCCGACCTGGCCGTGCTTAAGGACGAACGACTTAGGGTTTCCATCGCTCCCTTGCTCGTCCGCTGGAGCTTTTTTGTGTGTCCTGTTCTTTCGTCGGCGAGCCATGGTAAGTAGAGTAAAGACGAAGTCCGGACGCGGGAATAAAATATTGACTTTATTTTTTTAGGTGCAAAGTCGAGGCCACGTGGAACGCACGCGAGAGACGAAGCGGTGCGACGGAGATGGGATTGTTCATTTGATCGCGTCCGCTGTCCAAGAAATAAATAAATAATTATGCGCACGGCCTAGCCACCCATCTTCTCCTTCTTCCTCACCGTCGTCTCGTCGTCGTCACCATCGTTCCCGCCGTCGTTGCAGCCGTTCTCACCAGCAAACTGCACTAATTGGATATTTTCAAGCCTGGAGGCGCAACACACTCAGACCTCCCTAATTGTACTTCGTCAACCCATATCCTGCTGTGATCGCCCGTATCCATATAGAACGACCAACTTTCCTCTATAGACTCCGTCTGGAACGGTATCGCAGTCGCAGCTTCGCTTCTCCGAAGGCTCTTTGCGTCCTTGCTCTGCACCTTCATCACCCCTTACCCTCTGCCCGCTATTTCGACAAAATTTTGACTAACGGCTGATGCACTGCACAGTGCTGATTGTCAAGTGAGTTTTCCGTATCTCTGTTTCTGGATCTGCTGTTCGCTACCCGAGAGGGGCACTTTGATTTCGATTATTGATTTTTTTGATTTGCTGACGCCACACCTTTCGTTACTTGTCATGCTCTAGTTGAGTTTTTGTCTTGTACGCACGTTTTCACAAGCCGGACGAAAAGCAACGACGTCCACAGCCCCGTTGCTTTTCGCTTGCGCATCATTCCCTCTTCCCCACTTGTGTTCACCCGCCGAGATAGCGCAGCCACCGCACAGGCGCACGCTTAGGGCATAGAACATAAGCGCATACGTGATACGCAACGATGGACCGCCTGAACTACGACCTCCCCCCGCGCTCAGCATCCATGCCCGCTCCTGGCACCGTCTTTCCCGTCGGCTACTTCCAGCCGATCCCCAGGAAGTTATCAAACCGAAGAGATTCGGAGATGGTGCTCAGTGAGGGACCCATCACCCCGCCTGATTCTCCTGGACCGCAAGAAATGGCCACCGACCAACCGCCGATCGCATACCAGCAGCAACAGCCTACACAGATTATTGTGGAGGACCGACAGTTTGTGAACATCGAGTACCCTGCAACGCCTGTTTCGCAACCCCCTGAAACGCCTATAGCAATGGAAGAGGATATGACACCGAGTGGGCAGGAATTGGGCTCAGTACGGGCACCTTCAAGAGCGCTTTCAGAAGAAAATGTTGAGCATGATACTGGATCAATAAAGTTGACGGACTTTGAAGTGCGGGGAACCCTTGGTGTGTTATACTCATCGACGACTTGCGCACCTTTGCTAATGTAGCTCTGCGACATAGGAACCGGTACATTTGGGAAAGTTTATCTTGTTCGTCTGCGCAACTCATCACAGCAGGCCGAAAATACAAGTTACTTCGCTCTGAAGGTGCTACGCAAAAGTGAAATCGTACGTCTGCGGCAGGTAGAGCATGTCGCTGCTGAGCGCTACATCCTGTCACGCGTCCGGCACCCATTCATAGTCGACCTCTACGCTACATTCCAAGACCCTGTCAATGTGTACATGCTCCTCTCCTATGTCCCAGGGGGCGAGCTCTTCACCCATTTACGTCGCGCTGGACGGTTCACACCAGACGTCACGCGGTTCTACCTCGCGACGATCATCCTGGGGCTCAAATACCTCCACTCCTTTAACATAATTTACCGTGACCTAAAGCCAGAAAACCTCCTACTCGACGCGCACGGATATCTGCGCCTGACAGACTTTGGGTTTGCGAAAATAGTCGAGGATCGTACTTGGACGCTCTGCGGCACGCCGGAGTACCTCGCCCCTGAAATCATTCAGTCCGACGGACACGGAAAGGCAGCGGACTGGTGGGCCTGCGGGATTCTATGCTACGAGATGCTCGTCGGCTACCCGCCGTTTTTCGACGAGAGTCCATACGGGATATACGAGAAAATTCTGAATGGCCGGATATACTGGCCTCGCGAGATGGACCCGCTCTCGCGTGAGCTCATTAAAGCGTTCTTGCACCCGGACAGGAGTAAGCGGCTGGGAAATATGATCGGTGGCCCGCAGGACGTCCTGGACCACCCATGGTTCCGCGGTGTCGATTGGGGCGCGCTCGAGCGCCGTGAAATCAAGGCGCCGATTATCCCGCACGTTCTCTCTCCGGACGATACGCGACATTTCTCGGCGCTGCCTCTCCCTCTGGAGCTTGACATCCCGGGCTTGATCCCGAACGATGCAGCGCTTCCGTTGAGGCCACTTCAGAGGCACGAGCAGATCACGTACCACTACCTGTCGCAGTTTTCGTTCCCGGTGTAAATTTGTGCCATTTGCAAGTGAACCACCAATACCATTCTCCTTGGTTATGGAGCACCCACCGAGAGACTGCACACCCCTCGATCTCGGAATGCCTTTCGAACATATCATCCGTCTCTCCTTGATTCGTTTCATTTCTCTCTTCCTTCAGTTCACTTTTATTATATTTTGTCCATCTGATATTACGGTCTCATCCATCTTAATATCCTATCAACTATTCTTTTCAATTTATTGTCAAATTATCTTGGAAGCTTTGAATCATCCCAAACACTCTCATTGAACTCATCTTGCTGGCTATCTCATTTATTATTTCAAATCTATCTTATCTTGGTCTTGCTCATCCTTGCTCGTGTCTCCCCCAATCGATGTTTCTTCGCATCTTACTGGTTGTCCCGGTTTCTCATCAGAAAAAAAATAGCCTTTTGGTCTGATATACCTCATCACATACCCCAACTGTAGCCCTCATTCGTTCTCCACTTGGTACCCGTCGCTCCGCTGTATTTCTTTAGTTACCATTCTTTTTTCTATCATTTCGTCTATTGCACAGTTTCATTCGTTGCATTTATGCGAAATATACAGTAGTAGGGAACAATAAACGGATTTCCGTCGGTCGCTGGTCTACGGCTAAGCGACGTCTAGTCCAAATGCGATTGCAATGTGCGATGCGAAGAAGGATGCGCGAGGAGTGGACAGTGCTACATATTACATCAAAAGTTGTACAATGCATATGAATATGAAAGAATGTATAATACTCGTGCAATTTTAAGCTGTGCTCATCACAACGTCCCCGCTGCTACCGGAAATTTCCACAGAAGAGCTGGGCGCTAACGCGGTCAGTGAGGTCGTCGACATAGCTGCCGATGTTAAGCCAACAAGGGGTGCCAAGTCCAGGCCAGCAACTGCACAACGGATCGCTCGCTCCCAGGCCTCTTCCACGACGTAGCCACCGCCGCGCATGATTCCGTCGCGATCCCTCCGCACGGCTTCGCTCGCCGGATCGTAGTACCCTTCTGTGCGCAGCGTGAACTTGTCCTCGTACGCGTACCAATCGTCCTGCAGTGGCACGTGCGGAGGGTCGGGAATGTTGCGCAATGCGAGCTGCTCCGCGCGCGAACGTAGCGCCGCACGAGTCGCGGCTGACCCACTCGCGCTGTGAGCCTTGGAAGTGTCGTCACGCGCATCGCGCTCACGGTGACGACGCGCGCTATCGGCTTTGGACTTGGCGACGAGCGAGCGCGCGTCTTTGTTACTGTGCTCGAGCCGGTCGATGAGTGCTGCCTGCTCGGCCTCTTTTTCTTGGCGTTCCTCTTCCGCCTCGCGTGCGAGTTCCCGAGCGCGTTCTTCCCGGCGACGCCGGTCGAGCTCTTCTTGCTCGCGGAGGAAAGCAGCGTACGACTCGTCCCGCTGGATGTTCGCCTCAGTGAGAGCGGCATTTTCGCGACGGTACCGAGCGATGCGCTCTTCTGTTTCAGGAATATTAATGTCATTAATGAGGTTGAAAGCTAAAACAAAAATTAGAATAAGTTAAGTGAGGAAGCCCAATGACGCACTTATGTCCTCTACTTCTTCTAGGTAATCGTTGTAAGCCCTTACATCGGTGAAGTCTTCACGACGCTTGTTAAATCTACCAGTGGGACGTCAATATTGATGTAAAATAGAGAGTAGCAGTGGCATACTCTTTAGCTAGTCGCCTTCTGACGGTGACCTCCTTCTCAACAACCAAGTCCTCGAAAGTCTGGGGCATGAAGGCCAGTTTACGCAATGTCTTCTGGCATATGGGACACGGTGCAGGCCCGAGAGTGAATAGACGGTCTATACATGATTCACACCTTCAGAAAGCGAGTTAAGTGCGGTGCATAATATGCACTGGCACTGACTGACATTTTGTGGTAGCAGGCGCTCACGAGGAGCCGTAGTTTTGGATTGAGATACCTGTCCGACTTGCACACTGGACATTGATCATCCATAGACTGTGTTTGATGCATTTGTATCTTCTGAAGATGAGATTGTATAGCAGTACACATACTGAGTATTCCTGCACTTTTCCTGTAGCATCTTTCACGCCTCCACCGAATATATTCGTGGATGTGCTAGGCGCTGGCGCCGACGGCGTGGACGAACGAGTGCTGCCAGTCGAGCTCGGTATTCCCGACTTCCGTATAACGGTGCCCTTTAACCATGATGAAGCACTAGACTTGGACATATTGAGCTCGCCGTCGCTGCAGTCCGAGTCGGTGGTAGCGGATTGAGCGAGTTATGAAGATTAGCTCTCCGAGTCGGCCAAATGAATGACAATCCACATCCTGCCAGTGCTTCACAAGTTTTGCTTAGTCATTCGTCTTCGCCATAACTTCACAGCCAACCATCATGTCCGTATATAAGCCTACAGTTATTCGTCGCTGCCCTCCTAACTTCCACCGTGGCGCAAATAACATCTGCAATCGTCAGAGCGGCCCTCGCAGCTATACTGGCTTACATCTTGAGCCGATTCGTATCTGTTAACCCACTCCGAGCAGTTCCTGCTTTCTCCTCGCGATTTTCAGGAATGTCAACCAACGGTACAACTCTCTCTCCGCCTGCTGTGCCGACTACTCCGGAGGAGTGGAATGCGGCTCTTGACTCTCTGCCTGCGACTCCGGAGAAAATACCGGCTTTCTTCTTTGGCCATGGGTCACCCATCTTGCAATGGCCCGACTCCATTCCCCCACCCGGCGGCATGCAATCGATGTACGAGAGCTCAGGCCCGAAGGGCCAATTAGCTCAGTTTCTGAGCTTATTTGGCCCTGCGATACTCGAAAAATATAAGCCGAAGGGTATTCTAGTCTTCAGTGCACATTGGGAGACAAGAGGAGAGCGTCAAGGTTCGTCTTTTGGTATGGGTGATTGGGATGTGCAGTGAATGACAAAACTGGATTATCATCAGTGACTGACTACGGCGAAAACCAGCCCTTGCTCATGGACTACTTCGGCTTCAACCCAGAGCTCTATAAGCTCAAATTCGCATCCAACGGCTCGCACGAACTCTCCGAGCGCGTCGTACAAGCATTCAAGGAGGCCGGCATGCTCGCCCGGCTATCTAAAGAGTCTGAATCCCGGGGTCGTGATGGGCGAGGCTTCAACGGTCCGGGACTCGACCATGGCGTCTTCGTCCCTTTCCGAATCATGTTCGGACACGAGTTCAAAGACGTTCCGATTGTCCAGGCAAGCATCGACTCCAACTTGGATCCCGAGAAAGAGTGGGCAGTAGGGAAGGCTGTTTCCAAGCTTAGAGAGGAAGGAATCTTGATTCTGAGCGGTGGCCTGACAGTTCACACATTTGAGGACTTTACAGCATTCTCGGAGAAAACTGCTAAGCCCATTTACAAGGAGTTCAGCCAAGCAATACTTAATGCTGCCCAACAGCCTACTGTACGTCTTCCTCTTTCTCTCTCGCGTGTAAGATATGCTCACCGCACACATATAGCCTAAACTGAAGGAAGCTCTGGTTAATTTGACGAAACACCGAGGCTTCCGTTTGTCACATCCCCGAGAAGAGCATTTTGTTCCCTTATATGTTGCCGCAGGGGCAGGCGAGGGCGGAGATGCGAAGATACTATCAGGGATTTATGGTGCCCCGACTATTGCGTTTGGTTTATGAGAAATCGAGGATCCTTGTGTATTGTACATCACGAAATGCATTACTGTATCAAATACAATACTTGAGAGTCTAAACGGCAACAATTGAATGGTTAGTGATGTGTGTTTGTGTGTGCACATGTAAGTCCGGTGATACCAAAGGGGTGAGGGTCGAAAGGGTCAGTTAATTAATGTACAACTTCACTTGTGACGATCCGTCTAGCCCATCGTTCTTGCTCTGTAAGAATGTCTTCCAACGGAAAGTAGAGTATTTGATAGCGATCATGATTCCTATGTGTAGACGAGTAAGCATGTTGTCTTTCATCGCTAAATGTCAGTTAGAAAGTGTACCCACCCTACCTTCTTCGGCCTCAACCTGAAGGTTTCCAGCACCTTATTACAGTCAAGCTCTACGCCATCACCTAGCTTTGTATCCCGTGAGCGAGTGTTTAGACTGGCATTGATAAGCTCAGGTTCGCTGTCATCATCCAGAATGATCACTTCTTTATCAGGGGCATGTAGACCCCCACGGACCCTCTTGCTGTCCAGTGTCAGCCGATCCTCAGAACGCCGTCGTTTACTTGCGCTGGCTGACGACGAAGTAGGTGTCTTATTCTCGGCATGGTGCTTCGGGTGCAGAACACGGTTCACGAATTTGGAGCGGGAAAGCTTTCCCCTCCCGCTTTCCGCAGGCGAATAGTATGGGGAATGACCCTGACTTGAAAGATATTGGCCGATAGCTGCTTCTCGGATCTGTGCACTCGGTTTCCTAAATCCACAGACCAAAGAGCGTTGACGTAAATTCTCAGAAAAACAGCCATAATAATCGTACTTGGATGGATCAAAACACAGCAAATTAACCGACCCGCTCTTTAGCTTCTCGAATCCAACGATCGTGCGCGAATGGCCCTGATGTTGTAGAACAAGGGGCATCCTATCTGTCACAATGACAGGGCTTGCCCCACGCAGAGCCTCGCCGACTGTCGTCTTCACCTTTGCGCGCATTGACTTTATGCCAGGAGGTAACGGAGAGGTAAAGTAGTGTTCGATCCATTTAAGGACAGCGTCCGCGCCAGACTCAACATGCGGAAAATCGACGAGACGGCTTGGGATACCTCGGTAGAGGAAGGCAACGTATAGTTCTTTATCGGTGAAAGGTAATGTTTGTCAGCGATGGCACTAGTGACAAAGTCATAATTTACCTGCTGTGCCAATCCATTTTTTCGTTCCGACCAGTTTGCCTTTCAATTCGGCTGCACCCTCTGGGTCAAATCCTTTGTGGTCAGTTAGTACGGAGAACAATAGCGGGTCAACGATATTGCGTTCACCTGCTTTCCACGCATCTTCGACCCACTGCTGAAGATTTCTTACGCCAGGTGGCGTCGGCTGATCAAGCACAGAAAAATATGAAGGCTGCACTTGTTGATCCATAAGTGCCGTGCAAGCCATTAGGAAATTTCGATACCTTGAAATAATGAGCTATGGATACAAGCCACCCCGTTATCCGTCAAAGAAGCAGATAAACCACATACCCGCAGCCCCATCCTGAATCCCAAAATTCCGCCTTGACATGCACCATACCTTCGTAGCATAGTGCCGCTCGAACGGTGTTCCCCTTAGCATGTGACTTAAGCAATGCTTGCTTCAATACCGGGATTAAGCCTGTATGAACAATGTATTGAGTAGATGCGACGCAGATATTATTATTATCCATTCACTGACCTGGTGTGAAGTTATCAGGTGGATCGCAGTCCTGTGATCTATGCCAGAATACATTATGTTTATCTTGAGTCAGGCCAGAGGTCGATGCTTTTGATTTTCCATCTTTATTCGGCTTTGGATGGAGATTTTCATCCTCGCACAGGTCTATGACACGAGAGCCCGAAGCATGGGCATTGCCTGAAGAAAGAGAAAGAATTGCCTTATTATACAAACAGCTTAATGCAAGAAGTCACATTCGAGCATACCATTCGAAGAGTCGTTAAAATGGGCTTCATAATGTGCCTGCCTTCCAGCCGGCGAGTGTCGACTTAGAGACTTATTGCAAATCTGACAGAATACGGGTTCTCTGGTTCAATCAGATGTTAATCCCAGCTTTCGATGGACAATATTTAACGTACTCGATTTTTCTTATCTCATCGTCGCGCATAACTTCTAAAAAACAATGAAGCCGTGGAGTGAAGTGGAGTGGAGTGAGAGTGAGAGGAGTCAGCGCGTCGATTTCATCGCTCGGCGCGTCGTTGACTTTATGAGGATCACGTGGCTCCGACGTTTCTGAGACGATCGAGATTCGACGCGCGTCCCAAGGCATACGAAAGCTCTCCTTCTCTAAGTACACGTCTTCATTTCCATCTCATACGTTCATCATGTCTAGGTCCTACGATCGCGGTGAGAGCAGCTGGTTAATGGAGATTCCTAAGATACTAAGAGATGTATTCCAGCATTGACTGTCTTCTCTCCCGATGGACACTTGTTTCAAGTACGTTAATACAATTCATTATTTGAAGCATGGCATTAACAGATCAATTAGGTCGAATATGCGCTGGAAGCAGTGAGAAAGGGGACATGCGCTGTGAGTAACGCGTATTGATTCTTTGTGAAAGCTTGTTCTGAAGTCCATTAGGTGGGTGTTCGAGGAAAAGATGTTGTAGTCTTGGGTGTCGAAAAGAAGTCTGTATTACAACTTCAAGACCCACGGACTGTCCGAAAGGTTGTGATGCTGGATGACCATATCTGCCTCGCCTTCGCGGGTATGACCTCTCTCACTGCTGAATAGTCGAATTCCTGATATTCCGCTAAATTAAGGTCTTACCGCCGATGGACGAGTGCTAATTGACAAAGCACGGATAGAATGTCAAAGCCATCGCCTGACCGTTGAAGATCCCGTTACCGTTGAATACATCACCAGACACATCGCCGGCATCCAGCAGGTGAGTTTGAGTCACCATGTTTTCGTTAAATATGCGGCTAAGTATTGATCGTCATTTTAAGCGCTACACACAATCTGGTGGTGTCCGTCCATTCGGTATCTCAACGCTCATCATTGGATTTGACCCCAATGATACGAAACCCCGCCTGTATATGACTGAGCCTAGTGGCATCTATAGCGAGTGGAAGGTAAAGCCTTGGATTAGAGCGCTCAGCACTATCTCTGACTCCTGCTTTTGGTAGGCAAATGCTGTTGGACGATCTTCGAAGACAGTCCGGGAGTTCCTTGAGAAGAATCACAAGGAAGGTATGACCCGTGAGGAGACTATCAGGATCACAGTGAAGAGTCTTTTGGAGGTGGTGCAGACAGGAGCAAAAAACATTGATATTACTGTGATGGATGGCTATGGGAAAGTAGCTGTACGTTCCCATGTTTTTTCCTGCTCAAGTCTCTCCTTTGCTTACGTCGCTTAGAACTTGGATCTTGAACAAATTGAAGCTATTGTCCAGGAGATCGAACGGGAGAAGGAAGCCGGTTAGTCTCCTTTCTTCTTGAGTCAAAGTGCATCTACATTTCTCATGTTTAATATTCCAGAGGCGGAAAGGAAACGTACGAGATTGGCAGCAACTGCTGCAGGTCAGGCTTCTATGACCACCAGAGCGACTGGGGACGCGACTGGCTCTTCCTGATTTTCCCTTCATGTACTTTATTCTTGTTGCTCCATCGATTTAATTCATTGTCATAAACAGAGCATCCTTCGACTCAAAGGTACGCAGTGCTTCGTAGAACTAGTCTAGTTTGCTGCATACCTTCATAAAAGTGTTCGTGGCTCGGGCATACGCGTCATCGTCGATCAAATGGGCGAGCCTGAGATACTACGCGTGATCTGTTTTAGGAAAGAGTGATTTCCTAGATCGTGTTTGCCACGTACTGTACAACGACCGAGTAACATCTCTTTGGCTTTATACAAGTACTTGCAGTGCTGCGCAGCCTTGGGAAGGCACACAGAAACGGCCCTTGAAGGCCTGTCACCTACGAGATGGCCAATTCATCCAGCATTGCTGCTCTGGCAGTCTCGAACAGACATATAATATGCTCAGAGATCCTGTCCGTTACCTCTGCTATGCGCAAGAATTCGAGATGGGCATCCTATGTGCAGACGCCACTATATGTCAAGGATGATGCACTTGCCGCAAGCCTTGGTCTTCGACGTGCTGGAGGAAGTCCAGACGCCCCGAATGGTTCCCTTAGAAGAGAGGTTCAACTCATGTCTGGATTTCTGGAGCTCAAGAGAGAAGTGTTGAGTACTGAAAGTATGATGCATCATAACACTCACAGAACAGTTATCTAATTGAGCTTACACTTCAGATATTCACGACCTGCCTCTTATGACGTTGTTCTCTCCCTTCTTTGCAATTATACGTTCGCCACTATCGACCGGACCAATTACCTCAGCCGCTCTCAACGCCATACACAAGTTCTTCGTCTCTGGCTTCGTCAGAGCTGACATGGCATATCTAGAAATCGTGTTAGCAGAGCTCAGCAACACAGTCTCACATTGCAAATTCGACGCAAGTGATGCTGCGGGAGACGAGGTCGTTCTATATCGGATTATGGCTGTAATAGAACAATGCATGTGTGGTCCTGTGGGTGAACGACTGGGGGACATAGAAGTGTGCGAGATGTTGGAAACAGTTTTGACTACATGCTGTCAAATGCGCCTTAGTGGTAAGCCCTGATTGCTTTCTGGTGATTTGGAATGCATTCAAATGGTATATTTAGAAATCCTCCGCCGTTACGCGGAATCGACAATGCATGCTGTGGTGCGCCAAATATTCCGGAGACTGGCGAGTCTTGACCCAGTGGAAGAGGAGAATAAGCTCTCTAGCTCTGCTTCCGAGTCGTCAGAGGAGCTGAAGATGAATGTACAATCACACGGAACGAGCACACCATTATTGTCAGGTGCAGTTGATATTGTACCAGCTACGCCTACAATCGATCAAGGGAGGTCAAGCGAGTCTCACTCACAACCCGATACACAGACGAAGGAAGAAGCATCGCCGTCAACAGGCACTTCAATGATCCGCAGTGATTGTATGTCACCGGTATGCATGAACTCTAAGATTCTCTTCTAATAAGTTTCCTATAGACGGGCTACCTTCAATCCTAGAGCTCCTCCGAGTCCTCGTTAATATTCTTGACCCAAATGATCGTCTGCATACAGACTCCACGCGCTTGACAGCCCTTCGCATCCTAGACACTGCCTTCGAGGTTTCAGGAGTATATATTGGCAACTATCCTTCGTTGGTAACCTTGATTCAAGACCATGGCTGCAAATATCTGTTCCAGCTTGCGCGCTCCGATAATCCGAACGTGCTTTACATGTCACTGAGGGTCATATCTGCGATGTTCGAGACGATGCGTCGGCATTTAAAACTACAGCAAGAGCTATTCTTGGCTTTCACAATGGACAGACTGGGTCCCCCAGAGGCGGTGAAGTCCCAAATTGCTGCTATGCAGCAGAAAGGTCTTTTGGCCTCCCCACGCCCTGGCACACCCGTATCCACGTCACAAGTTGCTTCCACATCAAGCTTGTCGCTTCCTGAAGGCGAAAATGGTGCTGGACCCTCGCGACCTGCAATTGCACCGGCGAAGGGGGAAATGCGAGAGTTAATGCTTGAGACGCTGAACCTCATCGCTCGTCACCCCAGCTTCATGGTTGACCTGTTTGTCAACTATGACTGTGACACCAACTGTGAAGATTTGTTTGAGAAGCTCATTGATTTCCTCACTAAAGTATACCCTTTAGTTTCCGTTTCGATATCCTGTCTTATAATATCCATAGGGCGTATATTCGGTATCAAGCCCAGGATCCCGGGATCCATCCCAACAAGCCTCTCAAATCCTTAGCTTGGACCTACTTCTTGATTTCGTAAAGCACATGGCAGATCGGACACGCGAGGTAAATTTAAAGCTATATTAAATGAACTACTTTTTACTAATGTACTCCCTTGAACAGAGCCAACATTGGCCGGACGTGAGTTAAGCTCTGCTCTTGAGTGAAAATGTAACAACTGAAAAATTGTTCAGGATTATCCTCCGCCCGACGACTTGCTGCAGAGCAAATCTCGCAAACGATTAGTGCTAACAGGTGCAGCACGTTTCAATGTCAAGCCAAAAGTCGGACTCTCCTTCTTAGAGGAACATAAGCTCATATATCACGACCTTTCGGAAACGGTCGACAGGCCGAAGAGCCTCGCTATGTTCTTAAAGGGATGCACTCGCATAGACAAGCGTGTTTTGGGTGACTTCCTATCCAGACCTGATAATATCGAAATCTTGAAAGCTTTTGTTGCATTGTTTGACTTCAAGGACGTACGTACACCCGCTTTGTTGTCTCGTATCCCCAAAGCATTAAACGAGCTCTCCAGAAACCGATCGCTGAGGCAATGAGAGAACTACTTGAGAGCTTCAGACTTCCTGGTGAAGCGCAACAAATCGACCGAATAACAGAGACATTTGCCGCTGCCTTCACCAACTCTAAGCCTGGTAGACGTTCCTAACCCTCCATAGCTGTATAAACGCTGACCCCCGGCCATTTGTATAGCGGAGATAAAAACACAAGATGCTACCCATGTTCTCGCCTACTCAATTATCTTGTTGAACACCGATCTTCACAATCCGCAGATTCGAGTGAGTATTGCAGTAGCATCCACAATAAGCTTCATTTTAAACCCATAATATTTGTAGAAAAGAATGACATTGGATGATTACACGCGAAATGTACGAGGTATTAACAATGGTTCTGACTTTTCACCGGAGTTTCTTGTAAGTTTCGCTGGTGATCACTCCAAGCTTACAACTGAAATTTGTTTAGAATGATATCTATGAGTCGATTCGAAAGCGAGAAATCATCATGCCAGAGGAACACACAGGGCAGCTTGGGTTTGGGTATGCTTGGAAAGAGCTACTGGCCCGAGCTCGGAATGCAGGATCCTTCAACAGCTGCAATACGTCGTTGTTCGATGCTACCATGTTTACATCCATCTGGCGGCCTGTCATAGCGTCCATCGCTCATGCGTTTACTACCTTCGACGATGACTACACCGTTCAACGTGCTATCACGGGATTCAGACAATTGGCGACCTTAGCGGGTCATTTCAATCTCCCAGAGGTACTCGACTATGTTGTTGTCTCGTTGTCCCAGGTGACTAGTCTAGTACCGGATACGCTTATGACGAGAGTGCCCCATTATCCTGTTATCGAGGTCGAGGGCCAAGATGTCACTGTGTCGTCTCTGTCGGTAAAGTTTGGTACGAACTTCAAGGGTCAGCTCGCTGCGGTCGTTCTGTTTACAATAATCAATGGAAATGGCAATGCGGTCAGGGAGGGCTGGATGCAAGTATGTAATACCTATTCCAGTCGTAATCACTCCAGTCACTGAACTCCGAATGTGTTACAAACAGATATTCGAGATCTATCAAAATTTATTCCTCCACTCCCTATTACCCACTCCGATGTTAAAGATGGAAGATTTCCTTGGCGGACAGACGACCATACCCTTACATAGCTTCCAGCCTCCTCCCAGAACACAAGGGCGAGCCGAAGGAGGTCTACTGTCAGCTTTGTCATCCTATCTCTTAACGCCCTACAGTTCAGCCGCAGAGACTATCCCGGAGGCCACTGACTCGGAAATTGAGAATACGCTTTGTACTATCGATTGTATCGCGGCATGTAAACTTGAAGAGCTGTACGGTCAAATCTCGTAAGCAAGTGAATTGAAAGAGCTCTGTATAAACTGCTGAACTATCATGATACAGGCTCTTAGAACCAGATACGCTCGTGGCCGTCATACGTGCTCTGGAGGCGTTAGCTCATGAGCGTACGGTAGCCCGACTGAAACAGGAAATAGACGATCCAGTGACGCCAAGTTCTCCAAATCCACGCAGACCTGTTCCCCAGGCGCAGACTTTGTCGTATGATCCCGGTTCTGTGTTCCTGCTGGAGACTATGATTAGCTTAGTGACGAAGACCCCGCAATACATTGATGACACTTGGTATGTCATATATTCTGCCTGAATATTGGCATCAGCTTACAGTTTGCTGTGTTTTAGGCCTGTAGTATTTGAACACTTGTCTGCGCTCCTGTCTTCTGCATCAAACTACAGCGTAATCCTCATCGAACGCGCTGTGGTGGGATTATGGCGCTTGTGCATGATTCTCGCTCAAAAGGTATAACTTCTCTTGCATTCCTACTCACTATCTTACTTTCTTTCTACAGCCTTCCTTGCGGGATCAACTTTACATTTCTCTTGACTTACTCGCAAACCTTCCGCCAAGTGTGATTGCGACAACCGGGGAGCAAATTGTTGCAGGGCTGGATAGACTAATCAAAGCGCACAAAAACATAATCCGGTAATTAACCCAATCATAATACTTATTCAATGTTATGTTGAAGTGCATTATAGTTCGCATACAGAATGGGGTTTAGTATTGGCTCTTATTCGATCCACAGCGAAGCAACCAGGAGCTGCGCGGCAGTCCTTCGAACTGATCACCTCGCTGATATCCGATGAAGAACAATGGGTCATCACAATGGACAACTTTACTGACTTCGTCGAATTATTGAACGCTTATGCGACTTCGGCAGGCCAAGCAGTTGAAACTGGGGGTCAACATGATAAACGTCGAGCTGCTGACTCACCTCTGTAAGACACGAGTGCTATCTTCGCCTTGCTGTTTCTTGCGTTTTAACGATATTTGTTGCAGTGAGACCGCAATACAGCGAGGCAAGCAGGCAGTAGATCTGCTCTATGACCTCAGACGGGGGATTCCGCAGTTCCTGGAAAGCGATTCTACCACCGCATTCGGCAAACAAGCCTTTCTTCTCCTCATCTCATCAACGGCGTCTCATGTAACGAATGCCTCCCGAGAAATACGACACGCTGCACTCATTAATCTCCAACGTTTGCTCCTCGGACCACAGCCTGACCTGGACGAAGCGCAAGTCGAGGGAATCTTTAATCGCGTTCTGTTCGCGCTTGCGAGCGATTTGTTGAATCCTCGGATCTTCCATCTCGATCCCAGAGGTATGCCAGAGACGAGACTCCGCGTGAGCGCGTTGTTGTGCAAGGCCTTCATGCACTTCGAGGTGAACGATGCGGCGAAGCAGAAGGACATAGTGCTCCTTTGGATCCAGCTGCTTGACGTGCTGGATAAGCTCATGCACGCCGATAAGCGAGATCAGCTCGTGAGTATCTTTCTGTGGATTGCCTCCAAAAGCCTGAACATGAGACTTACTTTTCTCGTTCTCTCTTTTAGTATGAGGCTGTTCCAGAATCACTCAAAAACGTGGTCCTCGTAATGAATTCAATGGATATTCTCGTCCCTCCAGCCGTACCTGACTCACGCGACCAGCGCACAGAAGCTATGTGGAACGCGACTCATGAACGTATGGAGCGCTTTTTGCCTGGTTTCTTAGATGAGATCATCCCCTCGCCCCCGCCCCCTGCTGCACCTGCCGCAATATCTCCAGCTGTACCAGAAGTGGAACCAAAAGTAGCAGAACCCGTTGAACAATCATAACGCCTCTATCTTGTTGCACTCATTATAGACTTTCGCTTCACTCACATACATTGCATGCTGTCGTTAATAATGTACATCGTTTTGTCCCAATCGCTTCACGCTGCTCTGAATGGATACTTAACTCAGATGAAAATTACGTCTAGCGGTATATTTTACAAAAAAGTGAAGACCTTCGATAGGATTTAGGATAAATTAAGATAGCACCATGAGGGAAGCATCAAAAGAACTTCATCTTCGACGGTCTGACCCTACTATAAACTGCGATCAAGGCTACCAGGGGTGCCACAGTATATGTCAGAATGCGCATGATATGGCTAGCATGGCTATTGGTGAAGGTGGACCAAGCGCCACCGAGATGTGCAGCGTAGAATAATAATGGGAGTAGAATATACCCAGATGCGCTAAGAACAAAGTATGCAGAATGTCAAAGCACAGCTCCTCTGATGTTTTAAGTAAGTTGGGCTTACCGGTGATATTTCCACAAGCTCTTAGCCTTCATACCTCCTCCAAAGGCAGCTCCTCCAAACCACACGCTTCCGGCCCCAATAAAAATCTGACCCACCATCCAGGCAATGCTAATGATGCCAATTGTCTAGTGATAGCATTGGTGTCATTAAGATATAAGTGAGCTCTACCACTGGAGACTTACGCCATGCCAGGTAGTGAAGTGCTCTCGATGGTTGATATTCTTGTTATGTATGATCACCCAGGTTCCGACAGAGATTATGGGAAAAGCTGTAAGGAGCATGTATAGCTGATGTCGCGTCAGGCCCGCAGCTTTAGTTTTCGGTTGTGAGGTAGGCTGCAAAGTCAATATCCCTGCATTAGGTGAATCAGCGATGGCAGATAAAATGCGTAAGGTTCATACCTTGAACGAAGATTCCGATGGCTAGGACTTGTAGAGGCGGATGGAACGCGAACCATGATAGTGATCTCGGATTACTTGCGAGGATGAGGTAGAACGTGTAGCCTGCGAAGAGCTAGAGAACGAGAACGCATACAGGCTAAACATCTAAACGCCTATCATAACAGCAAAAAACATAACACGTACAGCCATAGACACCTGTCGTAATTTAGTTTCCTGAATTCACTGTGTTATATAACAGAAGCACATACAAGAGCAGCCACGTTCGCCAAACCATCGCCTTCTCGTCCTTCAGGCTTCAGCTTCTCTTCCGCCGCAGAAGAGTCGGACATATTCAAGTTGTTATGGCCATTGCTGATATGCTTTACAGCGGACTTCTCTGGGATTGTGCCCAGCTTAGCGTCGAAATGCCGCTCCATGCGCAAGTCTGTAGACTTGACGCGGTGTCCAATCGGCATTGAATTATGTGTTGGAATTTGAGGTGTGAAGAGGAAGAAAACGAAAGGGGCGAGGGTAATAAGCAAAACTGCGCAGCAAAGTGAAACCAGGCCTCACTCACGCGTCTTGAATCTTTCCCCCTTTATACGCAGCAGCTACGTGCAATCCACGCACAGCCCAGCCGGTGTGTACGGTGTGTTGCTTGAGTGATTTCGGATACATTTGTATGTACGTGGTCGATACAGTGCAAAGTATGCGAGCATGCCCATTGGCTCGCGTAGGACTACACACTCAGGCGGGCTGCCTTCGAGTTTCCCTGGCTAGGTGGACCGTGAGAACCTCTTCGGCACCGTGGATTTAGAAACTTTATGCTTCAAGTTGCGATTTCTGAGCATTCTATCTTTCTATCCTCCTAACCATGCGCCCTTCCGTGCCTCGCCTTCTAACAATTGTGCCTCGCTCAGAAATCCCCAAACCTCATCTTCGATGCATTAAACCCCCACCTGCTCGGCTCTCTGAACGACAGACAACTCCGACGTTAATAGAACACCTGCGCGAGCGGCAGAAGGAGAGGACACGCTTGTACACGGAAGCGCGGGCAAAACAGAAGATTGACGGTGGTGATATTGACGTACAGCCATGGCCAAAAAACTTGCGGATAGAACCTATCGTGAACCGCGAAGCGCTGTCGGCAATATCGAAGGATGTGAGGATGAGAGTGAAGGAAGCTTTGAAAGAGCGGTAGCTGAGATGTGTTTTGACAGACGGTTAGTCTTTGAGCTTGCTCTTCACCCTCGCTCATTAAATTAATGTTTCGCATTAGTTACTTGAACTTAATTCCAAGGAGGATGAAGAAGCAAACATGTTTATCTTCAAACAGCAGGACGTTCCCCCCATTCGGTTCTCACTACCCTGATTTCACACTCGAGAGCTTTGTGGACTATCTAGTCTACACGGCATTTGTACACAAGCTTTGTATAATTTAAGATCTCTACACTAATGTTCATGCACTGCTATTCGTAGCTTCGCGTTCAGCTCGTTCTCGCCCTGCCTTCACGGTCTGTTCAAGTAATGCATTGTATCGGTCTGGCCATTGCATATGAATCGCATGGCCTGTACCCTCCCAGACAACATAGTCTGCCTCTGGCATGTGGTCCTTCAGGTGTTTGCTATTACTCGGATCGACGAGATGGTCTTCGTCGCCAGTGACAATAGTGACTTTAGGGATGCTCGCTGATATTTTTCGCAGACGATCGCCCTGCACGTTATGCGTGAGGCCTGCACACATCTGCGAAATAGCACCCATTGGCGATTGAATTCGTATGGCCTCTATCCTCCAGAAATATTTCTGCAGAGTAAAGTTCAGCCGCGCTCAATTTGATGACGGTGAGTAGGAATCGAGTACATACCTCGGTTTGAACTTCGCGATTTGTGCGATGTTGAGGATCGCCCTCAGCTTCGGCGTTTAGCCATGGCTGAGGGAATAACATGTCAATGGCATAGGGAACTTTTTGCTTCGGGTCTTTCATTCCTAGGAGCCTGGATGTTTCTGTTCTTTAAATGGAGGAGGACACGACTCGGACTACACACCTCGTCAGAGTAGATAGACCTTTCCACTAGTGATAGACAAGTCTGTTTTTAGTTTCTTAAGTATGACACATAGCAATAGCTCACAGGGGGTAAGTTTGTCCAAGGTCTACCACCGGCTGTAGTCACGGTAAGCGTCAAAGAACATATCCGTTCAGGAATCCTGCTAGCCAGCTCTTCAGAAGACAATCAGGCTGAACAATCCGCGAAGTACCGTTCAAATTATAAAACGTACCCATAGCTATCATCCCTCCTAAGCTCGTGCCAATAACATGCACATCACGCTTCCCTGTCCAGCCAATATAGTCCAAAAGGACGATGGCATCCTCTGCCATACCGGAAGTCCTAAACAAATAAACAAATTCTCACAACATACGGCTCAAGAAGACATGATGGACCTACGAATATGGACCTCGTGGTGTTCCACTATTACCGACGCCTCTATTATCAAAGACACAAAGCGAGTATTTCCCAGATCGACCGAAATATTCTACTTGAGGCTCCCAAGAGAACGAGGTGCTATTCAGTCTGATACAGGAACCATTGGCTTTGGGAGAACTTTAAGAGATTTGTTGTTATTGAACTAACCCCATAATGAAAAGCAGCTTTTCTGGCCCGGTCCCATGCTGCTCAAAGTATAGTGAGTGACTCTCCAGCGGGTCGTCAGTTTGTCCCCGAAGCTTCGTGACAGGACATAGACCTTTCCGGACTAAGGTTGTAGGGTCGAAGATTGTGTTCAGCTTGGGTTCATCTATTCCGCTAGACATTCCAAGTGAAGTTGTAGATATCCAAGAAGGTTCGGTACTTAGAGTCGTACCCTTTGGGCTTGAGCAGGTCGCAGGTGTTTAACCTTCGAGGATGACGCCGGCCTATTCAAACGTCCCTGCAAGTCCACCCTCAGGCTGCCACTGCCACCGTGACTGCCCAGTACAGTCACGGTGGCTCGGCACGTTCAAGTTACGTCACGCGCCCTCGGTGATCGACCCTGCCTATGTGAACGTCTCCCTCTTCGCTTTAACCAACGTTTACACCGAACTTGTTTCAGAGTCAATATCCTCATTGCTTACATCCTACAAATGAACTAATCACCTGTCCTTTAAGTTCTATCCAAGCTAACATCGAAGCCGCCCGGAAAAGCGTAGAAAGTATCACAAAATAAGACATTCAAGTATCACCCAAGAGAACTTGAAGCCAGAAGAACGTCACGAGTGAAGACTTAAATACACGCAGCTCGTTAAATCTGGCATCTATATCAAACCCGAGTTGATTCTCACTATGGATGAAATGTCTCCTATGTCTAATAAAGCACTGGGAAAGCGTAAGGTTTCTGAGCAAGACGTTGCCGTTCTTGAAGTAGGGACAAGCAATTCGAAAAAGTATCGCTCTGAAGAGAAAGAAGGCAAAACGCAGAAAAGAGAAATCTGGCCTGAATATTTCCAAGATGTACGTTTGACATTCTGAGAGTACGCCCAGCTACTAATAAAAGAACAGCTTTTCAAGGTTCGATAATCTCCTCATTTTCTTGTCTCGGGTGCTTGATCATTCTCTCCTACTCTACTCCCTCAAAAGATCTTCAAGGTACGCTCCAGTTTACTGTATTAGTCTATCACTCACATCCGGTAGGCGATCAATACGGTGCTCGCGTTCTGTTCGTCCAGGAAGAACATGGCCATAGAATTCCCCCAAGTTCGAAAGACAGTAGAGTCTCTCATCAAGCGGTGCGTTGGCTTCATCAATGAACATTCTGCATTTCCAACTTTTGCGTGTGAAGACCCTTAGATTTGAGCAGTGTTGCAGAAATAAAGTAGGCGCCAGTTTATTTGGATCTTCAAGGCTTGATGTTTTCATGCTACCTTAGAGCTCTTCTACCCGATCTCATAAAATTCGCTTACATTCCTCGAGATGACCTTCGCATTAACGCAGAGGTACAAGAACAGAAATACGGCGGATCGAAAGGACGCGCGAGTTCTCCTGATTTCTCTGCGTTCATTCACAAGAGCTCTGAGGATAGCTCGGTGCACGGCACTTCACATGAAGATGAGCACGTTCTCGTTCTAGAATTCATCGGTAACAAGGGGGCTTCCAAAAAGCCAGACAATCCGTAAGCTCTATATCTTAGGTGGTTTGGCCTCCTCAAACTTCCTCGGTTTACAGGTACGCGTTTCAACTGCCGACGACCCTCACACCATCTGCAATGAGGAACCTCGTGAAGAAGAGAAATGAACGCTTTGTCCAAGCTGTCGAGGAGTGCGCTTACTCCCTTACACCTTCAAATTTAGAATTAGTATTAACTCTTCGCAGATTGCTTCAAGTACTTCCCGAAATGGAAGATCCTGTAGAATTGCTGAAGTCCTCTGCGCGGGAGCACCTTCCAGTCAATCCTAGTTCACTGAAGGCAGAGGAAGGCCATATACCTATCAGCCTTCAGACGATACCGGATTCAAAAGACAGAGAATCAATAGACGAGGTCATCGAAGAGATAAAAGCTTCCGATTGGTACGCAGAGCAGATTATCGATAGGCGTATCTTTGAAGCCAAGGAAGGTCGTGAAGGCGAGTTTACTATTGACCTCCAGTCCTGTGTTACCTTTTGCCAATCTACCATGTAGGACATCTCAACTCGCCGCTGTCGCATAATATCAAGGACGCACTTCAGGCTTCAAGGAAGATATCATCATTCTATACACACCAAGCTGCAGCTATTGATGCTGTTCGAGAAGGCAATCATGTCATTGTCTCTACCAGCACCGCGTCTGGAAAGAGTGTCATTTATCAGGTACAGAATGTCCATAATTGCATGCTTGAGTGTGGTTTTTGATAAATCAGGTTCCCATGATGCGTTTCCTAGAAGAGAACGCGGATGCAAAGGCCATATACATTTACCCAACGAAGGTATCTAGGTTGATTAAACGAGCTAAGTCGACCGATGACTTACCTGTATTCAAGGCTTTGGCTCAGGATCAGCGAGGAGCACTCGAGCAGCTACTTTGGTCATGCGAAGGTCTTCAGCACATAAAAGTGGCTACCTACGACGGGGATACACCATTGGAGAACAGGGCAGGCAAGGACAAAGACTTGCAGCTAAGATGGTACTTTCACTCACATATCTTTTATCAGAAATTCGAGAAACTGCATCAATCATTTTTACGAACTTCGTGAGCTTCATACACTTTATTCTATCAGGATGCTCTGTAACGAGTATCTTAGGATATGCTACACGCGTCCATACTTCCCCACGAGGAGAATTGGAGACAGTGAATTGCTTGCTTCTATGGTATAAACGTAACGGACTAACAATTGTTTGACAGCTTTTTCAAAAATCTCAAGCTTGTTGCAGTCGATGAGTTGCATTACTATACAGGTGTATTTGGAAGGTCTGTATGACCCTTTAAAACTGTGCACTCTGATGATAAATGTGTATAACAGCCATGTTGCATATATCATGAGACGCTTTCGCAGGGTCTGTGCGGCTGTTGGCAGTAAGTTTCTCAGTATCGTTTAAATATGTGCGGCTATATATCAATTTATTGATAGACAGGCGAATACGGTTCGTGTCGTGTTCAGCGACAATAGCAAATCCTCTGCATCACATGAAGAACGTCTTTGGTATTGACGTCCGTCCTGCATGCCTCTAGTCTACAGAAGGAGTAACTCATGTAAGCACACAGAATGTTCAAGTGATCACCGACGACGGGGCGCCTTCCGGTCGTAAGGATTTTCTCGTATGGAATCCCTCGTTAAAAGACCCTATGGATCCTTCTTTGGGTCGTCATAGCGCTATCAGCGAATCAACAAAATTAATGCGGTTCCTCATGAAGAAAGGTGTAAGGACGATCCTATTCTGCAAGGTATAGTAGTCAGTCACTTTTAGCAATAGAGTACGAATTCTGACTTGATAGAATAGATAAGAAAGATGTGCGAGCTTGTAAGTCAAATCTGAGCTGTCAATCACTGCCCAAGAAATTCACTTCCAATAATGACTATGTAGGCCATGAAACTCATGCGTGCTGAGCTAAGCGCTGAGGGGCGTCTGGACATCCTGGAACGTGTGATGGCTTACCGTGGCGGTAGGTAAGTTTCGAATCAATTTCTGAGTTCTCGACTGAAAATTTTCAGGATACTCTCAACAT
Source organism: Trichaptum fuscoviolaceum (assembly GCA_910574455.1). Taxonomy (NCBI): domain Eukaryota; kingdom Fungi; phylum Basidiomycota; class Agaricomycetes; order Hymenochaetales; family Trichaptaceae; genus Trichaptum; species Trichaptum fuscoviolaceum. The sequence continues at coordinate 2,809,585 of CAJSYZ010000001.1, forward strand.
GTGGGCATCACCATTCACATAGCAATTCTGAGGAAACTTGCTAATGGAAGATGTGAATAGGACCGCCGTAAAATAGAACATGAAGCATTCTCTGGAAATCTCCTCGGCATCATCGCGACCAATGCTTTGGAGCTTGGTGTGGATATAGGAGTGCTCGATGCCGTCATTATGCTTGGGTTCCCGTTCGGCATCGCTAGCATGGTGTGAAATCCTGTTCTGATAGATGCGATGCATCGCCTGACATTCATTTCAGAGACAACAAGCTGGTCGTGCCGGACGAAGAGCCCGAGACGCGCTAGCTGTTCTTGTTACCGACTCTCTTCCCCTCGATCAACACTATGCCCAACACCCGGATGATCTATTCAATAAGAACGTGGATGATCTTCTCATTGACTTAGATAGCAAGGTCACACTAGAAGCGCATCTGCAGTGTGCTGCCTTCGAGATGCCTTTGACAGAAGACGATGCGGTGTACTTCGGTCCCCGGATGCTTGAGATATGCGAAAGCCGACTATTGAAGGATGAGGACGGATGGTTAGACTCATGTTTAGCTTCCTTACGGAAGAACTAATCTATTTTCATAGGTACCATACCAATCCCAAGTTCTTGCCATATCCAAGCAAACATGTGTCTATTCGTGGAATACAAGAAGACATGTATACAATTGTCGATGTCACTAATACGGCTCAACCTAAGATCCTTGAGGAAATAGAAGTATCACGGTTGATGTTTGATGCTTTTGAGGGCGCTGTGGTATGTCCTATGTTCTTCCGCTGATGCTTCACTTCCGCTACCGTTTACTCACGCGAGCGTCTTCCAGTTTATGCATCAAGGGCTGACCTTCCTTGTAAGAAAAATTTCTCTTACTACAGAATAAGGATTCCCTCGAATTAGGACTGTAGGTACAAGAAGTAAGCCATGACTCAAGGATTGCGCGGCTCGTGCGTGCGGATGTGAATTGGACGACGAAATCAAGGTTATTCATTCTCCACGTCTCTTAAATTCCCGACATATTAACATCATGAACCGTTCGCCGCAGAGATTTTACGTGAGCACCAGCACATTGAACCCGCTTCCTCTTCTTATCTGCCTTTTCGAGTGATATTGATGCAATTCGAACGCACCGCATTCGAGAGATAAAGGGATCTCCTATCCGTGCCTTTTACGGCAGTCAGTTATATCCTTAATCTGTAGAAGTATTCAATACTGACAATGTACTCAGAGGTGAAGCTAAAGACGATTGTTTTTGGTGATTAAACCAACTATCTAAGCAGTCTAGTATGGAATAATACTAATTCACAATTTGTTCTATTTTAGGGTTCTTCAAAATAAGGTGTGTGTTCTACACATCGAAGGGGGGAGGACTATACTGATTAGTTAAACAGGAACAATGTGATACTAGATTCCGTTTCCCTCGAAATGCCCCCTCTTGAACGAGATACAACCGGTTTCTGGATTGATGTGCCGAAGACCGTACTGAATATTATGCAGGCAAAGGCGTTAAATGCAGCTGAAGCCATTCATGCCGCGGAACACGCATTCCTCAATCGCTTCCCGATGGCAGCTGACGTGAAGACGGAGTGTAAAGTCCCAGTAAAAGAATATATGGCTGCGGAGACTAACAGAAAGCGGCCAGCTAGGTAAAGGAGCTAATATTAATTCCTTGTACAACCTAACCCGAGCTGTTACAGATTGATATTCTACGACGCCGCTGGGGTACAGGGAGCGATAGCGGCAAAGGCATTTGACCATGGTGAGAAATAAACCACTCCTTTGAAATGCTCCATTTGCTGAGAAGTAACCAGTGTCGGATCTTCTTCATGATGCCTTTGAAACAATTGAGTCTTGCGAATGCCAAGATGGATGTGCAAATTGTGGGTACCGCTCGTCTTCTGACTTACTGTTTTCTCACATAATTTCAAAGGCATTCGAAGCGCCTATTGCAAGGAGGGTAATGTTGTTTCGTCGAAGTTGGGTGCTCAGATTATCATAAGAGGCATCCTCGGGCTACCGATCGATATGGATTCTATTCCGGACCCCCCTGAAAGCCTTGCGGACATTCCTCAGTCTATCGTTGCAGCGGAACCAATTATTCCTGTGGATGGGGTTGAGGTCGAGTATTATGCGGACTGAGTTGTTAAGACAAAGTACAACATGAGTACCCAGTATTAATCTAGTGTATATGTACATGACATTAATTCCGATAAATGTGCTAATAACTCATACTCTATGCCAGGGGATCGAAGTCACCCCAATCACTCTCGCTTGGCTTTTTGGTTGCAGGTGCATTCCATGTTTGTGTCGGAGCTAATGGCGCCATAATCGAGGACATGGATGCTGCTGGAGGTGAAAACGCGGGTGACGACGGAGCCAGCGATGACACCTGAGGCAAGGTGATATTGTAATTCGGTTTGCTAGGCTGCATAGGCAATACTGAGGGCGTAACTGGCGTCGAGGGGGACGTGAAATTGCTAAATGACGGCTGCAATGGGAGTTGGCTGGTCATCGGTTGTAGTGGAGGCCCCAGAGGCGGCGGCGATGATAGAGGAGGCTGACGTGCATTGAATGATGACGAAGAGAAAGTCCGCAAGTTTGTACTACTCATCGTGCTCATAGAGACACTTGGAGTACTTGAAAGTGGTGGCGGTAAACTTCTAAAATTATTCGAGGACGGCGCTGGTGAAAGGACAGACGGGACGGGAATGGACGTCACTGAAGGTGGGGGGCTTTGCGTATTTGGTGTCTGGTGCATGGTGTTGAATAGGTCAATAATGATAAAAGACGGAAAGGGGGGGATAGTCAACAAACCTCGTTTCCGTTCAAAATACTCCCCCACACATCGTCATCCCAGCTCTTACCATTCTCGACAACTGAGTCAGGCTTGACTGTGCTGGTCTTCGCACCACCCACGAGGCTTGCAAAGTCAAGGCCCGTGGCCAATCCTCCGCCTGAGGCAGATGAATTGAGAGCCGACACTGATCTGTCTTCGATGCGCTGGGAGTCCCGTAGGTGTTGCAAATGCTCGCGTTCCACACGATCGCCGAGCTTCTTGATGACAGCCATAAAGCGCTGATACTGGTCTACATTCAGGACTACATATTTCAATAGAATGCGTCAGGACGTCCGGGGCTCTCGGAGACATGCGTTATTACATACGTGGTCCCATCGACATTGTCCATAACTGGGGTAGAACCAGCGTAGCCACGGCTTCTCGGTCGACCTTCAAACCCATCGCTTCTTGCACGGCGAGAGTGGCAAGCATGACAGCTGGTTCCTTGGTCCTGATCCTCGACAGAAGGGGCACAAGCTTCTGCGTTAGACTCGACTGATGAATAGGCACGCCAGTCAGAAGGGGCGAACTAGCCGAAAATGAACGCGTTTCGAGAAGGTCATACCTGATCCAATGTTTTGACCATGCTGAGAAGTGTTTGCAGGGTCGTGACTTTGACTGACAAGATCCTTGTTTTCGTGAATACCAGCTGACAAGTCCATGAGAATGGTCAGCGCCTCGGATCGCCTCCATTGTGATAGGTATCTCACCGCGACCCGAGGGAACAGTACGCCCTGCACTTCGGCATAGTCAATTGTGTCGCAAAGATCCGGAACGACTTTGAGAGCACGTTCTTGTACCTTATACGTTTCGATGAGTGCTTCTTCTCGGAACCAGAGCGACAACTCACAACGGCATGTTCTGATTCTAACGCGTTGTACACAAGGGGAAGAACGTCTAATTCATCCGATAATCAGGTGTGTCAATATTAGTTAAAAACAATGCAAATACAACGTACGTTCTCGGAAAACCACATTGTCGGTCTTCTGCTGTAACAGGGAAAGGTTATCTAGTAGCGTAATCATGTTTTGAGGGGGTTCTTTGACTGCAAAGAGCGGTTTCAGACTTGGCAGCACAAGTGATGCGAACTGCGTTGGAGAGAGATTCTGTGACATGGCAAATACATTCGGCAAAATGTATGGCAGCAGGTGCGTATCTTTCATCTAAAATCAGAAAAAGCTCGTTATCGCCTCGGTCGGATCTGACGAAGCGGGAGGGGATGACTTACTTCCTCCATGAGGGACGGCAATATCTTGCGTGTCTTCAAGCCCTCGGAAAATCTGTCAAGCACGGCCGTTAGGCCCTTCATGAACGATATCTTCTCCTCACGCGTTTTGGACGCGAAGGTCGATCGATCGAGGAAATTGAGCGTGGAAATCGAGAGGGAGGAAAAAAAGGCATGGGACGGTAGGGCAGACGGGCCAGGACGGTTGTGCGGATGGCGCGTGATCAGCGAGTTTAAGAGATCTAAAGAATTATGGTTAGCAGGCGAATAGAAGAGTGGCATGCAAGAAAGACACGCCTCGCAGGTCCGGCTCTAAGCGGTCAAGACCTGGGATAATTCGCCCGGCATTCTCGCGTAGGCTTGCAGGATTATTGTGGTTTTTGAATGGCGGACTAGCCTTATTGTGGACGGCGTAAATAAGGCACCCGAGAGAGTACATGTCGGACGCAGTGACAAGCTGCTCGTCTAGGACGTATTCAGGAGCTATGGTGGACAACAGATCAGATGTAGTTGAGTTGAGTGATGATTTATATCAGATAATACAAACCCATATAGTCAAATGACCTTTGCACATAGGAGGGTAGATAGCTATCGTGAATGGGTGACCTCCAGGCAGTCGGCGATCCATCTGTGCCAAGCAATGGTATGGTCAGGCCCAAGCCACCCACCTTCCAGTCACCCTGAAGAGAAGAGTATGTTAGAAACGTGAGGTCTCTTTGATTAAGATGATAGGGGACAGACGGATGCGTTTATTAGGACGGTCTCCGGATTTAGGTTTGAGTGAATTCGTCGCGCAGAAGTATGCAAGAAAGACAGGCCTTTGCATAGCTGAAGAATACCTTTTTGGATCTGAAGACCAGAGAGGTCGAAAGGGATTAGGGGTCACAGTACTACAGGCATCAAGTAAAGCGACAGTACCTCGACCTCATCCAATTCGACTGCTGCAGGTGCTCGCGAAGACATTGGTATTGATAACAACAGAGATGATAATAAGGGCTCCGTAGCAAAGACCAGTTCAGCGCGTGTCTCCTCTATTGGCTCGACCATCTCTATATACCGTTTAAGTTAGCAAAGCAGCACCGTCATTTACAGCACTACCTCACGTACCTAAGATACTAGGATGCCGCATCTTAGCTAGCGAAGAAGCCTGCGCAAGAAAGTGCATGTTAGACTTCATTGCTATTAGAGCAGATCGCACAGCGCACCTCCGCCTTCAGAGCCTCGATGATCTTCTCCTTCGCCTGTGCAGGCATCCTGTCCGCCTCAGGGGCCCGCTTCTCGTACGTCCACACCGACACGCGCTTGTGCGTGACCTTGTGCGTCGCAGACTGCACGCGCCAGGGCCCGACGTGGAACGTCGGGATCAGCTGCGGCGCAGGCAGCGTGCCCGGGGTGGGTGAGGATGGCCCCCCCGCGGCTGACGAGCTCGCGCTCGCGCTCGGGCCAGGCGTCGAGGCGCGGCTGCCCGACGACCCAAATCCGGGCAGAGAGGTGGACGAGGGCGCGCCGATGTTGTAGTTCGCGGAGATGTTCGTCCGCGCGAAGAACGATGTTGCGGCTGCGAGCATGATGGCGTTCTCGTGCGCGCTCGGTGGACAACGATGAGTGTGGATGATACTACGCCGTTGCTGCGTTCAGTACAGTGAGCAAGCACTGATCGACTTGACGCGTGCCGGATTTCCGGATATGGAGGTACGTATATTCAAGTTGGCAAAGACCTCAAGAACTTGAGGGTAATTATATGTATTGAATCATCGAATTTTGTAGTAATGAGTGACCATCTTTGAGGATGCCTACTCGACAGCTTGCAGATCTTGCCACACACAATTGAACCTCATGATATTTGACCTATTAATCGAATAATTATATATAGGCCTACACCTGTTCCACTTGATATTGAGTTATGAAAGCGATTATTAGGATGGAATGGGATGCAAGTTCGAAGGCTAAGGTTGCGCGGTGAAATTAGTATACCAGGGAGAGGTTGTGGGGATGATTAGGGGGGAAAATGAAGAATTTAAAAAGAATAGCAATCTAGAAAATAAGAATCGCTTTTGAAGAGATATTAAAGGAGGTTTTGTAGAAGGGGTCGGGTGGGTTTGATCGTGATGAGGACGTGTCATAGAATGGCATAACAGAGAACAGGATATCAGAAAAGACAAAGCAGAGGGAGAGAGACAAAGACACAGAAAAGGAGAAGGAGAAGGAGAAATGCAGGTTGATTTACAGTAAGCGATTGCTTGACCTTTGCTTTGCTACAGACGTCATTCGAGGTATTCATTGTGCACGGCCGATCCCCATTGTTGCGTAACTGAATGGTTATTCATTTCTTCTCGTTGATTGATCGCATTTTCAGTTTTTTTTTTCTTCCTTCGCCCCGCTCTGCAGGGGGGTTAGAACATTTCAGGCAGTCGCCTTGGGCTCAATGTTCGGCCAGCTGCCCTCGGTTTTCCACTTGTCGACGACCTCCTGGAGCGTCGCCCGCGAGAACTGCGGGTTCTGCAGCGTGTAGCCGACGACGTTCTTGATCTTGTCGTTGCTGAACGCGATGTGCATCTTTGCGAGGATCGACTCGTCCATGTACGCCGACAGTGGCGTGTTCGGGATCGGCGGATCCGCGGCAGTGATCATCTCCGTCCACGCGCTGACGTGCTCTTCGTTGATTTCCTCGATGACGCTGTCGCTCAGCTTAGTAAACTGTTAAGGGTCAGGGGCCATGCGGTCAGTTACGGATAGCATCATACATGTCAGACGCAAGAGAGGAGGAAAGCGGACCTTGATCATTGTCGTTGTGAGGAAGTCGTGGAAGCCAAACGTCGTCCCAAACATGCCCGTCAGCTCGTTTCCAATTGACAGAAGCGTGCTTTTCGAGTCATCGACCTGGCACCACACAAATCTGAGTCGCATGTGCAGGATGTCAGAGAGGTTCAGCTCACCAAATTGAAGAGTGGGGCGACCAGCTTCTTGCCATGCTCAGGGAGGTTATGGCCTTCACCTTCCTTGACCTTACTCTTGTCGTTGCTGATAATGTCTTCGCCAGCCAATGAATCGGCGTCCTTACGGCCGAGCTTCGCCATCCATTCTGCTAATGCCCAGATTGCGCCGGCGATATCAACAACATGGACAGTGTTCATCGGGTTCTTTCCCGGCGACCATCTGAAGGAAAAATGAGACTCTGATGATAGAAGTGCTCACGTCCGATAAACTCACAAGGCTTTCATCGGCTTCTTGAGATAGCCATAAACAGAGGCGACAGTCATAGTAGACGGTACTGCAGTTACAATTAGCTAGCTGGATAATAATAGGGAAGGTTATTTCCACTCACGGACGCCGAAGTCAACGTAAGGGCCGTATACGAGCCCAGCGCGAAGGATGACGAGGTTCAAGCTGTCAATTTAGGCGCGCACGTGTGACGTCAGGATCAAAATGCGCAAAGCCCAGGAGCGAGTCACAGACTTTTCGATGTTCGCCAGCACGCGCAGCGTCTCATGCCACCACACGCCACGCACGCCCGCCGGCTTGATGCTCTCCTTCTCGTCATGCGTGCCTTTCTCTGGCGTGTCGTAGAACCCGTGCGTGACGCGGACGTAGGCCTTCACGCCGCGTCGTGCGGCCTCCTCGCCCAGCAGGCGCGCAATGTTCACCGTCTGCTGGATCTGGACCTATTCGTTGTCACAGGATGGGGGTCAGCGGGATGAGATCAAGCGGATGATGAATGAAACACGCACAAGGTCGGGACGATCATGCCGGACCTCACCCGTCAGGTCGAAAACGTACGTATAAGGCGGTTGGCCCTCCGGCGGGTCGAAGACCTTTGCAACTTTGTCTGAATGGGTCAGCGCGGAGTGTTACAGAAGTCGAGTTGTGTTCCGCATTTCGATAGTTGGATTTCACGACGGAGAGGTGGAGGCCATGTGTCAGAGACCGTGTCGATCGGATGAGTGTCGATGATCCAGAAACAGATCTAGCCAAGCAAGACGTACCAGGAATAGTCAGGTTAACCTGTTTGTACTCTACGAGCTCCTTCTTGTCTAGGATCTTCGGGAATTCAGCCCCGAGGTAACTGGATGCATAAAAAAGGAATGAATGAAGAAGATCCGTTGAGAACAGAAGAATATTGCGGAGAGAAGTGCATAGGCAGCATTTACGTGGTCGGAGGAGACACCGAGTACTTGTCGACGATGCGGAGGCTCTGAGAACGATAGAAGTCATCAGGAAACAAAGATCGATGAAGTTGATCAGCACGATTGCGCATACATACCGATACGAGAGGTTCGCCATCCAGAGGCACGAGGGTCTGTGCGATGTTACGTGACCAGGTGTTGAGTCCACCTACATGAGAAACGTACATACACCGAAGCGAGAGGTAATGGATGAGTGCAAGTGACGCTCGGGAGACTGTGCATACACATACCGAAGATGAGCACACTCGGTTTCTCTGATGCAGCCATGATCGATGTGCGCGCGCGTGAGGTGAGATCAGGATTCAGAGTTCAGGATACCAGAGAGAAAGTGTATGGAAGATGGAGAAGAGGAGAAGAAAGAGGAGACAGTGGATGGATTGCTGCTGGCACACGCCTGAGCGTCCGGTGTCGCTAATCACTCTTCCCAGATAAGCACGGACTTCTTAGAACAGAGAGACGTGCTGCAACAGGCCTTCCTGCGTACGTATGCTCCCGCGCACGCGTGGGTCGGGTGTCCTTTATCGAATTATGCCCTCACAAGATTCGCGGCCGGCCTTCGAGTCGCTGCCTCTATGCGTTTTTGGCTCCGGGCGCAACCCGCTTTCCCTAATTTTCGTGGACAACTGGGGGGCTCGCGTGCTCTCCTTCTCTTTTTCTGTTCTTGTCGTGTGCAAGGACGGCAGTGGAGACGGGTGACGGTGGTGGCGAACAAGAAGGAGATGGAGGGCTGAGAGGCGAGGCTGGCGAAGGCGAAGAGGAGGGAGGGAGGAGGAGGAGGAGGAAGGGTAGAGAGAGCAGGACCGGCGGATGCAAGTAAGATTATATTGTCCCAAGATCGTCTGCCAATGCAGACTCACAACAATTAGAGGCATATTGCTTTGTAATCACTCCGGATCCGGCAACTTCAGGTGCTCGAGAAACCATCGATCATATTCAACTGGCTCGAACATTGTACTATGGACATTGAGAACGGAACAATGCACGAAACAACAAGACATGCCAGAACACTCTAATTGAACTGCCACCACGGTCCGAGCGGAGATTGGAGATTGCAGTTGCGAGATGCGCAAAGCGTAGAATGGAGACAACGCTTGCAATACGGCATGCATACAGTTGCAATATTGCCACTTCATTGTGCTCGCTGCTGTCCCTTACGACGAAGACGTCATCTTCTCGAGGTATCTATACACTGACGAAAAATCCTTCCGTGCCAACTCGGGCTCGTTCTTCACCGCGTCTTCGTAGATTTTCTGCGCTGCGGCGCCCAGCAGCAACGGCGTCTTTGCCGCACTAGCGCTGTCGGTCGCGAGCCCCATATCCTATTGCCATGGATCGGTCATCAGATGCTCGTCAGTTCCGGAGAGAAAGATAGAAAGAAAGGGATATGAATGGAACCGCCGGAGACCGCATCGCACCTTGATCATGAGAGCCGTTGCGAAACCACCGTCAAAGTCTCGCTCGCTCGGCGGAGACGCGCCTGGCAACGCCGCGGGGACGGGGTTGTTGACAGACGAGGACCAGCACGCGCCGGTCGAGCTGTTGATGACCTCCGCAAGGACGTCCGGGCGCACGCCCATGCGCTGGCCGAGCAGCATCGCCTCCGCCGTGACGATCTGCTCGACGCCGAGCATCAGGTTGTTGCAGATCTTCGCGACGAGCCCGGACCCAGCCGGCCCGCAGTGGATGATCTTGCGCCCCATGTGCGCCAGGAGCGGCGACGCGAGCGCGAACGCGTCCCCGGACCCGCCCACGAGGAACGAGAGCGTCCCCGCTTTGGCGCCCGTGACGCCTGCCGGGGCGGTTGGTCAGCGCGGTCGGGATGTGTGAGTGCAAAAGCTCGCGTACCTCCGGAGACGGGTGCGTCGACCATCTGTGCGCCTGCGGCTATGACTTCTGCGGAGACGCTACGCGCTACGTTCACATCCAGCGTCGTCGAGTCGATGCAGAGCGTCTCTTTCGCTTGCTCGGCCGGGAGACATCGTAGCGCTGACAGGACACCTCTGTCTTCGGTAAAGACAGCACGCACGTGCGGCGATGACGGAAGCATCGTTATTATAGTTTTTGATGCATTGACGGCTCTAAGTTAGAAGCAATAAGATTTAGTCAGGACCGTTTCCCACAGGCTTCCTCTCATGTTACAGTCACCGGCCCTACAGATTGCTCAATGCTAAACCGCAGGAAACAGGACAGCGAAGAGCACACCATCACTGATGAACAAGGCGAAGAGGAAAGCGAGACAGACGTACTCTTCCGGTGTGCTCACGACACGGACGTCGGCTCCAGGGAAGTGTTTCCGGAAGTTATCCGCGAAGGCGCGAGCAGCCTCAGGAACGGCGTCGCACACGACGAAGGACGCATCCTTGTTCTCTGACAGCGCAAACTGCTTCGAGAACAGGTTGAACGCCATCTCTGATCCCATCCGTCCGAGACCCAGGAAGCTGATGCTCTTCGCGCGTGCGAGGGCAGGCGACGCTGCGGCAGAAGCGTACGTCCGGATCCGGGTCGCGGTCGACCGCTCCAGAGCGCGCAGACAGGCGGCTGGGAAGCGCATCGCTGGGAGAATCGCAGGGCAGAAGCGTGTCGACGGCGCAGGAGTGATGGCGGGTTGTGTTTCGAGATGGCTGTTTGTTTGAAGCTTGAAGGCCTAAAGGGCTTCTGGCTGCCCACTGGGATGCTCGAGTGTTCGCGACCTGACTTGATGGGCGAGATCTTCAGGCACGCGTTCGGACGCCTGAGAGCACAGAACCTACTTATGTTTTGACCCGGCTCGAGCGTGTCTGTCTCGCTCGCGTCGACGTTGAACGTGGTGGTCAGAGAGAAAGAAGTGTCCGCTGTGCGACGGAGGCATCTGAGAGATGTCCATGGTCCGGGTGGTCAGCGGACCTTGCGTTCGTACCAGACATGATCGGCGTACCGATAAAAGGCAGCCGTGAGAATATTGGGGCTCGATTTGTCTTCACTCTGTGACGTGTGTGACATGTATACTTGAACGTGGGAACCATTGTGACAAGGTATTCTCGGTGCCTTGCTATGATCGGGCGAATCTATGTGGTCTATTCATAGCTCGACATCGCGCATACATCCACTTCCAATACAAATCCTGCGTCCGCGTCGACGTTCTATAGACAAAGTCCCGGTGCCTGTCGTGCCTCCCCGGAAGAGACGAACGTTTGCGCACAACATTGTGTCACGGCTGCATCCGCTGATTGGGGAGACTTTGACCTGTGAGGGGCGACGGCGAACAAGCATTTACGGTTGCGCTGTCCGAGGCACTGTCAATGACCGCAGAACGAGGAACACTCCGGGACACATGATATCCGATTTGCGAGGGTCGGGCCCACCGCTGAGCGCTCGGGCGGCCCTGGACCGGAGCGCCCTAAGCGCCTGCAAGATGCCCGTTTTTGGTTATGATACCATGCATATAACCTACGTACGTCGTAAAACCGAATCTGGCCAGACAAATAGTCAGAGTGAATTCGAGCGAACTGATCGCCCACGCTCTTCCTCCGATGGGCGGCAGCCCGGCCCCTGTACCTTGCGCGAGTGGGTCATGATGCGCTGTTCTTTGTTTTGTGGGCGCGAGGCCGGGAGAATGGAGTGACTATTGGTGTGCTGAACATGAGCGAGTGAGTCGTTCATATGTAGTGGGTGTGCGTGCTCGGAGCTCCCGCGAACGTTAACGATGTGCAGTATATATGAAGTCAGATCTCTCCGTGAATCTACGTACATGTACACGAGATGCACATCTGGAGAAACCGGTGAGCTCATGTTTTGAGCTCACATGCGCGAGCTGCGTGTTTTCTCCTGCCGTGCGCGGTTTACGCGGGCAAGATTCGACCTCGGGGGATGATGGCGAGCTCACTCAGAGAAATTAGAACAAGCGTACGTATATGTATGTACATACAGGAGGGGGGACCTGACCTGAACATACAGTCAGTAAGTAACGTTATTAATATACAGCAGGACCATATGTCGGTGTCGGCCCCTTATCTACTGTATGTATCTTTCTCTCTTGATCTTTGTGATCTGACACCGATCACGATCAGCAGGAAGGAAAACTGTGCTGGTCCGCGAGCGCGCACATTTCCTTCAGTTCCCAACCGTTTGTCGCGAAATTCGCCACGTAAAGTTGCAGAGGAAAGTATAATAGACACTGTGGGATATCGTGCTTTGAACAGAAACCGATACGGAAAATACTCTGGAGAAGAAACACATGGTATGTTTTATTTTGTGGTGAAATAAATAATAAAAGTGTGCCGAAAGTGATAGATAAAGTTAAGCGGTGTGCCGTGTGCCAAGTTGTTCCTGAATCGTGAGAGTCGGTTTTCCTCCATATACCTCCTCCCTCTATATCCCGATCTCCGCCTCCCTCACTCTTTCCTTTTCCCTTCCTCCTCCTCCTCGTTCCTCCCACTTTCTTCCTTCCTCCGTCCAGCCCTTCTTCATTTCTTCCTCTTTTCCTTTCCTTTTCCCCTCCTAATTCATCCTGGGCCCGCTCTGCCCCGCGACCGTCGTCGTCGAACACCAAAAGAGAGCCGAGGCGGTGGTGTTGGCGCGCATATACGCACCGCATACGCATACGCACAACGGGAGACACTGAGCTGCGTGGACGGACGACGACGACGACGACCATGGCCGACTCGCATCCGACGCGCCCGCCGCTTCTGCGCGGAAACACCGTCCCGCTGTACGTGCGCACGCTGTCGAGCGCGGCGGGCTCCCAGCAGGAGCAGGGGAGGTCACAGGCAGAAATGGCGCTGGCGAACGGCCCGCTCTCCGCGCGCCCAGAGGGATACAAGGGCTATGGTGCGTCCCCCCCGTAACAAACCCATCGCGCTCTCGTCGAACGATCTTCTGATATTCTCTTCTGGCGAAATTTGTCTTATTTTCTTTCCACAATTTACAGCATCACATTGGCAAGCAGGGCAGCAGAGCGGCGCATCCTCGTCCTCATCACCACGCCCCGCGCACTCGTGGCAAATCGGCGGCCTCCCGCCCACACCCCCGCTCTCCACGAGCCCCGGGTCCGCCGAGTCCTCGTACCACGAGGAAGCGTACTTCCCGCCCATGGCGGGCTACGGCTCCGGGCCAAGCTCAGGGGCGACGCCGACGGGCCCATCCGGCCGCGCACCGTCATACGCATACGCCCAGCTGGCGCAGCAGTCCTACGCGCAGCAGCAGCACTTCTACTCCTCCACAAAAGCGAAGCCGCCCTCGCCACTCTCCGCGACGTCGTCCTCCTCCGGGTCCGGGTCGTCGATGTGCTCACCGACGGTGTCCGAGCACCCGAGCACGGCGTTCCAGCTGCTGCGGAGCACGCGCGGGCCCGCGGCGCCCCAGGCGAGCGCGAAGATGCGCATCGACACGACGCCGACGGAGCACATCCTCTCGGCCGCCATCGGCCCTGGCTTCGACTCCAACTGCATCACCATAGCCGCGCGCAAGGGGAACATCATCGACATCGTGGCCGACAGGTGGGATTGCGAGAAGGACTGTACGTATTCGTTATCATTTGTTTTCCTTGTTTTCGTTCTTTCTTCGGTTATCATTTTCAGCTCCCTCTCCACTTTCACTTCTTTCTACTTCTCCCTCGGTTCATGGTTAGCCGACTCCACGTCGTAAAAAATCACCACTGTGCTTCTTTCCCGCAAGCGGCGCTAACGATCATTTGCGCTCTGGTTTAGGTCATCACGAATGGCAAGTCCAATTTGACCGCGACGCCGATATGGGCGGCATCCGCGCAAGCTATACGGATGGGGTGCTGAAGGTGACGGTGAAGCGGATTCACAACGCCTACGCACGGCCTCCACAGATGAGGTCGTAACTCACGCACGAACTCCTCACTCTCCGCTCCCTCTCACCAACCAACCCACATCTTGTCTATAAATCTTACTTGCACGCCATTGATCATCCTGCTCACACCAGCTCACCTGCGAAGAAGCAGTGGAGTGGACTGTCGGGCCTGGGCGACGGCATTACTCACACCCCAAGCACACCACCTCCTTGACCCACGCTTGCCACTCATCATCGTCTTCAATCACTCATCTGATCTCATCAAGCGCTATAATTATTTGCTTTCCATTTCCGCTCCTCCTTCCTCGCTTCCTCTCTTCTCTCGATTTCTTGCACTTTTGCGTATCTTTTCTCTCTTTGTTTTAGCTTTGAACATGCACATGCACATGCACGCGGTACAGAACAACAGACTACGTCTCTGTTGACCCCCACCCCTCCCCTCTTTATTGACGGTCGACGGAAAAACAAAACGACAGACACAGTGAGAATGGACGCTTGTATATTGTACATTCGGGGCTGGGCAGGCCTTTCCATTCCATGCACGATAAGCCTACGGCGATGTACATAATTAGGTGGACAATAGGATCACTGGGATGGACGAGGGTGGCTACAGGAACACAGACGGAGGGAGGATTGCGACAATGGACTAGATACGTAGATGCTGGACTGAGTTCGCACCGGTGGGGCGAATGTAATGTGACCATTCAACATCGCATTACTCACCCTCTTCCTGTCGCCGTTGGAAATTCAACAAAATTCACCCGGAGATGCGGTGGAGTTGGCTGTAAGGAAATCTGGTGTAGAATTGTCATGCGTATTCCGGCCGAGCTTGCACGCCTGTCATGCTTCGGCCTTCACGCTCCTCGAGCGTTTCAGCATATACACTTTTGTCGTGATCATCGTGACACTCGCTGCGCCTGCCTGATTAGTTGGTCCGATCCTGCGATACGGTCTGTGCCAGTGACAGGTTGATGACATGTGGAAGGAACGCGCAGAAAGCAGACAGAAAGTAGAAAAGAGAAATGGAACATTGGAATGCGCGGGCCCGGAATGCGGTTTTCCCGATCCTTTTCGTCGGTTGATCGCTGGGATCTCAGTGTGCGCATATACTCACCCACCTTACTGCCTTCCACAATCGCTCACCCGCTCGCTCCAAGTCGCCGCCCCACGTATCTCGATCTCCTCGCCGCGTAAAACATAATTGGAAAGGTGTGCGTTCTTTAGCGTTGTGACGTCTGGGCTCTGTCAACCGTATGTTTCGGTGTTCTTACGTAGACCGGGTCGAACGACGCGAGGAATTCCGGAATTCTGGACGATCTCCCGGAAAGCACGTCATTTCGGTCGGATGACATCGAGCGATACATTATATAGTCACTCGTCTACTGGCTTTGGTGCATATCTTTTCTCTCGCGATTCAAATGCTAATCTTTTGTCTGAAATTTCCTCTATCCATGACAGTCAGCAAATGAAATGGCAACGCTCTCAAGCATATTGTATCGTAACTGTATCCATCACTTGTTGTCGTCATCGTCATCGTCATCATTGCTGTATTCACTTCCTTGACAATTTTCTTTTTTCGTGAACCCACTTCTTACAAGACATGTGTAAGGATCAGTCCGGGGCGCGGACGTTCGGAACGAAGTGCTCGGTGTGCATTGACTGCGACGCATCAAGTTCCGAGAAGAAGTTAATGAAAACAAGACGCCATGAGGCTTTTTCGTGCTTTAGTACATGTACTAAGAGTGGGGCTTACTTGTTTGTTTAACCTTTAATCTCCATCGTGTAACTAGCAACTTAAAGGGTGGTCGTGTGCGCATAATACTCGTAATATACCCGGCTTTCCGTCAGCCATTGAGATAATAAGTTCGAGGCCCCGCTTTCATTAATGCTTCCGCCAGTCAAGTTGACCCTGTTCTCCCTCTCATGCAGTAGTAGTCTCCTCTCTATATGGCGATCACTAGCGCCGTCCACGACCGTCTACGCACTGTCTCAAATCGTTTAGGACAGTGGCAAGGTCGACCGTTGCACTGTCGTGCATCGTGTAGGGCAGGACGACAACCAATCTCACAATCCGCGCGGACGATTTAGCTTAGTAGCAGGAAGGATCTGGAGATGCAGATGCACCTTGAATGCAAGAGGAAAGGCTCGGAAGCTCCGGAGTAATCTCGCACCACGCAAGCTTTAAGAGTGGGAGGAATCAATTTAATACATCCATACATACTTCGGGTCGTCGCTTCTTTCCCGCACATTAAGCATTACTGGGTTCTGGCCAATGAGCTGTACTACAGCGGCTGCCGAACCAGTGGGGGAGCTGACTCGGGGGTGGGAGGAAGAACAACACCATTTTCCCCGTCTATTGCGATTCTGAAAACCTGGCGCACGCACACACACACACACAATTCACAGTATGGGCGGTGTGGGAGGAAATAGAAGGAGCAGGTAGGCAGGAAGAAAGACAATATGTTTATTATATACTGAATGATCAAGCCCAGATGTGTGGGGGAAGGTGATGATACGCTACCTGATGCTCGAACTCTATCAGCATGGAGGTAATCTAATTGGCTAACCAGTTTATTGCCAGTGGTCGATTCGCGCATACACCCACCCTATTGCAGAAGCAATGCACTCTCTTCCTTCCTGATTTCGATCGATGTGTGCAAGGCGCCTGGAACTTGAGAGGCCTAGCGTATCTGAGATAGAAATCTACGTGCCCCCCCCCCCCATTAAAGAACCTGCGATAGCAGAAAGTCTTCCGGGAAGCTTGCTTCTGGCGGGCGCGAAGAGGGGTGAGCACTCACGAGGACCTTATTCTAGGTTTGTTCCCTGAGTTCCAGACAGAAGATGTAATCAAACAGATACGCAGACCTGAGCTCGTACCGCGGCACTCAGGCCATCAATCGGTAGCGAGCACAGTGGCTCTAACCTCTACATAATTGGAGAGAATATCGAGCCCGTGCAAGCAACGATGTCTTAGCAATTGAAGGAGACACGCAGGACCATAGGCTCATAGCCCAACGGCTGAAAAAATACAGTATACGCAGATTTATAACGGAGACTAAAAGTCCATCCAGTTTGGAGGTTGATTTGCAACTTCAAACTGTTAAGCACTTTCATAGGTACCCTTAACAGAAGATAGCGTTGGGATTTAATTATTTCTTCAATATGAACGATTCAGTATACGTACACTGGCTCAAGTTTTAAGGAACTAAAATGCCAACTGAGCCCATGCTACGCGACTCGGAGATTGCTCTGCTCTTTCATGCTCGCATACAGGCCGTGCTGTTCTCCTATACTATATGTCAAAGTCATCTGCTCTAGCATCGTCGGCCCTCCGTCAGGGCTCAACTCTAGCTAAAGAGGGGTTATTGCGTCTCCAGAAGCAGATCGCATTCCAGCTCACCAGAGAGATGATGTCTTCTAGCAAATGCGCCTGGCCGACGGTCATGCCCAGCAGACTGACGTAGTTTGCGTTGACGATGTGGACGTGGAAGTGATCTGTAGAATAGTATGGGAACACTACCGTCTGGCGGAAAAGGAAGATAGATGCCTTACAGTAGGACGGCTGATAGTGTACATAGAGTCGCAGCTCATCGGCCTGTAGACCCCATTTCTCCTGCACGACCCGGCACGCTTCACTGCGGATCTTCTGCAGCATCGGGATATGCGCCTTCTGCAAGTCGCGCAGGCACTGTATGCGGCGGTCCAGTGCGATCGCCATTAGATACAGGTTGGACGTGTTGATCAGGTCCCATTTCATGTCCGGGAGGATGACGAAGCCCGCTGTCGGCGAGTCGTCTCTGGAAAGGATCTTGTCGGCTTCGGAAACTCCGGTGAGGATGTTCTCTACCCTGTCAGAAGGTTACGGTTAGTGTGACGCTGCTGCTAGTGTCCAGGAAGACAGATGCATGACGTACCATTGCGTCCGTGAAGGGGGGAACGCCTTGATATATGGTTTCACTATGCGCTTGTATATATCCGGAGTCTCGTTGACCATGATAACTCGCTGGTTGGAGTACTACGAACGGTATCCGTTTGATAGGCATTGTCTAGACAAAGATTGTCTGCAACAATCTTATCTCATACCTTGCGTATATGCACCTCGGTTGCGGGACAGATGACGTTTACCTTCACATCAGGAAACTCCGCACTTTTCTTTGTCCAACCGAGGAACCATGAATACTAGATTACGAGAGAAATCTATCGTTAGCTCTATGTGCATATGAAGCTGGACGCCAAAAATTGTCATCGGAAACCTAACTATGTCAGTTGAGTCGATCAACTTCGTCTCGTCTATGATTCGATTCAGGTCTGCGGCTGCTGCCTTTGGGAGAGGCATCCTTTCAATTCTGATAATAGCTTGAGATCGAGTGTCTTGAGATGGCCCGGCAGCAGGCAATGTACCAAGTAATGCTATGGTGTGTGACGCAGGATCTGGCGAGATGAACGGAATGATCTTTATGAACTCATACACGCGATGAGAGACTCATGCCTTCATTTAAAACTCGTTCGAAACCGAACTCCTTCAATGCATCGCTAATCATCGAGTTAGCGCGGGATATTGACACTGAGAGTTGGTGGTTTTATGGAAAGGAAGCAATAAGCAACCACCTTCACGGTTTCCTTTCTCGTCCCTGCCATCTTTTCGCTGCGAAAATATACGGTAATACACTCGGAGGGGTAGAATGGTTTACGTTGTAAGATAGAACAAACGACAACATTGATTCATATATGTAGGTCTGACATACTAGGTAGATAAGAGCAAAGAAAGCAGAATCTATAAGCTACACAAAAAATAAAGTTTAGAGACAGGTCATCGCTTGCTCTTGCCGTTGGCCTTCCCTGTCGGCTTTTTCTTCTTTGGCCGGTCATCATCGTCCGAGTCAGAGTGGGTCTTGCCGGTTTCTAGACGTTTTTTATCGGCTGCATTATATGTATGTCAGTGAAATGGACTTCAGATAAGTTGAAAGATCAAAACTGACATTTGGCAGCCTTCTTCTCCAATTCATCCCAGCTCTCGCCTACGAACATCAGTAACTTGCTTACTCCTTTAGTAATCAGATGTATCTCACCCTCTGATTCATCATCAAAGCTTGAACCACTACCGGAGTCTTCGCTAGCATCAGATCCATCGAATGCGCTTTCTTCTGCAGAGCTTTCCGAGCTGATGAGTTCTTCAGTGTCAGCCGCGAATTCAGATTCAGTATCTGAGCCGTCGGCATCGCTGTCATCTTCTCCACCCGTCCCACTCAAGAAAGTCCAGCCACCTTGTTGGAAGAAGTCATAGGGGCTTTCGTTGATTGTTTTCATAATAGGCCCCCAATTTAAGTTTACAGGACCCTCGCTAAGAGGTATCTCAACAGAACTATAAAGACGGGTGAATTTATAACAAAAGCAGTTAGTATGGATCACTTACTCAAGCCAGTTTTTAACATCATCGAGCTGAACAGTCGGAATGGAGTTGATTTGTAACGGCGGTCGAGTGAAGTCAGAGAAAATGAGAACCATATCAAATTGCTTCAAGCCAAATTGGACGCGTTCCAATGAAGCAATTTCAATCTCGCTAAGGGTAACAACAAGGAAAGGAGGGTCTGAGAGGTGCACTAAACACTCTGTTGTCGGCTGCAATTTGACATTCGTTCGGAATGGCACTCCCTCGAAGGCTAACTCCCGGAAGGGGATATCAGCCTCTAAAGTGTCGCCCGTCTGCAAAAAAAAACGTCAAGCATGTAAACGAAGAAGACAAGGACAAAACTCACCGAAGCTGTAGATGCTTCAGCTATCCTTTCTGCAAAGTGTTTGAATTCTTTGTTAAGAGCCTGCCTGCGCTTCCTCTCTTGCTGCTCAAGCTCAATCTCATCCTCATCTCCATATCTGTATTTTCTCTTCCGGTTGCCCGTTTCATCGAATTGTACATCCGATGCTTCTCTGTAAAATTGAATATCCTGCAAAGGTGTTCTCAATATCGCCAAGACTAAATAAAACGATGAGGACAATTACCTTCGCCTTCTTTTTGCCAACCATGATGGGTGACTTTAAATGCAGGTGGATAATGACTAACAATTCATTATCACAGGGCTGGAAGAAAAGGTGCTTGATGTTGCTGAAAAGAATATCTGATTTACGCGTCAATAAAACGTATACAGGAATGCGATTGCGTTATACCAATTTTTTGCGAGCCCATGGACAAGTAGCGGAGGCCATTCTGATGAATTTCGACCTCACCAGGCAGGCGCTTGCCATCAGTTGCAGGCCGAACGAAGACTTCAGGTAGCTTGTGCGGACGACGACCTTTCATCTCAACAAGAACATCTTGTTCAATGACATCTGCCATTTCCTTCTTTTGCTGCTCTCGTTTATTGACCTCTTTCTTCAACTCCGTAATCTGTCTCTGAATAGTGTCGAAACGACTTTCGTCGGATGAACGGTATGTGACGGAGCGGATGAAGGTCGCATCTGGATCTTCAAAGGGCTGTGGGGGTTAAGTCAATCTAAGTCTAAATATTTGAGTTACTATCTTACTGTATCCTCTTTCTTTCCAGCAACTTGACCAGGGCTCTGGAAGTTGATTCGTAGAAACGTAAATTCACCCTCGTCGGTTTTACTTGCATTTTTTATCGTATTGATGTGGAAGGGCACCGCGAACCCATGCACAGGGAGGATTACTGATTGGGCTTTGCGGTCGACGTAAATCTTTTCAGAGTTCAGGTACTCTTCTGAAACATAGTAAATAAACCATCTTACCCTCAAATTCTCGACTTCTCTAGGTAAACCAGCCTCGCCTTTATAGCTTTGGAAACGTTTCCAGCCCTTGCCTTCTTTATTCCCTAAACCTTGCCCCCCTTCCGAGTACTTAGCAAGTCCATCCCTCTGTCTCTGAGCGTGCAACTCTCTCTGATGATCCGCTATGCGTGCTGCGGTGGTCATGACAACGTCCTCCTGGGCGGAACTGCGGGTCTTGTTCCGTAGGACTTTTCCACCAACAACCTTATTCTTGCTCGCATCGCCATTAAGTGGCTTAACCGGGGGTTTCTTGGCTTTACCCTTCGTCTTTTCTTCCTCGTCTGATTGAGAATTGAGAAAGAACAGGACATCCTTTGGCTGTTTTATGCAGTCAGTGAGGCATATTCCTTTCTCGTGGTCAATCTTGACAGTATCAATGAGAAGCATCGAGTATCTAGGAAATCATTGATATAGTACAATAGTGAGAAATATGGTTTTACGCACTTTTTGCCATCCTCTTCGTCTAAATCGGTGAATCCAAGGGAAAGACTAAAGACCATATTCGTCTTGATGGCCCTACCGTTCTTGGCTGATAGGAGGTACGTGGAATCTCGGAATTCCATTCCCATCTGAATTATGAAGGTTAAAGAAGAGTTGAATTTGCATAGGGAACAGCGCCTACAGCAAATCCTATGTTCTTCACAAAGTGCTTTTCCAAATCTGGCTTTTTCTCTTTCACATAGTTCAACGCATGCAAATAGACGTCACGAGCAACCGCGCCGTCTCGAAGTTTGGACAGTAATTCAGCCTGAAGTGAAACCAGTAGCCCATAGACAGCCTCTTGTTCCTACAAGGATGTGCCGGGAGGTCTGTGATGTGCATATAATAGATAAACGAGGAACACTGCTTACCTTTGTAGGATCCACCACAAATGTCCGGCCGACATTAGCACAGTATCCCTTATAACGCATGCCCGTGGCTACGAGGAGCACACCCTTGTGAGCCATCATATCAGGCGACGACTCAGCGTTCGAACGGATGTCATAACCAGATGACGTCCCTCTGGATTGAATAATAGGCGCATAACAGAATTCCGTCGATTCCCAATCAACCTATACTGACATCAGCTTCACATGGCTATGTTAATTGGCTGTAAACATACATCACTGAGACCGCGTCCCTTGCTCCAAACTTTCATATCAGGTCCACGAGCATTATCACCCTCGCCGGAACCGAGCCTCGCTTCAATTTGCAAGGCGAATGCCTCATGACTAATCTTCGCCTCCTTATCTAGGATGGTCTCGAGTTTGGGAGCAATATGGTGGTTTAGGAGAGTTGACGTGAGGTTTGCAGCAACTCGTGTAAATTTCTATCAAAGATCAGTCACCAGACCAGAAGATACCGGAGACAATAAGACATACGAGCTCCTCGTCGTCCTTAACTGCTAAAAGTGTTGATACAGCAGGTGACATATCTACAATCTCAGGTCTACTCTCTGCTTCAGATACAGACTTGTTCCAGTCATCGATGAGCTTTCCCGAGATGTTCTCTTTTGTGAGAGAACCGACGCGTTTTAATTTTGTGTATATAGACAGGAACGTAGGGAGAGCATCCGTCGGTGGATCTTTTGGTTTCGCTTGCGCTAGGATCTGCAGTGGCACGACAGAACTTGAGTTTTGAAGCTGCGAGAGGATTTTGGCTGGGAAGAAGCCCGAGTCAGAGCTAGTTCATAGTATGAGTACATCGAGCTCACCCTTTGAGGCAGATGTAAGAATAGTCACATGGTCTTTGCGCAGGAGGAAGAGAGTTGATGGAAATTCGTAACCTAACAGCCATGTCTAGTATGTGTTAATCCTAATGCTCTCTCCTCCAAAAGACTTTAAGCCACACTCACCTGAAAAGCTACACTTTTTCTGATCGGCTCATCCTGACTCGCTGGATCTCCTGAAGATAGGAGAAGTCCGTCGCATCCGGATATCGTCTCGTACTCATCATTTTTGCCGGCGCTCTGACAATAGCTTCAAAAGACAAGTTGCAAAAGGCGAAAGCGCGTCACGTACATTCCACGCGTCGAGGACGTGCTTTAAGCGAACGTTAAACTGTTCTGTGTTAAGCTGTACCGCAGGCATAGCTACACCTTACGACAGTTACAGTATCTCGTAGGTCGGTGTCGCGTCGAGTGGCAGTAAGCAAGTAAGTCTGTAGGGTGAGACGCGTGCAGCTGCTTGTACTAGCACTTCATTTGTCATACTATCTACCTGACGTAATCCGGTGCCAACCTGAGTGTGAGTGTACCAGTGCTCAAGTTCAACAACTACTCAGGGCGGCCGAAATGAAGGAAGTAACGAGAATTCAGAACATTAGGTGACGTAAAGTATACACTAAGGTAGAACATCTTCGTTCTCCATTGTATTTCCCAACTGCCCAAACTAACCGGTGATAATACTGGTACTTTACTAAGAAACCTTTCTCAGGTCAACAATAATGGCCTGGTCAGCATCATGCAAAGCCGCATTTACGAAGGCAAGCTCGTTATCTGTATCGCCCACTCTACGATCGCGTGTACAGGCTCCGTGAGCCTCGTGTATGTGTCCGAAGACGTGCAGTCGGCAGCTTTCTAAAGCTTCGATACGCTCAGCCAGTTTCGGACAGCCAGCCTTCTTGCCTCTACGTGTTTGATCGAGGATCCCAAAAGCTGGAGTATGCGTCATGAGAATTTCAACGTCGTTTGGAATGAATTTCCATTCCTCTATTCGAGAAAAGCTTTCACTAAGATGAGGAGATGGAATAAAGTGTAGAAGAACGCACCTTCAGCTTCCCCCGGCTCAAAGTATTGAAAGGCGCCTTGGACATAAAATGGCGCGGCCTTCAGGGGGTACATAAAATTACGACAATCAGCATTGGCTCGCAAGGAGTGCAGTAGCAGCTGGACGTTTTCACACCGGTGTTCCATATACTTTCCACGTCACACCCTTCGAAGTGGTTATCTCTACCTCCTCGTGGTCGAGATAGACGAGACCGGCAGCTCGAGCGGAAGCATTGCGCATCAAGTCTATAGATGAGTCTATCTCCTTGAATATTGTGAGTTCTGTATGTATTTGTGAATCAATGCTTGTGAAGCACTGCACCTTTGGATCAAACCCCCTCCACGAGTTTCCCTTGCTTGCCTTCCAGCGTGGATCCAAGCAATGCTATCTCTTGTTAAGGACTCTGACACTATGGGCAAAACAAGGGTTCTTACATCGTGATTTCCAGCAATAATACTGACGTGATTTCAAACGAGTGTGGGTTGAGCATAAGCATCGACTGGAATACAACAGCACACATACACCTTCAGCTCATGTGGAAGCTCTTTGAGCCAATTTACAGTTGTTAGCAACTGGTTGGGTTGTCCCCAGCTACTTAGATCGCCAGCGTGCAGCAGTACGTCCCCTGGAGGTATGCCTTTATATATCCGAGAGTGGGTATCCGAGATACAGACAAAACGCGTCCAGCCAGCACCAGGATGCGGAGGTGGGGCGTCCAGAGGGTATGAAGTGTAGATAGCAACGCTCATTGTCGTCGAAGATGATGGTTAAAGGGAAGTGGCTGAACTGCCGCGAGGGAAAAGGGACCAATCCTAGGATGAATAGACATGCTGTTGGGCGCGCGACGTCAACTTGACAGGACAGCGATAAAAACCAAGGACAGATGAACATAGTATGATGACGTAACCCACAGCGTCAATCGTCTTCTATACCTAGAACAGCAAGGTCTCTAAGAATGAATACAGCCTCCTCAACCCGCATCTCTAGAACTAACAGCTTATCCCTCCGCTCCTCCCAAGACCGAAGTGTCTCGCGCTCTACTCGTGAAAGAAGGGTCGGATCTTCCTGCACATCGCTCCGCTGGCATTTTTGTAGCACGGCCTTGACCATCGCATCCTCCTCCTCAGCGCGTCGTCGCATGTTGATATTGTATAGTGTCTTATATAGGTTCCCAAGAGCTACAGCGTACGCCTTGTGAAGATCAACATACCTATCCGAACATGCTAAGTAAGAATGAACCCCACGAAACATCCGGCATCTCACCAAAGGTATATAGTTCGTTGAGGATTGCGATCCGCTCCCTTAGGCACTTCTTGTATGCTCACAAGCGATTCAGCTGATAGGTTGGTGAGCAACGGCCGAACCGCCATGTCAGTCATCATTGCTGCTTTTGCCAGCTATGGGGCATCAGTTATGTACACCGCTAAGGTGCAAGTCATGTAAAGTCGTGACTTACCTGATCCCCGCCCATTTTGCCGTTGTCAAGCAGGAATCGCATTAGGCGCACTGCCTCGTCACCATGTCGTTCACGAGCAATAGCCTCTATCACCCTTCTTCTCAGCCTCCGGCACACGATCTCAAACTCCACAGACACCTTCCCTGAGCCGCTAAAGGTGACAAACGACGACGTTTTTCCTGCTGGAGTAGGGTTGTCCGCTGCCGAGAGTACGCCGAGATATTCTTTGATCGCGCTCATGGTGGAAGGCTTTTTCGAGGTGGCATATGCCAGACCAGATGTGATATCTTCCTCTTCTGCAATGTGATCGATGATGTTTGCGGTAGAAATAGGATCTGGGTGATTTCTGTTAGGATGAAGAGGGAAACTGAATTGCTGCTTTACAAACCGGAACGGATATCTGAGAGAGAAAGCTGTTTCGCTTCAGAAGCTTTCAGTGCTGCACGGACAACAATTGCAGCGGCGTTATTATACCGCTCCCGAACGGCATTAACAATGAGCTATCTTGCAGCTTAGAGTAGAACAAACATATGACAGTCAGGTAGAGCAAACCTTATTGCGTATGTGGATATTGAATTTTGTGGGATTGAGACGAAAGTATACATCGTCCTAGACAAAGACCAATTAGCATCGCAGGTATGGGCTGAGGTTGAAAACATACATCAACGACTAAGTCATCTGTCGCCTTCCTCTATATTGAGCACGTAAATACGGCAATTGGAGCGCACAGAATGGCTAGCAAACCTTTGCAGATCGTTGCCCATTATGTTCGGACGCTTTTCGTTTCTAGTACTTGTATGATAAGCCTCCAAACACGCATAGAGGGTAATCAATAACAGAGAACATACTGTCAGCCCGATTTTCATTGCTTCATCCTGTTCCCGCTTCAACCTTGCCTCGGCCTTTTCCTTCGCTTCTCGGAGCTCCTTTGCAGTAGGAAAGTTTTTGAGCTGAGCCCTCTCATCTTTCTCGTACTCCATCAGCTTGTCCCGAGGCGAGACGTGCGAGAGGACGGTCGAAGGAACAAGATAAGACGCGTGCACGAGTTTGTGAAGAGCTTGTGAGTAGACCTGGTGTTCTATGCAAGGTGCAATGTCTTGAGAATCTTGAAAATACTCAGCCGAACACCTATGGCAGACCTTTTGTTTTTGCCTTGCATAATTGGCTCAAAATATCTGTCGGACGTAGCTTGCCATGGTCAAGAACCAAAGAGACTATCTCTGCTGCCTGGATGAATGGACAGTCAATCAATTTTGCAATGGGAATAAGTGAACGTTAAGAACCTTAGCTCCTAACAACTCTTCCGTCTGCCATACATATCTCCCGAAGCGAAGTCTCAGAATGCATTCCTCGGGGTTGAACTCTATCACCTCGACTCCATCCTCCGATTGGGCATGCCATGCCAAGTTATGTTGAATGAGGACAAGGACTGAGGCTCGGACAGCCCGGGCCTTCAAGGAAGTATATCTGACAAGCTGTAGGAGGGTTAGACGTCCTCGGGTCAAGAGGGCGAAAGCGACTTTCTACGCGCTCGACGTCAGCATAGCACTACTTTCGGGTCCCAGAACACACCCACCGAAGTCAGAGGTCCAAAATGCGAATGAATAATTTGTGTGCATAGGTTCGAGGTATTTACATCTGCCATATCGGAAGCCAGAGGGCCAGGTCGGTTGGTAACAAAGATACTAAAGGATGTGAGGGCACTGATGGAGATGCTGGACGCGAGGCGCTGGTATACGGCGCTCGGATGTGCCCAGAGCAGAACCTTAAGGAACAGGCTCGAAGACAGGTAGATGAGATAAGAATAACGAATATGTTAGCAGAATGGAGTCAAGGGAATCGTAACGGAGTCATAGATGCGCCTCAATGTGGACTCTCCTCGTCGAGCCTCGCTGAATGTCATCCGTGCCATCTCTCAAAATTTACTGGCAGCACACCACGTGGCTATGTTCCATAGTAATAACCAACACCAGCCTGACTTGCTGCTATGTAGATTCTCAAGTCTTCATTCTGAAGTTTATAGACAGCATTAATAAACACGTATGATGCCCGTTCTAGGATATTAATAGTACAGGAATTCGTTATCTGTGATGATGCCTATGCTACGGGCACGCAATCAACCCACTGGGCAACCCGTCCTCCACATGCATGTCCACCTCTACTTTACTTTCCTGTCACCAATCAACCCCATACCACATCACCAACATCACGATCTGAGATCCACTAGAGCTCACCCGCCTGATGCTGTAAATGGTTAGCAAGCAAAAAAAAAAATGCCATATGAAAAAAAAAATGCGAATAAATTGAGAAAGCGAAACAAAATGCCGAATGCCGAATGCGATGCCAAAAAGAGTACAATGGGGTGCGATGCAGATGATGATTAGAATAAAATAGAGAAAAAAGACTTAGACCTTAGGTGTTTTGAGCTGTCAGAAAAGAAGCTGATAAGTTATGCTGTCATGGTGGTCGAGCGAAGGAAGCGACTAAAGACAAGTCGTTTTAAATGTCTTCGTCGAACACGCGTAACACGATGCGAAAGCGATGGACTTCAAAGAACGCGAACACGTTTTGAGCCTGTATGTCATCAATGATACCCGATTAGTTGCCATCTTCATTATCTCGGACGGTGGTGACTGAACATACCAGGTGAGCTCGGAGGGGAAGGAAGGTTCTCCTCCTCTAGGTCTGCCTCCTCCAGGCTCCTCTTCGACGAGTTCTTGTGCACAATAACAAACTCGTCAACTTTTGTACCCGTCGTGCTGGACACAGGCGTTCTCAGTAAAGTCTTGTCAGAACCCAAGAGCGAATCTGTAGCGATGTCCGTGACAATATCTATAATTGGATTACCTGTCAGCTTCCACCAAAATCGCCGCGTTTGAAGTACATACCATTAGTAGGGACACCCGCGTCATGTTCGGCGGTAAACTTCTCCGACTCAGCGAAGATCGCCTGAGAAGCAGTATCTAGTTCCTCAGCATTCCCATCGGGAGATTCTACGGGTCATCAGTCAAAGATGTTCGGGAAATTAAAGTAAGAAAATATCATACCTTCCAAAGTGTCCTCGGTCGCGGCATCCTCGTTGAAGTCTTCTTCCCCGAAGTCCTCGTCGCCGAACTCATCATTTTCTTCCTCTATTTTACCTTCGTTAACAAGTTCACTTATTTCTTGTGATGGATCATCTATATGGAACTGATTACTAGGGTGAAATGAATTCACTGACAAATGTTGCGTACCAGTAGGATCCAAGAGTTCGTCGGAAATAATAACAATTGACTCTTCACTGGTAGCATTGGATGCTTCGGTACTGTGTGAAGCCGCTGAGGTGGAATGTGATATAGCCTGAGCTTGAAGTTCAGAAGGCCGGGTGTATTCTGCTTCATCTATTCCATCCTCAGCGGAAGATGTTTCTGCGCTGTCGACCTCGGCAATCGTGCCATCAAAATTATCAGCAACAGTACCAACACCATCATTTCCATTCTCTCCAAATTCCTCCTCATAACCTTCCTCGTCATCTTCCTCGGAAGCAACTTCATCGTTATATTCGGTAGCGTGTTCCTCTTCTCTATCCTCTTCGCGAGCGTCCTCGTTACCATCATGGATCCTATCTGCGTCGAGCTCGTCACGATAGTCCTCTTCTTTCTCTTCTTGGTCGTCCTCCCCGAACTCATCTTCGTACGGCGCGTCATCGAGGTCCTTCACGCCTGCATGTTCAACGGTCTCTTCAGACTGTGCAAGCGCCTCTTCATTAGCGTCTCGGTCGTCATCGGGCCCTTCGGCAGCATCTTCAACAGTACCATCCGTTGCATGCGCAATGGACTCTCCAGGCCGATCTGCTGATCCGTCCTGTTTTGAGACTTCTATGTTTGAAGAGCCACTAGCTGCTAGTGGAACTTTTGCCTCCATTTGAAGACTTGCTTGTTCATGAGAAGGGGTTGTGTCTGCGCAATTTGTGCCATCGCTAAGCGACGTCCATGGCACATAAATCAATATGGATCGCATACCTTGATGATCAGTGACTTGATGGCCATCGTTTAGTCCGCCATCGTCAATCGCAAGGCGTGTAATCTGTTCTCTGAGTTGGTTATACCTGGTGATAAATCTGGGCACAACAGATTGCAGAGTTAATCTCAAATGCCCGTGCAAACCTAAGCCTTGGTGCATCGCGACAAGGTCATGTAGTGACACCTCACGGGCGTATATATTATCCTGGGAAAAATCAAGTCAGATTCGCTTACTGGACGAACATGGAGGAGTGGACATACTTCAGAAACTAGTAACTGTAGGTCGGGAGCGGATATTGACATCTCAGCATTAGAAAGCTCTTCCAGATGATTAAAATATTCTTCATTCCGAAATGCGTCAAATACCGCAGATATGGGTTCATAGAAAAGTCCTTGATGATGTTGTAAAAGGACCAAAGGTTCTTCGGGAGGCTGGTCTCCGTCATGAGGAAGTTCTGGTGTCCTGAACAACGCAAAATCTGGCTGATCGCCCTCAGACGATCGAACATTTAGCTTTAGATGAATTGGAGGGGAATTAAAGTGCTCCTCTCCGGATAATTCATGGTAATCTTGAGCCTCTGCCTCGGTCGGTTCAGTTGTGTGAGACTCATCATAACATTCGTCGCTGGGAGCTGTCTGCTCCACAGAGTGTGGAGGGATAAACACATTGTCTCCAGTAGCAGGGACTTCTTGATCACTTTTCAAAGCAACTGTGGTAGAAATGTCATGGTCGGGTTCCGCGTGTTCGTCAGGAGGTTCATCAAGGGAAGGATCCTCGTTTGCAGTAGAAGGGACAGGCTTGGTAGCATGATCTTCTTCAGAAAGCACAGCGACGGATGACATACTCTCGTATCCCTCATTATGCGATAACGTACGATCAGGGCGTGTGATAGGGCCTACGTCGTTCTCCGTAGTAGCATTACTTGTAGTCTCGGGGAGCGGCTCTTCCTGGCGATCTGATTCGATTGCACCGTCATTAATTTGTTGTTCTTCGGGACGAGTAATGGCAACTTCGTGCACAATTGTGCCATCGGACGTAGGTAAAGGTACAATCTCCGAAGTTTCCACTATTTCCACAGTTTCTTGCGTCACAATGGTCTGTGCAATATGTTCCCCCAGCTGCGGTTCAGAGATCTCGACGGGAGCCACGATGGGCGTTATATCCAGGGGATGTATCTGGCCTAATTCTTGGGGGACAGGCGGAATGGGCGAGGAGTGAAATGAAACGTCGTGAACGTCGGCATCTACTAAATTTTGTTCGCCTTGATCGACTACCTCCTCATCCATATCATATTCGGCCATTTCTTCGTACTCGACCATATCGACTTCAAGGGACTCTGTGTGCGAATAGTTCTCCTGTGCCATCAGGCCATCTTCGTCCATGCGGGAAACGGGTAAGAACCAATTTTCGTTGGACGCTCCCATTGGAATATCTGAGTCTTCGTTAAAATCGACCATCGGTGTGTCCATCGTCTCGATGATTGTCGACAAGGACATCTCGGATATAATGCCCGAGAAGCTTGCTTAATTGCCTGGTATGCAGGTATGAGCCGGGCTATATGTTGCCAGTATGGTATGAGGAAGACAAGTCATGATGTCCCAGGGTTTTGACTTCAGCTCACCTTAGGGCCGGGTTGCTGACTCACTGGCATGCGAATTTACTGCAAGCCTTAAGGCGGCGGCACCGGAATGACGATGTCTTCGAAGACAAAGTAGTTGCACGAGTACTTCAAGTTATCCTACTTAGGTCCACTGTTGCAAGCACACCCCTCTTGAATTTGACGAGAGCCTCTCCACAGCTGAGCTGACCTCAGAGACGATATAGAAAAGGCTTGAATATCTCTCATGTCTCTCCAGCCTGTTAGCAGACAAGATGCTAGCTCTGCTGACAGAGAGTTTCTCGTGCGGCGCTCTATGTGGAAGGGATATCAGTACTTCTCTCTCGTGATGCCTGCATTGTATACGGGCTTTGTCTTAAGTCAACGACGCATGGGTGCTGCGCCGTGGACTATAAATAGGATGCTTAGAGCAACATGGATAGGAGGCTTGGTAGGTAAGTGCATATCGTTTACCTCCATCTTCCTTGTTGTTAATTATTGAGCTACGTACATGTGCCAGGTTCTGTCCAGGGAGGAGCTGTAGAATACTTCAGGACAAAAGAAGAAGGTGCAGATGTTCTGCGCGTGCGACATATCAATGCGATGTATAACGTCGGTATTCTCATTTTCGCTGTGATCTATATCTGAATGCAACTTTCGTGTCAGATGTCATCCCTGCGAGCAGATGACCATTCCACTATAGGCGCGGTTTTGGGTGGCCTGTTGACGCCGGCGATCTTCTGGAAACGAGCCAAAACTATTCATTGTATGTGTACATTTCTCATATCCTTTCCGTCTGTATCTAAAGGCTGTTCGTTAGTACTCCTTGGAGGTGTCGGTGTCGGTGCTGGGCTTGGACTGGTCGCGCACTGGGTACGGAACGTCGCAGAGGAGCCTTTACCTGCAGGTCCAATATCCAAACTTCCAAAACAGAAGCACGCCTCATCATGAACTCACCATGACATTGTTCCTAAAAGTAGTTTTTTTTTACTTAATTTATACCTTTGACCAGCTTTTTCTTCAAGTCCGCATTGATGAATATACAATTGATACAATGGAACGATTGACTTGCTCAGTACAAATAGCCGAAAGTCATGCAATGGCATGGTAGTATCCTTTGTTCCAAAGTAGTGCTACTGACAAGGCTAAACCTACAAAAAAACCAGCAAATGTCGATAATCCAATGTGTGAGAAGTCCCAGTTCGTCTTTTCGGTACTACATGGCGTATCCATGTCTTCCTTCGAAGAGGTAGCATTCTCGACCTTAGCCAATTTCCTACTAGGTTGAGGAACAACACCCGCTTCCCACCCCTCCGCGAGAATGCTTTGCATAGACTCTTCCTCGAGCTCCGCTAGATCGTCAAAACTCCAAGTGGTGCATAGGTCGGACATCCATCTCATTCTCTTCTTGCTAACATCGCCTCCCACACCTGGTGCGCGTTCTTTAAGCTTTCCCCGCAGCGTCCCGACATTTTCTATGGCTCGACCAACATTTTCCGGTATTGACTCCTCTATCCTTGTCCTTATGATACTCGCTAACTTCGGTCCATTTCCATTCGTAGAGATGAGTATCTGCAATGGCCCACGGCGTATTTGGGAACCAAAGTAGAAGTCGCACATCGGCGGAATGTCCGCGACATTCACGGGTATCTTGTGTTCTCTGCACATAAGGCAGATTTCGCGGCTCGTCTCGACATCATCAATTGCCGTAAGTACCATGTCCATGCCTTCCAAATCTCCCGGGCCCGAAAACAATCGATCGTAGTATGTAACGCGCTTTGAGTTAGAGACATAGTAAGCCGTTAGGGGGTGTAAGCCTGCTCTCGGTGCAATAAGAGTTATATATGCATCTGCTGCAAGAACAGACTTGATTCGACCGGAAGAGACATCGCCTCCGCCGACTATCAGCACGCGCTTTCCGGAGAGTTGCCATGCTAGAAGAAGAGAGCCACCGCCAGGGGGCAAGGTATATTCAATCATGAGAGTAGAGGGACAAAAGGCAAACAGATCGGAAAAGGACATCTCGCACGCAAGTCCATGTTGACTGCAAGTGACACACGACGTCACGAGACGCCGCGCAAGTTCACTCGCGTGCGGGTCGCAGGCTTATACTCAGTCTCCCACTCTTAGGAGACAGCCAATACACCTTACATCTAGTTGTCGCTATCAATCCTCATGTCAGATCATGCAAGGCGAAAACCACGACCGCTGCAATCATCTACACCGCAAGCGTCTCATATGCTTCACTCCTCACTTCGTCCGTCCGGCTTCTTGAACATGCTGAATCCAATGATGGGTCGGACGTATACGGGTTACCTCCGAGCGGACCAGTCTGTGCTGGAAGAAGAAGAGGATGAACTCGAGGATAACGCAAATGAAGGAGATGCGGTTGCGGGGAATTATCCTTTCACAAGAGGAGGCACAACCGACCGTCACGTCAATTGGGGGGAATCCTCTCGTATGAATGTGATCCGACATGACAGTCAACGCGAGCCGACCCAGAAGCAAGACGACTCTTCTGATGACGAAGTTCCTCAGAGCTTCATGATTGAGGCCGCACCGGGCACGCGTCAAGTACCATCCCGCAAAGGGAAGGGGAAGGACAACAGCAAGCGGTCCTCAAGATCATCTTCAAAGCGCCCGATGCTGCCAGTCACAGTCGATGACACGCTGAAGCTTCCCCCACGGCCTATTGATCTCGAACCCTCCACCAGCACAGCAACGCAGCCCGAGATGGCTCGCAAGCAGATGCGGGGACTAGATGCATATGAAAGGGCTTTGTGGAACTGGGTCAATGTCTACGACCTCGACGTATTTTTACAAGACGTATACCGATACTATGAAGGCAAAGGTATTTATTCGATAGCCCTCTCGAGGGCTCTCCATCTCTTGTGAGCAAACGGTGCATCGTCTACTTTATTACGTCAACTCATCTCAACGAATGACAGGACCATTGGTTTTACTATTGCCTTTTCAACTTTCCTTCTGAACTGCATAGATTATTCCAGGATAAAGCCTGAAGGAATCACAAGGCTGTCAGATGTTGTAGTTGAGCGTTGTGTTTCCAAGTGAGCATCTTCTTAGCGAATGGAAGTTAATATATCTAACAGAGAACGCTCTAGATTTCCTGCTGGCACTGTGATTTTCTTCATCTTCTTCGTTGGATATTACGCACTTCAAATCGTTACGTTCATTTTTGAAGTGCTGAGACTTGTGGACATGTTTAATTTCTATACCCATCTTCTTGGAATACCCGACGTACGTGCATCTGATCACTCTATGTGGGCGCCTTCTGACAGAAGATCTGAGATAGGCAGACATTCAAACTATTTCCTGGCCCGAGGTAGTGCGACGCATAGAAGCCATCCGAGAGGAGAACCCAGTTACAGCACTTTCATCCACTAATCAAGGCAACCCTTCTTCTTCCATAACCGCCAAACTTGACGCACACGACATCGCGAACCGCATCATGCGTGAAGAGAACTACCTTATAGCTATATTCAACAAAGACTTATTGGACTTACGAATACCCCTTCCTCCTGTCTTGAGACAACTCTTGAGTTTAGATGGAGGACAGGGAATGACACTCAGCACCGCTCTGGAGCTCAATTTGAGAATTTGTCTCATGCGTTATTTGTTCGATGCGAGAGGGAGGGTGAAAGAATCTTTCTTGAAAGACAGAAATAGAGAGGTTTTGATCACTGGGTAAGTTTCATTTCAGCGTAGAAAGGTGATAATATTAACAGTAATTCAGGTTACGACACCGTTTCATATTTATGGGGATCCTTAACGCTATATTAGCTCCATTCATCGTCTTATATCTTGTGATGTACTACTTCTTCAGGTATTTTGAGGTAAGTCTAATTATGCTCTACCATTTCTTATTTGATACATAGTTTCCTTTCTTCAGGAATACCACAAGAACCCATCTTCCATAGGTGGTCGTGGTTACACGCTGTACGCGAGGTGGAAGTTCAGGGAATTCAACGAACTACCACACCTATTTTCGCGGCGATTGAACGAATCACATCCGACGGCGAGCATGTATATTGGCCAATTTCCAAACGAGAAGATTGCTCTTATCATGCGGTACGATATTTATTGTTATTTTAATGCATCCCCGACTGAATGATGATTGTGCTGCGTAGCTTCGTTTCATTCGTAGCAGGCTCTTTCGCTGCTATCCTTGTCCTAGCGTCGGTGATCGACCCCGACCTGTTTACCCACTTTGAGATCACACCACATCGCACGGTTTTATTCTACATAACGGTCTTTGGATCTATAATGGCTGTTGCTCGTGGGATGATTCCGGAGGACAATACCATATTCGACCCGGAACTCCTTATGATGGAAGTCATTCATTACACTCATTACATGCCGACCGAATGGAAAGGGCAACTGCACTCGCAGAAGGTGGGATGTTCCATATGTTCGTATATTCAATGATGACTAAAGAAAGATCGCCTAGGTCCACAAGGACTTTGGAAAGTTATTTGACATGAAAGTTATGATCTTCGTGCGCGAACTACTGTCTGTCGTCCTCACGCCATTTGTTCTTTGCTACTCTCTACCAAATTGTGCACCAGCGATCATTGACTTCTTCCGGGAGTTCACCATTCATGTTGATGGCCTAGGATATGTGTGCAGTTTTGCCGTCTTCGATTTCAAGAGACATGGCAATGTTCATGTAAGAAGCCTTTGCAACATCTTCTTCTTTCTTTCACCTTATCATTCCGTTGCTCTACAGTTCGGAGCTCCTACTCGAGTCAAGGACGAGCGCTTTTTGTCTAAGGAAGGCAAGATGGAGAAGAGCTTCTTGAACTTTAAGGTCAGGGTTTATTCTTATCATTGTCACTGCCGCCACTGTCTGATCATTACTTCAGGCTGCAAACCCTGCATGGCAACCCACCGACCCCTCCGGCTCTCTGTATCTAAGTCGCGTAGCGGACTTTAACGCCCGTGCGTTGAGAAGGCGCATTCCGGACCCACATGGATTGCCAGAACGTAGATTTGGTGACAGGGCACAGGAGTACGACCGTGCACTCCGCGAGAGTCAGAACGCCGCACTCCGCAGACGGTCGACACTGGCTAAATCCAGTAGTCCAATCGAGGAAAGTATCTCCGAGACCGCGGTGCCCGGTGAACCCGGATCGTCAGCATCTGGTGCCGCTATGAAGACAGAGCGAGTTATGGAGGAGAGCGTAGATCCATTCTCAACACAGAACGTCGGGGATATTCGCTCAAGCGACCTTGCAGACGATGGGGATGTTAGGAGTGATCTAGGAGGTTCGTACATTGACGGCAAGGTAAATAGAGCACGCCCCAGCACTCGGCCTTCTGCATCTCAGCAGACCGCAGATGACAATGTCGAGGATGGTGGCATGCTGGGTTTACTGGCTGAAATATACGGCACGAGAGCTCCTGGTTTGGGCCCATAAACCCTTAATTAGTACAGAATGCTTCGATAGTGAAGAACAATGGGTCCTGCCGATGTATATTAGTCAATGCAAGCGTTTGCTATGTTCAAGGGTTGCTGGAGTATAGAATGCAAATAAGAATGAATGCTAGTGTAAAAGAGAGTCTATCGTAGTCCGTTTACTCGATTGTGGTCGTCCCAGTGGAGAGTTAACATTTTGCAGTCGTCGCAGCTCTTCGTCGATTCGCCACATCCCTTTAACAAATCCATCCTTGTCGAGGTGCGTCTGACCCGGAAGCGCACACTCAGACCTATAAGCAATGCGTCAGATACGTAACAGCACTCAGATGTTAGAATGAGGAAGACGCACCAGATGTCCTTCAGCTTTTCGGGCTGGATCTTGGATTTAGACCAGATCACTTTGACAACCTGTGCTTCTAGTCGCATACTCTCAGCTTCATCTTCTGACGCGCCGACTTTCGGGATTTCCTCTGGATTAGTTATCAGATCGACTGATAGTCCGCGCCAGCCTTTCCTTGGTGTCAAAGATGAGGTAGGTGAGGGCGAGCTACTATTCTTGTCTGCAGCTCTGGGTGAAAGTGATGTGGCCACAAGACGGCGCTGAGCGTTCACGTTGGCAAAGTAAAGTGCCTCGTATCGTTTTCGCGCAATGAGGGGCACAGGCGTGGGTCGAAGCAGTTGTGTGTATGACCCTATGCTTGTATGGGCAGTAGTAATTGTAGAATTACTGAATATTGACGATCGATCCGAGGTAGATGTATTTGATATTAATGAGTTGCGGCTGGATGCAGAGGGCGGAATAGATGCCTTGCTCGCTCGAGGAGGCGGCGGCGGCACACGACGGACATAGCTTGATGGGACATTCGAGCTGAATGATGGGCGAGGTGATGAGGAAGTAGAGTGAGGTGACTTGATGGAAGCAGGCGCAGACGGCGCTGGCGGAGATGGCTTCACTAATGGTGCCCTCCTGTTCGGTAGCTTAGGCGGTTCAGGTCTTATGCTTTGCAGAGAAAAATCCTTCTCCCAGTCATGAGTGGAAGACATTGCCGGGCTTGAGATCCCGGTGGAAGACACTGTCTCGAACGAAAACGAATCATCGACACTTTCCTTGTCTGCATCGGGTTCGGTAATTCCGTTCTTATCCATAGGATATGTCTGAATGAAGTTCGAGACTGAGCCACTACCATCCGTGCCTCCGTCTGAGGACAGGGAGACGGAATGGAAAGATGACGTAGAAGACGCCGAAACGTGGCCCTGGGTTTGCCGGAGGTTAGACGATGAATTGCTCTTCGCTATCGGAGGATACGTATGTTCAACAGTCAGGGAATTCGATGACGATCGACTAGGAATAATTGGTGGCGTCGTGAATGGAGAGCGTGATTGTGAAGAATTGGCTCCTGAGCTACTCGAAGTCTGCGAAGTCTTTCGAGGCGGTAACGGCGGTGCTATGACAGGCTTCTATAATTGCAATATCATAGACAAGTTCCTGGTTAGCCCCTGATATTAGAGCCTTAGTTTCGAGTGCATGGTACTTACCGATGCAGCATTGGCAGCAATCTTCGCTGAACGCTGTCTGGATTCCGGACCATCCTCTAATACCCAGTCCTTCAGGTCGATGAGAGAAGTCTTCAGCCCCAACTTCGGAGGCGAAGGAGACGGAGATTTTATTTTCTGTTTACGAGTGACATATGGCACTGACGGCTGTATGATTGAATATGAGGCTACAGTGGGGGATAGTGGTTCATCAATGAGGCTCGATTGAGAACTGCCAGTCAGAGTTGGTTGTTCGGCAGAGATGCTTCGCACAGGTGGATAGTTAGAGCCACTCAGTCTTGCTGAACGCAAATTATCTAACGTCTCGAATTGTCGAATACGTGCTTGTAGTGCTGGTGACGGCGCCATGGCAAGAGATTGAGCGTAGGTGAAGTTGAGTGGTAGTGAGCAGGTCCTTAGGAGACGGTTCGTGAGTAAAGCTGCTACCCATGCGTCCGCCCCGCGTCTGAGGCAATTCCGAGTCTATGTTTGCTCTTCTCGTATTCCGCTCATGTTCTAATGTCGTTCCGCTCTATAACGAACATCTCCCGAGAAATTATACATGGCGAATTCGCAAGTCGTAGATACTGGCTATCAACACCCCTTCGTTGACGGTACGGCGTATCTGCTTGGAGTTGGCGAGGTCCCTCGTACAGTACGATCTTTCTGGAATCAAGTTTAATGACACAGCCAGAATGAACCCATCTTCAGCTCTGCGAACTGGCAATGTCAAGATTTTCTGCAGAGCTACGCTCTATCAGAGACTGGTGGATTCTTTATAAAGACGAGAACGTTAGGAATGCATGGCTAGAGGCTGGCCTTACAAGAAGTTGGAAAGTAGGGCATGAGGTCACGGAGGTGAAATTAACAAAGCCTCAGGTATTAGTCTATTCCTATTCTCCACAGATGTGACCTGAAAAGTGTTTTATAAAGGCTTTATATGTCCTCGACGAGTTGGCTGGGTATGCTTCTTTGAGAGATGAGAACACAGGAATGTGAGCTTACCGCACCTGATACCTTTCTATACCTCTGCGCTCACTTATTGAGAAGCCAGGTCTCAGTCTTTGACAGAATTTGGGAATGTGATTCTCTGCTCTCCGTGTCTGAAGAAAACCTAGCCAAAAGAGCCCTGGATGAACTTCGCGAACACTGCAGATCTAGAACTCCGGGCATCCCAATCCGAGACGCTCTGGTTGATCCATTCCATCATTGTTATGTTTTTGGTCGATCTTTCGTCAGAACATGTAAGGAGGTCGACATCCCCGATGGCGATAACAATCATTCTCGCAGATTCGCCCTTCTGCCTACGGAGGTTGAAATACCATCGGACTCTCCAACTGTGATCTACAAGTCATACATTAACGATATAGACCCCGCTCTTACAAATGTATATGAGAATATGGGGCTTGTACTGAAACGGTTGATCAAACTTCTTGAGCGAGTCCTGACTTCCTTACATCGAAGCAATCCCCTGCCACAACGCATACTGGGCTCGTATACGTACCGTGTCTGGGATGAGCCTGAGCCACCAGAAGAAAGTGACGACGAAGAGTCCTGGGAGCAATATCAACGAGATACGAGACACTGGGAACTTCACAGACCTGTCGAGCTTCCAGACGTTCCGGTGGAGGGATACCAAGGACAACTGACCCACATTCTGCATAGAGTCGAACTGAATGATAGAAATGTTCAAGTTGTGCACAAAACGGTGGACATCATCTTTGTTAGTGGTTCTGTATCTCTCCCTATCTGTCTCTAATTATCGCTTCCCCTTTATCTGGAAAGGATGATGTGAGGCGTGGCATTCCTGACGAGTCCTGGCATGTGGAAGGAATGAAGAATGAACGAGTCGTTGCTTGCGCCCTGTATTTTCTTCGTGCGGTGAGTTTACCGTAGGATTGCTTAATTGTTCGTAGTTAACAATCACATTCATCAGGAAGGTATTGACAAGGCTCAGATAGATTTCCGAATGGCTGTAACCATGCCAAACACATTTCGAGCGAACGATGTTGGTGCTACTTCTAAGACATGGGGTTTACGGGATAATTATCCATGCCGCCAATACATTGGATCTGTCCCCGTTCGTAACGGATTGGCGATCTCATTCCCGAACATATATCAGCATCGACTACGGAGGGTGCGACTCGCGGATGGTCAATCAGAAGGGCGACTGACAATCATGGCATTCTTCCTCGTTGACCCGGACATCCCCCCTATACTCTCTACCACGGACGTTCCTCCTCAACAACGTGAATGGATAGCCCAGGCACTGCAAGAATCGCTTGACGTTCGTCTCCCGACGGAAGTCGTTGAGAGGATAACCTCTATGGTAGATAGTCTCTTTTCCGACGACGAGGCTGAAAGTTTCCACAGAGAAATGC
Organism: Trichaptum fuscoviolaceum; assembly: GCA_910574455.1. Taxonomy (NCBI): domain Eukaryota; kingdom Fungi; phylum Basidiomycota; class Agaricomycetes; order Hymenochaetales; family Trichaptaceae; genus Trichaptum; species Trichaptum fuscoviolaceum. The sequence continues at coordinate 2,849,550 of CAJSYZ010000001.1, forward strand.
AGACAGAGCGGCACGATTTTGCGGAAGCCAATAGCATGAACTTTTTCTCAATACCTTTCAACATTACTCTTGGTCAAGGAGTATAGTAAATTTTGTTTATCTCTTCCTATTTGCAGCCTCCAAACACATTATTTATCTATCAATCTATTAGGGCAATATTGACAATATGTAATTGTCAGACGAAACCTCCCTGCCCCACACTGAAGAATTCCAACACTGTGTCACAGAAGATGATTACACCCTTCGTGATGGTTTCGTCAGTCCCAGCAAACGTAGCCCGAAAGAAGTTCAGGCGCTATTGAAAAGTTAGAGTATTATTGTTCATATGTATCATCCACTCACATCTTGGATAGGTGCCTGATTCCCATTGATCCCATCGTCAGCGATCGCGAATGTCTGAGCAGGCATGAGTACAACGCCTGCGTCAAAGATCTTCTGTAAAAGCTCAATGTTCATAGCCTCTACGGTTGGCTTTTCTCCTGCTGGGTTCTGGTCCCTTAAGACGAAACGAGGATGCTTTTCGTAGTGAACTTCAATCCAGACGAACATCCCCGCTGATGGCGTATTTACGGAGGCGTACGGATGTCCTGCCATCTTTCTGACGAATGTTGATAGGAAGAGGTCCCTTCGTCGCTGATAATCGTCACTTAGACTGCTTATCCACTTGAAGAACCCGTCGACACCCCAGCCCCTTTCGCTGAATATCTCTGTTACGAAAACTTGCCCCATACCATGTGGATGTTGTGTTGAGGAGTCAGTCAAAAGTTCAAGTTTCTCCGTGAATAAACTGCTGGCCGTGATCCATCCAAGGCGCATTCCGGGAGTTATGATTTTGCTGAAGCTAAATTTACCCTTTGTTAGTCTGCCGTTTATCTGTCAGAGTAATCAGTCTACCTGTCGATCCTAATAACTCGACCTTGAACATCCATAGACAGGAAGGAAGGGGGACAGCTACTTAGAAATTCTGCTGTGAAATCATGTTTCCTATTCGATGCTATTCCGCTCTTCGCACACTGCCTGTCGTATTGCAAGAAGTAATATGGATCTATGCTGATGGTGAGTAAGTTCACTCCTTTAAGTGCTATTAGATACCAACCATCTTCCAGTATGACAATATCATGCACGCATGCCAGACGGTAGATCTCCCGGCGTCTCTCCACGCTTAACGTTCCGCCCGTGGGGTTTTGCCCGGTTCTATTCACAAATAGGCAAATGTCGCAATATAGACTAATTCTTTCGCCACTCACGGAATTGTGTATAAAACATGGGGCTTCCTCCCTTGTCTAACTTCGTCCCAGGACCTCATGATTTCATCCAGCGATTCAGGAAGCATCCCTTCGCGATCCATCTTCACCGGAACCCACTTGATACCCTGGGCTAATGGTGCATTCGTCATTCCGGGGAAAGAGAACTCTTCTGCTAGGAAATGATCGCCCGGTTCCCCAAGTAATCGAAAACACTTAGAGATGCCGTCGGCATTGCCAAGTGTTAAAATCACTTCATTGTGAGGAGGCGAGTGAACTAGCTCGTTCATCTTTTCTAAGGTTTGACGAACTTCACGGTGTCCCTTTCCACTGCCATATTGCAGAGCATCCTGCAGGGGAAACGCACAAGGTTGTCCTTGGTACGTTGATAAAGTTCGCAAGTTGTCAGCTCCAGAGATGCGTTCTCTGACGGGGTCATCTCCATCTAAGAGAGGAATTTTGAAATCGATCTGCGTCACGGGATACAATGCATGATGAGGGTCGCCTGTGCATCGTAATGGTGTCATTCAGCACTTCAGCATATCTTGATAGCGTTCTCTACATCGTACCATTTGCGAGGCTGACAAGGTCAGATCTACCGAAGACGAGTTTCGAGATAGTTTTCATCGGGTTCGCTTGTCGATTGCGTGCTTCCAGAGACAAATGGTGCTGGAGACTCTGCAGCATTTTTCAGTAGGTTGTTCGAAGTACGGGGCAATTCCAATGGAGAAGACTGGTCAGGCAACGTTGCGGAAAGTGTACGTGCTTTTCTTTCTCTTGCAACTCTTAATCGGGTGCAAAGCGACGAACGATGTGGAATAGCTGCAAATACATGCACATGTATGGTCATACAATGACCTGATCTTTCAGAAAGCACTTTTTTTCTTCTCACAATGTGCTGTGAAGAACTCTTTCAGCACTCGACAGAATATAACCACTCCATTCGATATGTCCTCGTCGGTTCCCGCAAAAGTTGCTCGGAAGAAGTTCAGTCTCTGTGTAAAGTCAGTAAATTTACTGACTTTTTAAATTCATCACTTACATCCCAGGCATGTCGATTAGTATCCTCAGTCTTTTCGCCTACAATAGCGAACGTTTGAGCCGGCATGACCACAACCCCGGCGGCGAAAACTCTATGGAAGAGTTCCATATTCAAGGACTCCGCGGTCGCTGCATCTGCGTTGTCGACATTATTGATGAAACCAGGGTAATGTTCGTAATGAACCTTGATCCAGATGAACATCCCCGCCGAAGGCTTGTTCGCGCTCGCATATGGACATCCGGCCAACTCTTTACGAAAGACAGAAAGGAATAGGTCTCTCCGACGTTGATAGTCGTCACAGAGGCTACTTATCCACTTGAAAAATCCATTATAACCCCATCCCTTTTCACTGAGTAGTTCGGCTATGAATGCTTGACCCATTCCATGCGGGTGTTGCGTCGACGAATCTGTCAAGAACTCGAGCTTATTTGCGAAAAGGGGACTACAAGTGATCCATCCAAGGCGCATCCCTGGTACTATGACTTTGCTGAAGCTATAAAATTTACAGTCAATCTCAGGCATCAACAATTAGTTACTCTAGGGCTATACCTGTCAATACGAAGTACCCGACCTTCTATATCCATCGAAAGAAGTGTCGGAGGAAAATTGCCAAGAAAAGAGTTTATATCTGCTTTTGTCTGAAAACTGTTAGTATTCTCCTGCATTGGGTCTGTCTTCTTGTCGAACTGCAAGAAGTAGTATGGATCTTGGTGACGAGTCTATCAAGTTGAACGATATCACTAATGAATATGTTACGCACCGTCCTCGAGAATCACAATGTCATACTTGCAAGCCAGGCGATATATCTCTCGGCGTCGGTCAACATTTAGTGTCCCGCCTGTCGGGTTTTGCCCAGTTCTAACATCCAGTATTCCGGTAAGCTTCGGATCTGTCTCTTTCTGCAAAGTATCATTGCTTACGGGATAGTATATAAAACGTGCGGTTTTCTCCCTTGCGTGGTCTCGTTCCAATTCTCCATGACTTCCTCCAATGCTGCAGGTAGAATACCTTCATTGTCCATCCGAATCGGAACCCAGTTGATACCATGAGCAAGTGGTGCGTTGGTCATACCTGGGAAGGAGAATTCTTCCACTAAGAAGGAATCACCTGGATCTCCAAGCAATCGAAAACATTTGGTGAGACCATCAGCATTTCCCAAAGTCATAACGACCGTGTTAGTTGGACATTCGGAATGGACGAGGGCGTTCAGTCTTTCTAGGGCTTGACGGACTTCCAGCTGTCCTAAACCGCTACCGTACTGTAGGGCGTCTCGCAAGGAGAGCGCACACGGCTCATTTTTGTAGGACGATAGGATTCGAGTATTATCTTTCCCTGCAACCCAGTCTTTGACGGGATTGTCTGTGTCCAAAGCGGGAATCTTGAAATCAATCTGCATTATAGGATACAAAGAGTGGTGCGGATCGCCTGGGTAAATGTGAGCAAAACTCTCTTATGAATGTACATAACATTCCTCTTACCATTAGCAAGGCTGATAAGATTTGGCACACCATATGCTAACTTCCAGATGGCTTTCATTGGGTTTGCCTGTCTAATACGCGCTTCCTTGGACAAATGATGTTCTAGTTCCATGGTGTGAAGCACGCCGACGAGGCTTTGGATGTATTCTAATGATGGTCGATCGCAAGAGGCAGAAGTACAATCGGATTTGGGAGGGTTTCAACTTGGAAGGGTCCCTCGGACAAAATTGTTGCACCCATCATATACTTTCTCCCTAATCTACGTAGGTAAAAGGAAGTCTTCCTCACGGAATTCCTTCCGTAACCCTTTCAATCAGAATACACACCATTCGTAAATTACGCAGCTTGAGGCTGATAATATCCGCCGATCTTCCCATGAACTGCAAGATAAGGCTACTTGCCGTTCCGCGATCCCAGTAAATGCTTCATGTACTCATTCCAATACTGCATGTACGTATTGAAACTGCAAGTGTCGACGTGCATGTTATCCAGAGACAAGAGAAATGTGCAATTGTTTGAGCTCTAATATACATTGCGAGTTGTAACTATTGGGGATGGTGTCATGAAAATGCGTATTCAGTGATGACTTGATAAAAAGCATGCAGTATATATGTATGTAATGTGGCAACCAATTGGAGACAGAAGCAATGTGAGGAAGAAAGGTGAACAGAGCGACCGAAGAAACTTAGAGAAGCGCTAAGAATAAAGAGAGGTATTAGCCTGCGCTTTCGGTCCCGCATAAAAATGAATAATACAGCGAGCGGAAGCAAGAAATTTATCGATAAATTTTAATGATCCGTTGAAGCTCCTCAACAACCTCAGCAATACCAGGACGATCGTTGGCATCCTGGGCCCACATGTTTTCTATGAGGTCAACGATCTCAGGGCACCATTGTTTTCGAAGGCCAGAAACGGAGGGCCTGGCGACTTATCATCAGAAACTGGCGGTTACTCAGAGTAGAATCAAATAGATACCTTTGACGCTTTTGTCCGACAGCTTCGTAAATGGCATGCTCGTTCATTCCCTATTCCCAGGTCAATATCATTACGTACAGATGCAACACAAGAACCTTACCTCCCAGGGGAATTTTTTCGTCGAAGCATGCCATTGAAGCATCTCCCAGTACACACAAGCGCACGAGAAGACGTCTACCTTATGGTTGTACTTTGGGTGCGCAGACCAAAGCTCGGGGGCTTGCCAGTTTACCGTACCGACCAGACTGCGAACCATCGATCGCGTTGATTGTTTCACCTTCGCAAGCCCGAAATCCGCGATCTTCGCAGTACCTTTCGAAGTTATAAGAATATTTGACGATTTGCAGTCTCGATGAATTACGGATGGCTTTCGCTCATGAAGATATTGAAGGCCACGAGCGATGTCAAGCATCATATTCAACTGTATAATCAAATTAGATATTGTTTGTGCGCGGACTGGTATCCATTACGTACGACTTTGTACAACGAGGGAGCTTGAACGTTGCGAACGTAATCAAAAAGATCTCCGTTGGCGCATAGTTCACTGACAATCATGACAGGTGTTTCCTTCGTGTTCTCAGGAATACTGACGCCAAGCTGATAGAAGCATAAGATAAGGCGTAAACGAATGCGCAAAGGGTAACTTACGAATCGAACAATATTGGGATGCGCGAACTCTGCGAGAAGCTTTAGTTCTTTGATGTCCACTAGACGAAGCAAGCCATTAGTAAATTACTGCGTCTCTCGAACGATGCATGAATGAATGTCTATATGTTATGACTTACTAGCACTGAGTTGATCACGGAATTCGGCGATGGCGACCTTCCTACCCCTGAACTTGCCAATGAAAACATCCTTGAAGCCACCGCTACCAATCTTCTCTAACTTCGTGAGCTTGTCCGGTGGGATCTCCCTGTCTTCCAAGCCGAGACTTTCAAGATCAAGTTCCAAATCACCTTCATCTTTCTTCTCCTTCGATACTGGCGGAGTGATTGGCTCATCGTCATGATAACGTTCTGAACGAAGCAAGACAGGAGGCGTAGCACTGTTGCTGTTGCTCTTACTTCTTGTTCTGCGTCTGCGTCCATTCGACTTCGAAATTGACTGGGGCCGAGCAGTTGAAGATGACGACGGAGCAGACGCCACATCACTTTGGTGATCACGCCACTCCAGGAGGGCTTGAGCTAGCTGTGGCTTCGTACCTTCCACGTGTAATTCCCTAGCCTCACACAAACGAAGTAGGTCATCCCGGCGAAGTCGAACAAGCGTCCTCTGCGTCGCAGTCGAAAGGTCAAATTCTGCAGTATGTAAGTGAGTTAAGGAATCAAGTGCAAAAAGCAGGCGCATACCATCCTCCATAGTTTCATCCTCGTCTTCACTTCCTTCCTCAGCTTGTTCGTCTGTCGCACTATCTGATTCTTCCTGATCAACCTCGATCTCCGATAATTGGCTAGAGTCAGCATCCTCATCTTCCTCATCTTCTTCAACAATGTCCTCCCCGACCACCTTTCCGTTACGGAGTACACGTGGCTCGACAACAAGGTCACTCTGAACTTCGTCTGCATCCTCCGACTCTTCCTCGTCTCCGGATTCATCCTCAATTGACTCGTCATCATCGACTTCTTCACCATGGTCAACCACAGTTGCATTATCCTCAACCTCGTCCTCAACATCCCCCTCATCCTCCTCATCATCACCATCACTAGGCGGAGTTAACGTTTGTATTTTCCGAGGCCGCAATCGCTTCTTAAGAGGAGTCCTTTGTTCCCTGATGCGTCTTTGGCGAGGCTCAGGAGTCCCAACAGGAGAAGGAGAGCTCTCAAGTTCGTCTACCTCTTCGTCGTCGTCATTCTCGATTATTTCGTCTTCCTCCTCTTCGCTCGCGGTACTCTCGTCTTTCATTGAGCCAACACGTTCCTTTGCTCTACGAGTTGGAGTAGTCCGTTTTTGAATATCATCTCTGTCGTTTCTTGCATCTTGAGAGGTCTGTGACAGTGAGCCACTAGCCTTTTTCGATCGTAGGCGTCGCGGAGAAGGATTCGGAGTCTTGTCCCCTTGTTCTTCAATAAGATCCAGCTCATCGTCCCCATGGCATCCTTTCTCGTGGAAATTGACGTGCTTAGACCTATTTGAGCGCTTAGAAGGTCCGGTCGACACTGAGTTGCCTTTGCCTTGAGAAGTTGATAATGAAGAAGTAGATGCAGATAAAGCTGATGACTCTGCAGATATGGTACGAGATCTAAGACGGGTGGCAGGTGGAGATGGAAGTGTCGTTGAAATGGATGAATTGGTAGGTGATGATTGAGAGGACATGGCACGACGCCTACAGGGAAAGAAGTCAGCATCATTAATTTGAGTGCGAGGCGATAACTTACTTCGCAGATGCGCTAATATGACTGTGATGAACAGGACTTTTCACTTCTCTCGAAATTCGCGCGGACTTTTTATTCATAGACCCAGTATGAGTGGGCGGCGCCACATCAAAGTCTAGAGAGAATGTCCTTGCGACACCTGCCCGATTTACCTGCCTTCCAAGATCTTGTACGGTCACCCTCCTTCGTATAGGACTTCTCGTACCGGGATGTGCATCCGTCTCCTCTCCTCCGCCATCATGTCCTTCATCTGAAGAATAACCACTTGAATGGCCATCGCCATCCGTTTTCCCGGGAGGCGATGAGGGAGGTAAATCATTCCCATCATTACGTGATGAGATGATGGCGTTGATTATGTCAGACTTTAGTGAATCCTCGTGCAATTCCGACAAGCCAGCGAGTTCGTATAAACGAAGGAGTTCATCCTTCCGCAGACGACTGAGTTGACGGGAGCCCGCTTGGTGAATAAGGTAGTCTTCAGCTAAGATTTGATGGAGTGGTCAGTCAAATCAGATACCGCAATAAGCACTGTGAACTCACAGTCATCTAGCACTTGTTCTTCCATTTCTGACGCGTCCGACATCCAACTCGCAGACTGTTCCTCGTCGATATCCATCTCACTACGACCAAGATTCGTGTCATCATCGCTTGAGGTGTTTTGAGATCGCTGCCTCTTGAACCGACCCATAGCGCGCCCCGAACGAGATGGAACAGTGTTCTCATTGACACTCGCAATCCGCTTGCGTTTCATGCCCGTCTTAACATCGTTTGTGATGCTCGCATCGCGTCCACGAGCTATGGCCATTATACGGGAAGGGAGACGGCGTAAATTAAGATGGAGAGGGACGAGGACTGGACGCGACGCGGGTGAGGTCGCGACGTAGGCGTGGGAAAAGTCGGTTTCTTTCAGCAGAACCTGCTTTCGAGAACGTGGGGAATGTCGAAGTTGATGTTTTCGTCTGGCCAAGGATCCGTAGCGAAGAGTTGGATTCGACAGAGGTTTGCGAGGCGGAGAACGACGGTTGGCCATGAAAGATGAAGAGAGTTGATGTGGAGACCTGAAGAGTGGCGGATCTGTCTAGAGAACTAACAGGATATGCCCCAGAATGTGAGATGTAGATTCATGGAAGCCAGAGGTCGACCACAGGGGCTTAGCTTGACGAATTGCACAAATTCGCTATGCTCGATGGCGAGGGCGAGTTGGACGTTGAAGACAACCACTTTGCGGTTGCCAAACAAAGAAAAACAAGCGGAATGGTTATCGCACTTTCGTGGGAACAGAAGTCCTCATTTGATGACTAAAGTAATGATTGGCTTTGAAGCTGACTTAAGCCGCGTAAGTATGTTCTCTACCTCGTGCAAGTCTTCATGGGTGAACAGAGCACTGGCACGGCTCCCTGTCCTTACATGGCCTAGCAAGCACATAGCGTCCAATACATCCGTTCACCTGTCATACATCTCCCGCAGCTAATACATTATTGGCTTCCGCTGTACTCCGTGTATTCACAGCTTACGATCATACGCTCATAAGACTCCGTGTTGTGTGAAGCTTCAGTGTCTTCCACCTCGCTAATGCGATATCTACCTTGCGACTTACTCCTACTATCCTTTCATCCTATATCTGGTATAACTCTATAGGGATGCTCCTCAGATTCAGCGAACCGGATATGCTCAATACCGAGCTTATCGACGTACCTTCTGGTCAGATCAAGTACATGGTACTTTCAAGGGCTTCGTATATCCAAGGGAAGGATCGGCATATCGTCGACGTTGCATCTCGGACAACGTCCGTAGCGGACTGCCACGGTAAAATGATAGCAACTATCGAATGGACGGGAAGAGAGAAAAGGACTGGTGGCGTCATCCGAATCGCTGACGAAGTGCCGGTGAAGTTCTCGGAGTTATTTGACGGTTGTGTTAGTGTAGAGACGCAGTATGTATATCCATCTTTTGGTTTGAAAACCCTCGGTAATCCTGATTATCTTGCGCAAGAACGGACACGTTGATTGTCCCGACTCGTCTGGGATATGTTTGGGTCGCTACCCGAAATAAACTTGTAAGCATAGTCATTGTGTCTTTTTGATGTTTGGCCCTTTAACACCAATAATGTACTAGGAGTGCCTCTCGGACACAAACGAGGCCATCGCAAAGTATCATGAACGCTGCGTGTTGATGGGGAAAACAATTACACCTTCCCCGGTACCGAAAGTCGGGAAAGACTATTTAGAATTCGAGGGCAAGCTTCCAGATGATAAAATAGCGGAGCTGATAGGTACGCCAGAGCGCATATCTGCTTCCTTCAACGTCTCAATATGTGCAGTGGGCTACATTTTCATGAACATCATGCGACGTACTCGGTTCAATCTGCCGAGATACAAATTTCCCCTCATTGACGATTCGGAAGAGACAAGACAGTCTATTGCGGATGTGATAAGTCATGTTAAGGAGAATATCGCGAGACGCACCGCAAGCTTTCGGCGGAATACGCTATAAAATCTGATCTGTCGGTGGTGGCAATCCATTGTACCTATTCTCCCCATTTCAGTCTGTCACCACAGTTACATAGGTACATACTCTTATGGATCTCTCATTTATCTGCGTATTATGTGCTTGACGTGCTTCAAACGAGCTCTTCCTGTTACACTAAATAATAGTGATGTTACTTCGGGTTTGCCTTACTCTCTCTTGTTTGCTTTCTCCAATCTCATTTATCTCGCTCATCCCTCCTCCCTTGTTGTTTGGCTTTCACTTTCGCCATCTTTGTCAGGCTTGACCAAGCTCACTCATACTTAATTATACTATGTACTCATCTTAGACTGACTAGTTCCAAATAATGTACCTTTCTGCATGACCGACAATGTAGTATCGATACGTAGAGGACCGCGTGAGCGGACACGATGTGACCATACGCGACCTCATTGTGACAGACGCGTCTGCCATCGTCCTGCTTGGCCATCGGAAAGCGATGGTCACCGTGACCTTAACCTCAATCATCTGTTGTGCTACGAGACTCAGTGATTGCTTGGAGAAGATATGACTGAACTGGACTCGTTTGTCCATAACGGACTATTGGGGAACTCATTCAACGTTGAAGCCAAGTTAAGAGAAGGTCCGATACAAGCAATGGAGATTGAAAGCATGTTCGTGGCAAATGGATTGCTATCGGACGTTGGTGGTGGTCTGTTGGACGACGGGATGCAAATCGATGATGATAGCAAGAGCCAGGAGAAAACTCGTGAGTACAATTAGTGACATGCTGTCTCGTGTAGAGGCTTAACTCTGTAAATCGCAGTGGTGGAGGACCACAGCGTTTTTCAGACAAATGGGTTGCTGGATTCTTCCCCCGAGGCTCATCAAAGCTTTGAGCGAAACGGTCTCTTAGATGGAGATAATACTGGGGAATGTATACCCGGAATTTTACTAGCCACAACCGACTCCAGGAGCGAACAAGACTCAAGAGCTGAAGAGACCCTCGTTGAGTCTCAAGGTAGACTTGCATTTCCACCTTGCCCCAAGCTCTACTAATATCAGGCTCACTTCATTCCTCTGCTGTAGAAGAACTTCCTACACTATCTGACCTTCTCAAGCCGTATGTACGCAGCACTCCAGTAACGCCAAGCATTGAGACTGGTAGCTTGGGAGTGAGAGCTGGAATCACAGCCACAACATTCGATGGCAAGCCTCTTTACCTCCGTAGAAGAACAAAAGCTGAATATAAGCGCACTGTTCGTGGATTTCGACGCAATTCTGGATAACTTATGCATGCTTATACCATCTCTACAGGAGACCGGGAGTCAGCGGACATCCAAGCTTCTCGCTATACCGATACACAGACTGTTGGACCAACTATCGATTGATACTGCCTACAAACTGGCTCATCCGTACGTTCCGATATGAACGTTAACTTCCCTTGACCAATACTAACGTAATTCTTCTTAGAACACAACAAGCGTCTGCGACTGCTTTGCAACCAGTTGAAAATCAACTTTGGGTGGATCGCTACCGACCGCAAAGATTCACTGAGCTTTTAGGAGATGAGCGCGTACACCGGGAAACTATGTGCTGGCTCAAGGAATGGGACTGGTGCGTCTTCGGGAAACGAAAGACCAAACAGAAGAAGACATTCGAGAATGATGAAATGGTTTGAACTTTTATGAGAGTGAATACCTTTCATTTCTGATGAACGTTTGGTCAGAATACGTATGAGGATACGTACCATCGCCCCCGGGAAAAGGTAAGCAACAGTCCTGCCACATATAGCGTCTTGTTCCTCATCATAACACCTTAGATCCTATTACTTTGCGGCCCGGCTGGTTTCGGCAAAACTACTCTAGCTCACGTCTTAGCACGACAGGCAGGTTATGAAGTCATGGAGATAAATGCAAGGTAGGCGAGACACTTTATCTGCCTTTCAGATGACTGACATACTTCCCAGTGACGCTCGTTCCGGTCATGTAATCGACGACCGAATTCGACCGACACTGGAAGCCGGTTCAAGAGTAGGCAGCAAAAAACCTGTTTGCGTAATCATCGATGAAATAGATGGCGCGACTGGTGCTGGAGACAATGTAGCTCTATTCCGACTGACAGAAGGATTATGTTGCTAAATCTGATTCTAGGCTTCAGGTTTTGTACAGAAGCTGGTATCCTTGACGTTTGACAAGCCGAAGAAGAAAGGTCAGTGTGATCGTCATGCAAGGACGAACAGAGCTCATCCTATCTGCAGGTCGAGGTAGCAAAAACGAGGACACAAGACGACCTTTGTTACGCCCTATCATATGCATATGCAACGACCTCTACGCCTCGTCATTGGTCAAGCTGAGACAGCATGCTAGGATAATTCGCTTCACGCGACCAGCGGATATCTATCTGACGAAGCGTCTGAGGTCAATATGCGAAAACGAGGGCCTACGAGCGGAGTCTCGAGCACTGACAGCACTTGTCGGAATTGCCAAGGGCGATATGCGAGGATGCTTGAATACTCTGCAGGTTTGTAACACCTTGATGGATCCTACTCATGATATGTATTTATACGTTTCTAGTTTATCAAAGCTCGAAATCTTGAAGTGACAGAGCAGGTTATCCGATCGGCTACCGTAGGGATGAAAGAGGCAGATTCATCCTTCATTTCAGTCCTAAGTAACCTGTTCTCCCCGATGTCAAAGAAACGCGTGAAAGAGATGGACTTGTCTGAAGAGGAAGAAAATCGCTACGTTGCCCGTTTGAGTGCGGATGTCGATGCTAGTGGTTCCGTCGACAGGGTTGCTCTAGGTGAGCCGGAGACATGCATTTAGCGTAGGATACTTTAACGACGTTCCATCCCAGGGTGCTTCGAACATTATGCGAACCTGCGACATTTCGAAGCAACCTTGAGTCGACACCAGAAGGCAGCTGAATGGTTAGTCGCTTTCGATACCTTCTCTGGAACTATGCGATCGGAAAGAGAATACGGCCTTCTTCCCTACCTTTCGTATACCCTCGTGCCCTTCTACCCACTCTTCAGTGAGCGAGGAGGATCTAAAGTGGAAAGACCCAAAGCTGATTGGGAGGTATGTTGCTCATTAAAACACGGAAAGGAAGACAGCTTACTGAATTTCTTGTCACAGAATTTGACGAAAACGCGCGCAAGCGAAGAGGTGTACAAATCACTCGTAAAGGGCGTTCAAACCTCGTCGGTACACCGGTCACCAGGCCTCCGCCATCTTCTATGTAACGAAGTTATGCAGCTCGAATTTGCGCCTTTGATTAACCGGATTATCTCCCCGCCTTTACGACCAGTACGTTGGCTAATTTTTTCGTTAGTTAGACCAGGAATAGACTTGAGTGCTGCAGGTAAACAGCCAGGTGACGAAACCGCAAGAACGTGTTATGCTATCTCGTTTAGTGGACATTATGGTCTCCCTTGAACTTCGGCTTATCCAGGACAAAACCGAGGATGGCCAACTTGTTTACAGACTTGACCCGTATGTGCTTCTGTTGTGAATTATATCCGGACTTTAGACGCGATTGATATATATTTTCCAGACCCATCGATGCATTCATAACGTATGAGGGCAAGCGAGCGGCCGATGTGGCCGTACAGCGATACGCAACTCGGCACCTCCTCGCTGGTGAAGTACGTACGCTCGAAATTTTCACTGAAAAATCCCACTAACCAGGTGATCCTGCATTCTCTATCCAGATTGACGCGAAGCTCATTGCAAAGGATGCTGAAACGAACGAGAAAGCCAAAGTTAAAAGACCAAACATATTCAAGATGTACGTCCCTCCCCTCCGAGGACCTTTTCTATGCGATATTGATTGACTTCTGCTTACCTTGGCAGGATGCATAAAGTGGCGGAAGACGAGGCCGGCGAGAACGCAGAAGAGGCTGGAGAGCCGAACGATGGCAACGCCCTGAACTCGTCGCCTACGCGCATGAGTCTTTCTGCACTAGGAAAGCGCAAGGCTGCGGAGATCGACATCGCTGACAAGGTACGCGGGAGTTGAAACAAATGGGCGTTTTCTTGTGGTTCTTACTGAAAATTAATTCTGTACATCTTTCTTCATTCAGCCACCGGTAGATTTCTTCGGAAGACCCATAACAACAGCACCGTCGGCGGCGAAGAAGAGCAAGGGCGATGTTGCGCCTGCCAGGAAGGCATACCGGGTTACGTTCAAGTATAATGAAGGTAACTCTGCGGCTGTTAGGAAGCCTGTCAAGGTTTCTTCCTTCCTTTAGATTATTCTGGTGTGTATGTCATGCTGTTTTGTATCGATGGATTTGCTTTGTCGCAAGTGTACTATAGTCATGCAAAAATAACATTATCATTATACTTGTTACTGTAATCAAACGTGGACATGCAAAGTACTAAACACACACAAGAAAGCAGATGTACTTAGATCGTAGACATCGAGAACAATTCAGAACAGGACAACAGGACGAACAGCAGACAAAGCATGGCTCGCCAGACAGGCGACCGGATCTATACATGCATAGGAATATAACAAGGACGTTCAGAGGACATAACGGAAATCACGATTTTGCCGGTCCGTAAGGTCGAGGAAGGCCTTGTCGACCTTCTTCTGCACGTCCGAGCCGTCCTCGCCTTTCACGGTGATGTAGACGTCATCATATGTCTCGCTGGACGAGGACTCGAGGTCGCGTCGCTTGTTCTCCATTGCGAGATACGTGCGGATGACGATAAAGAGGATAGCAAAAGCGCCTTCGCAAGCGACGATGATTGCCCAGGGGACATGATTGCTTAAGAGTAAAGAGGTTAGACAGGTGGATGATAAAAGAAAAGGGGGACTGCAAAGCATACCGAGGGCGGTACTTCGCCTGCCACATGAACGGACCCGCTGCGTTACCGATCGCATATCCGCAGAGAACGATCCCGTTCGTGGTCGTACGCTTTGTGTGACCGGCGGTGACAGTGCCCATCCAGCCTAGCATCACTGGCAAGCACGCGATGGCCCATACTATCTCGCTTGTTTAGCAAAAGATATAATGTGGTGGGAAAAAAACGAAACGTACGAGCAGTCCAATACGAGAAGAGAAGCCCGATCTTGTTGTGCGACGGTAGGGTGATGACGAGGATACCGCCTACCATGGCGGGAAGGGCCCACAAAGCACCAACGTACGCACGGCTGTTCCGGAAGTACGAAGCAGCTTGGACCGCGGAAAAGATAGTCGCAACTGCGCGTACAGATTTTAGTAAATGTCGGCAAATGAGTTCGAGATCAGATCGCCTTACTTTCTACAACACCATCAACACAACCTGGAGAAAAGGTGGGGTATGAGGGAATTACGAAATAGTCATCGAGCGTTGAAAAGAACACTGACCTAGGAGAGTAGTTTGTAGAGGGTTGAATCCGAACATATTGACGATCAGCTGGCGCTGGTTTGTTAACTGTTGCAAAATCGCTATTAGAACGCTAGCTCGAGCCCCCATAGTAGGATGCATCTTACGGAATTCGGAATTTGTCTGTACGTGATGTGATTAAGCAATTGTCTGATACATCACTGGCTAGTGGGAACACTCACGATAAGGCGGCCAGGAGTGCAAACATCCAGGTCTTCGGGTCCAATAAAGTCTCAACGAATCTGCGGTATCATCTCAGCATCAACTCTCTAGCGCGCATGGGAGACACACTGCAGGGTAAGACTGTACACTTACTGGTCGCGCTTCCAGTGCTTGTTCTCCACACCGGTCTGGTTGACTTTGATGCGAAGCACGGCGAGGCGCCTGTCCTCTGCGCTCAGGAACCATGCGTTCGTAGGAGAGTCGGGGAACAGGAACCAGAAAGCGACAGCGGTGAAGAGCGTGATGACCCCGGTGATGATCATGAGCCTTCATTGATTCCAGTTCAGTGAAAATCGGTTACGAAGTGTCAGAGTACCTACCATTGCCACGGTGCAAAGTTACTTGTATGCGCGTGCAGGACACCAAAAGAAATAAATCCAAGGATTATAATTGCAAATCCGTTCATCAAGACTGAAATGCAAATTCGATCCGGAATAGTGGGTTTAAACCGTATCATGAGCATACATCTTGAAGCGAAACCAGACAGATGGGAAGAACTCACACCAATAGCCAACGCGCAATGTTTGTTCTGCACGGGTGTAAAACATGGACGTGACGATCAGGAAGCCGGCGGTAATTGCGCCCTCGCAGATGCCAAGAATGAAGCGCACGGCGAACAGTCCACCAAAGGACTTGCAAGCCGCGTGAGCGCACAGTGCAACAGACCAGATGAATATATTGACGCTAGAAAGCGGCAAAGACACGGGTGTATCAGTATTCAACTCTTTTCACATTCAAGCGGAAAATCTCAAATATCGGATCACAGGAAACACGGTCAAGTTGATGGGACAGGGACAGCAGGATCGCTGATCGGGGCATTCTAAAAGACCACCGGGTAGACCGAAGGAAGTAAACTGTGAGCTCACCTCATCCATTTGCCCACAGGGAAATGCTGCAACGCCAAGTTTTGTGGGTATTCGAAGACCAGATAGCTCAAGTAGAAGATAGTCCCAAGCCAGTTAAACTGGTTTGCTGTCAAGTGGGCTGACTGACTAGAGAACATGCATAAGTTCAGCGACAGCACACCAAAAACCATCGTTGTACTCACTTTAACCCGAGGACGGCAGATTGACCCAAAGTCGTTTTGTCGGCAAATTGCATTCTGTCGGGCATGTAAGCTATGGTTCATTTGCCAGCCATGTCTACTCACAAATACAACACTGCAAATTCCGGTCCAAGTTCAATGACTGATTTTCTGACGAAAACTTGACATTACTCACAGCACATGAGAGGCATGAGGTGCCAGTCAATCCTCTTCCGGATGCGCAAAGCGTCTGCCTCGCTAATGGAGTCGAGGCCAGCACCGAGTTGTGCGGCAACGTCGACCTCCTTCTCGTCGACCAAAGCCGCATGATGGTCGACCTTGAGCGTGTCTGAGTTCTTGCTCGCTCTACTCGAATCGGGATCCATAGTACAGAGCTGTTTTTCAAAGTTGGCCGGCCGACGTGGGTGGGGGACTAAAGAGAGCGTCAAGGGCGTCCATCTCGGTTAGCACTGGTATTTATGATCGAGTTATGAACCGTTGAGTAATGGGCTACGGGGGCATTTGCACACATGGGCGTCTCATCCATCCGATCCCATATAGTCATTCGCTGACCACTGATGGTGGCCGACAGGAGCTTTTCGATGAAGTTTTGATGTCTGCCGCATGCCATCCATTTTCTCCTGATGTGTCAGATCCACAGGTAGGAAGAACAACAATATCTGTGCCAGGAATGTTCCACCCGTCTAAATTTGCTTCCGCAATGTATAGGATAAGCATTCAGCTCATGTAATCTTCCTCAGCCTTCGGAGAGAAATTGAGAGAGCGAACAGAAATAAATGAATGTTCTCCGCCAGAAGAGCTGTCTAGCAACTGTTCTGTGCATGTTACCGGCGAGTCTAACGCAAATAGAAAACATGATGATTGCACACAGCGAAGACGAACCGGCCGAAGGTCGATCATCCCTCCGGTCTTCTCGAAGGTTGGCGCACGGCTTTCAAAGTTCAAATGCCTCCATTCCTGTGCCCGAACCCCACATATCTCACAGCGTCCAAGTTGTTCCCGGACGGACCGGACACCATCGCAAGCTTTATATGTCGGTGGTATTCAAAACTCATTTATTCCGTAGGATATTACTATGCGATACGTTTTCGTCGGAGAGTCATTCTCGAATCGGAACGAACTATGGAAGTACTAGATGGAAGACGGAAGAAAGGGAGAGTTTGCCATGCACTGGCAGTGTATCTCCGGCCGATCTGCGCACGTGACGCCGCAGTTTACTCTTGAGCTCGGACGTCAACTTCAAGTTCGTCTTTACCTTTTCGTTGTGTGTTGGCCGTAGCTTTTTACCTCAGCTGCAGGCAATAGCATTGTTTTTGTGCGCTGGACGTGATCCTAAAGAGCTGGCTGCGAATATCGCGCAAATCGGACTCTCTGGTTTAAGAACTTGTGGCGACAATCACTGTACAAGTACGCACTGAAAAAAGCCACTCAGGATTTTTCGAGGATTATCGCCAATATCCTCACACACAATCTTGATAAACAATGTCTGCCGGTGCTGATACGAAGGAGTGGGTGCTTGATCCCGAAACTGAATACCGATTTGAACTCGACCCAGGGACCACTCTTGCCATCAAGGTATTCCACTTAGTATTCTGCCGACTCGAAATGCGAATAACTGTCGGAGGCACTTTAGCTTATCAAAGGCCACGCAGAAATATTTGGAGCAGAGCTCGGTGTGGGCGTCTCCTACCTCTTTGGCTATGAGTGCAAAGCAGCCGTCTTCACCTGGCAAGGCTGCACGCTCCAGATACGTCCACATTTCATCCATTTGTATCCATTGCGTCTCGTATTTACTTATCCATGCCTCTGCTCCATCTATTTGGTTCTCGTATAGACACGTCACTGGCCATCCCTCGACGGAGTATGTGTCGGACGAGACGCCGATGGTGTCGTACATGAACCTGCATCTAGCATTCGAGCAGATGCGCGTCAAGGCACTCCGCCGCGTGCGCAACTCACCGAGCCTCGATGGAGGTGAGGGCCACCCCGACGGTCCCCCGCGTGTGCTTATCCTTGGACCGGAGCATGCTGGGAAGACGTCGGCGTGCAAGATCTTGACGAATTATGCTGTCCGTGCGGGCCAGGACTGGGCGCCGATGTACGTGAATGTAGACCCGAGCGAGGTCAGTCTTTCAATTACCCATGTTACAAGGCGAGAGCTCTGAATTCCACGAATTGATAGGGAGGTTGGACCGTACCGGGAACAATTTCAGCCTGTTCGATCGAGATGCCGATCCCAACCCAATCTCCCGCAAATCCGCTTGGTTCCACCGTTACCTCTGCTCCCACTACCCTGACCTCCTCAGCGCTCCTTCCTATAGTATACTGGTTCGGACACGCAGAAGTGCGCCGTAATCCGCTTCTGATGGACCGCTTAATACGCAATCTTGGTGAGAATGTCATGGCAAGACATGACGTGGACAATCAAGGTTTTTAACAGGCTCTGAGTCATACGTACTTTCAATCTGTTGCTTATATTGAACATATAGGTCGCTGTTCGGGCATCATAGTGGATACGCCCGCGTCTTTCGCTGCGGGTGTGGCTGGCGTCACAGGAGATAAGAAATACTCCTTAGTCAAGGCTTGCGTTGACGCATTTCAAAGTTATTAAATCTGATTTACATTTCCTCCCCGATCGCTGATTTACTTACATTGCTGCCTTAGTCAATGTCATTATTGTCGTTGGACACGAAAAATTGAACGTTGAAATGCAACGCATGTTCGGATCGACGATCAGTGTCGTGAAAATCCCGAAGTCCGGTGGAGTGTGTCACCGCCTCCCCCCTTGTCCTCGGCAGCACTAACATAACATCATGATATAGGTTGTCGAGCTTGATCTTGGGTACCGTGAACGCGTGCATCGATATCAAGTTCATCACTATATGTATGGCCAACACATCGCCCCTCCGAACGGAGATACGTCTGGTGGGGGAGGCGCGGCTGAGGAAGCACTGGACCTCGCCGGCACGGCGCTTTCGCCACTTTCAACTGTCATAAGCTTCGACGACCTGTCGATCTACCGAATTGGTGGAGGTGCGTTCGACTTATATGTCTTTTTCACCACCAGACTTGCTCTGTACTGTAGCTCTCCTGTTTCTCAGTACCACCATTCTTGTGGTGGTGAGAGTGTCAGAAACAACTGCACCTTTTAGAGTGAAACTACATAGTGCTGATGCCGTCTGAACAGAGTCAATTGCGCCTTCATCAGCCCTCCCGATCGGTGCGGCGCGTGTCGTCTCCGAGATCCAGCCCATACCCGTCGACCCCGCCTCAAAAGGCTCTGGGCTGCTGAACGCTGTCGTCGCTCTACTCGCGCCACTGAACCCTGACGAAAACGAGCGGTACGACGAGGAGTTGCTAGACCTTACTGTCGTGATGTTTCTCGTTGTGTATGTGCTTTCCCTCTCGCCTTATTCTTGTCGACGTAGTTACTGATTGCCGGATTTTATGGGGTTAGGTCTGCAGTCGATGTCCACAATCGCAAGTTAACGGTGTTGATGCCGAGTCCGGGCTCAGTTGCAGGACGTACAGCAATTATGGGTTCTTTCGAGTGGCAGGATCAATAGAAACACATTTTGTTATTTGAGGTCATAATAAATGAAGTGTAAAAAGTAGCCTTGAAGTCCGTCCCGAGGCAAAGGGAAGTTAAAGGAGGTTAAAGAATGGTACGGTTGCTAAGTAAACAAGTAACGTCAACGTCAAGTCATAGATACAGTACATCGTCACTACGTGAAACAAGGTGTACAATATTTTCTCTAAAGTCTCGACAGATCTCGTCCCCAGATGCCACTGTAGAGTATCATCTAAGTATAAAGAAAACATCGTCAAAGTAGAGAAGATTACTCACCGTATGATCCAGTCAAACATCAGCAACGCTCTCGTCCGATGACTCACTTGCTCGCTCCAATAGACACTACGCCAAGCGTACATTGCAGCGAGGCCACCCATGAAACTGCGGTTCCCAAAATCGAAGACAGCAGCATTACCGATGTAGGCG
The DNA here is from genome assembly GCA_910574455.1 of Trichaptum fuscoviolaceum. Lineage (NCBI taxonomy): Eukaryota > Fungi > Basidiomycota > Agaricomycetes > Hymenochaetales > Trichaptaceae > Trichaptum > Trichaptum fuscoviolaceum. The sequence continues at coordinate 2,869,769 of CAJSYZ010000001.1, forward strand.
AGACTGCCAAGGTGGAAGTAGCGGAACGGTTGCGAGACGGCCTCGTCGGTGAAGGGTATATCGTTTGCGATGAGGATGTCGCGCTGCCGCGCGAGTTTACCCAGCTTCTTCCCAAGATATTTGCCTTGTTGCTCAGCAACTTGCGCAGTCTGGAGCAAGCATGAAGTGCGTGTATGAGTAATGATACTTTATCAATAGAACACGGAGGGCTGACCGCAGGGAGGGGGCTAATCTTGCTACTGATTTCCTGTAAAAGTAGTGCAAGCTGGTTCAGGTCGAGACTGTCGTCCTTGTCTGTGTCATATCGATCGAACAGATCCCGAATCTTCAGAAGGTGTTCTTCAGCCATAGGTATACGTTTGCGAATTTGAGCAGCTGCAAGCAATGTCTGAATATTGTGTGCATTGCAGTGTAACGCTGAGACCTACCCATTATTTTCCACTCGTCTCTGTCTATTTTTCCGTCCTGGTTCTTGTCGGCTTCGTCGACGAGATCGAGCAGGTGGCTGACGATGTTCGTCTCGAGCTGTCACTAATCATTAAAAAATTGGATTTTAGACTTCAGAGGAAACATACCACACTAGCATCACCGACTGCATAAACAGTACCGAGTGGTGCACCCTTCACGCGAAGATGGGCATCAACCTCAATAGCCTTGTAGTGAACTTGGTTAGGAAGCAACGACGAGACACGCTTCGTGAAGGGGTTCATGGCAATGCCTGTTGACCACAGTACGAAGTTTGTTGGCAATGTCTTTTCTACAAGGTTTCCGTGACCGTCTTTGATAGTGTAGATGACTGCTCCTCCCTCAATTTCCTTCACACTAAATCCCGACTTCAGTAAAATTGGAGCAGAGTCACTTATTGAGACAAGGAACAAACCGAGCGTTTGTGATGACGTTCACACCGTCGCGGTTGAACTTGTGCTAAGGTATACAACGTGAGCTGAAGCACAACAAAATTTAGTGATGCCTTGTCCTTACCTCCGCATATTTAGAGATGGCCTCGGAATACTGATTGTACATGTTAGTAATGTGCAGTTTGGCTGGGGCGCAGATGGCTCACAGTATTTAATATGTGTTCTCGAGATTGAATTACTGTAATTGATACTTCCTCGCGGCACAGCTTGGGGTACTGCAAAGAAATCAATGAGCATTTGCCGGATCAGCCTCTCATTGACCACTCACGTAATTCATAATGTCTTCCTGACATAAATCATAGATTTCAGCGGCAGTTTCTACGCCCGTGGGACCGCCTCCACAAACAACGAAGCTGAGGAGTCGCCTGCGTTCCTCGGGAGATGTAGTAGGAAGACTGGCATTTTCGAAATTATCTATGGCACTCCATGAGTAAAAATATTTAAACGTGAAAATGAATGAGAAGCGTACCCGAGATACGGCGGCGAATACCTTGGGCATCCGACACGGTTTTGAGCTGGAAGGAGTGCTCAAGTCCGGTCACACCGTGTGTTGTCGAAGTTGATCCAACAGCAATAACCAATTTGTCGTACCTGCACTGACGATTAACAGGAGTTCATGGTAATAAAGTACCAGCATTAGACTCACGGAACGTAGATGTTGTGCTTGACACCGTCTGACCCGACAGTTTCGACCTCGACAAGGCGTTCACCCATCACAAGGTCAACAGCTTTGCCACAGACGAAGTGACCACGAAGGCGTGCCACAATTTTGCGCAACGGTTCAACAAGACTTCGGACCTGGACAGTACCGACGGCAGCAGCTAGACGATCATAAGTATCTTAGTGAGTGGAAAATGGGAGGTGCATACATGGAAGAAGAGGTGTGAATGTCGTGAAGTTCTCCGTCGATATTAATGTTATATGATAATCTCCAGGGTTAAGCGACTTAAGGACACCCAACGCCTGTACGAAGGACAATATCAGAATGCGAAGCACAAGAGACAAGATTGTAGTACGTACGCCCCATCCTCCACCAACGATGACCAGCTTCGGTTTCTTCGCAAGCTTCCGGTTTTCTTCGTCTTCCTCATCATCCACGAGCACACGAGCTATCGGCAGGTCCTTCGGCCCACCTGTCTCGGGGTGCAGAGCGAGCGGATTCACAGGTACGCGTTCGACGTGTCTGTCTGTGTAGGTGAAGGCGTCGTGCAAGAAGATGGCGCTTCCCAGAAGGAACACACCCGCCACACTCGCGGCGGTCGCATACGCTGTCCAGGTCACTACAGTCACTGCACGCTGCAATGGCGAACGCTTCGACTTCTTCAGCTTGATATCCTTGGGAGTCTCGGGCACGCGCTCGAGTTGCCGTTTAGCGGTAGAGCTCCATGCGCGCCTTGAACAAAGACTATGTTGCGAGTTGAGTGAATTGGACCGGTTGAAGATCAAGTCCTTCAGCGCGTTTGTCCGAAACGCGCCTTCAGCTCGCAGTGTCAGACGCGTCTGGCTGGTAGACAATTGCCGGAGAGCAAGGCGCCCGAGCATTGTCTTGAAGTCGTGTAGGCCACCTGGCCGAACGTTGAACGTTGAGAGCTCTGACCGTGTTTGTGGGCGAAGGTTGGGAAGTTTGAGCGGCAGCCGCGTCTCGACAGATATAGCATGACGTCGGTACACAGTAGTCAACAGGACACCGGCCGTGGAGAGCACTGCGTGTCGCAAAAATAGTCGACAACTGACTGCAATGCTATGACATGGGCCATTGTCAGGTCAGCAAGCAGTACTCAAGAATTTCTTTTCTTTTCTTTCAAAACACACTTGGATATAATAAGAAAGAATAAAGCTTTTATCGAAAAATGCATATGATAACATTAGACAATGCGTTTCTCGCTTGCGCGTCTAGTTAAGAAGGCATTTTTTTGATCCCAGGATACCGTTTGCTAAAGCTAGTGTCCGTTTATGCACCCATCTCCTTCGCGAGCTGCTCAGCCTTCGACTTCACATCCTCGATCGTGCCGGCCATGTAGAAAGCAGACTCAGGGAGAGAGTCGTGGAGACCGGTGATGATCTCCTTGAAGGAGCGGATCGTGTCCTTGAGCGGGACAAGCTTGCCCTCGTAACCAGTGAAGACCTGGGCGACCTGGAAAGGCTGCGACATGAAACGCTGGATCTTACGCGCGCGCTCGACGGTCAGCTTGTCCTCCTCAGACAACTCGTCCATACCGAGAATGGCAATGATATCCTGGAGCGACTTGTAGTCCTGAAGAATCTTCTGGACGGCGGTTGCAACGTCGTAGTGCTCTCTGCCAACGATACGAGGGTCCAACATACGCGACTTGGAGTCAAGGGGGTCGACAGCGGGGTAGATACCAAGCTCAGCAATACCACGGGACAACACAGTGGTAGCGTCCAGATGGGCGAAAGTCGTGGCCGGGGCAGGATCAGTCAAATCATCGGCAGGGACATAGACAGCCTGGACGGAGGTGATAGAACCCTTCTTTGTGGTGGTGATACGCTCTTGCCTGAGAAAAAGTGAGCAAACAAACTTTAAACATAACATGAAGATATGCTTACATGCCACCCATATCCGTGGAAAGAGTCGGCTGGTAACCGACGGCAGACGGAATACGACCGAGCAACGCAGACACCTCAGAACCGGCCTGGGTGAAACGGAAAATGTTGTCAATGAAGAGCAACACATCCTGACCCTCCTCGTCACGGAAGTACTCGGCGATAGTCAAACCCGTGAGAGCGACACGCGCACGCGCACCAGGCGGCTCGTTCATCTGACCGAAGACGAGTGCGACCTTGGAGTCACCGTCGAGGTTGATGACACCGGTCTCAATCATCTCGTGGTACAAGTCGTTACCCTCACGAGTACGCTCACCGACACCACAGAAAATAGAGAAACCACCGTGAGCCTTGGCGACGTTGTTGATAAGCTCCTGGATGAGCACAGTCTTGCCGACACCGGCACCACCGAAAAGACCAATCTTACCACCACGCGCGTACGGGGCGAGGAGGTCGACAACCTTGATGCCCGTCTCCAGCACCTCAGCAGTCGTCGACTGGTCGACGAACGCAGGAGGCTCTGCGTGGATGGGGCACAGCTTCACACCGTTGATGGGACCACGCTCGTCAATGGGCTCGCCAATGACGTTCATGATACGACCAAGAGTCTGTTTGCCGACAGGGATTTTGATAGGTGCACCCGTGTCAACGACTTTCTGGCCACGGACAAGACCCTCGGTACCGTCCATGGCAATCGTGCGCACGGAGTTCTCACCAAGGTGGGAGGCAACCTCAAGGACGAGGCGACCGCCATGGAAGTCCTGGACTTCGAGGGCGTTGAGGATGGGAGGAAGGTCCTCAGTGTCGAACTGCACGTCGACGACGGCACCAATGACGGTCTTCACCACGCCAACCTGGGCCTTTGCCTCGGTCGCATAGGTGCGGGCTGCCCATGGCATGAGTTTTTGCACGAAAAAAATGGATGAAAAACACTCACCAGAGTTGGATGACGAGGGGGTGGGGATACGGGAAGATTGTTGCCGTTGCGCGTTGAACTTGGGCAACGACGCACGGGTGACGGCGGGGATGGCGGTGGAGAAGAAGGCGTTTGTCTTCCTCGCGTTAACCGCCCTGCGGGAGATGCGAGCGACGCCGCGTGTGGTGAGCATCGTCGACAGCGACAACGACAAGTCTACTGGTTGGGAGTGGACAACACTTTCGCTCACAGCAGAGTTTGTTCTCCCATTCAAGCTCCGCCTGGATTTTTACCGGCGTCCCGTAATCGGCCGATGTCATCCTCTTTTACCTCTTCTGGCCACACAACTTCCATGAATTTATGTATTCCCAAAATCCACCAACATCAGCGAGCAAAACAGGAGGTACATGTTCACTGAGTCATCTGTGTGTTGTAGTAGTAAATGTACTTCCTCATTTGAAAGAGTTCCATCTTTCCAAGTTGATGATCTAAAGGAATGGATGAGGATCGGGATCATCACTGTTCCTATGACAAACGCAAAAAGGCCGACTTTATCTATATGACAGTGTTGAAAGCAAATGTTTCGTATCCTCACAATATTTCATGGAAGCCAAAGTGCGTATCTCATCACTAAGGGTTTGGCTAAAATTGAAATTATAAGACTGTAAGTGTTTTCTTTAGATGGTAAGATGGTAAATACAGTGGCTAGCATTCATAGACATCATGGCCGAGTGGTTAAGGCGACAGATTAGAATTTAATTCCTTCGGAATTGATGTTGTATCTGTTTCGGTTTCCGAGCGTAGGTTCAAGTCCTACTGATGTCGTGAATTTGTGTTCGCAAGCTTTTTCTCTTTTTCTCCGGCGACCTTTAATTATCTGAGATTTGGATTCCATATTTACACATGCCCATACTTTATCTTTCGTAAAAACATATACGCAACTGTACATTGCTCTCAGAGCTACATTAGTCTTCTGAATGAGGTTGACCGCAAAGGGCTCGCAAATTTTATACCATCACGACATGCGAAACAGTATGTTCATCTGATAGGCTCAAGAGAAATGTATATAATCTAATGCATTGGTCACAGTAATAGGGTATCAATATATGTCTGGATGTCTGCACTACGTACTATTGAAAGTTGCTCGAGAATGAGTGCCAAGAAATTTGATAGTATTTTCATAGGGTATAGGTGAACCCCTCCAAGCCCTCGATCGTCCGCGGTCGCCGGTTTCTAGACGTTTGTCGGGCTGCAGAGCTCGGCATCGCAGTCGAAGTGGATGCAGCGGCGTTAGCGGGTACGGCGGGGTCTAGCTGGCCCGGATCAGCCAGGGGAGAGGATGCGGGGGTCGCGGGTCGCCACCGCGCCTTCCTGTTCGTGCGCCAGAACACACCCATGAGCAGCAGGGAGACGCCGAGCCCGGCAAGCTGCAGCGCGAGGACGACCCACAGGCCGGCGCGGAACCGCGGGGCGTCGGCGACGGGGAACGTGAACGCCGCGATGAGCCCGCCGGCGCCTGCAAGCGCAGCGACGAGCGAGATCGTGTAGATCCGTTTTGAGTGCAGTCGGATGTTGACTGCTTGCTGTGATGTGATGTAGGTGGGGATGGGGGGTTGATGTTAATGTGATGCGTCATCCGGAGCCGTGTTTAAAGACGTACGTATGTGAAGATACTCGGCACGTTCGCTGCCACGCATTTACGAGGTCAACTTCACTTGCGAGCGTCGATAAGTGTAAGTAGTCCAGCTCACCTTGCGCCCCTCCATACGCCAAGAACCCTCCAGCATACCGAACCTAACGTTCAAGTCAGCTCGTATCGCCGAAGCCAGACCGAACGGTCACCGAACATCACGTACCCCGCGTCGATTCGAGAATGCCACCATGCACAACCCAATGATGCTGAGCACGAAATTGCAGGCAATGAACGGCCCACGGAGATTCACCCGGTCCGACAGCTTGGCTGTGACGATCGTTAGTAGACAGGCGAACAGGCCGGGAGGTATGAACTACGTATATACCGTAGTCAGATTTTATGCAATGATCAGCGCGTAGATGGGTGAGAGGGAGGATGTAAGGCTAATAGATACGTACGAGGAGCTGCGCGCTAGCTGTGGTGTTGTCCCGTATTCTGTTTGAGAAATGTAAATGAGAAATGAAAGCAAATAAAATGTGCGACTCAAGCGCGCAGGATTCAGAGAAATACTGACGGGAAGGTGGCAGGGAGGTACTGAGCGTCCAGACGGCGCGTCCCATCACATCCCATGGCAAGTGATCAACGCTTAAGCGACTCGAGGTTCAGGAGGAGGAGAACACAGTGCGAAGTTAGCTTACATATGACTATATGCGTATGGGAGACATATATTGGTTAATTATTTTGGACTTTGGTTGGTCTGGAGAGGAAGGTTACTCACATATGACTAGATAACGGAGCATGCACGTAGTTTAGTGGTTGTATTATTTGGATGGGAATCGGAGGACTTACGAATACTCCCCTATCGAAGGAAAGGAAGTAATCGCAGTGAGTGAACAGAATTAGTATACGGGAGCGCGCGAGAATGATGGATGCCAATGACGCTACTCACGTCGTCGCGCATATCGCCAGCACGCCAAAGGACCACAACTTGAGGTCGAGCAGGTAAGCGCGCATCTTCGCGCCCGTCAGCGAGTCGGGCACGTAGTCTCTTCGGTCGAGCTCCACGCGCTGGCGCATAAGGTGCACCTCGTCTCGGTTGAGGAACGGTGCGTGCGCGGCGCTGGCCTTGTCTGGGCTGACCCATGCCATGTGTAACGAAACAAGTTCGCGTTATAAATAAAGGGAAAAGGGGGGAAAGGGATTATTTGTATTTCCAGGTTGAGTGGATGTTGAGATACCGGCTAGAGACGGGTTGTACGTACAACGGTAAGACGTCTATTGACCATGATCAGCGTCAGGCGCAGGTTACGAGGGTGGGTGGGTGTGGAAAGGAAACACACGTACTAATATACCCGTAAGGTGAGATAATCATAGTTATGATTCCTTGGATAATCTAGCCAGACACCTGGGATTACATGCAAGGATGGGTCTAGCGAAAGAGGGGGACTGACGAATATCCAGCGCCAGCCGACAGTGTTCGAATGGATCTTGCTAAGTCCGAACGCGAAGATATTTGCGAAAGACCCTAGAAATATAGACCTGGTGCAGAGAACGGTCAGATGCTCGTATATGCTCTCCTAATGAATGGCGAGATGATGAGATGTTGGGAACGGGTATCTGGCGCAGTTGGCGTCGGTAGGATTCGAGGGATATGAGCGGGTGGGGCGGGGTGGGTGGCGCAGAGCCTGAGAGGGTGTGAGAGTGCGGGATTAGGTACTAACACTGTATAGAAATACGCCAGGCGGGTGTGCAGCTCCTTGCGGGTGTACCAGCAAGATATGAGGTACACCGAGCTGCGGGACGGGAGAAAAAAAAGTGGGGGCGTCAATGGAGCCACCGAAGACAAGGGGAGGAGGAGAGCAGACCTAGGAAGAAAACTGGCCTTGAATATGTTCAAGTACAAAATAAGCTGCCATTGGATATATAAGCGAGGAAGAGAATGGGCCTTGCCTCTAGGAGCCCCAGGATCGCGCGGACGGCCACGAACTGTTGCCAGTTATTCACAAACGCCAGCCAGATCAGTGCGGCGCCCACGAGGAAGGTCAGCGTGCCAATCCACGTCGGAGGGCCTACGCGGCGGAGAGCCAAGCTGAGCGGCAGTTGGCACCTTTTGGAAAGGGGCAAAAGATCAGGGCGTCTGTCTGAGGCGGCTCGTGAACACACACAAGACATAGGGCACGAAGAAGATGCCGGTGGCAAGCAGGTACCGGTCTTTGAAGAGGAGGTTCTAAGGTCGCTTGGGGGTTAGTACGCTGGGTTTAGCTGAGGAGGAGGAATGAATGCACGAGGTCATGGTCGGCTCCCCGCTGTCGGGCGACAAGAAAGTTGGTGGTGTCGATAAACGCCAGAGCATAGAGCACGCCGAGGACAGGCAGGAGTCTTCGGTCGATCTTTCGCCTGAGTCTCAGTGAATACGGGTTGTCAGTCTTCGAAAAAGCTTAGATAATTACAAAGTTCTGTGCTCGAAAATTTCGTTGACGGGGAGGATGCGCACTGGGGTCGGGGGGCGCGAGTCGACGTGGTGGTTGAACTGGCTCGGGAGGGCAAAGGAGGCATAGCTGGACGGCGAGCTGGGCGGGTCCGAGCCCGACATTGGAGCCAGCGCCGGCGAGGGGAGCGTGCAGAGTCGGGGAGGGGGGGCAGCTCAGAGTCGGGAAGAAAGGGGGGAGAGTCACTAAATAGCCAGGGAAAAGCGCGTTGAAACAGCTGGCGAACGCGATCAGCTCAACTCTGCGCTCAGGGTCGGGCCTAGATTCTGGATCGACGTTTCCCCTCACCGAATCAAAAGGAAGCAAACTCTAAGTACCACGCATCTTATGACTCTGTGCTTCATTGTGGTGTCCTTTCTTTCGCCTTCAACGTCTTCTGACGGGCTTTTCTGTGCTCGGTGCTGCGTGCAGAGCCCACCGAGGATGAAGGTGGAGAGACAGGAAAGGCAAACGCTGATCCGAAAGGGAAAGCCTGATAAGGTTCGAGAATTATGTCAGCAGGACGATCTCACGTTTTGTGCAGTGGCAGAGTCCAGGCCACGGCGATAGTCTAGTCTACAATCAGTCTATGCTGCTCCCGCAGTCGGCGCGCAGCCAGTTTCCTCAACATGTCTTATTGTCTACTTGGCGGCCGGATTGGTGGGATGACTGCCTTATCTGGTGCTCAAATGCTCACATCCTGTCATGCTGGCGTGCTCGTCTCGACAATCCTCAATAATTATCCAACCTTCCTTTCTATCTAGACAACGAGAAACACTCTGCTTCTTTTACACAGTAATGTCAGTGGCTTCCAACCTCAGACTTGATTTATTTGCGCAGCGTTCATAGTACATGATCTTGATCACATGCTGCCCGACTAATTGATCTCGCCGGCGCCAGAGCATGCATGTGCTGCATAGTCGTGCTGTGAGGATGATCACAATGTCCGTGGCAACTCTGATCAGGACAGTCTCTACTCTTACAGGTCGCGCGCTACATAGCCTGCGTCAGCATGAAGCGATTCTTTATGAGCATGAGAAGAGACAATGCCTGCTTCTCGTCACTGGCGACCTTCGGTCTGCTTTCAAAACTTGGCAGTACCCCGGCCTATCCAGTCTCCAACTAAATAATTGTCCTTACCTCTCTGAAAGACCTTTGCTCCAAATGGGTGGTAAATAGCCTACTCAGTCTCGGAAAATTTCTTGTCAGGGACGATATCCTGATGTCCTTTCTTCTGGATCCAAGTCACGAAGTAGGACGCGCTGCTGGGTGTTCCTTATACCTTGGTGCGTCGATCAGTCGGCCTGGATGCTCGTTCTGCGAGCTCCGAGTGATGGCACATACGCCAGACGGGACCGTGCGTGCGATGGCAGTGTCTGCTTTCCCCCCGTAAACTCCAGACGACGAGGTGAAGACACAAATCCTTATGTGTAGTCTGACGGTGCCAGATTGACCCCCCACCGCCGCTCTTCGGCGGTGACCAAAGACAACACATCTGTAATCCTCTCCTTGATATCTCAGTCAAGACCAGCTTCCTCTCGTGCTGAGCCAGTGCTCAGGCGCGTCAAGAAGACCAATGCAGTTGATCAATTGTCGAGCGAAGACCTATCTGGGGAGGGGAGACGATCCATCCCTCTTCGCCTACAAATCTACATGTACTTGGCGACGCCGAAGACGCCGGCTGGGTAGCCTTCCTGCAAGCGATGTCATACAGCAGCAGCTTAACTTATTTCTCCCCCATCTGTGCCTCTCACAGCCGTCAGAGGGTAAGGGGGCTCAATAAACAGCACGGTGCATTGCTGCTCTTGGTAGGGAATGCCTCCGAGTAGTCATTCCAGCTGCAGTCTGTCCGCATTGTGTCAATTCTTCTGAGCCTATGCTAGTATATCCTGTCCGCAGCCTCTTCGAAAAGAATGAAGGGCGTAGTCGAGTGATCAGTTGCGTTCAAGTTGTAAGTTTACAACAGCAACGTGCAACATTGTCAAAACTGGTAATTGGACTGACCGCTCAAGCTTCGCAAAGTAGTGTGCAAAATGTGACAGCGTCAATATAAACATCCATCAAACGTCTAGCGCAAAACGCCGCCAGTCTGACCAGAGCCTAGACCTGCTCGCGGGAGGGGGATGGGAAAGAGAATCACCCGGAAGCTGATGTTCGCGATTGCGTATATGCACATGCCGATCGGGAGACTGCCTCCGTCCTGATACTATGTAATATGACCTTGACTTGACGCCTCTTCAAGTGCTTCTTTATAGCAAGGGAGTGAGAACGTACATATGTGTATATTATATCCATACAGCACGACCCTATAGCTTTATTTGCACCGAAATTAAGGCCACTTCATGATAATGACTGACTGTTCAAGCACACAACCTTCTTTAGGTTTACGCAGGTTGAGCTGGACAATGTGTGTCACCGAACGAGAGGCACCTTCACCACGACCTTCCACTCCTCCGTTGGCCCCTCGCAGCTCACGATCCAGATTTCGGACGCCACGAAGCCGGCGAGAGGGGGTAATGGCGGCGCGGTCTTGGCGTCGGCGGCGCCCTTAATTTCGAACGCAATCCCTTCAGTCTCCGACGCCGAAGTCGCCTTCCGGGCGACGACGTCCCCGTGTTCCCAGAACGCAGCCCGGATGTGCTCCCGGTCCGCTGCGTGCGCGTCTGGGATGTAGAACAGCGAGAGGTGCGGGAAGCGGGGCGACCCGAGCGTGAGCTCTCCCGGTGCCCCATCGTCTGTCCGCAGTGCGTTTTGGAGGTTGTGCTGCACGGCTGCGTGCAGCTGTTGCAGCTCGGGCGTGTGCACGATGTCGACGAGGACGGAGCGGAAGAAGTGATCACCTGCTTCGAGCGACTTGAATGAGATGTGCAGAGGCTCCGAGAGGGCTGGAATCGCAGACTGAAGCAAGGCGACTGGTATAGAGGAGGGCACCGACCCAAGTGTTATGTGTGGCTCAAAGACGGGGAGTGCATAAGGCAGAGCGATACTTGGAGGCGGATTCATGAATTGCCTGAGCTTGAGCGCATCATCTTCGGAGGGTACGATCCAGAAAGAAAGGCCTGCAGGACGTCAGAGTGAAGAAACATCAGACTTCGCAGCTAGGACAGTGCTGCAGCGGTTACCCATTATTATTACAAGATATTGTGCAGGTACTTAGTGAGGAATAAAAAGATGAGATACGATAGGCCGGATGCGGACCAACGTGTGTGCTCGGCAGACTCCGGGTGCCAGTGCCGGACGCATTCGTCGCTGCAGACACTCAGCACAGCGCAGCAGCCGCAAGCCACGACGTCGACACCGTCGGCACTGGCGTCCACGTCAACGACAGCATCAGCAGCAATATAACCCGGCGAACAGAGCCTTGCGTGACCCACAAGCAACGACACACAGGATGCCCTCGCGCGACCAGATTGACGAGTACATCGCGAGCATCGAGACCTACATCTCCTCCTCCTTCGCCTCCGTCGCGCCCGACATCCAGGGCATCAACGACGCCATCAACCAGCTCTGGCGCGATGTCACCCGCTTCGGGCACCCCGAGATGCCTGACCTCCACCTCCCGCGCGCCCTCGGCATGTTCGACGTCCCCGCCCCTCCCCCGCCGCCGCCACCGCCTGCGCCCCCGGCGGGCCTGTGCGAGAGCACCCTGACGTTCGTGAGCCGGAATCGCAAGATGACGGGCGTGGTGTGCGTTGGTGCGATCGGCGCGGGCCTGTTGGTGGGATATAGTGCGTCGGCGTTCATCCAGGCGCGGACGAGGCGTGTGCGCGGGGCAGTTGGGACGAGCTCTGCGACGAGGAGGCTGATTGTTGGTATGTCCTTATACTCGCTGCCCCTTGTAGCGATTTGTTTACTGATGCGCAATCATGTAGTTGTGCTTGGTGGAGACACTCCCCTCGGACCAGCTTTGATCTCAGGCTTAGAGAAGGAAGGATACATAGTTATTACCAGTGTGTCGAACCCAGACACTGTTGCTGAGATCGAAGCCACTGGAAATGGCTATGTGAGAGCCTTGGTCTTCGATCCGAAGGAGGTATGTCTCTATCCTCTTGTTTATATGTCTTCTAACTTATCATTTCGTAGCCATCTACACTTCAGCCATTCCTCCGCTCCCTGAAAGCTACACTGACCCTTCGCTTCCCACTAAACACCGCTGGCGATCCCTATCAAAGCTCATCCATTACGTTCCCCATACTGCACTCAGTCGTTTGTCTTCTCACTCTTCCGCCGCCATCAGCACCCGCACCCGCGCCGCTCGAGCATCTTGGGCTAACGACTACCTATGAGGCGTATTTGAAGGAGACGCACATCTTACCTCTGCAGGCCATCCAAGCGCTTCTGCCTCTCTTCCGGATCGACTCCGTCCGATCGCAGGATGCGAACTATATCGTCGGTGGAAAGAAGAGCGTTGTTATCTGTGTGCCGGCCGCGGACGCGCGTGTCGGCGTCCCGTACGCATCTGCGCAGGCCATGAGCGCCGCCGCTACTGTGCGCGGCGCGGAGGTCATGCGTCGCGAGCTCGCGCAGCTGGAGTCTCAGAACGTCATGCGCGATGTCCGCGTGGTGATCGTGGACGTCGGCGCCGTTGGTAAACCCGGTGCACGGCGCTCGCGCTCACCGGAAGAGGACGTGTGGATGGCTACAATCTCAGACTGGACGCCGAGCGAGCAGAAGATATACGGCGATGCCTACGCTGCGTACGTCTCTGCGTTTAGCCAAGGTCATAAGAGGAAGCCTACGAGTGTTAATCGATTTGTCCGGAGTCTCGTACATACAGTTGGGAGGAATGCCGGAAAGGGCTGTCATAGGTCGACCGTTTTTGTAGGCTTACATCTATGGGTGCTCGGGATTCATAGAAGGTTCAGAGGCGACAGAATCTTCGTTGGCGCTGGAGGTAAGTATATCCTAATCTATTTCTCTGATCTTCTTGATAGTCTGATATCCTTTCACAGCTGCGACATACACAATTGCCTCATACTTGCCTTCGTTCCTCCTCGACTCACTCCTCAATCTACCCGCCATTCTGGTATCGCTCAGAAACAAGTACCTGCCCATTCAGCCCAGCGTGATTGCCCCTCTTCCGCCGGCTCCGCCTACCGTGGCTACCGAGGCTCAGGATAACCTAATTGAATTAGAGCCGGAGGCAGAAGCAGAGACAGAAGTGAAGACAGAGGATGCTTTTAGTTCTGAGCCCTCCCTCGCTGCGTCTGCAGCAGCCATGCAAGCGACCGCGTCCAGCAGCTCGGTGCAATCCAATGTGTGGTCAGATCATCAATCTACTGCTGCGCCAGGCGTCGATGGTAGCTGGATCAGCGTGCAGGAGTGAGTACCGATTGAAGAAGTTTGTTGCCTGAGCCCGAAGTCGTGTAACGAAACGGTAAACATGTGTGTAAACTATCAATTCATTTACCCTTTGTTCTTTGTAGCTGCTGTACCATTGTCATTGTCTCTTCTTTCCGCTTTCTTACTTACAGCTCCTCCCTGACCTCCTTTATTCGCACTCCCCGCTCCGTTCTCCGAAGTCACAACGTTTTTTTTTATTTTCTTTCGCTCAACTCCTCGATCAATCTTCTGACCCGGTTTATTACCACAATCGCACTATTATCCACTCATTGTCATTATATAGTACATGTACATAGTACAACACAATCGGAAGCCTCCCCGGGCCCTTGCCTTTGTTTTCTCACTTTATATGAACTACACTATGAGAAATTGTAGCGAGCTAGACCCTCGAACAGAATTATCTGAGAACAGCCATTCGTTTCATGGACTTAAGCTCAGGCTAAGATAAAAGTGCAAGAGCTTATAGTGAATATTCCTTGTATTCCCTTTGTGGAACAAAACACGGCCTGGTTTAGGCGTGTGGTTAGCCGGGGAGGTTTGACGTCCGAGTCCTTTGACTCTGTACTATTGTGACCACCGGTGGACGCTCAGCTCATTTCTTTTGTGCAGACCTGACCTGACGGCTGAAGGCGAACCACCTACTGTGAACCACACTATATGCTTTTGTTCCTCAGACTCTTTATTAGCTGGGCATGATGCTGTTCTACTCTGCTTGCGACACCTCCCCTACCTTTCATTACCTTTCGCGGTTCCTTGAATCATGACTGTCGACGTAGAGATACACCCGTCGAATAGCTCGCTGTGTATGTATGGTTGGCCGAGTAGATCGTAAGTAGTCATAAGCTCTAAACTATGTACCTTTGGTAGCTAACTGTGTCAATGAAGGACCGCATACTCTCTGTCAGGACATGTCTCCGTCAAGCTATCGTCCGATTCTTCGCTCTTCGAGGGCTCGCGCCCCATCCGCATCCTGCTGCGCTCTCTGAAGCTCATCTTCGAAGGCCAGTCTGAGCTGATCACCCGACAACTGGGGTACTCCTCCGCACGGCTCATCCGCACAAAGCACGAGCTCGCGCCGTCGCGGTCGATGATGCTGTCGAACGACAGCACGAAGGGTGCAGCAGACAAGGACCCGACGAGCACCTGGAACTTCACCTTCAACATTCCCGTCCCGGGCTGGCTGCCGCCGACGAGCACGTTCGGGAACGACCAGTACGGCGCGGCGGGGACGCGCTACGCGCTGTTCGCGGAGGCGCAGTACGTCCTTCTCGGCCAGGGCCCCGTGTCCGGGTTCTCGCTGTCGTCGCTGCAGTCGCTGCTGACGTCGAAGGAGCGCGTCGTCCGCGCTACGCATGTTGAGGTCAATGTGCAGCGGTTCGTGCTACCACCGATCTCGAAGGAGAATCCGGCGGAGCCGATGGAGGTGTTCCCCGTGCAGAGGCACACGATCAAGCCGAACGGGAAGGACACTGGGTTCAAGTTTCATGGCAAGATTGACGCTAAGATCATGCAGCGCATCGAAGTGATGGCGTATGTGCCAGAGCATATCAACATCCATGACAGCTACTTCAAGCTCAGTGTATTATTACGCGCAAGCAAACTGACGCCACAGCAAAGGGAGTTACTGAAGGTCGAAGAGTTCATTATTGACGACCTCTTGCAAAATGAGTATTACTCGTGAGTGTCTTTCAACTATCCGTCTTTGATGTCATTCTCATATAGTGTTTATCCAGGAATTCTCCTTTCCCATCTTACGAAATGTCATTCCCTCTCCCTGCCGAGCAACCCGACACCAAACCACTCCTCAACCCCCATCCTTTGAAAACGATGTACGACGTCGGTCTTGTCTCCATCGATGCTGATACAGAGGACGATTCATGCCTCGCAACCTCCTTCTCGTTCTCCCACCACGCGACCAAGTATCACCAACGAGAAAACCGGGCCGTCGGCTTCTCGTATCCAGACCAGGAAGAGTGGCTGAAAATTGACCTCGATGTCGATTTTGTCGCGTTCGGGGGCGAGAAGTTCAAGATCCTGGAGAGGAGCAGCGGCCTGGTGACGGGCGTGCGGCCGACGCAGGTGGGCCCGCTCTTTTGCGTGCAGCACCAGGTGGTGGTCCGACTGAAGTTTGCCTACGGGAAGGAAGGGGCCCGAGTGACGTCGGACCTGAAGTTCCGCGTGCCGCTGTTCTTTGTCCATGTCCCTCCCTTGAACCTGGCAAAGAACTTGCTGTTTTGCGGCGCTCCTGCGAAGGCGCCGTCGACACGCCCACCTACGCCCACACTTCCGGTCGATGAGGAGGTCGCGGAGTCGTTCCGTCTGCCGCCTTATTCACAGTTGTTCCTCCCAAACGGCGAACGCAGACCAGATCATCCTATCCCCCTTCCGCCCTATTCGCCCCATGACCCTGCGCATCCTACCCTGGAGATGAAGGATGTCGGGGTGCCTTGTCATTTTCCTCAATTCATCTGATGCCTTCGTTTTTCGATTATTGCACATACATTCATCAATCCGCTTTGGAGCATGCAGGTTTCTTGACATTAAACAATTGTATCACTATTCGCTTTTCGTTTATCTTTATTGCTTATACTCACTGCAAAGCCCAACCTTGTCTTCTTATTTTACTCACAATTGTCTGGCACAGTCTTCAAGCTGCTTGATCTGTTATCATCAATACAATATCATTTAATAGATTAACATATGGGAACAGAAACAAGTGGGCAGGAACAAACAAGGCTACAACTAGGCGAAGATTTTGTGAACAGCTAGCTCGTCCTCGTCTCTTCTGCGCTCCTCCCTGCGCTCTACACGTTCCATCTCCGTGTCCTTACGGATCTTGTACTTCTCGCCCTTCTCTCTACGTATTGCTGAGCGTACCACTGCAGGAGAAACGAATTCTGCGAACAAAGAAGTTAAGCGATTGGAAAGTAGGGAGACATAATTACTTAACGTACCAGGATTAGCGAAGACTGTCGCACCGCTGAATGCGCCTTCGAATATACGGATGGGGGTCAGGACGAATCGCGGACCAATCTCCACCAGGGTCGTCTGTGGTGGGCCATTAGGTTGTAGTGGGTCCTTCTCTAAAATCTGCAAATTGATACAAACATAAGTTAGTTAACTACAATGAGATGAGTTCGATATGAAAGACCGCTGAGACGGACTTGGTAGTTACGGAACCATATTTTGTTGTCGAGGAGGGAGAAAGTAAGGATGTGGTCGACGAAAGGTTTCGCTCTCCTTGCACCCGGAGGTACGCCGAATATCTATTAGGAAAGTCAATACCTCTCTCATCGGCGAGACAAGTGCATATGCGATAGAACTTACATGCGTAAACACCTCTTTCGTCAATCTCCCCCACTCCGTCTCATCAAACGCCTTGTCGAAGCTCACAATCCCCCGGCTCCCCTTGAGGCAGTTGCCGGTCATCTTCAGCTCATCCATAGTATGAATGTTCTGCACATGCATCTTGATGCTCGGTCCGTTGGGCGTCTTTGCCGCCCATAGGTAGAGGTCCTCATGCCGGCGTGCCTCAAAGTACAGTGTGTTGTTGCAGTTGTTTAGGTCGGCGAGTTCGGGAAGGAGGTGGAGCTGGGATTTTGAGTCGAGCTTTGAGTCTCATTACAGAGGTCAACTTTTAGTAGGTTTTGTGCGGTAAAGACGAAAAGTTAGCACACCTTTCTTGACATGGGGTAAAAGAGCTTCGATATCATTCAAGAGATGTCTCATCCGATGTGTAACGCCTCTTGAAGACAGCAGAAGCACTCTCTGCTTGTTTTTCATCCTCTTTGGTTCCGACTGCCCGTCCGCCATTTTATGGTCACCATCTGTATCTTCTAACCTTCGCTTCCCCTTCCCCTTTGCCTCTGCCCTCGCCGCATTCGATGTCTGGGCCTTTATGACTGAGGCCATAATCTTAATGTCAAGAGCGAAACGAGGAGAGAGAAATTTCGATGACTATTTTTAGAAACATCAGGCTGATATTATTGGACAGAGCAAACACATATAAACAGATCATCTGTTTCGCCTCAGAGGAAAACAGGTATAGAACTAAGTATACATTATAGGTCGAAAGCACAGCATAAATATATAATCGACAAGAGAATGCCATACTTATTTAAGGGGATGGGGAAGTGCAACGGAGGGGGGGAGCTTAGGGAGGCAGGGGAAGTGATGAGGACATGTGTATGGCATCCGAAATTCAGCAGAGAAAGAAGATGGAAAAAACATAGGAAAGCAACAGACTATTAACGAAATCGGTTATATCGTCACAACACATCAAACGACACGTTGGTTTTGCAACAACTGTTGCTGCTTCTGCTTTTCTTGTTCAAGACGCTAGAGTGAAAAGATAAGTCACAACGCTCATATATATAGTTCATCACTGGAAAACGCGTACGTGGTATAAAAGCTGCACTGCCATTTGGATGTTCTGTGGTTGTCCAGTGATAATCACCAGCCGTTCGTTTTCTGTCCCCCCTGGAGCGCCATTCACCCCTGGAGCAGATGCTCCAGGTTCCATTATCTTGATCTGACTGGCGCTCATATGCCTAATTTCGTTGATCTTACTACCCCCCTTCCCGATGATGCAACCAACTAGGTCGTTGGGAATAAAGATCTGTTGCGTTTGTAACTGGGCCGGAGGGTTATGAATTTGAGGCGGGGCTTGAGGGGTGTAGGGGTTAGTAGTAAAACCAGGAACATAAGATGATCCTGCGAAGGGAACAGGAGCAGCAGGGCGCGGAGCGCGGTTTGTCGGACGATAGGACGAGTTCGCAGAAGAGGGCATGCGCTCTTGACATTCGATGAGAATGTTGCCAATGTAGTATGTTGCAATGTGAATCGCGTCGGCGACGCCCGCAACGCTGAGCACGCGCTGGGCATGAAGTCAGCGGCAAAGTAAGGATGCCGAGATAAAAAGTGCAGTAAGTACCTCCGTTGACCCGGGGAGCATGCCTTCGCTGGCATTCAGGCGAGCACCCGAGGCATCCTGAATTTCCTTGATTTTGGCACCTTGCTTTCCGATTATGGAACCCATGCGAGAGTTAGGAATCATGAACTTGATAGTGACCGCCCGACTGCCGGGTACAGAAGGCACATCGAAGGGTTCGTCATTAATACGACGAACGATGAGTCCGAAGGCCTAGATAAGGGTGATGTTCATATGGGGGTTGGGGAAGTAGGCACTATTAGAAGACAGACCTTCGATACAGCGTCGAGAGCCCCGCTGACGTTCAGGATGCGTTCAGGATTGCCTGGGATGCTCTCAGAGACGATGACGCGTGCGCCGCTCTTCTCGCGTATTTCGTTGACATGCTTGCCGCCGCGCCCTATGATAATGGACGCGTCTTGGGTGACGATGAGGCAGCGCATATGAATCATTGCGGAAGGTGTTTGCGAGCCAGCACCCGTGCTGGAGGCCGACGTAGGCCCAGCGGCAGTGCTGCCGGACATCTGACCTGAACCGGCTTGCGAGGAATCAGTTTCTGACTTTGATGCGTCGTGCTTGGCGTCGTCAGCGACGGCAGCAGCAGTGGCTGTAGGAGTTGAAGCGGCAGTGTCCCCGTTATAGGGAGCGTCAGACATGGGCACATCATTTAACGCAGCAGCCCGTGCGGTGGGAACAGACTCGGAGGCGGATACGAGGGACTCATGGGCTCTTGTTGACTCATCCGCGGTCTGCGATGATGTAGGGGCGCCTGTGTTTGCACGCTTGTGTATTTTGTGCTGGTCGCTGTCCGACGCAGAACGCGACCGCTTTCGGTTTCCGTCCGCAGGTGCTGTGCTGGCTGCGGCAGCTTCTGGCATTGCAATGGAGAGCAAAAAGTGTTATTTGTGTTAGAATTCTTGTGAGCGTCCGGAACGAGAGTTCAGGTGGACAACTTGGGAATGGATTTGGATTGGGAGATGCGGTGTCTGAGGAGGGGGCGGGGAACAGTGGGTGTAAGGGAGCGCGGAATGTATGGTGGATGAGGAGCATAACGCAAACATACCTCTCGTCGTCGCTGACGACGTGCACAGTGGTTTGAAGAGCGAAAAATGCGTCGTCGAGGACAGCGACAACGACGAATGATGGCGGCGACCGACCTGCGACGAGAATCTCAGAGTCCCACGACCAATACTAGTAAACGTAATACCCCTCTATTTGGCAAAGACATTTTGCATTCACTCCCACTGACACTGCCTTGACTCGCATCTGACTCGACAGCAAGCCGAGTCATACACTTTCAAGGAGAAATAGTCTTCTGATTCTATCAGATATACAGTTGAGTGTAATTGTACAGATGTGTGTATGTTAAAGAGTACTTCCAAGTCGACATGTTGAAGCCAACCTTACCTTGCCCCGATCAGGAGGGCACAATTGTTCCACCGACTATCCCCTTCACGAAAGCAGCCCACCGTCGCTCCCATGATGCCAAAGCTGCCGTCTTCTCCTCTTCGCTTAGAGTCGAACTCTGAAACGTGAGCAAAGTCATCAAAATCCGTGAGCAACGCCGAATGGAAATTGCTTCCGCACCTCTAGGCTTTGGCGGGCAATGTCGCCGAGAGTGATGAGGCCAGTAATATCACTTGCGACAAGCACCTGGAATCAATGTATCAGCACAGCTCGGCCTCTTGATTTTCTCCGGGCAATGCTTTTGTACCTGAAAGAAATCGTAGGACAGCCCCATGTTTCCGAATATCGACGGGTCATCCGAGCACAATGCCACTTGCACTCCGTTGTTTATGAGCACAGGTAACGGATGGGTAGGCATAGAAGATGTCAGTCGCTTTTGCTAGGATCTCAGCTCTCTGTATCAGCAATCCGTATAGTTGACGTACTAGGATTTCATTCCTGCCTTCCCCGTATTCAGCATATGCATACACAGCCCGTGCGGCTGACATGACTTACGAGATCGGGCAGACTTCCACTGTTATCCCTTTCTCCTTCACGATATCAATTAGCTTGGGGTGTTTTGCGAGAGAGAAGCTAGTGTCACCGTCAGTTATCCAATTTATGATCGGAGATGTCGTGTTACTCACCCATGCCCTATCCGTTTGGTACCCAAAAGGATAGCATCATAGAGATTGACATCCGCATAAGATCCATCTCCGAGTGTCTCCCCGGCATGAAGAATCAGCGGCAGATCAAGGCCCTCTTCCTCGACACGCCTTTTGAAGTACAGAAGGGGTTCGATATAATGAATCAGGGGGTTGAAGCCGTCCTCATGCCCTACCAAATCAAATCCTGCGGAGGTTTTGTGTTAAATGATATTCATTCCAAGCGATGGCGTAGACAGACCAGCAATCAAGTGTGGAAACTCCTTTTTGAGCTGTATGCAATCATCCGCGCTCTGTTTAAGTTCCTCAACAGATACGAATCGAAGCGTGGAGTAGACGAGTTTCGCCCCAACGAGTTCATCTCCTCGGCCTTGTGCCTCCAAATTGGCCTTCACTTCTTTGACAACATCATCAAAGATTCGGCAAATGTCGCTATTTGAGAGGTTTTCGCCGTTGGCACCTTTCATGGCACTAGCGGTTCTTCAGTAATACTGATGCCAGGGAGATCTATTCAGGTCGTTTTGCACTGACCCATTGGAACTCGAATACCGCAGATTGACTCGGGTCTCGATGAATGAAATACCATCCTCGACCGCCGATCGGAGGGCTTCACGCACGACTTCTCCCCATATGGGAGCGTACAGGATCAAGCCCTGATCTGATTGATCAGAAGGGGTTGACATCCGCTGTAAAGCCACTTAATATGTACTCACCGCTGCAACAACAAAAATGCTCGAAAATTTGTCCCAGATCTAAGGAGGTATTTATTTCGAACAGCACTTACATAGATCAGGGGTCAAAGCATACCTTCTTATGGCTGTTGTACGTTCCATATGCTTCAGATGGGTTTATGGTCAGCGCTCCTACAACCCAATCTTCAAAGCCTTGTGGACCGCCCAGGTCCGGGTCAAAATTTTCCTTTGCAAGAGTGAGATTTACCCATTCGCCTAGCTTATACGAATCAGAGGTCAACGATGTATACACTGTGTGCTCGTCCGGACGTAGGGCAGTGAATTCTGGCAGGACTTTCTTGAGGCTGTCTGGTGTAAGGTGAGAATGCACCCGCACGTGCATAGCTGACTGGTTGAGACCAAGCTTCAGAAGATATGATGAGTCGATCGCAGCGCCAATGTGCACGTGTAAGAGAGCGCCCTTGGGCATCTATAGGTCAACCGTTAGTTTACATATGAAATAGAGTACGATGTCCACCTTGGTGAGGATTTGGAATAGCTTCGTCTTCTTGACCAGATGTTTCGCTGGAATACATTAGTACGGATATTACCACTAGAACAGTAAGAAGCGGTTATTCACCTGTTAAGAATTCCATCCCCGGAAATGTATTCGGCACGTCTTCATGTTCGACAGACCAAAAGCATTTCTCCTCTTCAAGCCGTATCGCGCGGATAATCTCGTCTGCCTTCAGCTCTTCAGCTGTTGCATTCTCGATACGAGCTATATCCCGCCTCAAGCTTCGTTCATCAGCTATGAGTTTCTTCCGAGTTTCCCAGTAAGCATTAAGAGCAAGAGCTTCAGACCCAGACCCAGACATTGTCCAGTCGTCTTGTTCGAGTTGCGTTCCGTCGTAAACTCAGTAGGTGAGAGTAACTAGACGAGATCGCGAATATAATCAAGTAGCCGATCACTGAGCGATTTATAGTCTGGATAAACTCCTGACTCAGAAGACACGGTCCCGCATGTTCTCTCTGACTCGGGGAAGGATTGAAGGAATACCTAAGCTTGTTGGACCTATAGGGGTTTCTCCATCGCTAAAGTCACATTCATGACCACTTCTGAAGACAATCCGAGTCCGAGTTAACATTCAAAGGAAAAGCAAGTTATCAGGCATATCTCTAAAAGCTCGCAACTAGCAATGCCCAGACCAAACACGACAAAATTTCCCCTTTAAGCGTCATCTGCTGCGATCAACTGAGAGACAGCCGAGAATTCCCAACACATAGTAGTAGCAGGTACGGAAATCCTCCCCGTTAGAGTTCACGAGTCGAAATGAAATGTTTGCCGTCCAAACTCCCGACGCTGTGGCTTGCATTTCAAACTCATGTTAAGACAATAGGCTTCCATCAACGATCTTACGAATGAAAATCCCCCACTGTCTTTCCCATGCAGCGAGGGCCACTGCTTTCGTATCTATACTCAACGTGGACCCCTACAGTACATAGAGACGTCAGCATGATTCACAATATGTTTGAGAGCCATTACCTCAATACTCTGCCGAGCAAGCCCTCCAAGGGTAATGAGGCCGGTTACGTCACTGGACACGAGAACCTGATAGATGCAAGGCCACGTTATGTTCGGAACCACACGAGCATTGAGATATAGAATACCTGGAAGAAGTCAAATGAAAGACCCATGTTTCCAAACACCGCTGGGTCATCCGAGCAAAGTGCAACAGGAACTCCTTGGTTGTATAGTATAGGTAGTGGATGGGCGGGCATCGAAGCCGTCAGACGCTGTTTCGGCATTAGTACCAGTACCATACACTTTCATGGCTTGACCAACCAGAATCTCATTCCTGCGGGACGTCCTAAACGAAAGATCCACAGAACCCGATAAAATAGCACATACGAGATAGGACAGACTTCAATTATAATATTTTCTTTCTTGACAATCTCGATTAGTTTCGGGTGCTTAACAAGTGAAAAGCTGCAGAAAATCAGCACGCTGCCGCATGATTTGACAATTCCACTGACCCATGACCGATGCGTTTAGTGCCGAGAAGGATAGCATCGTAGAGGTTGTTATCCGCTGCTGAGCCATCTCCTAGCGTTTCACCAGCATGAAGAATAAATGGCAGTTCGAGCTCCAGTTCGTCAACTCGCTTTTTGAATCGCAACAGAGGCTCTAGGTAGTGTGTTAGAGGATAAAGCTCATTTTCGTCTCCTACTAAATCAAAACCTTGAACAAAGTCTCAGCAACGTGAGTCAGGATTAAGCACCACCAAAGCACAAACCGGCAATCACATGCGGGAAAGCTAATTTGAGTTGAATGCAATCCGCTAGATACCATTCGAGATCCTCGGGCTCAAGAATGCGAACTGTGCTGTATATGATCCGAGCTCCCATGAATTCGTCTCCGCGTCCTTGTGAATCCATGTCGGCCTTAATTTCCTTAACGGCGTCGTCGAACATCTGCACAAATTCTAAGGAGGTAACCGTGGCCCTACCACTCTCGTCGATCAAGCACCTGATTTCCATGTCTCGATCAGCTACAAAATGTGACCTGGAGAAGAAGGATATATCACTTTTCGCCTTCGTATTCCCAAAAGTTCACGCGGGCTTCTATGTAAGAGATACCATCCGCAATGGACGAACGGAGAAATTCTCGCAAGTAGCCCGGCCATATAGGCGCGTATCTAGTCAATCCCTGGTGAAAAGTCAAATACGTTTGTTGCACATAACAAGGTCAAAAACGTACTGCCGCGACCATGAACGTAGAGGTGAATTTCTGCCATATCTAGATTTTGCCCGATATTTAGTTGTAGATAACCAAGATATCATGAATCCCACTCATGCCTTCTTCACGCTGTTGTGTGTCTTGTAAGCCTCGCTGGGATTAATCATCAACGCACCGATCACCCATGCATCAAATCCTTCGGGTCCACCCAATTGCAGTTCAAACATTTCTCTGGCACGTTTTATTTGCACCCAAGTTCCTGGCTTATAATCGATGGATGTAATACTTGACGCATGATTGAAGTGGCTTTGCGGGAGACCCTTAAATTCGGGAAGGATAGACTTTATGGAGGAAGAATTCAGAGCTTCAGGAACTCGAATATGCATGGCGGGTTGCTCAAGTCCAAGTTTCAGAAGGAAAGAGGCATTGACCATAGCATCGAGATGAGCATGGAGTAATGCGCCTTTAGGCATCTTTTGGGCATTACAGTTTGTCTGAGACTTAAGGTTGCAATGACTTCATACACTGACCTTCGAAAGTATATGGAAGAGTTTTGTCTTCATGACCAGACTTCTGGCTGCAAAACCATCAGCTTATGAGGGTCGTGCATGTGCTGTCCACTACTCACCAGACAAGAACTCCATCCCCGGAAAGGTGTTTGGGACACCTTCATGTTCCTTAGACCAGACACTCTGCGCTTCCTCCACCCTAATCGACCTAATTATCTGCTCAGCTTTCAATTCTTCTTCAGACGCGCTCTTTAGAAGGCCATTGTCATGTCTTAAAGCCCGATCCTCCGTGATCAAACGCTCTCGAGTAGACAGGTAGGACTGCAAGTCATGAAAGTCTGGCTTGCTCATAGTCGCCCAGAGACCGAGATAGATACAAGGATGAGAGCGTTGCTTGATGGTTGTAGACTCTCCTAAATAGTGGATTCAACACCCGCGTGTTCGGCTTTGGACTATCATTACGAGCTCATGAGGAGGCAAGTCCGTGGCACATTGTAGACGGCCAAAGGCGGTCAGTCTGACGACCCCGCGTGATGCATTTCAAAATGCACTTGGTGAGAGCCCTGCCTCCAATTTGAACCTGAGTGAACCATTTGTCTGGGTAGCGACGGCCTGAGAGGACAAGGGATATAAAACGCAACTGAGTGAAAGAGAAGTCAATTAGCCAGTGGCTGTGCCATGAGCGTGGCCTCTCCGAGTCTGTCAGGTTGTTCCTTTGCTTTGACTTTCTCCGTCGCTGCTATTCTATAAGTTATTGGCTTCCTGGAACATTTGATAGACTTGCAAATTATGCTTCTCTGATCTTCCAAGCTCGTTGTAATAGAAGACTTTTAGCTTCAGTGAAGCATGTCAGACCAACAGTCGCTGGCATCCACCTCTCGTCCTGCTTCTCCTGTTGGCCAGCTGCCGGACTTTAGCACCTCTCAACCATTTCGCTTTACTTGGGATGCATCGACGCGCAAACAAGGCCCTGCAAGTGTATCGGGCACGACTACAGATGGGCGTGGGGACTACTTCGCGTACAGGCCGTCTCTGGGTAATCTCAACTTCTCGACCGCATCTTTGGCACTGGGTGCTATCCCTCCCGAATGGAGCAGTGCAAAGCATGGCTTCAATGGTATGTTTACTTGGTACTAGAGGTAATCTGCTCACTGACACCGAACTTCAGCTATTTCCACTCTCGTAAACAGTCCGCACAAGAAGTCAGCTCCTCCCAAAGCCCATGCCATCGTTCCTCCCGTGGTCCCAGCCCGTCTACCTCGTGTTCGTCGAAAGGACTTTGATGCATACCTGAATGCAACTGCCTCAGAGTGGGAACACTTTGAGCGATCTACGCTATTGAAGGATGATGGGGATTCAGAGGGAGGCTTTGCTGCAGGACTGGCAAGAATGAACTCGGAACCACCAACGAGTCCCCGATCACCAAGGCCTCTTCCTGCAGCTTCAGCTCCTTCATTGGGAACCGTGCCGTCGGTTTTCTTCGATGCCAGCTTTGACTTAAGTGAACCTCGTACATTTGCCGCCGTCATTGATCAGAGGGAGGGACAGGAAGGACGACCGGACCCATCGTCTCTGTCGCATTCGCTTCCTTTGCTGGAGAAGATGTCACACTACGCTGACACCATTGAACTCCATCTAATACGAGAAATCTCTCTCCGATCATCATCCTTCTTCGCTGCATTGACAAATCTCAATGAGCTCCAGACTGAATCAGCCCAATGCTTGGACCGTATACGGAAGCTAAGGGGGATGCTCCGCGACGTAGACGAGCTTGGCGCTAAGAAGGGACTGGAGGTTGTGAGGATGGAAAACAAGCTCAAAAATCTGGCCGAGGTGCAGGAGGGTGTGAAGGCGATTCAAAATGTTGGCGAGATGTTCAATTTAGCCAGGAATCTGGTGAACGGTGGTGAATTCGAGCCAGCATTAAATGTCGTTGACGGTCTGCGGAATTTATGGGAAGCAAAGGAGGCCCAGCTACCTCCGCCACAGGCTAACTTGAAACCTAACAACAGATCTTTAAAGCGGAACTCCATGCTTTCATCCGTGCCCGAATCTATTGGGGAAGAAGAGGTCACTTTACAAGAGGAGCCAAAGCGTTCACCAATCGTATTGTCCTCGATCAGAGCATTTGCATCGCTTCCTGAACATTTGCGCACCCTCGTTGGTGACATAACAAACTCTCTTACATCAGAACTCGTAATGGTTCTGAAGACGGACCTCCTGACCTCTCTGGACGCCACACCTCCTTCTTCCGTCGATCAAGAGCTGAATGAAGCTTCTTCTGTAGACCGCTCTAGATCTGAAAGGTTAACATCCCTCAAAGAGCGTCTAAATCCGCTTATCCGCGGTCTGAGAAGAACGAACGGGATTAGGGATTCGTTTCTTCGGTGGAGGGAGGTATCTCTTGTGGAAATCAAACTAAGCATAAAGCGGGTAAGTTTTCGCTTTTGTCAAAGGTCGACTTCAACACTGAAAATTAGACAACTGTAGCATCTACCATCATCGGAAGAACTCGATGATACGGAGCTTAGAGCTGATGCAAAAGGTTCTGCGGAAAATGAGTAAGTGATATATATCGTAGATCACTCGTATTGCCTTTACTAACTTTACTCTACTACGTGCAGGGGTGCTTTACGAAACCAGTTGAAAGCTATGGGGCATCTTGAGTTCATGAGCCTTCTTCGAGCAACTTACACATCCATGTTGGCCGGTATCCAGGAATTACAGACACAGAATGCCATACTGGTCGAAGTCTTGCAAAACCTTCAGTAAGTGCATCCCCTTATGAAGCTTATCACAATGATCGAATAAGATAACCAGGCCACAAGAATCTCCTCTTGATATTTCTACTGTTCAAGCAGACTTGAACGACATTCTCTCTTCAGCCACGGAGCTCGGCCATTCTCGTGCTTCGAAAGTCTTAAATACACGAGCTGAACAGCATGCATCTCTGACAATACCAGAATTTATGGCAGTTTTCTCCGAGACGTGGGGATTCGTGGTCAAGACGGAGACTATCTGTCGTAAAATGGTGGTCGGGTTGCGTGGTGCCATGGTTTCTCAAGCGAAGACGTTTCTGCAGACAATGCACCAAGCAAGAATTTCTCAGTCCGCAAAGTCTGTTGAGGAGGAGCAGTGGTCTGCGGGTGAGGTCACCCCAGCCGCTCAATCATATGCAACAACTATTGTTGAGTCTGCGATGGGTAACCCGCCTGAGCTGAAGGTTCTTCCTATTCCCGCTCCGAATCCTGCTCAACCAAATGGGGCTGAATCGCCTTCAAGCTCGACCGACAAATCAGGCGGAAACTCTAAGTACTTGTTGATAGAGGACAGAAGATACTTTGCTGTTCCTGCGACGTTGAACATGCTTGGGCTCCTCGTCGATTACCTCAAAATTATCACTAATCTTTCACTGTTGACGACGGAGACAGTTGGCCGTGTAATTGAATTCTTAAAGGCGTTTAACTCACGGACGTGCCAGGTGGTTCTTGGGGCAGGGGCTATGAGATCGGCAGGCCTGAAGAACATAACCGCAAAACATCTAGGTACTGCATACACATTTCGGTATGTAGTCGCAGATCTAACACATTTTTCACGTAGCTCTCGCGTCTCAGTCGTTATCTATTGTGATAGCTTTGATACCCTACGTTCGTGAATGCTTCCGTCGGCATCTCAACCCTAAACAGGCCGTTATGCTTGTCGAATTTGACAAACTAAAGCGGGTATGTATATGCATTTCATAGGTATGGAAAGTATTCACTCCGGTTTTCTAGGATTACCAAGAACATCAGCAAGAGATTCACTCGAAACTGATTGCAATCATGGGTGATCGAGTCAATGCGCATTGTAAATCCTTGCAAGCCGTGGACTGGTCGGCACATCGCGAGGGGGTTAACGATTATATGGTACTTCTAGTGAAGGAGACCGTCACCTTACACAAAGTGTTGTCTCGCTATTTACAAGATACAGTCCTGGAGGCGAGTTGTATTTACTCGTATCTCCCTGTGGGTGATAAACTGACTGTGAATGTAGTATATCATGTCGCAAGTGTTTGCATCCGTCAGTCATCGTTTGACTGAAGAGTATAGTAAGATTGAGCTACCAAGTCAGGATGCGAAGGACCGGTGAGTTATGCTACTGCTAATACCACGAACTCTCACCTGACTGTCGGCGAAGAATGTTGCGCGATGCAAAATACCTTCATCAACATCTAACTGGATTGAAGAATGTTAATCCGCCGACAGGTATGCTGGAAACAGTTATTGGCGAGAAACGAGTTCCAGGCATGCAGAATGCACCGGGGAGATCTCCCACCCCTTCAGTATCATCTTCAAATCCAACACATGCTTCATTACCCTCACCCCCGTCGCAGCACACCAACCATTTGGAATCAACGAATGAGCGACTGAAAGGTTTATTCCGTCGTTCATCTATGTTCGTTTCTTCCGAGCCGAAGGAGAAGCTTGCGCCATCAACACCTCCGACCCCTCGTACCGAAAAGCCGCCGATTCAGCAATCGGAACGACCATTATCCCCGCCTCCACCTTTACCAGAAAAGCAGGTTCTGGCCGCGTCGCCTTCCCCACCACCGACATCATCTACACCTCCGATTGACGGAAGAAATTCACCTCTGCCTGTCGAGAAGGAACTACCTGAACCCAGCACGGTCTCAACGCTTGATACCAGCATTAGTGATGAACATGTTTCGCACACTCTCTCCACTGCAGATTCTCAGGACTCGATAGATACACAAGGCAACAAACCCGTGGAACAAAGTGCTATCCCGAATGGCCACTCCGAAGCAGCACCCAAAGTATCGGCAACATGAGTCCGATCTTGATTACCATGCGGTCCTCTCTAATATGTCAAGCTATACTAGATTCTCATCCGCGTCAGCACATTTTCTCTAGTATCTCATTTCTTTATGTATGTCTGCGATTCCTTGACATTTCACTATGCATATGTTATCTGTGTTGGACTCTGGAAGGAGCTGTATATGTTTAGACATACTTCATCATTTCATCTTCATCTTCATCACTATGAACTAATCAATGCATTTCATCAAGAAGACGAGAGGACACTGAGTAATTCAAATAGTGGCCGCTGACTATAACGACCGCAATTGCCAAACAGAGCAGCTTATCTCCACATATAAAATGCCACCATCAGGCCCCGGGTCCAGGCTTCCTATTTCTTATCTATCGAGGGAAAGAATAAAGCACTTCACTTATTCGAACGATGTTGAGCTGGACTATTTCAGCTGGCACCACTACTTACCTATCTGTCAGAAGAGACCCAGTTTTGCTTTTGACATTGACCTCTGCGCTTCTGTGGTCCTGATCGTCGATAAATCCTAAAGACAAAATAGCCGGTATAACAGAAGTCTAAACAGGGTATTTGGATCGATGTATTTGCAAATATACTGTTTACATTTTGTGACGATCAGTAGATTCTTGCGTTTTTCAAGAGGGGGGACGACGAGCGCACTTAGTACAAAATTACATATCCCTGTATCGAGAAAGACACAATAACGACCGGCGACAGGTATGTCTACATTCTTTCAATCGAACGCATGTACTCGGTCTAATCCATGTATTGGTTAGCTTCCATCCAATGCCTGGCTTTACAAAGCTAGAGCCTTCTTCACTTTACATTGCAACCCAATCCATCCCTACCGCCGGATACCAGACATTTCATTGGTTTCTGCTTGCTGTCGCCCGTGATGGCTCCGCAACGAGTCATCAGTGGGTAGAGACGGATGGCAACATTGGAAACACTGAAGAACGATACACCCAAGTCCACGCCCCGACTTGTGCGCCGTTCACAAGGAATCCGAGTGTCCTCGCGCTTTTCCGGGTGAAGGGCTTTAACGCTTCTTGCGCTGATGTCGGTGAAATGCTGGGTGGCGGAGACAGCGATGTGAGCGACCTCGGCTCTGAATTCGAGAGCGAGAGCCAGCCGACTCCGTTAGAGACAGCATGCGCCACGGCCTTGCAGCGTCACTACCCGACTATGCATGAAAATCGAGTACATGGTCTAACGTGCGCGAAATGGGTATTAACTGTATTAAAATCATTGCAACAGAATGGGTATATTTCGCGTTCGGACGACATTTCCTCTGTCGAAAGCTATGTCAAAGGCATCAGTGCTGAGCAGGAGGAGCTACTCGTCAAGTCGTTGCTGAACGGAAAGGGTTTCAGAGCTGGTGTGTTTACGATTTGATTTATTCAGCCTTCGGGACACGGACATGGGACTTCTGGTCGAATACTTTTTTTATAATCTATGTAATATCTGTCATGTATCCCACCTCTCCTCCTTTCCCTTCATTTGTCTGCTTCTCTCAAGTCGGGTTTATGTTATGTTGCTGTATTATTCTCATGTATCTTCCATGTGCTACAGATTGATTTGCTGTCGTTGCTGATATCTCTTCAAACTTCGGGTCTAGTACACAGTCAACCGACAACAATACTAGTTGGATAAGCGTATGGCGTTCCAGCGGAAGACACGACAACTAGAAAGGGGTTCGCGAGGCGCACTCAACAATACAATAACATTTTGACGTCCAAGATACTAGTAAGGAACGGAATCGCCGCATGGATAGTCACCTTGCCTATGAACTTCACAATTCCACAAGACTCTCAGGCAATGCCCACCCTGGCAGAGAGCAGAAAACCTAATTGTGAGGACGGACGTGAATGGAAAGTATATATCGCACGTACCAGTCTTCCCAGACTTCGTTTTCTCAGTACATAAGGAGGGTGCGTACGTTCGAAGAAACAGCTCACGTACTTTACGTAAATTCTGAGAAGCCATCCAGGTCCCCAAGAAAGAGCTGCCCGACTATTCTGAGGCCTGCAGCCAAAAGGAGGAAACGACTCAATTTTGATCCCTAGACTGCGAACGCACAATCATTGTGTTCCAGACGCATCCGAAAGTCTGGAAGGTTAAACTGTTAGCGTTTCTGGTTATGAATGGCGAAAGCTGTGTGAGAGAAAGTCATGAAGCAACCCGCCGGCAGATGTCCATTTCGTCGCATCTCGTGTGCCAAGAACCAATTCTTCTTCGACAGGGGATGGACGGATACAGATCTCAGGTTCTCGGTTCCTTTTGAATCTACTCTTGCAGCTAGAGAAGGTTTGCCATAATTATTGTATGAAGATCCTCATGAACGAGGGAACGCATTGAAGAGGGACAAGAAGACATCCACGGCAGAGGCCAAAGAACCCAGCTGTTATAGCGACAAAGTTTCCGCGAGTGCTCGCACCCCTCTGCTGGGCCAGAGAAATCCCTTGCAACATGCCAGTGCCCGAGAAGCGTCACATTCGCTCTCACTACCCTGCCAGCAGATCCAGATGCTGACAAGCGATTATACCGGCCGGTGTGAATCTGCCAGTTGAAAAGTCGCCTTGGCTCCAGATTATTTAGCTACGGCTATCTTGAAGTGATTGAGACACGCTATGTG
Source organism: Trichaptum fuscoviolaceum (assembly GCA_910574455.1). NCBI lineage: Eukaryota > Fungi > Basidiomycota > Agaricomycetes > Hymenochaetales > Trichaptaceae > Trichaptum > Trichaptum fuscoviolaceum. Next base: position 2,902,034 of record CAJSYZ010000001.1, read on the forward strand.
CATTTTGTGAACCTGTTCTTGAACATCAGCACGAAATAGTGAGTAATCACAGAACGCAATCGCTGAGTCTGTTCTACTCACTTGTGCGCGTTGTCATATTGTCCCCGTCCCAGTATCAACCAGGATTTCAAGACATCAAAAGCTTGCGTATCTCAGGCGTGCCGTTTGTAATACCTCGGCCGCAGTAAAGCGGCAACTTGAAGCTAGTACATCGTCAAAGCATCCCTTTTCCGGAACTACCAAACAATGCTTCAGGGCAAGAAATGCAGAAAACATGGTGCGATACCGATGGCATCACAGACGCAGAAGAGCAAGCCATTTTCGAGCAAAGTGTTCAGGAGATGATTGTGGACATCTGTGAATGGTTGTCAGGAGAAAGAACAAAGATCGCTGCCAAATGCAACTTCAACTTGCTAATAGCTTATGTAAGCGTATTCGGCACTCAACCTACACTTCACGTCATTTCCTCGCAAGTTTTTACTTGCAACGTTGTTGTGGGGCGTAAAGATGACAGTACAGGCGGTTAGTCCTGTCGAGATAATGTCTGTATATGAAGGCAAGAATGCCTTTACTATGTTCTATTATTCAAAGGCCTTAACTAATATGTGTGTTTTTCATTGTATGGAGTACCAATACTTATCAGCATACCATTGCATTACCTCTTATCTCGCTGACGGCCCATGAAGCTCCTGATACTCCTCGAGGCAAGCGAATGACTGCAATGCAAATAAACCTATATGCATATATTATACGGGCCGGGAGCTACTTAGATTTAGGAGATATTACACTTAATATGGACAGTATACGTCTATAAATGGATCTCAAGCCGATCCTCCGGACCCTGGGCATGAGCACGCTCGTCACTGTCGAGGTCGTTGCCTCCCCTGTTCACTATCCTCAGCCACTTGCATACCTTCCTCGTCGTCGAGCATAGCGAGCTCGGACGACACACTTCCTTGTTTACTGAGAGTAATATATACCGAGATTGCTATCGAACGGCTTGACCCGCTCAGACCGTCCCGTTCCCGATCAGTCATAGTAGCGAAGCCCCTTGAGAGGAATACCGCCGACGCTGTCCCCGCCGCCACTGTCCACGACGCCCACGGCGCGCTTGTACCTCCCACAGCTTGTGAATTTTGATAGGTCACGAGAGCCGTGCAGTGTTCGTCGTGCAACTCGCTTGCAAACAGCTGGCGCACAACGCTGAGCACGAGCTACAGTGCATATCGTTTGGCGTTCCTGATTGTGTCGTTGTCGCCATCTTCCGCGGTATTGTGACTGCCATCAGTTCCTTGCCTTTCTCCATAAACAACTTTTAAAAACATATCCTGTCTGTCGATATCCACCATTGATCCTCCCGTGAGCTTTGACCAGCCCATCGCTGCTTCGGAGCTGCAGGGCTACACTCACCACGCGCAGGCTCTTCCGCACACGCAAGCAGAGGCGCAACCACAGTCAACCTATCGTGCTCGCCTGTCTTCATCGGCATCTGGAACGCACGCCATAAGGGAGTTGAGCAGGCCGGTAGAGACAGCATCAGCGGAGAGTCCCGCGACCATCGGAAACGCGGAACCGGGCGACGATTCGCTTTCGTCTTCGTCTACTATCTCGTCTTCAACCACTACGCCGTCCACGTTGTCGACACCCTCTACCATCTCTGCCTCGAATTCGGACTCAGCACAACATCCTTCCTTTAACTACACTAACAATACAGAGGCGCCTGCTAGTTCGTCCCGAAGCAGTACACCCGTCCCGCGAATTCGAACTCGAACGCGTTCTGAGTTCGAGGAGGACGAAGCTACTCAGGAGCATTGGTCTACCCCAGCAGGAGCCTCACCCTCGACATATTCTTTAGCTTCATCGCCTGATTCACGCGGACTGCCCGTGTCCAAGAAACTCAGAATAAACTCGTCCTCTGACAGTATCCGCCACACTTATCAATCTTCCACCATCTCTAGGACTACTCCAGGACCATCAACATTTTCTCAACAATCCCTGCAACTTGATAGTTGCGATACTCTTGCGCGATCTCCAAAGTCCTCTACATCCCACACGATGAGAATTCCAGACACAGCAGATGATAGTGCATCTGCACTTTCGGTGTCATATGATTCCAATGCCTCTGTCCATGATGGTCCATTAAACTCTGCTATGGCAGGAGGTCTAAGCTCATCGATGTTCCCTGGTTCAGCGAATGGGAATGGACGGGCGGTCACAAATGGAAACGGTGTGGTTCTCGACGGCGCTCCAGCTTCAGCCATGAATGGCTCATCTCCTTACTCAAAGTTGTCGGTTGACAATAATTACGGTCGAAGTGCTAAGAACGCTATAGCACGCGTCAATCTCCCTGGAACTCGCTTATTCGAAGACTCTTATATTGATAGGGAGGAATTTATCCGACTCATTGTCCAAAGTTTAAGGGATGTTGGATATATGTACGTGTGGGCCTCCTTTAACATAGCAGAACTCCTGACAATGTCCATGTAGTGAGTCAGCTGCAACATTAGAAGCAGAATCTGGATATGTGATGGAGGAACCCGAAGTGACGCATTTCCGGCACTATGTACTTTCGGGTCAGTGGAATGAGGCCGAAGCATGTTTACCTAGCTTGGGTGTCTATGGCCCAGACAGTATGCGGGTAAGTGACGCTTGCGCTACCGTTTATTTGTAATTGACGACCTTACTGTCTTGCAGTTTGCCCGATTCTTGATATGTCGGCAGAAATATCTAGAATTGCTGGAAGAGCAAGAAGTCAATATCGCGTTGCAAGTGCTGAGGTCTGAGCTTGCGCCGCTAAACACGGATATAGATGCATTACATTCGCTATCAGGGTGAGTAAAACAGAGTGTTGTACAATGCGATGCCCAGGTTCACTGATAATTTGACTCGGCTACTTCAAACGTATAAGACTCATTATGTGTTCGAGCTCCGATGACCTGAGGCGACGTGCGAACTGGGATGGAGCAAAGGGAACCTCGAGGAGAGAATTGCTCTCGGAATTACAGAGTATGTCTTATCTTGGATTCACACTGGCCGGGGTTACTGAACACATTCCCGCCGGTTCCAGAATTAATACCTCCCAGCATGATGATGCCCCAGCGTCGTTTCACAACTTTGATAGAACAGGCATTCACGCACCAGCGGACACATTGCTTATACCACAATGCGCCATACACTCCTGAGACCTTTTCTTTGTACACAGATCACCATTGCTCCCGAGAGGCATTCCCATATCTCACGACAAACATTTTGTCCGAGCATATCGACGAGGTTTGGAATATCAAATGGAGTCATGATGGGAATTATCTTGCGAGTGCGAGCAAAGATACCAGTGCTGCAATTTGGCATATCGGGGTGAGATAGTTACTCAACAGAAATGCAGCTCGCGTGGTTAACTGAGTGACGGATCTAATACAGCCAGAATCAAAGCCAAATGTTCGCGAATGTACCATGCTTCATAAGCTCGTAGGCCATCAGACTCATGTTGGATGTTTGGCTTGGTCACTGGAAGATGACGTTCTTGTGACAAGCGCCGAGGCCGACATTAGGATGTTTAACACAGAGGTGAGAAGACTTCAGCTTCGACAGTTTCGCTTAGTCTCACAAGCGCCTTGCAGACTGGCGTATGCTTCCGAGAGTTGAAAGGTCATGAGGAGACTGTATCCGCTCTTGAATGGTTACCAGATAGATCTGGGTTCATGTCTGGGGGGATGGATCATAAGATCCTACTTTGGGTGAGTCCGCCCTCACACATCGGAGTTCGTGTCCGCCGTGTAGTTTACAACTAATTAAATCTTATCCAAAGGATCCGGAGGGCTTGCGCAATGAATTATGGCTAAAGACTAGCGTACGGATCACTGACCTTGCCGTTGCTCCTGACCTTTCTCGTCTGGTAGTGGTTGGTCTGGAACCATTGCCATTACCTGCCGCAAAACCAGCTACAGATGGTCAGGCAGCCGCGGGCTCTTCACAACAACAACCTATGCCATCAGTCGCGGAGTATAGACTGATCATATATGATTTCAGTACCAGAGTGCAAGAAGCGTGCGTACCTGTTCCTGGTTCTTTTCTTTCATTATGGTGTCTAATTTATCTAATTGTGCCGATCCTGTAACCGACAAATAGCTCGATCCAGTTGGACGGTGAGCTCACGAGCGTGAAGATCTCTCAAGACTCGCGATTTGCCTTAATAAACCATGCACCAGACGTGAGAAATGTTGCTTCTCACCCTGTTCCGTATGAACGGTATATCTGATTGCTTGCGTATTTGCTTCCGCTGCGTGGCGGCTTTATCTTAACAGGAGGTACAACTGTGGGACCTTGAGACTGCTCGGCTGGCACGAAAGTTTACTGGACAGCGCCAAGGCCAACACATTATCCGTAGTTGTTTTGGCGGGATTGACGGGAATTTCATAGTCAGCGGCAGTGAAGGTAAGCAGAGTTTTGTGTGGTCTCATACGATTTCTCACCGATCTTGCAATTGATTGCATTCTTGTTGGTAGATGGCAAAGTATATGTGTGGCACCGGGAGACGGGTGTCCTACTTGAGATTTTAGATGGACATGGCGCAGGAAGTGTCAACGCGGTTGCGTGGAACCCGTTGAACGAGAAGATGTTCGCATCATGTTCAGACGACAAGACTGTGCGTATCTGGGAGAGTCCTCATGCGTCGTTGCTGGATGGAGCCGACCAGGTAGGGGCTTTGCCCTTGGAACATAATGGCAGGGGAAAGGGGAAAGGGAAGGGTAGAGAGATCTCGGGCTGGCATCCAGCATCGGGGTCTATTAGCTCCCTCATCGGAGGGAGCTCGGATATGGATGCTTGACTGCTTATCTTACTAGTCCACGTTCATTTCGGCGCTGCTGATTCGGGCATCCCCCTTGGCCAGTGCACTCATCTGCGTCATCCACAATCTTGCATATTAATGTTCTGTTTCCATTATAACACCGCCATCAGCATTCTTCGCATCGCAAATCGCATTTTTTCTGCATATCACGACATTTCACTACTCTCACATTTTCACTGTCCATTTGCTGCTTTCCTTTTCATGGTGTTCCGTGTATTAACAACACATTCGTATTAGACTATCCGACCTCATGTTATAATATATTCCTGAATCAGAGGACTTAGGGTTGAATTATAACCGCCGCCGACAAGACCGCCGCTCCTCTCAGCCCACGCAAAGACCATTTAGAAGTCAATGATGAGGAGGCACAGCCTTGCATGTGTGATATACTGTTAGATCTGGGGGATTGAGCGTAGTGTAGCCCATAACTTCACAAGCACCCGATACTCGTGCTGATTACGATTACACAGTCGCGCAAACAAAACAAGAGGCCATGTGGAGGGCTATTCCCTTGTTTACCCCAAGAAATCGAGGTCCGAACGGAGAGAACGCGGGGAGTATAACGTGTTATACAACCGTACCATACATGCTCAACAAGTCAGCTGAACCGATGAAGAAGTTTACCAAAGGTGATCGGAAAGTGTATCATCTTCAGCAATTTCTGCACTTCCCAGCTATGCATCAGCATGAAACAAACAAAGGTGTAACCGTCTGTTACATATTGCAGCATCGTATCTGTTACAGTGTCTGCCAGCTCCTGTGCCAGCAGCGTGATTTACTCCATCATCAATGAGTCGCCGACTCAGAGTCCTTGCTACGGTAAATATATATACTTATTCGGCTATCCTCACTGACTTCAAGTTGGAGAGGGATTTGAAAGGCTCCCAACAGTCTACATGCGAATGCCTGCTGCATAATGCTCCTGCAGTAGCGGAGAGACGAGGTGTTACTCACACCGGGAGAAATTTTACTTGATGGGACTTAAATAACGCTCGACGTATAACGGATTTAAGGTTCATAGGCGCGACGCGTCACTGCCAGTGCCAATGATGCCAGACTCATCCCTTAATTACTAGTAGTAGCCGACTCGGACGCGTCAGTCACGGGACCGCGTTCAATTTCGATCATCCTCAGATCTTTAAAAAAGAAGAATTCAGTAGTAAGGCTTGCATCATTACTGGGCCTGTAGAGTATCTACAGGTCATATTGACCCTGATGCTTGTTGCGACTTTATGTGGGAGCAGACCCGACAATCTTCGCGTTCGCGGTAGAATTTCACGCGGCGCTCATCGGGGTCAGCTCAGCCAGATCGACGCAGCTGTCATGTCCATATTTGTCGTTTTCAAACCTTGTCTCTCGCCATACGCTCAGTGCCCAAGATTTCAGCGCAGCTCGGTGAATCTTTATTGTCGCATATGTGCACATTCTTCCGCTGCGCACCCGCAAGAGCAAGTTTGTTGGAGCCTGTCTGCTTACTGTAAGTTTGACGAAACCACGGATCCAACACTATCACACCATGGTCTCTTGACGCCTTTAATATCCGTTCTCGGTGCTGGCGTTCGGATGTGTCTCACTGTCATACTATGATGCAAAGACGAGAACAGGACTGACCTGAAGCCTTGGTACGGATGAAGCGTGGTTCATCATCGGCTCCATTCACTCTCTCTTGGACAACAGATCAAGGAATGTATTCTCCCCCCTCCTTACCCATGGTGCATTTGGTCCAACCCTATGCCCGCAATCAAGCTGCCTATCGCCTTTTGATATCGGGATCAATATACACCGACTGGATCTGCAAGGTGTGGTCTCTCATCTATTTCTTTACACTTTACTCAAGACTTCGGCAGGCACAAAATAGTCTTCTTCTGTCTTATTTCTCCCATTCGTTCAGACTGGCCGACACGCCCGACATCGAATCGCGTCAGATGCACTCATGTCCATTCTACTAGACATTGTGTCGGAGAGTGTGAAGTACTCCCATGATAACTGATACGCGCCTCCTCTTGGCCACGAGTTAGACGTGGGAGCGACTCGTTTAACCCTACATTACCCACCAGTGTTCATTTCAGCGGCACTTTACTCATTTATTCGACAGCTCAACAATAAGTATGTACGTTGAGACAACTGTCTATAAAGGTGTGCTGCGTTCTGAGGGTTCAAGAATTCGGAGGGTCTGACACGTCACTTCAGTTCAGATGGTGACCTGTACGATAAATTTACCTTCAACGACATGGGAGAAAATACCGGCGTCATCTGCCACCGCTAATCTCGGTGCTTAAATATCTTAACCACCAGGTGAATGGCCATGTCAACTCACCGGGATTTCCTGAAACTGAAATCGATCAGCGAATGCACTCTTCGAAGCCATTTCTCTAAGACTGGTACGCGTTTGAGCTTCGCGTCTTTAGATGCTATCCCCGAGACAGTCCTCTTCGAACCCATTCTACATAGCAACAGATGTCCAGCGGATGTTACGCTATTAACCTACATAACTTCATCGCCTTTGAAGTAAGGACAACAACCATAGCACAGAAATCTGGAATTCAATTGCAGAAGTCCGATCTCGCCGAAATCCTGGAAAGATAGGATCGGCATAATCTAGCTTCCTCCATCGTGAAGCACCCGTATGGAATGTTCTGCTTGCAGATGTGATTGAGTACAATTGAATCTCATTTAGTAAGTCTGAGTGTTTACACACGTGCAGATGTATACTCTCTAAATCGATTAGGAAAGATACACGATTCATTTTAAATTCTAGGGGATACAATGGGCTGTCTGGTGTACAAGACGCAGTGAGAGCTTCTCGCCCGCTCAGGAGGCGCACGGAAGGAGAGAAGACGACAGATACCGTGAGTTTGAGGGCTAGCATATGATATGGAATAGTAGGCTGATTGGGAGAGTACAATACAAACGTAACAATCATGGAACGGGCGGGAGGACACGCACATTGTGAGAGCAAAAGCCCATGTGTTAACGAGACACCATCCTGTGAGGTAGAGTATCTGACTTTGGCAGTTGTGAGTACGCTTTCTGCTTGGGTAAGAATAACACTGCCATTGGATCCTTCTTGGATGACCCCGAAGGCTTCGGACCTGGTGGTAACTGTCGTGTCGGAGGCAGTGGTCTAGGCTGAGGGGTAGACGTTGTCGTGTGGGATTCATATTGAGGTTTGGGCGGCGGAGAGAACGATGCCTGCGAGTTGGTACATGTACTACGTACAGTGACGGTTGTAACAGTGACAGGAGATGCGGATTTGGGGGGAGATAGTTGTGCACTAGGTGAACCAAAATTGGTCCGAAGCCCCTTTGTGCTCGATGAAGACGGCGGCAAGGCGCGCGATCCAAAAACGCTCTTCTGGATTCTTGTTGCTTCTCTTCGTGTTTTCTCAAATAAGGTCTTCGGCGGTGTTGGCCCTGATGACCCTACAGCATTGTACTGTGAGATATTGCGAATTGAGCCGTAAAACAAGAGAGCTCCCTACATCCGTGTCGGGATCGCTTCGGTGGAGGAAGCCGATCAGTTAGTTTGACCTGGCGCTTTCGTTTCATTTCCTCGGCTTCTAGTCGCTGAATTCGTATCCGATTTGCAGTCTCTTCCAACCGTCTCGCCTCTTCTTCTCTGAAGTGCTGTAGTTACGTATGGGCTTAAGCTCGGGATACTTGTAGTTCAAAATGGCGAAAAGGCGACGCACGAAGTATGCCTCCCGCCATGATTCTGGTTCTTCACAATCTTCCTCGGGATACTGTTCGGTCACAAGTGGATAATTCCGAATGCAAAGCTCTTTCCAGAGCTCTAAAACAAGATATTGTAAATGAATACTGTCATGAGCGATGAGAATACCTTGGTTATGCTCCACAAGATGCTGGAAGAGGACGGTGCGTGTGAGGTGTTCTGACGGAGTTCACATAGCCCTGGTGTTGCACTCACAGGAGACTCCTGTTCAAGGCGTGATAATATATCCGCGTTGCATCTTTGCAGAATAGGCTTGACAAGTCGATGGGGCATATCTTGCCCGAAGCCACCTATAGCTGTCGGTTGCTTTCCATAAGCCCCTACTGCAGTAGCTATAAAACTGAGCTCACCCTCAATATTAGCAATAAGAACTGAAGAACAAAGCGATTGGTACCACCCGCCACGTCAGTAAAGTGCGATAATCTCGAGATCTGTGACCATTACCCACCTTGTTGACAACATTGAACAAGGCTAGCAACCCTCCGTCCGCCTAAGCAATCCTCTTGAATGTTTTCTGACATAGTGAAAGGAGTTTGTCGCAGTCGCGAAGAATATCAAAGCAGTTTGTAGTTGGGAACTAAGGGGTGTGTGGTATAATTAGACACGATCACTGTAAGTGTGAGCTTTTCACACGCTATGGAATGATTCCGCTGTAAACCATACTAGTATTCATTCAATATATTTTTATATTCACTGGATACATAGCACAAATGAAACAAAACACAGGAAGAAGACAGAGAGCAAGCATCGCGGGAGTCATCCGATGCCAACGCGAACAGATAGGGGATTCTTCTTAGTAAATGCAAGTTAAAACGGCAGTTGTCAAAGAGGCTCCTGCTAGCACTCTGTAGTGGCTCGGATGTGTGCTAGAGGATGGTGGACAAACTCCGGATATGGGCAGCTCGCTATACGATCCAGCACAGCTGCAGGACATGTATAAACGAGAGCCTTGCTTTCTCCAGCACATGCTAAGTCCTCGGAAGAACTCCAAATTCTCTCTTGTCGGTGTCTTCCAGGCCATGGCCATTTTCCGACTGCAGATCCAGGTGGCATCCTCCAGACCGACAACTCCGTACCTTTAGCTTCATTACCTCATATCGAGAGATAGCAGGCAGCATGGCAAAACTCACTGTTCTCATTTCAATCCTCTTTCGATATAGCCTTTAACCCGTTCACAAACTGGTTGAGCATGGTCAGTAACGGCATGTCGCTTGCGTTGGCATTTGCTGGACCGTAACCCGCACGGCCCGCGTCCTTTATGTGGTAGAAACCAAGGTGGACTATGTGGATACATCTTGATTTCAGCAGCTCTTTCTAAATGGCGTCCGTGGCCGTTGGGGCGCAGCATGCGTGAGCTTGTTCTGGTCGACAAAGACCGCACAGCTGGATCGCAGCACGGCAGTCAGTTGCGTGGAATGTTTTGAGCACATTATGGTCATGCTACCCACCGAACACGGCATTCACCACAGCAGTGATCGGGAACAGTTCGGTCCAACACCGACACAAGTATGACTAGAAGGCCGTTCAGGGATTAGGCGCCTGCAGCTCCAGCATCCGTAGTCTTGGGAGTTTTAGCCTTCGCGTGTCTTTTGAAGACGGGAATCAATCAATAGCAATCAAATTGGGTTCTCGCGGACGTAAGTCGTCGGGAATAATGTGCTTTCTATAATCAGTGAAGACAGCGAGAATTAAACGTTAGATGCGCCCACATGCGGGTAACGTACCGCGTGCCTAAGTACCTCAACGCGAGAAGAAATGGTTTCAGTCGGCGTGGAAGACAAACATGAGCCCATCATTCACCAATTGACTAGTAGTCTCATCCGCGGATGCCATGTTCACGGTCCACAGACCGCTGTTCAGGGCGCCCTCGAGAATCGCTTACCGCTAGGGATCGCATCCAATCTTCGCCTTCCCGTATTTGCCTTTATGGAAGGTACACCTACTGTTTATAGTACAGGGTCGAAACCTGTTACTCAGAGTGATACGCAGGCAGAAATGCTCAAACCTCGGGACGGCATATTCCCCGACGTATAAAACCGCCATGTCTTGTAATCCGGCATCTCATCCCATAGTTCATCTATTGTCATCTTTGCGGCCGTCATGTTTTATGCTCCTGGTCAAGACTTACAGCGACCGACACATCCTCGCCTCCACGTCCGTGATGCCAGAGATGCTCAGATATTGTTCGAAGCCGTCCGGCGTGGTATCCTCAAGCCTGTTTCGCGGCGGCTGAACGAGGTTGAGCGCACAAACTTCATACAGTCCGGAGCAGTCTTCGTTTGGGAAGAGAGCGACGATGAGCTCGGACTCAAGCGGTGGACCGATGGTCGCGTATGGAGCCAGTCAAGGATGCGTGAGGTCGGTAAATCCGAGTATGCAGGCTAATTTGGGACTGACGATGTTCTATCGATTTCCTCTTCTTGGTAGCCATACCTCTTTTACGACGAGAAACTACCTAACGAACAGGATAGTGATATCAATACACAGACTCCGAGGTATGTATTCGTTTATACCTCGAAACTTGACGTACCTCACGCTGCCCGGTAGAACCCAAGCGATCTTCCGCTTTGTCGACGGCACGTCGAGAGGCAGCTCATCGTCTATCCTGTCCCATTTTGACCGCTCGGCGCACCGACCACCAGGTTTAGTCAAGCAAGCCTACTCCGCCTACGTCACACCTGCGCATGGAGCAAGAACAAGGAAATGGCATCTGACCGCCTATTTCACATACGCCGACCTGCAGAATTTGCCCACTATCGATGTCGATCCTAACCTGCGAAATATGCAAGTACCGCCTGGTGTTTATAGAAGTGGGAAAGCCAGGACAAGAAACTCAGATATGAGCGTCGATACATCTCCCCGGATGTCTTCTGGAGGCTCGACCGCATCGTCTTCGCCTCCGTCCACACCGAGGAGGACGGGAATGAGCTCGCCGTCGGTTTCGAATTATCCCGAGTTGGCGATGTCTCCCCGCTTCTTGCCACCTTTACACACGGCAGTGCCGCATGGCAATTCAGGAGTTGCACCAAGAATTGCAAGCCCACAGAGAGAAACGAGGTGTTCCGAGGACCAAAGGGTAATTCAAATGCTGAATTCACGATCTGATCGTTAACAGCACAACGACGAGTCTTTAACCTCCACTTCCTTGAAGACGTTTGTTCAACTTTTCGATTATAGTAGTGTAAAACGAGTCGACTCCAGTTTGCTACGGACCTCACGTACAGGGGCTACAACATTATTTCAGATATCTTGTTAATCATACATACACCTAATATTACTTAAGAAGAAACGCACATAAATAAGAAAACCAAAACATGTTCTCGCGAGGACATTATAAGCTATCTGAAGAACTTTTATTCTTCATCCGAGGAGTCTTGTCTCTCCTCTGCTTCCTCTTGGGCCTTCATAGCACCGACAATGTCATCAGCTTCTCCTTTCTGCGCAGAAAGGCGTTGACCTGTCAGCAAAAGCAGCCAAAGTAAGTATCGAGACAACTTTTACAACGTATCACTGACGTATAAGAGTATGTATCGCTTCCTGTGTCTTCCGTTCCAGTTTCGCCATCTTCCTTTCATGCTCCCGTTTCAGGTCCCAGTTCGGCTTTTTCGGCGCGATGTTAATTAGATCCTTAAGTCTTTCGTCAGCGAAAGGCGGCGAGAACTATGAACTTTCAGTGCCTACTAATTCTTGTGCCCGTCTCTCCTCATCCTCCGCAAGAATCTTCTCCGCCAAGCCTGCCACATTTTTTTCGACAGTGTCTTCATTTTCATCGTCTTCATGGTCTCTTCTTCTCAGAGTACGAGTTGCAGGATCGAAGTTTCGGGTTGACAAGGTCGGCTCGGCACTGTTCACCAGTTTAGAGCGACATTAATAGTAAAAAACTCAAGTACTCACCTACTTCGAGCATCCCCATGCGTTCCAAGCTTTTTCTGTCGCAAAGCTAAAAGCCTCGCTTTACGAGCATCTGACTCCTCAGCAAGAGACATTGTATAAATCCTGAGAATTGCACTATGAAATTTGCTTGTTGAAGCGAAATGGAAAGGATTATGATGAGATTCCTAGCCAGAAACGTCAATACGACACGGACTTGAACGCGTGACATTTAAGTTCACGTTACTGCTTTTGCCACTGGCAGTGGCAGTGACGTCACGCGCGTTGTACCAAAAATACTGAGCACACTTGTGCAGTCAACCACAACATGCTCCTCCAATTACTGTAATGCGTCAGAATCATAACTTTGCTGTCTTTCACCTGGCCCCTTGCATTCTATAGTTGGAGAAACACCTCTCCGTTGTCTTCCCTTCGATGTGGATGCTGTCGCGCATGCAAAATGTGTTGCTATCGAACGGGTTTCGATGGTTTCGACGGATTTCTAACGACCACATCATCCTCAATCACCGCTCTTCATTGCGTCTATTTACTACCTCAAACACATGTGCAGCGCACAAAGTGCGTGAGCGCTTGAATATGCAAGACTTCCCCGTGGAGCTCATTCGGTATGTCCTAAATGGGTTCGAGCGCGGCCGAGGAGTTGATTAATTTCTCAACAGCAATTTTTCCATAATTGCTCATATTGGTGAAGCTTTCTCCGCCCTCCTCGAATTGAGCGTATTTTCTAAGCCAGTCTCTATTCGAAGATCATGGGAAATCAACACTCGCTGACAGGTACGTATCACTCCAGATCTTGTTGCTGTTGGCAATTTAGTTGACCATGGGTGCAACCAGATTGCTTGAGGTACATATAACAAATAAACCGACATTCGACAGCTGACAATCGACAGTAGATAACGAACACCATTGACACTCGGCACGGCGAGAATAAGCAAGTTCTAGACAAGCTCAAAGTAGAGCGAGAACGGGGAATAACAGGTACATGCATGTAGATCCCTCCCGCATACCGATGTGCTAACAATCAATAGTCAAGGCCCAGACTGCAAGGTAGAATTATTTTTCCCGCTACAGCCGCAATTCTGAACAAATCACTCCCAGCATGGTATACACAGTAAACGGAGAGCAATATCTGTTGAATCTTATTGATACACCGGTCCGTACTTTGAAGTCATATTATAGAAGCACAAGTCAGCTGAGGAGATGGACTAGGGTCATGTCGATTTCTCTTGGGAAGTTTCCCGCTCTCTTGCCGCATGTGAAGGCGCCCTTCTTTTAGTGGATGCCAGTCAAGGAGTGCAGGCTCAGTCGATATCCGTTTTCCATGGCGCACGGGAAAGAGGTTTAAAAATTATTCCCGTTTTGAACAAGGTATCTTGTAGACCTTCCGAACGATGGCGATATTTAGTGACAGATGGCAGATAGACCTACCTGCCGCTCAGCCAGACATTGTTGCCGCACAAATAAAAGCAACATTTGGGATTGAACCGTCTGAAATCCTCCACATCTCAGCTAAAACAGGTCTAGGAACGGATTCTGTGCTGAAAAGCATTGTTGAGCGCATCCCCCATCCGCGAGGCACAAAAACTGAGGCCCTGACTGCCTTCTTGTTCGATTCATCGTGAGTGCTTAGTCTCGGCTCGAAGACCTCCACATTCTTACCCTTACCGATAGGTACGATCGTTATCGAGGCGTAATTTCCCTCATCAATGTCAAAGCTGGTCAAATAAAAACAGGTCCTTCTTCGGCAAATCTTCTTTTAATTGAATTTAATGAGATTCTGCGTCACAGGAGACAAGATCGCCTCTTGCTACACAGGGAAACGATATGATGTAACGGAAGTCGGAATTATGTACCCAGAGCAATCTCCGACCGGCCTACTCAACGCCGGACAGGTGGGTTATGTAGCTTGCAACATGAAAGAGCCATCAGAAGGTATTACTATCCCTTCCAGGTTTAAACATTAGACTGTCTAATATATTTTGGAAGCATACGTTGGTGATACGCTTTATAGAGCTGGGGAACCTGTTCAGCCTCTTCCTGGTTTTGCGCCCGCTAAGGCTATGGTAAATATTAATCAATAGGTTACCAGCCGAATTCTTACAACGCCGCTAGGTCTACGCCGGTGTCTTTCCCGTCGATTCCAATGATTTTCGGAAGTTAGAAGAGTCCATTAAAAAGGCAAGTTCTCTTGAGAAGAACACATGATTAGACTAACTTTATTATGAAGCTCACTCTCACGGACCGAAGCGTCATAGTTCAACGTGAATCGTCCGCCGCTCTTGGGCAAGGTCTGAGGTTGGGATTCCTGGGGACTCTGCATATGGATGTCTTCAGGCAAAGGCTGGAAGATGAATATGACGCGAATGTCATTATCACCGCCCCTACTGTTCCATACAAAGGTGAGAGTTTCCAGTTTATGAGTACCTTTCTCACTGACGACATGAACAGTGATTTATCGCGATAGAATAGAGACGATTAGCAATCCCACTGATTTCCCTGATGTTGTCAATGGGTCTGGCAAAGTCATTGAAGTGCAAGAACCAGTTGTAGACGCATGTATCATTGTGCCTGAAGGTGCGATTATTCTTTGACAGCCCACAAATGATAGGCAGTTGCTGAGTAATATATTCTCTTTTCAGAATATCTAGGCGATATGATGGACCTGTGTTACCACAGTCGCGCCTATAACCTTGATCATCGATACCTTGACGCAGCCTCTTCCTCTGCCCGAGTCATACTTACGTGCCAGCTTCCCCTTGCAGAAATCGTTACAGATTTCTTTTCACAACTCAAGAGCCGGAGTTCAGGTTACGCAAGCTTTGAGTGCGTCAGTGGTGTGATTTTGTAATGCACACTGTTCTGATGTTCTTGGCAGCTACGAGGACGCCGGCTACCGTCAAAGTGATCTGTCTAAAGTGAGCGCTTCAAACTGTAGCACAAAAAATATCTGACATACGAGTTTTATTTAGATGGTCTTCCTATTGAATTCGAAGCCTGTCGATGCTCTTGCTTTGATCGTTCACCGATCAGCCGAACAGGACGTGGGAAGGGCATGGGTAAAGAAGCTTCGTGCGTGTTTCTTAAGTTCTTTAGGCCGTGCATCCATAAATACTTCACTCCCACAGACAAGGTCATCCCCAGGCAACTATTTGAAGTGCCTATTCAGGCAGCGGTCGGCAAACGGATAATTGCAAGAGAGACTTTATCTGCTCTTCGAGCCGACGTAACAGCAGGGTTGTATGGAGGTGTGTCATGACATTCCTATTCGGACTGCTCTGTTCGCATGATACATAATGAGACTTTCAGGCCATTATGAGCGCAAGCTGAAGCATCTAGAAAACCAAAAGGAGAGCAAGCGCCGAATGAAAAAGATAGGAACGATCGAGCTTCCCCAGGAAGCATTCTTCGATATACTGAGTACGAAACATGGCAAATAGACTTCCTCCTAGCAATCAGAGCACGCATCCGCATTAGCCCCCAAATACTACACATGGACGTCATTGGATCACCTTGTTCACACGATCGGAAGGTACATACCTATTACAGCACTATGAAGTATGCTTAAATCGCGTACCATTGTGATTGGATGCACAGCTGCAGCGAATCGCTGCTATGTATTGTTGCTCAAACATCCGGACGGAAATCTTAGTGGCACTTGGTATAAACCACCCTACATAGGATTAGTTCGGGTGATGCAGTTCGTCAGAGCAACGCTCCCGTTTCTAATGTGGATCAAATCAATTGGATGCGTAGAATACAGTCTTCAATCTTATAAATCCGTATCTTCGTCATCATATGTTTCCTTGATTAATCTGTAAATAACGGTGAATAAATGGATGTATACATTAACTGCAGTGAGATTACCTATAAACGGATGAAGGTGGATGATCCCCACTGTAATGGTTTTGTTAAAGGCATAACAATGTATCGTAACTTGAGGACTCAACTCGTTTGTGATATAGACGTCTAATAATTCTGGGTCAACATAATCATAATATGGATTGACCACCTCGGCTTCATCAATTAAATTGCCTTCGTCGTATCCCAACACAGCGCTCGGATCGGCGAAGTCTAGCGCGCCGTATTCGTGGTACAAATTCCAGAGCGGGGTCAGTTTGAACTGGCCCGCACAGACGACGACAGGAGTGCTGTGCGCGCGTGCTGCTGTCACCGCCAGTAGAGAGCCCGTGATGGCGAACATACCGCCGTTTGCGAGAATGGCGTGTGCGCCCAGGATGACTTTGTTCACGCGGGACATTATTGCATATATCGAGGAATCTGGGACTAGGAAAGTCGAAATTCCGGCGGAAGATAGCGCACGCGCCATAGAGTGGCCGCCATATCTGAACGGAAGGGAAAATTCGAGGAAATAAAATACCCGTTAGTATTGGGTTCTTTTGGAAACAATAAGATACGCACGAAGGACCGCTCTCGGCTACGATGACTGTGAATTTTCTGTGGTGTGCGGCGGCTTTGAGGTAGGCTTCTACGGTTCTAGACTTGCCAATCGTCAGGATAATCTCACTAGATCGTCGTAAGATGTCAGTATAAGGACAAGAAACTGGGTTCCCATACACACTCTGAATGAATATGATCCTTGGCGCCCTTCGACACATTGTCGTAGACAGTCTCTAGTTCGTCCAGAACATCCTGAATGGCTTCCAGAAGGACAGGAGTAAGGCCCTGTGCGAAAGAGTCGACAGACTCATTAGACCCGAGATTATCAGTGGTACGCTCTATGGGAGATGATTTTTGGGCCGTCGGATACTTCTTTGGCTGGCCCATGAGGACAAAATTCGATATAGAGAAACCGGTTGTCACTGAAGATTTTGGCGTAGTATTTGCGTAGACTGCGTTGTGCTCCTCACGTATATGATGAAGTACTTTCCGGACGGTATTGCCAACAGTGTGTTCTACATTATAATCAGTTTTGTGCCGTACTGAAGATGGCCGACCAAGTAGCACCTTTCGGTTGTGCTTCAACAAGTCTCCGGCCCACATTTCTTATAAGTCCGATGAGCTCATCGATTGTGGAGAATTTGGCTCTCAGAACGACCTGGCGGAGAACATGGACAGTTTCGAGGGCTGTTTCTCGTGAGCCGACAAGTTGTCTAAACGAAAGCTCTAGCACTGCTCGCATACCGCACAGACAAAACGTACCTTCTCCGCAGGCGAAGAACTAGATTATCGACATGATGCTGGCTTGAAGAGCTTGCAACGGCAGCCATTTCTATCGTCGGGATTGAACAAGTTGCTGAGACTGTGAGTGATCTCGCATGTAATGACTCGCAAGGTGCAGTGACTGTGACGTATATCATGTGACTAAAGAATGTCACGTCACAGTACGCGCCGACGCAGTGGAACCTTCGACTTCGACTTGAAGTCCTACCCTCGCTGCTCATCTTTCTCCTCTTGAACTTCAGCACATAAGTATCTCCTCTCATTAACAAATGGTCGTGTCGGCCATTCAGTCAACAAGATTACTTGCTCCCGTCGCACATCTTGCATATAATTGAAGGCCAGTGTTTGCCTGGAAGATTCGGACCGGACCACCAATGGCAACACGTGGATTCAACTTGGCCCCCGCACAAAATTTTGCCGGACGTGCTTATGGCTATATCCGTCGCATCGCCTGAACAAATCCATCCATCTTCTTGCTTTCTCTTCCGCTGGCAGAGAGGGGTCTAACCGCTCACTAGAAGACAAGAGTATGTTTCATCTCCGAGTAGCCTTTCATTGTCGGTGCTAAGTCAATACAGTGTGTGGGATTTTAGGCCTACTTCTCAACGATCCCGAAGTTCATTGCGCAAGTGAGATATGTGAAGGGCTGTCTCTTCTTCAGCATCGAGGACAGGATGCGTGCGGTATTGTCACCTGTGGACACAAGGGCCGCTTCTATCAGTGCAAAGCAAACGGAATGGTCCGTGATGTATTCGACTCCAACTCCTTGAGCAAGTTAGCCGGTGGCATGGGAGTAGGTCATGGTATGCAAATAGTTTCTAGTCTTTCGTGCAAGAAAGCATCTCAGTCTCCTTGTAGTTCGTTATCCGACAGCAGGAAGCTCATCGCATGCTGAAGCCCAACCTTTCTATGTGAATTCACCGTATGGGATTGTCTTCGCCCATGTAGGTCTCCGACGGGTCT
This sequence comes from Trichaptum fuscoviolaceum, assembly GCA_910574455.1. Lineage (NCBI taxonomy): Eukaryota > Fungi > Basidiomycota > Agaricomycetes > Hymenochaetales > Trichaptaceae > Trichaptum > Trichaptum fuscoviolaceum. The sequence continues at coordinate 2,920,647 of CAJSYZ010000001.1, forward strand.
GTGCGTTTGTCTATACTTAGAAAAACCTCACAGAACGGGAATCTCATCAACACAAATTCTCTAATTCATTTCCTTGACGCTGACGCACATCGGCACATCAATACAAACTCGGACTCAGAACTTTTGCTCAACATCTTTGCAAATAACCTTCAGAAGACAGGAAAGTTCCGTATCAATGAAGAAGATATTTTCACAGCTATCGGAGGTCTTATGGAGCAGTGCAAAGGCGCATATGCTTGCGTCGCAATGCTGGCTGGTTTCGGTCTGATTGCTTTCCGTGATCCAAACGGAATACGTCCCTTAGGTCTCGCCCGGAGGAACGCGTCCAAGGGAAATGACTATTTATTTGCCAGTGAAAGTGTGGTCGCAGACGCAAGTGGTTTTACAGATTGGGAGGACGTGAAGCCGGGTACGTAAACGGTTGCATGATCTGTTCGGTTACAGACTATTGACGCACTATTGTCTGTCCTCCCAGGCGAAGCTGTGATCATCACACGTTCAAGAGTTTCTAGACGCCATTTAGTTACTGCGGAGACCTTCTCTCCTGATATCTTTGAATATGTGTACTTCGCTCGCCCAGACTCCGTGCTCGATGGCGTTAGTGTCTACAGAAGCCGCATGGCCATGGGAGATCTTCTTGCGGACGAGGTTAAAAGAGTCTTGAAAGAGAAACAGCTTAGCGTGGATGTGGTTATACCTGTAGGGAATTTTTTCTTGATCCTCCATTTGCCTGGGCTAAATCTGCTTTGTCCAGGTTCCCGATACATCACGTGTTGCTGCACTCAATCTTGCGCAGAAGCTTCAGCTTCCATACCGAGAAGGCTTCATTAAAAACCGTTATGTTGGCCGGACATTTATCATGCCGGGGCAACAAACGAGGTGAGATGTTTCAAATATACATAAAAGAATAGATCGTCTGATACGTCACGTTTATCCTCAGACGAAAGAATGTACGGCGAAAACTGAATGCCATGGCTCTGGAGTTTGCCAACAAAAACGTTTTGATCGTGGACGGTAGGGGCGCGGACTTATGTTGGGAAGCTCATTGCTTATTGGTTACCCTTATAGACTCGATTGTTCGGGGGACAACCTCAAAGGAGATCGTTCAGATGGCTAAAGACGTCGGCGCTAAGAAGGTCGTTGTTGCTAGTTGTGCACCCCCTATCCGGTCCGTTTTCCCCTTTACCCTGGTCGATCTCAAATAGACAAAGTTCACGAGCATACATCTTTTCCAGGTATTGTAATGTTTATGGCATTGACATGCCGTCTCGAACGGAACTTGTCGCCCACAATCGAGATTCAGAAGCTATTGCGGAGGCTATTGGAGCTGATCTTGTCATCTATCAGACCTTACCAGACCTGATATCAGCTGTCCGCCAGTTCAACCCTACGCTTGAGACATTTGACTGTTCGGTATTTACTGGAGAATACGTCACAGGCGGCGTCGACGAAGCGTACCTCCAGTACTTGGAGGGACTGCGTGCTGATAACACTAAATCGAAGGTACAAATCGGTGGTATTGGCACGATGGAAGGCAAGGGCGGCGGCGCAGTCCATCACCAGCTTTTGAACGGATTACAGGTGTCTAAAGAAGATCCTGTTGGGTGCAGTGGACCAATGAATGGCGCTGACGATACCGTCGGACTACATAACAGCTGGGCAGTGTCAAGGTAAACAAATATACCTGCAATCTTTGCCTCTTTGCGCTAATGCGCCCTTCTTCACCATGTAGGTAAAAATTCAATGGTGGGTGGCCAGCCATGTATCACCCGGGCGGCTGAGGAGCACCGCGTGCGTGTAGTAATGTGGTCTGTATTTCTGTGGGAGTAGTGGGATAATCCTCTACTCTTCGCTGGGGGGAAGGCGGTCAGCTCATCAAGAGCTCCACTTTTAGAAGGTTCAATATTCAGAACGTTCAGGGGGCCGTCTAAGCAAAGTGATTAACGGCCACTTCTGTGTCAGCAATGAGTGCCATTGCAGTCTCAGGGTGGTTGGCGTACTCGTCGAGGCATTAGTTCCATGAACATATAATCAAAGATGGCTGTAGCAGTTGCTTATGCCATGTTGTGAGACGATAGATAGGATAAGGGACCTGTACTGTTATACGAATAGAATAGATTAAAGCGCAGTTAAACAAAACCTCGTGCTTGGTATGAAGTTGAGGCCTCAATGCAGGAGTGTGTTTTAGATGAGAAACGGGTACTTATTTTCAAATCTTTTGTTCGTATTACGGCCCAAAAGTTAGCGTGAGAAAGTGACTCAGTAATGAGCGCAGCGCGTTCAACTTGTGCTCGTCCTTGACCCGACATGCATCTCCGAATTGAACACTGCGCACTTCATTCGACATGGATGCGATAAAAGTCGCCAAAGTGCGTATTGTAGCTACTGCACGTCGAGAAAGTCTGATTTATCTTCTGCAGATTGAGGGCGTGCTTTGTCGGAAGGCTGGCAAGACACTTCGAGGCACTTTGCATCTTACCGCACATCACTTGATTTTCGATCATGACAATAAAGTAGAAGAAGAATTATGGGTAAGCTTGAAAATCGAATCCTTAAATGATAGCTTACCAGTTGGACCATAGATACCCTATCCTTTGATCTCTCTTGTGACGCGCTTGCCTCAGACACTAGATTCCTATTCACCTGTCTCCATACACTGCCGGAATTTTCGCTCTTTAACATTATCGTTCCGGAATTACGCAGACGCATCCGATGTATTTGACAGTATCAAGGGTTTGACCGTTTCTTGTGAGTCCACTTTTCTGCTAGATGATAATATGTTCTTGACATCAAACTGCTAGCGTCTGTTACACAGCTGTACGCATTCTTCTACACGCCGAACCCTCCTTTAGCTAGCAAGAATGGGTGGTCATTATACTCGCCACGGGAAGAATTCGCCAGAATGGGTGTTGGATCAAGGACGAAAGCATGGCGGTTTACAGACATCAACAAAGATTACTCCGTAAGCATATGATCAAACATCATAGCAAATGCAATCCCCGTCTAACCACAATGGGGGCATTCACATCTATAGTTCTGCTCAACTTACCCTGCACGATTAGTTGTGCCAACCCGGATAAGTGATACAACACTCCAATATGCTTCAAAATACCGGAGTAAATGCCGTATACCCGCACTAGTTTACTTGCATTGGGCCAACTACGTCTGTGTCCTTTATACACATTGCTATCTTCTGATAATTAAAATGCCTAATATTAGGGTACAATAACACGATCCAGCCAGCCGATGGTTGGGTTGACGAACAGTCGCTCAATTCAAGACGAGAAACTCATTGAAGCCATATTTCAATCGCACCATTACCAGGATTCACGAGCAACATCCGTGCCCGTTTACGGTGCAACGGCGACAAATCTCATCATTGATGCACGGCCAACGACGAACGCCATGGCTAATGTAGCAAAAGGTGCTGGCACAGAAAATATGGAATACTACAAAGAGGGCAAGAAGGCGTACCTAGGAATTGACAATATCCATGTCATGCGGGACTCGCTTAACAAGGTTGTGGAAGCCCTCAGAGAGGCAGACGCTATTGCTCAGAGCATTGGCGGTGATGAACCTGGTCGATTCGCCTCCTTAGGCGCTGCTCTTCTTGACAGACAGGCCTTGCGGCGATCTGGATGGCTACGGCATCTGTCTGCTATCTTGGATGGAACTCTCTTGATCATTCGGAATGTTCACGTAAACTCCTCACACGTCTTAATCCATTGTTCTGATGGTTGGGACCGCACAGCTCAACTTTCTTCTCTTGCGCAGCTCTGCCTTGATCCATTTTACCGCACTGTGAAGGGCTTCCAAATCCTTGTGGAAAAGGATTGGCTCTCATTTGGTCACAAATTCCTTGATCGCTGCGGTCACCTGTCGTCAGAAAAGTTTTTCCTATCTGCCACCGACATGCAATCTGGTGGTGGAGCTGAGGCAGCACAGGCATTCCTTGCCTCCGTTCAGAACAAATTTGTGGGTCAGGGACATCTGAAAGAAACAAGCCCAGTGTTTCATCAGTTTCTTGAATGCGTACGGCAGATCCAGCGTCAGTATCCTGACCGATTTGAATTCAACAGTCACTTCCTAGAGCAGATTCATTACCATCTGTATGCTTGTCAATTCGGTACTTTCCTCTTCAACTGCGAACGAGATCGCAAAGTCGGAGACAGCGGGCTTCCACCATGTGATCGTACAATAAGCCTTTGGGATTTCTTGGACTCGCCGCCGGAACACGAGAAGAACCTGAATCCTTCCTACGACCCAACGTTTGACGATCCGGCCCGGAGAGAGCCCAAGGCAGACATGGGTGTTTTGTTTCCGAATCCAAAGGACGTGCGGTTCTGGAATGAACTGTATGGTCGAACAGACGAAGAGATGAATGGAAAGGAACTAATAGCCACTGAGGGCCAAGGAGTTGACTTGATAGGCCCCATGGAAGGGAATGAGGATGACCCCATTGCAGTTGCGACTTCTTCCGCTTCACAGACGCTGTCCGCGGCTATGTCTACTCCCCTGCCTTTGTCTCCTTCGCCTCCCATAGCCTCCCCAGCCCCATTCGGATCATCTTCCGCGTACGCAGTCAAGGACCCGAAGCAGCCAACTGGTCAAGCGAATCCTTCACTTACTTCATCAATGCCGGAGCTGTCTCAGCGACCCGAGCCCGATAGGCAGAACAGCTTCAACCTTCCTCAACCCAGCTCTTCTTCGTTTTCCATAAGACCCCACAGTCCATCTGCGTTTGCGAAGGAAGGTTCTCGAAGCCCAAGTCGAGATACTAGCTCACCGCGATTCGCTAAACAGGCTGAAATACTACAGGGTGGGATGAGGTCAGTTTGGGGCAAACTGTCATCTAATGCGTCAACTGCCTTCATTGCCGTTCAAGGCGCATACGATGGTATAGCGAAAGATTTTAAGGGTGTCTCCTTATCTCAAGGCTCGGACATTCAAAGAGGCCCAGGTGGCGAGATGGAAGCTCGTGCCGGGCCTTTTTCGTCGTTACTCAGAGATGGTTGGCACCAAAGTACGAGTGCAGTTCGAAATCCTTCACCCCCCTCCTGGCAATCAGACCTGTCTAGTCCGTCAGATCGTTGGCGGACGGAGGGCTCAAGGTCGAAATTATCTTCTCTGACACTGGAAAATCCGTGGGGCACTCAACGGCAACAAACAGGCCGGTCTTCACCGAGGAGAGCGGATGATATCTTTTCCACGTCCTCTGTATGGGCAGAAGAGCATCCAAGCAGTCCCAGCGCGATTGCGTTGCCATCGGACCCTACAGTGCTTACTCCCCGGCCCATTACGCGCATATCCTCAAGCACCAGTACTGTGACTTTCTCGACGCCCACACGTTCAACGTCGTCGTCGTCACTTTTCCCACCCAATACCGAAGTCACGAACGAATCGACAGATTTATCACATCCTTCGCCTAGAGCGAACGAAGTGTCCGTGCCATCCGCCTCCTCGACCGACAAACAATTGGATCCTCTAGGTGTATTATAGCCCGGGTTTTGTTGTATTATCTGTACGTTACTATAGATCTCAGTTAGCAGCGGTAGGCGCACAATCGATGAGTGTGAGACCTCGGAAATGGCGTGATGTTGGCGGAACTAGCCGAGTACCTAATAAGAGCACAGTTTGGCTTCAACATTTTTCCCTCATCCCTCCTTTGCTCTTGTCGATCCATTTCTTTCTTCCTCCTACCACCATCTCCTTAGACATAGAAATGGCCAACGTACACGCTAAGCTCGCCCCAGGCCACTTCCTCTTCACATCTGAATCTGTCGGTGAAGGTCACCCGGGTAAGTGTAGTAAAAGAAAGGAAATTTCGTCGTTTTAACCAATTTGGTCCTTAGACAAGATTTGTGACCAGGTGTCTGATGCTATCGTATGTATCAGTATTCAGGTGCTTCAATGCGTTACTGAGAACTCTTACAGCTTGATGCCTGCCTGGAGCAAGATCCCTTCTCCAAGGTCGCATGTGAGACTGCGTCAAAGACCGGTATGATCATGGTCTTCGGTGAGATCACGACGAAGGCGAAAATCGACTATCAAAAGGTCATTCGTAACACGATCAAGCAGATCGGTTATGACGACTCTGAGAAGGGCTTTGATTACAAGACCTGCAACATTCTGGTTGCCATTGAGCAGCAATCGCCAGATATTGCTCAGGGTCTGGACCATGGTTCTCTTGAGGCCATTGGTGCTGGGGACCAGGGTATCATGTTCGGTTATGCGACTGATGAGACGCCCGAATATATGCCTTTGACTATCGTGCTCGCGCACAAGTTGAATGCGGAGATGGCGAAGGCTCGTCGCAGCGGCCTTCTCCCTTGGCTACGCCCTGACTCTAAGACCCAAGTCACCATCGAGTACAAGAAGGACGGGGGTGCTACCGTGCCCCTTCGCGTCGACACCATCGTCATTTCCACTCAGCACGCTGACTCTATCTCAACGGAGGATCTTCGCAAGGAGATCATGTCGAAGATCGTGGCACGGGTGATTCCTGCTAATCTTCTCGATGAGAAGACTGTCTACCACGTGAGTTACTTAACTACCCAATATAGTATTTGCATTTTGAATGTGTGTACAGATTCAACCCTCAGGACGCTTTGTCATTGGTGGTCCTCAGGGTGATGCTGGTTTGACCGGCCGCAAGATCATTGTCGACACATACGGAGGTTGGGGAGCACACGGTGGAGGAGCTTTCTCAGGAAAGGATTTCTCGAAGGTCGACCGTTCGGCTGCATACACCGCCCGTTGGATCGGTAGGCTTCTTCGTGCTTAAATTGCTTAACCTTCGCCTGATTTTTGCTCAGCCAAGTCTCTCGTTGCCGCGGGTCTTGCGCGCCGTGCGCTTGTGCAGCTGTCCTATGCCATTGGTGTTGCCGAACCCCTCTCCGTTTATGTCGACACTTACGGCACCGGGAAGAAGACTGATGAGGAACTGGTCGAAATTATCCGCAACAACTGGGACTTGCGTCCTGGTATCATTGGTATGTCTGACTGTTTTGTACATTAGCTTGTGGTAGCTGACTCGACTTTTGTGTAGTCCAACAGCTCGATCTCCAGAAGCCGCAATACCTCAAGACAGCCTCATACGGTCATTTCGGTATGTCCCACCATTAGGCAGGTGTTGTCAATCTGACATTACCATTTCCCATTGTAGGCAACCCCGACTACTCGTGGGAAAAACCTAAGGCGATCAAATTCTGATCGGCTTGCTTTACTTTTATCTTCACAACTAACTCTGTAGATTTACGAATGATCCGACGCTGACGTCCTGTTGATTACGCACCATTGCATCGGAAGTTCATCCTTCCGCACTTTTTTGTATTTTATTGATCGCGAGCAGATACCCGGTACACTCACCTGTCGCCCTGCATACAACATGGGCATCTTAGACCATGATGATACGGCACTCCACTGCCTCCTTCCTTTACTTCCTATCTTTACCCTACCGCCTACCATCTACCCATCCGCAAGCCATTCTTCTATTTTGTCTAACGCAGGGAAACATCTAGGAAATTAATAGTAGTAGCACTATCACATCACCTATTGTTATTAGTCACAAGAAAAATACAATCGCGTTCAACCGCGTGTCTTGTGTGTGCCTGCCAAAATAACATGCTTTAAGAAAATCTATTATCTCTACATTCGTTGCGCCATGGTTTTAATCGAGGATGGTACAATGACAGTGCGAGTCTGGAATGAGTGAACACATTTAATTGATAACTACATAATCACTGGATATGCCAGTCCAAGATGTCTGCCCATTTTCCTGGAAGAAGCTGGGAGATCTGCTCGACATCTTTGTCACCTCTGCCGGAAAGGCACTACAGATTCACGTTAAGAGCAAGTTGGAGAGAAATTGTGAGAGACACTCACGATTACAATGTCTTTATCGCTCGACAGTGTCTTCGCGAGCTGGACACCTGCCCAGATAGCATGTGATGATTCCAATGCTATAAAGTTTAGGGCTTGTCAGAAGAGAGTATAATGCAGGTAGACTTGACCTACCTGGGATGATGCCCTCCTCTTGTGTGCATAATCGGAAGCCCCGCAGAGCCTCTTCGTCCGTTGCTGCAATGTATTCTGCTCTCCCGGAGTCTTTGAGCCAGGCGTGCTCGGGTCCGACACCGGGATAGTCCAATCCAGCACTAACGGAGTGAGTTTCAGTGATCTGACCCTCTTTGGTCTGTAAGATATATGTCCGGACACCATGCAGAACACCCGGCGTGCCACGAGCGAGAGTTGCGCTATGGTGTTCGCTGTTCATGCCTGCATTAGAGAAAATAATAACCATCGATTAGAAAGTGGTTTCAAAAAAGAAGGGAAAGGGGGATGAATACAAACCTTCACCACCCGCCTCGACCCCGATTAACCTCACGCTCTTATCTGGAATGAAGTCGTAGAATGTTCCGATGGCATTGCTACCACCGCCTACGCAAGCTACCACCGCATCAGGGAGCTTACCCCGCGTCTCCTGCAACTGCTTCTTGATCTCTGCGCCAATAACGCGCTGGAAGTCACGAACGATAGTCGGGAACGGATGAGGACCAATCGCTGATCCAACGAGGTAGTGCGTGGTCGAGAGGTTGGTTACCCAGTCACGCATCGCCTCATTGACGGCATCCTTCAATGTACATGAGCCCGAACTCACAGGGATAACCTACGGCGTTTCAACAGTAAGTCGAGAGTTTAAGCTACAGAATTGTGATCGACGATTACCTTGGCCCCGAGCATCTCAATTCGGAAAACATTGAGCGCTTGCCGACGAACATCCTCTGAACCCATGTAGACAATGCATTCCAAGCCAAATCGGGCGCATACAGTAGCTGTTGCTACACCGTGCTGTCCAGCTCCGGTCTCCGCGATTATGCGCTTCTTCCCCAATCGCTTCGCAAGTAGAATCTTGCAAAAGCAAAAATCAGCTTCTTTATACTAGTTCAAAGTGTATAACGCTAACCTGTCCGATTGCGTTGTTGATTTTGTGCGAACCAGTGTGATTTCTGACGCGAAGATGGAACATACTATAAGATCTTATTTCTAAACGAGCCGATGAGACTCACAAATCCTCTCGTTTTAGCCAAATCTTTGCTCCGCCGGCGTGTGCGGTAAGCTTCTCTGCGAGGTAGAACTGCGAGGGCCTGTTCATATATCCGAAGTAGCTTTCAAATTCTTTCCAGAATTCGGGGTCGGACATCGCCGCTTTGTGGGCTGCTTCTAGCTCGACAAGACAGTCCACCAACGCCTCCGGAACGTATTGGCCACCGAATTCGCCGAACCGAGCAGGAAGAACGACCGGCTCTGACGAAGAATTACCCACCGGAGCACCGTCTTGACTGGTATTCACAATAGGGGTAGTTACTTTGCCGAGCGTCTGCCCGACAGGCTTTCGGCTCGTTTGGGGTTGGCCTTTGAGGCTTATTTCTGCGCAATACGCAGACACATGTTCTGCAATCTGGTCCGTCGGTGCTTCTTTGATGACATTGACAAGCCGGCTGCCAATTACGACTCCATCTGCTCCTGCATCTGCAACCACATCGAAATGGGTACGGGTAGCAACTCCGAAGCCAACTGCGAGAGGCACGGTGGAATATTGCCGGACTCGAGCGAGAATATCCGGAAGTTCAGAGTTTATGGCAACTTTGGCTGATGAACCGGTTGTTCCCATCTAATGAATGAGATGCACAAAAAGAATGGGCATAACTGCATAGTTAGTCCAGTTTGGCACGATATTTCCGAAGTGACATGCCTTTGAAACAACATAAATGAAAGAGTCGGCAATTGAGCACAAAAATTTGATGCGTGGTAGAGATGTTGACGGGGCGATCAATGGGACGTACGAAAGACTAGTCGAACGTTATTAATATTTCAAGAAGAAAGGAATAGGATTCAGAGTTCATTGTGCGCACCCGATTTTAGTACACTTCTCGCGAAAGCCGATTGCTTCCTCTGGGGGAAGGTCCACCATGATGAACCCTTGTGCCCCAGCATCTTTTGCATCCTGAATCGCCTTTTCCTCGCCATACGCAAGCATAGGGTTATAGTATCCTGAAAGTCCGGACAATTAGATTTCTCGGGTAAAATGTACTGGATTGCCATACCCATGAGTACTACGGGTGCTTTCAAGCCTTGCTTTCGGGCGTCACGAACGATGTTTAGACAGTCACTGTAATCAACGTTGTTATTCACTGCTATCTGCGAAATGGGCCTGTTGTGAGCGGATGCAGGGCAAGGAAATAGCGCATATAGGTTCACCGTATTTGCCACCTGAATTACCGGGCCGTCTGCGATCGGGTCACTGAAAGGGACACCAAGCTCAAGGACATCCGCGCCTCCCTCCTCCATAGCAAGTAAAATCGGGACAGTAGCATCTTTAGTTGGATATCCGGCAGTGACGAAGGTCACCAAAGCCGGGGTGCCCTACATGAAAGGTCAGAGACCGATCTACATAAACGATGAGCAGCTTACATCTTTCTTTTTGTTCTCGAACGCTTTCTTCAGAGCATCGGACATGGTGGACAGAGGAGAGGAGGGAAGAGAATGGACTGAGGGGAACTGGAGGAGTCATAGTCGCTGGCAGAGCTGTAATTAAATAATGGTGCAAAGCCACGTGGGCGTGAACTGATAGTCTTCGATCTGCAGTGCTGTTTTGGGCGGTGCTCCTTCAACTCACCGCCGTCCTCTTCGCTCTTAAATTTTATGGAACCCTCTCAACCATCAGATGAATCCCGCGTCCTCATCATCTACACTGGTGGAACAATCGGCATGCTCGTAGGACCACAGGGGTATCGAAACGAGCCGCACTTCCTGACCGAAACACTGCGCTGCCAGTCGCGCTTTCATGATCCACTCGAGGACTCCTTGTTCTCCCACTCGGGCACCATCGAGGGCTACAGGAAATGGTCAACAAGCGGGAAATCAAGTCCGACTGCAGAGCAATCTATCACAGCTGTTTCCAATGAAGTCCCAACACTGCTTGTTCGGTCCACAAAGCCGATGATGGACGCACCTCTCCTCGGGGCTGGGCAGAAGTCATCGCCCACACAAAACATTGAATGCAAGAAAACTGCCGAAAATGTGTATGAGTGCTTGTTACCGAGCCTAGTGACTCCTAGGTCGTCTATTCACTCGGGCAACGCGAAGAGAATAAGATATGCCATCCTCGAGGTACTGCCATTCGCATTCCGACTCAGCCAGCGGTGCTGAGATGTTCCTCAGTGGAATCCCCTTCTAGATAGCAGTGACGTTGATACAGATGGTAATCTACCGCAACAGATTAACTCGGCTAAGCTTACGTCTCTTGACTCGCAGACTGGATACGCATTGCAACGGAGATCGAGCTGAATTATGCTTCTTTTGATGCTTTCGTTGTATTGCATGGCACCGACACAATGTCTTACACGTCAAGTGCACTGAGCTTTATGCTGGAAGACCTTGGGAAGACCGTTGTAAGTATATATGCTCTCGATCCCCGAAAATCTGTCTCATCATAAGGGGTAGTAGATTTTGACAGGCGCACAAATCCCACTTTCGCAACTGCGGAACGATGCCGTAGACAACCTGTTGGGAGCGCTGTCGATTGCGGGCCACTACATAATTCCCGGTATGCTGTTTCTCATTCCGTGTTCTCAGTAAGCATGACTAACGTCTTTATATACTCTAATAGAATGCTGCGTGTTTTTCAATCAGTCATTGTACAGGGGGAACCGAGTGTCAAAGCAGTCCTCTTACGATCTCAATGCGTTCGGGAGTCCGAACTTCCCACCTCTCGTCAATGGCTCGTATACAATCCAGCCTTTGCTCGTCTGACTAGACTTATCAAACGTGTTTAGTGGGAATTGACATCGTGGTTGACTGGAACAATGTAATTCGGCAAACGAGTCTCCGTCGCTTTAGAGCCCACAAAGGTGCTGTTTTCGGAACGTCCGTCCAGAATCGGGCTTGAACTGACAACGTGAAATAGATATGAACTCACGAGTCGGTACGTTCTCGAACATTGACCCCACAATAGACCATTTACTCAGTACTCGATGGTTTCCCGATATTGTCATGTAGCCACACTGCGCTTGTTTCCAGGCATCACAGCAGAAACAGTTCGGGCATTCCTTTTGCCACCGATACAAGGCGTCGTCCTTGAGACGTTTGGAGCAGGAAATGCACCTCAGCGCAGCGACCTCATGGCTGCGCTGCGCGATTCATCCGATCGTGGCGTGGTGATTGTGGCTATATCGCAGTGTGCAAAGGGCACGGTCTCTGGAGCCTACGAGACTGGCAGGACACTTTTGAATGCCGGCGTTGTGCCCGGAGGAGACATGACACCTGAAGTGAGCGCTTACTTGTATGCAATCTTTCGATAGCATTTCTGATCATCATTGCATTCAAAATGAAACGAACAATCAGTGTGCATTGACCAAATTAGGGTATCTACTGTCAAAACCCGAGCTTTCAGTAAAGGAAGTACGAGATTTGCTCTGCCTCTCGATCCGAGGGGAGCTTACGCCCGCGCCGTCCAGCGCTGCCTCGAAGCCATCGGTTGCCAACCATACGGGAACGATGCAAGACATATTTGCCCAAATGGTTCGGCTATCTTCGGCCGAGGCAGTGCTGTTCTCCAACATTCCGGAAATCGTCGTCTCCCCTTCACCGTCCCGGGAACGTAACCAAAATCTGCGAAAGAACGTCGAGTCAGATGCGTCTGCTGCACCCTGGTCGCCGACGGCTGCGGAAGCGACTGCGACGGAGGCTTCCCTCTTGCCTGTTCTCCTTCACCTCGCGGTCGCTAGAGACGACGTGGAAGGCCTGACCTTCTGCTTGGACTACGAGAGCAACCAGGACCCGATCCGGAGCCCGAACATGGAACGGCGTCCGAGCGGGTATGCGGCAGGATTTGTCAATAGTCTCGAACCGAGCGCTGGCCGGTCGCCCCTTCATGTTGCTGCCTTCAACGGAAGCGAGCGGTGTCTTTCTCTTCTTTTGCATGCAGGTGCAATTGTACATCTTCGGGATAGCCTTGGTCATACTGCTCTCTACTATGTACGTCTCTTTAGCTTCTTAACATCTTGGGGTACCTGGTTAACGTTGCAAATTTGTCGTCAGGCTGCTCGACGAGGTCACTCCGCGATTGTAGACATGTTACGGCAAGCTGGTGCAAATCTTGGAGGGTCAGATATTGACGGAGGCTTCGCTGAATTCGAAGCAAAGAAAGCATTTCGACGGGGCGATGAATCGTCTCTAGCTATCTGGACAAGGGCCGGATTCGACGTTAGCGCATTGACATCATCATGATGGCAAACATGAATTGGTACAAGTCATAAACTTATTCCGTGTAGCAACTAGTATAATAAAGTAATAGAACTACAAGATTGTTGGTGCTTAACAATACCAGGATATATCGCAAAGAGAAGGTATACTAGAATAGATGCAGTCATAATAAGTCACAGCATAACATATACTTCTGAGATGAAAGTCAGCGGCTTGCGTCTTCACTGATTGCTGCTTCTAAGGCCTCTCTGAGATTGACTAAGAAAGCATCCATCTGATGTCGTCCAAATGTAAATTCTTCGGCCAGAACACCAAGAGCGTTAACAAATACGTCAGTTTCTTTTTCCAGTTCCAAAGGTGTGTAGTTCATTTTTTCTACTTCCACGATCTCGCCGCTCGTTTCGTCCTGCTGCATGTCATGGAAGCATCTTAATGTAAAGTTGAGGCCTGACAGGCGACAAAAGACGTCAGTGATGTTGATCACGATATAGGGGATATTACCCACTATGCGAATTCTTCAGGTCAGGGCATGAGTAGATGCAGTTGAAGAGCCATATGTTATTATCGTATTCTGCCTCCTCATGCTTGCAATCTAGGATCAGTAGACCTGTGATGTCTTCGTAGAGGCGGACAACCATGCCATGTTTGTTGTCCAAGAAGTAATCGGATGAAGGAGGTGCTTTGCGGTTTTTCGTCGCTGAGGGAAGGTCGCGAGCATTAGGGCGGACGGATAGCGCTTTACTTCGTTCGATATTACTGCGTTCGATCTCTGCCTTTAACTGGGTCTGCAATAATTGGACTTTGTGTATTCAGTAAACACCAGAATGATCATACTTTCTGACACCAATTGATCTTGACACTCACTCTCTTCATCACGTTCCGCGATTATATTATCCTTTCCTTTCAAAGTCTCTTTGAGCTTCTCGTACTGTCGTTCAATACCCTTTCTTTCCTCGTCCGCGGCTTCTCTTGTTATGAAGTGTAGCGTAGACGTCTTCCCATCTTGTATTAGTACGTTGACCCGAGCAAGTTGAGAAGTGAGCTCTCCGATCATTTCTTCCTGCTCTAACCACAGAATAGGTTTAATTAGTGTGCCATAAATGAGGGGCCCCGAACTTACTTTCGAGCCGGGATTCATATAGGGCAACCTGACTCTCATAATTTTCTTCCATTTGAGTTTTACCTAGAGATAGGTACTCGTCCAACTGATTTGCAAATTCATCACGTTGTTTGGCAGTCTGAAGAACGTAGAAAATGAGTTAAAGGAAAGGCCGACAAGATGGAAGGTCGAAACTCACTTCTGACAGTTGAACCTCAAGACGGGCTAATCGCTCTCGAAGTCGAGCTTCCTGCTTCTTCCAAGCTGCCTGACCCGCGACAGAGGATTTGGCTTGCGATTTCCGATGTGGAGGGGGAGGTAGAGGGATTTCGTGCGTGCCTTCCGTTTCATAGTCTGCTTCTCGTATCTCTTCAATGTTGTCAATGTCCATAACGTCTTCGGACGCGTCTTTCGCAACCTCTGCTTTCGCTTTGCCCTTTCCTTTTCCACGAGAAGCAGTCTTTGCCTTTGTGGGCGCGACTGATTCGGGTTCGCGCGACGCTGCGCGCCTCGGCCGGGTGGCTTTCCGGGTTGGCGCTGGTACTTCTACGGGCTCATCCTCCTCGCCAGCGTCCTGCAAAGGAGACGGCGAGCGTTTGCGCGATCGCTTCGCATTTGCATTGGTGGGATTAAACGATGGTCCAGCCGCGGCGACACGCCCATTCGGCTTTGCTGTATTGGTTGGATGGCGTAGAGCCTCGTCGAGCTTGACGGCGCGAAAGGGCGTCGTTGTATTATCGTAGCTTGCTAAGGTCGGTAGTAGGCTTTGAGTTAGCTGGATGAGATCGAACGATTAGCAAGATGCTAAGGTTGTATGTGACATACCGAGCTCGTCGTCGTCGGAGAACATGAACGGAGGTGGCTGAGGGACGAGTGGACGCGTTGGGCACGTGCACCTAAACAACACCGCACATACTTTCACACGCACTCAGAAAAAAAAGCAAAGGAAAGTGTCTTCTTGTGTATTTCTCTTTTACAACGACCAAAGCATTGCATTTGCCCCTCCAATCAATGGATCCATCTCCTATCAATACATTAGTCTCAAAGCCTATGCATACGCGTAAAACAATTGCACTCAGAACCAGCAAAGCAACCGAAAACCAAATCAAAAGAATCTAAAGAGAAAACAGAAGTCCAATCTCCTCATCACAACGCGATAAGCGTCACCATGCCGACGACGCTCAGCAAACCCGCCGCATTGCTGAAGCTGAAGCTCGAAAGCGCTCCGTTCGGCGTGTCAGCGGTGGTCGTAGGGACAACGGATGCAATGGGGGAGGCGGAGGAACCGGTAGCTGACGTGTTGGTCGCGGAACCGCCAGTCGCGTTCGCTGCAGCCTGGAACGCCTGGAACGTTTTCGTAGCAGTCGGATTTACGGCGAAGACCATTCCCTTTGCACAGTGTCTGATTTCAACCGTGATTCAGTTTAATCATAAGCAGTGCAGAGGTTGTGAAAGAGCTGGCTCACCCGGTCTGGGCACAGAAGAACCAGAGAGGTGCTGAAGCGTTGTTGATAGTGAAACTCCATTGAGGAATAACATTTGCGCTAGCGTTTACGGGGAAGAAGCCAGAATCGACGCCGCTAGCTGTGCACGGTGCGGCGAAGGTCGACTGGGTGACACTCTGGCATGGTAGACAAAAGTCTTAGTAATTGTGTGCATTCACTAACATCTATCTGTACGTACGTGGTTCTTCGCTTTGCTGTTTTGAAGTCAGAGTCGTTTCAAGAGAATAAAAGGCAGAAAAGCTCACAATTGGAAGGCAATAACATCACCAACAGTCGCATTGTCGATCTGCGGCGGATCGTATGTGAGGCCGTTGTTCTCTCCAACCGCGATTATGTATGTCGCCGCAGACGCAACGCTGAAGGAAGCAGCGAGGGCAGAGAAGATGGAAATGAACTTCATTTTTTGACTCGAGTGATAGAGAGCTTGGAGTTGCTGAAGAATACGTGAGCTGGCTAATCAAAGCTGTGTGCAAACGAGACTAATGATGATATTAGCACTACTAGTAGCTGATGGTGAGATCAGTGGAACATAACAAACCCTGCTCGGCGAAAGAAAGAACGGCTGAGAGATGAAAGAAGGAGAATGAAGGAGGGGAGCGAAGCTGGGGGTGAGGGGCAGTCGGCACAACTGGGTGCATCTTTTATACGGGTGATCACCGTGACAACCGTTCGCTTGGGTGCTATTTCTTTATTGGCTGATGCACCCATTGCCTGGTCTGATTCCGCTCGCAGACTGTGCGTTCTCCATCCCCGGCCGGCGTCTCTATTCCCTGTTGTCGTCTTCGCCTGTGGCCTGCAACGACCATGATGCTGGTTTGTTTCTCAAATTCTCATTGTCTCGGCATGTGTGTCCATCTGCAACAGAGCGAGTTAATTCTGCGTGAAATTGTCCCCGTATTCGCCGAGAGAGCGATCGTTGCCTTGAGCGTTTCCTGCATTCTGGTTGGGCAGTGCATCATAGAAATAGATCACAATGTAATTGGCATCAAAATGATGTGGACGAAGAGATATCAGCAAGACGTCAAGCCTGAGGTTGGGAACCGGCTTCCTGTGTGTGCTACTATGTGCTACTGGCTGGGTTGTCTTCCCATCTGCTTCCTTTCATACGTATGAGACTATCTGTGAGATGCACATTGATGTCTGTACGTCGAGAAAACTGCTAAAGGCTGAATAAAATCAAATTGGTCGTCTTGAGTAACATGTCAAGGACGTTCCTAGAATTGATGGCGCGTGCAAAAGGACATGGGATTTAAAGTCCGCTCTTCCCGAAAAGGATGTTGGGATCAGACGCCGCCGCACTTTTCGCCCAGCCAGTCGAGCTCATTCAAGCAGCAACTCCCCATCATCTCCTCTTGATCTCCCTCTGTCGTCGCCGACACTCGCTTGCGAGGTACACTTCTCTGTTTTCAATGCCAAACTTTGGTTTAAGCTGATAATTACCACAGATTTTCTCTTGTTGCTCGTCGTGTCTCGGCCAGAAAGATCGGAACGCATCTTTCTCCTGACGATTTGATTTCCTTTATCTCTTTCGTTCCCCCGCCATCATCTTTTGCAACGACCATCTCGTTGAACGCCCACGATGAGCTCGAGACCTCATAAGCAGTCCATGTCGGAGCTGAAGCTTAGGCGCTTGATGGAGCACAATCAGCGTTTGCGGGAAGACCTTGCGCGACCGCGCGTAAGGGTGAGCGAAGCTAGTGCCAGGTATGGTTGTCTACTATTTCTTCTTTACCTAGTTCTTCGGATTTTCTTTTGCCTTGGGGTGCTTACGTCTCTACTTTTCCAGTCTCATCCAATACTGCAAGTCAACGAAAGATCATCTTGTGTGTTTCTGTAACGAATTCTAGTCATGCCACTCGTCTGACTGTACAATCTTGTTTTTTCTCGTTGTAGGTACCGTCAGTGTGGGGGCCAGTAGGAAAGGGAGAGGACCCGTATGCGCCTCCAGCGCAAGGTTGCAATTGCGTGGTTATGTGAGAACAGATGGACTTGATCTCGGGAGTGCCGAAGGATCTCCACTATCCGTCCTTTTCGACTGCAAACATGTCACTCCCGATCGACAACTTAACCTTCAAGCTATCCCATCCGCTTGTCACTTATTCAACATGTCTATGTTCCCATCGTCATACATACGCACCCGCTGACGCACGCTCGTTACCTTGATATTCTATTTCCTTCCAGCATCCCCTTGTTTCTTATCAATCCTCTATCCTACTTATATCAAAAGAGGGAATATGCTGCAGCTCAGTGCATTGTTAAATGGTTTTACTTATTCTCGTCCGTTTCACCGACTTCCCCCGCCCTAGTCTGGCCTGCTCTTTTCCCGCTGCCGACTTCCTCTTTGTTCACTTAGCGGCGGCTTCACTATACTTTCGTAGGCCCCGCGTTGCTTGGTAGACGTAAACGCCATTGTTTGCAGTCGCAGTCATATCTGCCACCTCTCCCCCGTTCCCCGTACTTATTGCGTTCACTTCTCTTCTGCACTACCCGCCGTTTACCCTTCTCCACGCTTTTATCCTGCTCTGTTTTTCCACTTTCATTTCATTTCTTTATGTTTCAGGATTAGTACATACGCTTCCATTCTTTCTTACTTTTTTTTATTTGCACGCTCTCGCCGCATCATCGACCATCTCCTGTAATCTGCACACACCTGTGCTCCTCTGGCAATCAAATCTCTAAAGCATGAAGCATATCGATTGTCCAGAACGCCACATTAGACAGTTTGCTTGCTGCCAAACCCCGCTGGATATGTACTCCCGATGATATTTAAGGTGAGATTACAATTATCGGGGTTTGAAAGGGTATGCTTTGAGTCTACCGCTATATTATGGAACTGGAACCACAGAGGCCATTTATTATCGAAGTCCACTTGGGATATCAAAGTTTGCTGATGAAATCTTTAACCTGTGGCTCCGGGATTGCACCAGAGAATTTGAGCACTGGCTCGCCGTTTTTGAATGCCACAACTGTGGGGAGAGCGCTGATCTGTGAATGAAGTTCTCGTCATAAATCATACATTTCCACAATGAATGAAGCTGGAGAAGCACTCACTCCAAAATTCACTGCCAGGGCCTGCTCTGCATCTGTGTCGACCGTGACGAGGTCGACAGGTAAACCCGAGCCCGATAACGTGGTATTTCCGGGTTCAGTCAGCTTCTCCAGGATGGGCGAGAGCATTTTACATGGACCGCACCAGCTTTACAGCTCAATGTGAGCAATGCTGGCCTCTCTGCAGTGGGTGAACTCACTCGGCGTAGAAGTCTACCAAGACAACTCGACCCTTTGAGGTATCGCCGGAGATTGCTTTCGTGAATGTCTATAAACAAGCATCGTTAGCGCCTTTGACTCCTCTACACCAGGAACATCTACACGAGCGCACTAATGGTCCAGGAACGAACAGAAGAGATAGACTTGGAAAATGCTAAGTTGAACTCACTTCCTTGTCGGCGTCTAGATACTGCTCTCGTCTACACGAGCTTGTGCGAAAAGACCTCCATGACGCTGAAGTTGGAGTGAGGCGGCTTTGCACTGCACGTGCCTTGGAGATGGAGGAGAGCTGCAAGGCTGGTCGAAGACGGAGAGCAGCACCGGAGGAGGCCATGGAAGTCAGGAACATGGTTCAGGCTACCGGGTGACGCGATTTAATCAGTTTAGCTTCCGGTCCCGCGGTGCTTCGCTGCATTGCTTTTTCTCTTCGCAGTGTTCAAGGCGAGACTCACGGCCTTTCGGATTTGCTGAAGGACGAGAAGCGCTTCGCCTACATTCATTGTGCGGGAAAACGTTTCCGATACATACTTATACATTGTTGCGATCGAATGCTTCTCGCAGTGTGGTTCCAAATGCATATTTAGAGAGCAACAGAGTGGGTGTGCACGAGAACAAAATGTACATGTATTTCAAGCACAGCAAACAAAGATCAGCGGGATGAATAACAATACAACAAGAGATGTACAGGAAAATAGGATCGAAAAAATATAGAGGGGAAGGAAAAAGTCCCATAGTGAACCATACAAGAAGCTCTGCGAGTGTCGTGAAGCACTAGCCCTCCCACAGTGCTACCTTCCAACGAGATTCTTGTAAGCATCACTAACAATGAGCCCAGCCCGCCCAAGGTTTCCATCTTTTCCGTCGGACGAGGTGGTGTATGTCCACCCTATCCAGCAGGCCTGTCGCATGAGACGATAGAAGTATGAGAGTGGTCAGACAATGATGCATCCGCCGCACAAGCCTCCTTGTCGTTGCGGCCCATAGGGATCCTCATTCTTGTTGACAGGTCCCCAAACTGAAGGTACCTGAGTTATGATGGAGACGATCATCAGCATGAGACACAGCAAGTGCGGCGAGAAGAATGTACGTACAAGGTGATCCTTCGTGGTTTTGCAATAGCGGATCAAGCTATAGAACGCAGAGAGCGAATTAGAGTTGAGTCGCGCTGGTGGTTAGGAAGCGACTACACACCTAGATGCTGCTTCAGAGACGCGAATTCGCGGCCGTGCAAGATCTTCTCGTAAACGAGCATTGTGTTCGGTCACACGGCGGAGCTTCAGCTCGGACATCGATTGCTTGTGAGGGCGATTCATAGCTTTCGACGTTCAATGGACGTGGTTTGCGTTTGAGTGAGAAAGAACGAGCGCACTGCGCCTGTGAGCGGGTTATTAGCAAGCGGTGAACCTATTAAAGACGGACGGTTAAGAACAAGCGCCGATTGAGGCCATCAGCGGAGCTGTTCCGGCTGTGCTGAGCAACGTGTAAGCGCACCTTGGGTAGCTTGGAGCAGGACGATGGTGAGATGGTAGTAGAAAGGAGAGAAGGGAGCACGACGAGGAAAGGATGGGGACGACGAGGACAACGGCGGGACAGAGTGACGGACGGAGGCATAACCAAGGACAGCCGTGAGAGCCCTGAGTGCCGTCGGAAACTGCCGTCATAAATATCTATAATTCGAAAGGCGTCTCTCTCTCTCTCTTCGTCTGCACCACGATGGCACGCACGAACACACCTCTCGAGGCGCGTCGCTCGCCGTTCAAGCCAGTCAGAGGCCACAAAATCAAGAGCTCTCTCCTGAAGCAAGGTACACATCGCGCCCTGCAGTCTACAACGCGTCGAGTGCTTATTATTTCAAAGTCTTTAAAGCCCCTCACTCACCGGACAAGCCCCAGCAACGTTCACCATACAGGTTCAAACCCCTCAGAAAATCCCCGTACAATCGCCCAGTGCTCGCTCCGAAGAATGAACTGTACACCATCAGAGAAGAGTCGCTTGAACCCGAGTTGCCGGAGGACAGCCGCCGTGGCACTGCCGACTCAAGTTTCTTCCGTGAGTTCGACCTCTCCGACTTCTCCGACGGTGCTGGCGAAGATTGCAGCGAACTGGACAGCGACTTTGAAGGTTGGGATGACGAGACGACTCTCGTCGCGAAATTCCAGGACAAGTCAGTGCTTGAGTATTTTGTGCTGACTATATGCGTCTAGTAACTGACATTATGCATGCCGTCAGTGCTCCAGAGATGTCAGAGCGCGAAAAGCTCGCTGGCCTTGCAGACGACCTAGACGCACCAATGCAAGCTCGAGGCGCTGCGCTGAGGCATTATCTCGCGCATACGATCGCCCCTGCTGCCCGTAAAGTCAAAGAACTGCATCATGTTATGGAGCAGAAGGTTGATGTCACCTTCGGGTTCGCCACTCCCGCTCTCTGCTAAAATGCAAAACTAACTTCTCCCTCAGTTTCGGTGTCATCTCTTTCGATGACGCTTGCAAGAGGATGGAACAACTGTCCCTGAGAGATGAAGAGAGCTTGAAGCGTATGTATATGGATACGCAGCGCAACGTTCGAGAACATTTTAAGCAGCTCAAAGAAGCATACGAAAGACGCGAACAGCTCTGGACGGACCTCCAAAACGCTATGGAAAAGACTGGTATGTGTTCGGTACTCTATGAAAAACTAATTGCGCAGTTATATTTTGAGCTCTACAACGTGAAACTGGCGATTGCTGATCATCTGATTGTCACGTCTGTAGCTGCTAGGACTTTGGCGTCCCTCTCCTCGCTGCCTGCTGAACTGGATGATACTATTGCTACTATTGAGAAGAAATCTAAAGACGTCTCGAAATCCACTGGTGTTGACGGAAAGGCCAGGCAAAAGCTTCTGAGGGACCTTCTCGCTGAAATGTGATCAAACCATCATGTCTACTGCCTTCTAGTGCGTCTTTCCCTTCCTCCATTCATTAGGTTGCGATTGATAGTACACGGATTCCCCTTTCCTTGAACATGCAGGACATTTTACTGGCCTCTTACTTCTACTGCTTTGCTTCGTATCCGACAGAAAACTCCGCACGCAATATGGATTGCTTCTCTATAGAAATAAGCTTCAAGACTCATGACGACCGTAGCTCTCGCTGTTTTCTATCTCACTGTATCACTTCTGACTTTTTTTCTCACTCCTCGATGTAGATTCTGACATTTAGTGGAACACCTGCACACAGGAACTGAATTGATCATATCCGACTACTTAGTAGATAATGTACTTTATAGCGTTAAATGTACATCAGATGGACCACACAGTAACCACGCCAAGAATTTTGTTCTGAATTCCATTCAGACTGAACTAAAAGTTGTTACGAAGTTTAGTCCTGCCAACGATGGGTGCGAGGTGCGCCTGGATAGGAGCTGCGACGAACGTCGGAGCGTCATAATCCACGGAGAAAATGCTCACAGCCGTTTCGCATTTGGCACTGACGACGGTTTCGCCTGCAAAGGGAAGCGGGATGTAAGCTTAGCTCCTCAAACGAAAGGGACATCGTGTTTCTCACCGGGGAGAAGGCAGTTACCGCTGAAGCAGGTGTTAAGGCCTTTGGCGACTCTGTGAGGTGATAGAAGTCAGGTGTGAAGCGAGAGATGATACCATAGGAATACTGGGGTGAATGATAAAAGGACGTACAAGTCAACAGTTGTTGGAAACCCAGTGACTGGGTCCAGGGAAATCTGATTTATGTCGGCACCGCCGGTCATGCGAGTAAGAACAAACGGGGGCTATCAGGGATTCAAAGATAGGTGCCAAGTTTGAATGGTCTGGATCTTAAGAGTATATGACAGAGAAAAAACATACCGCAGTGCAGTTACTTGAGGGACCGAAAGTCGGAAAGTTGACTCTGTCAGAGCGATAAGTAATCTATTTTTGCTTTGGAAAAGAGAAGAAGTATGATTTACCCGATTCCGATACCCAGGGGCAGAAGGCGCTCTTTCTTTGTATTAACACCTCTGGCAAGGGCAGCTACAAGATTCGCAGTAAGCTGGGCAAGCGATAGTATTAGTATCTAATAAAACTCGTGGCATCCTCGATGTAGAAGCCTACCTGAGCAGCAATATTTGCCGGATCACTACTAGTATTTGTGTTGGTGGTGAAGGATCTGTGCGTGCTGTTGCCGGCGGACAACGCTATGGCCGGGATCTATTTGAAAGGGAGATGAAATATCTGCAATATACCGAGTTGAGCGAAAAGCTTACACCGCGCTCGACAGAAAAGTAAGCAGCGCCGATCGTGCCGCTGAGAGTATACAAGAAAGGCCCGTTGTTGCTGCCTTCGTTTGGGCCGGATACAACCAAGTCGAGGGTCTCGTTCGCGGGTTTACCAAAATGCTGGGGTACAATGATGTCCAGAGCAAAGGCCGCTGTCGCAGCCGGAGTACCGTTGAAATAGACTGGTCAAGCCATTAGTTTTTTCCAAGTTATATGTTTTTGAGAACATCCATTGACGTACAGAGATTCTTGTTCACAGAATCCTGTCCGAAGAACGGAGCACCAACAGGAATGCTTCCGAATTCGCCACCTGGGGCAACGATGTTGGTCGTAGGCATGACGAAAGTTCCACCTCTACCGGATTGCTGGACAGCCGGTCTGAACGATAACGGAGGTCAGGAAATATAGTTCAAAGACATGTAGAGATTACTAACCCGACTAAGAGGACATTATGACCGTCCTTTTGCAGCGCACTGAATGTTGCACTGTAAATAGAACCTGGGTTAGTACCAGGTGACCCTTCTGCAGAAAGTACGCCTGCCGAATGTTAGCGGACGCCCAGGAATCGTCGTTTGTCAGCAAGATATTGAGCGCCGAAGCACTAGTCGCGAGGGCAAGAGTGGCTGCGAGCTGGACGAGCATTATGAATGCCAGTGCGCTAAAGTCCGAATAGTACGGTGACCTTGAGGATAGACGCGCTATACCAAGGTCCAAGGAGGAGTCTGTTGACCGACTTTTAAAGTCATTCCAAAGCGTAGATACATCCGAATAATCCGTTTGGACCTTTAGATAATTCTAGGCTCTCGCGTGTCTGACCATCGACAATACGCCAATGGATGAGATGGGTCGACGCACGTTCAACTGCAGCTCGCTTGCCCGACCTAAGTATAAGCTGAACAGGAACTCCCTCACATGGAGCACATATAACGTGCGAGTCGGCGCTCATCCTGCGGAGCAAAGCATACGCGCAACCGTATATCCCGAACGCTCATAAACTTGATATTACAATCAATTTCGAGCGCATTACTTTGGCGACAAACGTGCTGCACTCACTAGAATGACCTTGACAAACCTATCGACGCATGCTAACCTGCTATTAGTCTCGAATTGTAAGCCAGATTTATATGTAATCGCTACCGCGAAAGAGACAGTTTCAAGCAGGGATCAGCCGGACATTCAGGCCCGGAATTGAGAAGAAGCCATGGGTGAACTCCTTGCACGGCTTCCCTTGACATCTTGAAAGCTTCTGCACTGCGCTATGTATAATCTTGACTTGACATGAGAATACGGACACCGAGTGTGCTCTAGTTGAACACGAGGCGATTGTTCACTTCAACTTCAAGGCGGTATATTCATTCTTCTCACGCCATTGACGCGTCCGAATCGACGCGCCCATATATGAAAGACTGAGATTAGAGCATCAGTCGTCGGTGTCTATTTGGTCCTTGCAAGATAGGTTTTCTTCTCTTTCGCATTCATGCGGTCTTGTTTGTACCCAAGCCCGTCTAGTAGTACCATTTGGCACTCAGAACTGCAATCAGATAACTTCTGACGTCCCAAACACCCCATCGCTTTCGAGCCCCAGTTATCAACGCGACCCTATATCCCCGGATTCCTTCCCCTCGTACGCGATATGCGTGCGTCTGTAGCAGCACCTAATTTTCCGGAGTTCTCGTGATCGCAGCCATGCAAGGTCCCATTTTCCGGATATCGACATCCTTCCCCAAGTGTAGCGCCGCTCTGAAGTAGGCGGCAGATCCTTGTACTCATGGTTCAGCTTCCTCTTTTCATTCTAAGGCCGTCTTTTTTATGCGATGCGATATAAGCAACGTAGCGCTTGTGCATGTTGTATAATATATTGAGAAGATCGGTCCGAGCTAATATTTTGACTTTCGTCAAATAGAGTCCAGACTTGTCCAGAGCAGTATGTGGCACTTACCACTAAAGCAGGCTTGTAACCTTATATCTCCCTCGTTATTGCCCTAAGGGACTTCTTTGACTGATTTACCAAGGATTCATCTGGAAGCTCCGCAAGCCTCTTTTCACAAAGATGCTCGCATGTACTCTGCACCTAGATCATATTTCGTCATACAAATGTAAGTCGAAGTTTACTTCATGAACAATATAGTAAGGCTTACCCAGTCTCTGAATAATGCACCCAGTCCCCCCACTTGAGAGATTTGATAAATACGGGCTTCGTCCAATAGACAGGCTGCATGAATCAGTCAAAGGATCGCCCAAGGCGTCTCGCCACTGGATAGCCGAAGTGACGATTTGACGTTCCTCTTCGAGGCTTCTCGTACTTTCGTTTCTCCGCTCCTTTATGATAAACGCACCCATGGAGGTCGGCAAAGAATAACGCATGATGCACGTTCAGATATGTTGCCTGCTTCCATCTGGTCATCGTCATTCGCTTCTTCGTCCTTTCTGCTGAATCAGTGCTGATCATCCAGGTTGTAAGATTCAATGTCTTTACCCCAGCTGCCAATAATGCTCGGAAACGCGGAGGATCGAGTACAAAGAGCTATCTTATGCTGTTCGAGCGAGACCTCAAATAATTCGTCATAATTGCAATAGATGAAGTCCAATGCCTGCCCCCTGGAGTGGGGCGTCTGCGAAGAACGTTATCAAGACAAATCGTTTTGGACACGAACAAGAACGTACAGGCTCGACGTCAGCTCTTCTTAGCAGGTATTTGCTTACAACCGCTTTGTCGATTTTCTCGAAGCAATATGTAACACCGTCTTGAATTGGATATGACTGTCTCCGAGCTGTTCCTTTCGCACCAAAAGGCTTCCAGTGATCGACGGAGTCGAGTAAGGGCTGCCCGTCCCTTTATTTGCGCCATTTTCGAGGAGTCCGATCCTTAGTTGCCAAACGATAGTGAATATTTGTGCAACGGCGTATGCCAGTGTAAGGTTAGACAAGAACACGGGTGTATACGATCTTAGACACTAAGCGTGCACACCCTTTTGTTTGGTAGTAGGCTCCGAGTCAAGTGCTTAGAATAACAGAGCATATAAATGATAAGTACCAGAGCGACAGAGTAGTCAGAGCCTCTGAATTACGCGCGACGCGTTCAACTTGAAGTTTCAGGGTCGCTTCCTGAATTGGGCCAAGTTGGCGTGGCAGACATCAGGGAAACTACTTTCTGCTTACGGCGACTGACGCGTCCTGATTTGGCTGGCACCTGTCTGAAGGGTCGCTACTTCGTCTGAAAATACACTGATTGCCTTAACTCACTGAAATAAAGAGTGTTTCAGGATGCAAGCCATCTCTCAGTACATCAGAATGCAAGTCAGGATTTCAGTGCTCAAGTAACATGGGACTTGGAAAATTTTTACGATTTTTGTTACATCTAAACTTGAATTAGGAAACCAGTTGAGAAAACTTGAAGTGCGGCAATGCCAATTGCCTCTTCCTCCACCATCCATGTTCAAATTAGACGGAAATCAAACTGGGCTTGTGGACTGCCTTGCGTGCGGAGATTCCTAACGCGTCGGACGGAATCATCGACATCATTGTGAACAACCCGCCTTCGCAGGACGGCACTTCGTTCACGAATGCACGCGACCATCTCCTTGTGCGCAAGGGCTCCGCGCGCAATCCTATGATCTTCCCCTCTGCGGACTACGACAACGATGCGTTCGGCTTGGACTCGGGTTCTGGGAAGTACACGTTCACGCACCAGGCGCTGGGCGCAGATATGTTCAGGTTCTTGTGGAATTATGGTCAAAACTGGACGACGTGGACGGCGTATGAGGATGTGACGAGCATAGATAAAAGCTTGTTTGACAATGATGAGAATTGGTGGGCGGGCGAGCATATTATTGTGCAATGTAAGTGCTCTTACTCTTATACTAGTATGTGCTGTGATCTGCTAATCAATTTTGCAATAGGCTGGTCTGCTATTGCTGCATCATCCTATACTGTTGTACATGCGGACAGGAACTATGCTCATCAGTAGGGCTCCTCACCCGACCCGTATTTTACGGTTGACGGTACGGTTACGGCCCGTACCGTCACCGTACCGTAACAACTTTCGAAGGCCTAAATTACGGCCGTATTTATACGGCCCGTAACCGTACTGAGATCTGCAATTACGGGCCGTATACGGTTACGGTACGGGTTTGAATGTGCTTGACTAGCGCTCGTAGCAAACTTAAGCGCGCCGACTCAAATCGCGCGCGAGATGTTTGATAACTAAGCTTTTCTCACACACTGGCAAACCCCAAGGCTTGTTGCCACGTCCGTCAACACCCTCCATATCCCCCTAGTAAGTGGTGGAAAGTGGAGGAGGGCAAGGTGGTTGGGCAGGGCACTTCTGTGCTTACGGACTAGGCGTTGAACCCGATGTCCGCTCAACCACTGACCGTTTGAGTTCATCCCGGACACGCGGTCATGCCTTTCTTCACAATCCTCACATTACTTTGGGAGATCTTCCTCTTTTCTTCAAGTCCAAACCAGTAAGTCTCCTAAAATTGTCTTCATTGCATTCGAGGCCAATCTATTGCATTCTTTCTTACAGATAATTATGTTTAACTAACACTTTTTCTTATTAGATCAGGACTCGGAGTCTCGAGCAGACTCGCGATCCGTGTCGCCGAGGCTTATCGCATCGACAACGCCAGCGGTCATGCAACCGGACGCTTCCTCATACACTCTTGATCTGCCTGCAGACTATGCGCAGACTCTCGAGTCTCGACTCCCTCCCTCTGGACCTCTCCCGCATCTTTGCCGACCTCCGCGAGCTCGACGCCATGCTCACGTCGACCGTTACCTCTCTAACCTCGGAAGTCTACCCACTGATTGAACTCATCGAGACCCGCTCAGCTTCGAGCGAGGAGGGACTGTGGCTGCTTGGAGAGATTGCGGATGAGGCGCTGAAGGTGCGCCCAGGAGCGGAGGACAAGATACGTATCGCGACGACGGCTGTAGACGAACTTCGCGGGCAATCATAATACCTCAACGGCCTCGTCATCACCCTTCCCGAATTCCAGTCCCATCTGCTCGTCAAAAGACGGCGTACCCACATGTAAGCGCGAAGGCGTACTTGATGCCGACGAGCTATGAGACAGGGCGAAAGCGGCGTGCACAGAACAGCAGCGCCAGCGCCCGCGTGTCCGGTGGAAGTACGAACAAGAAGAGGAGAGTCTTGCAGGAGGAAGATTTGGACTAGGCTGGAGGAAAATCTTCGAGAAAGGAGAAAATGGGTGACGGCAGTCAACAGCGATGACCGGATGGCCCTCGTCCAAAGAAGTACGTTCGCTGATTTAAAATAATTTTACACATCAATTCACAATCTCTGCAACTGACCAGATACCATCACCGTCCGACTTTCTGCGCTCTATGCAGTCTCCTATGCCCGGTGCAAGTCAGGCTAGCGCGGTTGGCGTGCAAATCAACGCGGCAACGGTGTTTGCAGACGAGTGACGGCGGTCAACAGCGACCACGAGGCATCCCTTGTCCTCCAGCCGCGTGACTGATGATCGCCTCCTCGCCAACTGCGTGCTTGTCTGCCAGGCGTGGTGGACTCCCGCGCAGAGGCTGCTTTTCCGTCACGTCTCTCTACACTCAGAGACTAGCTGGTCCTTCGTCGACCGGACGACAGAATGCGGGCGCGCGCTCGGTGATGCCGTTGCACGTCTGCTCACCACACTCGACTGCAACCCTCCTGATCAGTTTCCCCACCACTCCTTCGCGCGCGCTGTCGACATATGTTCCAACCTCTGGGGGCTCGATGTTTCGTTCTGTGTGCCTGCGCAGCAGGCAGAGGGCGCCGTTGACGCAGCGCGCATGTGCAAGACAGTCCCATCTCGGCATCACCCTTCCCCTTTGGCCGAAAACATTGCCCATAACTCGGGCTTGATTCGAGCCTTCACAAAACCAAAAACACCCTTGTCTTCGCCTTCTCAAGGGCTTTCTTATCGCCCAACTCTTGCTCGATTCGGCGCGAAACTCATTAATTGACGGCACCATCTTTGGGATAGCCGGGGTAGCAGCAACAGTTGATAGCTCGCCGCCTGAGCACCCCATTTGGGCTGCACTTTCATCTGCTGCTTGCTCACTCTGGCGACTCCTGAGGCAACTCCTGAGGCCTACTCACACAAAGAAGCACCTGTCCAGGGAGGGTCCCCATGCCCAAGACCTGTAATATCTCACACACGTCGAACTCTCCCCAAGGGATCCGTGTAAGTGAGCCTTCGTCCACATGAAGGCTCATTGAGTTTGACGGCTCTCACTGTGTCTTATCCTTTACGGGATGTGGTTGGGTGTATGGTGGTTTGAACTGCTTGACTTCGTGCGAAAGCACAAAGCCAGGCAGCTATACCGTTAGCTCAACAGCTGACTTCTATGCTGAGGCATAAGGAGTCCCTGTTGGTCGGGTGCGGCTGAGGCCATCACCTGGGCTGTTGAGCTTGTTGTTTCATTCATGAGCTACATCTCCACGTCTGAGGACAGGAGTAACCCGTAAGGGCAAGTCAAGGCTGAGGCCATCGACTGGGCTATTGAATGAACAATTTTACTTGACTATGCGCAGGCTCTCAACTCCCTCCCTCTGGACCTCTCCCGCTTTGCCGACCTCTTTGAGCTCGACGCCGAGCTCACATTGACCGTTACCTCTCCAACCTCAAAAACCCACAAACTGATTGAGCTCATCGAGACCCGCTCAGCTTCGAGCAAGGAGAGACTGTGGCTGCTTGGAGAGATTGCGGATGAGGCGCAGAAGGTGCGCCCAGGAGCGGAGGACAAGATACGTGCTGCAGACGAGCTTCGCGGGCAATCATTATACCTCAATGACCTTGTCATCACCCGTGTAGACTGGGTAACAGCTGCGGCTACCGCCTGTGCCTTTAAGCTCAGTTTATCACTATCTCTCAAACTGTTAAATATCTTCAATTATGTGTTACATATGCCAACTGTAGAATAGATGTATTGCTTCGGTCCTTCATATGTATTGTTTAGCTCTTAAACTGTATTTGATACTAGATGAAATTCAATTTGTCATAAGGCACAACTAAGTGAAAAATTTTACTGTCATGCTTGTGTCAGTGTTTCGTCTTCCTTCTGCAACTCTACGTCTGCAAGAATTGTTGATTAATTGACATGGAAGAAGTCAATGGTACGTGTATCAAAATGAATATATATTCTCATATTTACTTGATATTTAGGTGCATTCAATGATGAGGGGTTTCTGCCAGCTCCCCAAGCTCGTAAACGGCGGTGTCATGATGAGCCAGACCCTCGCAACATTGTGGAGGGGAAAAGGAAACGGATTGAATCTGATCGAGTTGTGAAGATGCGTGAAGCCGGTTTGAAGGCAACTTCTTTGACGTCACAGAAGCGTGTCCAAAGTTCAAACCGCTTTAACGCCTTGGCGGAGGACATTCCCATGGACGAATCCAGCAACGGAACCTTTGCGATAAATTTGGATCATGGTTCTGACTCCCATTCTGGACTAGAGTCTGTATCCCATTCTGGACTGGAGTCTGCATCCCAGTCTGCAGTTGAGTCCGAGTCTGAGCATAGCTCAGACTCCTCCGATGCAAGGGACAGCTCAGCTGCTTTAGAGGTGCGTATTTTATCTATGGTTGACAGCCACTTGATGCTAACTGACCATATCATTTAAGGATAACTTACCTAGGAAGACAAAACCAAATAAACGCAAGTCAAAATCTAAGAAGACGGTAAGAGACAATTGCTTAAGGTGTTACTCAAATTAATAATTGTCCTAGAAATCGTCAAACAAATCCCAGCTTGATGTGCTATCAGCCGCTAAGAAGACAAACTCACTGGCAGCTTTGGGACCAACAACAGAATCACGTCAGGCAACAGCTGATATCATAAACATTGATGATGACGATGAAGTAGTTGAGGTTATAGCACCAAAAGCTGGAAGGGTACGATGCTGTTTACTCATTTAAACTCTAAACTTATATGTTCATAGCATTCGGCTGTGATTCATTTATTCTTTGAGGAAGTTGACAAGGATACCGTGGATGCACAGAAAAGACTTGGTCATGGTCCAAAGACCAAATATTATAGATGCTACCATGGCAGAAATCACATCCTTCATATTACGGAAAAAATGAAGTATGGGACAAACGGTTTGTTTATCAACATATATTACTTTGCCAAATTTAACTTGGCTTTTTAGGACTCAAGAATCATCTACGTGCTAATGCACCCGATATGTATGCCTTTCATGAACGTCTTTTTAACAGAGGAAAGGGGTACACACCAACACCAGATGACATTGCCATTGCAAGAGGGGACAAACCACTCTCTACTGCGAAACTAGATGACGTTCCAAATCCTGTTAATACCATACAGAACGCCTTTGCACGGCAAGTGGAATCAAAAGTAGTAAGTTGAGTCTTTGTACGTGCAATAACTATTAATCATGCTCTTCTGAAGGAACCATGGAATCAATCCGTTTTTGAGCAAAAGATGACAACGTGGATTGCTGCTAGTGACACACCGTTTTCGGAGGTCGAGTCACCACACTTCAAGTCTTTATTGAAGTATGTTCGGGGTAACTCTGACTTATTCATCCCCTCTGCACAAACAATACAAAGAAGAGTTATGAAGATGGGTGATACGTCCGTAGAAGATCTTAAGCAGACAATTCAGGTGCATTAATTTCCTGCTCTATGTTGTATGTTATCTCAACTACTATACAGGGTCTAACATCAAAGGTCTCTCTATCTCTTGACGCTTGGTCATCCTCAAACGGCTATGCATTCCTTGCCATTGTTATGCACTACATTTCAAATGACTGGACGCAAGGTAAGCTTATTACTTAGCTCATTAGAGATGATACTTTACAATAACGTTGCCATGTATAGAGGAAGTCTTAATTGACTTTAGGGAAATCATCGGTGCTCACTCAGGCGAAAATCTTGCTGATGTAGTTTGGACAACGTTAAAGAGTTATGGGCTCGTTGGAAAGGTTTGGTCAATCTATTTTAAGGCTCATATCTGCTAACACATTGAAATAAGGTTATGGCTATTGTTGCAGATAACGCTTCAAACAACGATACAATGATGGATGCACTTGAGACAAAGGCAGCAAAGCAAGGAGTTATATTTCAAGCAACAGATGCACGTTGTCGTTGTATGCCACATACAGTCCATCTTGCTGCTATGAAGGTATATTGTTAATCTACTCTATGTAGTAATTGCTAACGTATGCAACTAGCTACTTGATGCCATTGGTGCAAGAAAGGGATCAACATCCAGCTCAGCATATCAAGAGAACTGCGTAACACTTGACAACAATGATGCAGTATACGAAGATTCTCTAACAGATGAAGATGATGCGGAGCTTGAGAGTCTGCAGCATGTTGTATCAGCTATATGGAAGGTACATATCTATCTGATACATTTCTACCTTCTATCTAACATCTAACAACATTAAGCTCCGCAAAATTATCCGGGCAGTGAGATCCAGTCCACAACGAAGAAAGGCCTGGCTCAGTGATGTTCAAGCTTCTCTGGATAAGGCTGACAAGACACCTAAAGAATCACCACTTATGCTTATTCTGGATGTCAAAACACGATGGTCTTCAACACAAAAGATGATGCGTATGTGTTTCAGTTTGATATTGTTTTAAGCACTAAACAATTAACTTTGGATGCTAGAACGTGCTATCCGTTACAAGTCTGAGATAGATGACTTTGTTGGCAAGAACCGAGAGCTGAGAAAGTTTGAGCTTGGCGAAGCTGATTGGAATGCCGTTGAACTCGTTGAGAACTGGCTAGGGTGTTTTGCTGAAGCAACAACATATATGTCAACTACGAAGCGGAGCACTCTATCCTCTGTCCACGCTGTCTTCAGAGCCTTACAGGACGAAGTTCGCATGTTTATCAAGAAGCTCCCTGATGGATCACCACCAGAATTAGATGCTGGACTGCGAGCCGCTCATCAAAAGCTATCAGATTACTATTATAAGGTTGATGCATCACCGTTCTACGTTTGGGCCGCCTGTAAGAAATAAATATGCTTCTCATTTATTTACTAATGCACCCTTTTATTAGTACTTGACCCTCGGATATCATACTCCGGGCTAAGAGAAGATACACTACGTGATAGTGCTGACAGAAGAGAGAATCTTGAGCACCTTGACAAGTGCAATAATTCACTCCGATCACACTTCAAGGAACGCTATTGCAGCCATGATATTAATCTTGGCCGTCCAGGTCCTGCAAAGCCAAGTAAATCCCTTGGTAGTATGCAATCACGCTTCAACTTTACCTCACGTTACTCTGCAAGCCAGGGTGAATCAACACCTGACGATGAACTTGATGAATACTTCAATATGAAACGAGTCAAGGAATGGGATGGCTGTGATCCAGTTGCATGGTGGGGAAATCATGCAGCACAGTTTCCAAACCTTTCAAAATTAGCTCGAGATATCCTATCAATTCCAGGTAACGTCCAGCTCATTGATGGTATAGTTTGTTGCTTATCCGGCTTGTTTGTTTTAGGATCAGCAGTTGCTGTTGAGCGCATTTTTTCTGGTGGACGAGATACAATTTCTCTTCGGAGGGCTAGCCTTAAGCCTCAGACTATTAGTACACTTATGATAGTCAAACAATCACTGCGAAAGCAGCAGTAATGTGTTTTAAATACATTTAACAATGTTTATTTCTACCCGTATACCGTAATTGCCGTATACGGCCCGTATACGGCACGTACCGTAACCGTAACTGATTTTTGGGAGGAAAATTACGGGCCGTATCTATACGGGCCGTAACCGTAACGAGGGTGCAAATTACGGCCGTACCCGTATACGGTACGGTTGAGGAGCCCTACTCATCAGTGCCGTGTTCCTCAGTTCCTTGCTCGTGGTCCGTTCAATACCTGGGGTTTCCACAGAGGAGTGAGCTTCCAGATGGACAATACCGCCGACGGACGCTGGGAGCTCGAAATTATGAGTACATGGCCGACGTACCTACAGCTCAACGTTTTTGGCTTCGATGACTACTTCTACGGTGACACGGACGGCAACGGCGTCATGACCGCCTCCCGCCCAACTTGGCTGCGCCCAACTACTTGAACGTCAGTGCTCCGCCGCACCCGCATCTCGCGTTGTACGCTGGTCGTAGATGACGCGACGATGCGGTGGAGCCTCGAGCCGCGTGGGGAGAGCACTGTGGGCGCTATCATGTACGCGCTGCTCCTGTCGATCCCGGTTGTCACTGGTACATTGGCAGTGGCGATCTTCATGTGGAGCTTCTACGGGATCAAGTACAACCAGTGGGGTCTCACGGAAAAGAAGCCGGATCATTCGCACAATTTCCCCGTCATTGGCTCGCTGGGCTCGAAGTCTGCGCAAGACCTGCATGTGGCGCCGATGTCGGAGAAACACTCGAGCCATGGACACGCGCATACAGGCGACATCATTGGCTGGCCGGAAGACAAGAATAAGCGGAGGACCATGCTCATTGCGACTTTGGAGTACGAGATCATATTGGAAGTTGAAGGTCAAGATCGGTGGTCTTGGTGTGATTTGATGGGCAAGGCAATGTCGGATATCGACCTGATTTAGGTTGTACCAAAGGTTAAAGACATTGAGTACCCTGCTGGCGAACCTGCAGAACCTATCGAAGTCATTATCTTCGGCGACCCGTACCTTATCGAGGTTGAGACGCATGTCCTCGACAACATCACGTACATCGTCCTCGACTTGCCTGTCTTCCGCGCACAAACAAAGGCGGACCCGTATCATGCGCGCATGACGATATCAGCTCAGCTATCTTCTACTCGACATGGAACCAGGCTATCGCAGCAACCGTTAGGTGCTACCCGCAGATTGATATCTACCACATTAATGACTACCACAGTGCGCTCGCACCTATCTATCTGCTCCCGAAGGTCCTCCCCCCATCTGTCTGTCTCTCCACAATGCGGAGCTCCAGGGGTTGTGGCCACTCCGCACGAAGGAGGAGATGAAGGAAGTGTGCTCGGTGTTCAATATCAGCAAGGAGCACGTTCGTTCAGTTCGGAAACACGTTCAACTTGCTCCACGCCGCAGCATCCTTCATCAATGTGCACCAGAAATCGATCGGTGTCGCTGGTGTCTCTGACAGTATGGTAAACGGTCGTGGGCGCGTTACCCGGCGCTTTGGACACTCAAGCATGTCGACTCGCTCCCGAATCCGGACCCAACGGTTATTGCTGCTTTGGACGAACAGCCTGTTCAAATCAAGGACATTCAGATTGATGAGGAAGCAGAGGCGAAATGTACGGAGTTCAAGCAGCAGGCTCAGGAGTGGGCTGGTATTGCACAGGATCCTTAGGCAGATCTATTCGTGTTCATTGGTTGTTGGTTGAAGCAAAAGGGTGTAGATCTTATTGCAGACATGATGCCTTCGCTGAAGTTATTTCTTAATCCTATTTTGCTAAGTAAATGAATGTTTGCTCATTTATTAATGCCAGACTGGAAAAACACCCTTCGATTCAGTTGAATTGTGTCGGGCCTGTCATTGACTTGTATGGACGTTTCGCTGCGGAGAAGCTTGCTCGTCTCATGGAGATGTACCCGAACCGAGTGTACTCAAAGCCAGAGTTCACTACTTCGCCTCCATACGGTGGTCTCGGTCTCATGCCTGGTTGGGTAAGTTTGCATTCGTTTTTTCTAATGTTTTGCAATCTGACTTTGAACACAGTGGTTCCCTGTCGAATCGAGTTCAACAGCACACATGTTGTCCCAGCTTACGAAAACAATAAAAATGGCGCTTAAGTCTACGGAAGAAGAACATGCTATCTTGCGTGCTCGTTCGGCTGTTCAGCGTTTCCCGGTTGTTGAATGGCGTCAGCGCATGGGAGACTTCCACAAGCGTAGCATTAACTTTACTAGTCGTCAGATCGCTGGCTCTTTAGCATGGAGACCTTCTGATGGTGAAGCTGAACATCGGGAAGAACCGACGCAACCCAACTGGGATACCCGAAGCACATACGACAGCCCACACAACTCGATCACTGGATCTCCTGGAGCTTGGAGCCATTCGACACTCGTGCCTCTGGAGCAGCATCTGCTCCCTCCTCGCACTTTGAAATTAGAAAGGCGTGGTTCAGCAAGCTCTGATGTATCCAAAGGCGAGGACTACTTTGCGCGCGCGGAATGCGAGTACGGAAGGTTATTGCGAAGCCTGACGGGGACAAGCTGGCTCTGACACTGGACTATATAATAAAATAATATAATGCATCAGAGCAGACAAATCTGCCACTGACATAGTACTACTATTGGAGGAAAAATAGTTGCTGCACCGCTTGGGTAAAATATCATGATGTAGCTTGTGATTACTTAACGCCCAGAGGTGTTCGGGTATCGCCAGCAACTTGAAAAAGCTGGCCCGTCCGGGCGTTATATTGAATTGTCTTGAAAACTTTGAAGTGTCTTGAAAAAGCACTAATAGTGGTGTTGAAAACTATTTAATCCATTGGGTTGCTCACAGCAGACAGACACCATTGGCGACATCTTCCAAACCACTTTGATACCTCAGACTACGGTGATCATTCGGGAAAAAAAGCAATTCAATAATAAATTTTAATCATGAATCTCCTGGCAACTTTGAAAGACAAGAGCATGTGCACAACAATTTACTCGATAACTCAAGCACATTTGGTCAAACCTGCTACTGGTGGGCCTCAGCCTACTAGATCAAGCCTCGAAGTTCTTGATGTACTTATCCGGTAAGGGTGGGTGGCTTTGGCTCAGGGCCAAAGCTACAGCAAACGTGCTGTGAACATCAATGGCAGCATCTAGTATTCCAGTACAGCAGATCATGCAAGTGAGAACTTGAAGATGGTTGATCTTGAGCAACAAAATGATAACTTACATTGTATTTGTGCCGCTGATAGCTCGTTAGCTGCCCAGTCACTCATCGTGACCTCACTACTCTTCTTGACGTTCAGCCTCAATACTTCTCCCACTATTTTTTCGAGCTTGACAGTCGGAGTCGGATGCTGGAACCAGAGACGAGGGTTTAAGAGCAGTTGGGACCAGGTCGGGTTTTTGGGCCAGACTTCCGGGTAGACAACGCGCGCCCAATCTGTCAGATCGACACAGGAGCGCACAGAGGTGCAAAACTTGCGCTTTATACGCACTGCGTCACCTGCCATTTCTTCTGGTTGGCCACCTCGCAGGAGAAAAGATAAGTTATTCATACCGTTGATTCCAGCTGAAACTTTCATGACTGTACCATCCCCAAGGAGTTGCGCCAACGTAGGAGGAAGGTCAGTAAGAGTATGCGTCCTGACCAGATAAACCTGGTTTTGAACTGCGAGTTGGATGAGGTCTACGCGATGATTGGACCCTTTTCCGCCACTTGCCCACTCGATGTCGATCGAGACAAATCTCCTAGCTGGTACCTGTGGCAAAGATGCATATATTGCAGTCATTGCGTTGTCCACATCCAAGCCCGTGCAACACTGTATCGGAACTATATTATGGGGCCTATATTCATCTAATTCGGAGAGAGGTGTTGGTGGTACCCCGAGGAAATCAAGAAACGTTTGCAGTTTCTTGTGTATCTAGCAACAAGTCAGTGTACAGATCTTGATATGAATGAAACAAGTACCTTCGTTTGAGCCCTTGCTGTCCAGCGTTGAACGAGCTGAAAGCGGAGGACGGTGCGGAGGTGCAGGCGTGCGTAATCAAGGGAGAGGAGGATGAGAAGGATAGTACGAAGATTTGAGAACATGATTCACGGTGGAATGGCTGGATGATGATCTTGGGGACGATACCCGCTCCCACTTCACACTTATACAAAGTAGTTGAAGTCAGTTTTCTGATTTCCCATTCTTCTAGAAAGAGAGAGGGAGCTATTAGTGCTTTGTACTATGACTTGGATAAACCGCAAGTTGAACTGATAGGAGATAACAAATGATTTCTTCCGGATGACTTGATTATAAGGCTTCTTTTCATTTTAAGCACAAACGAACAAGAAAATGAGTCATGTTAACTCCGAAGAAGTCGGGAGGATACAACCCACTGCACAAGAAGCTGCTCCATCAGCTCTAGAAGGATTTCGAAGAAAGCCACGAGTAACTCACCATACAACCAGTCATCCCTGTACTCAACCCGAAACTTGAACTAGAACCGTGCCAAAATGGGAAATGGGCCAACTTGAACTTGAATGCATCCCAACCCGCTTCGGAAGGAGTAATTTGCATGAAGGCGCGTTTCTCGTCCTCGGAGCTGAGGGAATCGCGCTGTCGGCCGACGATCAACTCATACTGCACATTGAAACCGAGCGTTCTCCATTTAGGCGGCAATGGTGGCGGGGCAGAGGTGTTTGGCAAGGAATGGGGACACGACAACTTGGATGATGTCGAAAATGCAGTTATAATCATTCCCTTCGCTGCATTTGCAAATTGAGTTGTGAGTCGCTTTGTCGACGTCTGGTGGACTTTGTGCATGCAAGCGGAATATTGGGACGCATCAAACTGCCCGGTGATACATAGCCCCGTATATACGAATCCGACCGCGCAACTTCGCAACCTTTTCTCTCCTCACTGTTGTATGTGTTGAGAGAGCGTAGCTGTTCAGCATCCTTCCCATGTTTTTGGGCTCTTTCGCCGCTCAGGCCAGGCGAACTTAGGCTTAGATGTCGATTGAGCAGGGATCCCTGAGGTGAGTGTAGACGGTAGGGATAGAGACTCGTCCCCTGACTGCTCAGTGCAAGTCCTGTGGCCGCTTATTGTTGAGCTGGAGATGGTCGAGGAAAAGAGGAACGATGAAACGAGAAGAAGCTGACGCGGCCATCGTTCCTTCCGGTGACAAGAAAGTCGGAGTCGTACTGAAAAGTTGTCACTGACGAGTCGGGGATGAATGAATGTGAAGAAAATCATACCCATTTGCAGATTCCATACGCGAACGGATGTGTCCAATCCCCCACGCCCAAGAAAAAAGACAATACAATTTTCGGCGTAAATCTTATGCAGATTTTCTCGGAGAACGTATGGACATTCCCCGTGCCGATGCTCCAAAGCTGAAGAAGCCTGTGAGTATTATGATTCAAAAAATAAAAGAACAACTTACTCGAGAAGTACAGTAGAAGCTTTCGCTCACTGATTACCGCACGCACATCCCCTCCTGGTGCCTGTGAGCGCCGGTTCAGTAACTTGCCTCTTTGCACATTCCAAACGTCGGTGATGCGTCTCGCGATTCAAAACCTGGGAGGAACAGACCTCGGATGCAAGTGCAGCAACCAGTTTTAACGTCCTGCACTCATCAGCCACCACTGATGATGAGCTCTCTGGCGTAGCTCTATCCATTGGAGAAGGTTCACTCATGATATATGGTGACGGATGTAATCACTCTACCATCACCAATTGCTGAAGGAATTCGTGTTGTCAACTGTGGAGGTAGACGTGTGCGCATGCGCCCCAGTGTGCTCGCCATTGCTTTAGTCGGTAAGGGGATACGCGTCGGGATAAATTTGCGAGAGAAGCCTGGGGCAAGACTTGGGGCAACCACCTGCTGTGGGCGCAGTAAATTGCGTAGACGGTAGTGGTTTCGTGTCCTCTGCAAAAGCGGTCGAACTCCTACCCCCTGGGTTTCCATACGAGCCGTGCCGAACGAGCCGAAACGCGTCGACCCACAGGGAGCTACAAAAGTATCGTGCAGACGTACGTGAGCTGCGCAAGGCGTTGAAACCGATAGAACAATTTGAGCATGCTGAGACAGGCAGAGTGAGTGAGTCGGCAGATGCGCGGCGGAAGAAAAAAGAGAGTATACACAGCAAACTCAACAGTGAAACGAAAGGCCTACTACCTCTTGTAGTAGTAACCTCAGTTCTAGTTGGTGGCATTCACGAGTCGGGGCGTAGAGCAGTAGTAACTTGAAGCCTGTGAGACTCCGAGTCCAAGTCGGAGGAGGCTCGGCTCAGCTTCAACTTGAAGTTCTTGAATTGATGACGAGTCAACTTCAAGTTGAACTCTGACCCGACTCCGACTCAGCCTGAGGCCCAACTTGAACTTGAACTTGAACTTGAACTTGAAGTACCGCCGTCACGCCGGCCGGACAGCCTGAGTGCCACTCACCAGTGCTGGGCCAGCCTTCAAGCTCACTCAGGTCCGGTGTCCGGCCTTGAACTCAGGCTCGGACTCGGACTCGGACTCGGACTCGAACTCGGACTCGAACCGTATACTACTACTAGTAGTAGTAGTAAAGTTGAGATTGTGACAACTTGCCAGTCTGAGTGGACAGAACTGGAAGCTTAAGCTGCTTAAGACTGGATCATTCAGCTGCCAGTGGCTAGTAGTAGTACGGTACCCTGCCAGTGAGTACTAATAGTAGGTAGTAGTAGTCGCCAAACATCACTGGCATGCCAGTGGCATTCAAGTTCAATTTCAAGTTGAAGTTGTCGGCGCGCGCAACTTGAATGCCAACTCCGAGTCGGATCATTCAGCCTGCCAGTGAGTTGCGTGATCATGATGTCCGACTCCGACGGCCCGGGAGTCACGGCAGTAGTACGTGGCGGCCTGAGGTACTAGTAGCGTTTCCACTCCGAGCCGTCGGACTTTCAACTAGTTCAAGTTCAAGTTCCGAATTTAGTAGCCTGAGTACCCCATGCCCACAACTTGACGTTGCACCCCAGTGAGCCTGAGCGACGTGTCGTGCCCGAGTCTAGTACTTAGGCTTGTTCTTCAACTTCACACATCAACAGCTTGAAGCCCTCTCATCCTGAAGTCCACCTGAATTTCATCCTACTTGTAGACTGCTGGCACTGGTGGTGAGTGAGCTTTCAGCCTTCTAGATCTACTTCATCCACTAACTGAGATCTTCAAGCTTGTACTTCTAGTACTACTAGTAGTAGCTCTACCGATTAGAACCACTCAGGCTACAGCCTCAGGCCGAGCGTGAGCCTGA
Source organism: Trichaptum fuscoviolaceum (assembly GCA_910574455.1). NCBI lineage: Eukaryota > Fungi > Basidiomycota > Agaricomycetes > Hymenochaetales > Trichaptaceae > Trichaptum > Trichaptum fuscoviolaceum. The sequence continues at coordinate 2,961,916 of CAJSYZ010000001.1, forward strand.
TCCGCTTCAAGTTCGCTACTACTACTTAGTACTACTACTCGCTACCGAACTTCCGCGTGAGGTAGTACCACTACTACCACTACCACTACTATTACTAATATTCGGCATCACTACTCACGGCAAGCCTGAGACTCCTCCAGTTTGCAGTTATGCCATCACACAATAGTAAGAAGCGTCAGCGCAGCCCGAAAAGTGAAGGTGAGCCTGAGTTTGAGTCGGACCCCTCGCCGGTTCTGACAATTATTTCGAAGAATCCGAATCCGAGTCGGAGCATCGTTCCAGTCGTAATCGGTACTCGAAGGGCCGTGGACGTCACTATTCACCGCCGTATTCACAGAAGGACTGGCACAGCAAGAACAGAAGTAATAAACGGAGACTTTATGAGCACAGTCTCACGAGCACTCCGGGGCCGAGCCTTACCAGCGCCAGTGGGCAATACCAAGACAGGACCAGCTCTTCATACCCTGCGGACTCGAACCGCGTCTATAGAGGCAGCGTTCAACGCAGTTATACACCGCGTGAAGAACTTGGAACATACTTTGGCGCCAATGGCTATCGAGGGGAGCCTCGGAGGCGTAACTGGAACTCTGATTCACCGAGTTCCTTTCCCTCCCGGGACGTCGCGCAGAACAATCCGACTATTCCAGATAAGAGGGTTCTTCAAATTAGCGTCCTCAAGCCTTCAACCCCTTCACCTACTCCTCGGCCTCGATTCAGCCGCAGCCCACGTAGTACTCCAAATGACATGTTGTCGGATTTGCGTTCTAAAGTGTCTGCTGCCCAAAAATCTATGCGCAGTTCGCCGGCAATTGGAGTATCGGATTCTCAAGTTGATAACGTCGATCAAAGCGAAGGTAACGCATTCTTCCTCCCTTTTCTATCATAGTCTGTGTCCAAAGCTAACCCTTCACTGGCACAGAAAACATCGAATCGGCTCACTTGATCCCAAAGAGTTCATCTCATTCGCCAACCCCCTCTGAGCTCGCGCCCTTATACGATCCAAATGCAGGAGTCAAGCAGCTGCAGGACTTGACCAAGAAGCTGAAAAAATGGGAGGAATTTCATAAAAAGGATTCCAATGAATTGAGGGCTCGAGTTACGGATTTGGAGAAGAGGTTTGCCGTGATGGAAGGAGTCCAGAAGAACGTTGCAGATACTTTAAATGACGTATCAGCGTCAATCGATCTCGTGGAAGACAAAATGTCTGGGGTAAGTAACATGATCACATTTCTAAAAAGAGTGACATCTAAAAACATACCCTTGTTAGTCACGGCAAGCAGGCGACGCTGTAAGAATGAGGAAGCTTACAGATAATCTACTGACCTACCTCCGGGAAGGCTGTGCAATTGTCCTTGATTTCACTGGCGAGGAGATACAGAGAACCAAGCACTCAATGAATTCTGTTCCCGGCACTCTCAATTACTTTGCCGCCAACTTTAAGACATTGTCTGACGTCATGCATGAACACTTTAAACGATACCTTCGAGTTTACTTCCCACCTCCGACTTCGAGTCGTTCCCCGGAACCGGAAGAAATATCCTACACTGTGGTAAAAGACCCACCACATGTCAAATTTATCCTGAATCGTGAAGCTCGGCAACGTCAAAACCTGCCATTCGACGCATCTCAGGTGAACAAATTAACTGCTTTCCGGTTCTTTCTACCATATTTCCAGCTCCATTACAACGCACTTTACGATTTCATCGTAGAAATTGACAAACTCCTCCAACAATCGGCAGCTCTTCAGTTTAATTTCAAGCCCAATGCACAGGAAAGGCTCTACTCAATGACGGTGGACAACCCAGGAACTTTCGTAACGCCTGCGGTCCAACTGTTTGGGGGATTGCCTCAGGTACGCCCTCAGCCTGACGTTCACAAGCATCTAGTCTTTAAAGACTCGGAGATTGGACGGAGACTGGCGCTCACACTTTGGGACAAGGTCCGCGCACTCCATAACGGTGAAGAAGTGCCGAACTTTGTTATGGCCGACGACCTTCGCATCAAATCTGTTGAAGACATGAAAAGGACCTTGAAGGCCTTGGGGCCTAATCCCTCTTTCGCTGATTTTTTGAACAAACTCGACTTACAAGATGTCCGTCGTTTGGAAACGATTCAGCGGGAGTTGATATATGGTTTTAAAGTCGTCAAGAGGTGGTTGCAAATAGTCCTCAACGAGGATCTTTTCCACACAGTCATGGGTAACCAGCTATCCCGTTCAATCCGCCGCGTAATGAACGATATCATACATGCTCGGGAGGAGAGGACTGACGCAGTCCTTGACTCTATTGAGAAGTTCACGGCTTACGTAGACTTGAAGGATACCCACAATAGTACCCGCTATGATAAATTTCAAGACCAACTGATAGCAACGGTGCTCGAGATATGTAACGATATACCACCCGGAGCGAGGGTTACGGCCGGGGCTTCGACTGCCAGGACGAGTTTATCACCGGGAGAGATCTACAACTCACAGTATCGCGATTATCTAAGCGAAGTGATGAACCGAAAGCCTGAGGATATTTGCACACCGATGTATCTTCCTAATGGCAAGCAGGAAGAAAGGTCTTCTAATAGAAACAGTCACCACAACTAGCTGTTGCGGGGCAGAGCTGGACTCGGAGGTGAAGCTATGACTTGGAGTTCCCATGTAATCTTTGCGCTATGCTAGTGTCTACAGTTTTTCCTTGTGTCGCTTTGTGATTTGCTGATAATAACATTGCCTTGACCAACCTGAATGAAATACTACTGCCATGATATCATTGCCAGTGTACCACTAGTAGTATACTGTACAACTTGAAAGCAAGCCAAGAACACCATAACTTGAAGTTGAAGTTAAAACAGTGTCATGGTACTACTAGTCTTTAAGAGCCAATGCTGCAATGCCAGTGTAGTACTACGTTACATACGTAGTACTAAGGTCTGTTTCGTCTAGTACATCCTTTTGTTTCATTGCCATATCCGAGTCCTCACTCGTAAGTTTCAATATAGTACATTCAAGGTTGTGTATGCTAATTGAAAAGCTTTACTTCAAGTTAGTAGTAATCATTGTCTAGTTTCGTACAATGTTTCGTGCATGTGCATGTCAGCAAATCTGTTAACGTAGAATCTATCGTAAAAGTCCAGGGATTCCTCAGGTGTCAATGACTTCGGAGGAGATTCGTCACCCTTCGGGACCCCAAGGAGGTGAGCTAAACGAAAGATGTCCCCTATATCTATCACAGACAGCTTCGGAGCCTTGCAGTCACGGTGATAGTGATGTCTGCCACTGTCATTCACTCCGGGACAGCGTCCGACACAGGCGGTAGAGCTCTCCAACTCATATGCTGGTTCAACTATCCACATTCTTGTTTTCGGGTCGGGCGATTCTCCAACACGCTTGAAAAACTGGACGAGAGCGCATTCCTGACGTTCCACTTTAACGGTGAATGAGAAAAAAAGTATAACCCTGGCAACTCTCATTCCTGCGAACCCCTGTTTGCGGGAACCACCTCGGACAAGAACTGCATCTCGTCGAGGTTTTCCGCGCCAAGAGGGACTGGACCTGATCACCTCCCTCATTGCTTGTTCTATAGGGATCGATTCACCACGATACGCAAAGAACGCGGTGGCTGAATGGAAAATTGAAAAGTCATTGCTAATATCCAGTTTATAGTGTTCAAATCTGTTGTAGTTTAATTTGGCTTGCCTGCTACTACTAGTAGTAGCAGAACACTTTGAGTTGGTGTTACAACTCTCGTACTTGTTGAATAAGTGTTTCTTGATGAGTTGTCGGAGTTGTCGAAGTTCTGGATAGCCTTCTATTGCCGCGAGAGCATCGAGCTGTTTAGGGTACACTTTACTGGACTCTGCAAGGATAACAATAAACAAGTTGGATTTGCAGCACCAAAAGGATGTTTCACTAACGTTTTTTCGAAGCCATTAACGTAAAGCTCAAAGGGTCATTCCCGCCACCCAAGCGGAGCTGGCGTTCAGCATTTCCTACGCCATGAACCGCACCACGCTGTGGCTCATCTATTAAACTTTCGGAATCGTCCAAATCTGCAATTTCGTTGAGCTCTTGAATACCCACAATGGCATCGAAGAAGTCATCTTATCATCAGCTTCACCTACTACTAATACGTCACGTTGTTGCATCTGCTCTCCCCCACTGGCATCAGGGTCCCTCTCAGCGTCATCCGACTCTGACTCTGACGACATATTCTTGCGCAAAACATCTCGCAAAGCTCTCCACGAAGCCTCGGCTAACGTATCATCCAGCATTCCACGCCTTTTGAAGTCTGCCCTTGATGCAATAAGTTTACTGAGTCGTTGGTTTGCTGTGATCATCTGACCCAAGGGATCATTTTTGTTTGAGCGTCGCCATGTTTCCTTGACCGCGTAAATGTGCTTATTCTCTGTGATCGATGAACATAGCCACTCGGTGCAGCGAACAGAGGAATCATTGTAGGATAGTGGACCATGGCATGCTGTCGTGGTAGTGAGAAGTTGTCCCGGATACCCATAGCTATGAATATTTGCCGATATTGATGAAAGCAATCCAGAGAGGCTTTGATCTGATCAAGTGTTGAGGCTGTAATCGTGTACCGACGCACAAGATAACAGAAGTCGAGAAATGCACTCAATGCATGAATTATATCATCCTGCACAATGCCCACAATAGCCGGAAGATACACCTAAGCGGTTTACATCGACTACTATCAGCAAACGACCGCCTCGAACAAGAAGGAAAAATCACATACTTTCATAAGTGCCTTTGAATCATTGCCTGTCCATTGCTTGAAGCCTCGGCCTTCGGGGAATCTACGTAGTCCAGGAAAAGGAGCAGCGACTCTGATTCTACGCGGAGGTCAGCGATAGTATTCATATTATACAAATTGTTTGAGAATGGCACCTTTTATCCACAATATCCAGCTCTGTTGTGGTCAAGCTCTGGCATATCCACTCGACAAGATGATCCTTGAAAACACCTTTGATGATTTGGTGCAATAGGTCCGGAGAAATGAGATCGCATATTCTGCGCGCGGAAAGTCATTGGTGAAGGGCTACGGGAAAACATAGTTCTTAGAAGCGCATCCAATGGAGAATTTGGAGCACATACCACGATATCTTGGTGGAACCCATACTCTTTGCGAATTGTTGCTCTGGTTAAGTTGTTGTCATTTACCTGCTCTATCAATCGTTCGTGTAGCTCTTTTGTTTGAGGATTTGATGCAAACTCCGGATTATCTAGGTCCTTGTGGGGAGCTGTGCATCTATATAGCCACCGTAAGCCATTTCCTCAGACTCCTATGCGATTTTGGAAAGGATGGTACTTACTTGCAGCACCATCCAGTGCATATTGCGCATAGACTCACCTGTTCCGGATAATCGGCTATATACGAGCCGAGTCCGAGAACCGACCTACGCAAGTGACCATCAGGGCACCGGAGAATGGTCTGTTCATTGTTTATGGACATGGCGGTCTTCAGTGAACTCAAGATTCTCGATATAGATGAATGAAAAATTTGATGTCTAAAGCGACGGAAGTCATCTGACTTTTCGTACTGTCGCTCAGCTGCAAAAAAGCGTCAAAACACAATTGAATGGCTCAGTTTTTGACACACACTCTTTGGTATTGCTAAAAATGCTACAAGCTGGACTGTATTCAACTTTTGGGACCGCCGGGCCTTGTTTGATACATTTCCTATTGAGAGATATAACGGATAATATTCGTTGTTGCCAGTTCCAACGGAAACTGTTGTCTTGTCGCTCCCCAAGATCACCGGAACGAACATAGATCCATGGACTGCTTTATCTTCGGCGTAGATCTTATTCTAAGTCAAGGATAATCAGTATGTTTCCTGCGAGTTCATGAGTCATGACCTACAGCCTGTTCCCAAGCAAAATTTCCGGACATGTAATTTCTGAACACTCGTTCTTTGTCATTGATGTCATCAGATTCCTCCTTTGGCTGATATTCACGAAATGGGACATAGTCGAATTCGCCTTCTAAAGCCGTATTATCCACCAAATTTCGGATCACTTCCAAGGGATCCCGATACCATACATCATATCCTTTCCTCTTCCATGACTCGGTGTTCTCGTCTGTCGCTTTTTGGCCATTGTTGTCCGTGTAGAAGTTACTAAAGGATTTCCAAGGCACATCACCAACTCTCGTAGCGTCAATGACATTGTACAACTTTTGTGCGTCTCCATCGAGTAGCGTACTAGTGGGATCCAGATCTGAGTCATCGTCGGGCTTAGTTACGTCCAACTCAGAATATCCGCCAGATTTCGCGTTCTTCACAGACTGAATTCGCTGGTAAGCCTTCATGATTCCGAGAAGCTTTGTTATATTACCAGCAGACATTTGCTCATCGCGATAAAGAAAGTCTGCGAGCTCAAAATCTGCTCGGCACGAATAGGGAGACCAGTCATTTGGTGCAGGTTCATTTCGCGGAACAGGTGGTTCGTCGTTTTCTAAGTTGTTTCCTTCCGCATCACACGGGGTGGCTGCACGATGTTTTTCATCAGAGTGCTATCAAACCGAGGACAATATACTTGGTGCGCACCATTCATATATCTGTGATACACCTTTAGGTCACCATCACTCTCCTCATGATCTCCAACGTCGAAGTCCAAATCTTCAGAGGATGCACTACGGCCACTGTCACTTCCGGTGCCAGAATGGGACAGAGAATCAGGTCTGTCTAGGTCTTGAAGCAGCTCGTCTCGGCCTATACTGAGCATCGAGATATCCTGTGTAAGCATGGAAATATCGTAATCGTAGGAGTCAGGGCCGCTCTCAAAATGACCCTCTGTTGGAAGTTCGGACGACCTCGGTAGAGGTTGAGGAGTTGGAGCTCGTGTGGGTCGAATAGGTGAAGGATCATAGTAGTCGTGACCACAGGCAGTAGATCTTGCCACGGATGACATCGGATGAGCTGAATATTCATGTCTTGCTCTTCCAGATTGACTTTGAACGTCCTACTACAGCTGGGCAAGGTGCATCGAATAGTTGGTGGAAAATGAAGGGGATCGTGCTTTTTCCGTGTCGCTGGCATCAATGTAACCTTCAGTAGTACATGTCGATGATTGGGACTCACAGCTGAGTGCCAGCAGGCTGGCAGTGAGTGAACTTGAACCTGAGTTTAAATTAGTCATAGTACTACTAGTACTACTGGTAGTACGGTAAGGCTGCCAGCCTGAGTGCAGTGCCAGCCTGAGTGCCAGTGAGTACTAGTACTAGTACTAGTAGTAGTAGTAAGTCACACACTGTGGCAGCCTGGCCAGTGGCAGCCTGAGTGAGTGGGCGTAAATTTTCAACTTGTCTAAGATAGACGCCCCCGCCTCCCTGATCTTGAACTAGCACCTTCGATCCATCTTATTATCACCCAAGTCTCAAAACACTGCACAAAATGTCAACTCGAAGACAGACGAGGGCTAAGAACAATAACCAGCACCCCGGAGCAGTAGTTGACCAACTCAGAACAAGACGAACAAAGGAGGAGATATTGCGGGAGAAGGAAGAAAAAGACAAAAGGAAAGTACAGCAGGCAGCGAGGCGGGATGAGGCATTGAAGGAGAAGGAGGAGAAGGAAAAACAGAAGGAAGAACGGGCAGCTTTCCGCAGAGCTGCGGCCCAGCAAGTCGCGGTCGCGAAAGAGAGGAAAAAACTCGCTGCGGAGCAGAAACGGGCAGCAAAAGAACAAGAGGCAGCTGCAAGGTACAAAAGAAGGTGACTGCAGCAGAAAACCAAGAAGCAGCGATGCTAGAGACCGTAGAAATTGAAAACAATTTGTCGAAGGCTCTTGAGACACGCACCCAGATGGGCTCAACAGTGCCTAAACTCGCTGGAAAACGTGGATGTAGGAAGCCGAAGGGCGAAGCTAGTAGTAAGTCTTCAACCTCAGATCAGTAATTACATAGCTTTGAACTGGCGTAAGCAGGCTCGAAGAACGATGTTAAAGACGTGTCGGGTTGTGAAGTTGAATACAACGAAGACTTAGACATTGGTGAGTTATACTGCCTATACATTTTCAGATGTTTTCGAAGCTTGGAGGTTGACTACTTTGACTCACAATATGAAGCGGCAAGTACGGATGCGTCAAACAGAAAGCCTGCAAAAAAGGCTAGGAAAGAAGATCCCAAAGGTGAACTTCCATTTCGCACCCGTGTGCAGACCGCAAAGACGTCGAGATCTGCCGCCACTCCAAGCAACATTTTCTTTCACGCACCTGCCGGACAGAACGAGAGCCTTTCTGGTGAAGAAACGGATATAATAGACTCGCCCGCTACGTCAAAGCGGGACGACAAGACAAAGCGACCTGCCAGGGCGCTTCGCAACACAGATGAATCCACTTTCATTGGTGAAGAGGATGGAGGACTTGAGGTGGCTGGGATAGACTCGAGAGGGATCAATTTGTGAGTTTAAATTTGAAATCTTGCAATGCGTACGGGATCAATTTCTGGAATGCACGATGTAATGGTAAGTGTGAAGCTTGATTTAGACTCAGCTAAAGCTCATAGTTTGATCCACTGGCAACTAGATTACTAATGTTCATGCTAAAGAAGCGGATCATGACGCTCCGACAACGGGATCAAATTTCCTTCTACCTACAACGATGACACTCTCGTCTTTGTTACCATATTATGAGCTTCGCTGACGCCAAGCTACACTAGACACAGCATCTCATTGCAAGACAATGAAAACTTAAGTCCTTGGGAGGATGAAGGAGAAACAATAACCCTCGCAAGCTATCATGGTGTAAAGAATAGCTCAATCAGCGTGCAACAGACAGCACATTTTGTCGATTCGGACACAAATATTGTGAGTTGACGGAACATTAGAATGGCAGATGCAGTCTGAATACCTTGCTTGTAGGGCGAAAGCGATCCGAGGAGGCTGACAAGGCCGGCTCAAGCTAGTGTGAGTGTGACTTATTACTGTTCGATTCACGTCAGTTACCCCATGACCGTTTGATCATATCCCTTCGTTATTATTTTTCTGCCAACTGTCGTGTAATGAACAGGATGGAGGTAGCAGCAACTTGAACTCAAAGAAAAGGAAGTTGCTGCGCGACACTCTCTCCGGGTCGCAGGTTTCAACGGTAAGCAACGTCATATCATTCCTACCTTTTCCAATCTACTAACCAATCCCTTTCCGTACTTGAGGATAAGAACAACGAGACAAAACCAGGTGGACAGGTGAGTGCCAGACAGTGAAGCACAGTGATCCTCATGCTACATCCTTCCTTCATTGCTTGCTGAATTGATCTTTGGACAGGATGCAAACAAGAGAACTGCCAATTCGCAGCTCAGCGCACCGGTAAGTCCCATCTTAATCCAGTTTCTCTCGTTTCCCCCTGATTTATGGTTGTAAGGTGCATTCACTAGCCTTGGAACCCCGTATACAGGTATGTGTGGGCGTCGATGCACCGTAGGCTCACTTCCGCTGTAGCAACTGTTCGTTCCCTTCCTCACATCGGGTTGATCACTAATTTGTGCCTATAAATAGGACATCATAGTCACAAAAAACAGAAAGAGAAAGTCGCCACCGGACATCGACTCCCAGGTTGATGTGGTAATTCTTCCACCTTCACGTGTAATGGATTCCTTCATGTTTATGTTTACTTACTTTACACCATCTCAATAGGCTAGTAAGAGTGTCAAGGTCAAGAAGTCATTGTTGACTGGCATGGACACACAGGTCGATGCCACAGTAAGTGTCAATTCTTTGGTAGCCGGCATTTTAAGTTCGTTTCTGACCGGGCGAAAAGGACTTGAGTAAGAAGAGGAAACCCTCTGACACTCCTTATCGGCCTGTGGCCGACACGACGGTAATTCTTCCTTTCGAGCTGTTCACTTGCCATGGATAACAGCTTTCTGACGTGTTGCAGTCTGAGATTGGATCCGCTACCTCACATCGCAAGAGGCAGTCGCTGGTGGCTGATAATGAAGCAAGTGTGGGTCGATTGATACACTCTGAATATGAGCATTCACTCACTATTCTTATTAGACCGGTGGTCGAAAGATGCCGTTAGCACCCCGAACACAGTCGCTTGCAATGACGAGAGTATCCTGCACTCCCGGACCCGAAGTGTTAGTGACGGGGCTTATCCTGGTCATCGCAAAGTCTCTCGGACTACTAGCTCAGTGTGTCGAATCAAATTCATTTCTATGACATATTTTTGCTGATTCACTTATATGCAGACATCAGTGGGGCTGGAGGACAAGGGCCGAAATGAAGGAAAGGAAGGATCTCGCGTGCCAGGCAGAAAAAGGGCGACGAACCAGTGTCTCCCTCCCGGTACTCAGGCCGGTTGGACTCATATTTTATTACCTTCACTATTTCGCGCAGTGGGAAAGTCCATCACGCCATGGCAAAACCCGGACAATGAGTTCATCAGCACACTGTGGGGGAAAGTGTTTGATTCTGTGGAACTAAGTTACGAAACACAGTTCGCCGACATCTGTTCTCTAGTTGAGTCATTCTTAGTTATCTTCAAGTCACCTTTACCAAATTGAGATGCGATCCTTGTATTTCAGGCGGCCCAGAGATGCTCTGATAGCTGGCGCAAGAAACTGTTTGAGAAAGCTGAGCATTCAGTTGCGAGTTTTATCAGCAGCGAACAATCAAAGTCAATGCAAAACGAAGCAATTGTGAAGACGTTGCAGACGCTAGTTGATAAGAAGAAAGCCGAACCGTTTCTATGGGAAAGCTGGTATAGTATGGAGAGGGTAAGTAAAAGAGTATTTATTGTCGCATTTTGTGTCCATGTATTGACCCTAAATGTACAGAAGCAAGGACTGTTCTGCTCTGACCTTGTGGTCTCAGTGTTGTCCGTACACATTGTATTGGCCATGGGTCGGCATAAAATACTGGACAGAAACACCATAGGAAAGCCTATCGGTGCCCTCGCCCTTGCGGCAACAGCGGTATCTATTTTTTTCAGTACTTATATTGTCCTTATTCGCTGATCTTCTCATGGATAGGTCAAGGTTGCCATTGATAAACAGGTGGCTCGGTTGCAAAATATCAAAGAAGAACTTGGCGGCGCTGAGTGGTATTTCACTAGCGCTCTGTGGCAGCCTCATACGGACGACTATGTTAACTTGTTGTCGAATCCCTCTTTCTTCACTGAATCAAACTGGGAAAAGGTTCGATCCCGCCTCCTAGCTTACGATGCCAGTACAGATATCGATACGAGAAAGAACACCGAACTTGTTGGATCGGGTATCACTGGCAGGGACTTTTCCTTGTACTTTGACATCGTAGATGCAGATTCGACCTGCGAGAAAGCGTATGACGAAGGCGCTGGTAATTGGGAAGACGGGAGCGATGATAAGGGCGACGAGCGTGAAGGAGCTGAGCATAGAAGCGATGTTGAAGGTGATGCAGAGGACGAGGATGCCGATGCTAAAGGAGATGACGACCTGAGTGAGAGCGGGTACGAGGGCGCTGGACAAGATTGAGGGCGAGGGCGAGGACGAGGGCGCGGACGAGGACGAGGGCGCGGACGAGGACGAGGGCGCGGACGAGGACGAGGGCGCGGACGAGGGCGCGGGCGCGGACGAGGACGAGGACGAGGGCGCGGACGAGGGCGCGGAGAAGGATCCAGGCGGAGATGGCGATAATGAGGAGGACGACGCTTCAAAATGGGATTCGGCCACGGACTGCGTAGACTTCTAAGGGCAAATCGTTCACTGGTGAGCCTCTTCGTTTCGTCTCTGTCCGTGCGCTCAATAACTTATTACCATCGACTCGCAGAGCAGCCTTCGTTTCTACTGGCACGCCAAAGAACATGCAGAATTGAAGGCACGGTAGCGAAATGGGCCTGCCACTGCCCGTGGCAGTGGTTCAGAATCGTGTCGTGGCGGGTTCCATGATAGTGACTGCTATGCTTAGTCTTGTGTAAATGACTGATGTACTTGAACGCTGAGGCACTGATAGCTACTTACCGTTGTCTTATATTACTTCTGATGCAATGAAATACTTGGATCGTTCTTATGCACTTGAACTCTTGAGCACTGCAGTTTGTCTTACAACACTTGTCTCCTGCTGTAATTAAAGGATGAAGCACTGAAGCACTGGAGCACTGGGGTACAGATTGCCTGAAACACTTAGAGCACTGATTCAGCCAACTCGCCCTTATTTCAGCCAACTGGTCCTGAATAATGGGAGGACATGCATGAATAAGTGCGGTTTGCCTTATTCAGACTTCAAGTCACTCAGGACGTTTAAGTAACGCTTAAGTCACTTTCAGCAGAAAGTAGTTTCCCTGATGGAGCCTGAGACTGCCAGTGTCGACTTGTCTTCTGCTCGATAACACTATACATATACATACACGTTGATAAACTGAGGTATCTGACACTATATTCTTGATAACGCGACTTTTCCAGACGTATTAGCCTCTATTCTCAGTTACAATCTCGAGCTGTTGCAACCTGCATGGGTGATTGAGTTGCACGTACTAGGCTCGCGTGTTCGTATAATCAAGTATCACATTGTAAGAGCAGTCCAAGATGTGTATTCACAGAGAGCTTATACTGATCATGAGGAGTTAAAGATGGTCCTTATGATATAATGGTCTACATTCGAGGATAAACGCATAGTTTATCTCAAATCCTCCGATCACAAACTTCGCGAAGCGCTAGTAATGCACAGCATGGGATGGGATGGAAACCTTACGTCCTGTGTTGCACATTCGGCGATGAGTACTCCTGTGAGTTGAATCAATCAAATTTCAGACATTGACGGCACTCTTACTATTCGTTGTTCTCAGAGATTGGAGTCAGCATCCATCTTTTTGATGTCATGAGTGTCGTTCTCTACGATGCTTTGAGGTGGCTAAGTTGCAGAACTTTTGCTTCAGCTCACGCCCTATGGCGGTATGAGAGATGCACTATGTTCTACTGTAAGGGATATTCATACTATCTTACCGAATATTCGCAATCTAGGTCCCTTCGGTCGCTGGTGTATCGATTGGTAGTCATCGACAAAGATTTGGTGTTTCCAACCTCCCATGTAATATCTTCTTCGGCAGTTCGCATGGATCTCTTCGTAAGGCGGTGCTATTAAGAGACTTCACGCTTGGCTCTCGTATCGCCTTGCTATTGGCTCTGGCGGTGGCTTGAATTGCAAAACTTTGTGATGGAGGTTAAAAGTTCAGAAGAAGAACTCGATGCTCACTGAGGTGAGTAGTTTATTGGTTGCACTCAGGAACCTTTCCTTACGTGCCAACTGGTTCTTCTTAGGATAGACTCCATGCCACCATAAGCACGGGACATGCACGAGATGATAAAGCATCATCCGAGTCCTCACCGAGCTGTCTTCTAGTGGAAGGCTGTCTTTCTTCAACGGATTATAAACATCCTGATGAGATCGGTCTTTCGAACGAGTACTGGATGCTCAGTCTTCTATGAAGATGGGCCATTGGCAAGAACTGGGATGGGCCGATAAGAAACTGCCGCCATGTGCCGCGTTTGCCGTCAACTGCGGTCGACGATGTGCTACCATCGAGATATAGAAATTTCGTCAAAGGTCCTTTTTTGTGGACCCATGGATTTAGATGCACACAGAATAATGTAATCCTGACTCGTTTTCGTTGTGAAAATAAGACGTATCGTTGTAGAAGAGGCGGTGTCACCAGTGGGTGACATTCGGAGTGTCTAGGTGTTGGTCAGGGACAGTCCGTGACCCGCGCCTCCCTCTTGTCCTTGACCGCCCACTGCTACCGTCTGCAATTTCTAAGTCAAATCACTTTCTGTATCTTTGAAAGCCAGCCCTCTACTGTCAAAGGCCGCCGTCTCAGAGCTTGGGTGACTTGAGAAAAAAATTCATGGCGTCAGCTGCCAGTATCCCTCAGTGTCTTTTCTCCACGGTTCCGGTGGTGCAGCCTCCCCACCTTGAAGGCGACCCGGCTCTGGCAACTGAAATTCTACCTGGGCCGCCACCACTTACTTCGATACGTCAACAGCCTAAGAAACTGGACCCTAAGAAACCTCTTGTTCCCCTCTCATATCTCCCGCACAGTGATCCTGGGACCACATATGCTGGCTTGGCGGGAGGAATGTCAGTGTTGGCCTTACAAGACAATGGCCCTCGCCGGAAACGCGCGCGAATAGACAGAGGGTGAGTATAGCCTAACGTTCATCTTTTTATGTTACTGATGGGTACACTTTTGTCCATGCATTTGCGTATTATTATGGGGAAACTATGTCGGTACGATGAACTGTGTCACCGTCATTCTCGCCCTTTCCCTTGCGAATTTTACTTCAAAAGGCCCTCAAATCGTGCACAGCGCGCGTCTGCGAGGAATCTCAATCAATCCGTCACTACGGGACCTCTTTTACATCCACAAGATATGGATGCATCATCTTCGCACACAGGTCAAGACTTAGAACCATCGTTATTGGGTGATGACGACGCGCGTTCTTCGGACTCTCGCTCAGCCTCACTCCAGCTAGTTGGAAGCTCATCGCTTCCGAACCTATCCGAAATGAATGGCCAGAGGTCTAATGTACGGGAGATGGGGAAGGGGAGAACAGATAAGGAATCAGAAAAGGTCAATATGCGGGTAAAAGAGGAGCCTGCTGCTGTTCATCTTTCTGACATCCCAGCTGCACCTGTAAGCAATTCTCCTTTCTCTTTCATCCCATCAACTTACGCAGAATAGGCCAATGAAGACCACTGCTCTTCCTGTAGTTCTGTTGGTGCTCTCGTTTATTGTGATGGATGTCCGCGAGCATATCACCTATGGTGCCTCAATCCACCCATGGACCACAACGAGCTTCCAGCATCGGAAGAGAACTGGTATTGCCCAAGCTGCAAACTATCTCAGGTATGCTTGGACTTCCTGTCGGTGTAGCGACACATAGTCAGAGCTCGTCTTTATGTAGGAATCAGCTCCGAAATTTCCACACACGTTCCTCTCCCCTCTTCTGCAGACTCTTCACTACACTCTTCCCGTTGAATTCCAGTTACCAGATGACATTCGGTGTCATTTCAAGGATGGTGAGCTTGATGATTGTATAGAAGTCTTCGAGATGTTGAACGGATGCCATTAGTTGGCACTGGATACGGCGGAGTCTATGTTGACACGTCGACAGTCAAGCCTCCACGCGTCGGGTAAGCTTCTTTCCACTCTATGCCACAATCCCTGGTTTTAAATGCATACATTCTTTAGACGTCACGGGGTCGGGGAAGAGCGAGATCCCTATCGACTGAAAGACCATAAAGGTTTGCCGATTCTCTGTTATAAATGCGGAAAATCTGCTCTTCCGCTCGCTTCCTCCTCTGAAGCACCTTTGAAGAGACCTCGGAGGTCTTCTCGCGCATCCTCACAATCGGATCAGTATAGGAGCATGATGTCCTGTGACTACTGTCCATTACATTGGCATATTGATTGTCTCGATCCGCCGTTAGCTTCTTTACCGCCTTTTACCAAAAAGTGGAAATGTCCAAACCATGCGAATAGTAGCGCAGTGAGTTAACCTTGGTGTCTACACTTTTAGATTTGTCCACCTACATTAGTTTCACAGCCTAAACGACGCATACCGAAGACCGCAGCTCCTCCAATCGATGTCGTTGGACCAGGTGAAACGAACAACGGAAACATTGAAATCATCAATATGGATACCCCCATCGAGCAGGAGGAAAGGATGTTGGTGGATGAAGTTTTGATCAACGGAAGACGATACCGTGTACCTGAACGCGTTGTTGTCTTAGACTTCTGGAACAAAGTTCAGCAGCGGCACGTGGGCCGTTCTAGGTGAGTATACATGATAATGTCTTCCCATCAATAGCTGGACCCTAATGGAAAATCTATTTTGAAAGAGAAATTGCCGCAAATCTCTTGTCTCCTTTGACCTCGCTTAGTTCTCTTGATGATTCCGAGAGTCATCCCCCCTCACTTCGACTGGATAGCGATCTTTCTGACAGCGATGATACACTAAGGGTAGCGGAGGTAAGCAGATGTGTTTGTTCACATCCCATCGTCTATTTAAAACCCTTTCGCAAGGTGCTGTGCTCTCTGCAATCCCCAGAAACGCGTCTCATACAAGACGTCATACTAGCAGAAGGCGGTTAACGAACAGAGGCACTCAGACAGATCCCGATGAATCCGTTCGTTTCGCGCGGGAAGACACGGAGCAACTGAGTGGCTTAATGAAAGCAGCCTTCAAGCAGGTGTGTACCCTTCATTAATTATGTGTGTTATTGGCCTCAGTGTAAACGTCCAAATTGCCAGCTCGACCCAAAACCAGGACAAGTGCGAAAGGCCGGTTCACGAGCAATCAGATCTCCTCATGTTGTTGTGACAAAGCCTAGCGTCAAGCAGACTGTCAATGGCAGGAGCTCATCTCACGCTACGAAACCTCCAACGTCCTATAACAACCACACGTCGAAAGCGAAAAAGCCCTCTACTCCTACAATTTTCAGAGCTGCGAACGGGTCGGATGGACCGAACAGTAATATATCTGGCCTATCTAGAACAAAGACTAGTGAGTCAGAACCGAAATCAGGTGGTTCTCCTTTCAGGATTCGCATACCCGGTCGGACACAGTTGAAGCCACCAGCAGCAGCCGCTCCCATTACCACCGATTTGGCTAATCACAAGGATCAAGACCGGTCAATATCCTCAGCCTCAGCCTCAGCCTCAACCACCTCATTGAAGTCTCTCCCTAGGCGATCTTCACGCCGGCGTCCATCTGTAACCTCATCCGGAGAGCAATCTCTCTCATCCGTCAGCACTTTCTTAAGAGATAATAGCTAGACATATTTATATAACCACATCTCTTCGGACTTCACTACCGCGCGCTGCTGCATTTTCCCTCATTCTTGCATCGATATCGCACACAATAATGTATCATCGAAGAATCGATAACGCCTCATTGTAGTGTCTATTCTTATGTTTATTTCGTATCACAGTGCATACTAGTAGGGCCAGGAAAGTACGAATCTTACATAAGCAGTAGTCCGGAATGCCACCAGTCGCAGTGAATACCTGTAGATGACCCGATAGCGCCGATCCAAAGTTACCAGTTCTTGTCTCTTCTCTTACCGAGATAAACTCTAAGAATTCTCATTCCGTTCTTTGTCTCTTTGCTTCATTTGCTTTCATTATCAAACAAAATGGACAATGAACTTTCGGAGAAAGTCCAAGAATGGCTCCGCCTTGACAAGGTCTGAAGGCTGCCCCGCCTTTTCCAAAGCTCTGTCGCTCATCCATCTCACTACAAATGCATTAGAACCAAGAAACGATAGACGAGGTTACGCGGCTGCTTTCTTCCGGAGATGTCTCTGAACTCAGCCGAAGTATGAGGTAGGTGGCAATGCTACTCAAGGATGAAATGAAAACTATTCATCAATGATCATATGTACTCAGTAAACGCATAGAGTTCGGCACTGCTGGTACGCCGCCTTCCGTGATGCTACCTCGTGACCCAAGCTCACTACTGCTGGCAAGGATTGAGATCAAAAATGGGAGCCGGTTGGGCTCGTATGAATGATCTGATCATTATCCAGACGTCACAGGTGATGTATCGACTTCGTGCAAGAGCATTTGACACTAACGTATAAAGTTACTTGCTAGGGTCTCGCCGCATATGTATTAAACGTAGTCCCGAACGCAAAAGAACGGGGAGTCGTTGTTGGTCACGATCATAGACACCATTCAGAGAAATGGGCGGAATTAGTTGCCATGGTTTTCCTGAACATGGGTTTCAAGGTCTATCTACATAAAGGGCTTGTTCATACCCCTCTGTAGGTAAACGAGATATTACCACCGGTATTTCATTAACGGTCGTTGTTAGTGTTCCGTTCAGCGTATCAAAGCTAAATGCAGCTTGCGGAGTAATGATTACAGGTCCGTACTATATCTTCAATCGTCAGTGCGGAACTAAATGCACTATACTGTTGTGCTTATCAGCTAGCCATAATCCAAAGGTCAATAGTCTGTGCAAAAAAAATGTGCTGCTCGGGCTTACCTGTTGCAAATTCTAGCAAGATAATGGATATAAGGTATATTCATATATTCATATGATATGTTGTTGTACTATTCTGATAGCTAATCTAATTAGGTGTACTGGGAAAATGCAGTTCAAGTGAGCGAAGATATCTATTCGACAACTGCTGTGTATTGACTACTGCCAGATCATTGGACCGCATGATACTGGCATAGCTAAGTATATAGAAGATAATCTGGTGCCCCTCAGCTGGGACACCGCAGTGGTTCAATCTTCAACCAGATGCTTGAACATGGTGGATGAAATACGTTCTGCTTATTTCACACAGATAGCCAAGCTCAGCCTACAAGAGTGAGTACCATCACATTGATCTTTATAACACTACATCCCGTTCAATGTCATGGCTACCTATATAATCATAGTTCGATCAATTCGAAGAGCACTCTGAAGTTCGTGAATACTTCTATGCACGGCGTTGGCCATTTAGCTGCTGTATCTGCGTTTGAAGCATTCGGACTTCCACCTTTTACTGCTGTGAAGAAGCAACAGGAGCCCGATCCTGAATTTCCTACAGTGAAGTTTCCCAATCCAGAAGAAAAGGGTTGGTGTTTCAAGCGCGCATTCTGAAGACGACCATCTGATTACCCCTCAATCCTTCACGCTTTAGGTGCCCTCGTATGTAGCCTGAAATATCAGATTTCGCTCATCTGGCAACATATGTATTCTTAGGAGCTTGCAATGGAAGAGGCGAATAGCATCGGAGCAAACTACATATTGGCTCAAGATCCTGACGCTGATCGCTTTGCAGCGGCAGAGAAAGGGTCAACTCTACCTTACTGATGTTCAGTTTAGACTTCATATTCACGAAATTAATAGGCCCGATGGTAAATGGATCGCGTTTACCGGTGACCAACTGGGTGCAATTTTCGCCTCTCGGTGCCTGGATATGTACAAAGCGTCCGGGAAGCCAATAGGTGCGCTAGAAGTTACTTTAACTAAGTTCATGACTTGACATATCGATGAACGTATAGGGAAGCTTGCCATGGTCGCATCCACGGTCAGTTCTAAAATGGTTGAGTCGATGGCCTTAAAGGAGGGCTTCCACTTTGCTGAGTGTCTCACCGGTCAGTCCGGGACTTGTTCCTGAATATGATCTCGGACGTTCATGGCCGCTGAACGTTTACGGTTTTACATACTATCTCAGGCTTCAAATATATTGGGAATACCGCGTTGAATCTTGTCGACAATGGATTTGAGGTAGAGTTTGGTTACGAGGAGGCGATAGGCTTTATGATCGGCTCGAATATCCGGGATAAGGATGGTATCTCTGCGACCGTAAGATTTACTAATGTCCTGAAAGAAAGTCCGTTCCTCAGAGCATTTATAGGCCTGCTTTGCTGAATTAGCCGTCGCCCTTCATTCCAGAGGGTCCTCGGTGTTAGCGTATCTGAATGAATTATATCACAAGTGCGCGTTTTCACTCTGTACGGTAAGTAATGAAATAACTATCACTCTTTTAGATATGGATTCTTCAAGACAGCGAACAGTTACTTTATTTGCAATGAAGCTCCCACCATCGACAAGATCTTCGCGAAGCTTCGGGCTTACAACTCGGTTCGGATATTTCGTTCACTCCTATTTACAATTGAACCAAATCGTTTCCCGCCCTTTAGAACCTTAGCGATGGAAAGCCACAGTACCCCAGCTCCATTGCAGGCTTAAAAATAATCGGGATAAGCGACTTGACTGTGGGGTACGACAGTACCAATCCGCCGACATTCAGACCTACTTTACCTCTATCCTCCGGCCACATGATTCAGTTCAAGGCGCGATCAATGGAGTCGGATACGAAAATCACGTTAACGATAAGGTAGGATCATGATGATTTTATGTAAAGATTTAAAGCGTAGAATCGACTAAACTGGTTGTTATGTCGCAGAACTAGCGGTACGGAGCCCAAGGTGATACACTCTAAATTTGGTCTGGAATTATGAGTGCTAATCCTTTACTCACATAATAGATTAAGTACTACTTAGAGGGCAGTGGCTCCGACTTGAAGTCCGTCGATAAGGTTCTTATGGATGTGCTGGCGGAACTCCGTGATGTATGGATGGAAGCTGAATTGAATGGGCTTATACTCCCATGAGATATCCCGCGGGATCAAGACAATCGATAATCACTGTATTGAAAGATCATTTCCCCAAGATTGCAATATTTTACACAGCTTCTAAACACCGAGCAGGAATTCAAGCTGGCAGTCACAGTCAGCGAGATTGACGTCGGTTTTCAAGCTCTTTAGCTACGTTCCACGTGTCTAAGCTTAGCCGCTCCTCATTGCGAGAAAGGGATAATAATCTAAAGTGAAGAAGCTCAACAAATATACACTATCCGGAGTGCACATTACGAGTAACTACTGACCTGGCAATAGACATACGTCGTGTCAGGTCCTCGGGAGTCACTGATCTATCGCGCTGGCGCTCTTGAACAAATTCGTTTTGAATATGCTACGGTATACGTTTGTTAGAAATAGCACTGAGTGAGGAAGAAGCAAATTTTACCTGAGAGATCTCGCTCTCTATTTCCACCTTTCCTGTCTTCGCACTCAGTATCAAATCTCGGGATGCGGAGAGCATCGGGTAGTCAGGAAATATGATTGACTCCCTGTCCCTGTACAGGTTTGCAGAGGAGTCATAATGTAATGGCACAGTTACGTCCGGCTAAGCGTCAATGCACGTCAGAACCGCAATACAAAACCGGGTGGAAACAAACAGAACTTCACAAATGAGACTCTTCTTCCCATCGGTCAATGTAATCATGGTTATATCTGTTGGAAATGAGAACTGGCTGAAGGGGAAATTGTATCGGAGAGTTTGAAATTTTGAAACATCTCGTAAAGCCTGCACGTTCCTCAAGCCTTTCGTAGAAATCAGCCAAATGAATTTAATGTGGTAAGTCGAGAGTGTCACCTTTCTCATCGAGCCTTCCTTCTTCAACACCGCTCTCGGAGACAATAAGTGTTGTGGAGGGTGGAACTTGTAGAATTCCCGCGTGCAAGTCCTCGTCTTTGCTCTCGGGTTCAAAGCTTTCTCTATTTAAGAATTGCAAGCTCAAGGGAATGAAGGAGCAAAGTGGCAATACTTCCGACAACACCACGTGCAGGGCGGGGATAGATGTGGTGGTGGGTGGCCGAGGGAAATTTGAGAGCGCAAGTGAGGGGGGAAATAGCGGAGGGTTACGAGATCGGCTAGAAGGAGATACTCGGTCATGCGAAGATCAAGCCAAGGAAGGAGCGTGACCATACACTGAGGATATGCAAGATAATAGAACCCACTCGGCGGCGTCATAATCGCCCCCAAGAGCTGTGTTGGCGATCCAGGACTTGAGAGCCTCACGGACAGCCAACATGTACGTTCCAGACGGGTAATTCCGGGATAGTATAGTCTTCGGTATCTCCCTGTGGAAAAGGACATGAAGTGTTGGAACATGTGCCTCATCGGCAAATTCAGACTGTACTCTAGAGGAGACAAATTGTCAGGACAGGTGAACATCCGTCGGTGCAATAAAACGCACTGGTCTGAGGTAAGAAGACCGACGAAGTTGTAAAGCTCCGTTGGTTTTATCTGCTCTCCCGACGAGCCATAGATCTGGGCCATGACTGTTAGTACTCGCACGGAAACAGGACTCCCAGCTCCCACCCTACTTTGATCTGGACTGCGACATGATCAGCATCTGGGACAGGAAATTTGTGCGGCCTCTGGTGTGAAGAAAGAGCCAGTTCCGTGTCTAAGTATGCAAGGCATCCGTAACGTATCTTCACTCTAGAGTCATTATCGGCATACCCGTGCTGGTGACCCAATTTAGATCAGCACTCGGAGTGCACCACGGGGCTTCACCAGGAATATTGACGGCCCAGACGACAGTGCGATCCCTGAGGTTTTCAGCGTCATAGCAGGCGCTGTCATGCTCTTCAGGAGCAGCTATATTCTCGATACCCCAGCCGCCACACAGGGGTTCCCGTTCATTGGAAGATATGGAAGATAGGTACATCTCGGGAGAACGAGACGTATCTTGGACCATTGCACGGAATCGAACCAGTGACCTGCTTCGATGCCGATTCGGCGGCTGGTTCACACACAGAGGAGGTATCTAGAGAACGAAGCAGTGTAGCTCTCAGTGTCGGTGTTCAGCATGGAGGAGCCTACCTGCTCGAGCGCTTCATCGTCGGGAAACATTGATGAAAAATGCTTGGAAACGACATCAGGAAAGTCGGCGGATGTCCCCTCAGAGTAGGATTTCTTGTAAAGCCTTATCAGCTCGGCGGAGGGGTCAGAAAGAGTGTCGACGAGTGTTGCAGAGACCATTGAAATTAAGGTGGTTAGGAGAGAAAGGATATAACTTGAACATTTGAAGCCGCGGCATGCCCATAAAAGGAAAGGACGGAGCCTGAGGTAATGAAAAGGCGCCGAAGAAGCCACGAAGGCCAACCTGGTTTTGACTCCTACCACTTCTTCCATTTCTCCGCCTTCGCTCTTTCTCCTCTCCATCACTGAGACGGCATCAATTCGACTATCATATCGCTAATGTAATTGCGCCAAAAGCACTCGCCCATTATCTCGGAACAGTTGCAGATGTACAGCAACAAGCAGTTTAATTCATCACCGCTCATTCCTAGCCGCTCGGTGGTCCTCTCCAAGTTTTTTCTCGCTATCCAGTTCTTCCGCTATACTTGTCAATTTCATTTCGGTAAGTAATGTTGCTTTACCGCACATCCTACGTAATCTTATTATGCACCTTTGGCATCCACCTTCTCTGTGTCCCTGACATTCCAGAGGGTTGCTCTCACTTTACCCCGTTGTCTTCGACTTTTAATCAATATCGGTCTCCGTTTGTTCAGGGCACTTACAAATAATCAAAGTATTGCTTGAGGTCTTGTCTATCGGAGACATACGCCTGGCTTTCGTTGCTCGTTGCGCCACCTCGCAAACAGCACGTGAAGCCTCATTGCGCCCGTTTCAGGTGCTTACAGCGCCGATTATTCCTTCCGATCCATTGACGGCTTTCTTCGGTGGAATTCCCATATTTGCGTATCGATCTCTGGTCACTCTCCCGCACTTTAGGACTCACCTCTACGTATAAAAGCACGGTCGAAACCTGCCTTTGGATAGCACCAGAACCTTTCTATGCATACTCTCTATCCATCTCATGAGTGAGATACACTTTGTCTTTGAAAAGCCCGAGAAGGCAGTACGACCAGACAAAAAGCGCTCCAGACTGGTGACATCTTGTGACGCCTGGTATGTTAGCTTCTGGTCTGCTGCGCTGGAAATATGCTAATTGGAGACTCATCGTAATTGTGCAGCCGTACTAAAAAGATCAAGTGTCGACCTACTAGCAATGGCGACGACATATGCGAGTCATGCAAAGCAACAGAAACTCGTTGCGTCTATGAAGAGCGTGATCGTATTCGTGCAGAGCGCGGAATCGCGAACTTCACGGTGGCACCCAGTAACGAGGCGTCCACTTCCAACCAAGGCCCATCTCGTGCGTTAGCATCGCGTGCGAGTTCGTCTTTCCCGAGTTCATCATCTTACTCTGTTGGCCCTGTAAAGCCGACTCTAGCAGTGCAGGACCACAGCAGGAGCAATCCCCCTCCAAATCCGCCTAGCTCAAGTTATTTTTTTCCTTCCGCAGATGTGAATCCCGAAGGAAATTGTTTAGATAATTACCCGCCACTCTTTGATCCGTACCGACCTTACTACCCTCACTCTCGTTTGCTTCCGCATCTTGTCGACGTGTTTCTCGCTTATGCAGGAGGCATCTTTCCATTCCTCGACCCTGAAGATACAATGTCTGCTGCTGTTTCTGGAACCTTGCTTCCTTCAATTGCGAATGCCGTCTCTGCTTATGCTGCGAGGTTCGAGGTCTTCATCTCCGAGCTGAAACAACTCCCGATTTTCTTTATTAACAGATTTTCCGACAAAGTTCCGCAGTCACCGGAAGGAAGACACTTTTCTGGAGACTCTTACCTAGAAGCTGCGAAGGTAAGGTATCACTGGTTTTGATTCCAGGTGATGTTTTACGACTTATATTTGCGTAGTCTTCTCTTGTCATTGAAGATCATGGGACAATGGATCGCATTCATGCCCAAATTCTGATTGCTTGGACAGAAAATGGACGTGGGAAAACAAACAGTGAGGCCCCACTTTTTCATGAGTTTCGTTTACTCATTCATCTTGATTTAGATTTCTGGGAGTATAGTCGAGTATGTGAACTCTTTTTTTGCAAAGATTTTGAGCTAAACATATCAGCAGTCGGCAGCTTTAGCTGCTTTAGAACTTAGGCTTGGATCTGAAGATTGCATCTGCATGGAATCATCGGAAAAGATACGAAACAATCTCCGTACGACATTTTGGTCGGTGGTATGGATGGAGCTCGTGGCGGGTTCTGGTGTGTTGCAAAGAGCGAGAAGAGACTTGTTGTAAAGCGCTAACAGTTCAAATCGTGTTATTCAGTCGTCGGGAAAAGTCCACTCTTCGATTTGAATGAATGTACAACAAGCATGCCCTCTCCAGAACTACTTTTCCGCGGTTCGCTATCTCGAGTGGCTATGTATGGTGCATTGCGATCTGTATTCGTTGCTATGAGAACTTTGAATGGTGCTGCAAACGTTGGGAAACCCAGTAGTCCTTCAACATACAGAGATGCTAGCCTCCGGTGCGCCTTGTCCTTTTCCGATAACTTCATGTCGAAAATAAGACTATCTTAGGCAAATACAATATGCAGTTACGGAAATGAGGGATGCATTGAGTCCTACCTTGTTGTTCAATAGAGATAACTTCGCACTAGCTGAGATAGGACGAGAGGGATACATCCTTTATTTGGTGCATGTACTAACCCATAGCATGGTCGTAGTAGCACATTGCCCCACTATGTTCTTCACCTCACAGTCTATAGACAGTGTGATTGAGTATCCGCGGCTGGATGTCGCTTGGACTGTGAGTAAATTTACGTCCAATTTAATGATATACTTTTGACCTCCTATTTATTTTGTACTAGTCTGCCGTGACAATAATCGACATCTATCTCACTATACGAGAGATTAATCACAGAGCCCCCGTCGCTCTTTCGTCATTCTTCTTACCCATCTCAATGGCAAGAGGTGCGCTCATGATGGCTGGATCAAACCCGAGGAGCGTAACAGATGGTCTTCTCATCCCACTCGCACAGTTTGAGGATATGAACCATGTTTACCTGGCTCACAGCATGGACCTCCTGGTAGCTTTATCTACGTGCGTTTTCCCTCTAGTCGACTATTCGTGATCTGATAAAGTCTTCTATATACATAGTTATTGGGCGAACATGCTGGAAATTAAAATTGCCGCTCAACCTGTAGCTCTGTATGGCACACAAACTACGTTGTCGCACCGGCGTGTTCATCAAGCACCGATGTCAGCATTCTATCTGGGTTAGCATTTATTTCGCATACTCAACAGACCAATGCTGATGATGTGCCTTTAAAAAAAGTAACGAATTCGCCCTTAGATTTCTATGCCCAGGCCTCTCAGCCTACCCAAAACTTTTATCAAGATTTCGCACCGTCGGTTTCAATTTTTGATACCGATGTTTGGCACATACACCATACTATACATAAACCATTAGAAATCGCGGTCAATCCTTCAAGAGACGATCGAGATACTGACCAGGCACATTCATCATCTCATTCCTTACTCGAACTTGTCACCCTCCCAGTACATAACATGTATGATAACTTACATTGACCGCTTCACTGCTAGATATCGTGGATATGCCTACGAGTATCTTGTATCTGCCTCGACCTCTGCTAGAATAATGCATAGATAATGTTACATAGTTTACTCCTCTATAAAGAAGTACATCCACAGTTTGAATCCATGAATTTGCTCCTGGTCGATTCATCGGAAGTCCTAGTGACAATTGTGGGTTTCGTCGATCGTCTAAAAGGAGAATTAGCCTAGTTAAGCTTTATGCGCTTCTAAAATATCGGAGGTAATAACTCAGTTGCGAAGGACATTGAGATCCAAAATTTGTCTCCTGAAAAAGGTGGCTTAGCTCAGACTGAAAGGATATGTGTAGCTGCGTTCAGGTAATAATGACAACAGCTTTTTTTTCAATTATTTGCGAACGCTGTGGGTGCACAGCAGAGCCCGCTACCAATGTTGGGTAGTTCTATTACATTTTAGAATGTATAAATTTCTTATATATACATATGTGACAATGATTATAAGTTATAAGAGTCTTTCTTATGCAAATGAAAGGAGGCCGTCCGCGTCCTCGTCCGGCGCGCTCGCTTTGCTCGCGCCCCCGTTCTCGGACACCGAGTCGCACAGAAACCATACATTGTGAATGATATAAGTAACTTGTAAGTACCAATTTAGTGATTATAATTTATACAAGATATTTTATGTGAAAAGGAAGCTGTGCGGCATCCTTGTCCGCCGCGCTCGCTTCGCTCAACCCGGACACGGAGACTGTGTGGACCAAAGTAAACTTACTGTAATTAACTTAATACATCCATTGTAAGCAATTTAAGTAACTTGTAAGTGAACCTAAGTTCGGCACTTTGTATTTACCGAAAGGCCGGCCTAGACTAAAATCACATGATATTCACGTGATAAATAAGGTTTTGACTGAAAAAAGTGACAATCAGTACGCCTTTAGAACCCGCTAGGGGTAGCGGGAATTACGCAAATGACACATCGTTATCTCAAATTTTCATCATCATTGGCATGCTACAGGAGACAATGTAACCACGAGCGGCGGAGTGATCAACATGCGAATGCAGATCCGATGTATTACAACTTAATCAACTTCAGAACTACCTCCTGTTCGCCCTTGCCGACCGCCACCTTCCCCGAGCCAGAGTCCGCAACTCCATATGAGGATGAATAATACGAGATTGATGCCAAATCGACAGATCCATTCGGCACAGAAACCTTTACTTCGCTGTCCTTCCTCACCACTCTGACAATCCCCGCAATCTCCGCTCCTTTTCCAGTCGGAACCTGAATGTCAACCTTGTTACCTTCATCAAGCTCATAGACCCTGACTTCCAGGGCCTTATTGTATTCATAGTCGGGCTTTCTTGTTTTCTCCGGCCCGAGTAAGACAACGCTACCCTGCCGTACCCAAAGAGGAATATCATCTAATGCGACCTTCTCTTTGATCCATGTAGGTCCTTGGACAACACGCTGCGGGTTATAGAATGATGTCCAACGTCCGGCTGGCAGATAGTACTCCGTTTCTTCATCGGCGGAGACAAAGACAGGGGCGACAAGAAGCGAAGGCCCTAGCATATATTGCTGATCAAGATGGTGCGTCGTTCGATCATCAATGAACTCGAGGAACATAGCACGCATAAGCGGGTGACCTTTAAGATGTGCTTCGATAGCCTAAAACGGTGTGGATGAGTACAGAAGAAAGTATCATTGAGAGCTTTGCGCGCACGTAGTTATACAGATACGGCATGAGTCTGTGTTTTGTCTCGACGAACTTGGCGAGTGTTTTTGAAGCATCTTCACCGTACACCCACGGCACTCTGTACGAGGCAGATCCGTGCAAACGGGAATGCGTAGAGAATAATCCAAATGCCACCCAGCGATGGTAAATTTCCGGGGGAGGATGGCCCTGGATAACAGAGTTAGAAAGTAATTCATAATTGAATACTCTATATAATCACCTCAAACCCTCCAATATCATGGGAAGCAAAGCCAAACCCAGAGACGGTCAAACTGAGTGCTCCACGCATGGCTTCTGCCATGGCCTCGAATGTAGACTCGCAGTCACCACCCCAGTGCTATGGATGATTTGATAAGTATGTATTATAGGATAGCCTTAAAATATAACTGACGACCGGGAAACGTTGTCCTCCAGCAGCAGCCGTACGCGCGAACACAACTGCCTCATGTTTTCCAAATCGCTTCTCGAGTAAACCAAACACGAGTTCGTTGTATTGCACGGCATAGCTGTTGTGCATACGCATGGGGTCCGATCCGTCGTGGAAAACGACATTCGCATGAGGAATGCGTTCACCGAAGTCAGTCTGAGCAGAATGTCAATACACTCCAAATGAGTTACGGTTAACATGGAGCTTAAAATACCTTGAAGCAATCAACGCCTAGGTCAATGAGTTCCTCCAACTTCCCTGCGTACCATTCTCGGGCCTTCGGGTTAGTTACGTCCAAGATACCAAGACCTGGTTGCCATAGGTCCCATCTTTAATCGCATTGTGATTCACTAGAATGAATGTGGATGCCACAGAGCACATTGTACTCACTGCCAAGGCGATCCATCCGTGCGTTTAATCAAATAGCCGCCCTTAACAGCTTCTTTGAATATCGGCGAGATTTGCGAGATGTATGGATTGACTAGGAATTGTGTACTTTTAGTAGAAGAGATAAACCCCATGTCAGAAAATTAGAACACGTACTCCAGACGCAAACCTTTACGCCATATTTGGACTTTATGTCCGAGATGTAGTGTTTCGGATCCGGGAAATTTTCAGGATCGAAGGTGAACGAACACCTATTTTGCTATCAGTATTCTAGATCCGATACGGTTTCATAGTGCGCTGTACCATTCGTATTGCTTCATCCAAAAGCAGTCGAAGTGGAACACACGAACATGGCAGTCGCGATCGTGCATTCCTTGCAAGAACCCAGATACGGTCTTAGAGTCGTAATCCGTGAGAAAGGATGTGGAAAGCCATAACCCGAAGGTCCAGGCTGGTGGTAAGCTGCAAATGAGTTCAGTGACCGTCTTCTTGGAAGAAACAGGAAAACCTACGCTGGGCGACCTGTCAGTTGTGTATAACGGTCCAAAATCTTTTTCACATTTATGAGATCAAAGGAAGCCAAGTCTTAAAGACCTCTTGACTGACCTGTAGTGGTGTCTCGCCGTATATCAAATACCATTCCAATGAAGTATCCGCAACGCTGACACCAACTCGACTAATTTTTTCACTTCCAACCTCCACTTCCACCTCACCTGGGTGGTTGATAAAGATGCCATAGCCACGGTTGGAGATGTAGAAAGGCACCGCCTTATACGCTTGTTCACTTGATGTTCCACCATCTTGGTTCCAAACGCTAACCGATTGTCCTTGAATCATTTTAAACTCGACTGCCTTGAACCCCTAAAATCTTTACAAGCTTACCATTCTTCACAAATGCTCCAAACCTTTCGCCAAGTCCATAGAAGAGCTCTCCTGGCGATATAGTCAGTTCCGAATTGATGTATCTCACGGTAGGGGGGGTCGTTCCGGGGTTCGGGTTCGAACTGGGGTCATTCGCCAGGCAAGACGTATTTGTTGCAGAATTCAAGGTCCATTTATACGGAACGTCAATAACTGCCTGATGCTTGTAGCCCGCTGAGGCGAGAGTTTTTCTAGGAGACTTGAAGGTAATCGTGTAAGGATTAGATGTGATCTCCGCAGTAAGATCGCCGGAGGAGATCTTCAACGTGGAGTCCACCTTCGATAGAGATGCCTTTGGGTTTGGTTTCACATCAGGGAATAG
Source organism: Trichaptum fuscoviolaceum (assembly GCA_910574455.1). Classification (NCBI taxonomy): domain Eukaryota; kingdom Fungi; phylum Basidiomycota; class Agaricomycetes; order Hymenochaetales; family Trichaptaceae; genus Trichaptum; species Trichaptum fuscoviolaceum. Next base: position 2,991,414 of record CAJSYZ010000001.1, read on the forward strand.
CTGGATTTCAGGATAAGGATCTGAGTGCTGTTTACAACAATCGCGTTCAGCTTCTGGGTCGATTGAAAGGTAAACTAGATAATGCAGCAAACTTGCCTTGAAGTGATCGATCGTAACCCCAATCACACCCTCAGTTGGTGCGTGGACCTTGACGCTCAGCAAAGGACCACCAAGAGTGTCACCACGATGGCGGATAGGTTTCGTCGCGACTTGCAAATGATAGGCATCGTCTTCGACGGACTGTCCAACGACCTGGAGCCCATAGTAGGCCCGGACGTTGTGTTTGAGCAACCAGAAGCCATCATTGAACTTCATGGCCGATGTAAGGGGGGAAGAGAGATACGCTGCACAGAGAGGGCATGTTCTTCTAGACTTATGAGGTCTGAGGTTGTCGAGCGTGACGTGCGATGCTGCCGAATCCACGGACCGTCCAGACCAAAAGCCAGTGCGGACCGCCTAGTTTCTCCGAAGATTGTCAGAGTCGATAAAGCATCGCGGCTGTCGATGACGAACATATCAGTAAGTTGCCCCTAAGATGACATATGAGAGAAAGCGAAGATTGGGCTTTGTGTCTGCAACGAGCTGGCGGTGTCCAAGTCTTTCACAACCGTTCCTTCGACAAAGTCTGTCTCCGGTTCGTCGGACCGGTAACCGGCATATTGCTGACCATTCGCTAACTGCTTGTATTATCTCTTGCCATCGAGCACTTCAAAGGAGCCTCTGTTGAGTCGGCACGGAGCTCCCATTGCACATCTGTATATCCATGGCAAATAGTTCAGCTGCACCCGACGACAAGCTGTGGTCCGAAACTCCCCTCATATTCTCAAGCCATCTATCATCCTTGCTAGATTGCAACGTATATCTCAAGCTTGAGGTCTGTATCCTCATCCACAATTGAGCTGCTATCCTCTGTCTCACCGTCTTGCTGCTGCATGTCCACAGAACTTGCAACCTTCACAGTCTTTCAAATACAGAGGAATATCTCACTTCGCTCAAGTAGCAAAGATCAAATACGGCCCGAACACTCGACTTGTCGTCGCTTCCGCAGGCAACGCAGGGCTAGCTGTCGCTACTGCTGCAAACAATCTCGGCCTTAGATGCACCGTTTTTCTTCCTGTGGCAGTCACCCAGAATGTCTGTGACCTCCTTAAGAAAGAAAATGCAGAGGTGGTAATCGCCGGGCAGTACTATCTTCAGTCGTTCCAGGAGGCGGAAAAAGCAGCCCAACTAGATCCAGATGCGTGAGTTCTTTTCGAAAGCATGGAAATGGACACCCGCTAACCCCGACCAAGTATTCTCGTGCCCGCTTACGATCATGCTCTACTTTGGAAAGGACATAGTTCCATGATCGGGGAGATTTCCCACCAACTGGATAAAAAGCCCGATGCCATCTTCTGTAGCGTGGGTGGCGGTGGCCTTCTGAGTGGTGTTATAGTTGGCTGCAGACAAGTGGCCTGGGATGATGGTCAGCTTTAACCTTGTTGTCTCCACTGAAGACTGAGCAGATTGACCTGAATGACTCCGAATAGTTCCCGTCGTGGCGCTTGAAACCCACGGCTCCGCCTGCTTCTATCATTCGATCTCCGTGAATGACAAGCAATGGAGGGAAGGGAAGACAGAGTCTGACGTATTCTGGACTTCTTTCGATGACGAACACCAAGTGAAGATAGCTCATGTTCGTGATATAACGTCGAAAGCTGCATCTTTGGGTGCGACTTCCCCTGCGGCTGCAGTAGTGAAGATGGCACTTGAGCGAGAAGGAGGTGTCACATGTGCTAAAGTGCCCGATGAAATGTGTATGGCTACATCGTGCCTCTTCGCAGGTTGGTGTTTTGAATGAGCTTTGACTTGAAGCCGTTGTGATTGACAAGCTACATATTATGCAGAGGATCATAAGTTTATCGTAGAGCTTGCCTGCGCCGCAACCCTATCCGCAGCCTATCATCCATCCTTCTTTTCTCACTTGCTTGAAGCATCCACCAGGTCCACTAAGTCGAATGCGGAGAAAAAGACGGTCGTAATGATTGTTTATGGAGGAGTGAAAATCTCCTTGGACGAGATGAAAGAATACGCAGAAGTCGCCCGGAAAGTCAAGTCAGAAGGTTCGCGATGGGAGGTTGAATGTAATGGAGAGAGTTGGTCCATTCCTTCATAGATGTGGCACGGGTTGTTCGTAGTCTGTGCTTCTCATAAAATGCTACAAATATTGAGCAGCTGCCTGTTTAGTACATAGCTCATGTTTTAAACATGCATAGACTCGTAAAGAAAGTGGAAGAGGACGCACAACTTGGCATAAAGAGAATGTTCTTGTTCTCCTAGTTGCGATCCTGGTTCCTTTCCTGCTCTCTCTGCAACCTTCTCGCACGTTTATCCGCCATAATCCTCTCAAGCTCTTCTTTTAGCTTAGATTGATCCGCTGGAAGTACCTGACATATGTGTTAGGTCATAAGAATGCAGGTGATAACGACATGCGCTGCTTACTCGCACTGTTTTCTCAAGCGGGGGGAAGATACGGTCTTTGTACTTTCACCAGACAAATGTCAGTCAGGTCCATTGGGTCCTTGCAAACGACTCACAGGCAGCACATTTTGCGTGTACCACTCAGGTTTTCCAAAGTGAACCATAGCAGCAAGAGGTAGGAAGAGATACATTCCAAATCTGAAGAACTCTAGGGTGGGGCCTGCCATGCCTGTGTGAAGGTCGTGGTTAGAGATACAGATAGAAATAATGCAAGTCGGCATAACCGGGAGCGCGCCGAATGCTCCTCCTAAGTCAGCCGTAAACTTCCGTAAAGAATATAATTCATGTCAATAAAATAGTAAGATCATGCCTACATTTGTATCACAAACTCAGGCAAGACGGGGAGATACATGATCGATGCACCGATATTTATCAAACGAGTTGTACGAAGGTATATTGATGTCAACAACTCGAAAAATAGCCTCTCGCAATCGCGCAAAAAGCTGTCCAAACAGTATATTCCAGAAAACTCAGCCATCCACAATTTATACTTTTAATCCAACGACCACCCGGGCTTCGTTCATCGATATTTTCCAAGCAATACCACTACTGCTGAAGAACTCGTCTACGTCGTCCTCCTGTCACAACACATATCAGAATGTCAGCGCGGGAATTTGAACTTTGTCACACCTTGTCAATATTTAGGAGGGTAGATATTTGTTGCAAACGTTGGAATTTCTCTCTTATATCACCGAATATTGTCTGAGACGAAAGATAAGCGGAGATCGCTCGTATGTCGTGATCGAAACGTATGGCCCCAAGCTAAGAAAATTTTGAGACAAATGTATTTCAGTCAGATATGATAGAATTACCTCCGTGTATTTCAGAGTCATTATATATTTTTCCCAGGGACGCAGTATGACATCAATCGCTAGGCCGTAAAACGAGCGATAGTTGGACTCCGTAAAAGTTTCCTATCGCGAATAATCAGTAAATGCTTCATCCTCATTCCTATATTTGAACCTTGAATCCTTCCACGAGCCCTTCCCAAGCTTTTACAAAGCGCTTGCGAACAAGGTCTTGATATTCAGCGTTTGCGTATCCGTCTTCATCAAGCACATATGATACGTCTCTGTAGACATCTGGTATCAGGTTGCGTAACCTTGGTCTGATTAGCTGGTTGAAAAGTTGATCAATCCCACTCTGCAAAATTCCGTCAGTGACGTCTTGATTGGTTCTAAATGTCACCTACCTTTAGAGTCGACCTAAACTTAGGGACAACGGCGAGGAAGCTTGAGATAAATGAGGAGACATCAGATCTCTCTTTGTCCATAAAGTACTGAGAGAGACTGGAGGAAGCCGATATATCTTTAACTAAACGTTCCATATGCCCAATAGACATATCGAGGTCGTTGAGTAGCACCTATGAAAAGAATGTCAACAACTACTTGCTTTCGCATTTAAGGCATAGAGAATGAAACCGTACAATGAAGCTAAGTCGGGTTTCCCTCTCCGACTTCTCCGAACGAGACGTGTTGTGGGGGACGCCGCTATTGCGATAAACATCATCGAGCTTGCGCGCAATTGCACCAGCATAGTCATTTTCTATAACCTCCCGAAATCGGCTTACGGTTCCTTTCAAAGCGACGACAGAGCCTGTCGAAAGTAGACGAGAAAGCACTGTCTTCAAAAGGTAGAATGCAAGATCTGGGACATTTGTCGTCGGTGGGTTCTGGGAAAGGTCCAGACTGGACGTCTTGTGGGCCTGTACACGAGTTTGTGTAAACATGTCTGGTACATATCTTACGCTTGGTGCTCTCGCACCTGTGTTATGATGTTGCGTAGATACCAGATCTCCATAGGAATGTAATATCTGGAGAGCAGGGCGTCAAAAAGATTGCGGCATTCCGATTCTTCAATTAAACTGGTGACAGCTGCCTCTTCGGCCTCTAGGGAGTCCTGCTTTCCATGTGACACTATCTGTCTGTCCTGTTCAGCCGTGTCGTCCTCGTCGACTGTATTTTCCTTGGAAATATGAGCATATATCTACATGAACGTGAAACCTCTTACCAAAAGTCTGTTGTGCAAAAACCTACGAAAAGCGCTGTATCTCATAACCATCGCTGCCATCTCTGTAAGAACCTTGTCAATTTCTCGTGGATCTACGCCCTCGTCATCCGTCTGTGACGCTTGCGGTTTACGAGTAAGAATTTGTGCTGTTAAGGACGTCTCTGAGAGCTAAACCGAGGGAATGTAAATCGACATTATTAGAACAACATTTTATGATCAGCTCTTGCCTTCCGTTTCATTGATCTCTCTTCTTCCCATCCTTCGAGAAGGCGCTTGACGGCCTTCCCGCACTCTTGAATCAAACTTTTGGCAACGAATTGCATTTTCCGAGGGCCATAATACTTTTCAACGACTGGCTGATGTTGGTCAACTATGCTGCAAACACTTTCAAAAACTGCTGTGAACGATGTGACATAGTACAACGGAGAAGAAGCTTTACGTCGACCGGAATCAGTATCAAGGTCAGTAACAGTAACAATAGCGGGAGACTCACTCTTCGCCGTCGTGGGTGCTCTCGTCTGCACAAGATCGACAACGAACGAGGCGTATGCCTGTAGCCCTTCCTGCTCCCAGCCAATAGGAGGGAAAAGCTTGAAGAATCTAGTAGCTGAAGTTGCATCGCGAGCACGGGACGCCTCCCCGAATTGTCGCAGGAAGACGTCACGAAGAAGTTCTCTCATGGTTTGCAGAGCTTGAGCAGGGGGCAAGGGCTGGTCTGCAGTAGGCTGGCTTGCATAACAGTATGAATAAGACGCATTTAAGTGATGGATAAATTTCATTGCTACTGACAACAGCAGATTCTGAGAAAGGCCCGGCGATGACTTCCAGTGGTAATGTCATTGCACGAGCACAGACACGGGCTGCTGTTTCCCAGTCCTGCGAGTCAATGCTTCCCTGAAGGTCGGAAAGTGCGGACTAATAGGGCAGTGTTTTAGAAGAGCTACGTCCTAGGAATACAGACGTTTACTTACTTTCAACTCCATGACTTGACCAACTCTTTCGGCGGCTTCTCTGACACGTCGCATTTCCTCATCCAGGAGCCTGACACGGTCGCCCACTCGCCGGGCAGTCTTCGCAGTCGCAGAAACATTCTCCTCCAGAAGCACGGCATCATCTCGCAGCTCATCCAGTTGTGAGTTCAGTGACTTGAGGTTGTTCAGAGACGATTCAATTGGTGCTTTGTTTGTAACAAGAGTTGTTAGAGATTCGGAAAGTGTTGTCTCCTCTTCATCTAAGGAGGTCAAAGCAGCTAAGATATCGGGAAGTGAAGTAAGGGAGGTAGGAGATGGTCGATTTCCAGCGTTGGCATTGCTACCGCCCATAGATGCCATACGCACCGAGCTGCAGTTCGGAGGAGGTAGAGCGAAGCATCAGGTAAATAAATGGTCAGACGCGTCGCGCGTCGAACTTGAAGTAACACCGCCACCGCTCGCCCGTACTCTTCATCTCTATCCACCATGGCAAATACAACTGTTCGCGGTGCGCTCGCAATTCATGGACAGAATCCTCAAGTGCGTACCACTCTGAAGATACTCTGAAGACACTCTCATCGTACCTAGTATCTAGTCGAGACTGTTATTCGAAATCGCATATACGAGTCTCAGTTCTGGAAAGAGCATTGCTTCGCACTAACAGGTCGGAATAAGTTCGTGCTATCAGGTACCAGTAAATTCTGACGTTGAACTATACAGCGGAGACATTGATAGATAAAGCAATAGAGCTTAATGCCATTGGGGGAGTTTATGGGAACCAAAAACCCACCGAATTCATTTCTCTTCTACTCAAGCTTTTGCAAATTCAACCAGAAAAGGAGATTCTCATCGAGTACCTGCAAGCTGATGAGTTCAAGTATGTTCAATATCTGATTGATTGGGCTTGCTTATATATGTGATCTTCAGATATTTGCGCGCTCTGGCAGCGATGTACATACGCATGACTTTCCGAGCTGCTGAGGTGTACGAAATTCTTGAACCACTGCTCAAGGACTACAGGAAACTTCGACTACGACATATGGGTAACCCGTCAACATATTCATACACCAGTCTGGTCCTTACCTGACGCTATTGTATAGGTGGTTACACTTTGACCTTCATGGACGAGTTCGTAGATCAGTTACTACACGAGGAGCGCGTTTGCGACATCATTCTACCTCGAATACAGAAGCGAGAGGTGTTAGAAGAAAATGGAGAACTCGGCCCGCGGAAAAGTCTACTGCTAGATGCTATGGATGGCAAAAGTGACCGGGAAAGTGATCACAGTAGAAGCCGGAGCCGGAGCCGGAGTAGAAGTGTTGGAAGGAGTGATGCCTCAGACCGTTACAAAAGCAGGAGTCCGAGAAGAAGTAGGAGCAGAAACGGCAGTGAGGACAGGAGATCTAGATCCCGAAGTAGAAGTGGGACAGTATCTAATGCAGACTCTCGATACGTCTCTCGTAGTCCTTCACGATCACGTTCTGCTTCCAGATCGCCAAATCGAAGTCTTTCGGCGAATGGAATGGATGTTGAAGATTCTTGACAGACACCACGTTACGAAAGTAGTGTATTGTTGTGCTGCCTGGTCTATCAGACAACACTGCAACACAAGAATCGATTATAGGGTAATAATTAAAATTAGCTATATGGGCTGTGACTTGTATTTCCGTAATTGCTCTGATAAAACCTTCCAACGCTCATTCACCAAGGGGTTCTTTTGCAATGCTATTGGAGATAAGTAACCCCGGTTGCGCCAGTTTGTGTACCATTCTTTTGAGAAAACAAAAGTCAGCCTTATATTCATAGCAACGGAAAAGTATGCCACTGACGTATATCTTGTCTTCTTGTCGGCGCCGCGTCTATTCGGTCGTCTCTGCCTTTCACACAATCCCGAAGGGATAAAGAGTTGTAGTATTTGCAGATCACCATTCCGCCTAGATTTTCAACGGCTTTCACAGCCGACTGGGAGGCTCTTGAAGGAGTAATATAGATGGGAGTTTTCAAATGTTCTGCGCCCTAAGTATGCAGACTCTGTTAGGCAAGGATATTACATCTCAGACAATTTTACTCACATCCCCAAGTAACTTTATTCCATCGTGAACATTATGCACGCATCCGCTCAGCAGGAGCTCCCGTGCGGTTATAGGCTTTTCTGGTGAGCATGTTATTCTTCCCTGATCGATCCAATGTTGAATCCGGTCAAGATTGATAGGTGCCCAAGTTTTGGCCGTACTACAAATGAGTTTAATTAAGATACACTGCCAAGTTTAGTCACTATAAGGACGTACAAGTTTGTGAAACCTTTCTTCGGGAATCTCTTCAAGATGGTCGTCTGTCCCCCTTCAAAGCCTACTCTGGGTTTTCCGTTCCCAGCTCGAGCTTTCTGGCCTTTGTTTCCCTTCCCGGCTGTTCCTCCACGCTTCGAGCCATCTCCTCGACCGACGCGTTGTTGCTAGCAATTGAGAATTAGACGGTACTAGAGCGAAGGCAGTAAGAAAACTTGTGCACATTCTTCTGGGAATTCGGGGCGGGTGAAAGGTTGAAAAGATGTATTCGACTTGAGGTCGCTCTGAAGCGAGGTAAAGACATTTGAGGTTATAGTTGAAGGCAACGAGAGCGTGGGACAAGAACAGCGACGCGTCTCATTTCAATCAATCTTCCTTCTTCCTCAACAGAGTACAAGCCCGACCTCATCTTCCATTCCTTTCCTCCCCTCCCTCCCTCCTCCTCTCTCCCTCCCTTCCTGGCCATTATGGCCGAAAATATCTATACAAAGGGGACCAGAGTCTGGTTCCCTGACAAGGAGCAAGGATGGATCTCTGCAGAAGTCACCCAAGTATCCAAGGGCGAAAACGACTCTATCAAGCTCATTTTCGTGGACGAGCGGGGCAAGGTGCGTCGCGTTTTTCCGCGTTCTGTAGCTCAACATTGACCCATACAATCTCTTAGGAAGTTACGATTGATACGACTAGCAAAGATATAAGAGACGGAAAGGGGGATTTGCCACCACTTCGTAATCCTCCTCTGCTGGAAACCGCGGATGATCTTGCTACTCTTTCGCATCTGAACGAGCCATCAGGTGCATAGTCCCGCTTGCTTCTCTCGTGAAATCCGTCGACTGATTCCAGATAGTGTTACATACCATTCGAAACCGTTATGCTCAACATAGCATTTACACTTACAGTGGCATCGTCCTCATTGCTGTTAACCCTTTCCAACGGGTCACCCTCTATGGTCCCGAAATCATCCAGGCATACAGTGGCCGGAGGAAGGGGGAGCTAGAACCACATTTATTTGCCATCGCGGAGGACGCGTATACGAGAATGAGCAAGGAAGGCCAGGGTCAGACGATAATTGTCTCCGGAGAAAGGTTCGTTTCATATATATATATATACTCCCATTAATGACTCACTAGTTAACTGCTTTCTCTAGTGGTGCGGGTAAAACTGAGTCGGTGAGTTGAGATTGAATGCTGCGTTTCTTCATGTCTGACAAGTTTCTAGGCGAAATTGATCATGAGATTTTTGGCATCTGTAAATCCTCCCGGTATGAATGGAAAGGTGAAAACAAAGGCCTCTCTGGACGAATCGAGTGAGGTTGAACGACAAATCTTGGCAACAAACCCGATTCTTGAAGCCTTCGGTAATGCGAAGACAACCCGTAATGACAACTCTTCGCGCTTCGGTAAATACATCCAGGTATTTTACGTTTCAGCTTGTCAGAGAGACATCGCTTCAATTCTTTTCCAGATTTTGTTTGATGGCAAGCAAGAAATCGTTGGAGCACGTATACGCACATACTTACTCGAACGTTCTCGGCTCGTTTATCAACCGGAGACTGAACGTAACTACCATATCTTCTATCAATTATGTGCGGGCACGCCATTGAAGGAGCGCAAGGACTTGGGTCTGGACACGGATATTACTAAATTCCATTATCTTAAACAGGGTGGACCGTCATCCACGCCTATACCTGGCGTTGATGACGCAGAGGATTTTCGTTCTACACAGCATGCGTTATCGACAGTTGGTATCAGCGTAGAGAAACAATGGGCTGTCTTCAAGTTACTGGCAGCACTTCTGCACCTCGGAAATGTCAAAATCACACAGATGAGGCAAGACGCTGTCTTAGATGACAATGATCCTGCCCTGCTACTCTGCACCCGCTTTCTGGGCATTAGCGCTGCGGAGTTCAAGAAATGGACAGTGAAAAAGCAGATCACTACTCGCTCAGAAAAGATTGTTACAGCCCTGAATGCAGCGCAAGCCACTGTTGTTCGGGACAGTGTTGCAAAATTCATCTACGCGTGCTTATTCGAATGGCTTGTGGCCATTGTGAATGAAAGTTTGGCTGGAGAAGGGGGCGAAGCTGCGAATAGAGCTGAGATGTTCATAGGTGTGCTCGATATTTACGGATTTGAGCACTTCCAAAAAGTATTTCATATCACTTTGATTACAAATCTAGCAGGTATACTAATTATCTTGTCCACAGAACTCTTTCGAACAGTTCAGCATCAACTATGCGAATGAGAAGCTGCAACAAGAGGTGTGTGTGCAAGCGATATAGACACCCCGATCCCAACTGATGAATAATGTAGTTCAATGCTCACGTTTTCAAACTGGAACAAGAGGAATACGTCCGGGAAGAAATCAACTGGACCTTCATTGATTTCTCGGACAACCAACCCTGCATTGATGTCATTGAGGGGAAACTTGGTATCCTAGCGTTGCTGGACGAAGAATCACGTATGCCTTCCGGTAGCGATGGTACATTCCTCCAGAAATTACATCAGCAGTTGTTGAAGCCAGAAACCAAGAATGTGTTCAAGAAGCCACGGTTTGGAAACTCCGCATTCACTATTGCGCACTATGCATTGGACGTCACATATGAGGTCGAAGGATTCATCGAGAAAAATAGGGATACCGTACCTGATGAACATCTTACACTCCTCGGTGCTACTGGCAATAGCTTCCTGAAGGAAGTCCTGGATACCGCTCTTGGTCTGAGTAAACCTTCCGAAACCCCTCATCCTTCCACTCCAACATTATCAGACACCGCATCTCGGCGCTCATCCGTAATTCCTGACCCTGGACGTGCTGCTCTAGCTGTAGGATCGACTGGAGCCTCAAAACGCCCCGGAGCGGTTGCGAAGAAGCCTACATTGGGTTCAATTTTCAAAGCCTCCCTTATCAGCCTTATGGATACCCTAAGCGTGACGAACGTACATTACATCCGGTGCATTAAGCCGAATGAGATGAAACGCGCTTGGGAGTTCCAGCCACAACAAGTGCTTGGCCAGTTGAGAGCTTGCGGTGTTCTGGAGACCATCCGGATAAGTTGCGCCGGCTATCCATCAAGATGGACGTATGAAGAATTTGCAGAAAGGTTCGACGATTGTCAGTGTGCACAGGTTTAAAGTCTTACATCATTTCAGGTATTACATGCTAGTTTCCTCCACTGATTGGGCATCTATGATCAAGAACTTGGAAATCAAGCAGCTTTGCTCACTTATTCTTCAAAAGACGATCAACGATGAGGACAAGTATCAAGCGGGCTTAACGAAGATCTTTTTCCGAGCTGGCATGTTGGCAGCCCTCGAGTCTCTTCGCTCTGAAAGACTCAATGGCCTTGTCACATTGGTTCAAAAGAATATCCGTAGACGATTGGCCGTTAAGAAGTATCAATCCCTTCGGAAAGCCACGATCAAGATCCAGACATGGTGGCGTGGCATTTTAGCGAGACGGTTGGTTACTGGCATCCGTAGAGAGGTCACAGCAAGAAGGTTACAGACAGCAATCCGGCGGTATATACAGAGAAGCAAGTTTGTTGCTATCCGTCGAGCATTCATCAAACTCCAAGCTCGTACGTTTCCTTCACCTTGCATGAGGCGCTTTTCTAAATGCATGTTTTAAGATGTACGGGGCGCAATGGCGAGGCTACGTTACAAAGAAGCAAGATATGCGCACGCCGCAATCCTCTTACAGAGTCTCTGGCGCGGAAGGTATGCTCATGACAAGTTTGTAATCGTAACTAATACTCACGAACTGGCATTTAGGATTGCATACAAGCGCTACAGGACTGACGTCAAGCACATAGTCTACTTGCAGTCATGCTTAAGACGAAGACTGGCACGTAAGGAACTCAAAGCCCTACGTGCAGAGGCTCGCTCTATCAACAAATTCAAGGAGATATCTTATACGCTTGAAAACAAGGTTGTCGAGCTCACCCAGCGCCTGCAAGAACGCTCCAGCGAGAAGAAGGAGCTGCAAGGCAAATTGGCAGTTTTGGAACAGCAGTTGCATCTTTGGATGTCTCGACATGAGGAGTCAGACGGCAAAGCCAAGCAGCTCCAAGTGGATCTACAATCCTCACAGGCAGAAATAGCAAAGCGTGACGAATTACTTCGCTCAAAGGAAGACGTCGAGCGTAAGCTTGCAGAAGCTATGTCACGCCTATCAGAAAAAGAGGCCCTTGTTCAGAAACTTACGCTGGACCTCCAAGAGCATGTTGCAAAACTGGAAGCACAACAAAAGCTTGTTGAAAGCAAGCCCGCTCGTACGGAAGACAGTTCTGTCATCTTAACTTTGAAGAACGAGGTTAGCAACCTACGGGAGCAACTTAACAGATCAAACGCCCTAAACGCTCTCACAAGGGGTTCAAGAGCGGAGCCACCAGTTTCCCCGTCATTTGCTCCAAATCTTCGGACTGCTGAAGCCCCGGCAACCAACGGTGCATCATCTCCTGCCAACAAGCGTCATGTCAGGCGACACAGCTCTGCAGGTGTCTATTCTCTTGACCCATCGGAACATCGCACCTCCGTGGACGAGATCATGTTATCGGCGAAGCGAACGCAATCGGGTAACCCGCGAGCAGTTTCCGTGGCGTTTAATGGACAAGATGGTCTTCCTCGCTTCAAGTCTCCTAACGGATTGCCTGAAGTGTATGACGATCCTGCGGAAGAAAAGATCAAGCTTATGCTCAATGCGAAGCGTCTTGACGAGGATGTCCTCGATGGTCTTGTCCGTGGCTTGAAGATCCCTGCGCCTAGTCTCGCCAATCCATCTGCCGTCAAGGAGATCCTCTTCCCTGCTAATCTTATCAGCTTGGTGACTAACGAAATGTGGAAATACGGTCTTATACCTGAGAGTGAACGCTTCCTTGCGAATGTAATGCAGACAGTGCAGACACATGTCATGGTAAGCCCTCCTTGTTGCGTTCTTCCGTAGAGCATCTTCTGATCATCCACAGTCTTTCCAAGGCGAGGACTCTATCGTCCCTGGTATCTTCTGGTTATCCAACGTCCACGAGATGCTATCATTCATCTGTGTTGCGGAAAGTGACATGTTACAAGGTATCGGACCAGGCGGCGAACCTGCAGGTCGGGAGTTCGAATGGTCCGATTATGAGAGACTCGTGACTATGGTCAAGCACGACCTTGATAGCCTAGAGTACAACATCTATCATACATGGATGTTAGAAACGAAGAAGAGGTTGTCTAAGATGGTCATTCCGGCATTGATTGAAAGCCAGTCCTTGCCAGGCTTCACCACCAGTGATGGGAGTGGTAGATTATTCAACCGCTTGTTGAATTCCAGTTCCACACCTGCGTATAGCATGGATGACGTCCTTAACTTGTTGAACAAGGTCTGGAAGAGTCTGAGGAGCTATTTTGTAGAAGAATCTGTCGTACAACAAGTATTCACAGAGCTCCTCAAGCTAATTGGAGTGACGAGTTTCAATGATTTATTGATGCGCAGGAACTTTTGTTCCTGGAAGCGAGGTGAGCAACTGCTTATAAATGTGATTCTGGATTGTCTAACGTCTATTTAGCAATGCAAATACAATACAATATCACTCGCATCGAGGAGTGGTGCAAATCACACAACATGCCAGAGGGTACCCTTCAACTGGAGCATCTTATGCAGGCAACAAAGCTCTTGCAACTGAAGAAGGTTCGTCGAGGTCCAACAATTCGAAACAGTTCAATACTCAAAACATTTTTTTACGTAGGCCACTGCCGCTGATATTGAGATCATCTACGACGTATGTTGGATGCTCAGCCCATCACAAATCCAGCGGATGTGTACGAACTACTTTGTTGCTGACTACGAGGTTGGTTAAGTCATCTACTGTCCTTCATGCATTAAATATCTGACGATGAGTCTAGAACCCCATCTCGCCCGAAATTCTTCGGGTTGTAGCATCGCGTGTCGTGCCTAATGACCGCAACGACCATCTTCTTCTGGCCCCTGAGACAGAAGAAGTAGGACCTTACGAAGTCCCCTTACCGCGTGAAGTTTCGGGGCTGGAAACATACGTGCCGGCCTATCTTAATGTCTCTCACCTTCGCCGTTTAGCCGCTCTGGTAGCGTAACTGTTTTAGAATACCATCATTTGTATAAGATAGGCCTCGTTTATGCTTTCATAATGCTATAATGACTAGTACGGATTCCAAGCGACGAGGGTATCTTTGATGTCAGAATACATGGGCTTTGAGGAGCAATATAAGTTACGGAACTATGAAGAAACGAAGCACTGCTATCCACGTCGTAACGCGTCCAGTCTGGCCTGCAGTGCGTCTTCATCCGCGAGTCCTCCGCCACCACCTCCAGATCCATCCCCTGATTTGGGTTCACTGGGCAAGTGAGGAAATCCGTCAGATGCCCCGACCGCGACTGGAAGCTTCGTGTTCGATACGGGAGCAGCAAGAGAGCTCGAAGGAGCTTCTACAAGCTGCGGAATCATTGATGTTAGTTGAGTTTGTCAAAGAGACGATTTGATCCTATACCTTCTGCGAGAGATCGACGCCAATCTCGTCCAGCACCTCCTTCAGAATCTTATCACCCTCCTCCTCCTCGTCTTCCAGCTCGTCGTCCATCACATCGTCGACGGCTTCGGACATCATCTCTTCTTTCATGTCCATTGTTGCGCTCTCCTTCTCGAACTCATTCATGATTCTTTGAATGGATGGGAGGTTCAGGCCCCGGTTCATAGCTGCCATGGCCTATTGTTATCAAGACGATTAAGATCAATATCCGAGTCCTTAGCATTTGAAGATACGGTGAACGCACTCGGGTTGCACCGCGCATGGCGTCCGCCATCTGCTGGTTACTCCGCAGGGTTTGTATGCGGAGGCCGACAGCCTGCAGCTGTGTTCGCATCTGATAGAACTTTTGGACATATCGACGGGTTCGAACAAGGTCCTTGGCCATGACTTTGCATGCGTTCTATGTCCAAAGGCAAGCCCGTCAGTCGAGTTGTGCATGGGCGTGTAGCACAAAGCTTGTGCGAGACAGGATGACAGGACGGACCATCTGGCCTTGCTTTGCACTCTTTTTGATGTCCATGATAAGCTTCTTTTCCTGCTGCTCGAGCTTTGTGCGTTCGCGATCGAGCTCGCGCTGGGCCTTTGCGAGGGAGCGTTGGTGTTGGCGCAGCCGCTCCGCTGGCGTTACGGATCGTCCAAAGAGAGTTTCCTGAGAGGTACAGGAGTTGCTGTCTAGCTGAAGAGTACATGAGATGAAGCACAGTGCTTACGATGATGTTCATTCTTGCTTTGAAGGTTTGGAGAGTGGGTGAGTTACAGTTACGCAGCTGGTACAGTGACGAATGTGGACATGGATGTTTGTGCCGTGTTTGTGCCGGAACTGCCAATCAAGTTGTGCTTGAATGTGTTCAAATCGTTGAGAGAACGTCAAATAGCATTCACGAAAAGCTACTTATTTGAATATACTTGACGTTCAAGTAATTAGCTGCAGCGGCCCTGAAGATTGATTCCGGTCGGTCGCGCCAGAGCTCGACGCCGAAGCTCACACAGTTTTGCTAAAGCCTCCATGGTCATCAAAAGCTCGTCGTTTCCTTCCCCCACGTCTACCGCCCAGCGGACATGCTAGGCCAACTGCAGCGCATCGTGCAGGACTTGTCCCGGCCGCTCGCATCCTCTCTCGGACTCACGGAGCTGCCCGAACATGCGCCCCTCCTGCTGGCCTCGGCACTCGCATTTTGGACTGTGCAAATGGCCATCAGTCCCGTGCTCAGCTCTGCGCTGTTTCCGAAAAGCTATGGGCGGCTGAGGACAAAGCGGGATCGAAACAACTGGTGCGTTCTCCAGTTCGGCTGGCCCCGTTTGTCGTCCTGAAAGCAACGCACCTCGGAAGGAACATCCATGTCGTGTCCCTCGTGCACGCCCTGCTGATCATCCCCCTCGCCCTCCGCTGCCTCGGCCTCGAACGCCTCAGTGCCGACCCCGCCTTTGGCTGGCACCCGCGCTCCGGCACGCTCACCGCTGTTGCGTGCGGCTACTTTCTTTGGGACACTCTGGAGTCCGTCGTGCACTTTGCAGACATTGGCTTTGTCGTTCATGGTACGTCAAACCCTTAGGCAAGCGTAACGAATACTGACATATGCTGTAGGACTGGCTTGCTTCTTAATCTATCTACTGTCATTCGTATGTTGCCTGGCCATATTGTTCGAAACACTTCTCACACAATTCTCAAGAAACCGTTCATTGCATACTACGGTCCGCGATTTTTGCTATGGGAACTGTGAGTTTATCCAAGTCATTCCAATCTTTTGAAACCTGATGAGTCTACAGGAGCACCCCGTTCCTCGACATCCACTGGTGTGTTTATCCTACCTGCTAACTGTAATATGGCTCATGCTTCCTGGAAAGGTTCTTGGATAAAATGGGCATGACAGGGTCGACCTTCCAGCTGGTCAACGGCGTTGTCCTCCTGACAGCATTTGCAGGGGTCAGGCTGTTCTATGGAGCTGTACAGGTGTGTTGTATTTGTATTTTCTTGAAGGAAATGTACAGAAGGAACCACCCCAAACCTGCTGTAGTCATACGCATTTTACCAAACGCTGTACTCGATCCGAGGGTCCGAAGTCCATATTGGCGTGCTGCTGGTGTACGGAGTAGGGAATGTCGTGCTGAACAGCCTGAATTGGTTCTGGTTCGTGAAGATGATTGCAGCGCTGCGGAAGCGCATGGCGGTCAGCCCGGGGGCGAAGAAGACGAGCGGGAAAAGGCAGTAGCTCGCTGCCGACTATTTTGTGTACATAGACGTAGAGCTATAGATGAACGAAGGCAGATTGGACGATGACCCGGACGCGCCGTTCCCATGTGACGAGATTGGCACGACGGACGACATCGAGCCGGACTTGATCCGGCCCTGTGAGCAGGCAGTGGAGGTACGCAAAAAGCAGAGCGTCGAGCGCAGTGGGTGCACTGTGTTGTGTCAGCGACATGAAACGTGTTAGGAAAGTAAGAACGTACGGTGAGGCTAGAAACCACTGGTCAGACCCGAGGCGGTCGCTGAGGGCGACGATGGCGTCGTGGTACTGTGTCTGCACGCTGGTGGAGGAGACGCGCTCGCCGTAGGGCGGAAAGAGGGAGGCGAAGCCCGAGAGCGGGGCTGGCGGTGGGCTGAGGTGGGAGGCGACGGAGATGGTGTTCGGAAGCGAGTGAGACTTGGACTGCGCGGGGAAGTGCAGGAGCAGAGATGTGAGGGAGAGTGGCATGGGCGTCGCTAGTGTCTGGAGCAGAGTAATTAGAAGGGTACCATAAGGGGAGTGATGGGAGAAGCTGACCAGAGCAACGTGCACGGTGCCCTCGAGCAGGGCGACCCACGCCCTGCTCTCATCTCTCGCCCCCTCGTCTCGATAGCCCTCGAGGGGATCCTGCTCGTCTTTTCCCAGCACGTCGTCGACCCAGCCAGGGATCATCCTGGGGCCAAGAACCTGACCGAGCGGGGCGACATAGAGGGCGGGCAAGCGGCCGTCGACGGCGCCCTCGGGGTCGATGTCCCAGCGGACGGCGAGCTTAGAATTGACGTCGCGGAGGGCGATGTAGGCCTGCCATTTGAGACACTCGACGTCGGCGGAGAGGAGGTTCGTCGAGGGGACGACGATGTCGGGTGTCGGCGGGGCGATCCAGAGCGTGGCAGGTGTGTTACTCGCCGGGCTTGCTGGGCGGCTGAGTGCGGGGTACGTGTGCAGTGGAAAGTGCTTGAAGAAGGCCTTGACAGCGCTGGGAAGGGGAATTGGGCTGGCCAACGGATTATTAGTGATGCTAGCAGCCATTGCGTGTTCAGGTGAAGCTGTAAGTTTTCTCGTTTACGTTTCATCTGATATGATGACTCATGTGAGAGACGATGAGCAGTGAATTGCGAATCGCCAGCCACTTTATAAAATAAAAAAATCTGCCCCGCCTTTTTGCTTCCACTCACTGCTCACCATGACCATCGCACTCGACGGCTTCGGCACCCGCGCCATCCACGTCGGCTCTGACCCCGCCAACGACACCGGCGCAGTCATCCCGCCCATCTCGCTCTCCACCACGTACGCCCAGCAGGCCGTCGGCGTCCACAAGGGCTACGAGTACACCCGCTCGGGCAACCCCAACCGCGATGCCCTCGAGGCCCTGCTCGCCAACCTCGAGGCGGGCGGCCACTACGGCTTCGCCTTTTCCTCCGGCTCTGCGACGACTGCGACCGTCCTCCAGGCGCTCGGCCAGGACGCGCATGTGCTCAGCGTCAACGACGTCTACGGCGGCACGTTCCGCTACATGACAAAGGTCTCCAACCTCCAGACAACCTTCCTCGACCTCGAGCAGGCCGATGACGACGCCGTGCGCGATGCCATCCGCCCGAACACAAAGGTGAATATGCATACACTCACTCCCGCACCGTCGCTGACCTTCCTTCCAGCTTATCTGGATCGAGTCGCCGACGAACCCCACCCTCCGTCTTATCTCGCTCAAGCGCATCGTCGCCGTCGCCCGCTCGACGCCCGCGAACCCCCTCGTCCTCGTCGACAACACCTTCCTCTCGCCCTACTATGCCTCGCCCCTCCTCGACGGCGCCGACATCGTCACCCACTCCCTCACAAAGTACATCAACGGCCACTCCGACGTCCTCATGGGCTGTCTCGTCCTCCCCGAGCACCATGCCGAGCTGGCCGACCGCCTGCGCTTCCTCCAGAACGCCATCGGCGCCGTCCCCTCCCCCTTCGACTGCTGGCTCGCCCAGCGCGGCGCAAAGACCCTCCACCTCCGCATGCGCCAGCATGGCCAGAATGCCCTCCGCGTCGCCCAGTACCTCCACTCCCGCATCGGCAAGGAGGTCAAGGACGTCGTGTACCCGGGCCTCGCCTCCCATCCCCGGAACCAGCTTGCGTATGACTCCTTGAGCCCCCACGCCCGCCAGTGGGTCGACAGCCTCGGCGAACGTGAAGCGAATGGCGGCTTCCCATACGGCGGCATGGTCTCTTTCCGCATCCTACCCCGCTCCGCCCCCTCGACCCCCACGTCGGAAGACTCGGCGCTCTCGGATCTCTCCCTCCCTGCGGACGCGACACACGCGACGGCAGACGCCTTCTTCTCCTCCTTGCGCCTCTTCACGCTGGCAGAGTCCCTCGGCGGTGTCGAGTCTCTGGCTGAGCTCCCATCCCGCATGACCCATGGCTCCATTCCGCCTGCGGAGCGCGCTACCCTCGGCATCGGCGATGACCTGATTCGCCTGAGCTGCGGTGTCGAAGAGGGCGAAGATCTCGTACGCGACATCGAACAGGCACTCGCATTCGCCGTTTACGGTGTAAAGGTCAAGTCAGCCCATGCTCTCGACCTGCATCTAAACGGTGCAGCAAAAGCGAACGGACACATCTAATTTATTGCATAGACGTGTATTATTCTCACTGTAATCTCACGGCAGACTCTTGTGATAGATAGAATTCAAACAACGTGATACCCAAACCCAGGTACTATGAAGTACAGCAAACTAGAACAACAGTGGTTTATTATTTCTATCTTCTTAATCGTCACACTCTCGTTATACAAGCGAAGTTTTACTTGGTTTACAATTCTGGAACACAAATAAGAACACAAAAAAAGGACGAACTAGAAAAGGACACTCACTTTGCATAGCAGCAATATCAGTGCTCTGCACATAGTCTTCAAAGCCCTGGATCGTCTCCTGGAGCTCATCGGTGGATACAAGCTCGTCCTCGACGACGATATTGATCTGAAGTTTCTTGATACCGAATCCGATCTCCACAAGCTTCGACCCACCCCAGACCAGACCGGGCCAATCAATTGAACGCACGGCCGCTTCTAGGGCCTTCATATCGGTCTCATCGTCCCAAGGTTTTACATCCATAGTCACGACGGACTACAAATTCGACGTCGTATCGATGAGATGGATCGGATCCAGAGATGGAAGTTTTTCTTGCACACACCTTCGCTACCGTCTTCGGCTTCCCTGCCTTCTTCTCCTGGTACGCCTTGACGCGCTCAGCCTTGATACGCTCCGCCTCTGCATCCTCCTCTTCGTCGTCCGAGCCGAAGAGATCAACCTCATCGTCGTCATCCTCAGCGGGTTTCGCTGCCTCCGTGGCGGACTTCACGAACGCCTCGCCAGCGGTGGATGAGCCAGGGAGCGAGGCGTGCTCGGAGCTCCACGACGCGATATGGGTGTACCACCGCGAAGCATTCGGGTGTTCAGCAGCAGACGGAGCCGAGCCGAGCGCCTTGAAGACGTACACATCTGCCTGCGAGGGGGTGTAGCTGGAAACCAAGATGTCAATACAGACGTATCAAGATTACGTCGATCAAGATGAAGAATAGAAGTCAGTAGCCATGAAAAATTAAATATCGGCATGCTTGTGCAGCGGTGTCTAGTCGCTTCTTGGAAACACGGACCATGGTATGGAAATCATCATTTGAGGAGATGCACCTCGAGAGACACATCAAAGAGGACAAAAAAAACTCACCCTTCGACGTACGAACGGCTTGCAAGATGAGATTCAAGCTGAGACAGATCGACAGACATCACGGCGACTAAAGATGAAGATGGGACACGTAGAATACCTCTCAACCATGAAAAAAAAAGTCGCTGCCTTTTGAGCACAACTGTTCAGGGCAGGTTTGTTGCCTGCGGTTAAGGGTATGCCTTTCTTCTTTTGGACATTCGTCTATTGTACAGATATTATAAACATCTAGCTCCCAAGCCATAGCAGTCTCTTTATTCCGTATTCCATCTTCGACATCACCGTCGTCGTCCGCTGAGCCTCAGCGAGGGTCATAATAGCTTCCTCCCGGACGATGTCCTCTCGAGGGCCCCCTACATCTTCGACTGCATGCTGAATCGTGCTGACGATCATCTCAACCGCCTCTTTGCAGTTTTTCGCCCACGACAAATCATCAGCAGTCTCTTCAAAGCTACCCGTAGTACGCCGAGCTCTGGCGGGGTCAATGGGCAATGCTTTAAATGCCGCGAATCCGATCGAATCGACCTTGTCGCCTGCCGCCTCTGACAAAACCCGCGACAGGACATTGCTTCCTCTCCTTGTCGGCATCCTACTTGATGTTGGGGATTGCGGAGCTTCCGAAACATCGTCCGCGCAGTTTCGCAGGGAGTAGCTCGTCACTCGTGTGGTTTCTCCCGCAGTCAAATAAGTGATCTTGAACCCAAAATTTTGCAATGGATCTCGGCTCCCTTCTTCAAGCGGGGACAGGATATACTCGCCTACAGTCAAATCCTCTTAGAAGAAAGATGAATAAAATAGCGTACTTCACACCTTTGGTCACATGGACGATTTGTCCCAAAGGAACCCGGGTATATTTCGCAACCTTTTCCAAAGCGTAATCGTAACTAACAATATATAGCGCCTGGATAGTCTTTGTCCCGTGTAAAGGGATTAGTATATAAGCCGAAATAGTTTTTCTTCCAAGCACGCACCAGAAGCAACACCTTCTCCTCAAATCTCTCACTCAGCTTCGTGTTCAGCTCGGCTGGGGATAACAAAGTCCAGCCTGATAGTAATTGCTCGCCCTCCTGCAGAATTCGGGATACAGATGTAGCGATGGCTTCCGCACGTATCTTGTATATCCTGATGCGTTCACGTGGGTCCGTTGATTCAAGCTTCATGAGAAACTCAGAAAACACTGAGAGTGTCCGATACCCAAGCATGAAATCGATAACTGCTTGAGAAAACCAATCGCTGAAAGTTGAACTGTACATTCTGGGGTACCTAGTGAGCAACGATGATTGACACGAGAAACACAAAGGATTGTACCGCGCCAATGAGTTCATGCCGTCGTTCAGCATGCCACCTAGGTCTCTTTTACCTGTGCGAGTGTAGTCGCCCTGATTCGAGGTACGTGAATCTAAAGTCACGCGAAGTCTTAAGATGCCACACTGACCTTAAGAGCTGATGTGCCAGCACTTCGTGGTCTGAGTCAAGAATGATCATTCAGATTTCGAAGGACGACTCACTAAGCCCTGCTAATCGCATCACCGTTATTCGCCCACACGTCATTGAAAGTAATATCGAGATCAGAGTTGTTGGGCTCCAGTGGGTTCAGAAGTGCAATTGCGCCGAGCTGCTTAGTGAGAACATATCGTCCGAAAGCAGACTAAAGTATTGGTAAGAAAAATCAGTGCAAGATGAAGAGTGAAAAGATTACCTGCACAACATTTGTTCTGTCCTATACATTCATCGAGTGAGTTCAGAACATACCTACTGTATACGCAAAATTGGAACGCAGACGCACTAAACAGTCAATGCAGTTCACGCGAAATGCTGCTTTCTGTTCGGACATGAGTGTGCCTCCAGATATCCAAGTGTAGCTACAGTATTCGATGAATTTGTAGTTAAATAAATCCTTGAACGTCACAGTATAAAGTACGTACCCCTGAGATTCGAATGTTCTCGACAGTTTTTCGATAAGTTTTGAAATATTCTCGTATCTATATACACAGCTATGGATAGTGAGACCCGAGTAATGAAGCTACGATTTACCTCATTCCTTTGGTTTCAGCGTGAAAGTCATACTCGCAGAATCTTCCGATAGCAAGATTGCTTAATGCAGAGTCAGAAAGCTCGACAAATATGACGCACCTGATGTCTTTTGAACTCAGTTCGTTTATGTATTCTCGATATGCATTAGTGAGGCTAGCCTCTTTCCCTGACTTCTCCGCGAGATTGACTATAGTCTAGTGAATCTATCTTGAGTGGCTAGAAGGGCTCCTGGTTAATGACACGTACTTGAGGGCCATACCGAGGAATTATTTTGGTGAAATGTCTTCTAACCGCATCCAGGTTTTGGTCGTGCGAGCGATCTGGGCTCAGAAGAGGTGGCGGTTTTAAACTATAACCGGACTGCGTCCAAAACAAAGGGACTGATAACATACGTGTCAAGCAAGCGAAGAGGAAGCAGAATCAACATGACTTACTAGATCCGCGCAGTTGGATGTAGCTAAAGACATTCGATACGCCCTCTCGCTTGCTTGAGAGTCAAGCACCAGCAATAGATTGAACTAAACACAGCTTACCTCAACTCTCACGACTGATTCGGTCTCCACAAAATTCGCAACATTAGCATCGTCATCGACTCCTCGTCTTTGGTACCTCAAGCCAGCCCTGTCCCGTGAACGTCTTGAAATAAGGGTGTAGTCGACTATGGCGTTGTCTCCTGTCTCCGTCTCTTCTGGTATGCGGGGAACTGCGAACGCAGAGATCTGCCAAAAGCCTTGCATTACCGGCACAACGTAAGAATGTAACTGAGAATGTGAGATTAGATTAATGTAACAGATGGGTCAATAAAATTTACTCCAGCTTCAGTTAATGGTTGAAGCATCCATTCATTCCACCAGAACTGCTTCGTGACCCTGCGCCACAAAGGAAGTGTCGGGTGAGCTTCCGCTAAAACGTCGATCGGCTCGTCGTCTTGGTTCGGTGAATATGTTGAGGCGGCCTTTTTGGCTTGACTTGTCTCGCGACGCCTGAGGCGCCCAACTTCGTGTTGCTTGTGTTGAAGAGAGGTTGTCAAGTCTTTTGCCAGAGAATGAATGATACGTTTCCAACTATAATGACAACGCTAACATTCATGGAAACCTACCGAAGTTGTACGCGAAATACATGCTTCCCTTGGTGAATTCTCTGATACAGGTCTTCAAAATTTTTTGGTCTAACGCATTTTGCTTCTCTTCCAATGTCTCCGGCTCCGGCGAAGACGCGCGCATTATCTCTTGCAGTACATCGGATGGTTCCTCTTCAAGCTCATCGAGCTTGTCCCGGATCGACTCTCGCAAAGCCTCCTCTTCGCCTGAACCACTGGATTTTTTCTGCGATATTCGAGACCAGAACGAGAGCCGAGACGATATGGTCTTGGCAAGAGGTGTTACTCCATCCGAATCAGAAAGAGGTGTTGAAGTACCAGATGAGATAGTGGATGTTGGGGACGATGGTCTGAATTCCTGATCTGCACGCGGAGTCATGATTTTAACGTCGTCAGTAGCAGCGAACGTCACCTTTGCACCCTGCGTCTTATCCGGCCGATCCTGTTGATGAAAATCAGGTAATTGTCGCGGGATTTCTTTCCCGGAAGAATTCGTTGCAAGATTGCTTTTCAAGGCGTTATCTGGGTTATACCGAATTGCTATGCCGTTTATCGTCGACAGTGCCTCTGAATATCGCAGGGGAATGGCAACTACTGACTTTATTGCATAGACGTCATTTCGGGGGTCTAGGACTGAGATGGGAGATGAACGCTCTCATGAGCATCAACGGTGCTTAAAAACCGATCGACCCACATGTTCCGATATCAGTCTTCGCGGTGATGACAAGGACGTAAGCTCCTTTGCTATCAATTAGGATATGTAGGACAGTCCTGAGTGATAACGCAAACCGGCATTGAGCTGAAGCATTCCAAGGACACCATATACGATCGCAGCATCATTCCAGTCAAGTTCAGCGTCGTTCGCTATTTCTTCCACAACCACATTTTCACCCCATGGTACTCGAACAAAGGTATCAGGATTGTCCGAGGTCGCAGGACGGAGTAGTAGCCCAGACTTGGCAGCAAGAATTGATATACGGTAATATGGCGTAGGATGGGGGACAGGAGGGACAGTGAATTTCGGTTGCAGACCAACTGGCAGAGCACCATTGACCACAGCTTGTGGCAGGGGAAAGTCAGCAAGTGAGCCCGATCGTCTTTCCGACGCTTGAGGCCTGAGCGAAGTACGAAATAGTTTTTTCATGATTGAGTAGGGTGGAAGAGAAGGAAATGAATAAAATAACTGCGAGAGAGATAATTGAGTATTGTGTCTTGACGTCACTGCGGATGCCAAATAGAGAAAGGTAGAGGACTGTGTATAACTTCTTTGACAGACTTTACCTCCTTCTCTCGCAAAAATGCCCTCTGTCGTCGACAAAATCAAAGACAAGCTTCACATGAAGTCTTCTGAGCCAGATATCGATCATTCCCCTGATAAGCAGCCGACCTTTGATCACAACAAAGTCGCAGTCATATTCGTCCTTGGCGGACCAGGCGCTGGCAAAGGAACGCAATCTGCTATGCTCGTACAAGCCTACAATTTCACCCATCTCTCAGGTAGCAACTTGTGCAGTCATTCGCCATCCATTCCTCACTCTCACATTACCGTCAGCTGGCGACCTACTCCGAGCTGAGCAAACCCGTGAAGGCTCCGAATTCGGCTCTTTGATCCAGACATGTATCAAAGAGGGTACTATTGTGCCGATGGAAATCACCATCAAGCTCCTAGAGAATGCAATGAAGGCCTCAATTCAACAGAATCACGGAAAGGCTGGCTGGGAGGAAGGAAAAGGTCGTTTCCTTATAGATGGATTTCCTCGCAAGATGGACCAAGCATTGAAGTTTGAGGAGGATGTACGTGAACATGTTTTTGGATGATCTACACAAAGATCATAACACATGCTTCAGGTTTGCATCTCCTCCCTAGTTATCTTTTATTCAACAACAGAAGAAGTCATGCTTGATCGTCTTCTTGAGCGGGGAAAGACAAGTGGCAGAGAGGATGACAATGTGGAGAGTATTAAAAAGCGCTTCCGTACGTCCTAATAAATTAAACTTGGGAGATACTGAAAGGAGATACTGAAACCATTAACCATGCAGGTACGTACAAGGAACAAACTATGCCTGTTATTGAACATTATGCCCGTCTTGGAAAAGTTGCAGAAGTGAGTCTTCTTGTGATACTCAACATCGCTTGTTCAACTCAATATATTCTGCAGATCAACAGTTCGGGGTCTGTCGAAGAAATTCACACAGAAACGTGCCAGTGGGTCGAGAAGGTCTTTGCAGAGCAAGCAAAATTGTCCAAATAGCAAATAGAGTGAGTACATATAGTATCAGTTTCGTGGATGTTTGTCACTGGTAAACATGGAATTCGAATCCTTTCCCACTGTGCAGTTTACAGAGGGCTGTTCCGCCTCTTCTGATGTGGAAAATTGACCCATCGGCGCAAAGAAGATGTGCGGCATCGTCTGCAGCGCGCTTTCGAAACAAACCAAATCAGAGTGATTACACTAGGAAATGAAGATCGCATACTGGTGTCCATTTCCACCCACCGCATCGGATATACTCTGCAATAGCCAGCGTATCATACTCGCCATCTCCGCAACCTTCGTCAAAGGTCATGTCAGCGTGTGTTCCTTTGTAAGCTGCAGATAACACCGCAGAAGTTATTTTCGCATAGCGCTCATGATCGTCAAACAAAGCTCCTTGAGCCATAGGACTTCTTTTTGGTCTCAATGCCACTATTTCCATCGACGCAGCTGTCGGGGGTATCTTCGACTGTAGAGCGGATATCAAGAACAAAGGCTCTAACCGGTCAACATTAACTGTCGAGGTGAAATACGCAAAGGGGCCTTCCAAATGTACACCCTCAGTGTTTCTAGCGTGGTTTGGGATGTCCTCAAAAGTTTGAATCCGGGGGTCGTACTTGGATATTTCCCCACCAGCCATCGGCAGAAGCTGGACATCGCTTTCGTACCACCGGGTGATGTTGTTCTTGGCGGCAATCTTAAACCGGTCAAGGCTCGGATACTCTTCTCGAAGTTCTTCGGAGCAGTGAAGAATGGATGCATGTAGGGCAGTCGATGTGACAATGGCAGAGTATATTGTCTGTGTTGTCAGATCTGTGTTATCCAGTGTTGTTTCAGCAATTGTCAACGGCTTTGAACGTCCGGGGTTGGTGACGAAAGCCTGGACAGCCTGGAGTTTGTAAGAAACAGTATCCTCGAACATCGGGAACAAAGATGAATACAAAGCGTTTGCGGTTCCATTAGGTACTAGCGCGATCGATAAACGCGTGAGAGGCTGTTTGGGAAAGCCGTCGGTATTGTGTGTCAATAACGCATTAATTATCTCATGCAAAGTCCCATCACCGCTGCTGAGGATGATGGATATATGGTCAAAACCCTGTGATTGTGCTCTGTGAATGAAATCGACGACAGCTTTGCAACGCATCAGATGATAGGACTTTAGGTATACTTCGCAAGATAGCACACCTTGCCCTGCATGGTTGGGGGCATTTGTAACAACTGATTCATCCACTGGTATCGAGTGTTCCGCTAAGAGTGGCAGGACGTGCTGTTGAACAAATGCATTCCCAGACTTGTTGCCGCATACGGGATTAGAAACGAGAATGAGAGGCATAATATGCAGGAAAGATACTAGTAAGAGGTGAGTTACTGGAGACATGGTAGACTATTTGAATTTGAGTTCCCACGCGTATTCAAGCATCGGCTGGCTTGACAGAGGTTCTACATATAATACCTTCAATGCACAATTGCGCAAGCTTGTTGCGACAATTTGTTTCTACCCGAACTTTGGGAAGAGCTTCATTCAGTACTCGTACCATGTCTACTCAAGCACCCACCTTCCTCGGCTTCCACCTAGCCCTCATCCAGTTGGGTCATATTGGGCCAGATAAAGACCAAAACCTGCAACATGCCAAAGAGATGATTGCCAGGGCCGCTAGTGGTGACAACGGAAGATACTCGAAGCCCGACATCATCGTCCTTCCAGTAAGCCGTCGATTGTCTTTCTACCAGATGATCTAAATACCGGTAAATGTGCAGGAGTGTTTCAATTCGCCGTATGGACATGTGCATTTCCCAACATACGCGGAGACAATAAACTTCGAGCCTGGGAAGGAGTATGACATATCCAACAGTGCAAGCGAGAGTGTGAAGATGCTGTCGAACGCAGCCAAGGAGCACGACGTATGGCTTATTGGCGGTAAGCAATCCCAGAAAGTTCAAGGATTGCATATTTACCTGCGCCGCTCAGGATCTATTCCTGAACGTGATGCTGTAGATTCTGACAAGCTGTACAATACAACGACTGTGTATTCCCCGAAAGGTTTGCGATGGCAGTCTAACGTTCACAAATTGCTTATCCAAAACACACGCAGGAAAGCTAATAGCACAACATCGGAAAGTGCATCTCTTTGACATTAATATACCGGGAAAAATAACGTTCATGGTTTGTGGGCTTGAAAAAATAACGGAGCGTTTTATGTTTGCGATGTTTCTTACCGTTATATGTAGGAAAGTAAGACACTCAAAGGCGGCTCCCATCTGACCCACTTTGATACCGGTAACTTTTCTCGCTCTATTGATTTTGAAGATCTTAATCAAACCGGGGCAGAGTTTGCGCGAATCGGTCTTGGTATCTGTTACGATATTCGTTTTCCTGAGATGGCAATGATTGCAGCGAGGGAAGGTCAGTCTGGCTTTTGCCATGCTTGTGTGCCGAAAAACTCACAATCATCGGTATATGTTGTTGACAGGAGCGCACGTCATGATTTATCCCGGTGCCTTCAATCTTACGACAGGGCCAATGCACT
The DNA here is from genome assembly GCA_910574455.1 of Trichaptum fuscoviolaceum. Lineage (NCBI taxonomy): Eukaryota > Fungi > Basidiomycota > Agaricomycetes > Hymenochaetales > Trichaptaceae > Trichaptum > Trichaptum fuscoviolaceum. The sequence goes on from CAJSYZ010000001.1 coordinate 3,019,594, forward strand.
GGGAGCTCTTACAGAGAGCGAGGTCAGCTATAAGGAACGCTTACAGAAGACACTTACACTCATAAATTTATAGAGCCATCGACAATCAGGTTTTTGTCTCTATGTGCAGTCCAGCAAGGGATATGACTGCAGGGTATCATGCAGTAAGTAGACTGCATTATTGGTTTGTCCCTTTACACATCTGATGATATCAGTGGGGGCATTCAATGATTGTGGATCCGATGTAAGTTAGCGATTAACATGAAATAACTTCGTACTCTGAAAAGCGTACAGGGGACTGGTGGTCGCCGAGACAGAAGACGAGGAAGACATTGTGTTTGCTTTTATAGGTATGTACAGAGTGCAGGTCGTGGATTGCGTCCTGAAGACTTTTCCTTCAGACCCCGAGATATTCGTCGAGGCTCGCTCAGGAATACCTGTGACAACCCAAAGGCGCTTTGATGTATACCCAGATGTCAGTGCGCATGCTGCGTAGGACTGGCAAGGATGGAAATGAACCATCACATATAGAAGAGACTGAAAATATGTAGTGATAATTTAGGTAGTGAAGGAAGCCTCATTCTCCGATTTGTCATGGAACGATATGTTGCCAAATCCATCATCGTTTGGCAGCAAACTTTCATAGTGCAACTTCGCAGGCTCGGGTGCACCTCGGAGAAGCCTTCTGTGAAGACGCGTACGACAATGAGCCGTCCATTCTTTTCCATCTTCGAGCATTACAGGTCGTTCCGCATTTAATGTGCATATGGGACAGGTGATTTTCCGCCGACTTTTCAGTACTTCCGAAGGACTGGAAAAGATTGTAAATGACGACGACCACCACAAACCATCTGCGACTCACTTAGATGACCTGCTGGTCACTGAGAGCATATCTCGTGCAGTCTCGGACAGAGACAAAGGGTTTGGTAGCACATCTAATGTTGCGAAAGCTGATGATCCGTCAACACAGATTACATGACCATGAATTTGGTCTCACCGTCTGATATTCTTATAGCATTTCTCAGCACATCTCGATCCCAATCCGACCCCAATTCTTGAATAATTAGCAGAGAGAGGGAATATGTCAGTGTGACAAACCTTTGCATTAGAAGAAAGGCGATACAGACTCGTTGCATCCAAGAGATATGCATGTGTTTCTATTGTTCCTCTTAACCGGGAAGATCGTGAGTTTACTTCTTGGACTGCAGGAAGAAGTTTGTTGCGGATCCACTTTATTTGTCTCTGTGCATATTTACGAGTATTAAGTTTCGTCTGGGATACTGCTTCCGCAAAAGCTGATGTACTGCGTCCTTCGTTGTCAAGGTATATGCACATCTCTCTAAAACCTACAATGCTTTAATGAGTCGACAATTAGTATAAGAGCAACTGATAGTGCTGTACCGATTGCTTGGTAGATTCCAAGCGTCAGATCTATCTCTCCTAACAAAGCGTTAGACGATGAGTTTAAGAATGCTTATGTCAAATACCTGACGTACGAGCTTGTGAGGACGATCGTAGCCAACGTACTTCTTCGAGCAGACCTTGCTGAAATCACGCCATTAGGCATCATTCAATAATAGCAGAAAGGAATTTACTTCAAGCATAACATCTACACGCTCATCAAGGCGCTCATTGAGGATGTTTGGTTCGGCATACAACCAGAATATAAGGGTTCGATATCTCATGGATCCGCCTCAGGTTTCGACAACAATATATAGCGATATTTAACTTACTTTTCAGTTAATCCGGAGCCGAAGGCATCAGATATGACATCGCTCGCCATACGTCCATGCTCCTTGATGATATGCAAATTTCGAAGAACTTTTCGGACGTCTCTCCAGTGCCAGCGAGCCGCCATTCGTGGATCAAGATGAGAAAGCAGTCTATGAAGAGCAAATGCATTCTCTGGATCGGTTTTGGCCGAGCGCGATTCCGAAGGCAAAGATTCGTAGAGCAATGCCAAATCAAGGGGAAGGTTTCGGAGGGTATTCGCCATAGCAGGCGAAGGTAGTGAACTAGGCACCGAAAGCTTGGCAGAAGAAGGCAAGGAGCTCGGAAACAGTAGATGATGGATCCAGTAGGATGTCCCCCCAACAACAATAGGAATGTGGCCTTTGCTATGAGTTTCCTCTATCTTCAGACAGGAACAAGTCAACGGCTCAAGACGGTGCAAGATGCAATGTCTTCAACGTACGAGTCGCGAAGCGTCCCTGACCCAGTCTCCAACCGTGTATTGTTCTCCAGGTTTTTTGAAGCTCATCAAAAGGTGATCCACACCCTTCTGTTCATCCAAAGGCATTTTGTTGGTGAGAATATTGAGGCCTTCGTAAACTTGCATTGCATCCGCGTTGATAACCTTGGCGCCAGGCAGACGAGAGGGGTCATTTGCTGAAGTGAGAGAGAGAGCTAGCTCAACAGCAAGTCGACTTTTCCCTACGCCGGTGGTGCCACAGATTGCTATGAGCGGCTTCAACGACATTGGCGATGATATTGGTGAAGTGAAGGGCAAGGTTGAGAAGTTGTAATGTAACTTGTGCAGTGTCTAACTACTACGGATGAGGAAGGTGGTTCCCATCGGTTGGGAGAGGTTCCGTTGCGACGGCACCAGCACTCACCATCATTTACAACTTAGAGCCCCTCTCTACCTTTCGCCCACACCTTCTGTCTCTTGGCTGTTACTAGAGGGCATCGTAGTCTGTAAAATCAGCTTTACCTAGCGTATGATGAGTACGACGGTCTCTCCTGAAGGACATGCTATCCATGCTCAGCAGCGGTTTGCCGACCATGGCGGCCTACCTCCTCATCCAGCCTACCATCGTCGCACTATTGAAGGTACCTTGGGCCAAGATTCGTCGTACTACGCCACGGATTCATCAATTAGTCTGCAATCACCTAGCTCAGCTAATTATCAGCAGAATGTGAGCGGTAAGCTCCCTTTTCTTTAGACTCGTGGTGTCTGTATATTCGTGCTATTGCTGAGTTCTAGACCATATCTTCCCTCCTCTTTTCTGAAGGTACCAGCAATGACTTTCATTCCACTGATGATTCAAAGAGCCCTGTCGCTTCCACATCTTCGCAGTGGCAAGGTGTATACCCTCAACAACTTCCGGGCGCTTTCCAACATACGGACGCCAACTTGTCATCGTTGTCAGAAGACTTCGATAACCTGGCCGTTGATGATCGTCTTGCACCTCGTTCTACAGATCGATGGAATCAGAATACCTTCCATTATCCTGATGATGGCCGCCCCTCACGGTCTGATGAAATGGTATACGCGTCGTACGCCACGCCAGTTCAGCCAGGTTACGGAGAATTTCGATCGACTAGTGTTCAACCCAATCAAGGTTACTACTCAGATGACTTAAGGCAAAATTGGACCGGGGGCGACCGTATCCCCTATTTATCTGCCGCATCTAACGTAATGGGAATGGGACCTCCTCCCGATGTTCAAGGCGCACAAGATGGCGATTACGGTGTAACACAGGGTTATATCGTAGGGAATTATCCTCCTGGAGTGGATGATGACAGTGTATATTCCTATGGAGAAGCACAAACGGGTCCTGCTTACTCTGACGAGCAACTATCGGTGGATATCATGCTTCACCGGGATCCTTCGACCACTGCGACTCTTCGTAGTCATGAAAGCTCAGATTCGGACAGTACAAGACCGTCACTGCATCGATCGGGAACAACTAGCTCCGTGAGCCTAGGCACGAGGCGGTCTAAAGCCGTTGATTTGAGTGCACCACCTTATACGAAAGAGTTCATCGACCAGTATCGACAACGTATCAAAGGAGATCCTGACCCGGAGGCACATTTTCAGTATGCCAAGTACCTTATCGACGCAGCAAAGAAAATTGGAACTAATGCATCTGATCAACGCGCTGTACGAAAGTACCGAGAGGTGCTCATTCAGGAAGCCTTAAAAATTAATCGACGACTGGCTACTCAAGGGGATGCCTACGCAGAAGCCCAGTTCTTCCTTGCGAATTGCCACGGCACGGGCATGCTTGGGCTACAAGTGGATCACGAGAGGGCATATCATCTATATTTACAAGCCGCGAAGCAGAATCACTCAGCTGCGTCGTATCGTGTCGCAGTTTGCAACGAAATTGGTGCGGGCACGAAACGGGACCCACCAAGGGCTTTCGCATTTTATCGCAAGGCTGCTTCGTTGGGTGACACTGCGGCGATGTACAAGTTAGGCATGGTTCTACTTTCCGGAGGATTGACGCAGGCCAGAAATCCCCGTGAAGCTGTCGCTTGGTTAAGGAGAGCTGCAGAACAGGCAGACGAAGAAAATCCTCACGCGCTACACGAGCTTGGTCTATTACATGAGAACACTGATTCTCAAATTGTCCCTCACGACCCAGTATACGCAAAGAATCTATTCACTAAAGCAGCAACACTTGGTTATACCCAGTCTCAGTTTAAGTTAGGCCAATGTTACGAGTACGGATCGGTGAGCTGCGCCGTTGATCCTCGTAGGTCTATTGCTTGGTATACGAAAGCAGCGGAAAAGGGTAATGCAGAGGCTGAATTGGCTTTAAGTGGTTGGTATTTGACAGGCAGTGAAGGTGTCCTGAAGCAGAGTGATTCTGAGGCATACCTTTGGGCGAGACGAGCGGCGAATAAGGGTTTGAGCAAGGCAGAATATGCTGTAGGCTATTACGCGGAGATCGGTATTGGAGTCAAGCAAGATATTGAGCTAGCGAAACGTTGGTACATGCGGGCAGCAGGTATGTTTCTAAGACAGTTATTGTAACATTATCTATTCTTATCTTTTATGCATAATGCTTTTCTAGCTCAAGGAAATAAAAGGGCAATGAATCGTTTGACGGAGCTGAAGCGTATGGGTAACAGAAGAGGACAAGCCGCAAGGCCCACCAGACAACAGGCAAAGGACGAATGTGTCATCACATAGTATGTCTAAATGATGACCTTTGCTGGACAAAGCTATTATACTTTATCATTCCTCCGATTTCGATACAAACGCGGCAACTTTGCTGAGTAAATCTTGTGCGTGAAATTAACTCTGAACAATCTCCTGGAACCGAGATTCAAGCTTCCATAACATGGAGTCGTGGTAAGTAACAAACAACGCCAGAGCGAGATCTTTTTTTTTGCATTGTCATCCTCGCACGGAAATGAATATGGTGGAACGCATCTCGGAGACTCATGCACGTTCCATCAGACATAAGATGTGCAGCATGCATCAAGCATACCTATTTATATTATACAAAAGAGCTTTAGAGTTCAATAAATCCTATTATTCTACACTATAAAATAAGACACCGCCGTTGCCGCACCATCTTTCCCCAACGTCCCTTCATGCTTTCCCGCAAGGCCAGCTCGAATACATCTTGAACACCGACACCAGTTTTGGCGGAACACTCGATATATTTTGCTCCTATTTCCCGTGCAACACTAGCACCCGTGTCAGGTGTGACGGGCACTTGACCTTGTGCAGCAAGCATTCTTCGTGTTTGATCGTCCCGTCGAAGATCGGTCTTCGTAGCTACTAAAATGAGCGGTGTGCCTTCGCAAAAATGTGCAACCTCCGGGAACCACTGTCATCATACGCAATCCGATGAATAGATCGAAGGACAAGCAGTTCATAAGACCACGAACCTTATCCTGGACATTAGCGAGGCTCGTAGGGAAATCAACGGAAAAAACAATGAGGATGACATCGCTTTCGGGGTAGCTAAGAGGGCGAAGACGATCGTACTCCTCCTGTCCGGCAGTATCCCACAGAGCAAGCTCTATAACTTTACCGTCGAATGCGACCTGAGTAACATAGTTCTCAAAGACAGTAGGGATGTAAGCCTATTATTGGACACTTTAGCAATGCGTAAGGGAGCTGGCTGCCAGGCTTACCTCCGGGAACCTGTTCTCGGCATAAACAATGAGTAGGCAGGTCTTGCCACATCCACCTTGTATAAGAAGAATAGATGGGCCCAGGGCCGTTTAGTATTTACGCGAAGAGTTAGCTAGTTCATAAATACGCACCATCGCCAACGACAACGAGCTTCCTCTTCAGATCAGGCCGACGTCCAGGAGCAGGCTCCATCAATGTCGGTGCCAATACGCCTCCGTGATATACGTGAAGCTTTTGCCGCGAGGAAAGCAATACGGGATACTCGTGGTCAGTGTGCGTTGCAGGTTTACAGCGAACTCATAACTTGAACACCCGACCGCGTTCGAGCTAAAGCACGTGACTGAGTACTACTACATGACGTCGTCCGGAACGCCTATGCATCGTTGCGATGCAGCGACCGTACGACCTTCATCTTGACCGTCAACAACAACGACAGAGGCGACTATGGGCGCTGTAGACCTTCTACTCCCTTTCGTGTCCACTATATTCAAGCTATCTGTATATATCTACTTGCGTGTTGTAGGTTTCATTGGCTACGTCTTACGCGCACTATCCTTACGTTCCAATTCCTCAGATACCATATACACAAGGCAAACTTGTTATTCCGAGCCTTTATACCATCTATACCTCACTATCCATCTTCGGTCCAAAGCAACTCACCTATGGTGCATCTAAGCAGAGGTCTAGATCTGCTGGGAATGTACGTCCGCTAGAATTTTTCCTGAGCCATTGTGCTTGTAAGCTGATCGGTGCATTTAGACATTGTTTTCTTCAATCCTAGCTGTCGTCTTTAGCCTCCCGTCTTCTTCCACTGGCCTCCGTTCATCGTCTTTTCTCCTCAACACAACTTTGCTGCTTCTCGCCTTGGATTTCACCACGTATCCCTTGCGTTATCCTGCCCATGATGTTACGTTTATCCGTGTTGGCGCAGTTGACCACAAGAGTGCAAAACTCCTCGTTCGTTATCCTCAGCTCGGTCTCAACGACACGGTACTCAAAGTTGTCTTCCGGCCGTCCCGTCCTGACCCGAAAGATGAAGCGTGGCTCGACGGGCCGACGATTCAACTCAAGGAAAACGCCGACTGGACTAATTTCACTGTGCTAGTGGACCTTTGGCCGAACACTACTTATGAATGTAAGCAATTATTGTTTGCTCCTTACCTGCGTCTATGTACTTATTTTTGTCCTTAGATATGCTTGCCGGCGCTGACCATGGTCTTGGTTTCCTGCCTTATCCTCCGACCCCATTGTCATTCAAAACATTCCCGGACCCACGGCTTATAACTGGTACACACTTCAAGTTTATCGCCACTTCCTGCATTCTACCAAACTTTCCCTATGTGCCTGGTATGGGGGATCGGATAAAAGGCTTTGACCTTCTCTTCGACTATATCTGGCCGACTGACTTAAATGTACAGCATGTGACAGCCAAAGAGGTGGCTGCTGAGGCCCGACCAGGAACGAGCTCGAGTTCAGACACCAACGACGGTTTCAGTAGCAACGATCTCCTTCCCGTCACTGATTCACCAATAGAATTTCTCTTGACATTGGGTGACTTCATATACGCAGATGTTCCTGCTTACTTTGGAGACACCTTGGAAGCCTATCAGAGATTATACCGTCGTATGTACGCAAGCCCTAGCTTCAGGAGGGTTTACGAAAGACTTCGTGAGTAGATAACATTTATTTTCGACTGCTCAAGGTATCCGGTCTTCAATCCTTGCAACTAAACAACTTGCACAGCATCGATACACATTTACGATGATCATGAAGTAGACTACTTTTTGTCAGTTCACATTTTTGAAAGTTAACAACTATAACAGATAGTCAACAACTTTGCTGGCAATTCCAATGATTCATCGGGGCCTTATAATAACGCATCCCAGGCATTCAGACGATACATTGCCGACACGAATTTTGACTCGCCAAAGCAAGGCTCATACTACTACGATTTCCGGTGAGTGATAAAGTGCATTTGAACAATTTCAACGTATGACTTGTGGTCAGGTATGGCGACGTCGCTTATTTCGTGATGGACACTCGACGAGACAGAACGGATGTGCGTGACTCATTGGCAGAAAAGACAACCATGTTGGGTGAGACACAATTAAACGCTCTGCTGACTTGGATTTCTGAGGCAAGGAATCACAATTTTCAACGCACATGATATATATTCTAATAGCTCTAAATCTAGGTAAATCAAACAGCAACATTCAAATTTGTTGTATCGTCTGTACCTGTGACAAGTCTGTGGCAATTCGATGCACAGACAGATTCCTGGGCAGCATTCACTGATGAAAAACAAACCATTCTTGATGCGCTCCACACAGTGCCCAACGTGATTATATTGTCCGGGGATAGACACGAGTTTGCTGTGATCGAGTACACAAGCCACCTGCCTTGGTCACATCCGGTACGAGAGATATCCACCAGTCCTCTCAATATGTTCTATGTGCCATTTGTTAAGACGCTCGCCAACGAGAGCAAAACCCAAGTGACGCGGAATGTAGAAAGGAGAGAAAGAAATGACAATGGCACAGAAACGACCTTCGTCGATTCAATCACGTTGCCCAAGGAAAGAGTCCTTAAACATATAAGCCATGGCAATCATAAGTGGTTTGTCAGTTTCCTACCTCCGCGTGTCTGTTGTATTTAGATCCTACATTGCGTAGGTCTACAATCGAAGTCGATTCTCGCAATTTATCTCGTCCTGTTTTGAAGCTAGAGACCATGATAGACGGACATCCGGCTTTCCGGTATGTATTCATTATATTTTTCACATTTGTTTAGTTATGTACTTACACATTCATCCTCGTATCTCACAATGAAGATGGAACATAACCGGGGAGTCAGTCAATATGAAGAAGAACACTGCTCTTGGTAATTTTGTTCCTCAGTCCTTCCAGATGGTTATGGACAAAATGGGTTTCACACCAAGTAAATGGTTTTAAGTAGAAGAGAGAGAACGATAATTCGGCGGCCAATCTACACTGTATTTTTCGAGTATCTAATTGCCGATGGACTATTGTTTACTTTGGCTGAGTGAAGCGCTTCTGGACTTCCTTATAATGTTCCAGCTCCGCTTCACTGACGCTGGGGACAAGATCTTTTAGAGCTTCCAGGAAATCTCCTTGGTTGACAAGAACGTCAGTGTCCGAAGGCGACGCCATTTCGCTCAAATAGTATTGCGGCGTCAGAGGATACTGGTGACGCGAGAGGGGAGGCTGTAAGTTCATTTGATCTTGAAAACATAACATGAAAGGTTAGTATCTATAATCGATAGACAATACGTTTGTTCCTGGGTGAGCTTACCTATTTTTCTCTGGACTTCATCGGCCTTCCGAGCCATCGCCTTTAGCATAGCATCTGAGCACAATGCATAAAAATCAGCGCCGGTGTAATTGAATGGGCAAAGCTCTGCGATCGCCATCAGTTCCAAATCCGGATGAAGTCGGAACTTTCTGGTCAAGGCTTCCAGTATATTCAACTGTGCTTCATGTGTGTTGCTTATCCCGAGATATAGCATTCGATCGAACCTAAGTCGTGAATCTATGAATACTTGTATAGTAAACTGATTGAAACCATATTACCTTCCGGGTCTTAGTAATGCTGGATCGAGCAAATCGGGGCGATTGGTTGCTCCTATAACGAAGACATCCGCCCCTTGCCCAGAAGACGACATTCCGTCTAATTCAGCAAGCAGTTGACTCACGATGCGGTCCATGACACCCCCAGAGTCACCGTGGTTTCCGCGCTTTGGAGCTATCGAGTCCAGCTCGTCAAAAAATATGACACAAGGCTTAGCGTCTCGAGCTCGCTGGAAAATGCGCCGCACATTTGCCTCCGATTCGCCGATGTACATATTGAGTAATTCCGGTCCCTTGACGGACAAAAAGTTAAGAGAGCACGACGTAGCAACAGCCTTGGCCAATAAAGTCTTTCCAGTTCCCGGCGGTCCGTACAACAATATACCTGATGATGTGAGGGAAAATTATCAAAGCCATTAGTGAAGCAATGACATAAAGCTTACCAGAGCGTTGCTTTAAACCGTCCTCAAACAGTTCTGGATGTTCCAAAGGTAATTGTATGGTGTCGAGAATATCTTCCTTCACACTAACAAGACCACCGACATCATCCCAGGAAACCGACGGAATAGAAGGAGCACCAATACTTTGAGAGTAAGATGTGCGTGACTCCGTGAGAGCGCTATCAAAGTCGATACCTAGTAAAGTCAAGCCGGAGTGGACCACGTCTCGTGGAGAATATCCTGTCCCTACGATGCTATTATTTAATTTGCAATTAGAGACTACAACAGAGTCACAGATCCTCGGCAGAGACGTACGTATTAAATATGCGCTTCATTGCTTTGTGCCGCGCTCTTTGGACGAGATCAAGAAGATCTGTTACTCCCAATGCAGCAGTTTGCGTTGCTAAAGCTCGCAGAGACACGTCCGCTCCTAAGCAATCGTTCGCGGTCAGATTTAGCAGCAAAAAACGCCTTTCATATTCATCCGGAACCTAGAGAGGTATGGAATGAACAAAGACCTTATTGAGATGGGAATCCAAGAGACCTCAAAATTCACTTGCTCCTTGAAACAAGCCAGAATTGCGGGTGGCAGTCGATCAACCGACTCCGCTGTGGCAACCACGAAAACCTTTTTATTGCTTCCTTTGTAATCATCATACAGACCTTCCATGCACTTTTTGAATGTGCGCGCTACCGTCGATTCTGATTTCAAGACGCGAATTGTTATCATCTGCCGCTCCTTCTTTCATAGTCAATGGTTGATATACCTTTACCAGGTTCAAGTGGCTGAGTTGACTGTAGGAACGCATCGACTCCTTCCATTAAAAGTATGCATGGAGAAACGGCAAAGGCGGAAACGAAGCATTCCCTAATCTTTCCCGCAGTCTTAGTCTCGGTTTCGTCAAGAAGCTCGTATGCACTGATCTATATGGATGATAAATTTTGCACCTAAATATTTGAAAAAATACAACAACTCACGTTAAGCATGTGACAGCCCAGGTTGTTGACAATCTGTCGGGCAGACATAGTCATACTAGAACTCGCTGGGCCGACCATTAGAATTGCGGAGGAGGATCCGAAGTCGATATTTCCTCTCAAGGAAGCTTCCAAGACTTCACTCAGTCTGCGGTAGGCATTGGAAATGAATCCTTCGTTTTGGTATCCAATCGCCGAAGGCATACCTAATGGAGGGTTAGTCTAAAGACATCCTAAGCCAATGTAGTAAATAACCGACTCTTCCCTAGGTATGTCACTATGTTTGGGACATCTGATTGCTCCACTCCGGACTGGACTACCTTCGTTAACGACGAGTCTAGCCAACACCCAAAATGTCCCAAAGTACATCCAAGTAACGCATCCTTGTCAACGTCTGGACTACCTTGCTCGACTATATCGTATTCTAGCCCCGTGACCAAGAAAAATACAACGGCATTGGTTTGAAGGTCGACGTTAGCAATGCTACAAACATGTCAGTTGTGCTTAATTGGTCCAATCCTGTACAATGAAATTTATACGCACCCAGGAAGTAGGTCATCATTGATAACTGACGAGTCTTCATCATTTATGGACCTTTTTAGAATATCTCCTAATTCCATGCAAAGTGGGACAGCAATCAAATCTCCTTTCTTTATCAGTCGCATGTGCTGCTCGAAATAATTTTTCAAAGCTATAAACTGCAAGTTCTGATTAGTCCGGTCACCAGACGATGGAGATGCGATTCGGGCCAAATTCACGCAGTTCGCCGTCGGTGCAAACGGTGGTCCAGCTCCAAATGGACTTATGCGTACTGGGAAGGCATCGACGCTGATGGTTTTGTTAGAGAAGTTTCGAATGAGGAGGGGTGCTGCGTATAAGAAGTCTCTGCTGTTTTCAGTCATTAAAGTATGATGTTTGATGACAGTAAACTCACGTCTGAGGAAGGTGGTCAGAGCGGCAAACCCGCACTAGTCGTTGGCCTTCCTCGCATCCTACGACGGCCTATTACGCAATATGAATCCACAAAGCGGACAAGAAATATTCAAGGCCACTAACCCAATCACCATGGAAGACACCAATCTTTCCAAGGACATCCGTGTGTGCGAACACAGTACAGCTTTCATCGAACTTACGATCGGAAGTGCGTCTCACTGCCTTCAGCGATAGAGCATCTATTGGCCGTAAGAAAAACCCATTCTCGTGCCGCATGGAGACATATGCTTCTAATGCATTTCCAGAACTTGACGTCAGCAAACCTAGGGCGGAACTTGCAAGAAAACTTTCATCAATGGTGAATTCATTTGACGCGGAGTTCTGAGAGGTTTTTGTCCAATGCTCGTCGCAATGTACATCAGACTCCGATCCGGGGATGTGGCTATCGTTTGAGCTACGTAGTGATAATAGAAATCGAGTTTGGCCCGCCTTTGCAAAGCCTTGTAGAACGGGCTCAGCCATGGAGATTCTGAGATATATGGGCTCTTTCCCATCTAACTCAAGATCTGCGTTGCAAAGGACGCGATCTCCCGTCCGTAAGATCCGTTGGTCTTCGCAGAGCGAGCGTTCAATTATCTCCGGGTGTTTCTGAGCCCAACGAAATACTTCAGGATCATGGGTGGATATGAACACTTCCGAAAGCTGCACAGGATGTACGAGAGTAACGTTGCATTGTATTTGTTCTTGATTGGTAGTCGATGCAAAACAATGTCTTAAAGTGGCTGATACGGCGATATCTGATTGAGGATCTACCGGAGACTAGATGACGTTAGAAGGATACATTTCAGAATGAACTGTGACAGAGCTTAAAGAACCACAGATACTTACTATTGCAGGGGAAGATATCCAGAAGGTAGTTCCGGGGATAGAATTTGCTTCGTGGACAGGAAAGTCGTTCGTCGAAGGGGCCACTGATATTGCGAGTCTTATCCCCATGTCTTTTATGTCCTGACCCGAGAAGAAGAGGAGGTCGCGCCACAGGTCTGCAGAGACACGCGCAAGGTCAGGACGAGATCTCTCCTCAGTATCCTCATAGAATGTGAGACTACAACGGTGGATGTCTATCCCCACAACATTTTCATCCGTAAAATCGTACATGAAGCGAAGAAGTTCAGCTTCTCCGCATTCCAGAGCTTCAGAAGTGGCTTGGGTACCGGCCGGGACAGCTAGAGAAGAAGAAAACGAGCGATCGAGAAACACATGATTTTAATTTGGAAACTTAATATCTTGCTTACCTAATAGTAAGATACAGATTTCTTCTCACTTACGACTTTGGAGAGAATACATTTCTTCCATTTACATTGCAAAACGTTCTCGATCCATCCATGAGTCGTGCATCTTTTGGTCGGGGAGGCGGAAGCTCAAGGGCTCGGGGCGGATTTTCTAGTAAGCTTGAACGTTTAACATGCTTAAGGTATGATGTTGACGAAAGAAGGTCGTGGATCTGGTAGAGGCGGGTTTCAACAACGGGACATGGGCCCACCAGACACTGTACTTGGTGAGGACGATCTCAAGGCAATGAAATTAAGGCTGAGCAAATTGTTATTCAGAAATGGGCTCGTTTGTTCATGCAGTGGAAGACGAAATGCTATGCTCCTCCTCTCTACCTGACAAAGTACCTTACTTCAATGCTCCTATATACCTTCAAAACAAGTCCGTCATAGGGAAGGTAGACGAAATCCTTGGACCAATAAACGAAGTCTACTTCTCAGTAAAAATGGGCGATGGCATGGTCGCTAGCAGCTTCAAAAAAGGGGATAAAGTGTTCATCGGAGGGGATAAACTGCTGCCAATAGAACGATTCCTTCCCAAACCCAAAATTCCTGGTGGTGAGTATTGCATTCGCTATGATACCGCATGGATTCAAATGATTTAAAATGTCGCCTTCAGGTGTTCAAAGTATGCTCACTCCCAGTTCTCTGATTTCAATGGCGTTTCTGACTTGCTTTTGCCAGAGCGAGGTCGAGGCTCCAGAGGCGGAGCGAATTCTCGAGGTAGAGGTGCGGCTACTCGCGGAGGCTTTCAGCGTGGTGTGGGTAGAGGGAGAGGTTCAGGGAGAGGCTTTGGAGGAGATCGCGGGCGAGGCATGCCTAGAGGAAGTGACCGCGGACGAGGAAGAGGTGCTCCTCGGGGCGGTAGAGGTGGGTTTAGAGGGTATTAGGGTTTCTTTGCTTTGTACGATGTTCTTTGATTGTGTTTCAATTTGTATGACTGAAGTGTTAGTTACGCACGTTTCTTTTCGGCTGATTATCCATATAATTTGCCATAAATTGGATTCTCTGATGACGGAAACATATATTATTTCCTCAAGAGATAACACCTCGTTGGAGTTGCTTTATGAAGGGATAATCCAATCACAATATGGGCCGCCGAACAGTGGCAGAAGGCTCCAGCCTCCGAGTCTGGCCTGAGTGCTCATCCTCCCACGTGGTAATTAAGGACACCCCTACTGTCTGCCTCCGTGCTGCCACCACACGCGCCTTCAAGGCCACTACTTGGGCAGTGCACCACTTTGTTTTCTATGTGGAGCAGGTTAAGGACACTAATTCTGTCATGACCCAACCGGCAATCAAAGGATTTAAATACCAAAAACCCTGATTAGTCAATTACACCCTAGTTTCTGGCTTTCCCCCTTCGTCCTAGACCTCTTACTCAGCACTCTGATGGATAGGACATACCCTATGGAGCTATCTTTGGATCTAGGGGAAAGAAGGACATCATTTTTTTTTTTTTTTTTTTTTTTTGCTTTATTATTCCTGCAGCATAGCTAAGTACATGACCTATCTACGACGGAGGCGCCCGTCATCGAGGTGGACTACGGAACTGGGCGGGAGGTGCCCGCCACCGAAGGTGGCGGCTAAGTGGGCGCAACGCCTATTAAAGAAAGGAAAAGGAAGAGGAGAGATTGGTTTACATATCACCCCGCCCATGTCAAGGCGCAGGTGAACCTACACTACAAGCACAGACGAAGTTTAGAAAAGAGGGCGCATCCGGGCACAGTACCTGGGCGTTAACCTGGGTAAAGCACCGTTTGTTACGACCTAGAGTGGTTCCTTCGCTTTCGAGACCCTGAATCGGACACAGACGATGATCGGACGCAATGAGCGGTGGTTCTCACTCTGAGAAGCACTTTACAAGTCAATTAAGCTATTCTACACATCAGAGCTAAAGATAAACACATCACCTGAGAAGCACTTTACAAGAGGCCAAAAGTGGAGTGCTTCGCAGGGGGATCCGCGGTTTTGATGAACAAAGGCAAAAACTATACAGTACCTGTTACGACCTGGGGGGAACCTGGGGGCCGGGGCGCGTTAACGGCTTCCGGGGCAAGGCCTGGGAGAGCGCGCGGCAGCGGAGAAGGCGAAGGGGAACCGTGAAGGACGCTACAACGCCAACGGAGTCGCGCGGGAAGCGGGGCTACGGGGGCGAGACGCAAGGGGGCTCAAGGCGAGGACGGGACGGAGTCAGAGTCGAGGCGGGGAAGGCAGAGTCGAGGCGCGGGGAGACAGAGTCGAGGCGCGGGGAAATGCCAAGCGGGATTCTGGCGGGAATCTGGATTCGTGCGGGAATCTGGATTCTGGCGGGAATCTGGATTCGTGCGGGAATCTGGATTCGTGCAGGGATCGCCGAGCGGGAATCGTTCAGGACTTTGGCGGGAATCGCAGAGCGGGATTCTGGCGGGAATCGTTCGGGACTTTGGCGGGAATCGCAGAGCGGGATTCTGGCGGGAATCTCAGAGCGGGATTCTGGGCAGGACTCAGAGCGGGATTCGCAGAGCGGGATCCGGGACAAGACAGAGACAAGAGAGCCAGAGAGCAGGCGTGCTCAGGACAGGAGCAGAGAGCTCAGGATAACCGGGATCTCAAGGCAACACTTTCTGTTATCAGGAGGAGGTTCCCTAAGGAAGCACTCGACAAGTTAGCATTGTAAAACTACACTAGAGACAAGACAGAAACACACCTAAGGAAGCACTCGACAAGAGGACAAAAGTGAGTGCTCCTTACGGTGGCGACAGGTATTTATCTACTGGGCAGAATCTACAGGGAACGGGCATGCATAAACGCGCAACTAACTAGTTACACAATCTTGCGGGCGAAGGCCGCGCATACAGTGACGTGAATCCGGGATTCGGGATTCGGTGCGGGGGACATCTGGGCAAGATCTAAGGGAACGAGCGTGAAGCATGGTCAAGTGAAACAAAGAGAACTAAAGGAATGTAATTGTGCGCGAGGTATCAAGCTGGCGCACAGGCAGCGGGGTAACGAGCGTGGGGGCGGATGTAATGCATACATTGTCTCGGGATAAGTTGCAGGCAACTTCTGGCGTGGATCAGGGTCGCGGGAGATCGACAGGGACCAACTTCGAAGAAGCCGGTGCTTCGATGTCGTAACGAAGCCTAATCGCGAGGCGCGCGCGGGGCAGGGCGACTAAGGACGGGGTTCGAGTCCTTGCGGACAATGAGATCAATCCCGCACACGGGGTGGCGGGAATGTGGTCTGCGGGCCGGGACAGGACGCTACTAGCGAGACTAGTTGGCTGGCACGTGCGTGGCCAGGCCAATCACCTGGGGCTATCTCAAGACGAGGTTAGCATCGAGGAGCGGGAAGCTAAGGGGTTTCCCTTGGACAACGGGAAACTCGCGCGATTCGCGACGGGATCATGCAGGGAATCTGGTTCGGGTTTCGACCGGGTTTCGAGTTCGGGTTTCGACTGGGAATCGAGTTCGGGTTTAGACCGGGAATCGAGTTCGGGTTTCGACCGGGAATCGTAGCGGGAATCGTTCGGGAATCAGAGCGGGGAACTTAGCTGGGGTTGCGATGGGATCGCGGCGGGATTGAAGGCGGGAATCCTGCGGGGGATTTGCGCAGGGATTCGAGACGGGACGCGAGGCGGGAAACGAGCGGGTTTTCGACTGGGATCGTGCGGGGAAAAGGAGTGGGATTCCAACCGGGAAGCGAGCGGGGTTTCTACCGGGAATGAGCGGGGGAGTCTGGCGGGACTCTAGTCTGGAAACGAGCGGGGGGAGTTTGGCGGGACTCCAACCGGGACGAGTGGGGGAGTCTTGACGGGACTCCAACCGGGAACGAGCGTGGGTTGCGGGATTGTCAGAGAGGACGCTTGACAGCGTTCGCGGCGAGGCGGGATTCCTGGCGGGGCAGGCTGTGGACGAACAAGGGCAGGTCGAGAGGCACCGGATGTCGAAGGGGTTAGCTAGGGCACCGTGGCAGGACGAGCGCAGGGCAGGGTTCGTGACCGGGCAGGATTGCGGGACGGCAATCCTTGACCGCTGTCGTGTTGGCTTACTCAAGGCCAGACAGAGGTCGGCTTTGGACGCAGTGGATCAATCTCCTAACTGCACTTCATGACTGTGGACGCGAGGCCGGGATCTGGTATCCGGGCATAGTCGAGAACCTACGAGGTCTGGGATAGCTATGGCTATGGCTATGGCTGTGGCAGGCTATGGCTATGGCTGTGGCTATGGTGAGTGACTTCGGGACTATGGCGAGGTACGGGGTTCACTGGAGCGGGGAACAGAGCATGACGGGAGCGGGGAGCGAGCGGGGGATCATCCTAGAGTCGGGGGAACGACAAGGCGGGCTAGGGATGGATCGAGACGCGGGGACGAGGCGGGGGACTGACGAGGAGACGTGGGCGAGGACAAGCAGGGGCGAGGAGGTCGTAGCGGGGCGGAACTCTTAGCAGGAGAATGCATGGCAAAGCAGAGGTTCTTCCGGGATCAGAGAGCGGGGGATCCTTTCGGGATCTAGCCAAGGTTGCGCTTTCGGGTTTCAGTATACCGGGTTCTGTTCGGGATTGCCTTAGACATGTTGGGGTCCTGGGGGATCCCGACATTACCCCCCTCCAAAGGTGCTACTCCGGAGCACCAAAGGATTAGAGTAGTATTTAGCTTTCCGTACTAATTATCCAATACTTAATAACCATAATCATAACCAAGGGGCAGAGTCTTTCGGGATTTCCGTCGAGAAACCATTATTACCAACGCGGGACTAAACATAATCCGAAAAAAAATTCGCGGGGGAATCTACCGGGATTTGACCAAAATTCGCGCCAAAGGGCGGCTTTGCTTTCGTCGAGGCGTGCCTTTCCCACCGAGCTGGGGAGAGGCAGTCAGTTTGCCTAGGCGGTCGGGTTTCGCAAGGACCAGGGGCGGGGACGAAGCGGGGGTCGAGGACGGGACTTCAGGCAGGGCGGCCTCAGGGGGCCCTTCCGGGATCGACTGGGACTGGGCTGGACGGGATTTTCGATGCAGGAAATCTACCAAAGTTCGGGACGCGTTTGCTTGTGCTTCTGCAGCACCAAGCAGTCGTTCGGGAACAACGGGGTCTAGCGGGGTTGGGATCGAAGCGGGAACTGGTTCAGAGACCGGGGAAACAGGTGCGGGAACTGGAGGCACGGCGGGAGAAGCTGGGGTCGAAGCGTCTGGAGCGGGGGACGTGACAGTCGGGACTGGGGCGGCAGTAGACGTGGACGGGATCGTTTGCAGGTCAGAAATGCATACTTGTATCAAACCCTGTAAGAGGCTTTCAACTTCGTGACGCAGGAACTGGCTGAACGCGGGATCCGTGTCTTGGACTATCCGGGTGCAGTGGGGCACCATTCGGGTCAGGACTTGTGCAACGCGGCTCAACATGGCGGGAGACGGTTCTGAGGCAGCGGGGGCGCGGGTTTCCGGGGCAGAATCCGAGGACGTAGCTTGGACACCTATTGTCGCAAACTGGCGTTTCGGGCTAGACTTCCGGGGTGCGACCTTTGCGGGGGGAGCGGCTTTTTTCACGGGAGGCCTTTCAGCACAATTGCGAATCAAGTGGCCCTTTGTTCCGCAGTAGAAGCAGAGCCCAAGTTTTCGCCTTTCATGCCTATCAGCATCAGAAAGGGTGCGCTTGGTCGAGGACGGGATTCGGGGAACCGTAGGACGGGGCATCGTGGCACGGGGCGGGGCAGTCGGACATGCAGGAACCAAATGTTCGTTAGAACCGCAGTAGAAACAGAGGCGCAGTTTACGGCGCAGTTCACGGGTTTCTGGGGACGATGTCTGGGACGCAGGGCGAGAGCGGGGACGAGGTGCTACCGAGGCTGGGGAAGTTGACCGGGACGTGGCTGGCGAGGCAGGGACAGAGACAAGCCGGGGGAGCTGGACAGCAGGTGACTGTGGCCGGGAATTGCTCGAGGAAGACGAGCGCGTGGAGCGGGAGTCTGACGCGGACATAGCGACACGGGGATTTTGTCGAAGTCCGAAAAAAAGAGTCGGGAAAAGAGCGTAGATTGTTGCCAATCCTGGTTACGGTAAGCTTTAGACTTTTGTCCTAATGTTACGACCTGGGGGGAACCTGGGGGCCGGGGCGCGTTAACGGCTTCCGGGGCAAGGCCTGGGAGAGCGCGCGGCAGCGGAGAAGGCGAAGGGGAACCGTGAAGGACGCTACAACGCCAACGGAGTCGCGCGGGAAGCGGGGCTACGGGGGCGAGACGCAAGGGGGCTCAAGGCGAGGACGGGACGGAGTCAGAGTCGAGGCGGGGAAGGCAGAGTCGAGGCGCGGGGAGACAGAGTTGAGGCGCGGGGAAATGCCAAGCGGGATTCTGGCGGGAATCTGGATTCGTGCGGGAATCTGGATTCTGGCGGGAATCTGGATTCGTGCAGGAATCTGGATTCTGGCGGGAATCTGGATTCGTGCGGGAATCTGGATTCGTGCAGGGATCGCCGAGCGGGAATCGTTCAGGACTTTGGCGGGAATCGCAGAGCGGGATTCTGGCGGGAATCGTTCGGGACTTTGGCAGGAATCGCAGAGCGGGATTCTGGCGGGAATCTCAGAGCGGGATTCTGGGCAGGACTCAGAGCGGGATTCGCAGAGCGGGATCCGGGACAAGACAGAGACAAGAGAGCCAGAGAGCAGGCGTGCTCAGGACAGGAGCAGAGAGCTCAGGATAACCGGGATCTCAAGGCAACACTTTCTGTTATCAGGAGGAGGTTCCCTAAGGAAGCACTCGACAAGTTAGCATTGTAAAACTACACTAGAGACAAGACAGAAACACACCTAAGGAAGCACTCGACAAGAGGACAAAAGTGAGTGCTCCTTACGGTGGCGACAGGTATTTATCTACTGGGCAGAATCTACAGGGAACGGGCATGCATAAACGCGCAACTAACTAGTTACACAATCTTGCGGGCGAAGGCCGCGCATACAGTGACGTGAATCCGGGATTCAGGATTCGGTGCGGGGGACATCTGGGCAAGATCTAAGGGAACGAGCGTGAAGCATGGTCAAGTGAAACAAAGAGAACTAAAGGAATGTAATTGTGCGCGAGGTATCAAGCTGGCGCACAGGCAGCGGGGTAACGAGCGTGGGGGCGGATGTAATGCATACATTGTCTCGGGATAAGTTGCAGGCAACTTCTGGCGTGGATCAGGGTCGCGGGAGATCGACAGGGACCAACTTCGAAGAAGCCGGTGCTTCGATGTCGTAACGAAGCCTAATCGCGAGGCGCGCGCGGGGCAGGGCGACTAAGGACGGGGTTCGAGTCCTTGCGGACAATGAGATCAATCCCGCACACGGGGTGGCGGGAATGTGGTCTGCGGGCCGGGACAGGACGCTACTAGCGAGACTAGTTGGCTGGCACGTGCGTGGCCAGGCCAATCACCTGGGGCTATCTCAAGACGAGGTTAGCATCGAGGAGCGGGAAGCTAAGGGGTTTCCCTTGGACAACGGGAAACTCGCGCGATTCGCGACGGGATCATGCAGGGAATCTGGTTCGGGTTTTGACCGGGTTTCGAGTTCGGGTTTCGACTGGGAATCGAGTTCGGGTTTAGACCGGGAATCGAGTTCGGGTTTCGACCGGGAATCGTAGCGGGAATCGTTCGGGAATCAGAGCGGGAACTTAGCTGGGGTTGCGATGGGATCGCGGCGGGATTGAAGGCGGGAATCCTGGGGGGATTTGCGCAGGGATTCGAGACGGGACGCGAGGCGGGAAACGAGCGGGTTTTCGACTGGGATCGTGCGGGGAAAAGGAGTGGGATTCCAACCGGGAAGCGAGCGGGGTTTCTACCGGGAATGAGCGGGGGAGTCTGGCGGGACTCTAGTCTGGAAACGAGCGGGGGGAGTTTGGCGGGACTCCAACCGGGACGAGTGGGGGAGTCTTGACGGGACTCCAACCGGGAACGAGCGTGGGTTGCGGGATTGTCAGAGAGGACGCTTGACAGCGTTCGCGGCGAGGCGGGATTCCTGGCGGGGCAGGCTGTGGACGAACAAGGGCAGGTCGAGAGGCACCGGATGTCGAAGGGGTTAGCTAGGGCACCGTGGCAGGACGAGCGCAGGGCAGGGTTCGTGACCGGGCAGGATTGCGGGACGGCAATCCTTGACCGCTGTCGTGTTGGCTTACTCAAGGCCAGACAGAGGTCGGCTTTGGACGCAGTGGATCAATCTCCTAACTGCACTTCATGACTGTGGACGCGAGGCCGGGATCTGGTATCCGGGCATAGTCGAGAACCTACGAGGTCTGGGATAGCTATGGCTATGGCTATGGCTGTGGCAGGCTATGGCTATGGCTGTGGCTATGGTGAGTGACTTCGGGACTATGGCGAGGTACGGGGTTCACTGGAGCGGGGAACAGAGCATGACGGGAGCGGGGAGCGAGCGGGGGATCATCCTAGAGTCGGGGGAACGACAAGGCGGGCTAGGGATGGATCGAGACGCGGGGACGAGGCGGGGGACTGACGAGGAGACGTGGGCGAGGACAAGCAGGGGCGAGGAGGTCGTAGCGGGGCGGAACTCTTAGCAGGAGAATGCATGGCAAAGCAGAGGTTCTTCCGGGATCAGAGAGCGGGGGATCCTTTCGGGATCTAGCCAAGGTTGCGCTTTCGGGTTTCAGTATACCGGGTTCTGTTTGGGATTGCCTTAGACATGTTGGGGTCCTGGGGGATCCCGACAGTACCAAGCCACTGGACCCTGATCCGACTAGGTCCGACCTATACCGCTGACGTAAGTCGGAGTTCGGGGTCCCGCTCTAGTCGGGGTCCCGCATCGGTAGAGCGGAGGTTCGAGTCGGAGTGGCGGAAGAAAGAAAGAAAGGAGAATTGTTTGCAGGGCGCTTGTCCTAGCGGCCTGCAAACATACAGGCAAGTAATCTATGCAAAAAGGAAGAGAATCGGAGTTAAAGAAAGTCCGGTTTCGGACCGGACATGTCGGGGATCCGACTCGGAGTATGATCGTAAAAGAAAATAAAGGAAAAATAAAAGAAATAAAATAACCTGAGGCGGATTCCTGACACCGTTCTGTCTGGGATTGCTGGTGCCTCATACATAGAAGAGAAGTAAGTTGCATCAAAGATCAAGAGGAGGGTCTGAAACGTGACCGTTAAAATCATAAAGATCCAGGTCCGTGTCCTGAGTGCGTGGTCCAAGGGCGCGCCGTACGTACACACAAAGGGTCGTCAGGTCCATGTCCTGGTCGGTTGGGAGGCCATCTAGCTCCATCATTGCAAATGCAAGGCGGATAACAGCTGAGGTGCGCTGAGTGGGTTGGTCGAGATGCCTAGTGAACTTAAGCCACTTGCGAATCACGTCGATAAGAGGTTCGTCTGCCCACTCTGTGTGGTGGGCTGGGAGTGGGGTGCCTTTAGGCCAGACCTTTCCAATCCAAGGGCGGAAAGTCTCGCAACCACCAAGTATGTGGGCGGCGGTCTGGGCAGGCCAAGGGGGATGATTGTGCCAGCAACAGTAGGTGATCAGGCCGTTTCTGCGCCTATATTCGGCTCATGCGCATCCAGTACGCCCCGAAGGGGCCAGCGCAGCAGAGAACTTGAGCAACTGCTGAAATCTCAGTGCGGGGGTAGGTGTCTGACATCTCCATGAGTGCGCGCGGACGTCGTTTTGGTGGGCCTGTGATTGCCAAGTACTTGTCGGCAGTTGAGGCAGTGGCATGAGCGAGGTGGGCCTCCCATTGCTTCTGGGCGTTGAGGGTGTTCTGCTCGCGGAGGGCGGATATCGAAGGAAGGGATGATGAGGGTGGCAGTTCTGTGGCTTTCTTTGCCTCTTCATCAGCCCATTCGTTTCCTGGGACGCCTGAGTGACCCGGGCACCAGTGGAACTCAATTTTGAGGTTGGGGTGAATGTCCAGCAGGTTGGTGATGCCTGCTTTCCAAGCGAGTAGTAAGTGGGCGCCAGGTGCTGAGGGCCAATCACGGACAAGGCGAAGGGCGGTTAGCGAGTCTGACATGAAGACAATGGACTCCACTTCCAGGAGATGGCGGCTGAAGTAGAGCATGACACGGGTGCACCTGCAGGTGCACCCGGATCCGTGATGCGCAGGTACCTGCGCAAAAAAACTGATACCTGGATCCGACCCGGAACCGTGGGAAACGGAACCGGGTCTACCTGGACCCGTTACCTGCAGGTATTGCAGGTACCTGATGCAACCCGCAGGTATTTAACAGTAAGTAGTGTAGTAATAAGATATAAATATAAATAACAACATACCATGTATCCCGGAGATGGGAGTGTAGCAGGAGTGGGGATGGGCGTGGGTGCGCGCCATCGTTCGATACCTGCTCGGAGAGTGAGATCCGGATGGGCTTGAAGAGAGCGAGGAGGCAGCGGACCTGGACGACGGCGGTGAGCGCCGAGGGTTTGCGACGGTGGAAGTTGGCAACAGTGCGTACCGCTTGTGGGGCGGCATCATGAGTACAAGCGACGGTGGGTGTTGCGGATGCTGGACGAGCGGGATCAACGAGATTAGTGTGAAGAAGGTAAGTGAAAAGCAAAAAAAAGACATACCAGAAGACCAGTTGAACCTCTGCAGTATGAGATTCTAGCTTGATCTTCGCCGCGATCCCATTCTGACTTGCGGTCGTCTGCGCAAACGGAAGACAAGCGCGCAGTTGGCGAGGAGGCGGCCATTGGGCGCAGCGGGGCCGTCATCGTGGTAGGCGGCTTCGAGTCTTTTGAGTATAGCTTCCATAGTGTGCTTGGAATGATGTGACTGTCTTGCACATGCGCGCTGTGTCAACGGCACCCTCCCTCTGTTGCACAGGCACACCGCGGCCATAGAGCAAGATGTTGAGCTCATAGAGGTTGGGACATACGACGACTGCGCGAGCGAAAGAGAGTTGGGGAACCTAATCTGGATGGTTGTATTGAGTGTGCTGCGCAGGCGTGCAACAGCATCACCGAGCTCGCGGCCTATGTCATGCGGTCGACCGCGCGGGCGAACGACTTGCAGACGGTCTCTGAGCGCAGAGTCGAGTCCGACGCCCAGTTGGCGAGCGCGCATTTGGCGGGGAGGCGGTCATCGGGCTCGAGGTTGTCATCGCAGTCGCCAGGGTCAACAGAACGAGTATAACTTCCATAGGGAGCTTCGAGAGAGCTCAGAAGTGGCCATGTCGAGTAGAATGTTGGTGAAAGTAGTGGTACATCGTTGCGTCCGTGGCACACAAAGTGAGTGCACGTGATTTACCGGGTACCTGCAGGTACCCGGTCAGGTACCTGGACAAAAAAAAATCCAAACCTGGACCTGCAGGTAACCGTGGGAACCAGGTACCTGCGCACAGGTGCACCTGGAACCGCAGGTATTTGAGCGCAGGTACCTGCAGGTACCCACGGATGACCTGCACCCGTGTCATGCTCTAGGCCGAAGTGAGAGGCGGCCCAAGCTGGAGCAGACGCAAGGGAGAAGATCTCAGCGTCAGTGGCAGTGGCAATTTTGGGGGAAGCACAGTGTCTGAAGCCCAGGCGATGTTGACCGCGCATAGCGACAATAGCTGAGCCAGACTTGTGCTCGAGTCTGGAGCCGTCCGTGAAGATCTGGACAGAGGTTGTGGTGCACAGAGAGTTGGCAGACATCCTTCTTGACCTCAATGGTGTAGTGGCGTACACCAGGGGTAAGTCTGTTCCGCAAACAGGCTAGTCCAGCTACATGGGCAAGACCGTTGAATTGCTGGGATAGCCTAAAGCCTGCAGCTACCGTCACTATTTCCCCCTGCTTAGAGTCCCCCGGTCAGTGAACGGGAATGATGATAGCACGAGGATTAGTATGACACTGGGCCTGCAACCCAGGGTGGTAAAAATGCTCAGGATGATCCCTGCGGAGGGAGAAATGGCCAATCAGCAGCCAAGCCCAACCCCACTTTGAGGGATAGGGAAGGTTCAACGACTAAGTGGCGGTCGGCGTGGGCCCCCATAGGCCCGCGCTTAAGATATAGTCTACAGCAGTGGGGAAACCCACCGGGGTGCGCTAAACGTGTTAAAAGTGCTGGGGTGTCAGACCGGGCTTCAGACCTTGGGGAACGGAGGACCGACTGTTAAGTCGGACTACCGAAAGGTGGCTCTAACGAAAGGGAGAAACATTAGCTTCGTTAAGCTAACACGGACTCACGGACAAGGCTGCAGAGCCTAATAGATATAGAGAAGAGAGTCGAACGCAGTTTGACGTAAGAGTCGGAAACTGAAGAGAGAACCGGGATAAGTCGATCCCGACTGCGAATCGCGCAGTATAAAGTCGGACGAAGGTCTGGTGGAGCTCAACGGCCTAGTATCGTATTGATACCCTAGGACTTGTGATATTTGAGTCGAAGCTATACTACAATACATGTATCGACTTTATAGTTGAGACTTGTTTGTACATTGTTGATAGAACGCATGTCCGATCATAGTCCGGATCGGGTTGAAGGCATGAACGAAAGGGGAAAGGGAATAAAATGCGAGGCCGAAGGTTACACGGAGGCAATCGCATGTATGCGGCATGTTCAGGATAGAAAGAATAGAAAGGGTCCGTTTCGGCGGTCCGGTCAGGTACGTAGCGGGGTCCTATGACGTCGATCGTAGTGCGGAATGCGCGTGGTGGTCCGGTTACGGTCGGCCCGGCTATGATCCGGTGTCTAGTGCGAAAGGTTAGTGACAGTATTGGATATTGGATATCCAATTGTATTGTCCGGCGTTTGGTCTATGGCGGACGTTAGCGTGGGGTGGATATTGGTGTGATATCCCTGCGTGCACGTGTTGTCCGCGATGTCCGTTCGGTGGAGACGAGTCGGAGTGCCGAACTATGAGCGGACATCGTAGTACCTGTTCGGAAAGGTTAGGTAAAAGTGTAGTCGTGACAGTAGCTCCCCCCTCAACTGCCGAGCCCCGTTGAGGCAGGTTATGGGCGTCGTTGTGGGCGTAAGTAGGTGTTGGGGGGTGAGTGGGGTGCGGAGTGTCGGGTCGGATAAAAAAAATGGCGTCAGTATGAAAATTTTTTTTGAGTCGGTCGTGAGTATAAAATTGGGGGTTAGAGGTGGTGGTCAGTATCCGTTTTGAATTTCGTCCTTTACCACTCCCCCATCTGCTTCTTTTACCATGGCACCGAAACCCGCTATCTCTGTTGACATTCGGGACTCCGCCCTCGACTACGTGTCAGTGGTGGTCGACGAGTCGTTCGCAAGGGCGATCGCGGTGATTTTGCAGCGGGTAGAGAATTTTCCGGGGCGTATCCCCGGTAATGAACCGCCTGCCGCAGTGTTACGCATCAAGCTGCTTACCCTTGTTTACACATTGTTTATGTTCCCCCTCATCTTTTTCTCTCACCCTTTCTACCTGCATGTGCGTACACACATTGCATCATTCTTTCATCATTGACTCCACACTCCGATGGCTCCACTCGCTCCACCTTCACTCCGAGAGCCCCAGGACCTTCCACTCCGATGATACATCATTCTACTCCACTCTACTCCACCTATGCTCCGATCTGACATCATCCTTCATTAATTAGAGCCACTATGACGGACTCACTCCACTTCTGACCCGCGATGATGTAGTTTCATTCCTTGCTCCACTCTATTGTTCTCTGTAGTATATAAGGCCATGTACATAGCGCCCCAGGATGACACTTAAGTCAATCCTCCTATAGTCTTTTACAATCACGTACCAAAGACTCTGTTCACCCACGACTTCCGGTATAGAGACCCTCACAAAGCGGACCCTCTATACTGTACTTGCTACTTCACCCAACAACGCTTTGGTCACTTATCATTTCCGTGATAAGTCCATCGAAGCTGTGAACGTAACAATTAGGATTGACTTCTTTCTCATCTGAGATCGATCTCAACTCCGAAACACCCCCCTCTACGCTCTACCACATTCTAGAATAAATCGGTACACCCTACGCATTCCAATCTGGAATACTGACGGTTAAGTATTACAACTGGCCCTTGTCTACTAACTATCAATTAGGAACGAAAGGAATACGAACGACAGTACGATCGAATACACCAAGCATAACAGTGCTATACTTGGAAGGAAGCGACAGACAAGTAATCACAGAAATTAAGCAGGTTCACGACAGAATTTACGGTCCTTGTTACGCGTTTGGTTGGTGATAGCGTGAAGCAGAGGATCGCGACCCATTCAAGCAGCTTAGCCACGTCCAACGTAACTTGAAGAGAAGAAGGAAGCAGGGGAAAGGTCTCATCCACCACAGAAACTGCCACAGCCGGAAGACACGCATACCCTCACTCGTAGACGACAGCAATACACGGTGAACATCGAAACAGATTATCCAGCGAACCTAGGAAGACAGAAAGGACAAGGTATCCGAAGACGTTAATATCACTCACGAATACTCTTGTAGCTCAAAGGGTTGATAACCCGAGGAAGTGCCCAACCTGAGGATTACTATACTACTCGCCGATCGCACGGAACTACCGTTGGCAGGCGTACTAAGGATCAACATCCTTAACCCCGTCTCCATCTACGACTTACAACCCACTTCATACCAATCCGACACACCCCCTCATAACCCCTCCGAACTTGACGAAAGCAGGACAGACCCACAGGACTATTCCGAGTACGAACATCAAACACAAGAAGATAACGAAAGCCTCTACGATCAACTTGTACCCCCTCGATTAGAACCCACCGTTACTCAGGAAACCTACGCATACTCCGCCGAGGAAGGAACAGATTTCGAGAACCCAAGCCACCATTGGAACGAAGTATCTGAGCACAACAGATTACTACCTCCCGTGACTCCGAATCACTCCAACCCTCCAATCACTACACCCCCAAGCGTAGAACAAGCCCTACGTCCCTTCCCTCAACTTCGAACGTCCGAACGAACTCCCACACCCGCTCCAGGACCTTCCAGAACTTTAGGAAACCTCAGACAAACTTTCCAAAGGACAGGAAGACGACTCAGGAATACATTACAACAACCGATTAATCAATCTGGCGAATCAAGCTCCCGCTCCCGCCCCCAACTTCGACCAACTAATTGAAGACAACTATCAGCACCTTGTCAATAGTGCATTAGTTCATCCGATCCAACAGAACTCCAAATACGACCTACAATACCTCCAACTCCGTCTACACTCTATACGACACGACCCCATTAATTGGATCTACCGACACGGCATCTTTTGGTTCGAAGGAAAGCCATACATCCCCGATTGTTACCTTTGCAAAGGCCTTATTGGAATCTGCCACACCAAAGTTGACAACGCCATTGATCATTTCTCCGAAAGAGAAACCCTCTTGAACCTCACATCAATCGTTTATTGGCCCGGACAACCCCAAGACGTTGCAACCGAAATACGGAAGTGTATTTGTTACCTACTACACTCTGAACCACCTACCCGAGTTGCCAGCCCACCTCTCGAAGCATCCATCCGATCCATTACTCCACCCCCTGTTGAACCCGAAGAAGGAAGCCGATCCGTTACTCCGACTCCCCCAGCAAACGAAGACACCAACTGAATTAAATTTCAGTAACTCGTTAAACTGGCGCCGAAAGACAGACCACCAGTCCCAGGAAAATACGTACCCATAGCAGCACAAGTACCCGTTGGAGTTACCCGCCCAGAAAACGCCGAATTTGACCCAGTAAACCGAGCCTGGTACAGACTTGACAAATCCAGAAGAAAAGTCTACCTTCATTTTCACTCAGGACACGACACCTGGAGAGCAATCTCACATACCATCAAGAACCCAACCACATACTACAAACAGGTTAATACTTGGTACGCAGGAATCGAACCCAGTCAGGAAGAAATCGACCAGATACTTGCAAGAACATCAAGAACAGGCAGTCGACTTAACTCACCCAGAGTTGTTTCTTCTCAACTCGCATCACCCACTCCTTCACAACACTCGCCATTAACCACTACTCAACCAGAAGCACCACCAGCTAAAACCGAAGCACCACCCGCTGAATCGACAGCACTACCCTCATTATCTTACGCAGCAGCAGCAGCACCTAAAGCTGAACAAACCTCCCCACTCCTCACATTCACTCAACCGAAGGCTGAAACACCCGCACCTGTTTCTGTACTCGAATCCGAAGAACCAGAACTTGTAGGACAATTCGAAGGACTTCGCATTGACACCAGATTTGAAGAAGGCGCAACTTGGATATAGGGCATGACACGGGTGCACCTGCAGGTGTACCCGGATCCGTGAAGCGCAGGTACCTGCGCAAAAAAACTGATACCTGGATCCGACCCGGAACCGTGGGAAACGGATCCGGGTCTACCTGGACCCGTTACCTGCAGGTATTGCAGGTACCTGATAGGACCTGCAGGTAATAACAGTTAGTAATGTAATAATAAGATAAAGTATTTGAAGAACATACTATCTGTGTTTCTGAGGAGTCCTGCATGGCCCGAGCTTCGAACGAGCCACGTCGTCCTGCAAGGCAAGGTGTTTGCGTCCTCATCAGATTGTGTGCGGTTGTGACGAGGTGCCTACAGGCGTCAACCGCATTGACAGCGCGGTAAGGCATAGGCGCAGGCGTCGATCGCTTCGACTGCGAAGTAAAGCCTAGTGCGCAAGTTCGCAGGCTCCTGAAGCGAAGGAACATGGTGATAGTGAGAGGATCGCCACGCTGCAAGTCAATGAGTAAGGTATTATCAACAACATGAGAATAACCAGAACCACTCACGACCATTGCACGAGAATGATGTACATTCCCTGTGCCCCGGAATACTGCTCCTGTCATAGCACAGGCGATCTTCAGACATGGTAACATAGGGTGCTTCTCGCCTTCATCCCAACACTGAACCGTAACCACTGCCAGCTTCTCCAGTTCCTTCACACTGTTGCTCGTTACGCGCAGAGAAGCAACCCGGAAACTGAGAAGTTCAAGCGCCCGATGCCTGCCAGGAGCTGTTTGAAAGCGAGAGGTGATGGAAAGAGGTTTTCGACCTTGAATTCCCGTAAGCGATTGCAGGTGTGTGTGGAAGCACTCCCGCAGCTGTCCAGCACGTCGGGGTAGAAAGCGATTCCAAAGACGAGCCATATTGTCGCAAGAGATGGTTCAGTAGCTCAGGCGCCGGTTCCCATTCCAACTCCAAAAGCGCAGTGACTGCGAAGAGTTTCGCAGCAGCCAGTCAATGAAGTCCATCTTCGGGCGAGCCTGTTCAGCCTGACCTTTGTGAGGCGGCATGAGTGCAGACGATGGCGAGTGTTGCGGTTGCCGGACGACCAGCATGTCGAGGGCGACAAGCGGCTGTGGTCTCGCGGTCTCGCGAAGAGAGCGCGGCGGGCGGGAGGGCGCTGACAAGCGCGTAGTTGGTGAGGAGGTGGTCATGGCAGCCGTTGTCGTCGTAGTAGGCGGCTTCGAGGATGGCGAAGAGGACGGCACATGTCGAGTAGAATGTAGAAAAGTAATGGTACATCGTTGCGTTCGTCGCACTCAAGATGAGTGCACGTGATCTACCGGGTACTTGCAGGTACCCGGCCAGGTACCTGGGCAAAAAAAATCCAAACCTGGATCCGCAGGTAAGCGTGGGAACCAGGTACCTGCGCACAGGTGCACCTGGAACCGCAGGTATTTGAGCGCAGGTACCTGCAGGTACCCACGGATGACCTGCACCCGTGTCATGCTCTACTTGGATACCCACTTGGACCCCCCTTCCCAAGAACTACACCTCGCAAGAGACACAAACTATCCTCACTCTTGAGCAACTAGAGAAAGAGGAAGCTGAACTCAGAAGGCGCAGACGAGAATCTGAAGCAGAAACTTCAGACGAATCAGAAGAAGACTCAGAAGCCGAGGACACGGCACACACCGCCGAAGGATCTGCACACTCAGCCGCAGGATCTACATCGGTTAACGCCAACAATAGTAACCGAAGCTCACCTGTACCCATTCTGGAAAACAACGAACACCCCGATCAGGAAAACCTTCCACAGCCACCCCCACCCCCACCATCACCTACACCCCCAGGAACCCCAGCGATAGTCGAAATGGCCGATCAAGCAGACCATCAACCGCGAGGCACCGGAGCAAACAAACCTTTTAACTTTACCGGCAAACGAAGCGAAGCTAGCCGATGGCTTAGCCTTGTTGAAAACTACTTGGCACTTAACGATTTGGACTATGCAACCGATCAACGCAAAATACGATTTGCACTCTCCTTTTGCACTGAAGGACCCGCTGCAATCTTTGCAAAGAATGTTAAAGACGAACAGGACAATGCACAATGGGTTATGACTTGGCAACAATTTGTGGACAAATTCAAGTCACATTTCATCTCAACCGATTACATCGCCGACGCATTCAAGGAACTCTCTAGCCTTAAGCAAGCACCTACGGACAAAATCGACGATTACATTCATAACTTCCAGCGACTCGCACGCGAAGCAAACATTACCGACTTCACAGTACTCTTTTCCATGTTCAAGAATGGATTACTGCGACATACGCGAACCGCACTACTTCAGAAGGATATCCCAGTTCCAGACAATGGAATAAAGATAATGGCACCATACTACGAAGCAGCCAGGAAGATAGGAAAATCATATGAAGAGATCTATCAGGACAATCGCCCGTTCAATCGACTCCGCAACCGTTATGGACAATCATCATATAATCGACCTCGATTCAACAAATTTCGCAGACGACGACTCAACGAGATGGACATAGATTCTGAACCCGAATCAGACCAACCCGAGGAACCAGAAAATTTGGAAGAATCATTCAAGCTCTACGCGATGTACTTCAACAAGCTTACGCCCGAGGAAAAGAAGAAAGCGCAAGCAGATGGACTCTGTTTCTACTGCAAGAAGGCAGGACATTTTGCAAACAAATGCCCTTCGCGTCCCGCACGCACCTCGAAGTTCCGAAGCTCAGGAAA
This sequence comes from Trichaptum fuscoviolaceum, assembly GCA_910574455.1. NCBI lineage: Eukaryota > Fungi > Basidiomycota > Agaricomycetes > Hymenochaetales > Trichaptaceae > Trichaptum > Trichaptum fuscoviolaceum. Next base: position 3,051,567 of record CAJSYZ010000001.1, read on the forward strand.
ATCCCCAAGGAAATTCCAGAACAACTTCAGACGAAACAATGGACAATCCAAGAAGCGAAACATCAACTCGATGGAACTTGACGAAGAACCCGATAACCCGGACGATTTGATTGCTGAACGCGCAATCCAGATCCATGAAATGATGACAGACCTCAATGGACAGGAACAGGAAGCATTGTTCAACATGCTAGACGAAATGCCCGATCCCAATGATGACAACGACGATTTTGACGATGATGATGGAAATTTTTGATCAACTCCGAGTTGGTTAATCCGATTCAACTCAACACCATCACTATCAACGGAAACACTCGCTCTTTTCGCATACCCATCACGGTACTCATTAACGGACAACCTCACACACTCTCAGCTCTACTCGACACCGGAGCACAACTCAATTTCATCAACTCAAAACTAGCCAACAAACTCAAACTAAAAACGCAGAAAATCGACAAACCCATACTAGTCAGTAACGCCGATGGTACACTCAACACAGAAGGCAGTGTCACCAAACGAACTCGAATCCACATCACACACCCCCCACACTCTTTCACCACATTTCTACCTCACTCATATCCCAAAGGACGACGTTATACTAGGTCTACCTTGGTTTAAACAAGCTAAACCAAAGATAGACTGGGGAAACGATGCAATCACCATAAACAAGATTACGATTTCAACCCGAATAGAACAAGAAAAACAACAGAAGCTACCACCACCAGAAAAACTCGACATCCCAAAGGAATATATGCCCTATGCCAACATCTTCTCCGAAAAAGAAATCCAAACATATCCACCAGCACGACCTTATGATCACGAAATCAAGACGAAACCCTCATTCATACCGAAAATCTTCAAAACCTACAATACTCCGTACCACCAAAGACCCATACTCCGTGATCTTATTAATGACCTACTCAAGAAAGGATTCATTAAACCCTCCGCATCACCAATGGCCTCACCATTATTCTTTATCAGCAAGAAAGATGGAACCCTCCGACCGATTCAGGATTATCGATATCTAAACGAGCATACAATCCGCGATGGATTTCCGATACCAAACACCCAGACACTATTGAATCAACTCCAAGGATCCAAATACTTCACCACCCTCGATATTCAACAAGGATACCACAACATTCGAATCAAGGAAGAAGACCAATGGAAAGCCACATTCAACTGCGAAGAAGGACACTTTCAACCGACAGTTATGTTCTTTGGCCTATGCAATTCACCCGCCACCTTTCAACGTTTCATGAATGATATACTTGCAAAGCAAATCCGCGAAAACAAGTGTATTGTTTACATGGACGACATTATGATCCATGCCGCCACTATGCAACAACTTATCTCGAATACCCTCGAAGTTTTCGAAGTTCTCAAGAAACACAAGCTATATCTCAAACCCGCCAAATGCCGATTCCACCAGACCGAAGTCCCATTCCTAGGATACATTATCTCCGAGTCACAGATCAAGACTGACCCGACGAAGATACAAGGAATAGTTGACTGGCCGACACCAAAGAATCTACGAGACATACGATCATTTACAGGATTTACGAACTTCTACAGGCGATTCATTCCCCATTATGCCACCATATGCCGACCCCTTGATCAACTAAAACGCAAAAACATACCATTCATTTGGACCGACCGACAACAACATGCTTTTCAAACACTCAAGGACTTATTCTCGAAACAACCACTCCTTATGCAACCCGACCCGAACAAGCCATTCTACCTCGAAACCGACGCTTCAGCCGTAGCTACTGGTGCAGTACTACGACAACTCGACAAGGATAATCAATTACGACCAATTGGATACATCTCCCAAGCACTTAATCCGACGCAACGAAACTGGCAAATATACGACAGGGAACTATTTGCTATCATCCGCGCATTACAGACATGGCGACATTATCTATTAGGCAGCCCACACGTTATCACAGTACATTGTGATCACAAGAACCTAACCTATTGGCGACAACCACAACGATTAACCCCTCGACAAGCCCGATGGCAGAACGAACTTTCACGTTACCCCCTCCAAATTCAAGCAGTCCCCGGAAAACACATGATTCAATCTGATGCCCTTTCCCGGAGACCCGACCAATTTAAAACGGAAGGAGAACTCAACAACGAAGTTACACTTCTACCAGAGAAAGTTTTCATTCAAGAGATGGAAATACTCGAAGCCGAAATAGAAGAACAGGACAATGACGATCGAAACACCATTGACATCGACGAACTTCATGACAAGATTCGACTCGAAACAGGCGATATTCAGAAAGCAATGACACACATTCAGAAGGAACTCCCCCTCACGAAACCAAAGATGACCGACTTCTCAATCAAGGATAACCTTGTACACTTTAGGAACAAGATCTATGTTCCGAAGAACAAGGAAATCATGAGAAACATCTTACGACTTCATCATGACCTCCCCACGCGAAATCACCCAGGAATAGCAAACACAATGGAACAGATTCGACGCACCTACTACTGGCCCCGCATGCAGCAGTTCATTTCGAAATATGTGCAAGGATGCGCAATTTGTCAACAGATGAAGATAAATCATCATCCACTCGTACCTCCGCTCAGCCCGATCATCGCAGACAAAGACACATACCCCTTTGCTACAGTCAATATTGATTTCATTACCGACCTACCGGAATCAAATGGCTATGACAGCATATGTGTTATTGTGGACCATGATTGCACCAAGGCAATAGTACTCACCCCATGCAACAAGACAATCACCGCACTCGATACCGCACAACTCTACATCAACAATGTCTACAAACGATTTGGATTACCCAGGAAAATAATCTCAGATCGTGGACCCCAATTTGCATCGACACTATTCAGACAGCTATGCCGCTTACTGCACATCAAGCAGGCTATGTCTACAGCATATCACCCACAAACTGATGGACAAGCAGAACGAACGAACCAGGAGATCGAAGCATACTTCCGAATTTATGCAGCAAACCACCCCCAACATTGGTCACGATACATACCAATGATGGAATTCACTCACAACAATCGCAAGCATTCCACCACAGAGCAGACCCCTTTCCGATTACTCATGGGATACGACCCAACATCATTTCCTACGGAAAAATCCGAGATCGACAGTAACATCCCCACACTCCAAACTCGCTTAATCAAGATATTGGAACTCCGAACCGAAGCCGAAGCAGCTCTAACTCTCGCACAAGAATTCCAGCGTGAGAAACAAGAATCACACTTCCAACCCTTGGAAGAAGGACAAAGTGTATGGTTAGAAGCCAGGAACCTCAGACGAACCGGACTACCCTCGAAATTCCAATCTAAACGAGAAGGACCCTTTACGATCATCAAGAAGCTCAGGGACAATGTCTATCGACTTGATCTTCCAGAGCATTGGAAAATACATCCAGTATTTCATGCTTCTCTTCTCACTCCACACAAGGAGACGGACGAACATGGACCATCTTACACACGACCGCCACCTGACCTTATCGAAGGAGAAGAAGAATTCGAAGTCGAAGCGATACTCCATCACCGAGGACCACCAAGGAAACGCGAATATCTCGTCAAATGGCTAGGATACCCGACATCAGAGAACCAATGGATATCGGAACAATCACTGGAGAATACTCAGGAACTTCTATCAGAATACAAGAAGGCACACCGGATCAAATGACCTCCCGGTCATCTGTCCAATTACCCCATCCGGAACAAGTACACTACGCCATCTGTCAAAATCCTCCGAAACTCCGAGTGTAATCTCAACTACCACCCGGAATCTAGACAACCCCAGAAGTATTTCATCGAACCCAGAAGCTCCCCTACCCACCAGGCCATGATCAAACCAGCCGATCTCGCTAACGTTTGTGCATACATCCTCTCACTTGACATCCGCCCTGAAGTCAAGGATCTTGCGGAACTACTCCTTATCGAAGCATTCAAACGCATTGACCAAGGCCCAGGACCCTATCAGCCTTTCAACCAACGCTTCGTGTTCTCACACGCATATCGAAGAGACACCCCGGAAATTTCAGTACGATATGGGCCGCACAATCAGTTCATTATCACGTCAACACCGCAATACCAACCACCGCCGCCCTACTCCGATACCATCTCCACGACCCCTTCGTAACGACCCTCCCCCTCCCACAGAAATAAGCAAAGAACAAATTCTCAACGACCTTCGCACACTAGCAGCAGAAACTCCGACCAACCGTCAACCCACACTCATTTTCCATCTATTCAATTTCATTCATCAACAAGAAGAACCCAACACTCCACCGCTCAATCACCTCATTGATTTCATTGATACTCTTCTTACCCATGCGACTCCACTACACCAGGCACACCTTTCGATAGGACTTTATATACTAATTCAAATGGTCAAGTCAAACGACCTCGAAGGATCAGTACAACTTCCAAACGGATTTAGATTCATTCACAGGCAACCAGCACCCGCTCGAACTTCTAGCTCCAACAGTTCCACATCCCCTCCGCCCTCGGAACCCTTTTCTCCTGCATATAGCCCGACCACCTCCACGGAATCCCTGACCAGTCACACCACAGACAACCCCGATTCTGACAAAGAGAATATCCCCACTCGACATGCCATTCAACTTCAACACCCCCAATCCGACATTCGAAGTCCCTCCCTTTGACGCCGAGGAACACCTCGCCGCCACTGACCCCGGACCCTTACTACCTGTTGAGGATATTGATCCCCTCTGGGTAACAGGCTGGGGCAATCACGCAAACGACTGGCACAATGGCGTATGGCACCCGCAACTGACACCCGTCCACCCCGAGAACGAATACCCCTCTCCCCCTCCCTCTCCTACCCTTCCCCCTTTGAGTCCTCTCGACCTTGTCCGAGAGTATATCTTCGACCCGGCCCACACTGATCTTGTCAACATCCGCCGTCTCAAGACTCTCAACCCCCATCCCCAACTCACCACTCTAGTCCTCCGCCGCACCTTCTTCACCCCCGAATACGCCGTCCCAATTCTCCAAGCCCTCCACATCCTCCTCGAGCTCCCTTACGTCCCCTGGATAGGCCGCCGCATCCGCCACGCAGGAACAGCGCAGCAACACTTTGTGGCGTACGACGAAGACCCGATCTGCATATGCAAGTGTTGCAGGTACTGCCCGGTTCACTAGAACTAGTCCCCATGCCCGTTACTCGCAACACCCGGCACGGACTCTCGGGTCGCCTCTATTACACTTCGACACAGAAACGAGTGCACCCGAACCGACAGAGATACAGAGAAGGCCAACTCCTCCCCCCTCTATGCGACCAACTCCTCCCCGGACTCCCCTTCATCCAGACCTCGCAGACCCGTCGACAGTGTGCAGCCGCTCTTCTCCACAACGGCAAACTTCGCGACCTCACCAAGAACACCAGCATCAGTCCACTCCCGCACATCGTCTACACTACGCAACAGATGTATGGCCATTTGTGCAAAATGCTTGATATCTTGGAGAACAACCGACTCAGGAAGCAGAAGATTGATTCTTATGAGTATCAGGAGCTAGTACGTCGCATGAATCAAGTTCTTATTACTCAACTCGAGAACCAGTTCACCGAGTACGAATTCGAGCGCCTCCTCTCATCGGAAATCAAAGATGGACAGGTACACTTACCAGACGACCCGGAACCACAGCCTATGACGACTCCCTCCCCTCTCGAGCTACCCCCGCTGGCTGCGCCCGATGCATACCATGAGCAAGTGCATGTGCCGATCTTCGACCTCGATCAACTCAGCAGTTTCGAATCTGCACCGCCATTGCCCAGCCCTCGTCAACAGTTCCACTTACCAACAGAGGAAGAACTTCAGGCGATCAATCAGCAAGCCCAGGACGTTCCCCTTCCTGAACTACCTCATATGACTCCGCCCAACGTTGTTATCCAACCATCTTCGCCAGTTTATGTGGTCAACACTCCCCAACCCGAGGACTTCACTTCGCCCAAGACATATGCCCCCATCGACTGGACTAATCCACAGTCTGTTTCTTTATATCATACTTTCCTTAATAACTTTGATTTTTCGCAGACGATTTCATCCAATGTACCCAGCGCTTGAACCCTTATTGGTCTTAACTTGACTCTATAGCAACTGATATTTATCTCTCTCTTACGCTTTTACTTATTGATCTTAACTTGATCCTATAGCGTTGTACCTTTCTTTGAAATTCTCGCATTCGCATTCTTATGCTACTACGGAATTTCAATCTTAGTGACGGGTATTGTTACGCATCAAGCTGCTTACCCTTGTTTACACATTGTTTATGTTCCCCCTCATCTTTTTCTCTCACCCTTTCTACCTGCATGTGCGTACACACATTGCATCATTCTTTCATCATTGACTCCACACTCCGATGGCTCCACTCGCTCCACCTTCACTCCGAGAGCCCCAGGACCTTCCACTCCGATGATACATCATTCTACTCCACTCTACTCCACCTATGCTCCGATCTGACATCATCCTTCATTAATTAGAGCCACTATGACAGACTCACTCCACTTCTGACCCGCGATGATGTAGTTTCATTCCTTGCTCCACTCTATTGTTCTCTGTAGTATATAAGGCCATGTACATAGCGCCCCAGGATGACACTTAAGTCAATCCTCCTATAGTCTTTTACAATCACGTACCAAAGACTCTGTTCACCCACGACTTCCGGTATAGAGACCCTCACAAAGCGGACCCTCTATACTGTACTTGCTACTTCACCCAACAACGCTTTGGTCACTTATCATTTCCGTGATAAGTCCATCGAAGCCGTGAACGTAACACGCAGAGCGTCGTGCGATAGCGAATCGGAAGGACTCGAGAAACGAGTGCGCAGACTCAAGGAGCCGCGCGGAGCAGAGACAAGAGTGTGGTCACGTGAGTGGCCGTCTACGCGCGAGCGCGGTCGCGACGCGTAGCTGCTACCACCTTCTTTCTGCCACCCCCAACAACACTCACTTACTGTCGAAAGTGTCTTCGCTTTGCGTTGCTTCCCTGTTTTCCTATGCCTCCGAAGAAGAAGAATACGGCTCCGCGTGCCGCCGCTGTTCCACGGCGAAGTCAGCGCCAGGCCGCTCGTCCACCTGTGCCACCCGAAGGCAACAATGCGGTCCCACCTCCTCGTAACCCGTCACCACCTCCCAACGAACCTCAAGCACCCCGAAATCCTTCGCCCGCGCCAGAACCTCCCATTGAGGCTGCCTTGAATCGGATGAGGGCGAGAGCACAAGCTTTACCGGCTCTTCAGCAGCAATTCCTGCTTGAAAGCCTGCGGGAGTTTGAAGGGAATTTTGCTCGAATGTTGGATGGGGATGAAGGTGTACCTGCACGTCCGGCTGCGGACCACTTGCCAGGTCAGTACCGTTTTTTTCATCATCCACCTATGTTGGTCTCCTCCTTCGGCCTGTGTCTTGCCGTCTACTCTGGGCCTATGTCTTGCCCCACATTATTGCATACCTCCCTACCTATCTTCTGGCCTATGTCTTGCCAAGCATCTTATGGCCTATGTCTTGCCAAAGCATCTTATGGCCTACGTCTTGCCAATCATTTCATGGCCTATGTCTTGCCAATCTAATATTCTGGCCTACGTCTTGCCTACATCTTGCCACTTGCAATAGCTCCCCATCTAACCAACTTGATTTTAATCCGATTCAGACCAAGATGTTCCACTTGGAGCAAATGTATCACACTGTATAACTGAAGGCCGTGCCACTGCCGGTTTCCTTCTGGATCCTCAATCTGTCATTCGCATCCTTGCACGGGGTTGGCACCAGTATATTCCTCTCAGTTACCTTTCCGACGAAGCATGCCGTTCTGCTATGCACTCTCCACCTGAAGACTCCGAGGTCCATACCTTTGCAAATGGGAAGATTAAATCAACTGCCGCCCACCTTGATGGCTCTTCCGAAACCCGCCTTTCGAAGGAATCATGGCGTGAGGCTCACGGGCGCTTTGAGCGCATGATACGCACCTACTGCTCACTCCCAAACCGTGATGAATTGGCTGCAGCCTGGTCCTCTCACTTTAAGCTCATTGAGGACCATCCTCGCTTCAGTCTCGACTTCTCAACCTTGCTCGTTTACGACATACGATGCCGTCAGGCTCACCATCTACAAGCATTTGATCCCTCGAAGTGGCAAGATGAGCTTTGGCGTGATGTTATTGACGAGCGTCTGCTTTCGCAACGATCCTTACCTCCACCCGCTCCACCCATTTCGCGCACGGTGTCAGATAGAAGCTACCGACCTCTCCCGCCGCTTGACCGCTCTTACCGCCCAGCACACCCCCGGGCTCGATCTACGTCACCTTGCCGCTACTCTGTAACCCCTTGCGTCGTTTGCGGTCGCCTTGGCCATCGGACACTTGACTGCTCGTCAAGCAAGTCCTTTCTTGTCCGACAAGGTCGTTTGTGGGTCCTCCCCAATGGGAAGCAAGTGTGCTTTGCCTGGAACTCGACTAAGGCAGGCTGCTCCGGCTGCGAACGCCAGCATGTTTGTACCCTCTGTGGCGAAGGCCATTCCATGCTCCGATGCCCTTGCTATTCCAATTGATCCCTTTCGTCCTGTTTGCACTCCTTTACACTGGAAGTCATGGTTGGATGCCCTGCTAGCTGCAAACCTTCTCGAAGAGTTCAATGATGTCCCTCATGGTCTCCGCTTTGGCTTTCGTCTGGGCCCTACTTGCCCGATTTCGCACTCCTTCATACCTTGTAACCACAACAGTGCCACTTCAAATCCTTCTGCTATTCAAGACCACATTTCAACTGAGCTTCGACTCCAGCGATACACTGGCCCGTTCCATCCTGACCGACTTGAGCAACTTATTGGACCCTTTCAGTGCTCACCACTTGGTGTCGTCCCAAAGGCTAATGGTCTCTTTCGCATTATCCAGGATATGTCCTACCCTCGGGATTCCTCACCTGTTTCATCCATTAATTCTCAAATCTCCTCAGCTGATTTTCCTTCCGAGTGGAGCACCTTTGCGCTATGCTACTGGCTTGTGGCTCGCGCGCCTCCAGGTTCCCAGGCTGCCGTCTTCGATGTAGATTCTGCTTACCGCAACATTCCTGTCTTTCCGGCCGACCAGAATTTCTGCTGTGTTCAGTTTCTCGGTTCTATCTACATTGATCACTGTCTGGATTTTGGCTGCACCTCTTCCTGCGGAATCTTTGGTCGTCCCGCTGATGCCCTGGTTGCCCTCTTCAAGCACATGTCAGTTCCGGATATTCTGAAGTGGGTTGATGACTTTGTCTTCTTCCGCTACCCTGTCTCTCTTCATGATGTCATTCCTTCCTACTCATATGACGAGTCTCTCATCTGGTCTGTGGCCAAGACTCTGGGCTGGCCATGGTCTACAAGTAAACATCAGCCATTTGCACAATCCTTCACATATCTCGGATTCCAATGGGACCTTCAATTACGCACTGTGCAAATTCCTGAACCCAAAAAAGTTAAATATCTCTCACGCCTCCGCCCATGGTTAACGTTGGACAAAGCTATTCTTCGGGACGCACAGAAGCTCCTTGGCACACTAAATCATTGTACTCTAGTAATACCAGATGGTCCCTCTCACCTACCTTCGCTTTTCAAGTTTGTCGCTGGTTTCAAGAATACGTTGTCTCCCTTCGTCTCTCACACAATTTCAGCAAGTCTACGAGCAGACATCGTCTGGTGGCAGTCTCAGCTATCCAATGCCTTTTGCGGCTCCCTGGTTCACACACCACCACCCTTACTTCCCCATGTCATATATGTCGATGCTTCTACGTCGTGGGGTATTGGAGTTTTGATCAACGGCCATTGGGAGGCATTCCACTATGTTACTGGTGCACGAACAACGGATCACAACATTGGCTGGGCGGAGATGGTGGCTGTTGAAGTTGCAGTTGGTATTCTAGTGTCTATCTTACCTCGAGACTCTCATGTGCACATTCGGTCCGACAACCAAGGTGTCTTAGCGGCAATTCGCAACAAGCGCAGTCGCGGTTCAGCAGCTAATGAAAGTCTCCAACGCCAATGCCAAGTCATGCTTGCACATAATTTTTGGACCACAGCTTCATATGTTTCATCGGCTCAGAACCTAGCTGATCCCATTTCTCGTGGCTCTCTTCCGCCTCTCTCCTTACGTTTATCCCATTTATTTGTTCTACCAGATGTACTTCGTCCACTCCTGCGAGCTGTATGATTATGTAATATTTTGTCTCAGACTGGCATGTCCGCCCATTCATGATCCGATTCAACCAGTAAGCATTTGTCCGTTTTTCCTTTACCATCCATTCTCTATTCTTGATAGCCATGTCAAGTTGCACGCCTTCCAAAGAAGCGCAAACCAAGTTTCGCGAGTCCTTTTCCTTGCAAAACTTACAGACCAAATATGCTTCTTTTCTGCAATCGTCACCCTCAAGCCCGCTTCCGGCTTCGCAACATCGCCATCAAGTCAACGAGTTTCCCGCAGTCGTATTGCACCAAGCATCACTCCCAGAAGGTCTCAGCTCAGCTATTGACACTGCCTTATCTCATGCATGGTCTCCCGCATCTAAGGCAAATCACAGGACCGCCCTTAATCGATTCCTCGAGTTCTGCAACAACAACTCTGTCCCTCAGGAAGACCGTTTCCCTGCTTCGGAATTGCTACTGTGTGCATTCATTGCAAGCTGCACTAATCGGGCTCCATCCACCATCAAGAACTACATCAGTGGCATTCGAGCATTTCACATAACAAAGGGTTTACCCTGGTATGGCTCAACCCGACTTCAGTATGTTCGTGATGGTGTGGTCAACTTCTCTGGTACTGCTGTCAACTCCAAACCTCCACGTCCTCCAGTCACCAGAGACATGCTTCAAGCACTCTATAATAACTTGGATAGGACTTCGCCGCAAGACATTTGTATTCTTGCTTGTGCTTCAGTTGCTTTCTGGGGTCAGGCCCGCCTGGGCGAGCTTCTACTTGAGTCGGCTTTGCCAGTGCCCAATCCCTTACCAGTACCTTCCCCTTCCGATGTACGCAGCAACACAATGGACTCCATTACAATTAGGCTTCCGCATACAAAAGTCAAGAAATGGACTGGCGAGGAGATTACTCTTACGCAACAACTTGATGCCTCTAACCCCGTTCAAGCCTTGGACCTTCATCTCAGCATCAACAAGCTTCCGCCACACCTTCCATTGTTTTCATTCCGCGTGGGTTTGGAGACTCTTATCCTAACTAAGCAGCATTTCCTCTCAGCTTGCAATAACATATGGTCAAAGTCTGGCTTACCTCGCTATACAGGACATTCCTTTCGCATTGGCGGCACTACAGCACTTCTTCTGGCCGGTGTCCAGCCATCCCTGGTGAAAGAAATGGGTAGATGGGCATCAGACGCGTACAAGCTGTACTGGCGCGACTTCCATACCCTCATTCCTCTCAACGTCCAAAACCTCCCTCTTGCTCCACGCCCTCACTCAAAATCCTCCGGCGCATCCACGACTTTGGGCTGAGCCGGGCGCCCCGCTACGGCTGCGGCTGCGCCTCCGTCCTTGGGGGGCTCGCGGTGCACCCCGGCGCAACCCAAACCGATCGCAGCAAGAAGCTGGCGACGGTTTCAGCCCACTAATGTCGTTGGCCTAAAGTGTTCCCATAATGATTAATGATTAGTTCTTCCATGCCCTTGAGTGAATGTCACAACTTACAGAAGCCGATAGCTAGAAGCTGTGAGGAGCGAGCACGGTAGAATGAGTCGGAAGGACTCGAGAAACGAGTGCGCAGACTCAAGGAGCCGCGCGGAGCAGAGACAAGAGTGTGGTCACGTGAGTGGCCGTCTACGCGCGAGCGCGGTCGCGACGCGTAGCTGCTACCACCTTCTTTCTGCCACCCCCAACAACACTCACTTACTGTCGAAAGTCCCACCCACCCTTTTCCCTTATGTCTTTTGGCCAGCGGCGCGCTCGGGGGGCTCGCGGTGCACCCCGGCGCAACCCAAACCGATCGCAGCAAGAAGCTGGCGACGGTTTCAGCCCACTAATGTCGTTGGCCTAAAGTGTTCCCATAATGATTAATGATTAGTTCTTCCATGCCCTTGAGTGAATGTCACAACTTACAGAAGCCGATAGCTAGAAGCTGTGAGGAGCGAGCACGGTAGAATGAGTCTGGTGGTACAGTATCAAGCAAAAGTATTGCAACAAGTTGAGCGCTTCATATCTCTACCACTTTTAACTTATATCCAGAGATTCATACTGGAGATTCAAGATGAGATCCTAAGTGGCTCTGGCCCCCCTAGTGTAAAAGGAAATCTCCAAATTTGGAAGTTTCTAGAATTAAAACGTAAAAATGCAAAAACGGCCGCTTAAGAGGAGACCTCTGCCAGACCTGCTGAATGTGGCAAAAGATACTCTAGCATGTTTGTATACCCTGAGAAAAAGAACCATATCAATTGAATTAGCGGATACGGAATTATAGCCTAGAAAAAACAGCTCCTCTACTGAAAATATATACAATTTCTCAATAAACAGTACTAAAAGTTGGCAGAGGAGCTGTTTTTTCTAGGCTATAATTCCGTATCTGCTAATTCAATTGATATGGTTCTTTTTCTCAGGGTATACAAATATGCTAGAGTATCTTTTGCCACATTCAGCAGGTCTGGCAGAGGTCTCCTCTTAAGCAGCCGTTTTTGCATTTTTACGTTTTAATTCCAGAAACTTCCAAATTTGGAGATTTCCTTTTACACTAGGGGGGCCAGAGCCACTTAGGATCTCATCTTGAATCTCCAGTATGAATCTCTGGATATAAGTTAAAAGTGGTAGAGATATGAAGCGCTCAACTTGTTGCAATACTTTTGCTTGATACTGTAAGTGAAGTGAATATCTTGTTCTTGACATTGTCTGATGGTCCGGTTAGGTTAGGGTGTCTGCGCGGGCGGGTCCGGAGACGATGCGCAGTATCATGCCGGAGCTGCAGCCTTGGGTGACGTTGTACGAAACCCGAGAGGCTTCGTGGCAGCAGTCGCATCCGAATTGGCGAGTCTACGGTTGGGACATGGAGGCGGTCAATGTTGAAGAACCCCTCGGTAGTGGGCTTGTTGATAATGCGCGTCGGACTGTGTCGACCGGTAAGTGAATCTGTCGATGTTAGAAAGGAGAAGGGTGCTGATTTTGTTAGTAGGAAGGTCTGTGACAACAGCAGCAGCAGCAACAACTCGAACGCCGACGAGGCGCGCTGAGAAGAAGACTATGTCGGTCTCGGATGCGCCAGGGTCGGTGGTGAGTGAGCCGGCTGCAGCAGCAACAGCAACAACAGCAAGTGCGGCGAGACCGCAGCGGACGTATGGCCGGAAGGTCGGTAGTCGAGTGGCGTCAGCAACAGCAACAGCAACAGCAACGCGCGGCGGGATGATGAAGGGTTTGCCGTCTCTGCAGATGGATGCGGTGGAGGTGCGGAAGATAAAAGGGGGGAGGGCGGCGGAGTTGGACGCGTCCGGGATGTTTTATCCGGACGTGGCTGACGAGCTCGACGACAAGAAGGAGGTGAGTATCTATGTCTGTCATTCGGAGGTTAGTGATTGATGTTAGTTTGGTGATCAGGAGATGGGGCCGGTCGGGAGACACGGTTGCGAGAATTGCAAGGCCCGTGGCCTAGAATGTCTCATGAAGTTGTGGCCGAAACCTGGTGAAGCGGAGAAGAAAAAGAAGGTTTCGGACAAGCTGTCGGCGTGTCAACGGTGCGGGAAGGACAAGAAGCATTGCTCGTGGTCCGGCAAGTCGAGGTCGGCGTTGTTGCGTTTGCTGGAAGGCGAGGAAGACATTCAATCGTTGAAGATCAAGTTACCGAAACCGACCGTGCGTCCGTTCGCCCGCAAGGATGATGGGAAGACGGGTACGTTCTGGGGATCGTGTATCGAACCCGTCTTATTCTATCTGTTAGACAAGAAGGAGAATGTCGCGAAAGTTGGCGAGGACGTCGAGTCGCCGCGCACGTCGGACGAGATTCGTCGGCTCACCGATCGACTCGAGCGGGCGCAGTTGGACGTGGCGCAGACTGTTGAGGAACTCGTCGGGTTGGCGAGACGGCGTGCGGGGAAAGGGAAGTCGCGGGACATCGTTGTTGTTGATGATGATGATGATGATGATGATGATGATGATGGTGTCGAGGAACTCGATGATTATATTTTCGACGATGAGTTCGGTGGGTTTCCCGAGGACCATTTCGAAAGGATGGACATCGACGAGGAGAAGGGGGAGGGGCCGTCGAAGAAACGGAAGTGTGATTAGAGGGGTTTTTTATCAGTATTTAACAACAATTTCTTGTTGTCTGTTTTACTTAGTTTTTTCTTGGTGTAATCGGTAGTGTGGAATGCACAAAATGCAATGCGTTACCGAACATTTGCGGGTGAGATGAATGCATTGAAAAATAAAAAAAAGGGGGTCGGACTCGTGTTGAAACGAGTCACAAGTCTGGAAATGACTTGTTTAGGCTCGTCGAAGTTTAATTTCGACGAAGTCTAATAGATTAGCGTTGTTGGAACGCAGTGCAGATCGCGGAGATGAAAGAAAGAAGCATTTGGAATGTGTTGAGAGTAAAAATAGAGATGGTAATGGAAACGGATGCGGAAATGAAGTGCATATAGTCAACTTAGCGGATATTATGTGGTCCGGGTTTGTCGGGGTACCGAAGGTGGAACTCATCGACGAGTTCAGAGGCGTTGGTAAGGTGGTCGGCGGGTTCGAGAGTGGGGTTCGGGTATCCCTGCCATGAAACGGTGTAGATTAGTTTTTTACGACGTCGGTCATACTTGGAGTCCAGTATTTCAGCGACTTCATATTCAAGGTTATCGTCAACTTCGACGGGTGGGGGAGGCGATTGATGGCGAGTCGGGTAGGGGTTTGGTGTGTCGGGCTCGAGCAGCGAAACGTGAAAGACGTTGTGGATCGCTTTAAGCTCGAGGGGTAGGCCCAGGCGGCGGGCATGGGTGGAGACGACCTCAATAATAGGGTAAGGACCGATGCGTTTGTGGTCGAGTTTTTTCATGGGTCGCTTGGTGCGGATGTTGCGGGTGTCGAGCCAAACCAGATCGCCGACCGCAAAGGGTGGGATTGGTGCGCGTCGGGTTATGGTCGCCTGTTGGTACTGGGTAAGAGTGATGCGAAGTTGATCTTTGAGGTAGTGGTGGAGGTCGCGGATGTCGGTTGCAACTTGATCTGCTAGAATAGACGATGAAGTGTGAGGGTCAATGGTTAGTCGGGGATGGAATCCCTTGTTTGCGAAAAATGGGGAAACAGAGGTAGCGGAATGCGTCGTGTTGTTGTACGCAAATTCCGCTAGAGGCAGAAGATCGATCCAGTTGTCCTGCTGATAGTTGATGTAGATGCGGAGGTACTGTTCGAGGATCTGATTGATCCGTTCAGTTTGGCCATCGGTTTCGGGGTGGTAGGCGGTGGATAAGTTGGACTTGATCCCAAGAGCGTCGCAGAGTGAGGACCAGAACCGGGAGACGAAGTGTCGGCCTCTGTCGGATACGATGTCTTCCGGGACTCCGTGTTTGGAGAAAACATGGCGGAGGAACAGGGTGGCGAGCTGTGGAGTGGTAACGTTTTTGTGAGTAGGAATGAAGAGGGCCATCTTTGTGAGACGGTCGACAATAACGAGAATGGAGTCGAAGCCATCACTGAGCGGCAGGCCCTCAATGAAGTCCATGGAAATGGAGGACCATGGGCGGTCGGCAATAGGAAGGAAGCGGAGTGGTCCAAATGGCTTATGTCGAACAGCCTTGGCACGTTTGCAATCGGGGCACGATTTGACGAAGTCCGTAACGAATTTGTCGAGGCGGGGCCAGTTGTACCGACGCTTGATGAGTTGGATCGTTTTGCGAACGCCTGGGTGGCCTGCTAGACTGTGATCATGGTGAGTTTGGACGATTAGTAGACGTAAATCATTGTAATCCGGAACATAGAGAAGGTTGTCGTAGAGGAGCCGACCATTATCACCGACTGAGAACAGGGTCGGACTGCCACTCTCGGGGTCGGACTCCTGTAAGTGAGCCTGTGCGACCGGATCCGTCGCAAGGCCAGCCTCGATCTGGTTTGCGATGACTGAGGAGTCGATGATGGCATTGGCGAGGAAGCGGTGTGGGCCGAGGATGGCGTGCGGTAGGGGTTCGGACCCTTCACGATCAAGTCCGTGCGGATAGACGTCGCTTCGGCGGGTGATGACGTCCGGTTTGCGAGCAAGCTTGCCGGATCGGTGGTTGATGTTGAAGTCGAATTGTTCGAGGTGTTCGGACCACCGTGTCTGGCGTCGATTGAGGAGGCGTTTGGTGCGGAAGTGTTTGAGGTTTTCATGGTCGGAAAAGACCTGCGAGGTATGGCGGGCACCCTCGAGGTACTGGCGCCAGTGGTAGAAGCAGTCGACGATGGCAAGTAGTTCCTTGTCGTGAATGTTGTAGTTCCGTTCTGCGGACGTCATGGATCGGGAGTGGAAAGCAAGGGGGTGAAGGTCGTTGTCCGACGCTTTAATTTGAGAGAGTATGCCACTGATGGCAAAATCTGAAGCGTCGGTCTCTACGACTAGGGGCTCTTCGGGGTCAAAATGAGCAAGTAAAGGGGCACATGAAAAGGCGTCCTTGAGTCGGTCAAATGTGTTTTGAGCATCGACCGACCATTTGAACGGAGTGTCTTTTTTAGTGAGGTTGGTGAGGGGTTTGATGATGCGAGAGTACTCATCAATGAACCGGCGATAGAAGTTCGCAAATCCGAGGAAGGCTTGGACTTCCTTCACGTTCTTCGGTATCGGCCAGGCCGCAATGACTTTCGTCTTAGCTGGGTCCATAGTGACACCCTTAGTAGAGACAATGAAACCGAGATATTCAACGGAGTCAGTGTGGAAAGAACACTTCTCTGTCTTCGCGTGTAGATTATGCTCACAAAGACGTTGAAGGACCAGGCGGACGTGCTCCCGGTGTTTAGAAATGTCAAACGAAAAAATGAGAATATCGTCCAAGTAGATAATGACGAAGTGATCCGTCATATCCCGAAATATATCGTTCATGAAATGTTGAAAAGTAGCGGGGGAGTTTGTCATACCGAATGGCATAACTAAGTATTCGAAGGAACCATACCTTGTCCGAAACGCGGTCTTCCATTCGTGACCCGCGGCAATTCGGACATTGTTATAGCCCGCACAAAGGTCGATCTTCGTGAAGACCTTGGCGGATTTGAGTTGGTCGAGGAGGTCGTTGATGAGGGGTAAGGGATAACGATTCTTGCGGGTGATGCGATTGAGACCTCGATAATCAATGCAGAGGCGTAGAGAGCCATCTTTTTTCTTGGCAAAGAGAATCGGAGCCCCGGCAGGGGAGTTCGAGGGTCGGATAAACCCTTTGCGGAGGTTGTCGTCGATGTATTCGCGAAGGGCTTTGAGCTCGACCTCGGAGAGTGAGTAGATCGGTCCGAACGGAGGGGTGGTTCCTTCCTCGAGATCGATAGCATGATCATACGGTCTATGAGGGGGTAGAATGTCAGCTTCTTCTTTCGAGAAGACGTCAGCATAGTCATGGTATTCAGGGGGAACAATCTCTTCGAATGTCCGACGCTCGTCCGCAGACATGTGCGGAGTGACGGAAGGTTTGTCGGACATGATTGCGGAGAGTGCAACGCAAAAGCATGGGGTGCCTTGGTTTTTGAGTAGCGTAAAGGCCTCAGCGTTGATGAGTTTGATGTCGGGGGTTGGAGTGGGATCGATGATTTTTGTGTCGGTTGAGCGACCTTGAACATGATCGAGGATGGCTTGGTCCTCGACAGGGATGCGGGGTGAGCGGGGTACCGAAAGCTTGAGTTGTTGGTTTTTCCAGTCGATGCGTGGATTATTGTCGGCCAGCCATGGAAAACCTAAAACAATTTGTGCGTTAGGGTGTAGAGTAGTTAATAGGAATTCGATCTGTTGGAGATCGCCAGTCGGTAGTGCGACATCGAGTTTCGTATGGCGGGTGATCGGACCGGCGGAGGTCGGGGTGCCGTCGAAGAGTTGGAGAAGTATGGGGCTGGTCAGAGAGTCGACGAGTGGAGATTCGTTGGGGAATAGAGAAGCGTTGATGAAGTTATCAGATGCGCCGGAGTCAATTAGTGCTGTAATTGGAGTTGCGGATAATGACGGAATAGAGAGTTTAAGGTAAAAAGCGTTAGTCGGAATAGAAGCGCGGAGATAAGAAAATTCGGTAACGGGACTGCCGTCGAGTAGTTCTCGGTCGTGCGGTAGCAGTAGATTCTCAAGACCGATCAGGAGTTTTCCGGATCGTCAGGGGTGGGATCTGGTGGGAGATCGTCATCGCCATCGTCGTCAATGATAGCGGTGGTAATGTCCTCGTCAACGAAAGTGTTGTCTGGTTCGGGGCCGACCTGTATGGTCATGCGGCCCGTAGCGACCTTGGTCGGGCAATCCTTCGCGACGTGACCCGGTTTGCCACAGCGGAGACATAAATTCTCCCGCATATGTCGAGCACGTTCCGCAGCGTTATTGCGGTTGTCGGTGGGTGGTTTGTCGGCGGGTCGTTGGGCAGGTGTGCTAGAAGAGGGAGCAATGGGGTTAGTACGACGAGGATAGAAACGGTTTTCCTGTCGTTTTTCGTATTCGCGTTGCCAGTACCGAAGGTCGGCGGCGATTGCGCTGTCGCGAAGTTGGCGGTATTGAAGTGGTCGGCCAACGATAGCAAGGTGGTTCTTGATGCGTGGTGCGAGGCCCTTGTAGTACTGAGCAGCGAGAGCGGTGTCGTTGAAACCGGAATCCCAACTGTAGCTGTCAAAAATGGTATTATAGGGTTGGATGATCTGGTCATCGCGCATGAATGCATTGAGCACTTTGTCTTGCGCAGACGCCTGGAGTTGTGGATCACCGAAGCACTGGTTCAACTCTTGCACAAAAAGTTGCCAGTTGCTCAGCATCGGATTCTCCGGCTCTTGGGATATGATCCCGCCCCACCACGTCAGCGGACCTTCACGAAGGTTGGTCGCTGCGTAGGCTACTTGAGTGCGATCGTCTGGGAACGCCTCGGGGTCGACGAAGAAAATTTGAAGAAGACTAGTGACAAAACGACGTACCGCTTCCCGACCGTCCCGGCCTTTCGGAGTACCGAGTGGTTCCGGTGGAGAGTAGCGGGGCGCTCTGGGACGTCGGGGTGGAGTGGGTGCAGTCACATAGATCGGTTGCGCGTACTGCTGTTCCTGTTGGGGTGGTGGTGGTGGTGGTGGTACTGGACGTGGTCGTGGAAAGAAGGGTATTGGACCCCTCGGTGGTCCGCCGTCCGGAGGTCCGTCTGGTGGTCCGCCCGGAGGACCGTTCGGAGGTCCGCCAGTCTGGGCGAAAGTTGGACGTCCGTCGTAGTATGCGGACTGGGGTCGAGACTGATGATTGTCGTAGAATGGGGTGTTTGTGTGATGCGACTGTTGCTGTTGGTCTGCGGGGTAAGATTGTGAGTAGATTACGGTGTTATCTCTCATAGACGAGGGTTGCTGCGCCGCTGTCGGTTGAACGGCGGGTCTGGATCTCGACGAACTGCGGAGTTCGTTTTCGGACATAGGCAGGTTAGTTGCTACCCCATGAAGTGATCGTTGCGGGGATGGTTGCAGAAGTTGAATGTCACCGAGGTCGGAGTGGTGAGACGAGGCGGGGCGGATGTGAGCCGTCGTCGGAGGAGGGTGTTGTTGATCCTCGGTTGGTGCCTGCGGCATGGGTCAGGGAGCGTAACCAGGCTGGGGTGCGAATGGTGTAATACTCTTGCGATCTGGATAATATCTCTGGTTAGCTGGAAGCTTATCATAGGGTACAAAACCGGGTGGGTGTTGCGAGGTATCGTATGTGCGATATCCCGGCAATGTCTGAGACGATGAAGTTGGCATGGAGGTGGTAGGGCGAAAATCGGACGGTTGAGTCTGCCCTTGATAGGGGTACGACTGCGAAAACTGTTGGTATTGCTGCGCTTGTGGGATCTGTGGATACGAGGGTTGGTTAGTAAACGAACCGGAGTCGTTTTGACTCGTTACAGCCTGCTGAGGTGGTCCGTAAGGGTAATACCGCGGATCGAGGTATTGCTGCGGTTGTCCGACTGCGGGTTCCCCGATGAACGACTGGTGACCTGGATGTTGGGGCTGGATAGACCCGGGGTGACCGACCATTGAAGAGTCGAAACCTTGTTGCATGGATCGAGATGACTCTGACACTTCGGGTATCTGAGGGAGTTGGGGGATGTTGACCGACATGCGAGGGTGCCGGACTTGCGAAGCAGAAGAGGGGCGGTTAGTAGGGGTGGATTGAGGTCGTTGCGAAAAGACCGATTGTATGCGCGTTTTGGATCGCCTCAGATCCGGAGTCATATTGCGCAAGGCATCAATGTTCGCAATCCGCCGACGCTCTTGTTCATCAGTAGTTCGGTGAGTGACATGTTCACTACCTAGAGCGGGCAGGAAAGGAGAATGAGCCTGAGTATTGAGATCGGTACCGGGGCGCATATCGTCGAAAAATCGAGCACGATTTTCGAGCCTAGGCGTCCGTGGTGTAGCTGGCGGACCAACGATTTGATCCTGCGGTGTAGTCTGCAGAGTTGCCTGGGCGGGAGCGGAGAGGGCACGGAGGATCACTTCTTGCCCGCCGCTAGAGTGAAGAGAGCGAGCGGAGTGATGAGAATGCGATGAATGTCGAGAGAGTGTCGAGTGAGAGGAGTGGTGGCTGGTGGGGATTATAGTCGTAACCTCTAGTTCTTCAGCCATCGAGCCTGTCCGTGTGGGAAGGACTCAAATATACTGTCAGACCGGGCTTCAGACCTTGGGGAACGGAGGACCGACTGTTAAGTCAGACTACCGAAAGGTGGCTCTAACGAAAGGGAGAAACGTTAGCTTCGTTAAGCTAACACGGACTCACGGACAAGGCTGTGGAGCCTAATAGATATAGAGAAGAGAGTCGAACGCAGTTCGACGTAAGAGTCGGAAACTGAAGAGAGAACCGGGATAAGTCGATCCCGACTGCGAATCGCGCAGTATAAAGTCGGACGAAGGTCTGGTGGAGCTCAACGGCCTAGTATCGTATTGATACCCTAGGACTTGTGATATTTGAGTCGAAGCTATACTACGATACATGTATCGACTTTATAGTTGAGACTTGTTTGTACATTGTTGATAGAACGCATGTCCGATCATAGTCCGGATCGGGTTGAAGGCATGAACGAAAGGGGAAAGGGAATAAAATGCGAGGCCGAAGGTTACACGGAGGCAATCGCATGTATGCGGCATGTTCAGGATAGAAAGAATAGAAAGGGTCCGTTTCGGCGGTCCGGTCAGGTACGTAGCGGGGTCCTATGACGTCGATCGTAGTGCGGAATGCGCGTGGTGGTCCGGTTACGGTCGGCCCGGCTATGATCCGGTGTCTAGTGCGAAAGGTTAGTGACAGTATTGGATATTGGATATCCAATTGTATTGTCCGGCGTTTGGTCTATGGCGGACGTTAGCGTGGGGTGGATATTGGTGTGATATCCCTGCGTGCACGCGTTGTCCGCGATGTCCGTTCGGTGGAGACGAGTCGGAGTGCCGAACTATGAGCGGACATCGTAGTACCTGTTCGGAAAGGTTAGGTAAAAGTGTAGTCGTGACATGGGGTTGGCCCCCTGGCATGGAGGTGTAGTTCCTCACGCGCCTGAACGCCCCCTCCCGTGAAGTGGCCCGAAACAATGTCAAGGCTGGCAAGTAGGCGGCCAAGACGTAGGGTCCCGCCTTGGCAGGTCACCAGTACCAGCTAATAATCTTATAGAATCGCGGTAATTATCGCAACCCGATTGTATAGTTATCGCGGTAACTTCGGCAGGCTTTCGGCAGCTCGTTCTGCCTTTCAGCTCTGCCTGGGCCGCGTGTGCCGATGCTGCCTTCTCAGGGCTTTGCCCGGCAGCATGGGAGCACTTTCTTTTCATTTGAAATAATAATTATATTAATCTGCAAAGCCTGGACTACGGTCCAGGCCTAATTATAATTTGGAATAAAAGTTAAAATATCTAAATTAAAATAGCGCACACGCGCGCTGGGCCGGTACGCGGGCGGCGGGCGTTGCACGCGCGCACGGCGGATACCAGCGCACGCCATCCGCGTCGCTAGACCAGGCCCACGGGTGCGACTACGGCCTCGCGGCGCACTGCACTGAGAGGGCCAAAAGCCGTTCGTGCGTGGTGTGGCGAGGCAGGCAAACAATGCGGCGTGAGCGAGTTTGATTGGAGTACAGGAGCACGGAAAGGGAGGTGAGAGCTCGCGAGCGTCTGTCACGCAGGGCTCAATGGGTTATGGTGCAGCTGCGAGAAAGCGAGCCATTGTCAGTCAATTTTTGTAAATGGAACACAAATAAAATGAAGACATACCTGGATTGCTGCCACCAGCGAGCATGCTGATGCCGCTCCTGGTTCACTAGAACACAGCTCAGCCACCCTCCTGTTCCTCCTTGTACTCCTGCTTTGATGCTTCCTGCGAGGCGTCGAGCCGTGAGATCGTCTTGTTGATGGTAGGGCATGACACGGGTGCACCTGCAGGTGTACCCGGATCCGTGAAGCGCAGGTACCTGCGCAAAAAAACTGATACCTGGATCCGACCCGGAACCGTGGGAAACGGATCCGGGTCTACCTGGACCCGTTACCTGCAGGTATTGCAGGTACCTGATAGGACCTGCAGGTAATAACAGTTAGTAATGTAATAATAAGATAAAGTATTTGAAGAACATACTATCTGTGTTTCTGAGGAGTCCTGCATGGCCCGAGCTTCGAACGAGCCACGTCGTCCTGCAAGGCAAGGTGTTTGCGTCCTCATCAGATTGGGTGCGGTTGTGACGAGGTGCCTACAGGCGTCAACCGCATTGACAGCGCGGTAAGGCATAGGCGCAGGCGTCGACCGCGTCGACCGCGAAGTAAAGCCTAGTGCGCAAGTTCGCAGGCTCCTGAAGCGAAGGAACATGGTGATAGTGAGAGGATCGCCACGCTGCAAGTCAATGAGTAAGATATTATCAACAACATGAGAATAACCAGAACCACTCACGACCATTGCACGAGAATGATGTACATTCCCTGTGCCCCGGAATACTGCTCCTGTCATAGCACAGGCGATCTTCAGACATGGTAACATAGGGTGCTTCTCGCCTTCATCCCAACACTGAACCGTAACCACTGCCAGCTTCTCCAGTTCCTTCACACTGTTGCTCGTTACGCGCAGAGAAGCAACCCGGAAACTGAGAAGTTCAAGCGCCCGATGCCTGCCAGGAGCTGTTTGAAAGCGAGAGGTGATGGAAAGAGGTTTTCGACCTTGAATTCCCGTAAGCGATTGCAGGTGTGTGTGGAAGCACTCCCGCAGCTGTCCAGCACGTCGGGGTAGAAAGCGATTCCAAAGACGAGCCATATTGTCGCAAGAGATGGTTCAGTAGCTCAGGCGCCGGTTCCCATTCCAACTCCAAAAGCGCAGTGACTGCGAAGAGTTTCGCAGCAGCCAGTCAATGAAGTCCATCTTCGGGCGAGCCTGTTCAGCCTGACCTTTGTGAGGCGGCATGAGTGCAGACGATGGCGAGTGTTGCGGTTGCCGGACGAGCAGCATGTCGAGGGCGACAAGCGGCTGTGGTCTCGCGGTCTCGCGAAGAGAGCGCGGCGGGCGGGAGGGCGCTGACAAGCGCGTAGTTGGTGAGGAGGCGGTCATGGCAGCCGTTGTCGTCGTAGTAGGCGGCTTCGAGGATGGCGAAGAGGACGGCACATGTCGAGTAGAATGTAGAAAAGTAATGGTACATCGTTGCGTTCGTCGCACTCAAGATGAGTGCACGTGATTTACCGGGTACTTGCAGGTACCCGGCCAGGTACCTGGGCAAAAAAAATCCAAACCTGGATCCGCAGGTAAGCGTGGGAACCAGGTACCTGCGCACAGGTGCACCTGGAACCGCAGGTATTTGAGCGCAGGTACCTGCAGGTACCCACGGATGACCTGCACCCGTGTCATGCTCTAGTTGATGGCAGTCTCTAGCTTTGCCTTGTCCTCGCGCTTGCGCTTGTCCGAGCTACTCGTCGTTCAGAGAGTTAAGGAGGTTGTAGGAGTAAGACTTGAAGTCTCGAAAGCTGCGCTTGCGCTCACTTGTCCGTGAGCTTCTCGACGTTCAGTGAGGTACGGAGGTGTCGGAGTAAGACTCGAGGTCTCGGGAGGTGCGCTTGCGCTCGCCTGTCCTTAATCTTCTCGTCGTTCAGAGAGGTGCGGAGGTGTGAGAGACTAGGAGTAAGACTCGAGGTCTTGAAAGCTTCGCTTGCGAGCATACAGCTCGCGCCCGGAGGCGAGAGGCTGCGGAAGCAGAAGCAAGATGGTGTTTGCGCGCAGCAAATGCCTTCTTGCCTGTCGTCCATAGCTCTGAGAGCGTGAAGAACAGTGAAGAAAGACAGAAAGACGATGTTCGTGATGCGTGCGGATAGCGCGCCACGACCCTGAGAAATGTGTGAAATTACCGCATATGGTATGTCTCAGACTTTTTTTATGCTTCAAACATATCAATAACATATACTTTGAAGTTTGAATTTTATCTGGAGAGACAACGCTCAGGCACAGTGCTCTATTAGATATATTATATACGAGTCTAGGTGCTAAAAATTTGGGGGGACTGTATGGTATGTTTCAAAGGGTGCAAATGAAAGACTACAGTAGAAATGCATGATCAATGCTTATTTGTTCCAATTCATTGATTTCTCTTTTACCTTATACTCCTCATAGCGCTTTGGTAGTCTACAGATGTATTATATGTACAGTAATAAAGCTCTCAGAAAATTATTGGCTTTAGCAGCGCTCTATAAGAGGCTATAAAAATAAAACGACCCCAAAAAATGGCCATTTTGTGCACTTTTGGGTCAAATTTCAACATTCGCAGCTCATTTCAATATATTACTGACGATTAAAAAAAAGAAACATACTGCATAGCTATACTAGACATACTACTGGAGCATAATCAGGCGTTATAATGAGAGTTATAAGTAAAAGACTTGTGAAGTGCACAAATGTATTTGAGGGTCGAACACATTTGTACAAGTTTCACTCGAAGTGATGCATTCGAAACACCACTTTCGAGTTTAACCACTTCCACTCTATCAAATAACGAGATTCTTTTTTAGAACTTTATATAATGTAAGGTAGATCTATTTTACAAAATATGGAAGTCTCAGATGTACTCAAAAATATACAAATGAATAAATACTGCTGGAACAGCACTTTCTATCACTATTTTGCTTATTACACAACATCCAAGTGCATGAATGCTACTAATAAAAATACAATAATTTACTTTTCAACGAGCTCTATTGCCATTCATAATGTGCCTGAGCTGCTGTTGTAGTGATGTTTTAATTTTAAGGGAAAACGATGTCCGGCGATGCCTCGGACAAATGCTCCGGGAATCGCCGGACACAACTTTGAGGACACGGATGTGTCGAAGGACACCTTCGACAACGTCTATAAATTATAATCTTCACTCTTTTCACCCAGTTTTTTGGTGTTTCGAGTGTATACACATTAGATATTGTATTTAGATAGTAATATACACAATTTAAAAGCAAATAAAAGAGACAACTAACATACTTACTTTAGCCTTGCGAAGCGCTGATCACGAAGATCGTGCGCAGTCGCAAAGGCTCTTCCTGGATGCCGCAGTACTATCATCGCAATACCAGGGTGTTTAAACTCTCTTTTATATATATCCGGTCGTTTAGCAGCCTACAAGGTGCAAACAATGAGTCAAGGTGCATTTGGTAGAACGGATTCATGGGAGACCAGGCACCTCAGCTCATAAGATGCATCGCATTCTGTCATGACAGTGTATCCGATTCATTTCCTTATTTGGACTTGTATCTGATTCAATACCATATTCGGAAACATGTTCTCATAATTATTTCAGCAGTGTAGATAGTTAGATATGTACATGAGTGTTTACATAGTATAGTACAAATGATTGAAATATAAGAAGCACAATAGAAAGAAGAATTTAGGAGACAAACCGGAGTTATAGCACCATAAAGGAGAGTGATTAATTAGAAAGTGAAATTAGTATAAGCTTTAGTTAAGTTGTATCGGATACTTACCTTGAATAGGATGCCACTAATGTAGCAGATACTTGAGTTACATCGGATACTTGAGTTGTAGCGGATCCCACTATTGCATCGAATTCTCGGAGATGACAGAAGACAAAAAAGAGTTAGCTGACAACTCTAAGAGAGTGAATACAGAACTTACCTTGTAGATTGATGTCGTCTGAGAAATATTTAAGCAAACTCTGAAAGCTCCAGCATTCCGGTAATTAGTGAATGCATTTGTTGCACTGAAATAAATTCCTTACCAGCAATCTAGTCTGAATCCAAGAGCACATCGGAATGCGAGCACACGGAAGGCGTCTACAAAGACCTTGAACTCGCGCAAATGGTCAGCATCCGCTACTTTCAAGAAAAATATAATTACACCTTTTTGCTACATTATCGGGGAACGAGAAAGA
This sequence comes from Trichaptum fuscoviolaceum, assembly GCA_910574455.1. Taxonomy (NCBI): domain Eukaryota; kingdom Fungi; phylum Basidiomycota; class Agaricomycetes; order Hymenochaetales; family Trichaptaceae; genus Trichaptum; species Trichaptum fuscoviolaceum. The sequence goes on from CAJSYZ010000001.1 coordinate 3,078,071, forward strand.
AAGGAAAGCGTCAAAAATTGTCTCTGGAGGGCCTTAAGTGTTACTAAACTTCTGTCTGCAAAGGTGAATATAACCGGGCAAATCTCGAGTTTCTCTTTCTCGAGTGCATCCAGTTGTGATGTGTAGTGGGTGGGGACAATGTACTGGAGGTCGCTAAGGATGGGATTGCTGTTAAACTCGGCCAGCAGATCCTCCTGAGTGTACGTCGTCCGCTGACCCTTGGGAAGAGTAGTGTCCCTAGTGGGAACCATGGAAATCCTAAGGGTGGATCGCAGACGGACCCGGGTTGCAGTGAGTACTGGTGGCACTTGCATGGTACCCGTGTAGCAAATGGGAGCCAAGTGAGCACACAGGGCACCCGCATGGCTATCAAGAGCGCTTTCGACCGCCATGCCCTCAGTGGAGCCTGGACGGTTAGTGAACGTGCATACAATACGGCCTTTAGTGTTGAAAACCGCAGACCGCACCAGAAGACGCTTTGTGGTGGGCAGCTCAGCAAAGAAATTACGTACCGCTGTAGTAAGGGCGGCACCAGACTTGCGCTTAGCTGCTGGGATGTAGGGGTTAGCTGTAAACACCAAGGTCGGCTCCTTGGCATACATCTTGGGTGGTGGGGGTGAGGCACGTCCAGAGGAGGGCGCTTTCTTGGGAGTGGTCCTGCCCTTGGCCGGGGGGGCTGGGGTGGTAGTAGCCGGAGGTGCTGGGGCAGTAGTGGCTGCCACCTGAGCGTAGGTGAGTGGGACTGGGGCCGGAGCTACCTGGGGGGGTGGCAGTGGGTTGATGCGCGGGGGGCGAGGTGGAGGCCGGTCGAGTAGAGTCTGCACCTGTCTGGAGAGGGTACCAACATCGCTGTTCAACTTACTGATGCCTGCATTCTGCTTCTGCACAATGCGGACTTCCTTGATCAGCTGTCCAAGAGCCTTGTTCATAGTAGCCATGCTCTTGCTGGATGCTGGGTCGTCGTCAGGAGTGGGGGGGGTACAAATGGAGGGGGGAGTGGGACGCCGGTTTCAGTGTGGTGTTGTTGGAAGGCAGCTGCCGCACGGTCAGCATACTCTTTGACGTTGGGATTAGCATCCTTCCCATCCACAAGTGTCGACAGGGCATTCTGTCTATGACGCTGCCCAACGCCTTTTACAGATTGTGGAGAAAGCCCAGTCGGAAGACAAAGTGTGTTCTGTCCTAGCGGTGGACATACAAGGCTTCTTTGACTCGGTCCATCCACAACACCTCCACGACTGGCTCTTGGAGTTAGGTTGTTCGCCAGACATGGCGGACTGGTGCCTTTCTTTCATGACCGGGCGGGAGGCTGCTATCTCTTTTGATGGCACTACACTCCCTAGTGTCCGTAAACCGGACTTTGGGACGCCTCAGGGCTCCCCTGTCTCACCCATTCTCTCCACTCTTTTTGCAGCTATTGCGATTCAGCGGTTCCGCCACCCTGACTGCGAGCTCCTAGCATACGTCGACGACCACATGATTGCCATCACTGGCTCATCAGTCACCGCCAACTGCAGGAACTTAGTAGGCGCTTACCACCACCTCAACTCGCTCTTCAACGACATCAATCTCAACATCGAGACCGCGAAGACCGAGCTCCTCCATTTCCACCCCCCTGGGCGTCGCCACCGATATCGCGGCTGGGACTCCCGGGGCGTCCAACTCGACGAGGACACTCTCATTAAGCCCTCCATCCCACTTCGGTGGTTGGGTATCTGGTGGGACCCAGCCTTGTCTTTCAAACCCCATGTTGAGCGCATGCGCTCCAAGGGCCTCTCAACACTCGCTGCCATTCGCCTACTCGCCAACACAGAGCGTGGCATGTCCGCCCTCAACCTTCGCCAGCTTTACTCAGCCTGCGTCAGAACAGTCCTTGCATGGGCTGCGCCGGTCTGGTACACTGGCACCCGCCAGAAGACCCTTGTGGCTCGTCTACAGGGTGTCTTTTTTTTCTTTTTTTTTTTTTTTTTTTTTTGGCTTTATTATTGCTGCAGCATAGCTAAGTACATGACCTATCTACGACGGAGGCGCCCGTTATCGAGGTAAACTACAAAACTGGGCGGGAGGTGCCCGCCACCGAAGGTGGCGGCTAAGTGGGCGCACCGCCTATTAAAGAAGGGAAAAGGAAGAGGAGAGATTGGTTTACATATCACCACGCCCATGTCAAGGTGCAGGTGAACCTACACTACAAGCACAGACGAAGTTTAGAAAAGAGGGCGCGTCCGGGCACAGTACCTGGGCGTTAACCTGGGTAAAGCACCGTTCTGTCTGGGATCGCTGGTGCCTCATACATAAGAAAGAAAGTAAGTTGCATCAGAGATCAAGAGGAGGGTCTGAAACGTGACCGTTAAAATCATAAAGATCCGGGTCCGTGTCCTGAGTGCGTGGTCCAAGGGCGCGCCGTACGTACACACGAAGGGTTGTCAGGTCCATGTCCTGGTCGGTTGGGAGTCCATCTAGCTCCATCATCGCAAACGCAAGGCGGATGGCAGCTGAGGTGCGCTGAGTGGGTCGGTCGAGATGTCTAGTGAACTTGAGCCACTTGCGAATCACGTCAATAAGGGGTTCGTCTGCCCACTCTGTGTGGTGGGCTGGGAGTGGGGTGCCTTTAGGCCAGACCTTTCCAATCCAAGGGCGGAAAGTCTCGCAACCACCAAGTATGTGGGCGGCGGTCTGGGCAGGCCAAGGGGGTGATTGTGCCAATGACAGTAGGTGATCAGGCCGTTTCTGCGCCTATATTCTGGGCTCATGCGCATCCAGTACGCCCCGAAGGGGCCAGCGCAGCAGAGAACTTGAGCAACTGCTGAAATCTCAGCGCGGGGGTAGGTGTCCAACATCTCCATGAGTGCGCGCGGACGTCGTTTTGGTGGGCCTGTGATTGCCAAGTACTTGTCGGCAGTTGAGGCAGTGGCATGAGCGAGGTGGGCCTCCCATTGCTTCTGGGCGTTGAGGGTGTTTTGCTCGCGGAGGGCGGATATCGAAGGCAGGGAAGATGAGGGTGGCAGTTCTGTGGCTTTCTTTGCCTCTTCATCAGCCCATTCGTTTCCTGGGACGCCTGAGTGACCCGGGCACCAGTGAAACTCGATTTTGAGATTGGGGTGAATGTCCAGCAGGTTGGTGATGCCTGCTTTCCAAGTGAGTAGTAAGTGGGCGCCAGGTGCTGATGGCCAGTCGCGGACAAGGCGAAGGGCAGTTAGCGAATCTGACAGGAAGACAATGGACTCTACTTCCAGGAGGTGGCGGCCGAAGTGAGAGGCAGCCCACGCTGGAGCAGACGCAAGGGAGAATATCTCAGCGTCAGTGGCAGTGGCGATTTTGGGGGAGGCACAGTGTCTGAAGCCCAAGCGATGTTGACCGTGCATAGCGACAATTGCTGAGCCAGACTTGTGCTCGAGTCTGGAGCCGTCTGTGAAGATCTGGACGGAGGTGGTGGTGCACAGAGAGTTGGCAGATGCGACAAACGCCTGGCGAGTGTCTGTGTCAACGGGACCGGCAGGGATGGCAAACTTGAGGCGTCCTCCAGCAAAGGCAAGTGGATCCTCCCAGGGAGAGTGTGTGTACGCAGGGACCTGTTGGGCAATCGGGACACGGTCGGCAAGCGAAGAAGAGTACAGGCGGGGTTTTTGTGCTGCAGGAATAGCACATCTACCTACGGAATGTGGAGTGCGCCAGAGGCGAAGAGCATGATTAGTTTTAAGATAATTGAAATAAAACTGAAACGGGGGCATAGAGCAAAGATAATTGGTGCTTAGCGGTGAAGCGCCTCGGTAAACACCAAGGATCCACCTGCAAGCGGTGTTTTGGACACCCTGTAGACGAGCCACAAGGGTCTTCTGGCGGGTGCCAGTGTACCAAACCGGCACAGCCCATGCGAGGACTGTTCTGACGCAGGCTGAGTAAAGCTGGCGAAGGTTGAGGGCGGACATGCCACGCTCTGTGTTGGCGAGTAGGCGAATGGCAGCGAGTGTTGAGAGGCCCTTGGAGCGCATGCGCTCAACATGAGGTTTGAAAGACAAGGCCGGATCCCACCAGATACCCAACCACCGAAGTGGGATGGAGGGCTTAATGAGAGTGTCCTCGTCGAGTTGGACGCCCCGGGAGTCCCAGCCGCGATATCGGTGGCGACGCCCAGGGGGGTGGAAATGGAGGAGCTCGGTCTTCGCGGTCTCGATGTTGAGATTGATGTCGTTGAAGAGCGAGTTGAGGTGGTGGTAAGCGCCTACTAAGTTCCTGCAGTTGGCGGTGACTGATGAGCCAGTGATGGCAATCATGTGGTCGTCGACGTATGCTAGGAGCTCGCAGTCAGGGTGGCGGAACCGCTGAATCGCAATAGCTGCAAAAAGAGTGGAGAGAATGGGTGAGACAGGGGAGCCCTGAGGCGTCCCAAAGTCCGGTTTACGGACACTAGGGAGTGTAGTGCCATCAAAAGAGATAGCAGCCTCCCGCCCGGTCATGAAAGAAAGGCACCAGTCCGCCATGTCTGGCGAACAACCTAACTCCAAGAGCCGGTGGTGGAGGTGTTGTGGATGGACCGAGTCAAAGAAGCCTTGTATGTCCACCGCTAGGACAGAACACACTTTGTCTTCCGACTGGGCTTTCTCCACAATCTGTAAAAGGCGTTGGGCAGCGTCATAGACAGAGTGGCCTTGACGACCGCCGTACTGGTTTGGGGGAAGCCAGTTTTTTTTTTTTTTTTTTTTTTGGCTGTATTATTCCTGCAGAGTAGCTACGTACATGACCTATCTACTACAGAGGCGCCCGTCATCAAGTTAAACTAGAAACTGGGCGGGTGGTGCCCGCCGCCGAAGGCGGCGGTGATAATAAGTGAGAGCACCGCCTATTAAGGGAGAGAAAAGGAAGAGGAGAAATTGGTATACATGTCACCCCGCCCATGTCAAGGCGTAGGCAAACCTACACTACACGCACAGACGGAAGCTTAGAAGAGAAGTGGTGGCTGCTGAGCAAAATACATAGTAAATAGCAATCAGAGATCGTGAGGTAAGTCTGGAAGTTGACCATCAAAATCATAAAGATCCGGGTCCGCGTCCTGTGTCCTGGGTCCAAGGGCTCGCCTAACGTACACACGAAGGGTTGTCAGGTCCATGTCCTGGTCGGTTGGGAGGCCATCTAGCTCCATCATCGCAAATGCAAGGCGGATAGCAGCTGAGGTGCGCTCTGAGGGTCTGGTGAGATGGCCAGTAGCTTTGAGCCACTTGCGAATCACATCGATGAGGGGTTCATCTGCCCACTCTGTGTGGTGAGCTGGTAATGGGGCGTCGTCTGGCCATACCTTCACAATCCAGGGGCGTAATGTTTCGCACCCACCTAGTATGTGAGCGGCGGTTTGGGCTGGCCAGGGGGGGTGGTTGTGCCAACGGCAGTAGGTGATCAGACCATGTTTGTGCCGGTATTCAGCGCTCATGCGCATCCAGTACGCCCCAAAGGGGCCAGCACAGCAGAGTACCTGAGCTACTGCTGAGATCTCAGAGCGTGGGTGGCTGTCGGACATGTGCATGAGTGCACGAGGACGACGTGAGGGGGTGCCATTAATTGCAAGGTACTTGTCTGCAGTAGAGGCGATGGCATGGGCGAGGTGGTGCTCCCACTGTTTCTGTGCAGTAAGAGTGTTCTGCTCGCGGAGGGCGGAAATCGATGGCAGTGAGCGTGAGGGTGGCAGTTCAGTTGCCTTCTTTGCTTCAGCATCTGCCCATTCGTTGCCTGGGACTCCTGAGTGGCCAGGGCACCAGTGAAACATGATTTTGAGGGTGGGGTGGAGGTTGAGCAGGTTAGTGATACCCGCTTTCCATGACTGGAGTAGGTGGGCGCCAGGGGCCGAAGGCCAATCGCGGAACAGGCGAAGGGCGGTGAGCGAATCTGACAAAAAGATGATGGTGTCGACATCCAGAAGATGGCCCTCTAACTGAAGGGCCGCCCATGCTGGTGCAGATGAGAGAGAGAAAATCTCAGCATCTGTGGCGGTTGAGATTTTGGGTGAGGCAAGGCGTCGGGATGCTAAACAAGTGGTGCCACGCATGGCTACAATTGCAGAGCCCGCTCCATGCTCAAGGCGAGAGCCGTCAGTGAAGATTTGGACGGATGAGTTGGTGCAGATGGTGTTGGCAGATGCAACAAATGACTTGCGGATGTCACTGTCTACCTGGCCAGCAGGGATGGCAAATGAGAGTCGCCCTTCAGCAAAAGCAAGTGGGTCCTCCCAGGGGTGGTGTGTGTACGCAGGGACCTGTTGGACGCTGGGAACGCGGTCGGAGAGCGAAGAGGAATACAGGCGGGGTTTTTGTGCTGCAGGAATAGCACGTCTACCCACTGAATGTGGAGTGCGCCAAAGGCGAAGAGCATGGTTAGTTTTAAGATAGTTAAAGTAAAATTGAAACGGAGGCATAGAACATAAGAAATTGGTGCTTAGCGGTGAAGCGCCTCGGTATACACCAAGGATCCACCTGCAAGTGGTGTTTTGGACACCCTGTAGACGAGCCACAAGGGTCTTCTGGCGGATGCCAGTGTACCAGACTGGCGCAGCCCATGCAAGGACTGTTCTGATGCAGGCTGAGTAAAGCTGACGAAGGTTGAGGGCTGACATGCCACGCTCTGTGTTGGCAAGGAGGCAAATGGCAGCTAGTGTTGAGAGGCCCTTGGAGCGCATGCGCTCAACATGGGGCTTGAAGGAGAGAGTGGGATCCCACCAGATACCCAACCATCGCAGGGGAATGGAGGGTTTGATGAGTGTGTCTGGGTCGAGTCGGACGCCCTTGGTGTCCCAGCCGTTGTAGCCCGTGGATCGTCCGGGTGGGTGGAAGTGGATCAGCTCTGTCTTAGCTGTTTCGATTTTGAGGCCGATGTCGTTAAAGAGAGAGTTGAGGTGGTGGTAGGCGTCTGCTAGGTTCCTGCAGTTGGCGGTGACGGATGTGCCAGAAATGACAATCAAGTGGTCGTCGACGTATGCAAGGAGCTCGCAGTCAGGGCGTTGGAACTGCTTGATGGCAATAGCTGCAAAAAGGGTAGAGAGGATGGGTGAGACAGGTGAGCCCTGAGGTGTCCCAAAGTCCGGTTTGTGGACACTAGGGAGGGTGGTGCCATCGAAGGAAATGGCAGCCTGCCGACCAGTCATGAAGGAGAGGCACCAGTCCGCCATGTCTGGCGAACAGCCCAACTCCAAGAGACGGCGGTGTAGGTGTTGTGGATGCACCGAATCAAAGAATCCCTGTATGTCCACCGCTAGGGCAGAACACACCAGGCCCTCCGACTGGGCTTTCTCCACAATCTGTAAAAGGTGCTGGGCAGCGTCATAGACAGAGTGTCCTTGACGCCCCCCATACTGGGTGGGTGGCAACCAGTTCTTGGTGTTGGCCAAGTACTGGAGCCGGTTAGCAATAATCTTCTCAAGGAGTTTCCCTAAGGTCTCCTCAAGGGTAATGGGTCGGTATGAATGCGGCGAGAATGGATCCTTCTTGTTTGGCTTCCTGAGTGTTGAAGTGACTTATTCCTCTCTATTTATCTCTTCTTATTGTTCTTTACATTTATTCATTACTTCATTCACGGACTCTTAGTACACTAGCGTGGGAACATTTAACCCCCTAAGAAAGTAACATATATACTGCAGTGATACGTCCCTGTGCACCTTTAGCACTTACACTATCACTGCAGGTATGTAATTATTGTATGTTAGATTTAAGATATAGCACTTACACTATCACTGCAGACTCTGTCTGAGAAGTGTGCCGTTTACAGGTTATGAGCCTTGGGCAGTAGCCCAAGTGAAAACTTCAACAACACCCCTTCTCAACCTCCTCAGCAATCCTCCCACCGCTTTCGGACGCTTTTCCGACACATCCACTGATCGGATTTCGCTCTAATTTGGAGGATACATTGTTGGAACTGGAAGGATTGGTTGTACGAAGTTTCAGGGCTATCGGTGTAGTTCTTGCCGTTCTACATCACTTTTAGTGCTCACCATATTGGCATTGAGTCTCCCCCTCATTCCTCAACATCCGTCGATTCGTTCGCGCTCTCCTTGCGCACACACGTCGTTCTACACTAGGACACACACCTCACGAAGTTTCGAACGTGTTGGAGAAGATTTGGGGCTTCTAGACTGTTATCAGTGTCAGACCTCACCCTCATCATCCATTTTCGCCCCTCTTCGACGATTGCCGAACAACCACTGGGCCGATCTCTGCGCGCAGACCACCATTCTCTTCTGCTCGACGCACCCTTTCCATACGTGCAACAATCGCGCCGATCCGTTGAGTTTTGAGCTCACAGCGGCCTTGTTGGTTCGACATCTCCACCACTACACTTTCCCCTTGTGGCCGAAAACATCGCCCATAACTCGGGCTTGATTCAAGCCTTCACCAAACCGAGACCACCCTCATCTTCGTCTTCTCGAGGGCTTTCCTATCGCCCAACTCTCGCTCGATTCGGCGCAAAACTCATCAATCGCCGGCACTATCTTCGGGACAGCTAGGGTAGCAGTAACAGTTGATAGCTCGCCGCCTGCACTCCCCATTTGGGCTGCACTTTCATCTGCTGCTTGCTTACTCTGGTTATTCCTGGGGCTTGCCCATATCTCCGCATCCACGGAGGCGATTCGCTCGCGCATAGCACCGTTGTGCTCAGCGCTTTGAGCCCATACAGGACGTGCATAGCGCGTTCCTTGTTTCCCATCGCACGCGACAGTGTGTCACGTCTTGCAATCAGTGCAAGCACTGGTGTGGTATTGTTTCTGCATTTCAAGGGTTATTTCCCTGCCTGCTTCACATTCCTACGACTGCAAAAGCTCGCCCCCCGGCCTTTGTTCGCCGGTTGTGACTTGTTCACTTAAGCTTAGAGCCTCTTTGCATCAGCGGTGCCTGCGGGGTCTTTCATTAGACCGACAGACCAGCACTGTCTAGCGGACACTGTGACTGGATTACTCCTCTACACAAAGAAGCACCTGTCCAGGGCGGCCCCCATACCGTACCCTGTCATATCTCACGCACGTGAACTCACCCCAGGGGATCCGTGCAAGTGAGCCTTCGTCCACGTGAAGGCTCATTGAGTTTGACGGCTCTCACTGTGTGTGGATAGTAGTGCAGCAGCATTGCACATCCATCGCCTTGATACTGCCTCCAATACACAGCCATCTTCTATCTGCACTGTGCAGACAGACCACTGCTCCGTCCTCAACCCTATCCTATTCCTTTGCTCACTCCACTGCACGCTCACACAATGACTATGCACAACAACTCTAAGTCAGCCTCGCGCCGCCGTAAGCTCAAGTGCACCTTCTGCACCTGCCTTGGTCACCATTACACCAAGTGCTACAAGCGCCAAGATGCCCTTGCAGACATCATTGCTCGTGATAGCCTTACTGCTGTTGGTAGCAAAGACAAGGATATGGGAACCGCTGCTGCTAAAGCAAAGGATCCCGAGATCTCATTCTCGGAAGGCATAAATCACATGCAGGATACAACTGCCTTCGACTCTGCTCTCTCCATGACTGCGTCCACCAAGTGGATCGTTGACACAGGCGCCACCAGCCACATGACACCCCATCGAGACTGGTTTACTGAATATCAGCCATACCGCACGTCAATCCGCCTTGCTGACAACCATATTGTCTACTCTGCAGGCGTTGGCACAGTTACCTTTCAGCCCATCATTGATGGCAAACCAACACGGGAGTTAGCATTCTCTCGGGTGCTTCATGTGCCTGACCTACAGAACAATCTACTGTCGGCCCTGTTCCTCTCTTGCTCCAAGCAATTCACCATCATCATCAATGACCACTCCATACTCTTCCAGCGCAACAAACAGACACTCTTCACCGCAACGGTCAATCACAATCACACTGCCACTCTCAATGGCCATGTTATTATACCGTCTTCTGCGCTTGCGACCTTTACCCAGTCTTACCCCATTGACTGGACCCTGTGGCACCGGCGCCTTGCACATCTAAACCATGCAGATGTGCAGCGCCTATACAATGAGCACCTTGTGAGAGGCATGGTTGTCAAATCAAAGGCATTACCAGATGCAATATGCGAACCCTGTCTTGCGGGCAAACTTCATCGGGCCAAAGTGCCTAAGAAAGCCAACACTCGGGCCACTGCGGTTTTGCAGTTAGTGCACTCTGATGTGCATGGCCCCCTCCGCACTCAGTCAAGACATGGGTATAAATACTGGATCACCTTTATTGATGATTACAGTCGCGCCTGGGTTGTACTTCCGCTGAAGAAGAAGAGTGAAGCGTTTGGCGCGTTTCAGAAGTTTATGGCATATGCAGAGAACCAGACTGGCGTCCGCATAAAAGCCATACGCGATGACAAAGGAGGCGAATACATGCCTAAAGCATGGGATGAATTATGTCTTAAGAAAGGCATCCAGCGACAACACACTGTGCGCAACGAGCCTCACCAGAACGGTGTTGCTGAGCGCGCTAACCGCACCATCTCGGAGGGCATCACTGCCATGCTCAATGAGGCGCGTCTTCCTCCCACATTCTGGTGGGATGCAGTGTCCACCTTTGTCCATACACGGAACCGTTCTCCCACATCTGCTAATGTCAACTTTGCTACTCCGCTCTCTCTCTGGCAAAAATCTAAGCCAGATGTCACTCATCTTCGCGTCTTTGGATGTACTGCATATGTGAATCTGCAGAAGGATCAGCGCAAGCAACTGGAGCCACACTATAGCAAGTGCATCTTTATTGGCTACCCCGCTGAGTATAAAGGCTGGCTATTCTGGAATCCTGTCACTCAGAAGGAAATCATCAGCGACCTGCTGTCTTTGATGAAAGTAAATTCCCTGGCAACTCAAAAACGCCAGTTGATCTGAGGCTTGAAGCGGATGACCTAGATCAGGGGGGGCTACAACACTTCATCGTTGATGACTCCGATGATGAGTCCGATGATCTACCTCCTCCGCGTCAGCCACCTCCAGACAATGACAGTGATGACAATGACATACCACCTCGTCAACCAACTCCAGACATACCAGAGCCACCTCCTGCTGCATGATCCGCCTGCACATAAACCGCCATCTCCTCCACCTGCACCTCGCATCAAGCGTGAATCCACTCCTCCTGCCTCTCCTACACCAAAGCGCGCCAGGCCAAGCATACCATGGCCTAAAATGCCACATACTCTCACTCCGCGCCCTTACTTCACCAGACGCGACGCTCTCATCAACCCACTCATGGACTATCCAGGCAGACGCATACCACGCCCTGCTGAACCGCCAGCCAGACATTCTGAGGAACCACCAGTTGGGCAATCTCAGTCGCCTGAACCATCCTCAGATGATCCATTGGATTTCACTCATGGATATGATGATGACACAATGTCAGTTGATGAAGAGGAGCTGCTGCTTACGTTTGAAGAGGTGTTTGAGCACATGCTAGAGACATCTGAGAATGCGCTTGCGGCTAATAGTGGAGAACCACTTCAGTGGAAAGATATCAAAGGCAGACATGATGCGCATGATTGGGAGCAAGCAGCGGCAGAGGAGTTCATGAGTCTCATTGAGAATGGGACATTTGAGCCAGTTAGACTGCCAGAAGGAAGGAAGGCCATTGGAAACCGCTGGGTGTTTAAGCTGAAGAGAAAGGCTGATGGATCTGTTGACCGGTACAAAGCGCGACTTGTTGCTAAGGGATTCTCCCAATGTCCAGGACTTGAATTCTCTCAAGTGTTTGCGCCTACAGCCAAGTGGGCAGCACTGCGCGCTATCCTGGCGCTTGCAGCAATTGAGAACCTTGAGTTGTACAGTCTTGACATCTCAACTGCGTTTCTCAATGGCGAAATGGACCATGATGTCTACATGCAACAACCGGAAGGATTCAAGGAGCACTTTGGGCGTGGCTATGTGCTGAAGCTTGTCAAGTCTCTCTATGGCTTAAAGCAGGCTGGCAGACAGTGGCACAAGAAACTCAACTCTGTGCTACAAGGCATGTCATTTGCACTTGTCAGATGTGACCACAGTATTTGGGTCTACAAGCGGGGTGATGTGCACATCATCATACCCGTCTATGTGGATGACATGACCATTGCCTGCAAGCATAAGGACAACTATGAGTTTGTCAAAGACGAGCTAGCCAAGCACTTCAAGCTGCATGACCTGGGACCAACTTCATTCCTACTGGGTGTTCACATTCAGAGAAACCGGAAAACACGTACTCTCACCATTTCTCAGCGCCAGTACATCATTGACATTCTGGAGCGCTTCAACCTTGGTTCATGCAGCACAGTCACCACTCCTCTACCAGAAGGCCTTAAGCTCAGCAAGGACATGGCGCCCAAGACTAAGAAAGAACTTGCGGAAATGCAAAATATTCTCTACAGTCAACTAGTTGGCGCCCTCATGTATCTAGCCACAGCAACCCGGCCTGATATTGCCTATGCAGTTGGTGTCCTTGCTCGCTACATGTCTAATCCTGGCATAGCCCACTGGAAAGCAGCTAAACACCTATGCCGGTATCTCCAGGGGACTAAGGACATGCGAATCACATATGCGCCTGATCCAAATGCTGATGAGCTGTTTACTACATACTCTGATGCAGATCATGGCGGCAATGTTGACAATGGCAGGTCCACCTCTGGGATGATTGTGAAGATGGGAACTGGTGCAATTAGCTGGGCAAGCAAATTGCAAGGCATTGTTATGCTTTCTACTACAGAAGCAGAGTTTGTCTCAGCTTGTTCAGCAGGACAAGAGATTCTCTGGCTTCGCAACTTGTTTTCTGAATTTGGCTATACTTTTGATTCACCTTCTACACTCTATGTTGACAACCAATCTGCCATTGCTGTTGCTAATAATCCAGAGCACCATGGCCGGATGAAGCATCTTGATCTTCGCTACTACTGGCTTAGAGATGCGGTTGAATATGGACATATTTCTATTGTTTATCTTTCTACTGCTGACATGCCTGCTGACATTATGACCAAAGCTCTTGGGCGGGTCAAAGTGCAGACTATGTGCAGTTTACTTGGACTTCAAAAATAGAGATGACTTCGGTCAGGGGGGAGTGTTGAAGTGACTTATTCCTCTCTATTTATCTCTTCTTATTGTTCTTTACATTTATTCATTACTTCATTCACGGACTCTTAGTACACTAGCGTGGGAACATTTAACCCCCTAAGAAAGTAACATATATACTGCAGTGATACGTCCCTGTGCACCTTTAGCACTTACACTATCACTGCAGGTATGTAATTATTGTATGTTAGATTTAGAATATAGCACTTACACTATCACTGCAGACTCTGTCTGAGAAGTGTGCCGTTTACACTGAGCATTACTACCTTTGTTATCCGCCAGCACGCTGGGTGGTGGCCCAAGCGAAGACAGTCGTTGAACAAAGTTAGCACCTCTTTAGCATAGGACGCTATCACCCACTTAAGGGGACGGTATCCAACGCCCGAGGGGCCAGGGGCCGACAAGTTGGAAGTGCCGGCCAGTTTTTTTTTTTTTTTTTTTTTTTTTGCTTTATTATTCCTGCAGTATAGCTAAGTACATGACCTATCTACAACGGAGGCGCCCGTCATCGAGGTAAACTACGAAACTGGGCGGGAGGTGCCCGCCACCGAAGGTGGCGGCTAAGTGGGCGCACCGCCTATTAAAGAAAGGAAGAGGGAGAGGAGAGATTGGTTTACATATCACCACGCCCATGTCAAGGCGTAGGTGAACCTACACTACAAGCACAGACGAAGTTTAGAAAAGAGGGCGCGTCCGGGCACAATACCTGGGCGTTAACCTGGGTAAAGCACCGTTCTGTCTGGGATCGCTGGTGCCTCATACATAACAAAGAAGTAAGTTGCATCAAAGATCAAGAGGAGGGTCTGAAACGTGACCGTTAAAATCATAAAGATCCGGGTCCGTGTCCTGAGTGCGTGGTCCAAGGGCGCGCCGTACGTACACACGAAGGGTCGTCAGGTCCATGTCCTGGTCGGTTGGGAGGCCATCTAGCTCCATCATCGCAAATGCAAGGCGGATGGCAGCTGAGGTGCGCTGAGTGGGGCGGTCGAGATGCCTAGTGAACTTAAGCCACTTGCGAATCACGTCGATGAGGGGTTCGTCTGCCCACTCTGTGTGGTGGGCTGGGAGTGGAGTGCCTTTGGGCCAGACCTTACCAATCCAAGGGCGGAAAGTCTCGCAACCACCAAGTATGTGGGCGGCGGTCTGGGCAGGCCAAGGGGGGTGATTGTGCCAACGACAGTAGGTGATCAGGCCGTTTCTGCGCCTATATTCTGGGCTCATGCGCATCCAGTACGCCCCGAAGGGGCCAGCGCAGCAGAGGACTTGAGCAACTGCTGAAATCTCAGCGCGGGGGTAGGTGTCCGACATCTCCATGAGTGCGCGCGGACGACGTTTTGGTGGGCCTGTGATTGCCAAGTACTTGTCGGCAGTGGAGGCAGTGGCGTGGGCAAGGTGGTCCTCCCATTGCTTCTGGGCGTTGAGGGTGTTCTGCTCGCGGAGGGCGGATATCGAAGGCAGGGAAGATGAGGGTGGCAGTTCTGTGGCTTTCTTTGCCTCTTCATCAGCCCACTCGTTTCCTGGGACGCCTGAGTGACCTGGGCACCAGTGAAACTCGATTTTGAGGTTGGGATGAATGTCCAGCAGGTTGGTGATGCCTGCTTTCCAAGCGAGTAGTAAGTGAGCGCCAGGTGCTGATGGCCAGTCGCGGACAAGGCGAAGGGCGGTTAGCGAGTCTGACATGAAGACGATGGACTCCACTTCCAGGAGGTGGCGGCCGAAGTGGGAGGCAGCCCAAGCTGGGGTAGACGCAAGGGAGAAGATCTCAGCGTCAGTGGCAGTGGCGATTTTGGGGGAAGCGCAGTGTCTGAAGCCCAAGCGATGATGACCGCGCATAGCGACAATTGCTGAGCCAGACTTGTGCTCGAGTCTGGAGCCGTCTGTGAAGATCTGGACGGAGGATTTGGTGCACAGAGAGTTGGCAGATGCGACAAACGCCTGGCGAGTGTCAGTGTCAACGGGACCGGCAGGGATGGCAAATTTGAGGCGTCCTCCAGCAAAGGCAAGTGGATCCTCCCAGGGAGAGTGTGTGTACGCAGGGACCTGTTGGGCAATCGGGACACGGTCGGCAAGCGAAGAAGAATACAGGCGTGGTTTTTGTGCTGCAGGAATAGCACGTCTACCTACAGAATGAGGAGTGCGCCAAAGGCGAAGAGCATGATTAGTTTTAAGATAATTGAAATAAAACTGAAACGGGGGCATAGAGCAAAGATAATTGGTGCTTAGCGGTGAAGCGCCTCGGTAAACACCAAGGATCCACCTGCAAGCGGTGTTTTGGACACCCTGTAGACGAGCCACAAGGGTCTTCTGGCGGGTGCCAGTGTACCAAACCGGCGCAGCCCATGCGAGGACTGTTCTGACGCAGGCTGAGTAAAGCTGGCGAAGGTTGAGGGCGGACATGCCTCGCTCTGTGTTGGCGAGCAGGCGAATGGCAGCGAGTGTTGAGAGGCCCTTGGAGCGCATGCGCTCAACATGGGGTTTGAAAGACAAGGCCGGATCCCACCAGATCCCCAACCACCGCAGTGGGATGGAGGGCTTAATGAGAGTGTCCTCGTCGAGTTGGACGCCCCGGGAGTCCCAGCCGCGATATCTGTGGCGACGCCCAGGGGGGTGGAAATGGAGGAGCTCGGTCTTCGCGGTCTCGATGTTGAGATTGATGTCGTTGAAGAGCGAGTTGAGGTGGTGATAAGCGCCTACTAAGTTCCTGCAGTTGGCGGTGACTGATGAGCCAGTGATGGCAATCATGTGGTCGTCGACGTATGCTAGGAGCTTGCAGTCAGGGTGGCGGAACCGCTGAATCGCAATAGCTGCAAAAAGAGTGGAGAGAATGGGTGAGACTGGGGAGCCCTGAGGCGTCCCAAAGTCCGGTTTGCGGACGCTAGGGAGTGTGGTGCCATCAAAAGAGATAGCAGCCTCCCGCCCGGTCATGAAAGAAAGGCACCAATCCGCCATGTCTGGCGAACAGCCTAACTCCAAGAGCCGGTGGTGGAGGTGTTGTGGATGGACCGAGTCAAAGAAGCCTTGTATGTCCACCGCTAGGACAGAACACACTTTGTCTTCCGACTGGGCTTTCTCCACAATCTGTAAAAGGCGTTGGGCGGCATCATAGACCGAATGCCCTTGACGACCGCCATACTGGTTTGGGGGAAGCCAGTTCTGGGTGTTAGCCAGAAACTGGAGACGGTTAGCAAGAATCTTCTCAAGGAGTTTCCCTAAGGTCTCCTCAAGAGTAATCGGTCTGTAAGACCGAGGAGAGAATTGGTCCTTCTTGTTTGGCTTCCTGAGCATTACTACCTTTGTTATCCGCCAGCACGCTGGGTGGTGGCCCAAGCGCAGACAGTCGTTGAACAAAGATAGCACCTCCTTAGCGAAGGATCCAATCACCCATTTGAGGGGACGGTATCCGACGCCCGAGGGGCCAGGAGCAGACAAGTTGGAAGTGCCGGCCAGTGCGTCCATAAGCTCTTTCATGAGTATTGGAGGCGCACTGGGGGAAGGGGGAGGCAGCGGGCCTTGGCCCGCTGCTGAAAGTGGTGGAGGAGGGGGGAAATATGTTGAGTGAAACAACTCACCTTTCTCCTGCTCTGTACTGGTGAAGGTGCCATCTGCCTTGCGCAATGAGGGTACTGGAGTGGGGCGGACACCCAGGCCACGCTTGGCCCAGTTCCAGATGTTGGTGGAGTTAGCCTCCTGCACCTGCTCTGAATAGAAGAGGCGGCGCGCTGCCCTGGTAGTTGCCTTGAAGGCACGTTTGGCAGCTGCACGCAAACGCGCAGTGGGGGCTTCTTTGATAGCCGTGAGGGACGCTGAGCACTTAGCTGACCACCAGGGTACTGCTGTTTTCGAGTGTTTGTGGGGCTTGGTCATAGACTGCATAGCCGCTACCAGGGCGCTCTGAATGGCCTCGGCTTTTGCATCTAGTGAAGTAATGTCAGTAGCAGGGAGCGCAAACGCATCCTGCAACAGGGGGAAGGCAACTGCACACCAAGCCTCTCTATCCTCAGGAGTTAGCTTGGGGGGGCACGCCGGGTGGACAAAGGGTCCCACTGGCAGCGCCCATTTGAGAATGGTATGATCAGAAAGGGGAGATGGCAAGCTAGTGAATGTATCCATCACTTGCTCAGGAGGGATGTTTGGTGCTGCCCAGACCATGTCAATGGGACAGTGCGGCCCATCTTTGCCCGGACGAGTATCACCGTCTGGGTGATGGGCAGGTTCATGGCCATGCTCTCTGAAGAAGTCATCAAGGGTTTGCGCCCTGTTTGACTCTGCAGTAGTGCAGGCGAGTTCGGACCACGAACGGTGCCGGCGGTTGAAGTCACCGGCAATTGTGAGGGAGGCGGCCATTGCCGGAGTGAGACTAAATAGAAACGACTCACCTGGGTATCTGGGGTTGTACTCCGCCCTGTCCGGTGCCTGCTGACCATAGTAGTTGCAGAGGCGGACGGTGTGGGTGGAACGGACCTCAATAGTCAGGACGTCAGTGCCATGGGAGGCGGCGCCGACAATAGACCAAGAAGATGGTGGAATGGTCCGAGAGACATATGTCACCACTCGAGGACGGGTGGCTTTTTTTTTTTTTTTTTTTTTTTTTCCTTTATTATTCCTGCAGCATAGCTAAGTACATGACCTATCTACGACGGAGGCGCCCGTCATCAAGTTAAACTAGAAACTGGGCGGGTGGTGCCCGCCGCCGAAGGCGGCGGTGATAATAAGTGAGAGCACCGCCTATTAAGGGAGAGAAAAGGAAGAGGAGAAATTGGTATACATGTCACCCCGCCCATGTCAAGGCGCAGGCGAACCTACATTACACGCGCAGACGGAGGCTTAGAAGAGAAATGGTGGCTGCTGAGCAAAATACATAGTAAATAGCAATCAGAGATCATGAGGTAAGTCTGGAAGTTGACCATCAAAATCATAAAGATCCGGGTCCGCGTCCTGTGTCCTGGGTCCAAGGGCTCGCCTAACGTACACACGAAGGGTTGTCAGGTCCATGTCCTGGTCGGTTGGGAGGCCATCTAGCTCCATCATCGCAAATGCAAGGCGGATAGCAGCTGAGGTGCGCTCTGAGGGTCTGGTGAGATGGCCAGTAGCTTTGAGCCACTTGCGAATCACATCGATGAGGGGTTCATCTGCCCACTCTGTGTGGTGAGCTGGTAATGGGGCGTCGTCTGGCCATACCTTCACAATCCAGGGGCGGAATGTTTCGCACCCACCTAGTATGTGAGCGGCGGTTTGGGCTGGCCAGGGGGGGTGGTTGTGCCAACGGCAGTAGGTGATCAGACCATGTTTGTGCCGGTATTCAGCGCTCATGCGCATCCAGTACGCCCCAAAGGGGCCAGCACAGCAGAGTACCTGAGCTACTGCTGAGATCCACTGCTGCCAGCCTTCTGATTGAATGAAATATAGCCTTACTGTAAAACCTTTTTTGCATTTCCCTCAGCAAATGCTGGTTGATGAAGGGCAGGCTGGGGCAGCCTTGCTGCACTCTGATGAAGGGGATGCATACCTAGGAAATACTAGGCCTGCAATACCTATTGGGAATATACTACAGAATAATAGATAATGCTATTGCATACCCACCGCTTTTTTGGGTTAATTATAGCATTCAGGCACTGCTGATTGACAGCATGCTGTAATGCATCAGAAAATCATAATTTCTGCCCATTTTGGGATATGAGGCATACCAGGGTCCAGGACCCTGAGGTCCAGGTCACTTGGTGCCTGTTGCCGCTTTGGGGGTGTGGGAATAAATTTAAATTAGCCTTTGCAGGCCCTACAGGCCTTTAAAAATAGCGCAAAAATAACCAAAAAATCAGAAAATATTCCTGGACACTGCCGCTTCGTCCTAGCGTGGGAACTACGCTTCTGGACGACCATATTAGGGTGCCATTATGCTCTGGGCCCTCCTGGGCCCTTCCTAAAGCGGTAAAAAGCATCATAAAATAGATAATTATAATCATTTGCCCCTGCATATATGCAGGCTTCCTCTGGGCTTACCAGCAGCCCATAAAATACACTAAAATCAGAATATATTACTAGAAGCATATTTAAGATGATCTGGATGGCTAAATATGGTAATACTAGCTGGGAACATGTGTATAACATCAGATCATATTCTATTTTTAATACATAACATATGGGGCTCATTTCACCACATTGGGATACCTCCGGGATGCAAATTTTGATGGGATTCCAATGAGACGTACTAGAAGAGCTGAAACGGGCTTTGACGGCGACAAAATATGCTTTTTACGTATTGTTACAAATTATTCTTTTATTTAAATGTTATTTTTGTTACCGCACTTCTACTGCACGTAATGGCACGTATAGATAGCCAAAATGGTAGAGAATGAAGAGGGGAACAATAATATGAGCTTAGATTAGCTACACGGGGGCTATATATAGCTCTAACACACTAACTTGTTTTGGAGAACATGCAATTATTGTTTCTCTCTTATATACATATACACATAGTATGTACGTGTACTAGTAGGTTTAAATAGCTTTCTATATATACCTCTCATGCTGTACGAGGTTTGGCAGTAATCGGAGCTTATTTCAAATTGATATAAGGCATACAATTTTCGAAAAGAATGGTTAATTTTAATTTATCGGGAGGGTTATGGGTCAGGCACACTGCGCCAAACATTCACTATAAGTATCCTAAACATAATACAAATGCATGTTTGGGATGCAAGTGGAAACTGTGAGTTATATGTGTTTCTGACATGACATGTATATTCTAATATCACACATAGCATTTTACCCTACAATGTTGGATATGACTTCCTCATTCCACTTGCATCCCAAACATGCATTTGTATTATGTTTAGGATACTTATAGTGAATGTTTGGCACTATGTGCCTGACCCGTAACCCTCTGGATAAATTACAATTAGCCATTACATTTCAAAATTGTATGCCTTATATCAATTCGAAACGAGCTCCGATTGTCGTGAAACTTCGCACAACGTGAGAGGCGTATACAGAGAGTTATTTAAAGCTATCAGAGTACGTGAACTGTATACAGACATGTATATGAGAGATAAACAATAATTGCATGCACTCCGAAACGAGTTAGTGTGCTAGAGGTATATTTAGCGCACGTGTAGCTATTATAAGCTCATATTATTGTTCTCCTCTTCATTTGCTACCGTTTCGGCTATCTATACATGCCATTACGTGCTGTGAAAGTGTTGTAACATAAATAACATTTGAATAAAAGAATAATATGTAGCAAAATGAAAAATGCATACTTTGGCGCCGCAAGAGCCCGTTTCAGCTCTTCTAGTATGTCACATTGGACTCCTGCAAAAATTTGCATTCCGGAGCTACTCCAATGTGGTGTAATGGGCCTCATATGTTCTGAAATAAAAATAGAACATGTTTTGATGTTCTACACTTGTTACCAGCTAAAAATACCATATATAGCCATCCAATTCATCTTAAGTATGCTTCTACTAATATAATCCGATTTTAGCATATTTTATCTGCTACTGGTAAGCCCAGAGGAAGTCTGCATATATGCAGGTGCAAATGAATATAATTATCTATTTTATGATGATTTTTACCGCTTTAGGAAGGGCCCAGGAGGGCCCAGAGCATAATGGCACCCTAATATGGTCGTCCAGAAGCGTAGTTCCCACGCTAGGACGAAGCGGCAGTGTCCAGGAATATTTTCTGATTTTTTGGTTATTTTTGCGCTATTTTTAAAGGCCTGTAGGGCCTGCAAAGGCTAATTTAAATTTATTCCCACACCCCCAAAGCGGCAACAGGCACCAAGTGACCTGGACCTCAGGGTCCTGGACCCTGGTATGCCTCATATCCCAAAATGGGCAGAAATTATGATTTTCTGATGCATTACAGCATGCTGTCAATCAGCAGTGCCTGAATGCTATAATTAACCCAAAAAAGCGGTGGGTATACAAATGTATTATTCTATTATCCAGTGCTATATTCGCAATAGGTATTGCAGACCTAGTATTCCACAGGTGTGCATCCCCTTCATCAGATCACAGCAAGGCTGTGTTTTGTATTTATTGCATCAGCCAGCATTTGCTGAATGAAATGCAAAAAAGGTTTTACAGCAAGGCCACATTTCATTCAATCAGTTGAGCTATAACCATTTGCAACTGCTGTACTTCATTCAATCAGATAAATTAGTACATCCAGCATTTACTGCATATCATTGAATAAAATGGCTGGTAGGACTGTGAGATCTCAGAGCGTGGGTGGCTGTCGGACATGTGCATGAGTGCACGAGGGCGACGTGAGGGGGTGCCATTAATTGCAAGGTACTTGTCTGCAGTAGAGGCGATGGCATGGGCAAGGTGGTCCTCCCACTGTTTCTGCGCAGTAAGAGTGTTCTGCTCGCGGAGGGCGGAAATCGATGGCAGTGAGCGTGAGGGTGGCAATTCGGTTGCCTTCTTTGCTTCAGCATCTGCCCATTCGTTGCCTGGTACACCTGAGTGGCCAGGGCACCAGTGAAACATGATTTTGAGGGTGGGATGGAGGTTGAGCAGGTTAGTGATACCTGCTTTCCATGACTGGAGTAGGTGGGTGCCAGGGGCCGAAGGCCAATCGCGGAACAGGCGAAGGGCGGTGAGCGAATCTGACAAGAAGATAATGGTGTCGACATCCAGAAGATGGCCCTCTAACTGAAGGGCTGCCCATGCTGGTGCAGATGAGAGAGAGAAGATCTCAGCATCTGTGGTGGTTGAGATTTTGGGTGAGGCAAGGCGCCGGGATGCTAAACAAGTGGTGCCACGCATGGCTACAATTGCAGAGCCCGCTCCATGCTCAAGGCGAGAGCCGTCAGTGAAGATTTGGACGGATGAGTTGGTGCAGATGGTGTTGGCAGATGCAACAAATGACTTGCGGATGTCACTGTCTACCTGGCCAGCAGGGATGGCAAATGAGAGTCGCCCTTCAGCAAAAGCAAGTGGGTCCTCCCAGGGGTGGTGTGTGTACGCAGGGACCTGTTGGACGCTGGGAACGCGGTCGGAGAGCGAAGAGGAATACAGGCGGGGTTTTTGTGCTGCAGGAATAGCACGTCTACCTACTGAATGTGGAGTGCGCCAAAGGCGAAGAGCATGGTTAGTTTTAAGATAGTTAAAGTAAAATTGAAACGGAGGCATAGAACATAAGAAATTGGTGCTTAGCGGTGAAGCGCCTCGGTATACACCAAGGATCCACCTGCAAGCGGTGTTTTGGACACCCTGTAGACGAGCCACAAGGGTCTTCTGGCGGATGCCAGTGTACCAGACCGGCGCAGCCCATGCAAGGACTGTTCTGACGCAGGCTGAGTAAAGCTGGCGAAGGTTAAGGGCTGACATGCCGCGCTCTGTGTTGGCAAGGAGGCGAATGGCAGCAAGTGTTGAGAGGCCCTTGGAGCGCATTCGCTCAACATGGGGCTTGAAGGAGAGAGTGGGGTCCCACCAGATACCCAACCATCGCAGAGGGATAGAGGGTTTGATGAGTGTGTCTGGGTCGAGTCGGACGCCCTTGGTGTCCCAGCCGTTGTAGCCCGTGGATTGTCCGGGTGGGTGGAAGTGGATCAGCTCTGTCTTAGCTGTTTCGATTTTGAGGCCGATGTCGTTAAAGAGAGAGTTGAGGTGGTGGTAGGCGTCTGCTAGGTTCCTGCAGTTGGCGGTGACGGATGTGCCAGAAATGACAATCAAGTGGTCGTCGACGTATGCAAGGAGCTCGCAGTCAGGGCGTTGGAACCGCTTGATGGCAATAGCTGCAAAAAGGGTAGAGAGGATGGGTGAGACAGGTGAGCCCTGAGGTGTCCCAAAGTCCGGTTTGTGGACACTAGGGAGGGTGGTGCCATCAAAGGAAATGGCAGCCTGCCGACCAGTCATGAAGGAGAGGCACCAGTCCGCCATGTCTGACGAACAGCTCAACTCCAAGAGACGGCGGTGTAGGTGTTGTGGGTGCACCGAATCAAAGAAGCCCTGTATGTCCACCGCTAGGGCAGAACACACCAGGCCCTCCGACTGGGCTTTCTCCACAATCTGTAAAAGGTGCTGGGCAGCATCATAGACAGAGTGTCCTTGACGCCCCCCATACTGGGTGGGTGGCAGCCAGTTCTTGGTGTTGGCCAAGTACTGGAGCCGGTTAGCAATGATCTTCTCAAGGAGTTTCCCTAAGGTCTCCTCAAGAGTAATGGGTCGGTATGAACGCGGCGAGAATGGATCCTTCTTGTTTGGCTTCTGTCACGACGTGACATAACCCTTTCCCCTTCGGGGCGCATCCCGGGGATTTTCCCAAATCCCGCCTGGGATATCTTGCCCTCGGGAAATATCCCGGGGCATTCCCTTCGGGATCTCTCCCTTTCGGGATTTATCCCGGGGTCCATTCCCTTTGGGATCTCTCCCTTTCGGGATTCATTCCGGGTTCTTACCTTATGGACTTTCCCGAAGTCTCTTTCCTCTCATCCTCTTGTCTTTCCTCATGTTCCCCACCTGTTTCCCTCATTCCTCCTTCATTACTCTGATTTACCAATGCCCCTACACATGTCCTGTCACTCCTTTGTTATTCCTTTCCATTTCCTGTCTTAGTCTTACATGTGTGAGGCCTCATTGCCTACCGCATTGCCCGCATCCCCGATTTTCCCACGCTTCCGGAATCCCGGTATCTCTGTCCTTTCTCTATATAAACCCATAGCATTTGTACATAGATACCTTGACTCGAATATCATAAGTCTTTGGGCCTAGCTAGTGGCCAGGCTTTCGAGATCCACCATGCCTTTGTCTTGTCTCCAAATCTAGCTTGCTTGTTGTCTAGTGCTCTAGACTATCTTTTGTGTTTGACCCGGACGTCTCGAGCCTTGCGCGGGAGCACCCCGAAGTCCCCTCGTCGTCGGTCACCTTTGTCGGATGCCGGAAGCCCCGGATCCTGGTTATACTCGTCTCTCGTCTCTGTTCTCTTTGCTTCGCTCTTAGATTCGATCTCGCAGGACATCATGTCTCGATAGGCATGATCTCATTTGTTTACGATAGACAAGACACCACAAGGCATGCATCGGGTCCAAGCCTGACAGTATATTCGAGTCCTCCTACTGCGAGTTCGAATTACTGACTCCCCGCAGGGAGCATACCTTCTAGATGGTTATTTTCTTTATTTTATCTTCCTATTAATCATCCATTTTACTTCGAATTCTAATATCCAAGTTCCTGCGTGAATGCGCGCAGTTCATTTCATGTAGCGCATATGCGCTTTCACCCATCCAAATCCGGCCATCACTTTCTCCTCATCCCCCCACCATCGATTTCGAGATCACCCCCTTCCTCCCTTTTAACCCCCAACAAAAACCTCTGAAAACCTCCTTTCACCCCTTCTCTTTAAAATTCTGAACTTTTCCCCCCGCAATTTGCACTATTTCCGGCCCCGCAACATGCGCAAGATGACGACCCCGCATACTTCGACAACTCTCACCTCGAAATCCATGTTCTCCGCATCAACAATCCGCGCGATCTGCTTGAGACATTCCCACTGGACTCTGGATGATGCTGGGAATGGTTGCTGAGGACTGGAAGAACTACTTGATATTCAGATCGAGAATTGGCAGTGGTGCATTCTCGTCGAGGAGGTACAGGCAGCACCTCAGACGCTTTGGAAACAGCAGCCTCCGGGCTGTCTGAATTCATTGGCAATGACGGGACCACTCTTCGCGAGTTGTCCTTGTCTGTCGCAGAATCATCTGTCAACGCAGAGTCGACTACTTGCATCTGGTTTCCCGACCAAACCCTTTGCACGCGCAAGCACGCACTCCATCAACATTCGCGCCTTTGCCAACATTTGAAGGCCCCGGATAAGAGAGGGAGATAGTAAACCCTACCTTCACCCTCTAACACTCCGAAGATCATCCTCGCGACTTACTCTGACTGGCGAGGCCATAACCCGCACCATCGTCTCCTCCTGGTTGGAGTTTGCGGTCTCGAGCGATGCCTACGGCACTATTGCCATCTCCGCTAGCCCGCACGGACGACTGGAGCAAACAATCCGTGGCGGGTCGCTTCCTTCGCCTTTAACCACGTTTGGTATGGTCATGTATTGCCTCCAAAGCGTCTGCGCTTGCAAACCGCGGGCGCGAGCCTCACTCCCGCCGTTCTCGCCGTCCTGACACGTCGCACGGACGATTGGAGCAAACAATAAACGGCCACGGGTGGTGTTGCCAACCTCGACCTCATCCACATAGCCCAACCACTATGTATTGTTTTCAGAGCGTCTGCGCTTTCGATTGACGGCGCGCACGCCTCACATTGACAGACAAATGGAGCAAACAATCTTTATTGCCATTTGCCACCCCTACTTTATGGCCCCCTTACTTTTGGACGCATTTCCGTTATATCCACTGATCGGGTTTCGATAAAACTTGGAGGATATGTTGTTAGGACTGGGTAGATTGGTTGGGCGAAGTTTCAGGGTTATCGGTGCAGTACTTGCCGCTCTACATCACTTTTAGTGCTCACCATCTTGGCATTGAGTCTCCCCCACATTCCTCAACATCTGTCGATTCGTTTGCGCTCTCCTTGCGCACGCACGTTGTTCTACGCTAGGACACATACCTCACGAAGTTTCGAAGGTATCGGCAAAGATCTGAGGCGTTGGCACCCTTATCAGTGTCAGACCTGCACCCTTCTCCCTTTTTCGCCTCTCTTCGACAATTGTGAAGCAACCACCAGGCCGATTTCTGCGCGCAGACCATCAATCTCTTCTGCTCGATGCACCCTTTGCATACGTGCAACAATGGCGCCGATCTGTTGAGTTTTGAGCTCACAGCGGCCTTGTTGGTTCGACATCACATCCACCACACTTTCCCCTTTTGGACGAAAACATCGCCCATAACTCGGGATTGATTCGCGCCTTCGCAAAATCAAAACCACCCCCATCTGCGTCTTCTCAAGGGCTTTCCTACCGCCCAACTCCCGCTCAAAGCGACGCAGAACTCATCAATCGCCGGCAACATCTTCGGAACAACAACCATGTCATTGTCGTGCCCCGACCGTCGAAAAGCATTGCCTATAAT
Source organism: Trichaptum fuscoviolaceum (assembly GCA_910574455.1). Lineage (NCBI taxonomy): Eukaryota > Fungi > Basidiomycota > Agaricomycetes > Hymenochaetales > Trichaptaceae > Trichaptum > Trichaptum fuscoviolaceum. The sequence continues at coordinate 3,104,136 of CAJSYZ010000001.1, forward strand.
TCGGGCTTGATTCAAGCCTTCACAAAACTAAGGGCACCTTCGTCTTCATCTTCTCGAGGGCTTCTCTACTGCTCAAATTTTGCTGGGATCGACACAGAACTCATCAATCGCCGGCAACATCTTCGGGACAGCTGGGGTAGTAGCGACAGTTGATAGCTTGCCGCCTGTACACCCCATTCGGGCTGCACTTTCACCTGTTGTTGCTCACTCTGGTTCTTCCTTTGACTTGCCCATATCTCTTATCCACGGAGGAGATTTGCTTGCGCATAGCAGAATTGCGCAATCTAAGAAAACACACCCTTTCCATGGTACCTGTGGCCTTTCCTCTTGGACAACAACCAGCTCCGTCATATGTTGGGGAACATCCGACATATCTTCCCTCATCACAACATTGGTCCACAACGCTATACTCCCATTGTCTTTGCACATGCGCAGACGGGACCTTGGCCTCGATGGGGCTCGGCCGTTAAGGGGGGGCAACTGTCACGACGTGACATAACCCTTTCCCCTTCGGGGCGCATCCCGGGGATTTTCCCAAATCCCGCCTGGGATATCTTGCCCTCGGGAAATATCCCGGGGCATTCCCTTCGGGATCTCTCCCTTTCGGGATTTATCCCGGGGTCCATTCCCTTTGGGATCTCTCCCTTTCGGGATTCATTCCGGGTTCTTACCTTATGGACTTTCCCGAAGTCTCTTTCCTCTCATCCTCTTGTCTTTCCTCATGTTCCCCACCTGTTTCCCTCATTCCTCCTTCATTACTCTGATTTACCAATGCCCCTACACATGTCCTGTCACTCCTTTGTTATTCCTTTCCATTTCCTGTCTTAGTCTTACATGTGTGAGGCCTCATTGCCTACCGCATTGCCCGCATCCCCGATTTTCCCACGCTTCCGGAATCCCGGTATCTCTGTCCTTTCTCTATATAAACCCATAGCATTTGTACATAGATACCTTGACTCGAATATCATAAGTCTTTGGGCCTAGCTAGTGGCCAGGCTTTCGAGATCCACCATGCCTTTGTCTTGTCTCCAAATCTAGCTTGCTTGTTGTCTAGTGCTCTAGACTATCTTTTGTGTTTGACCCGGACGTCTCGAGCCTTGCGCGGGAGCACCCCGAAGTCCCCTCGTCGTCGGTCACCTTTGTCGGATGCCGGAAGCCCCGGATCCTGGTTATACTCGTCTCTCGTCTCTGTTCTCTTTGCTTCGCTCTTAGATTCGATCTCGCAGGACATCATGTCTCGATAGGCATGATCTCATTTGTTTACGATAGACAAGACACCACAAGGCATGCATCGGGTCCAAGCCTGACAGTATATTCGAGTCCTCCTACTGCGAGTTCGAATTACTGACTCCCCGCAGGGAGCATACCTTCTAGATGGTTATTTTCTTTATTTTATCTTCCTATTAATCATCCATTTTACTTCGAATTCTAATATCCAAGTTCCTGCGTGAATGCGCGCAGTTCATTTCATGTAGCGCATATGCGCTTTCACCCATCCAAATCCGGCCATCACTTTCTCCTCATCCCCCCACCATCGATTTCGAGATCACCCCCTTCCTCCCTTTTAACCCCCAACAAAAACCTCTGAAAACCTCCTTTCACCCCTTCTCTTTAAAATTCTGAACTTTTCCCCCCGCAATTTGCACTATTTCCGGCCCCGCAACATGCGCAAGATGACGACCCCGCATACTTCGACAACTCTCACCTCGAAATCCATGTTCTCCGCATCAACAATCCGCGCGATCTGCTTGAGACATTCCCACTGGACTCTGGATGATGCTGGGAATGGTTGCTGAGGACTGGAAGAACTACTTGATATTCAGATCGAGAATTGGCAGTGGTGCATTCTCGTCGAGGAGGTACAGGCAGCACCTCAGACGCTTTGGAAACAGCAGCCTCCGGGCTGTCTGAATTCATTGGCAATGAGGGACCACTCTTCGCGAGTTGTCCTTGTCTGTCGCAGAATCATCTGTCAACGCAGAGTCGACTACTTGCATCTGGTTTCCCGACCAAACCCTTTGCACGCGCAAGCACGCACTCCATCAACATTCGCGCCTTTGCCAACATTTGAAGGCCCCGGATAAGAGAGGGAGATAGTAAACCCTACCTTCACCCTCTAACACTCCGAAGATCATCCTCGCGACTTACTCTGACTGGCGAGGCCATAACCCGCACCATCGTCTCCTGGTTGGAGTTTGCGGTCTCGAGCGATGCCTACGGCACTATTGCCATCTCCGCTAGCCCGCACGGACGACTGGAGCAAACAATCCGTGGCGGGTCGCTTCCTTCGCCTTTAACCACGTTTGGTATGGTCATGTATTGCCTCCAAAGCGTCTGCGCTTGCAAACCGCGGGCGCGAGCCTCACTCCCGCCGTTCTCGCCATCCTGACACGTCGCACGGACGATTGGAGCAAACAATAAACGGCCACGGGTGGTGTTGCCAACCTCGACCTCATCCACATAGCCCAACCACTATGTATTGTTTTCAGAGCGTCTGCGCTTTCGATTGACGGCGCGCACGCCTCACATTGACAGACAAATGGAGCAAACAATCTTTATTGCCATTTGCCACCCCTACTTTATGGCCCCCTTACTTTTGGACGCATTTCCGTTATATCCACTGATCGGGTTTCGATAAAACTTGGAGGATATGTTGTTAGGACTGGGTAGATTGGTTGGGCGAAGTTTCAGGGTTATCGGTGCAGTACTTGCCGCTCTACATCACTTTTAGTGCTCACCATCTTGGCATTGAGTCTCCCCCACATTCCTCAACATCTGTCGATTCGTTTGCGCTCTCCTTGCGCACGCACGTTGTTCTACGCTAGGACACATACCTCACGAAGTTTCGAAGGTATCGGCAAAGATCTGAGGCGTTGGCACCCTTATCAGTGTCAGACCTGCACCCTTCTCCCTTTTTCGCCTCTCTTCGACAATTGTGAAGCAACCACCAGGCCGATTTCTGCGCGCAGACCATCAATCTCTTCTGCTCGATGCACCCTTTGCATACGTGCAACAATGGCGCCGATCTGTTGAGTTTTGAGCTCACAGCGGCCTTGTTGGTTCGACATCACATCCACCACACTTTCCCCTTTTGGACGAAAACATCGCCCATAACTCGGGATTGATTCGCGCCTTCGCAAAATCAAAACCACCCCCATCTGCGTCTTCTCAAGGGCTTTCCTACCGCCCAACTCCCGCTCAAAGCGACGCAGAACTCATCAATCGCCGGCAACATCTTCGGAACAACAACCATGTCATTGTCGTGCCCCGACCGTCGAAAAGCTTGCCTATAATTCGGGCTTGATTCAAGCCTTCACAAAACTAAGGGCACCTTCGTCTTCATCTTCTCGAGGGCTTCTCTACTGCTCAAATTTTGCTGGGATCGACACAGAACTCATCAATCGCCGGCAACATCTTCGGGACAGCTGGGGTAGTAGCGACAGTTGATAGCTTGCCGCCTGTACACCCCATTCGGGCTGCACTTTCACCTGTTGTTGCTCACTCTGGTTCTTCCTTTGACTTGCCCATATCTCTTATCCACGGAGGAGATTTGCTTGCGCATAGCAGAATTGCGCAATCTAAGAAAACACACCCTTTCCATGGTACCTGTGGCCTTTCCTCTTGGACAACAACCAGCTCCGTCATATGTTGGGGAACATCCGACATATCTTCCCTCATCACAACATTGGTCCACAACGCTATACTCCCATTGTCTTTGCACATGCGCAGACGGGACCTTGGCCTCGATGGGGCTCGGCCGTTAAGGGGGGGCAACTGTCACGACGTGACATAACCCTTTCCCCTTCGGGGCGCATCCCGGGGATTTTCCCAAATCCCGCCTGGGATATCTTGCCCTCGGGAAATATCCCGGGGCATTCCCTTCGGGATCTCTCCCTTTCGGGATTTATCCCGGGGTCCATTCCCTTTGGGATCTCTCCCTTTCGGGATTCATTCCGGGTTCTTACCTTATGGACTTTCCCGAAGTCTCTTTCCTCTCATCCTCTTGTCTTTCCTCATGTTCCCCACCTGTTTCCCTCATTCCTCCTTCATTACTCTGATTTACCAATGCCCCTACACATGTCCTGTCACTCCTTTGTTATTCCTTTCCATTTCCTGTCTTAGTCTTACATGTGTGAGGCCTCATTGCCTACCGCATTGCCCGCATCCCCGATTTTCCCACGCTTCCGGAATCCCGGTATCTCTGTCCTTTCTCTATATAAACCCATAGCATTTGTACATAGATACCTTGACTCGAATATCATAAGTCTTTGGGCCTAGCTAGTGGCCAGGCTTTCGAGATCCACCATGCCTTTGTCTTGTCTCCAAATCTAGCTTGCTTGTTGTCTAGTGCTCTAGACTATCTTTTGTGTTTGACCCGGACGTCTCGAGCCTTGCGCGGGAGCACCCCGAAGTCCCCTCGTCGTCGGTCACCTTTGTCGGATGCCGGAAGCCCCGGATCCTGGTTATACTCGTCTCTCGTCTCTGTTCTCTTTGCTTCGCTCTTAGATTCGATCTCGCAGGACATCATGTCTCGATAGGCATGATCTCATTTGTTTACGATAGACAAGACACCACAAGGCATGCATCGGGTCCAAGCCTGACAGTATATTCGAGTCCTCCTACTGCGAGTTCGAATTACTGACTCCCCGCAGGGAGCATACCTTCTAGATGGTTATTTTCTTTATTTTATCTTCCTATTAATCATCCATTTTACTTCGAATTCTAATATCCAAGTTCCTGCGTGAATGCGCGCAGTTCATTTCATGTAGCGCATATGCGCTTTCACCCATCCAAATCCGGCCATCACTTTCTCCTCATCCCCCCACCATCGATTTCGAGATCACCCCCTTCCTCCCTTTTAACCCCCAACAAAAACCTCTGAAAACCTCCTTTCACCCCTTCTCTTTAAAATTCTGAACTTTTCCCCCCGCAATTTGCACTATTTCCGGCCCCGCAACATGCGCAAGATGACGACCCCGCATACTTCGACAACTCTCACCTCGAAATCCATGTTCTCCGCATCAACAATCCGCGCGATCTGCTTGAGACATTCCCACGGACTCTGGATGATGCTGGGAATGGTTGCTGAGGACTGGAAGAACTACTTGATATTCAGATCGAGAATTGGCAGTGGTGCATTCTCGTCGAGGAGGTACAGGCAGCACCTCAGACGCTTTGGAAACAGCAGCCTCCGGGCTGTCTGAATTCATTGGCAATGACGGGACCACTCTTCGCGAGTTGTCCTTGTCTGTCGCAGAATCATCTGTCAACGCAGAGTCGACTACTTGCATCTGGTTTCCCGACCAAACCCTTTGCGCGCGCAAGCACGCACTCCATCAACATTCGCGCCTTTGCCAACATTTGAAGGCCCCGGATAAGAGAGGGAGATAGTAAACCCTACCTTCACCCTCTAACACTCCGAAGATCATCCTCGCGACTTACTCTGACTGGCGAGGCCATAACCTGCACCATCGTCTCCTGGTTGGAGTTTGCGGTCTCGAGCGATGCCTACGGCACTATTGCCATCTCCGCTAGCCCGCACGGACGACTGGAGCAAACAATCCGTGGCGGGTCGCTTCCTTCGCCTTTAACCACGTTTGGTATGGTCATGTATTGCCTCCAAAGCGTCTGCGCTTGCAAACCGCGGGCGCGAGCCTCACTCCCGCCGTTCTCGCCATCCTGACACGTCGCACGGACGATTGGAGCAAACAATAAACGGCCACGGGTGGTGTTGCCAACCTCGACCTCATCCACATAGCCCAACCACTATGTATTGTTTTCAGAGCGTCTGCGCTTTCGATTGACGGCGCGCACGCCTCACATTGACAGACAAATGGAGCAAACAATCTTTATTGCCATTTGCCACCCCTACTTTATGGCCCCCTTACTTTTGGACGCATTTCCGTTATATCCACTGATCGGGTTTCGATAAAACTTGGAGGATATGTTGTTAGGACTGGGTAGATTGGTTGGGCGAAGTTTCAGGGTTATCGGTGCAGTACTTGCCGCTCTACATCACTTTTAGTGCTCACCATCTTGGCATTGAGTCTCCCCCACATTCCTCAACATCTGTCGATTCGTTTGCGCTCTCCTTGCGCACGCACGTTGTTCTACGCTAGGACACATACCTCACGAAGTTTCGAAGGTATCGGCAAAGATCTGAGGCGTTGGCACCCTTATCAGTGTCAGACCTGCACCCTTCTCCCTTTTTCGCCTCTCTTCGACAATTGTGAAGCAACCACCAGGCCGATTTCTGCGCGCAGACCATCAATCTCTTCTGCTCGATGCACCCTTTGCATACGTGCAACAATGGCGCCGATCTGTTGAGTTTTGAGCTCACAGCGGCCTTGTTGGTTCGACATCACATCCACCACACTTTCCCCTTTTGGACGAAAACATCGCCCATAACTCGGGATTGATTCGCGCCTTCGCAAAATCAAAACCACCCCCATCTGCGTCTTCTCAAGGGCTTTCCTACCGCCCAACTCCCGCTCAAAGCGACGCAGAACTCATCAATCGCCGGCAACATCTTCGGAACAACAACCATGTCATTGTCGTGCCCCGACCGTCGAAAAGCATTGCCTATAATTCGGGCTTGATTCAAGCCTTCACAAAACTAAGGGCACCTTCGTCTTCATCTTCTCGAGGGCTTCTCTACTGCTCAAATTTTGCTGGGATCGACACAGAACTCATCAATCGCCGGCAACATCTTCGGGACAGCTGGGGTAGTAGCGACAGTTGATAGCTTGCCGCCTGTACACCCCATTCGGGCTGCACTTTCACCTGTTGTTGCTCACTCTGGTTCTTCCTTTGACTTGCCCATATCTCTTATCCACGGAGGAGATTTGCTTGCGCATAGCAGAATTGCGCAATCTAAGAAAACACACCCTTTCCATGGTACCTGTGGCCTTTCCTCTTGGACAACAACCAGCTCCGTCATATGTTGGGGAACATCCGACATATCTTCCCTCATCACAACATTGGTCCACAACGCTATACTCCCATTGTCTTTGCACATGCGCAGACGGGACCTTGGCCTCGATGGGGCTCGGCCGTTAAGGGGGGGCAACTGTCACGACGTGACATAACCCTTTCCCCTTCGGGGCGCATCCCGGGGATTTTCCCAAATCCCGCCTGGGATATCTTGCCCTCGGGAAATATCCCGGGGCATTCCCTTCGGGATCTCTCCCTTTCGGGATTTATCCCGGGGTCCATTCCCTTTGGGATCTCTCCCTTTCGGGATTCATTCCGGGTTCTTACCTTATGGACTTTCCCGAAGTCTCTTTCCTCTCATCCTCTTGTCTTTCCTCATGTTCCCCACCTGTTTCCCTCATTCCTCCTTCATTACTCTGATTTACCAATGCCCCTACACATGTCCTGTCACTCCTTTGTTATTCCTTTCCATTTCCTGTCTTAGTCTTACATGTGTGAGGCCTCATTGCCTACCGCATTGCCCGCATCCCCGATTTTCCCACGCTTCCGGAATCCCGGTATCTCTGTCCTTTCTCTATATAAACCCGTAGCATTTGTACATAGATACCTTGACTCGAATATCATAAGTCTTTGGGCCTAGCTAGTGGCCAGGCTTTCGAGATCCACCATGCCTTTGTCTTGTCTCCAAATCTAGCTTGCTTGTTGTCTAGTGCTCTAGACTATCTTTTGTGTTTGACCCGGACGTCTCGAGCCTTGCGCGGGAGCACCCCAAAGTCCCCTCGTCGTCGGTCACCTTTGTCGGATGCCGGAAGCCCCGGATCCTGGTTATACTCGTCTCTCGTCTCTGTTCTCTTTGCTTCGCTCTTAGATTCGATCTCGCAGGACATCATGTCTCGATAGGCATGATCTCATTTGTTTACGATAGACAAGACACCACAAGGCATGCATCGGGTCCAAGCCTGACAGTATATTCGAGTCCTCCTACTGCGAGTTCGAATTACTGACTCCCCGCAGGGAGCATACCTTCTAGATGGTTATTTTCTTTATTTTATCTTCCTATTAATCATCCATTTTACTTCGAATTCTAATATCCAAGTTCCTGCGTGAATGCGCGCAGTTCATTTCATGTAGCGCATATGCGCTTTCACCCATCCAAATCCGGCCATCACTTTCTCCTCATCCCCCCACCATCGATTTCGAGATCACCCCCTTCCTCCCTTTTAACCCCCAACTGTTACGACCGTCGGGAATTGTAGCGGGAAACAGTTTCGGGAAACTGGAATTCGCGACAAGAACCCGCGTTCGGGAATCTGGATTCGCGACTGGGGACGAGCGTGGGAATTCAAGCGGGAAACGCGCGGGATTCTATCCAGGCGCGTCGCGGGATTCTCAAGGCCAGCTAGGACTCTTCACTGCTTTGAACGTCAAGTAAGCGGATCCCTAAGGAAGCACTCCACAAGTAAGTATTGCGCAACTAACTACACAGGAGAAAAGAGAGAGATCGCACCTAAGGAAGCACTCCACAAGAGGTCAAAAGTGGGGTGCTCCTTACGATGCCTACAGCTATTTATCTACTTCGTAAAGACTGTATAGTTAATCTACGCTAAGTGTCCTTGCGCAATGCGCACCTATCTACTACAAACGATACATGCTACGACCGCACTGCTAGGCATGTCTATCCCGTCTCTCCAGATGGCTACGGCCTGTCCGTGGACGTCAGCGTCCGGTCCGGGGCCGCGACTAGCCAGACTAGGTATGCCAGACTGTTGCAGGTCGTCACCTTGAGGTACTAACGGATTAATGAGCGTATGTTGATAAGTGAATGTACGTGTGCCGTGGCGGGTCGTCGTAAATGAATGTGTGTATGCGTGCATGGTGGTCGGGACGGTGGTGCGGGATAGGTCACGTGAGCGGGGAATCTTTGCGGGGGATCGTGCGAGTCGGGAAAGGGGTTTCGCGCGGGGAATCCAATGGCGGGATTCTCCCCGCGGGATTGTCTGCTCATGTCGGGATCCTTGGCGGGAAAGTGCGGGAAATGAGAAAAGGGGCCTGGGATCTCGACATTACCCCCCTCCAAAGGCGCAACTCCGGGGCGCCAAGCTTGAATCTTGCTCAGGTCACAGAGCTCGATAGCGTTGACTTCTCGAGGGGCGTCCGGGTGTTTTCGATAGAAACTGCGAATTTTAGCCTTTGCATTACCCATATCCTTTGCGGGAATCCATGTATCTTCCGCGCTCGAATATCCCTTCCATCGTACCAAATATTCAAACCTCCGTCTAAACCGTCTAGCGTCCAGTACCTCTTCCACCTCGTATTCCAGATCTCCTTCTACTTCGACTGGGGGCGGCGGGGGTTGCGTTCGACCGGGAATATCGTCTTCGTGGTATGGCGAGAGCAGCGATACGTGAAATACGGGATGAATCTTCAGCGACGCGGGGAGTTCGAGTTCGTAGGTGAGGTCACTTAGCTTTGCCTTCACTTTATACGGCCCTAGTCGTTTCGGTAATAATTTGCGCGCTCCCGGTCGCCGAACGTTCGTCGCTTCGAGCCAGACTTTATCCCCGACTGCGTACTGCGGGGCCTTGTTCCGGGCCTGATCGTAGTGCTGCTTCATGCGCTCTGCCGCAACCTCCAAAGCCGCTCTTGCCTCTTCCTGTGCCTGCTGAAGCTCCTGTAGTCGTGCGTCCGCGGCGGGGACCGTGGACAGGCCGTCGCTCGGGGCAATCGTGAATTCGGGATTGTAGCCGTAGACAAGCGCGAACGGAGATTGTCGTGTTGCCGCGTGCGCTTTCGTGTTGTGCGCGAACTCTGCCATTGGGAGTAATCCGGCCCAGTTTTCTTGTCGTGTATCTATGAAAGCCCGTAAATACTGTTCCAGCTCTTGGTTTACCCTTTCGGTTTGCCCATCCGTCTGCGGGTGATACGCAGTCGACGTGGTGCCCTTGATACCGAGTCGGGAAAAGAGGGCCTTCATGAACTGCGCGACAAACTGTGGTCCGCGGTCGGATATGATCTGGCGGGGGGTTCCGTGCAGCTTCCAGACATGCTGCAGGAATAGTTCCGCAGTTTCCGGTGCATCGATGTCAGACGTGGTCGGGATAAAATGCGCTTGCTTGGTGAGACGGTCGACCACCACGAAAATTGCGTCGTAATCCTCAGATCGGGGGAGCTGGGTGATGAAATCGCACGAAATCGCCTGCCAGGGGCCCTGCGGGATTTCGTTCGGTTGCAGGAGTCCTACCGGGCGTTGGGATCGGTTCTTCGTGCGTGCGCAGGTGTCGCATCCCGAAACGTATCGTTCTACGAAGTTAGACATCCCGGGCCACCAGTAGTTGCGGCTTACCATCTCAAACGTTTTCCAACGTCCAGGATGTCCGGCGGGGAGACTGTCGTGATAAGTCTTCACCACATCCCGGCGAATGGTCTCGTCTTTCGGGACGTAAACCTTACCCTGGTACAGGATGAGGCCTTCCTCGGTGCTCCAGTCCTCAAGTTCCTTGGTCAGGACTCGAGGCGCCTTGGACTTGACCAGCTCGATCGCGTCCACCAGTTCGTCTTCATATTGATCTGACTTACGAATGCGTCGTAGGAGGGCCTGATCCCCGTGTACCTGCGTCATTCCCCGACGAATTGCCTTTAGTCGAAACATTTCGGGAGTCAAGAGGGTCCGTCCCGTGTTGTCTTCGCCTTCTGGTTGAAGATCGACGCGTCGTGACATGGCGTCGGGTTTGCCTCCGAGTCGCCCTGGGCGATGGCGAATCGTAAAATCGAAGCGGGTGAGGAACAGACTCCACCGGGCTTGGCGTCGCGTCAGCGTTCGGGATTCAGAGAAATATAGCAGATTCTTGTGGTCAGACACGATATCGAGTTTATGACTCGCACCTTCGAGATAATGTCGCCACTCGTCAAGAGCTCTAATAATCGCGAGTAGCTCCTTGTCATAAATCTCGTAGTTGCGTTCCGCATCGTTGAGGGATTTCGAGAAAAAGGCGACCGGATGTATCAGCCCGTCGTCGCCTTCCTGGGACAAGACCGCGCCGGTCGCGAAATCAGAGGCGTCGCATTCCCACGATGAATTGTCGCGACATGTCTGGCATCATCAGGACGGGGGCGGTCGTGAACATGCGCTTGAGATAGTCGAAAGCGAACTGCTGGTTTTCTGTCCAGGCCCAGCGAACGTCCTTCTTCAGCAGCGTCGTGAGCGGTTTGACGATGTGCGAGAAATCCCGAATGAAGCGTCGATAGAAATTCGCGAACCCGAGGAAGGCTTGAATGTCTTTCACCTTTTTCGGGGTAGGCCAGTCGAGGACCGCCTGTACCTTGGCGGGATCCATCGCCACCTTTCCCTGCGAAATAATCATCCCGAGATACTCGACGGAAGTCTGTTTGAATTTGCACTTTTCGGGTTTACAGAACAAGTCGTTTTCGCGCAGCCGCTTAAGGACTTCCCGTACGTGTTCCTCGTGCTGCGATTCATCTTCGGAAAAGATTAGCAAGTCGTCAAGATAGATGATCACGTATACTCCAATGAGATCCTTGAAGATATCGTTCATCATATGCTGGAAGGTCGCCGGGGCATTCGTGAGCCCGAATGTCATCACCGTTGGTTCGAAATGTCCCGCCTGAGTCCGAAAAGCGGCCTTCCACTCGTCGCCTTGCTTCAGTCGCACGTTGTGGTAGCCCCATCGCAAATCTAACGTCGTGAAAACCTTCGCCTTTTGCAGTGCGTCTACGAGTTCCATCGTGAGGGGAAGCGGGTATCGATTCTTGACCGTGATATCGTTCAGTCGTCGGTAATCGACTACCATGCGCAAGGTTCCGTCCTTTTTCTTGATAAAGAAGACGGGAGCCGCTGCAGGGGATTTCGAGGGTCGTATGTACCCTTTGCGCAGGTTTTCGTCAACGAATTCGCGAAGGGCGTCGCGTTCGGCCGGGGCCAACGGATAGATTTTGCTGTACGGGGGAACCTTCCCGGGTTCTAAATCTATGGCGTGATCATACGGTTTGCGCAGTGGAAGCCTTTCGGATTCAACTTTCGAGAAAACGTCGGCAAACTCACGAAATTCGGGGGGAACTAGTTCCTCGAAGGTTTTCTCGCCTTCCTTTACTGCTGACTTCTCAGCGATGGCCTGGGAGTGGGTGTACGAGGCGGCAATTTTGTACGCGAAATGGTCGTTCGTCGTGACGAAGTAGGATTCAGCGTCGTGGTACTGGTCCCAATATTTTTCTGAGTACCGAAATCCTGGTGGGACAGCTTCCCATTCGGCCTGGGTCCTGTCGGGTCCCCAGGGGGTCTCGACTTCTTCTGCTATGGCGAGGCGGGGAAGCGGGACCAGGCGTTGCTGGTTATCACACTGAGGCGGGCAGCGGTTGAGATCGACCACGTCGTTGGTCCAGTCAATGGTTGGGTTATGGTGCCGCAACCAGTCGATCCCCATGATAATATCGTCGTCGCCAATATCCGCGACGGCCATGGTCAACTGTTCTAAGTGTCCCTTCATCTCGACGTTGAGGACTACTTCCTTGGTGATGCGTCCAATCGCGTTCGGGGAATTGTCCGCGTTGCGCAAAAGTATCGGGATTACCAAGTCCCGGGTCTGGAGTCCGTGTCGCGAAACGTAGCGGGAATTTATGAAAGTTCCCGACGCACCGCTGTCTAACATTACTGTGGCTAAGGCATCCGTTTTTCCGTCGCTAACCTGTACCGGGAACTTCAAATGTCGTCTAAGACGACGGTCTATTGTAGAGATGGTTAAATACAAGGGACCATTATTAAGAGAGTTCTTCGGCCACAAGGGCGGTTGGGTCGTATAGGGCGCGACTGAGCAATACGACCCTACTGAAAATCCGCTGGGGGCGGGGCTTCGGGATTGTGAACGTTCTTGGCGGCGGGCGTCATGGCGGCGAATGCGTTCTGTAGCACGGACTGCTGCACATTCTGGACGTACTGTTCCGCCATACGTTTGAGCGTTTCTTCGAACGACTGGAGCGCGGGGGGCGAGGGGCTCGACGGGGACGTGGATTTCGTAGCCTTTAGGTTTCGGGTTGGCGGTCGCGTTGGGCAATCGCTCACTAAATGGTCTTTCTCTCCGCAGTAGTAGCATAGTCCCTTACTCCTGCGCTCCCGGCGCACCCTGTCAATCTCCATCGCGTTGGGATCCTTCGTCGAGCTGGCGCCCGCAGTCGGGATCGTACGCGGAGCTGAACTAGTGGTGCCGGGATTGCTTCGGGGCGTAGCCGCTGGCTTTGATACTGGTCCATAGGCGTGTGCGAGCCTTAGCTTCTCGTCCGTCTCGGAAACCCAATTGACGTAGGCATCGAATTTCATATCCTTCGCCTCTGTGCTGGCGATGTGCTGGCGAACCTGGTCTTTGAGTCCCTTCCGGAACATGTCGAGGTAGATGACATCCGTCGTCGCGTTCCTTGGGCCACCCGGTGAGGGCTTGGAGGGCACGGAATTGCGACGCAAACTCGGCGACCGTTCCTGTCTGGCGTAGGCGCATCAGCTTGTCGGCTGCGGCTTTGTCTGCATCGATTTCTCCGTAAGAGGCGCGAAGGGCGGCGAACAGGGCCTCCAGGCTGGCGGCTTCTGGCGGTGTCGGGATGTCCTGGAGTCGATCTAGAATGGGTCGTGCCCAGTCTTGCGCCGGTCCCCGCAGTAGCATCAGGGCTAATGCGACCTTGCGGGTTTCGTCCAGCCCAGGATGTTGTCCGAACAGGTAGAGCTTAATCTGGTGAATCCAGTTTTCCAGCTTGGCTCGTTCGCCTTCGAAGGTGTCGGGAAGCTTCATCTTGAGCCCTGCTCCACCCCCAGACGGGGAGGCGGGTTGGCTCGCGATTTGGGCTTCTAACGCCTGGTTGGCGTGCTTGAGCTGGGCGACAGTGTTCTGAACCTGATTGTGTTCGTTGACTAACTTGGAGTAGCGTTTTTTCGAGGGTGTCGAGGCGATCAAGGATGGGCTGGAGTTTGTCTTCCTCCATCGAGGAGCTCGGGGACGGGAAAGCGAAGGTATCTGCGAGTCCTCCCCATTCCTGGTGGGACGACATCGCGGGTCGGCGGTACGGGTGCGGGGGTAGAAGTAAAGAGCGTGAGGGTGTCGAGTCCGAGCGGCGGTGAGCCAGGACTTTTGACCTAATGTTACGACCGTCGGGAATTGTAGCGGGAAACAGTTTCGGGAAACTGGAATTCGCGACAAGAACCCGCGTTCGGGAATCTGGATTCGCGACTGGGGACGAGCGTGGGAATTCAAGCGGGAAACGCGCGGGATTCTATCCAGGCGCGTCGCGGGATTCTCAAGGCCAGCTAGGACTCTTCACTGCTTTGAACGTCAAGTAAGCGGATCCCTAAGGAAGCACTCCACAAGTAAGTATTGCGCAACTAACTACACAGGAGAAAAGAGAGAGATCGCACCTAAGGAAGCACTCCACAAGAGGTCAAAAGTGGGGTGCTCCTTACGATGCCTACAGCTATTTATCTACTTCGTAAAGACTGTATAGTTAATCTACGCTAAGTGTCCTTGCGCAATGCGACACCTATCTACTACAAACGATACATGCTACGACCGCACTGCTAGGCATGTCTATCCCGTCTCTCCAGATGGCTACGGCCTGTCCGTGGACGTCAGCGTCCGGTCCGGGGCCGCGACTAGCCAGACTAGGTATGCCAGACTGTTGCAGGTCGTCACCTTGAGGTACTAACGGATTAATGAGCGTATGTTGATAAGTGAATGTACGTGTGCCGTGGCGGGTCGTCGTAAATGAATGTGTGTATGCGTGCATGGTGGTCGGGACGGTGGTGCGGGATAGGTCACGTGAGCGGGGAATCTTGCGGGGGATCGTGCGAGTCGGGAAAGGGGTTTCGCGCGGGGAATCCAATGGCGGGATTCTCCCCGCGGGATTGTCTGCTCATGTCGGGATCCTTGGCGGGAAAGTGCGGGAAATGAGAAAAGGGGCCTGGGATCTCGACACCAACAAAAACCTCTGAAAACCTCCTTTCACCCCTTCTCTTTAAAATTCTGAACTTTTCCCCCCGCAATTTGCACTATTTCCGGCCCCGCAACATGCGCAAGATGACGACCCCGCATACTTCGACAACTCTCACCTCGAAATCCATGTTCTCCGCATCAACAATCCGCGCGATCTGCTTGAGACATTCCCACTGGACTCTGGATGATGCTGGGAATGGTTGCTGAGGACTGGAAGAACTACTTGATATTCAGATCGAGAATTGGCAGTGGTGCATTCTCGTCGAGGAGGTACAGGCAGCACCTCAGACGCTTTGGAAACAGCAGCCTCCGGGCTGTCTGAATTCATTGGCAATGACGGGACCACTCTTCGCGAGTTGTCCTTGTCTGTCGCAGAATCATCTGTCAACGCAGAGTCGACTACTTGCATCTGGTTTCCCGACCAAACCCTTTGCGCGCGCAAGCACGCACTCCATCAACATTCGCGCCTTTGCCAACATTTGAAGGCCCCGGATAAGAGAGGGAGATAGTAAACCCTACCTTCACCCTCTAACACTCCGAAGATCATCCTCGCGACTTACTCTGACTGGCGAGGCCATAACCTGCACCATCGTCTCCTGGTTGGAGTTTGCGGTCTCGAGCGATGCCTACGGCACTATTGCCATCTCCGCTAGCCCGCACGGACGACTGGAGCAAACAATCCGTGGCGGGTCGCTTCCTTCGCCTTTAACCACGTTTGGTATGGTCATGTATTGCCTCCAAAGCGTCTGCGCTTGCAAACCGCGGGCGCGAGCCTCACTCCCGCCGTTCTCGCCATCCTGACACGTCGCACGGACGATTGGAGCAAACAATAAACGGCCACGGGTGGTGTTGCCAACCTCGACCTCATCCACATAGCCCAACCACTATGTATTGTTTTCAGAGCGTCTGCGCTTTCGATTGACGGCGCGCACGCCTCACATTGACAGACAAATGGAGCAAACAATCTTTATTGCCATTTGCCACCCCTACTTTATGGCCCCCTTACTTTTGGACGCATTTCCGTTATATCCACTGATCGGGTTTCGATAAAACTTGGAGGATATGTTGTTAGGACTGGGTAGATTGGTTGGGCGAAGTTTCAGGGTTATCGGTGCAGTACTTGCCGCTCTACATCACTTTTAGTGCTCACCATCTTGGCATTGAGTCTCCCCCACATTCCTCAACATCTGTCGATTCGTTTGCGCTCTCCTTGCGCACGCACGTTGTTCTACGCTAGGACACATACCTCACGAAGTTTCGAAGGTATCGGCAAAGATCTGAGGCGTTGGCACCCTTATCAGTGTCAGACCTGCACCCTTCTCCCTTTTTCGCCTCTCTTCGACAATTGTGAAGCAACCACCAGGCCGATTTCTGCGCGCAGACCATCAATCTCTTCTGCTCGATGCACCCTTTGCATACGTGCAACAATGGCGCCGATCTGTTGAGTTTTGAGCTCACAGCGGCCTTGTTGGTTCGACATCACATCCACCACACTTTCCCCTTTTGGACGAAAACATCGCCCATAACTCGGGATTGATTCGCGCCTTCGCAAAATCAAAACCACCCCCATCTGCGTCTTCTCAAGGGCTTTCCTACCGCCCAACTCCCGCTCAAAGCGACGCAGAACTCATCAATCGCCGGCAACATCTTCGGAACAACAACCATGTCATTGTCGTGCCCCGACCGTCGAAAAGCATTGCCTATAATTCGGGCTTGATTCAAGCCTTCACAAAACTAAGGGCACCTTCGTCTTCATCTTCTCGAGGGCTTCTCTACTGCTCAAATTTTGCTGGGATCGACACAGAACTCATCAATCGCCGGCAACATCTTCGGGACAGCTGGGGTAGTAGCGACAGTTGATAGCTTGCCGCCTGTACACCCCATTCGGGCTGCACTTTCACCTGTTGTTGCTCACTCTGGTTCTTCCTTTGACTTGCCCATATCTCTTATCCACGGAGGAGATTTGCTTGCGCATAGCAGAATTGCGCAATCTAAGAAAACACACCCTTTCCATGGTACCTGTGGCCTTTCCTCTTGGACAACAACCAGCTCCGTCATATGTTGGGGAACATCCGACATATCTTCCCTCATCACAACATTGGTCCACAACGCTATACTCCCATTGTCTTTGCACATGCGCAGACGGGACCTTGGCCTCGATGGGGCTCGGCCGTTAAGGGGGGGCAACTGTCACGACGTGACATAACCCTTTCCCCTTCGGGGCGCATCCCGGGGATTTTCCCAAATCCCGCCTGGGATATCTTGCCCTCGGGAAATATCCCGGGGCATTCCCTTCGGGATCTCTCCCTTTCGGGATTTATCCCGGGGTCCATTCCCTTTGGGATCTCTCCCTTTCGGGATTCATTCCGGGTTCTTACCTTATGGACTTTCCCGAAGTCTCTTTCCTCTCATCCTCTTGTCTTTCCTCATGTTCCCCACCTGTTTCCCTCATTCCTCCTTCATTACTCTGATTTACCAATGCCCCTACACATGTCCTGTCACTCCTTTGTTATT
The DNA here is from genome assembly GCA_910574455.1 of Trichaptum fuscoviolaceum. Classification (NCBI taxonomy): domain Eukaryota; kingdom Fungi; phylum Basidiomycota; class Agaricomycetes; order Hymenochaetales; family Trichaptaceae; genus Trichaptum; species Trichaptum fuscoviolaceum. The sequence goes on from CAJSYZ010000001.1 coordinate 3,121,568, forward strand.
CCTTTCCATTTCCTGTCTTAGTCTTACATGTGTGAGGCCTCATTGCCTACCGCATTGCCCGCATCCCCGATTTTCCCACGCTTCCGGAATCCCGGTATCTCTGTCCTTTCTCTATATAAACCCATAGCATTTGTACATAGATACCTTGACTCGAATATCATAAGTCTTTGGGCCTAGCTAGTGGCCAGGCTTTCGAGATCCACCATGCCTTTGTCTTGTCTCCAAATCTAGCTTGCTTGTTGTCTAGTGCTCTAGACTATCTTTTGTGTTTGACCCGGACGTCTCGAGCCTTGCGCGGGAGCACCCCGAAGTCCCCTCGTCGTCGGTCACCTTTGTCGGATGCCGGAAGCCCCGGATCCTGGTTATACTCGTCTCTCGTCTCTGTTCTCTTTGCTTCGCTCTTAGATTCGATCTCGCAGGACATCATGTCTCGATAGGCATGATCTCATTTGTTTACGATAGACAAGACACCACAAGGCATGCATCGGGTCCAAGCCTGACAGTATATTCGAGTCCTCCTACTGCGAGTTCGAATTACTGACTCCCCGCAGGGAGCATACCTTCTAGATGGGTTATTTTCTTTATTTTATCTTCCTATTAATCATCCATTTTACTTCGAATTCTAATATCCAAGTTCCTGCGTGAATGCGCGCAGTTCATTTCATGTAGCGCATATGCGCTTTCACCCATCCAAATCCGGCCATCACTTTCTCCTCATCCCCCCACCATCGATTTCGAGATCACCCCCTTCCTCCCTTTTAACCCCCAACAAAAACCTCTGAAAACCTCCTTTCACCCCTTCTCTTTAAAATTCTGAACTTTTCCCCCCGCAATTTGCACTATTTCCGGCCCCGCAACATGCGCAAGATGACGACCCCGCATACTTCGACAACTCTCACCTCGAAATCCATGTTCTCCGCATCAACAATCCGCGCGATCTGCTTGAGACATTCCCACTGGACTCTGGATGATGCTGGGAATGGTTGCTGAGGACTGGAAGAACTACTTGATATTCAGATCGAGAATTGGCAGTGGTGCATTCTCGTCGAGGAGGTACAGGCAGCACCTCAGACGCTTTGGAAACAGCAGCCTCCGGGCTGTCTGAATTCATTGGCAATGACGGGACCACTCTTCGCGAGTTGTCCTTGTCTGTCGCAGAATCATCTGTCAACGCAGAGTCGACTACTTGCATCTGGTTTCCCGACCAAACCCTTTGCGCGCGCAAGCACGCACTCCATCAACATTCGCGCCTTTGCCAACATTTGAAGGCCCCGGATAAGAGAGGGAGATAGTAAACCCTACCTTCACCCTCTAACACTCCGAAGATCATCCTCGCGACTTACTCTGACTGGCGAGGCCATAACCCGCACCATCGTCTCCTGGTTGGAGTTTGCGGTCTCGAGCGATGCCTACGGCACTATTGCCATCTCCGCTAGCCCGCACGGACGACTGGAGCAAACAATCCGTGGCGGGTCGCTTCCTTCGCCTTTAACCACGTTTGGTATGGTCATGTATTGCCTCCAAAGCGTCTGCGCTTGCAAACCGCGGGCGCGAGCCTCACTCCCGCCGTTCTCGCCGTCCTGACACGTCGCACGGACGATTGGAGCAAACAATAAACGGCCACGGGTGGTGTTGCCAACCTCGACCTCATCCACATAGCCCAACCACTATGTATTGTTTTCAGAGCGTCTGCGCTTTCGATTGACGGCGCGCACGCCTCACATTGACAGACAAATGGAGCAAACAATCTTTATTGCCATTTGCCACCCCTACTTTATGGCCCCCTTACTTTTGGACGCATTTCCGTTATATCCACTGATCGGGTTTCGATAAAACTTGGAGGATATGTTGTTAGGACTGGGTAGATTGGTTGGGCGAAGTTTCAGGGTTATCGGTGCAGTACTTGCCGCTCTACATCACTTTTAGTGCTCACCATCTTGGCATTGAGTCTCCCCCACATTCCTCAACATCTGTCGATTCGTTTGCGCTCTCCTTGCGCACGCACGTTGTTCTACGCTAGGACACATACCTCACGAAGTTTCGAAGGTATCGGCAAAGATCTGAGGCGTTGGCACCCTTATCAGTGTCAGACCTGCACCCTTCTCCCTTTTTCGCCTCTCTTCGACAATTGTGAAGCAACCACCAGGCCGATTTCTGCGCGCAGACCATCAATCTCTTCTGCTCGATGCACCCTTTGCATACGTGCAACAATGGCGCCGATCTGTTGAGTTTTGAGCTCACAGCGGCCTTGTTGGTTCGACATCACATCCACCACACTTTCCCCTTTTGGACGAAAACATCGCCCATAACTCGGGATTGATTCGCGCCTTCGCAAAATCAAAACCACCCCCATCTGCGTCTTCTCAAGGGCTTTCCTACCGCCCAACTCCCGCTCAAAGCGACGCAGAACTCATCAATCGCCGGCAACATCTTCGGAACAACAACCATGTCATTGTCGTGCCCCGACCGTCGAAAAGCATTGCCTATAATTCGGGCTTGATTCAAGCCTTCACAAAACTAAGGGCACCTTCGTCTTCATCTTCTCGAGGGCTTCTCTACTGCTCAAATTTTGCTGGGATCGACACAGAACTCATCAATCGCCGGCAACATCTTCGGGACAGCTGGGGTAGTAGCGACAGTTGATAGCTTGCCGCCTGTACACCCCATTCGGGCTGCACTTTCACCTGTTGTTGCTCACTCTGGTTCTTCCTTTGACTTGCCCATATCTCTTATCCACGGAGGAGATTTGCTTGCGCATAGCAGAATTGCGCAATCTAAGAAAACACACCCTTTCCATGGTACCTGTGGCCTTTCCTCTTGGACAACAACCAGCTCCGTCATATGTTGGGGAACATCCGACATATCTTCCCTCATCACAACATTGGTCCACAACGCTATACTCCCATTGTCTTTGCACATGCGCAGACGGGACCTTGGCCTCGATGGGGCTCGGCCGTTAAGGGGGGGCAACTGTCACGACGTGACATAACCCTTTCCCCTTCGGGGCGCATCCCGGGGATTTTCCCAAATCCCGCCTGGGATATCTTGCCCTCGGGAAATATCCCGGGGCATTCCCTTCGGGATCTCTCCCTTTCGGGATTTATCCCGGGGTCCATTCCCTTTGGGATCTCTCCCTTTCGGGATTCATTCCGGGTTCTTACCTTATGGACTTTCCCGAAGTCTCTTTCCTCTCATCCTCTTGTCTTTCCTCATGTTCCCCACCTGTTTCCCTCATTCCTCCTTCATTACTCTGATTTACCAATGCCCCTACACATGTCCTGTCACTCCTTTGTTATTCCTTTCCATTTCCTGTCTTAGTCTTACATGTGTGAGGCCTCATTGCCTACCGCATTGCCCGCATCCCCGATTTTCCCACGCTTCCGGAATCCCGGTATCTCTGTCCTTTCTCTATATAAACCCATAGCATTTGTACATAGATACCTTGACTCGAATATCATAAGTCTTTGGGCCTAGCTAGTGGCCAGGCTTTCGAGATCCACCATGCCTTTGTCTTGTCTCCAAATCTAGCTTGCTTGTTGTCTAGTGCTCTAGACTATCTTTTGTGTTTGACCCGGACGTCTCGAGCCTTGCGCGGGAGCACCCCGAAGTCCCCTCGTCGTCGGTCACCTTTGTCGGATGCCGGAAGCCCCGGATCCTGGTTATACTCGTCTCTCGTCTCTGTTCTCTTTGCTTCGCTCTTAGATTCGATCTCGCAGGACATCATGTCTCGATAGGCATGATCTCATTTGTTTACGATAGACAAGACACCACAAGGCATGCATCGGGTCCAAGCCTGACAGTATATTCGAGTCCTCCTACTGCGAGTTCGAATTACTGACTCCCCGCAGGGAGCATACCTTCTAGATGGTTATTTTCTTTATTTTATCTTCCTATTAATCATCCATTTTACTTCGAATTCTAATATCCAAGTTCCTGCGTGAATGCGCGCAGTTCATTTCATGTAGCGCATATGCGCTTTCACCCATCCAAATCCGGCCATCACTTTCTCCTCATCCCCCCACCATCGATTTCGAGATCACCCCCTTCCTCCCTTTTAACCCCCAACAAAAACCTCTGAAAACCTCCTTTCACCCCTTCTCTTTAAAATTCTGAACTTTTCCCCCCGCAATTTGCACTATTTCCGGCCCCGCAACATGCGCAAGATGACGACCCCGCATACTTCGACAACTCTCACCTCGAAATCCATGTTCTCCGCATCAACAATCCGCGCGATCTGCTTGAGACATTCCCACTGGACTCTGGATGATGCTGGGAATGGTTGCTGAGGACTGGAAGAACTACTTGATATTCAGATCGAGAATTGGCAGTGGTGCATTCTCGTCGAGGAGGTACAGGCAGCACCTCAGACGCTTTGGAAACAGCAGCCTCCGGGCTGTCTGAATTCATTGGCAATGACGGGACCACTCTTCGCGAGTTGTCCTTGTCTGTCGCAGAATCATCTGTCAACGCAGAGTCGACTACTTGCATCTGGTTTCCCGACCAAACCCTTTGCGCGCGCAAGCACGCACTCCATCAACATTCGCGCCTTTGCCAACATTTGAAGGCCCCGGATAAGAGAGGGAGATAGTAAACCCTACCTTCACCCTCTAACACTCCGAAGATCATCCTCGCGACTTACTCTGACTGGCGAGGCCATAACCCGCACCATCGTCTCCTGGTTGGAGTTTGCGGTCTCGAGCGATGCCTACGGCACTATTGCCATCTCCGCTAGCCCGCACGGACGACTGGAGCAAACAATCCGTGGCGGGTCGCTTCCTTCGCCTTTAACCACGTTTGGTATGGTCATGTATTGCCTCCAAAGCGTCTGCGCTTGCAAACCGCGGGCGCGAGCCTCACTCCCGCCGTTCTCGCCGTCCTGACACGTCGCATGGACGATTGGAGCAAACAATAAACGGCCACGGGTGGTGTTGCCAACCTCGACCTCATCCACATAGCCCAACCACTATGTATTGTTTTCAGAGCGTCTGCGCTTTCGATTGACGGCGCGCACGCCTCACATTGACAGACAAATGGAGCAAACAATCTTTATTGCCATTTGCCACCCCTACTTTATGGCCCCCTTACTTTTGGACGCATTTCCGTTATATCCACTGATCGGGTTTCGATAAAACTTGGAGGATATGTTGTTAGGACTGGGTAGATTGGTTGGGCGAAGTTTCAGGGTTATCGGTGCAGTACTTGCCGCTCTACATCACTTTTAGTGCTCACCATCTTGGCATTGAGTCTCCCCCACATTCCTCAACATCTGTCGATTCGTTTGCGCTCTCCTTGCGCACGCACGTTGTTCTACGCTAGGACACATACCTCACGAAGTTTCGAAGGTATCGGCAAAGATCTGAGGCGTTGGCACCCTTATCAGTGTCAGACCTGCACCCTTCTCCCTTTTTCGCCTCTCTTCGACAATTGTGAAGCAACCACCAGGCCGATTTCTGCGCGCAGACCATCAATCTCTTCTGCTCGATGCACCCTTTGCATACGTGCAACAATGGCGCCGATCTGTTGAGTTTTGAGCTCACAGCGGCCTTGTTGGTTCGACATCACATCCACCACACTTTCCCCTTTTGGACGAAAACATCGCCCATAACTCGGGATTGATTCGCGCCTTCGCAAAATCAAAACCACCCCCCCATCTGCGTCTTCTCAAGGGCTTTCCTACCGCCCAACTCCCGCTCAAAGCGACGCAGAACTCATCAATCGCCGGCAACATCTTCGGAACAACAACCATGTCATTGTCGTGCCCCGACCGTCGAAAAGCATTGCCTATAATTCGGGCTTGATTCAAGCCTTCACAAAACTAAGGGCACCTTCGTCTTCATCTTCTCGAGGGCTTCTCTACTGCTCAAATTTTGCTGGGATCGACACAGAACTCATCAATCGCCGGCAACATCTTCGGGACAGCTGGGGTAGTAGCGACAGTTGATAGCTTGCCGCCTGTACACCCCATTCGGGCTGCACTTTCACCTGTTGTTGCTCACTCTGGTTCTTCCTTTGACTTGCCCATATCTCTTATCCACGGAGGAGATTTGCTTGCGCATAGCAGAATTGCGCAATCTAAGAAAACACACCCTTTCCATGGTACCTGTGGCCTTTCCTCTTGGACAACAACCAGCTCCGTCATATGTTGGGGAACATCCGACATATCTTCCCTCATCACAACATTGGTCCACAACGCTATACTCCCATTGTCTTTGCACATGCGCAGACGGGACCTTGGCCTCGATGGGGCTCGGCCGTTAAGGGGGGGCAACTGTCACGACGTGACATAACCCTTTCCCCTTCGGGGCGCATCCCGGGGATTTTCCCAAATCCCGCCTGGGATATCTTGCCCTCGGGAAATATCCCGGGGCATTCCCTTCGGGATCTCTCCCTTTCGGGATTTATCCCGGGGTCCATTCCCTTTGGGATCTCTCCCTTTCGGGATTCATTCCGGGTTCTTACCTTATGGACTTTCCCGAAGTCTCTTTCCTCTCATCCTCTTGTCTTTCCTCATGTTCCCCACCTGTTTCCCTCATTCCTCCTTCATTACTCTGATTTACCAATGCCCCTACACATGTCCTGTCACTCCTTTGTTATTCCTTTCCATTTCCTGTCTTAGTCTTACATGTGTGAGGCCTCATTGCCTACCGCATTGCCCGCATCCCCGATTTTCCCACGCTTCCGGAATCCCGGTATCTCTGTCCTTTCTCTATATAAACCCATAGCATTTGTACATAGATACCTTGACTCGAATATCATAAGTCTTTGGGCCTAGCTAGTGGCCAGGCTTTCGAGATCCACCATGCCTTTGTCTTGTCTCCAAATCTAGCTTGCTTGTTGTCTAGTGCTCTAGACTATCTTTTGTGTTTGACCCGGACGTCTCGAGCCTTGCGCGGGAGCACCCCGAAGTCCCCTCGTCGTCGGTCACCTTTGTCGGATGCCGGAAGCCCCGGATCCTGGTTATACTCGTCTCTCGTCTCTGTTCTCTTTGCTTCGCTCTTAGATTCGATCTCGCAGGACATCATGTCTCGATAGGCATGATCTCATTTGTTTACGATAGACAAGACACCACAAGGCATGCATCGGTCCAAGCCTGACAGTATATTCGAGTCCTCCTACTGCGAGTTCGAATTACTGACTCCCCGCAGGGAGCATACCTTCTAGATGGTTATTTTCTTTATTTTATCTTCCTATTAATCATCCATTTTACTTCGAATTCTAATATCCAAGTTCCTGCGTGAATGCGCGCAGTTCATTTCATGTAGCGCATATGCGCTTTCACCCATCCAAATCCGGCCATCACTTTCTCCTCATCCCCCCACCATCGATTTCGAGATCACCCCCTTCCTCCCTTTTAACCCCCAACAAAAACCTCTGAAAACCTCCTTTCACCCCTTCTCTTTAAAATTCTGAACTTTTCCCCCCGCAATTTGCACTATTTCCGGCCCCGCAACATGCGCAAGATGACGACCCCGCATACTTCGACAACTCTCACCTCGAAATCCATGTTCTCCGCATCAACAATCCGCGCGATCTGCTTGAGACATTCCCACTGGACTCTGGATGATGCTGGGAATGGTTGCTGAGGACTGGAAGAACTACTTGATATTCAGATCGAGAATTGGCAGTGGTGCATTCTCGTCGAGGAGGTACAGGCAGCACCTCAGACGCTTTGGAAACAGCAGCCTCCGGGCTGTCTGAATTCATTGGCAATGACGGGACCACTCTTCGCGAGTTGTCCTTGTCTGTCGCAGAATCATCTGTCAACGCAGAGTCGACTACTTGCATCTGGTTTCCCGACCAAACCCTTTGCGCGCGCAAGCACGCACTCCATCAACATTCGCGCCTTTGCCAACATTTGAAGGCCCCGGATAAGAGAGGGAGATAGTAAACCCTACCTTCACCCTCTAACACTCCGAAGATCATCCTCGCGACTTACTCTGACTGGCGAGGCCATAACCCGCACCATCGTCTCCTGGTTGGAGTTTGCGGTCTCGAGCGATGCCTACGGCACTATTGCCATCTCCGCTAGCCCGCACGGACGACTGGAGCAAACAATCCGTGGCGGGTCGCTTCCTTCGCCTTTAACCACGTTTGGTATGGTCATGTATTGCCTCCAAAGCGTCTGCGCTTGCAAACCGCGGGCGCGAGCCTCACTCCCGCCGTTCTCGCCGTCCTGACACGTCGCACGGACGATTGGAGCAAACAATAAACGGCCACGGGTGGTGTTGCCAACCTCGACCTCATCCACATAGCCCAACCACTATGTATTGTTTTCAGAGCGTCTGCGCTTTCGATTGACGGCGCGCACGCCTCACATTGACAGACAAATGGAGCAAACAATCTTTATTGCCATTTGCCACCCCTACTTTATGGCCCCCTTACTTTTGGACGCATTTCCGTTATATCCACTGATCGGGTTTCGATAAAACTTGGAGGATATGTTGTTAGGACTGGGTAGATTGGTTGGGCGAAGTTTCAGGGTTATCGGTGCAGTACTTGCCGCTCTACATCACTTTTAGTGCTCACCATCTTGGCATTGAGTCTCCCCCACATTCCTCAACATCTGTCGATTCGTTTGCGCTCTCCTTGCGCACGCACGTTGTTCTACGCTAGGACACATACCTCACGAAGTTTCGAAGGTATCGGCAAAGATCTGAGGCGTTGGCACCCTTATCAGTGTCAGACCTGCACCCTTCTCCCTTTTTCGCCTCTCTTCGACAATTGTGAAGCAACCACCAGGCCGATTTCTGCGCGCAGACCATCAATCTCTTCTGCTCGATGCACCCTTTGCATACGTGCAACAATGGCGCCGATCTGTTGAGTTTTGAGCTCACAGCGGCCTTGTTGGTTCGACATCACATCCACCACACTTTCCCCTTTTGGACGAAAACATCGCCCATAACTCGGGATTGATTCGCGCCTTCGCAAAATCAAAACCACCCCCATCTGCGTCTTCTCAAGGGCTTTCCTACCGCCCAACTCCCGCTCAAAGCGACGCAGAACTCATCAATCGCCGGCAACATCTTCGGAACAACAACCATGTCATTGTCGTGCCCCGACCGTCGAAAAGCATTGCCTATAATTCGGGCTTGATTCAAGCCTTCACAAAACTAAGGGCACCTTCGTCTTCATCTTCTCGAGGGCTTCTCTACTGCTCAAATTTTGCTGGGATCGACACAGAACTCATCAATCGCCGGCAACATCTTCGGGACAGCTGGGGTAGTAGCGACAGTTGATAGCTTGCCGCCTGTACACCCCATTCGGGCTGCACTTTCACCTGTTGTTGCTCACTCTGGTTCTTCCTTTGACTTGCCCATATCTCTTATCCACGGAGGAGATTTGCTTGCGCATAGCAAATTGCGCAATCTAAGAAAACACACCCTTTCCATGGTACCTGTGGCCTTTCCTCTTGGACAACAACCAGCTCCGTCATATGTTGGGGAACATCCGACATATCTTCCCTCATCACAACATTGGTCCACAACGCTATACTCCCATTGTCTTTGCACATGCGCAGACGGGACCTTGGCCTCGATGGGGCTCGGCCGTTAAGGGGGGGCAACTGTCACGACGTGACATAACCCTTTCCCCTTCGGGGCGCATCCCGGGGATTTTCCCAAATCCCGCCTGGGATATCTTGCCCTCGGGAAATATCCCGGGGCATTCCCTTCGGGATCTCTCCCTTTCGGGATTTATCCCGGGGTCCATTCCCTTTGGGATCTCTCCCTTTCGGGATTCATTCCGGGTTCTTACCTTATGGACTTTCCCGAAGTCTCTTTCCTCTCATCCTCTTGTCTTTCCTCATGTTCCCCACCTGTTTCCCTCATTCCTCCTTCATTACTCTGATTTACCAATGCCCCTACACATGTCCTGTCACTCCTTTGTTATTCCTTTCCATTTCCTGTCTTAGTCTTACATGTGTGAGGCCTCATTGCCTACCGCATTGCCCGCATCCCCGATTTTCCCACGCTTCCGGAATCCCGGTATCTCTGTCCTTTCTCTATATAAACCCATAGCATTTGTACATAGATACCTTGACTCGAATATCATAAGTCTTTGGGCCTAGCTAGTGGCCAGGCTTTCGAGATCCACCATGCCTTTGTCTTGTCTCCAAATCTAGCTTGCTTGTTGTCTAGTGCTCTAGACTATCTTTTGTGTTTGACCCGGACGTCTCGAGCCTTGCGCGGGAGCACCCCCCGAAGTCCCCTCGTCGTCGGTCACCTTTGTCGGATGCCGGAAGCCCCGGATCCTGGTTATACTCGTCTCTCGTCTCTGTTCTCTTTGCTTCGCTCTTAGATTCGATCTCGCAGGACATCATGTCTCGATAGGCATGATCTCATTTGTTTACGATAGACAAGACACCACAAGGCATGCATCGGGTCCAAGCCTGACAGTATATTCGAGTCCTCCTACTGCGAGTTCGAATTACTGACTCCCCGCAGGGAGCATACCTTCTAGATGGTTATTTTCTTTATTTTATCTTCCTATTAATCATCCATTTTACTTCGAATTCTAATATCCAAGTTCCTGCGTGAATGCGCGCAGTTCATTTCATGTAGCGCATATGCGCTTTCACCCATCCAAATCCGGCCATCACTTTCTCCTCATCCCCCCCACCATCGATTTCGAGATCACCCCCTTCCTCCCTTTTAACCCCCAACAAAAACCTCTGAAAACCTCCTTTCACCCCTTCTCTTTAAAATTCTGAACTTTTCCCCCCGCAATTTGCACTATTTCCGGCCCCGCAACATGCGCAAGATGACGACCCCGCATACTTCGACAACTCTCACCTCGAAATCCATGTTCTCCGCATCAACAATCCGCGCGATCTGCTTGAGACATTCCCACTGGACTCTGGATGATGCTGGGAATGGTTGCTGAGGACTGGAAGAACTACTTGATATTCAGATCGAGAATTGGCAGTGGTGCATTCTCGTCGAGGAGGTACAGGCAGCACCTCAGACGCTTTGGAAACAGCAGCCTCCGGGCTGTCTGAATTCATTGGCAATGACGGGACCACTCTTCGCGAGTTGTCCTTGTCTGTCGCAGAATCATCTGTCAACGCAGAGTCGACTACTTGCATCTGGTTTCCCGACCAAACCCTTTGCGCGCGCAAGCACGCACTCCATCAACATTCGCGCCTTTGCCAACATTTGAAGGCCCCGGATAAGAGAGGGAGATAGTAAACCCTACCTTCACCCTCTAACACTCCGAAGATCATCCTCGCGACTTACTCTGACTGGCGAGGCCATAACCCGCACCATCGTCTCCTGGTTGGAGTTTGCGGTCTCGAGCGATGCCTACGGCACTATTGCCATCTCCGCTAGCCCGCACGGACGACTGGAGCAAACAATCCGTGGCGGGTCGCTTCCTTCGCCTTTAACCACGTTTGGTATGGTCATGTATTGCCTCCAAAGCGTCTGCGCTTGCAAACCGCGGGCGCGAGCCTCACTCCCGCCGTTCTCGCCGTCCTGACACGTCGCATGGACGATTGGAGCAAACAATAAACGGCCACGGGTGGTGTTGCCAACCTCGACCTCATCCACATAGCCCAACCACTATGTATTGTTTTCAGAGCGTCTGCGCTTTCGATTGACGGCGCGCACGCCTCACATTGACAGACAAATGGAGCAAACAATCTTTATTGCCATTTGCCACCCCTACTTTATGGCCCCCTTACTTTTGGACGCATTTCCGTTATATCCACTGATCGGGTTTCGATAAAACTTGGAGGATATGTTGTTAGGACTGGGTAGATTGGTTGGGCGAAGTTTCAGGGTTATCGGTGCAGTACTTGCCGCTCTACATCACTTTTAGTGCTCACCATCTTGGCATTGAGTCTCCCCCACATTCCTCAACATCTGTCGATTCGTTTGCGCTCTCCTTGCGCACGCACGTTGTTCTACGCTAGGACACATACCTCACGAAGTTTCGAAGGTATCGGCAAAGATCTGAGGCGTTGGCACCCTTATCAGTGTCAGACCTGCACCCTTCTCCCTTTTTCGCCTCTCTTCGACAATTGTGAAGCAACCACCAGGCCGATTTCTGCGCGCAGACCATCAATCTCTTCTGCTCGATGCACCCTTTGCATACGTGCAACAATGGCGCCGATCTGTTGAGTTTTGAGCTCACAGCGGCCTTGTTGGTTCGACATCACATCCACCACACTTTCCCCTTTTGGACGAAAACATCGCCCATAACTCGGGATTGATTCGCGCCTTCGCAAAATCAAAACCACCCCCATCTGCGTCTTCTCAAGGGCTTTCCTACCGCCCAACTCCCGCTCAAAGCGACGCAGAACTCATCAATCGCCGGCAACATCTTCGGAACAACAACCATGTCATTGTCGTGCCCCGACCGTCGAAAAGCATTGCCTATAATTCGGGCTTGATTCAAGCCTTCACAAAACTAAGGGCACCTTCGTCTTCATCTTCTCGAGGGCTTCTCTACTGCTCAAATTTTGCTGGGATCGACACAGAACTCATCAATCGCCGGCAACATCTTCGGGACAGCTGGGGTAGTAGCGACAGTTGATAGCTTGCCGCCTGTACACCCCATTCGGGCTGCACTTTCACCTGTTGTTGCTCACTCTGGTTCTTCCTTTGACTTGCCCATATCTCTTATCCACGGAGGAGATTTGCTTGCGCATAGCAGAATTGCGCAATCTAAGAAAACACACCCTTTCCATGGTACCTGTGGCCTTTCCTCTTGGACAACAACCAGCTCCGTCATATGTTGGGGAACATCCGACATATCTTCCCTCATCACAACATTGGTCCACAACGCTATACTCCCATTGTCTTTGCACATGCGCAGACGGGACCTTGGCCTCGATGGGGCTCGGCCGTTAAGGGGGGGCAACTGTCACGACGTGACATAACCCTTTCCCCTTCGGGGCGCATCCCGGGGATTTTCCCAAATCCCGCCTGGGATATCTTGCCCTCGGGAAATATCCCGGGGCATTCCCTTCGGGATCTCTCCCTTTCGGGATTTATCCCGGGGTCCATTCCCTTTGGGATCTCTCCCTTTCGGGATTCATTCCGGGTTCTTACCTTATGGACTTTCCCGAAGTCTCTTTCCTCTCATCCTCTTGTCTTTCCTCATGTTCCCCACCTGTTTCCCTCATTCCTCCTTCATTACTCTGATTTACCAATGCCCCTACACATGTCCTGTCACTCCTTTGTTATTCCTTTCCATTTCCTGTCTTAGTCTTACATGTGTGAGGCCTCATTGCCTACCGCATTGCCCGCATCCCCGATTTTCCCACGCTTCCGGAATCCCGGTATCTCTGTCCTTTCTCTATATAAACCCATAGCATTTGTACATAGATACCTTGACTCGAATATCATAAGTCTTTGGGCCTAGCTAGTGGCCAGGCTTTCGAGATCCACCATGCCTTTGTCTTGTCTCCAAATCTAGCTTGCTTGTTGTCTAGTGCTCTAGACTATCTTTTGTGTTTGACCCGGACGTCTCGAGCCTTGCGCGGGAGCACCCCGAAGTCCCCTCGTCGTCGGTCACCTTTGTCGGATGCCGGAAGCCCCGGATCCTGGTTATACTCGTCTCTCGTCTCTGTTCTCTTTGCTTCGCTCTTAGATTCGATCTCGCAGGACATCATGTCTCGATAGGCATGATCTCATTTGTTTACAATAGACAAGACACCACAAGGCATGCATCGGGTCCAAGCCTGACAGTATATTCGAGTCCTCCTACTGCGAGTTCGAATTACTGACTCCCCGCAGGGAGCATACCTTCTAGATGGTTATTTTCTTTATTTTATCTTCCTATTAATCATCCATTTTACTTCGAATTCTAATATCCAAGTTCCTGCGTGAATGCGCGCAGTTCATTTCATGTAGCGCATATGCGCTTTCACCCATCCAAATCCGGCCATCACTTTCTCCTCATCCCCCCACCATCGATTTCGAGATCACCCCCTTCCTCCCTTTTAACCCCCAACAAAAACCTCTGAAAACCTCCTTTCACCCCTTCTCTTTAAAATTCTGAACTTTTCCCCCCGCAATTTGCACTATTTCCGGCCCCGCAACATGCGCAAGATGACGACCCCGCATACTTCGACAACTCTCACCTCGAAATCCATGTTCTCCGCATCAACAATCCGCGCGATCTGCTTGAGACATTCCCACTGGACTCTGGATGATGCTGGGAATGGTTGCTGAGGACTGGAAGAACTATTGATATTCAGATCGAGAATTGGCAGTGGTGCATTCTCGTCGAGGAGGTACAGGCAGCACCTCAGACGCTTTGGAAACAGCAGCCTCCGGGCTGTCTGAATTCATTGGCAATGACGGGACCACTCTTCGCGAGTTGTCCTTGTCTGTCGCAGAATCATCTGTCAACGCAGAGTCGACTACTTGCATCTGGTTTCCCGACCAAACCCTTTGCGCGCGCAAGCACGCACTCCATCAACATTCGCGCCTTTGCCAACATTTGAAGGCCCCGGATAAGAGAGGGAGATAGTAAACCCTACCTTCACCCTCTAACACTCCGAAGATCATCCTCGCGACTTACTCTGACTGGCGAGGCCATAACCCGCACCATCGTCTCCTGGTTGGAGTTTGCGGTCTCGAGCGATGCCTACGGCACTATTGCCATCTCCGCTAGCCCGCACGGACGACTGGAGCAAACAATCCGTGGCGGGTCGCTTCCTTCGCCTTTAACCACGTTTGGTATGGTCATGTATTGCCTCCAAAGCGTCTGCGCTTGCAAACCGCGGGCGCGAGCCTCACTCCCGCCGTTCTCGCCGTCCTGACACGTCGCATGGACGATTGGAGCAAACAATAAACGGCCACGGGTGGTGTTGCCAACCTCGACCTCATCCACATAGCCCAACCACTATGTATTGTTTTCAGAGCGTCTGCGCTTTCGATTGACGGCGCGCACGCCTCACATTGACAGACAAATGGAGCAAACAATCTTTATTGCCATTTGCCACCCCTACTTTATGGCCCCCTTACTTTTGGACGCATTTCCGTTATATCCACTGATCGGGTTTCGATAAAACTTGGAGGATATGTTGTTAGGACTGGGTAGATTGGTTGGGCGAAGTTTCAGGGTTATCGGTGCAGTACTTGCCGCTCTACATCACTTTTAGTGCTCACCATCTTGGCATTGAGTCTCCCCCACATTCCTCAACATCTGTCGATTCGTTTGCGCTCTCCTTGCGCACGCACGTTGTTCTACGCTAGGACACATACCTCACGAAGTTTCGAAGGTATCGGCAAAGATCTGAGGCGTTGGCACCCTTATCAGTGTCAGACCTGCACCCTTCTCCCTTTTTCGCCTCTCTTCGACAATTGTGAAGCAACCACCAGGCCGATTTCTGCGCGCAGACCATCAATCTCTTCTGCTCGATGCACCCTTTGCATACGTGCAACAATGGCGCCGATCTGTTGAGTTTTGAGCTCACAGCGGCCTTGTTGGTTCGACATCACATCCACCACACTTTCCCCTTTTGGACGAAAACATCGCCCATAACTCGGGATTGATTCGCGCCTTCGCAAAATCAAAACCACCCCCATCTGCGTCTTCTCAAGGGCTTTCCTACCGCCCAACTCCCGCTCAAAGCGACGCAGAACTCATCAATCGCCGGCAACATCTTCGGAACAACAACCATGTCATTGTCGTGCCCCGACCGTCGAAAAGCATTGCCTATAATTCGGGCTTGATTCAAGCCTTCACAAAACTAAGGGCACCTTCGTCTTCATCTTCTCGAGGGCTTCTCTACTGCTCAAATTTTGCTGGGATCGACACAGAACTCATCAATCGCCGGCAACATCTTCGGGACAGCTGGGGTAGTAGCGACAGTTGATAGCTTGCCGCCTGTACACCCCATTCGGGCTGCACTTTCACCTGTTGTTGCTCACTCTGGTTCTTCCTTTGACTTGCCCATATCTCTTATCCACGGAGGAGATTTGCTTGCGCATAGCAGAATTGCGCAATCTAAGAAAACACACCCTTTCCATGGTACCTGTGGCCTTTCCTCTTGGACAACAACCAGCTCCGTCATATGTTGGGGAACATCCGACATATCTTCCCTCATCACAACATTGGTCCACAACGCTATACTCCCATTGTCTTTGCACATGCGCAGACGGGACCTTGGCCTCGATGGGGCTCGGCCGTTAAGGGGGGGCAACTGTCACGACGTGACATAACCCTTTCCCCTTCGGGGCGCATCCCGGGGATTTTCCCAAATCCCGCCTGGGATATCTTGCCCTCGGGAAATATCCCGGGGCATTCCCTTCGGGATCTCTCCCTTTCGGGATTTATCCCGGGGTCCATTCCCTTTGGGATCTCTCCCTTTCGGGATTCATTCCGGGTTCTTACCTTATGGACTTTCCCGAAGTCTCTTTCCTCTCATCCTCTTGTCTTTCCTCATGTTCCCCACCTGTTTCCCTCATTCCTCCTTCATTACTCTGATTTACCAATGCCCCTACACATGTCCTGTCACTCCTTTGTTATTCCTTTCCATTTCCTGTCTTAGTCTTACATGTGTGAGGCCTCATTGCCTACCGCATTGCCCGCATCCCCGATTTTCCCACGCTTCCGGAATCCCGGTATCTCTGTCCTTTCTCTATATAAACCCATAGCATTTGTACATAGATACCTTGACTCGAATATCATAAGTCTTTGGGCCTAGCTAGTGGCCAGGCTTTCGAGATCCACCATGCCTTTGTCTTGTCTCCAAATCTAGCTTGCTTGTTGTCTAGTGCTCTAGACTATCTTTTGTGTTTGACCCGGACGTCTCGAGCCTTGCGCGGGAGCACCCCGAAGTCCCCTCGTCGTCGGTCACCTTTGTCGGATGCCGGAAGCCCCGGATCCTGGTTATACTCGTCTCTCGTCTCTGTTCTCTTTGCTTCGCTCTTAGATTCGATCTCGCAGGACATCATGTCTCGATAGGCATGATCTCATTTGTTTACAATAGACAAGACACCACAAGGCATGCATCGGGTCCAAGCCTGACAGCTTCCTGAGCATTACTACCTTTGTTATCCGCCAGCACGCTGGGTGGTGGCCCAAGTGAAGACAGTCGTTGAACAAAGTTAGCACCTCTTTAGCATAGGACGCTATCACCCACTTAAGGGGACGGTATCCAACGCCCGAGGGGCCAGGGGCCGACAAGTTGGAAGTGCCGGCCAGTGCGTCCATAAGCTCTTTCATGAGTATTGGAGGCGCACTGGGGGAAGGGGGAGGCAGCGGGCCTTGGCCCGCTGCTGAAAGTGGTGGAGGAGGGGGGAAATATGTTGAGTGAAACAACTCACCTTTCTCCTGCTCTGTACTGGTGAAGGTGCCATCTGCCTTGCGCAATGAGGGTACTGGAGTGGGGCGGACACCCAGGCCACGCTTGGCCCAGTTCCAGATGTTGGTGGAGTTAGCCTCCTGCACCTGCTCTGAATAGAAGAGGCGGCGCGCTGCCCTGGTAGTTGCCTTGAAGGCACGTTTGGCAGCTGCACGCAAACGCGCAGTGGGGGCTTCTTTGATAGCCGTGAGGGACGCTGAGCACTTAGCTGACCACCAGGGTACTGCTGTTTTTGAGTGCTTGTGGGGCTTGGTCATAGACTGCATAGCCGCTACCAGGGCGCTCTGAATGGCCTCGGCTTTTGCATCTAGTGAAGCAATGTCAGTAGCAGGGAGCGCAAACGCGTCCTGCAACAATGGGAAGGCAACTGCACACCAAGCCTCTCTGTCCTCAGGGGTCAGCTTGGGGGGGCGCGGTGGGTGGACAAAGGGTCCCACTGGCAGCACCCATTTGAGAATGGTATGATCAGAAAGGGGAGATGGCGAACTAGTGAATGTATCCATCACTTGCTCAGGAGGGATGTTTGGCGCTGCCCAGACCATGTCAATGGGACAGTGCAGCCCATCTTTGCCCGGACGAGTATCAACGTCTGGGTGATGGGCAGGTTCATGGCCATGCTCTCTGAAGAAGTCATCAAGGGGTTGCGCCCTGTTTGACTCTGCAGTAGTGCAGGCGAGTTCGGACCACGAACGGTGCCGGCGGTTGAAGTCACCGGCAATTGTGAGGGAGGCGGCCATTGCCGGAGTGAGACTGAATAGAAACGACTCACCTGGGTATCGGGGGTTGTACTCCGCCCTGTCCGGTGCCTGCTGACCATAGTAGTTGCAGAGGCGGACAGTGTGGGTGGAACGGACCTCAATGGTCAGGACGTCAGTGCCATGAGAGGCGGCGCCAACAATAGACCATGAGGAGGGTGGAATGGTTCGAGAGACATATGTCACCACTCGAGGACGGGTGGCTGGTGGTAGGCATGGGACATACCCTGGGATTGATGGGACATTAAAGACGTCATCTCCCTCAGGGTTTTTTTTTTTTTTTTTTTTTTTTTTTTTTCTGTATTATTCCTGCAGAGTAGCTACGTACATGACCTATCTACTACAGAGGCGCCCGTCATCAAGTTAAACTAGAAACTGGGCGGGTGGTGCCCGCCGCCGAAGGCGGCGGTGATGATAAGTGAGAGCACCGCCTATTAAGGGAGAGAAAAGGAAGAGGAGAAATTGGTATACATGTCACCCCGCCCATGTCAAGGCGTAGGCGAACCTACACTACACGCGCAGACGGAAGCTTAGAAGAGAAACGGTGGCTGCTGAGCGAAATACATAGTAAATAGCAATCAGAGATCGTGAGGTAAGTCTGGAAGTTGACCATCAAAATCATAAAGATCCGGGTCCGCGTCCTGGGTCCTGGGTCCAAGGGCTCGCCTAACGTACACACGAAGGGTTGTCAGGTCCATGTCCTGGTCGGTTGGGAGGCCATCTAGCTCCATCATCGCAAATGCAAGGCGGATAGCAGCTGAGGTGCGCTCTGAGGGTCTGGTGAGATGGCCAGTGGCTTTGAGCCACTTGCGAATCACATCGATGAGGGGTTCATCTGCCCACTCTGTGTGGTGAGCTGGTAATGGGGCGTCGTCTGGCCAAACCTTCACAATCCAGGGGCGGAATGTTTCGCACCCACCTAGTATGTGAGCGGCGGTTTGGGCTGGCCAGGGGGGGTGGTTGTGCCAACGGCAGTAGGTGATCAGACCATGTTTGTGCCGGTATTCAGCGCTCATGCGCATCCAGTACGCCCCAAAGGGGCCAGCACAGCAGAGTACCTGAGCTACTGCTGAGATCTCAGAGCGTGGGTGGCTGTCGGACATGTGCATGAGTGCACGAGGACGACGTGAGGGGGTGCCATTAATTGCAAGGTACTTGTCTGCAGTAGAGGCGATTGCATGGGCGAGGTGGTCCTCCCACTGTTTCTGCGCAGTAAGAGTGTTCTGCTCGCGGAGGGCGGAAATCGATGGCAGTGAGCGTGAGGGTGGCAGTTCGGTTGCCTTCTTTGCTTCATCATCTGCCCATTCGTTGCCTGGGACGCCTGAGTGGCCAGGGCACCAGTGAAACATGATTTTGAGGGTGGGATGGAGGTTGAGCAGGTTAGTGATACCCGCTTTCCATGACTGGAGTAGGGTGGGCGCCAGGGGCCGAAGGCCAATCGCGGAGCAGGCGAAGGGCGGTGAGCGAATCTGACAAGAAGATGATGGTGTCGACATCCAGAAGATGGCCTTCTAACTGAAGGGCCGCCCATGCTGGTGCAGATGAGAGAGAGAAGATCTCAGCATCTGTGGCGGTTGAGATTTTTTGGTGAGGCAAGGCGCCGGGATGCTAAACGAGTGGTGCCACGCATGGCTACAATTGCAGAGCCCGCTCCATGCTCAAGGCGAGAGCCGTCAGTAAAGATTTGGACGGATGAGTTGGTGCAGATGGTGTTGGCACGCAACAAATGACGTGCGGATGTCACTGTCTACCTGGCCAGCAGGGATGGCAAATGAGAGTCGCCCTTCAGCAAAAGCAAGTGGGTCCTCCCAGGGGTGGTGTGTGTACGCAGGGACCTGTTGGACGCTGGGAACGCGGTCGGAGAGCGAAGAAGAGTACAGGCGGGGTTTTTGTGCTGCAGGAATAGCACGTCTACCTACTGAATGTGGGGTGCGCCAAAGGCGAAGAGCATGGTTAGTTTTAAGATAGTTAAAGTAAAATTGAAACGGAGGCATAGAACATAAGAAATTGGTGCTTAGCGGTGAAGCGCCTCGGTATACACCAAGGATCCACCTGCAAGCGGTGTTTTGAACACCCTGTAGACAAGCCACAAGGGTCTTCTGGCGGATGCCAGTGTACCAGACCGGCGCAGCCCAGGCAAGGACTGTTCTAACGCAGGCTGAGTAAAGCTGGCGAAGGTTAAGGGCTGACATGCCGCGTTCTGTGTTGGCAAGGAGGCGAATGGCAGCAAGTGTTGAGAGGCCCTTGGAGCGCATGCGCTCAACATGGGGCTTGAAGGAGAGAGTGGGATCCCACCAGATACCCAACCATCGCAGAGGGATGGAGGGTTTGATGAGTGTGTCTGGGTCGAGTCGGACGCCCTTGGTGTCCCAGCCGTTGTAGCCCGTGGATCGTCCGGGAGGGTGGAAGTGGATCAGCTCTGTCTTAGCTGTTTCGATTTTGAGGCCGATGTCGTTAAAGAGAGAGTTGAGATGGTGGTAGGCGTCTGCTAAGTTCCTGCAGTTGGCGGTGACGGATGTGCCAGAAATGACAATCAAGTGGTCGTCGACGTATGCAAGGAGCTCGCAGTCAGGGTGTTGGAACCGCTTGATGGCAATAGCTGCAAAAAGGGTAGAGAGGATGGGTGAGACAGGTGAGCCCTGAGGCGTCCCAAGGTCCGGTTTGTGGACACTAGGGAGGGTGGTGCCATCGAAGGAAATGGCAGCCTGCCGACCAGTCATGAAGGAGAGGCACCAGTCCGCCATGTCTGGTGAACAGCCCAACTCCAAGAGACGGCGGTGTAGGTGTTGTGGGTGCACCGAATCAAAGAAACCCTGTATGTCCACCGCTAGGGCAGAACACACCAGGCCCTCAGACTGGGCTTTCTCCACGATCTGTAAAAGGTGCTGGGCAGCGTCATAGACAGAGTGTCCTTGACGCCCCCCATACTGGGTGGGTGGCAGCCAGTTCTTGGTGTTGGCCAAGTACTGGAGCCGGTTAGCAATGATCTTCTCAAGGAGTTTCCCTAAGGTCTCCTCAAGGGTAATGGGTCGGTATGAACGTGGCGAGAATGGATCCTTCTTGTTTGGCTTCCTGAGCATTACTACCTTTGTTATCCGCCAGCACGCTGGGTGGTGGCCCAAGCGAAGACAGTCGTTGAACAAAGTTAGCACCTCTTTAGCATAGGACGCTATCACCCACTTAAGGGGACGGTATCCAACGCCCGAGGGGCCAGGGGCCGACAAGTTGGAAGTGCCGGCCAGTGCGTCCATAAGCTCTTTCATGAGTATTGGAGGCGCACTGGGGGAAGGGGGAGGCAGCGGGCCTTGGCCCGCTGCTGAAAGTGGTGGAGGAGGGGGGAAATATGTTGAGTGAAACAACTCACCTTTCTCCTGCTCTGTACTGGTGAAGGTGCCATCTGCCTTGCGCAATGAGGGTACTGGAGTGGGGCGGACACCCAGGCCACGCTTGGCCCAGTTCCAGATGTTGGTGGAGTTAGCCTCCTGCACCTGCTCTGAATAGAAGAGGCGGCGCGCTGCCCTGGTAGTTGCCTTGAAGGCACGTTTGGCAGCTGCACGCAAACGCGCAGTGGGGGCTTCTTTGATAGCCGTGAGGGACGCTGAGCACTTAGCTGACCACCAGGGTACTGCGTTTTTGAGTGCTTGTGGGGCTTGGTCATAGACTGCATAGCCGCTACCAGGGCGCTCTGAATGGCCTCGGCTTTTGCATCTAGTGAAGCAATGTCAGTAGCAGGGAGCGCAAACGCGTCCTGCAACAATGGGAAGGCAACTGCACACCAAGCCTCTCTGTCCTCAGGGGTCAGCTTGGGGGGGCGCGGTGGGTGGACAAAGGGTCCCACTGGCAGCACCCATTTGAGAATGGTATGATCAGAAAGGGGAGATGGCGAACTAGTGAATGTATCCATCACTTGCTCAGGAGGGATGTTTGGCGCTGCCCAGACCATGTCAATGGGACAGTGCGGCCCATCTTTGCCCGGACGAGTATCAACGTCTGGGTGATGGGCAGGTTCATGGCCATGCTCTCTGAAGAAGTCATCAAGGGGTTGCGCCCTGTTTGACTCTGCAGTAGTGCAGGCGAGTTCGGACCACGAACGGTGCCGGCGGTTGAAGTCACCGGCAATTGTGAGGGAGGCGGCCATTGCCGGAGTGAGACTGAATAGAAACGACTCACCTGGGTATCGGGGGTTGTACTCCGCCCTGTCCGGTGCCTGCTGACCATAGTAGTTGCAGAGGCGGACAGTGTGGGTGGAACGGACCTCAATGGTCAGGACGTCAGTGCCATGAGAGGCGGCCCAACAATAGACCATGAGGAGGGTGGAATGGTTCGAGAGACATATGTCACCACTCGAGGACGGGTGGCTGGTGGTAGGCATGGGACATACCCTGGGATTGATGGGACATTAAAGACGTCATCTCCCTCAGGGTTTTTTTTTTTTTTTTTTTTTTTTTTTTGCTGTATTATTCCTGCAGAGTAGCTACGTACATGACCTATCTACTACAGAGGCGCCCATCATCAAGTTAAACTAGAAACTGGGCGGGTGGTGCCCGCCGCCGAAGGCGGCGGTGATGATAAGTGAGAGCACCGCCTATTAAGGGAGAGAAAAGGAAGAGGAGAAATTGGTATACATGTCACCCCGCCCATGTCAAGGCGTAGGCGAACCTACACTACACGCGCAGACGGAAGCTTAGAAGAGAAACGGTGGCTGCTGAGCGAAATACATAGTAAATAGCAATCAGAGATCGTGAGGTAAGTCTGGAAGTTGACCATCAAAATCATAAAGATCCGGGTCCGCATCCTGGGTCCTGGGTCCAAGGGCTCGCCTAACGTACACACGAAGGGTTGTCAGGTCCATGTCCTGGTCGGTTGGGAGGCCATCTAGCTCCATCATCGCAAATGCAAGGCGGATAGCAGCTGAGGTGCGCTCTGAGGGTCTGGTGAGATGGCCAGTGGCTTTGAGCCACTTGCGAATCACATCGATGAGGGGTTCATCTGCCCACTCTGTGTGGTGAGCTGGTAATGGGGCGTCGTCTGGCCAAACCTTCACAATCCAGGGGCGGAATGTTTCGCACCCACCTAGTATGTGAGCGGCGGTTTGGGCTGGCCAGGGGGGGTGGTTGTGCCAACGGCAGTAGGTGATCAGACCATGTTTGTGCCGGTATTCAGCGCTCATGCGCATCCAGTACGCCCCAAAGGGGCCAGCACAGCAGAGTACCTGAGCTACTGCTGAGATCTCAGAGCGTGGGTGGCTGTCGGACATGTGCATGAGTGCACGAGGACGACGTGAGGGGGTGCCATTAATTGCAAGGTACTTGTCTGCAGTAGAGGCGATTGCATGGGCGAGGTGGTCCTCCCACTGTTTCTGCGCAGTAAGAGTGTTCTGCTCGCGGAGGGCGGAAATCGATGGCAGTGAGCGTGAGGGTGGCAGTTCGGTTGCCTTCTTTGCTTCATCATCTGCCCATTCGTTGCCTGGGACGCCTGAGTGGCCAGGGCACCAGTGAAACATGATTTTGAGGGTGGGATGGAGGTTGAGCAGGTTAGTGATACCCGCTTTCCATGACTGGAGTAGGTGGGCGCCAGGGGCCGAAGGCCAATCGCGGAGCAGGCGAAGGGCGGTGAGCGAATCTGACAAGAAGATGATGGTGTCGACATCCAGAAGATGGCCTTCTAACTGAAGGGCCGCCCATGCTGGTGCAGATGAGAGAGAGAAGATCTCAGCATCTGTGGCGGTTGAGATTTTGGGTGAGGCAAGGCGCCGGGATGCTAAACGAGTGGTGCCACGCATGGCTACAATTGCAGAGCCCGCTCCATGCTCAAGGCGAGAGCCGTCAGTAAAGATTTGGACGGATGAGTTGGTGCAGATGGTGTTGGCAGACGCAACAAATGACTTGCGGATGTCACTGTCTACCTGGCCAGCAGGGATGGCAAATGAGAGTCGCCCTTCAGCAAAAGCAAGTGGGTCCTCCCAGGGGTGGTGTGTGTACGCAGGGACCTGTTGGACGCTGGGAACGCGGTCGGAGAGCGAAGAAGAGTACAGGCGGGGTTTTTGTGCTGCAGGAATAGCACGTCTACCTACTGAATGTGGGGTGCGCCA
This sequence comes from Trichaptum fuscoviolaceum, assembly GCA_910574455.1. Taxonomy (NCBI): domain Eukaryota; kingdom Fungi; phylum Basidiomycota; class Agaricomycetes; order Hymenochaetales; family Trichaptaceae; genus Trichaptum; species Trichaptum fuscoviolaceum. The sequence goes on from CAJSYZ010000001.1 coordinate 3,145,734, forward strand.
AAGGCGAAGAGCATGGTTAGTTTTAAGATAGTTAAAGTAAAATTGAAACGGAGGCATAGAACATAAGAAATTGGTGCTTAGCGGTGAAGCGCCTCGGTATACACCAAGGATCCACCTGCAAGCGGTGTTTTGAACACCCTGTAGACGAGCCACAAGGGTCTTCTGGCGGATGCCAGTGTACCAGACCGGCGCAGCCCAGGCAAGGACTGTTCTAACGCAGGCTGAGTAAAGCTGGCGAAGGTTAAGGGCTGACATGCCGCGTTCTGTGTTGGCAAGGAGGCGAATGGCAGCAAGTGTTGAGAGGCCCTTGGAGCGCATGCGCTCAACATGGGGCTTGAAGGAGAGAGTGGGATCCCACCAGATACCCAACCATCGCAGAGGGATGGAGGGTTTGATGAGTGTGTCTGGGTCGAGTCGGACGCCCTTGGTGTCCCAGCCGTTGTAGCCCGTGGATCGTCCGGGAGGGTGGAAGTGGATCAGCTCTGTCTTAGCTGTTTCGATTTTGAGGCCGATGTCGTTAAAGAGAGAGTTGAGATGGTGGTAGGCGTCTGCTAAGTTCCTGCAGTTGGCGGTGACGGATGTGCCAGAAATGACAATCAAGTGGTCGTCGACGTATGCAAGGAGCTCGCAGTCAGGGTGTTGGAACCGCTTGATGGCAATAGCTGCAAAAAGGGTAGAGAGGATGGGTGAGACAGGTGAGCCCTGAGGCGTCCCAAGGTCCGGTTTGTGGACACTAGGGAGGGTGGTGCCATCGAAGGAAATGGCAGCCTGCCGACCAGTCATGAAGGAGAGGCACCAGTCCGCCATGTCTGGTGAACAGCCCAACTCCAAGAGACGGCGGTGTAGGTGTTGTGGGTGCACCGAATCAAAGAAACCCTGTATGTCCACCGCTAGGGCAGAACACACCAGGCCCTCAGACTGGGCTTTCTCCACGATCTGTAAAAGGTGCTGGGCAGCGTCATAGACAGAGTGTCCTTGACGCCCCCCATACTGGGTGGGTGGCAGCCAGTTCTTGGTGTTGGCCAAGTACTGGAGCCGGTTAGCAATGATCTTCTCAAGGAGTTTCCCTAAGGTCTCCTCAAGGGTAATGGGTCGGTATGAACGTGGCGAGAATGGATCCTTCTTGTTTGGCTTCCTGAGCATTACTACCTTTGTTATCCGCCAGCACGCTGGGTGGTGGCCCAAGCGAAGACAGTCGTTGAACAAAGTTAGCACCTCTTTAGCATAGGACGCTATCACCCACTTAAGGGGACGGTATCCAACGCCCGAGGGGCCAGGGGCCGACAAGTTGGAAGTGCCGGCCAGTGCGTCCATAAGCTCTTTCATGAGTATTGGAGGCGCACTGGGGGAAGGAGGAGGCAGCGGGCCTTGGCCCGCTGCTGAAAGTGGTGGAGGAGGGGGAAAATATGTTGAGTGGAACAACTCACCTTTCTCCCGCTCTGTACTGGTGAAGATGCCATCTGCCTTGCGCAATGAGGGTACTGGAGTGGGGCGGACACCCAGGCCACGTTTGGCCCAGTTCCAGATGTTGGTGGAGTTAGCCTCCTGCACCTGCTCTGAATAGAAGAGGCGGCGCGCTGCCCTGGTAGTTGCCTTGAAGGCACGTTTGGCAGCTGCATGCAGACGCGCAGTGGGGGCTTCTTTGATAGCCGTGAGGGACGCTGAGCACTTAGCTGACCACCAGGGTACTGCTGTTTTTGAGTGCTTGTGGGGCTTGGTCATAGACTGCATAGCCGCTACCAGGGCGCTCTGAATGGCCTCGGCTTTTGCATCTAGTGAAGCAATGTCAGTAGCAGGGAGCGCAAACGCGTCCTGCAACAAGGGGAAGGCAACTGCACACCAAGCCTCTCTATCCTCAGGGGTCAGCTTGGGGGGACGCGGCGGGTGGACAAAGGGTCCCACTGGCAGCGCCCATTTGAGAATGGTATGATCAGAAAGGGGAGATGGCGAGCTAGTGAATGTATCCATCACTTGCTCAGGAGGGATGTTTGGCGCTGCCCAGACCATGTCAATGGGACAGTGCAGCCCATCTTTGCCCGGACGAGTATCAACGTCTGGGTGATGGGCAGGTTCATGGCCATGCTCTCTGAAGAAGTCATCAAGGGGTTGCGCCTTGTTTGACTCTGCAGTAGTGCAGGCGAGTTCGGACCACGAACGGTGCCGGCGATTGAAGTCACCGGCAATTGTGAGGGAGGCGGCCATTGCCGGAGTGAGACTAAATAGAAACGACTCACCTGGGTATCTGGGGTTGTACTCCGCCCTGTCCGGTGCCTGCTGACCATAGTAGTTGCAGAGGCGGACGGTGTGGGTGGAACGGACCTCAATAGTCAGGACGTCAGTGCCATGAGAGGCGGCGCCAACAATAGACCATGAGGATGGTGGAATGGTCCGAGAGACATATGTCACCACTCGAGGACGGGTGGCTGGTGGTAGGCATGGGACATACCCTGGGATTGATGGAACGTTGAAGACGTCATCTCCCTCAGGGTTAGTAAGTGATGGTTGGGTGCCGATTTTGTACCAGGGCGGTTCCTGTATCAAAAGAAGGTGTGGGGGGTCTGGACTGTTAGCAAGAGAAGGGAAAATGGAATGAATCGCTGATAGTGAGCGGCCAGCGTTCCACTGTAAGACACGTAGTATGTCAATCATTAGTCCTCGTGCATGTGAGTGTCGTGGGCGCTGTCGTCAGCTGGTGCATTGGCGTACTTCTTCCGCTTGGGGCAGGCACTGGAGGTGGCCATGTGATCGCCATTGCAGTTAGAGCACTTTGTGGGATGGGGGCAATCTTCAGTGGCAGGGTGTCACGACGTGACATATCCCTCTTCCCCTTTGGGGCGCATCCCGGGGATTTCCCCGAATCCCGCCGGGATCTCTCCCTTTCGGGATTCATCCCGGGGTCTTAACCCATGGACTTCCCCGAAGTCCCTTTTCCCTCTTCCTCACATCTTTCTCATGTTCTCTCACCTGTTTCCCTCATTTCTCCCTCATTACTCCGATTTACATATACTCTACACATGTTCTGTCACTCCTTTGTTATTCCTTTCCATTTCCTGCCTTAGCTCTACATGTGCAAGGCCTCATTGTCTACCGCATTGCCCGCATCCCCGATTTTCCCACGCTTCTGGAATCCCGGTATCTCTGTCCTTTCTCTATATAAACCCATAGCATTTGTACATAGATACCTTGACTCGAATATCATAAGTCTTTGGGCCTAGCTAGTGGCCAGGCTTTCGAGATCCACCATGCCTTTGTCTTGTCTCCAAATCTAGCTTGCTTGTTGTCTAGTGCTCTAGACTATCTTTTGTGTTTGACCCGGACGTCTCGAGCCTTGCGCGGGAGCACCCCGAAGTCCCCTCGTCGTCGGTCACCCTTGTCGGATGCCGGAAGCCCCGGATCCTGGTTATACTCGTCTCTCGTCTCTGTTCTCTTTACTTCACTCTTAGATTTGATCTCGCAGGACATCATGTCTCGATAGGCATGATCTCATTTGTTTACGATAGACAAGACACCACAAGGCATGCATCGGGTCCAAGCCTGACAGTATATTCGAGTCCTCCTACTGCGAGTTCGAATTGCTGGCTTCTTGCAGGGAGCATACCTTCTAGATGGTTATTTTCTTTATTTTATCTTCCTATTAATCATCCATTTTACTTCAAATTCTAATATCCAAGTTCCTGCGTGAATGCGCGCAGTTCATTCAATGTAGCGCATATGCGCTTTCACCCCATCCAAATCCGGCTATCACTTTCTCCTCAATCCCCTACCATCGATTTCGACATCGCCCCCTTGCTACCTTTCAAACTTCAAAAAAAACTTCTGAAAACCTCCTTCCACCCCTACTCTTTTAACTTCTGAACTTTTTCCCCCGCAATTCTCAATATTTCCCGCCCCGCAACACTCGCAAGACGACAACCCCGAATTCTTCAACGACTCTCACCTCGAAATCCACGTTCTCCGTATCAACAAGCTGCTTGATTCGCTCAAAACACTCCCAATGGATGCCGGACACTGCTGGGAATGGTTCCCGAGGATTGAAAGAACTACTTGATATGTAGATCAAGAATCGACAGTGGTGCTTTCTCGTCAAGGAGGTACAGGCGACATACCTCAGACGCATTGGAAACAGCAGCCTCCGGGCTGTATGTAGCCTTTGGCAATGACAGGACTACTCTTCGCGAGTCGTCCTCGTCTGTCGCAGAGTCATCTGTCAACGGCGGACGCAAACTATCCACCCCGCCTCTGGCTCCCCGACCGAACGAACCCCTTTCGCGTGAAAGCACGCACTCCATCAACATCCACGCCTTCGCCAACATTCGAAGGCCCCGGATAAGAGGGGGGATAGTGAACCCTACCCCTCCAAGAACAACTTTGCTGCTTCCCTCAAGCCTGAGACAGCAGCACTAAAGCCTTCGAACGTGTTGCGGCCCCTCCCCGAGTCCGCCATTGTCTCCTGGTTGAAGTTCGCCGACTCGAGCGATGCCTGCGACGCTATCGCAGTTCCAGTAAAGCTCCCGCGGACGATTGGAGCAAACAACGGGCGGCCGAGAATGGCGTCGTCCTCATCCACATATCTGTGCATCACACTCGACTGCAACCATCCTGATCAGATTCCCCACCACTCTTTCGCATGCGCGCCGTTGCTTGTTCCAACCTTTACGAGCTCGACATCTCGCTCTATCGCCGCGGTGTGCCAGGGCAACAGACGAAGGGCGCCGTTGACGCAGCACACATGTGCATGGCGGTCCCATCATTCGAGACCAATATCTTCGCCATCCACCACTCTCTGTGTCAATATGGCTCGTCTTCGGAATCGCTTTCTATTCCTACGTGCGCGACAGCCGCGGGAGTGGGTTCCATATGCAACTACGATCACTTACGGGAATTCAAGGTCGAAAATCCCTTACCGACATCTCTTGCTCTCAAACAGCTCACGACAGGCAACAAACACCCAGCCTTCTCAGTTCTCAGTTGGTTGGGTTACTCCTCTGCACGTAATGATCAACAGTGTCAGGGAATAAACCTCAACATGTACCTGCTGCATGGCACTGCTGGATGAAGTTGCACCCAGTGCCATACAGGACCTATCATTTCCTGACGTTCTTCCGACACATCCACTGATCGGATTTCGATATAACTTGGAGGATATGTTGTTGGGACTGGGTTGATTGGTTGGGCGAAGTTTCAGGGCTATTGGTGCAGTACTTGTCGCTCTACATCACTTTTAGTGCTCACCATCTTGGCATCGAGTCTCCCCCTCTTTCCTCATCACCTGTCGATTCGTTCGCGCTCTCCTTGCACACACACGTCGTTCTACACTAGGACACACACCTCACGAAGTTTCGAATGTGTTGGAGACGACTTGGGGCTTTCAGACTGTTATCAGTGCCAGACCTCACCATCACCATACATTTTCGCCTCTCTTCGACGATTGCGAAGCAACTACTGGGCCGCTTTCTGCGCGCAAGACACCATTCTCTTCTGCCAGTCGCACTCTTTCCATACGTGCAACAATCGCGCCGATCCGCTGAGTTTTGAGCTCACGGCGGTCTTGTTGGTTCGACATCACCATCACCACACCTTCCCCCTTTTGGCCGAAAAGATCGCCCATAACTTGGGATCGATTCGCGCCTTCACAAAATCAAAACCACCCCCATCTGCGTCTGCTTCAGGGCTTTCCTATCGCCCAACTCCCGCCTGAATCGACGCAAAACTCATCAATCGCCGGCAACATCTTCGGGACAACATTCATGTCATTACCGGGCCACTGCTGTCGAAACCCTGAACCATAACTCGGGCTTGATTCAAGCCTTCACAAAACTAAGGGCACCTTCGTCTTCATCTTCTCGGGGGCTTCCCTATCGCCCAATGTTCACTCGAATCGGCGCAAAACTCGTCGATCGCTGGCAATAACTTCGAGACAGCCGGGTTAGCAGCAACATTTGATAGCTCGCCGCCTGTACACCCCATTCGGGCTGCACTTTCAACTGTTGTTGCTCACTCTGGTTCTTCCTTTGACTTGCCCATATCTCTTATCCACGGAGGAGATTTGCTTGCGCATAGCAGAATTGCGCAATCTAAGAAAACACACCCTTTCCATGGTATCTGTGGCCTTTCCTCTTGGACAACAACCAGCTCCGTCATATGTTGGGGAACATCTGACATATCTTCCCTCATCACAACATTGGTCCACAACGCTGTACTCCCGTTGTCTTTGCACATGCGCAGACGGGACCTTGGCCTCGACGGGGCTCGGCCGTTAAGGGGGGGCAACTGTCACGACGTGACATATCCCTCTTCCCCTTTGGGGCGCATCCCGGGGATTTCCCCGAATCCCGCCGGGATCTCTCCCTTTCGGGATTCATCCCGGGGTCTTAACCCATGGACTTCCCCGAAGTCCCTTTTCCCTCTTCCTCACATCTTTCTCATGTTCTCTCACCTGTTTCCCTCATTTCTCCCTCATTACTCCGATTTACATATACTCTACACATGTTCTGTCACTCCTTTGTTATTCCTTTCCATTTCCTGCCTTAGCTCTACATGTGCAAGGCCTCATTGTCTACCGCATTGCCCGCATCCCCGATTTTCCCACGCTTCTGGAATCCCGGTATCTCTGTCCTTTCTCTATATAAACCCATAGCATTTGTACATAGATACCTTGACTCGAATATCATAAGTCTTTGGGCCTAGCTAGTGGCCAGGCTTTCGAGATCCACCATGCCTTTGTCTTGTCTCCAAATCTAGCTTGCTTGTTGTCTAGTGCTCTAGACTATCTTTTGTGTTTGACCCGGACGTCTCGAGCCTTGCGCGGGAGCACCCCGAAGTCCCCTCGTCGTCGGTCACCCTTGTCGGATGCCGGAAGCCCCGGATCCTGGTTATACTCGTCTCTCGTCTCTGTTCTCTTTACTTCACTCTTAGATTTGATCTCGCAGGACATCATGTCTCGATAGGCATGATCTCATTTGTTTACGATAGACAAGACACCACAAGGCATGCATCGGGTCCAAGCCTGACACAGGGACTGCATCCTGGGCGCAGTTTGCACACTTGGTGCGGTGTTGGGCTGTGGCATGCTTACCTGCGCAGTGCGCACATGTGCGTTGGGCCTTGCAGCCCTTGGAGGTGTGTCCCAGGGCCTGGCACTTAGTGCATTGTGAAAATGCCGGGCGGACTGGGGGAACAGAAAGATGAAGTTTGTGGCCAAAGAGCCACACCCTGGGCGACTGAAGAAGCCGGGCGCGGATCTCTCCAGCTCTGTCAACAAAGGAGAATGTCACCGGGCAGAACTCAAGTTCACTGAGTCTGCCTGGTTGGCATTTTCTTTTTTTTTTTTTTTTTTTTTTTGGCTTTATTATTCCTGCAGTATAGCTAAGTACATGACCTATCTACAACGGAGGCGCCCGTCATCGAGGTAAACTACGAAACTGGGCGGGAGGTGCCCGCCACCGAAGGTGGCGGCTAAGTGGGCGCACCGCCTATTAAAGAAAGGGAAAGGAAGAGGAGAGATTGGTTTACATATCACCACGCCCATGTCAAGGCGCAGGTGAACCTACACTACAAGCACAGACGAAGTTTAGAAAAGAGGGCGCGTCCGGGCACAGTACCTGGGCGTTAACCTGGGTAAAGCACCGTTCTGTCTGGGATCGCTGGTGCCTCATACATAAAAAGAAGTAAGTTGTGCATCAAAGATCAAGAGGAGGGTCTGAAACGTGACCGTTAAAATCATAAAGATCCGGGTCCGTGTCCTGAGTGCGTGGTCCAAGGGCGCGCCGTACGTACACACGAAGGGTCGTCAGGTCCATGTCCTGGTCGGTTGGGAGGCCATCTAGCTCCATCATTTTTTTTTTTTTTTTTTTTTTTTTTTTTTTTTTTTTTTGCTTTATTATTCCTGCAGCATAGCTAAGTACAAGACCTATCTACAACGGAGGCGCCCGTCATCGAGGTAAACTACGAAACTGGGCGGGAGGTGCCCGCCACCGAAGGTGGCGGCTAAGTGGGCGCACCGCCTATTAAAGAAAGGGAAAGGAAGAGGAGAGATTGGTTTACATATCACCACGCCCATGTCAAGGCGCAGGTGAACCTACACTACAAGCACAGACGAAGTTTAGAAAAGAGGGCGCGTCCGGGCACAGTACCTGGGCGTTAACCTGGGTAAAGCACCGTTCTGTCTGGGATCGCTGGTGCCTCATACATAAAAAGAAGTAAGTTGCATCAAAGATCAAGAGGAGGGTCTGAAACGTGACCGTTAAAATCATAAAGATCCGGGTCCGTGTCCTGAGTGCGTGGTCCAAGGGCGCGCCGTACGTACACACGAAGGGTCGTCAGGTCCATGTCCTGGTCGGTTGGGAGGCCATCTAGCTCCATCATTGCGAATGCAAGGCGGATGGCAGCTGAGGTGCGCTGAGTGGGACGGTCGAGATGCCTAGTGAACTTAAGCCACTTGCGAATCACGTCGATAAGGGGTTCATCTGCCCACTCTGTATGGTGGGCTGGGAGTGGGGTGCCTTTAGGCCAGACCTTTCCAATCCAAGGGCGGAATGTCTCGCAACCACCGAGTATGTGGGCGGCGGTCTGGGCGGGCCAAGGGGGATGATTGTGCCAACGACAGTAGGTGATCAAGCCGTTTCTGCGCCTATATTCTGGGCTCATGCGCATCCAGTACGCCCCAAAGGGGCCAGCGCAGCAGAGGACTTGAGCAACTGCTGAAATCTCAGCGCGGGGGTAGGTGTCCGACATCTCCATGAGTGCGCGCGGACAACGTTTTGGTGGGCCTGTGATTGCCAGGTATTTGTCGGCAGTGGAGGCAGTGGCATGGGCGAGGTGATCCTCCCATTGCTTCTGGGCGTTGAGGGTGTTCTGCTCGCGGAGGGCGGATATCGAAGGCAGGGAAGATGAGGGTGGCAGTTCTGTGGCTTTCTTTGCCTCTTCATCAGCCCATTCGTTTCCTGGGACGCCTGAGTGGCCTGGGCACCAGTGAAACTCGATTTTGAGATTGGGGTGAATGTCCAGCAGGTTGGTGATGCCTGCTTTCCAAGCGAGTAGAAGGTGGGCGCCAGGCGCTGAAGGCCAGTCGCGGACAAGGCGGAGGGCGGTTAGCGAGTCTGACATGAAGACAATGGACTCCACTTCCAGGAGGTGGCGGCCGAAGTGAGAGGCAGCCCAAGCTGGAGCAGACGCAAGGGAGAAGATCTCAGCGTCAGTGGCAGTGGCGATTTTGGGGGAAGCGCAGTGTCTGAAGCCCAAGCGATGTTGACCGCGCATGGCGACAATAGCTGAGCCAGACTTGTGCTCGAGTCTGGAGCCGTCCGTGAAGATCTGGACGGAGGATGTGGTGCACAGAGAGTTGGCAGATGAGACAAACGCCTGGCGAGTGTCAGTGTCAACGGGACCGGCAGGGATGGCAAATTTGAGGCGTCCTCCAGCAAAGGCAAGTGGATCCTCCCAGGGAGAGTGTGTGTACGCAGGGACCTGTTGGGCAATCGGGACACGGTCGGCAAGCGAAGAAGAGTACAGGCGTGGTTTTTGTGCTGCAGGAATAGCACGTCTACCTACAGAATGAGGAGTGCGCCAAAGGCGAAGAGCATGATTAGTTTTAAGATAATTGAAATAAAACTGAAACGGGGGCATAGAGCAAAGATAATTGGTGCTTAGCGGTGAAGCGCCTCGGTAGACACCAAGGATCCACCTGCAAGCGGTGTTTTGGACTCCCTGTAGACGAGCCACAAGGGTCTTCTGGCGGGTGCCAGTGTACCAGACCGGCGCAGCCCATGCAAGGACTGTTCTGACGCAGGCTGAGTAAAGCTGGCGAAGGTTGAGGGCGGACATGCCTCGCTCTGTGTTGGCGAGCAGGCGAATGGCGGCGAGTGTTGAGAGGCCCTTGGAGCGCATGCGCTCAACATGGGGTTTGAAAGACAAGGCCGGGTCCCACCAGATCCCCAACCACCGAAGTGGGATGGAGGGCTTAATGAGAGTGTCCTCGTCGAGTTGGACGCCCCGGGAGTCCCAGCCGCGATATCTGTGGCGACGCCCAGGGGGGTGGAAATGGAGGAGCTCGGTCTTCGCGGTCTCGATGTTGAGATTGATGTCGTTGAAGAGCGAGTTGAGGTGGTGATAAGCGCCTACTAAGTTCCTGCAGTTGGCGGTGACTGATGAGCCAGTGATGGCAATCATGTGGTCGTCGACGTATGCTAGGAGCTCGCAGTCAGGTTGGCGGAACCGCTGAATCGCAATAGCTGCAAAAAGAGTGGAGAGAATGGGTGAGACAGGGGAGCCCTGAGGCGTCCCAAAGTCCGGTTTGCGGACGCTAGGGAGTGTGGTGCCATCAAAAGAGATAGCAGCCTCCCGCCCGGTCATGAAAGAAAGGCACCAATCCGCCATGTCTGGCGAACAGCCTAACTCCAAGAGCCGGTGGTGGAGGTGTTGTGGATGGACCGAGTCAAAGAAGCCTTGTATGTCCACCGCTAGGACAGAACACACTTTGTCTTCCGACTGGGCTTTCTCCACAATCTGTAAAAGGCGTTGGGCGGCATCATAGACAGAATGCCCTTGACGACCGCCATACTGGTTTGGGGGAAGCCAGTTCTGGGTGTTAGCCAGAAACTGGAGACGGTTAGCAATGATCTTCTCAAGGAGTTTCCCTAAGGTCTCCTCAAGAGTAATCGGTCTGTAAGACCGAGGAGAGAATTGGTCCTTCTTGTTTGGCTTCCTGAGCATTACTACCTTTGTTATCCGCCAGCACGCTGGGTGGTGGCCCAAGCGCAGACAGTCGTTGAACAAAGATAGCACCTCCTTAGCGAAGGATCCAATCACCCATTTGAGGGGACGGTATCCGACGCCCGAGGGGCCAGGAGCAGACAAGTTGGAGGTGCCGGCCAGGGCGTCCATAAGCTCTTTCATGAGTATGGGAGGCGCCGCTGCAGAAGGTGGGGGCAGCGGGCGTAAGCCCGCTGCTGGAAGTGGTGGGGGAGGGGGAAAGTAGGTAGAATGGAACAACTCAGCTTTCTCCTGCTCAGTAGTGGTAAAGGTGCCGTCTGGTTTCCTCAGCGAAGGCACAGGTGTAGGGCGGATGCCGAGGCCACGCTTGGCCCAGCTCCAGATGTTGGTGGAATTGCCTGGTTGGCATGTGAATTGTGGTGGGACCACAAATTCCAGCCCCTTTAGGGCGGCATTTTGCATCAGCTCAGTGAGTAACTCACCGGCTGTGTAAGGGACACTGTCCTTGACTGCTGTATCCCTGGTAGGAACCATGGAGATGCGCAGGTTAGAACGGGGTCGGACCCGGGAATAGGTGAGGGAGACCTGCTGGTCTGCAGCTTGTTCCCCTATGGTGCATATCTTTGCCATGTGCGCCGCTAGCGCGGCTGCATGACTGTCAAGGGTGGTGACCACTGGATTACCAGTGGGGGAGATGGGCTTTGCCGCAAATGTGCACACAATGTTGCCTCTGTGGTTGAAAACCGCAGAGAGCACTGTGACATGCGAAGAAGTAGGAAGGGATTGGAAGTACTCACGAGCAGCCGCTGTTAGTGCAGCCCCTGATTTCCTCTGTGCTGGGGGAATGTACCGCCCCGGGGTTAGGACTAAGGTGGGGTCCTTAGAATACACCGTGGGGGGAGGAGGTGGGAGACGCGGCTTCTTTGGAGGCTTAGCTCTGGATGTGGTGTTTGGGGCCGGGGTTGCTGCCATCTGCGCATATGAGATGGGGGGACTCTGGGTCACCGGGGGAGTGGCAGGTGTGCCGCTGGCGCTTGCCACCCGCAGGTGGGGCCGGTTGCGCTGTGGCACGCTGAGGGCGGGGTGGAGGTCGTTCTGAGATAGCCTGTACTTGTGTGGTGAGGGCGGTAACCTGGTTGGCAAGACGCGCAACAGTGTCTGTGAGCACTATCATTTCCTGGGGACCGACAGATCGGGGTGGGCGCGTTGGTGAGTCAAATGGGGAGGGGACGGTGATAACAGGTGTAGGCCTAGCTGACGCTACACTCTCATTGTAACCAGTAGCGGCTGCGAGAATGAGTCGCTGGGCTTGGAGGTCACTCGCTTGTGCGCTCTGTGCAGCAGAGATAGCAATGTGGGCTGCGCTAACGATGGCACCCACTGCTTCCGCTGCTATCACAGCAATCTGGGATTCTGGCATTTCGCCTTCTTCAGGGGACTCATCTTCATGCCTCTGTTCAGCGAGCTGGATGATGTGGCCGATGTGGGGCAGCAGGTCTAGCATCTGTGTCAAGAATCTAGGACGAGCAGCATTGCGGGGCCGGCGTTGGGTGATGGGGGAGAGCACCTCTGATGTGCGCTTCCTGGGTGGGGGGGTGGCAGGCTTGTCGTCATCATCATCCTCATCATCTTCAGATGGTGCCGGACGATCATCCTTGGGCATGGGGCTGTCTTGTAGGACAGGAGTGTTGGGAGTGGCGCCAGACAGTGAGCCTGGCTTAGGAGTCTTTGGTGGTGGGCCTTTAGAGCCCGAGGCAGTGTTCTTGGACATAGGGTGTATGCAGTGAAGCGCAGGACAACCCAACTATAGGGGAGCTATGGCTCGACCCAAATAGGAAGGTAGTGGTAAGAGGTCAAGGAGTTGGTGATCTCCCTCAGGGTTAGTCAGTGATGGTTGAGTGCCGATTTTGTACCAGGGCGGTTCCTGTATCAAAAGAAGGTGTGGGGGGTCTGGGCTGTTAGCAAGAGAAGGGAAAATGGAATGAATCGCTGATAGTGAGCGGCCAGCGTTCCACTGTAAGACACGTAGTGTGTCAATCATTAGTCCTCATGCATGTGTGTGTCATGGGCGCTGTCATCAGCTGGTGCATTGGCGTACTTCTTCCGCTTGGGGCAGGCACTGGAGGTGGCCATGTGATCGCCGTTGCAGTTAGAGCACTTTGTGGGATGGGGGCAATCTTCAGTGGCAGGGACTGCATCCTGGGCGCAGTTTGCACACTTGGTGCGGTGTTGGGCTGTGGCATGCTTACCTGCGCAATGCGCACATGTGCGTTGGGCCTTGCAGCCCTTGGAGGTGTGTCCCAGGGCCTGGCACTTTGTGCATTGTGAAAATGCCGGGCGGACTGGGGGAACAGAGAGACAAAGTTTGTGGCCAAAGAGCCACACCCTGGGCGACTGAAGAAGCCGGGCGCGGATCTCTCCAGCTCTGTCAACAAAGAAGAATGCCACCGGGCAGAACTCAAGTTCACTGAGTCTGCCTGGTTGGCATGCGAATTGTGGTGGGACCACAAATTCCAGCCCCTTTAGGGCGGCATTTTGCATCAGCTCAGTGAGTAACTCGCCGGCTGTGTAAGGGACACTGTCCTTGACTGCTGTATCTCTGGTAGGAACCATGGAGATGCGCAGGTTAGAACGGGGTCGGACCCGGGAATAGGTGAGGGAGACCTGCTGGTCTGCAGCTTGTTCCCCTATGGTGCATATCTTTGCCATGTGCGCCGCTAGCGCGGCTGCATGACTGTCAAGGGTGGTGACCACTGGATTACCAGTGGGGGAGATGGGCTTTGCCGCAAATGTGCACACAATGTTGCCTCTGTGGTTGAAAACCGCAGAGAGGCACTGTGACATGCGAAGAAGTAGGAAGGGATTGGAAGTACTCACGAGCAGCCGCTGTTAGTGCAGCCCCTGATTTCCTCTGTGCTGGGGGAATGTACCGCCCCGGGGTTAGGACTAAGGTGGGGTCCTTAGAATACACCGTGGGGGGAGGAGGTGGGAGACGCGGCTTCTTTGGAGGCTTAGCTCTGGATGTGGTGTTTGGGGCCGGGGTTGCTGCCATCTGCGCATATGAGATGGGGGGACTCTGGGTCACCGGGGGAGTGGCAGGTGTGCCGCTGGCTGGCTTGCCACCCGCAGGTGGGGCCGGTTGCGCTGTGGCACGCTGAGGGCGGGGTGGAGGTCGTTCTGAGATAGCCTGTACTTGTGTGGTGAGGGCGGTAACCTGGTTGGCAAGACGCGCAACAGTGTCTGTGAGCACTATCATTTCCTGGGGACCGACAGATCGGGGTGGGCGCGTTGGTGAGTCAAATGGGGAGGGGACGGTGATAACAGGTGTAGGCCTAGCTGACGCTACACTCTCATTGTAACCAGTAGCGGCTGCGAGAATGAGTCGCTGGGCTTGGAGGTCACTCGCTTGTGCGCTCTGTGCAGCAGAGATAGCAATGTGGGCTGCGCTAACGATGGCACCCACTGCTTCCGCTGCTATCACAGCAATCTGGGATTCTGGCATTTCGCCTTCTTCAGGGGACTCATCTTCATGCCTCTGTTCAGCGAGCTGGATGATGTGGCCGATGTGGGGCAGCAGGTCTAGCATCTGTGTCAAGAATCTAGGACGAGCAGCATTGCGGGGCCGGCGTTGGGTGATGGGGGAGAGCACCTCTGATGTGCGCTTCCTGGGTGGGGGGGTGGCAGGCTTGTCGTCATCATCATCCTCATCATCTTCAGATGGTGCCGGACGATCATCCTTGGGCATGGGGCTGTCTTGTAGGACAGGAGTGTTGGGAGTGGCGCCAGACAGTGAGCCTGGCTTAGGAGTCTTTGGTGGTGGGCCTTTAGAGCCCGAGGCAGTGTTCTTGGACATAGGGTGTATGCAGTGAAGCGCAGGACAACCCAACTATAGGGGAGCTATGGCTCGACCCAAATAGGAAGGTAGTGGTAAGAGGTCAAGGAGTTGGTGATCTCCCTCAGGGTTAGTCAGTGATGGTTGAGTGCCGATTTTGTACCAGGGCGGTTCCTGTATCAAAAGAAGGTGTGGGGGGTCTGGGCTGTTAGCAAGAGAAGGGAAAATGGAATGAATCGCTGATAGTGAGCGGCCAGCGTTCCACTGTAAGACACGTAGTGTGTCAATCATTAGTCCTCATGCATGTGTGTGTCATGGGCGCTGTCATCAGCTGGTGCATTGGCGTACTTCTTCCGCTTGGGGCAGGCACTGGAGGTGGCCATGTGATCGCCGTTGCAGTTAGAGCACTTTGTGGGATGGGGGCAATCTTCAGTGGCAGGGACTGCATCCTGGGCGCAGTTTGCACACTTGGTGCGGTGTTGGGCTGTGGCATGCTTACCTGCGCAATGCGCACATGTGCGTTGGGCCTTGCAGCCCTTGGAGGTGTGTCCCAGGGCCTGGCACTTTGTGCATTGTGAAAATGCCGGGCGGACTGGGGGAACAGAGAGACAAAGTTTGTGGCCAAAGAGCCACACCCTGGGCGACTGAAGAAGCCGGGCGCGGATCTCTCCAGCTCTGTCAACAAAGAAGAATGCCACCGGGCAGAACTCAAGTTCACTGAGTCTGCCTGGTTGGCATGCGAATTGTGGTGGGACCACAAATTCCAGCCCCTTTAGGGCGGCATTTTGCATCAGCTCAGTGAGTAACTCGCCGGCTGTGTAAGGGACACTGTCCTTGACTGCTGTATCTCTGGTAGGAACCATGGAGATGCGCAGGTTAGAACGGGGTCGGACCCGGGAATAGGTGAGGGAGACCTGCTGGTCTGCAGCTTGTTCCCCTATGGTGCATATCTTTGCCATGTGCGCCGCTAGCGCGGCTGCATGACTGTCAAGGGTGGTGACCACTGGATTACCAGTGGGGGAGATGGGCTTTGCCGCAAATGTGCACACAATGTTGCCTCTGTGGTTGAAAACCGCAGAGAGCACTGTGACATGCGAAGAAGTAGGAAGGGATTGGAAGTACTCACGAGCAGCCGCTGTTAGTGCAGCCCCTGATTTCCTCTGTGCTGGGGGAATGTACCGCCCCGGGGTTAGGACTAAGGTGGGGTCCTTAGAATACACCGTGGGGGGAGGAGGTGGGAGACGCGGCTTCTTTGGAGGCTTAGCTCTGGATGTGGTGTTTGGGGCCGGGGTTGCTGCCATCTGCGCATATGAGATGGGGGGACTCTGGGTCACCGGGGGAGTGGCAGGTGTGCCGCTGGCTGGCTTGCCACCCGCAGGTGGGGCCGGTTGCGCTGTGGCACGCTGAGGGCGGGGTGGAGGTCGTTCTGAGATAGCCTGTACTTGTGTGGTGAGGGCGGTAACCTGGTTGGCAAGACGCGCAACAGTGTCTGTGAGCACTATCATTTCCTGGGGACCGACAGATCGGGGTGGGCGCGTTGGTGAGTCAAATGGGGAGGGGACGGTGATAACAGGTGTAGGCCTAGCTGACGCTACACTCTCATTGTAACCAGTAGCGGCTGCGAGAATGAGTCGCTGGGCTTGGAGGTCACTCGCTTGTGCGCTCTGTGCAGCAGAGATAGCAATGTGGGCTGCGCTAACGATGGCACCCACTGCTTCCGCTGCTATCACAGCAATCTGGGATTCTGGCATTTCGCCTTCTTCAGGGGACTCATCTTCATGCCTCTGTTCAGCGAGCTGGATGATGTGGCCGATGTGGGGCAGCAGGTCTAGCATCTGTGTCAAGAATCTAGGACGAGCAGCATTGCGGGGCCGGCGTTGGGTGATGGGGGAGAGCACCTCTGATGTGCGCTTCCTGGGTGGGGGGGTGGCAGGCTTGTCGTCATCATCATCCTCATCATCTTCAGATGGTGCCGGACGATCATCCTTGGGCATGGGGCTGTCTTGTAGGACAGGAGTGTTGGGAGTGGCGCCAGACAGTGAGCCTGGCTTAGGAGTCTTTGGTGGTGGGCCTTTAGAGCCCGAGGCAGTGTTCTTGGACATAGGGTGTATGCAGTGAAGCGCAGGACAACCCAACTATAGGGGAGCTATGGCTCGACCCAAATAGGAAGGTAGTGGTAAGAGGTCAAGGAGTTGGTGATCTCCCTCAGGGTTAGTCAGTGATGGTTGAGTGCCGATTTTGTACCAGGGCGGTTCCTGTATCAAAAGAAGGTGTGGGGGGTCTGGGCTGTTAGCAAGAGAAGGGAAAATGGAATGAATCGCTGATAGTGAGCGGCCAGCGTTCCACTGTAAGACACGTAGTGTGTCAATCATTAGTCCTCATGCATGTGTGTGTCATGGGCGCTGTCATCAGCTGGTGCATTGGCGTACTTCTTCCGCTTGGGGCAGGCACTGGAGGTGGCCATGTGATCGCCGTTGCAGTTAGAGCACTTTGTGGGAGGGGGCAATCTTCAGTGGCAGGGACTGCATCCTGGGCGCAGTTTGCACACTTGGTGCGGTGTTGGGCTGTGGCATGCTTACCTGCGCAATGCGCACATGTGCGTTGGGCCTTGCAGCCCTTGGAGGTGTGTCCCAGGGCCTGGCACTTTGTGCATTGTGAAAATGCCGGGCGGACTGGGGGAACAGAGAGACAAAGTTTGTGGCCAAAGAGCCACACCCTGGGCGACTGAAGAAGCCGGGCGCGGATCTCTCCAGCTCTGTCAACAAAGAAGAATGCCACCGGGCAGAACTCAAGTTCACTGAGTCTGCCTGGTTGGCATGCGAATTGTGGTGGGACCACAAATTCCAGCCCCTTTAGGGCGGCATTTTGCATCAGCTCAGTGAGTAACTCGCCGGCTGTGTAAGGGACACTGTCCTTGACTGCTGTATCTCTGGTAGGAACCATGGAGATGCGCAGGTTAGAACGGGGTCGGACCCGGGAATAGGTGAGGGAGACCTGCTGGTCTGCAGCTTGTTCCCCTATGGTGCATATCTTTGCCATGTGCGCCGCTAGCGCGGCTGCATGACTGTCAAGGGTGGTGACCACTGGATTACCAGTGGGGGAGATGGGCTTTGCCGCAAATGTGCACACAATGTTGCCTCTGTGGTTGAAAACCGCAGAGAGCACTGTGACATGCGAAGAAGTAGGAAGGGATTGGAAGTACTCACGAGCAGCCGCTGTTAGTGCAGCCCCTGATTTCCTCTGTGCTGGGGGAATGTACCGCCCCGGGGTTAGGACTAAGGTGGGGTCCTTAGAATACACCGTGGGGGGAGGAGGTGGGAGACGCGGCTTCTTTGGAGGCTTAGCTCTGGATGTGGTGTTTGGGGCCGGGGTTGCTGCCATCTGCGCATATGAGATGGGGGGACTCTGGGTCACCGGGGGAGTGGCAGGTGTGCCGCTGGCTGGCTTGCCACCCGCAGGTGGGGCCGGTTGCGCTGTGGCACGCTGAGGGCGGGGTGGAGGTCGTTCTGAGATAGCCTGTACTTGTGTGGTGAGGGCGGTAACCTGGTTGGCAAGACGCGCAACAGTGTCTGTGAGCACTATCATTTCCTGGGGACCGACAGATCGGGGTGGGCGCGTTGGTGAGTCAAATGGGGAGGGGACGGTGATAACAGGTGTAGGCCTAGCTGACGCTACACTCTCATTGTAACCAGTAGCGGCTGCGAGAATGAGTCGCTGGGCTTGGAGGTCACTCGCTTGTGCGCTCTGTGCAGCAGAGATAGCAATGTGGGCTGCGCTAACGATGGCACCCACTGCTTCCGCTGCTATCACAGCAATCTGGGATTCTGGCATTTCGCCTTCTTCAGGGGACTCATCTTCATGCCTCTGTTCAGCGAGCTGGATGATGTGGCCGATGTGGGGCAGCAGGTCTAGCATCTGTGTCAAGAATCTAGGACGAGCAGCATTGCGGGGCCGGCGTTGGGTGATGGGGGAGAGCACCTCTGATGTGCGCTTCCTGGGTGGGGGGGTGGCAGGCTTGTCGTCATCATCATCCTCATCATCTTCAGATGGTGCCGGACGATCATCCTTGGGCATGGGGCTGTCTTGTAGGACAGGAGTGTTGGGAGTGGCGCCAGACAGTGAGCCTGGCTTAGGAGTCTTTGGTGGTGGGCCTTTAGAGCCCGAGGCAGTGTTCTTGGACATAGGGTGTATGCAGTGAAGCGCAGGACAACCCAACTATAGGGGAGCTATGGCTCGACCCAAATAGGAAGGTAGTGGTAAGAGGTCAAGGAGTTGGTGATCTCCCTCAGGGTTAGTCAGTGATGGTTGAGTGCCGATTTTGTACCAGGGCGGTTCCTGTATCAAAAGAAGGTGTGGGGGGTCTGGGCTGTTAGCAAGAGAAGGGAAAATGGAATGAATCGCTGATAGTGAGCGGCCAGCGTTCCACTGTAAGACACGTAGTGTGTCAATCATTAGTCCTCATGCATGTGTGTGTCATGGGCGCTGTCATCAGCTGGTGCATTGGCGTACTTCTTCCGCTTGGGGCAGGCACTGGAGGTGGCCATGTGATCGCCGTTGCAGTTAGAGCACTTTGTGGGATGGGGGCAATCTTCAGTGGCAGGGACTGCATCCTGGGCGCAGTTTGCACACTTGGTGCGGTGTTGGGCTGTGGCATGCTTACCTGCGCAATGCGCACATGTGCGTTGGGCCTTGCAGCCCTTGGAGGTGTGTCCCAGGGCCTGGCACTTTGTGCATTGTGAAAATGCCGGGCGGACTGGGGGAACAGAGAGACAAAGTTTGTGGCCAAAGAGCCACACCCTGGGCGACTGAAGAAGCCGGGCGCGGATCTCTCCAGCTCTGTCAACAAAGAAGAATGCCACCGGGCAGAACTCAAGTTCACTGAGTCTGCCTGGTTGGCATGCGAATTGTGGTGGGACCACAAATTCCAGCCCCTTTAGGGCGGCATTTTGCATCAGCTCAGTGAGTAACTCGCCGGCTGTGTAAGGGACACTGTCCTTGACTGCTGTATCTCTGGTAGGAACCATGGAGATGCGCAGGTTAGAACGGGGTCGGACCCGGGAATAGGTGAGGGAGACCTGCTGGTCTGCAGCTTGTTCCCCTATGGTGCATATCTTTGCCATGTGCGCCGCTAGCGCGGCTGCATGACTGTCAAGGGTGGTGACCACTGGATTACCAGTGGGGGAGATGGGCTTTGCCGCAAATGTGCACACAATGTTGCCTCTGTGGTTGAAAACCGCAGAGAGCACTGTGACATGCGAAGAAGTAGGAAGGGATTGGAAGTACTCACGAGCAGCCGCTGTTAGTGCAGCCCCTGATTTCCTCTGTGCTGGGGGAATGTACCGCCCCGGGGTTAGGACTAAGGTGGGGTCCTTAGAATACACCGTGGGGGGAGGAGGTGGGAGACGCGGCTTCTTTGGAGGCTTAGCTCTGGATGTGGTGTTTGGGGCCGGGGTTGCTGCCATCTGCGCATATGAGATGGGGGGACTCTGGGTCACCGGGGGAGTGGCAGGTGTGCCGCTGGCTGGCTTGCCACCCGCAGGTGGGGCCGGTTGCGCTGTGGCACGCTGAGGGCGGGGTGGAGGTCGTTCTGAGATAGCCTGTACTTGTGTGGTGAGGGCGGTAACCTGGTTGGCAAGACGCGCAACAGTGTCTGTGAGCACTATCATTTCCTGGGGACCGACAGATCGGGGTGGGCGCGTTGGTGAGTCAAATGGGGAGGGGACGGTGATAACAGGTGTAGGCCTAGCTGACGCTACACTCTCATTGTAACCAGTAGCGGCTGCGAGAATGAGTCGCTGGGCTTGGAGGTCACTCGCTTGTGCGCTCTGTGCAGCAGAGATAGCAATGTGGGCTGCGCTAACGATGGCACCCACTGCTTCCGCTGCTATCACAGCAATCTGGGATTCTGGCATTTCGCCTTCTTCAGGGGACTCATCTTCATGCCTCTGTTCAGCGAGCTGGATGATGTGGCCGATGTGGGGCAGCAGGTCTAGCATCTGTGTCAAGAATCTAGGACGAGCAGCATTGCGGGGCCGGCGTTGGGTGATGGGGGAGAGCACCTCTGATGTGCGCTTCCTGGGTGGGGGGGTGGCAGGCTTGTCGTCATCATCATCCTCATCATCTTCAGATGGTGCCGGACGATCATCCTTGGGCATGGGGCTGTCTTGTAGGACAGGAGTGTTGGGAGTGGCGCCAGACAGTGAGCCTGGCTTAGGAGTCTTTGGTGGTGGGCCTTTAGAGCCCGAGGCAGTGTTCTTGGACATAGGGTGTATGCAGTGAAGCGCAGGACAACCCAACTATAGGGGAGCTATGGCTCGACCCAAATAGGAAGGTAGTGGTAAGAGGTCAAGGAGTTGGTGATCTCCCTCAGGGTTAGTCAGTGATGGTTGAGTGCCGATTTTGTACCAGGGCGGTTCCTGTATCAAAAGAAGGTGTGGGGGGTCTGGGCTGTTAGCAAGAGAAGGGAAAATGGAATGAATCGCTGATATAGTGAGCGGCCAGCGTTCCACTGTAAGACACGTAGTGTGTCAATCATTAGTCCTCATGCATGTGTGTGTCATGGGCGCTGTCATCAGCTGGTGCATTGGCGTACTTCTTCCGCTTGGGGCAGGCACTGGAGGTGGCCATGTGATCGCCGTTGCAGTTAGAGCACTTTGTGGGATGGGGGCAATCTTCAGTGGCAGGGACTGCATCCTGGGCGCAGTTTGCACACTTGGTGCGGTGTTGGGCTGTGGCATGCTTACCTGCGCAATGCGCACATGTGCGTTGGGCCTTGCAGCCCTTGGAGGTGTGTCCCAGGGCCTGGCACTTTGTGCATTGTGAAAATGCCGGGCGGACTGGGGGAACAGAGAGACAAAGTTTGTGGCCAAAGAGCCACACCCTGGGCGACTGAAGAAGCCGGGCGCGGATCTCTCCAGCTCTGTCAACAAAGAAGAATGCCACCGGGCAGAACTCAAGTTCACTGAGTCTGCCTGGTTGGCATGCGAATTGTGGTGGGACCACAAATTCCAGCCCCTTTAGGGCGGCATTTTGCATCAGCTCAGTGAGTAACTCGCCGGCTGTGTAAGGGACACTGTCCTTGACTGCTGTATCCCTGGTAGGAACCATGGAGATGCGCAGGTTAGAACGGGGTCGGACCCGGGAATAGGTGAGGGAGACCTGCTGGTCTGCAGCTTGTTCCCCTATGGTGCATATCTTTGCCATGTGCGCCGCTAGCGCGGCTGCATGACTGTCAAGGGTGGTGACCACTGGATTACCAGTGGGGGAGATGGGCTTTGCCGCAAATGTGCACACAATGTTGCCTCTGTGGTTGAAAACCGCAGAGAGCACTGTGACATGCGAAGAAGTAGGAAGGGATTGGAAGTACTCACGAGCAGCCGCTGTTAGTGCAGCCCCTGATTTCCTCTGTGCTGGGGGAATGTACCGCCCCGGGGTTAGGACTAAGGTGGGGTCCTTAGAATACACCGTGGGGGGAGGAGGTGGGAGACGCGGCTTCTTTGGAGGCTTAGCTCTGGATGTGGTGTTTGGGGCCGGGGTTGCTGCCATCTGCGCATATGAGATGGGGGGACTCTGGGTCACCGGGGGAGTGGCAGGTGTGCCGCTGGCTGGCTTGCCACCCGCAGGTGGGGCCGGTTGCGCTGTGGCACGCTGAGGGCGGGGTGGAGGTCGTTCTGAGATAGCCTGTACTTGTGTGGTGAGGGCGGTAACCTGGTTGGCAAGACGCGCAACAGTGTCTGTGAGCACTATCATTTCCTGGGGACCGACAGATGGGGGTGGGCGCGTTGGTGAGTCAAATGGGGAGGGGACGGTGATAACAGGTGTAGGCCTAGCTGACGCTACACTCTCATTGTAACCAGTAGCGGCTGCGAGAATGAGTCGCTGGGCTTGGAGGTCACTCGCTTGTGCGCTCTGTGCAGCAGAGATAGCAATGTGGGCTGCGCTAACGATGGCACCCACTGCTTCCGCTGCTATCACAGCAATCTGGGATTCTGGCATTTCGCCTTCTTCAGGGGACTCATCTTCATGCCTCTGTTCAGCGAGCTGGATGATGTGGCCGATGTGGGGCAGCAGGTCTAGCATCTGTGTCAAGAATCTAGGACGAGCAGCATTGCGGGGCCGGCGTTGGGTGATGGGGGAGAGCACCTCTGATGTGCGCTTCCTGGGTGGGGGGGTGGCAGGCTTGTCGTCATCATCATCCTCATCATCTTCAGATGGTGCCGGACGATCATCCTTGGGCATGGGGCTGTCTTGTAGGACAGGAGTGTTGGGAGTGGCGCCAGACAGTGAGCCTGGCTTAGGAGTCTTTGGTGGTGGGCCTTTAGAGCCCGAGGCAGTGTTCTTGGACATAGGGTGTATGCAGTGAAGCGCAGGACAACCCAACTATAGGGGAGCTATGGCTCGACCCAAATAGGAAGGTAGTGGTAAGAGGTCAAGGAGTTGGTGATCTCCCTCAGGGTTAGTCAGTGATGGTTGAGTGCCGATTTTGTACCAGGGCGGTTCCTGTATCAAAAGAAGGTGTGGGGGGTCTGGGCTGTTAGCAAGAGAAGGGAAAATGGAATGAATCGCTGATAGTGAGCGGCCAGCGTTCCACTGTAAGACACGTAGTGTGTCAATCATTAGTCCTCATGCATGTGTGTGTCATGGGCGCTGTCATCAGCTGGTGCATTGGCGTACTTCTTCCGCTTGGGGCAGGCACTGGAGGTGGCCATGTGATCGCCGTTGCAGTTAGAGCACTTTGTGGGATGGGGGCAATCTTCAGTGGCAGGGACTGCATCCTGGGCGCAGTTTGCACACTTGGTGCGGTGTTGGGCTGTGGCATGCTTACCTGCGCAATGCGCACATGTGCGTTGGGCCTTGCAGCCCTTGGAGGTGTGTCCCAGGGCCTGGCACTTTGTGCATTGTGAAAATGCCGGGCGGACTGGGGGAACAGAGAGACAAAGTTTGTGGCCAAAGAGCCACACCCTGGGCGACTGAAGAAGCCGGGCGCGGATCTCTCCAGCTCTGTCAACAAAGAAGAATGCCACCGGGCAGAACTCAAGTTCACTGAGTCTGCCTGGTTGGCATGCGAATTGTGGTGGGACCACAAATTCCAGCCCCTTTAGGGCGGCATTTTGCATCAGCTCAGTGAGTAACTCGCCGGCTGTGTAAGGGACACTGTCCTTGACTGCTGTATCCCTGGTAGGAACCATGGAGATGCGCAGGTTAGAACGGGGTCGGACCCGGGAATAGGTGAGGGAGACCTGCTGGTCTGCAGCTTGTTCCCCTATGGTGCATATCTTTGCCATGTGCGCCGCTAGCGCGGCTGCATGACTGTCAAGGGTGGTGACCACTGGATTACCAGTGGGGGAGATGGGCTTTGCCGCAAATGTGCACACAATGTTGCCTCTGTGGTTGAAAACCGCAGAGAGCACTGTGACATGCGAAGAAGTAGGAAGGGATTGGAAGTACTCACGAGCAGCCGCTGTTAGTGCAGCCCCTGATTTCCTCTGTGCTGGGGGAATGTACCGCCCCGGGGTTAGGACTAAGGTGGGGTCCTTAGAATACACCGTGGGGGGAGGAGGTGGGAGACGCGGCTTCTTTGGAGGCTTAGCTCTGGATGTGGTGTTTGGGGCCGGGGTTGCTGCCATCTGCGCATATGAGATGGGGGGACTCTGGGTCACCGGGGGAGTGGCAGGTGTGCCGCTGGCTGGCTTGCCACCCGCAGGTGGGGCCGGTTGCGCTGTGGCACGCTGAGGGCGGGGTGGAGGTCGTTCTGAGATAGCCTGTACTTGTGTGGTGAGGGCGGTAACCTGGTTGGCAAGACGCGCAACAGTGTCTGTGAGCACTATCATTTCCTGGGGACCGACAGATGGGGGTGGGCGCGTTGGTGAGTCAAATGGGGAGGGGACGGTGATAACAGGTGTAGGCCTAGCTGACGCTACACTCTCATTGTAACCAGTAGCGGCTGCGAGAATGAGTCGCTGGGCTTGGAGGTCACTCGCTTGTGCGCTCTGTGCAGCAGAGATAGCAATGTGGGCTGCGCTAACGATGGCACCCACTGCTTCCGCTGCTATCACAGCAATCTGGGATTCTGGCATTTCGCCTTCTTCAGGGGACTCATCTTCATGCCTCTGTTCAGCGAGCTGGATGATGTGGCCGATGTGGGGCAGCAGGTCTAGCATCTGTGTCAAGAATCTAGGACGAGCAGCATTGCGGGGCCGGCGTTGGGTGATGGGGGAGAGCACCTCTGATGTGCGCTTCCTGGGTGGGGGGGTGGCAGGCTTGTCGTCATCATCATCCTCATCATCTTCAGATGGTGCCGGACGATCATCCTTGGGCATGGGGCTGTCTTGTAGGACAGGAGTGTTGGGAGTGGCGCCAGACAGTGAGCCTGGCTTAGGAGTCTTTGGTGGTGGGCCTTTAGAGCCCGAGGCAGTGTTCTTGGACATAGGGTGTATGCAGTGAAGCGCAGGACAACCCAACTATAGGGGAGCTATGGCTCGACCCAAATAGGAAGGTAGTGGTAAGAGGTCAAGGAGTTGGTGATCTCCCTCAGGGTTAGTCAGTGATGGTTGAGTGCCGATTTTGTACCAGGGCGGTTCCTGTATCAAAAGAAGGTGTGGGGGGTCTGGGCTGTTAGCAAGAGAAGGGAAAATGGAATGAATCGCTGATAGTGAGCGGCCAGCGTTCCACTGTAAGATACGTAGTGTGTCAATCATTAGTCCTCATGCATGTGTGTGTCATGGGCGCTGTCATCAGCTGGTGCATTGGCGTACTTCTTCCGCTTGGGGCAGGCACTGGAGGTGGCCATGTGATCACCGTTGCAGTTAGAGCACTTTGTGGGATGGGGGCAATCTTCAGTGGCAGGGACTGCATCCTGGGCGCAGTTTGCACACTTGGTGCGGTGTTGGGCTGTGGCATGCTTACCTGCGCAATGCGCACATGTGCGTTGGGCCTTGCAGCCCTTGGAGGTGTGTCCCAGGGCCTGGCACTTTGTGCATTGTGAAAATGCCGGGCGGACTGGGGGAACAGAGAGACAAAGTTTGTGGCCAAAGAGCCACACCCTGGGCGACTGAAGAAGCCGGGCGCGGATCTCTCCAGCTCTGTCAACAAAGAAGAATGCCACCGGGCAGAACTCAAGTTCACTGAGTCTGCCTGGTTGGCATGCGAATTGTGGTGGGACCACAAATTCCAGCCCCTTTAGGGCGGCATTTTGCATCAGCTCAGTGAGTAACTCGCCGGCTGTGTAAGGGACACTGTCCTTGACTGCTGTATCTCTGGTAGGAACCATGGAGATGCGCAGGTTAGAACGGGGTCGGACCCGGGAATAGGTGAGGGAGACCTGCTGGTCTGCAGCTTGTTCCCCTATGGTGCATATCTTTGCCATGTGCGCCGCTAGCGCGGCTGCATGACTGTCAAGGGTGGTGACCACTGGATTACCAGTGGGGAAGATGGGCTTTGCCGCAAATGTGCACACAATGTTGCCTCTGTGGTTGAAAACCGCAGAGAGCACTGTGACATGCGAAGAAGTAGGAAGGGATTGGAAGTACTCACGAGCAGCCGCTGTTAGTGCAGCCCCTGATTTCCTCTGTGCTGGGGGAATGTACCGCCCCGGGGTTAGGACTAAGGTGGGGTCCTTAGAATACACCGTGGGGGGAGGAGGTGGGAGACGCGGCTTCTTTGGAGGCTTAGCTCTGGATGTGGTGTTTGGGGCCGGGGTTGCTGCCATCTGCGCATATGAGATGGGGGGACTCTGGGTCACCGGGGGAGTGGCAGGTGTGCCGCTGGCTGGCTTGCCACCCGCAGGTGGGGCCGGTTGCGCTGTGGCACGCTGAGGGGCGGGGTGGAGGTCGTTCTGAGATAGCCTGTACTTGTGTGGTGAGGGCGGTAACCTGGTTGGCAAGACGCGCAACAGTGTCTGTGAGCACTATCATTTCCTGGGGACCGACAGATCGGGGTGGGCGCGTTGGTGAGTCAAATGGGGAGGGGACGGTGATAACAGGTGTAGGCCTAGCTGACGCTACACTCTCATTGTAACCAGTAGCGGCTGCGAGAATGAGTCGCTGGGCTTGGAGGTCACTCGCTTGTGCGCTCTGTGCAGCAGAGATAGCAATGTGGGCTGCGCTAACGATGGCACCCACTGCTTCCGCTGCTATCACAGCAATCTGGGATTCTGGCATTTCGCCTTCTTCAGGGGACTCATCTTCATGCCTCTGTTCAGCGAGCTGGATGATGTGGCCGATGTGGGGCAGCAGGTCTAGCATCTGTGTCAAGAATCTAGGACGAGCAGCATTGCGGGGCCGGCGTTGGGTGATGGGGGAGAGCACCTCTGATGTGCGCTTCCTGGGTGGGGGGGTGGCAGGCTTGTCGTCATCATCATCCTCATCATCTTCAGATGGTGCCGGACGATCATCCTTGGGCATGGGGCTGTCTTGTAGGACAGGAGTGTTGGGAGTGGCGCCAGACAGTGAGCCTGGCTTAGGAGTCTTTGGTGGTGGGCCTTTAGAGCCCGAGGCAGTGTTCTTGGACATAGGGTGTATGCAGTGAAGCGCAGGACAACCCAACTATAGGGGAGCTATGGCTCGACCCAAATAGGAAGGTAGTGGTAAGAGGTCAAGGAGTTGGTGATCTCCCTCAGGGTTAGTCAGTGATGGTTGAGTGCCGATTTTGTACCAGGGCGGTTCCTGTATCAAAAGAAGGTGTGGGGGGTCTGGGCTGTTAGCAAGAGAAGGGAAAATGGAATGAATCGCTGATAGTGAGCGGCCAGCGTTCCACTGTAAGATACGTAGTGTGTCAATCATTAGTCCTCATGCATGTGTGTGTCATGGGCGCTGTCATCAGCTGGTGCATTGGCGTACTTCTTCCGCTTGGGGCAGGCACTGGAGGTGGCCATGTGATCGCCGTTGCAGTTAGAGCACTTTGTGGGATGGGGGCAATCTTCAGTGGCAGGGACTGCATCCTGGGCGCAGTTTGCACACTTGGTGCGGTGTTGGGCTGTGGCATGCTTACCTGCGCAATGCGCACATGTGCGTTGGGCCTTGCAGCCCTTGGAGGTGTGTCCCAGGGCCTGGCACTTTGTGCATTGTGAAAATGCCGGGCGGACTGGGGGAACAGAGAGACAAAGTTTGTGGCCAAAGAGCCACACCCTGGGCGACTGAAGAAGCCGGGCGCGGATCTCTCCAGCTCTGTCAACAAAGAAGAATGCCACCGGGCAGAACTCAAGTTCACTGAGTCTGCCTGGTTGGCATGCGAATTGTGGTGGGACCACAAATTCCAGCCCCTTTAGGGCGGCATTTTGCATCAGCTCAGTGAGTAACTCGCCGGCTGTGTAAGGGACACTGTCCTTGACTGCTGTATCTCTGGTAGGAACCATGGAGATGCGCAGGTTAGAACGGGGTCGGACCCGGGAATAGGTGAGGGAGACCTGCTGGTCTGCAGCTTGTTCCCCTATGGTGCATATCTTTGCCATGTGCGCCGCTAGCGCGGCTGCATGACTGTCAAGGGTGGTGACCACTGGATTACCAGTGGGGGAGATGGGCTTTGCCGCAAATGTGCACACAATGTTGCCTCTGTGGTTGAAAACCGCAGAGAGCACTGTGACATGCGAAGAAGTAGGAAGGGATTGGAAGTACTCACGAGCAGCCGCTGTTAGTGCAGCCCCTGATTTCCTCTGTGCTGGGGGAATGTACCGCCCCGGAGTTAGGACTAAGGTGGGGTCCTTAGAATACACCGTGGGGGGAGGGGATGGGAGGCGCGGCTTCTTTGGCGGCTTAGCTCTGGATGTGGTGTTTGGGGCCGGGGTTGCTGCCATCTGCGCGTATGCGATGGGGGGACTCTGGGTAACTGGGGGAGTGGCAGGTGTACCGCTGGGGCTGGTGCCTTTCTTTCATGACCGGGCGGGAGGCTGCTATCTCTTTTGATGGCACCACACTCCCTAGCGTCCACAAACCGGACTTTGGGACGCCTCAGGGCTCCCCTGTCTCACCCATTCTCTCCACTCTTTTTGCAGCTATTGCGATTCAGCGGTTCCGCCACCCTGACTGCGAGCTCCTAGCATACGTCGACGACCACATGATTGCCATCACCGGCTCATCAGTCACCGCCAACTGCAGGAACTTAGTAGACGCTTATCACCACCTCAACTCGCTCTTCAACGACATCAATCTCAACATTGAGACCGCGAAGACCGAGCTCCTCCATTTCCACCCCCCTGGGCGTCGCCACAGATATCGCGGCTGGGACTCCCGGGGCGTCCAACTCGACGAGGACACTCTCATTAAGCCCTCCATCCCACTTCGGTGGTTGGGGATCTGGTGGGATCCGGCCTTGTCTTTCAAACCCCATGTTGAGCGCATGCGCTCCAAGGGCCTCTCAACACTCGCCGCCATTCGCCTGCTAGCCAACACAGAGCGGGGCATGTCAGCCCTTAACCTTCGCCAGCTTTACTCAGCCTGCGTCAGAACAGTCCTCGCATGGGCTGCGCCGGTTTGGTACACTGGCACCCGCCAGAAGACCCTTGTGGCTCGTCTACAGGGCGTCCAGAACACCACTTGCAGGTGGATCCTTGGTGTTTACCGAGGCGCTTCACCGCTAAGCACCAATTATCTTTGCTCTATGCCCCCGTTTCAGTTTTATTTTAACTGTCTTAAAACTAATCATGCTCTTCGCCTTTGGCGCACTCCACATTCTGTAGGTAGACGTGCTATTCCTGCAGCACAAAAACCACGCCTGTACTCTTCTTCGCTTGCCGACCGTGTCCCGATTGCCCAACAGGTCCCTGCATACACACACTCTCCCTGGGAGGATCCACTTGCCTTTGCTGGAGGACGCCTCAAATTTGCCATCCCTGCCGGTCCCGTTGACACTGACACTCGCCAGGCGTTTGTCGCATCTGCCAACTCTCTGTGCACCACCACCTCCGTCCAGATCTTCACAGACGGCTCCAGACTCGAGCACAAGTCTGGCTCAGCAATTGTCGCTATGCACGGTCAACATCGCCTGGGCTTCAGACATTGCGCTTCCCCCAAAATCGCCACTGCCACTGACGCTGAGATCTTCTCCCTTGCGTCTGCTCCAGCTTGGGCTGCCTCTCACTTCGGCCGCCACCTCCTGGAAGTGGAGTCCATCGTCTTCATGTCAGATTCGCTAACCGCCCTTCGCCTCGTCCGCGACTGGCCCTCAGCACCTGGCGCCCACTTACTACTCGCTTGGAAAGCAGGCATCACCAACCTGCTGGACATTCATCCCAATCTCAAAATCGAGTTTCACTGGTGCCCGGGCCACTCAGGCGTCCCAGGAAATGAATGGGCTGATGAAGAGGCAAAGAAAGCCACAGAATTGCCACCCTCATCTTCCCTTCCTTCGATATCCGCCCTCCGCGAGCAGAACACCCTCAACGCCCAGAAGCAATGGGAGGACCACCTCGCCCATGCCACTGCCTCCACTGCCGACAAGTACTTGGCAATCACAGGCCCACCAAAACGTCGTCCGCGCGCACTCATGGAGATGTCGGACACCTACCCCCGCGCTGAGATTTCAGCAGTTGCTCAAGTCCTCTGCTGCGCTGGCCCCTTCGGGGCGTACTGGATGCGCATGAGCCCAGAATATAGGCGCAGAAACGGCCTGATCACCTACTGTCGTTGGCACAATCACCCCCCTTGGCCTGCCCAGACCGCCGCCCACATACTTGGTGGTTGCGAGACTTTCCGCCCTTGGATTGGTAAGGTCTGGCCCAAAGGCACCCCACTCCCAGCCCACCACACAGAGTGGGCAGATGAACCCCTTATCGACGTGATTCGCAAGTGGCTTAAGTTCACTAAGCATCTCGACCGCCCCACCCAGCGCACCTCAGCTGCCATCCACCTTGCATTTGCGATGATGGAGCTAGATGGCCTCCCAACCGACCAGGACATGGACCTGACAACCCTTTGTGTGTACATACAGTGCGCCCTTGAACCACGCACTCAGGACACGGACCCGGATCTTTATGATTTTAACGGTCACGTTTCAGACCCTCCTCTTGATCTCTGATGCAACTTACTCTCTTTGTATGTATGAGGCACCAGCGATCCCAGACAGAACAGTGCTTTACCCAGGTTAACGCCCAGGTACTGCGCCCGGACGCGCCCTCTTTTCTAAACCTCGTTTGTGCCTGTAGTGTAGGTTCACCTGCACCTTGACATGGGCGCGGTGATATGTAAACCAATCTCTCCTCTTCCTTTCCCTTTCTTTAATAGGCGGTGCGCCCACTTAGCCGCCACCTTCGGTGGAGGGCACCTCCCGCCCAGTTTTGTAGTTTACCTCGATGACGGGCGCCTCCGTCGTAGATAGGTCATGTACTTAGCTATGCTGCAGGAATAATAAAGCCAAAAAAAAAAAAAAAAAAAAAAAAGCTCGCAGTCAGGGTGTTGGAACCGCTTGATGGCAATAGCTGCAAAAAGAGTAGAGAGGATGGGTGAGACAGGTGAGCCCTGGGGCGTCCCAAAGTCCGGTTTGTGGACACTAGGGAGGGTGGTGCCATCAAAGGAAATGGCAGCCTGCCGACCAGTCATGAAGGAGAGGCACCAGTCCGCCATGTCTGACGAACAGCTCAACTCCAAGAGACGGCGGTGTAGGTGTTGTGGGTGCACCGAATCAAAGAAGCCCTGTATGTCCACCGCTAGGGCAGAACACACCAGGCCCTCCGACTGGGCTTTCTCCACGATCTGTAAAAGGTGCTGGGCAGCATCGTAGACAGAGTGTCCTTGACGCCCCCCATACTGGGTGGGTGGCAGCCAGTTCTTGGTGTTGGCCAAGTACTGGAGCCGGTTAGCAATAATCTTCTCAAGGAGTTTCCCTAAGGTCTCCTCAAGAGTAATGGGTCGGTATGAACGCGGCGAGAATGGATCCTTCTTGTTTGGCTTCCTGAGCATTACTACCTTTGTTATCCGCCAGCACGCTGGGTGGTGGCCCAAGCGAAGACAGTCGTTGAACAAAGTTAGCACCTCTTTAGCATAGGACGCTATCACCCACTTAAGGGGACGGTATCCAACGCCCGAGGGGCCAGGGGCCGACAAGTTGGCAAGCTTCCCATCTGTTGGGGTTTCGTGTAGCGGTACACCCCATGACGAATTTCGCGCTCACACATTGCAGTTCCACCCGCCCCTTGTAAGCCAGCATCACACAGTACTTCGGCAATGCTTTAGCCCACGCGGTTTAAGCTTCCCCACGCAGTAGAACTCTGGATGGTACTTCTCTTCCGTTACCGCTGCTCCGGTACGCACTCTCCCACAGCGGCCACTCACAGCTAGGGCTGGTGCTGGGGCAATAGCAGGGAGCTAGGGCCCGGATCTGCACGCTGGGGGCCGCCCTCGTAAGGACAACCTCGCCTGCGGCGTCCCCGTCCACATCGCTCATCACTTGCACCACTCGATGGGCGCACCTGCCAAGGCGGGACCCTACGTCTTGGCCGCCTACTTGCCAGCCTTGACATCGTTTCGGGCCACTTCACGGGAGGGGGCGTTCAGGCGCGTGAGGAACTACACCTCCATGCCAGGGGGCCAACCCCAGCACTTTTAACACGTTTAGCGCACCCCGGTGGGTTTCCCCACTGCTGTAGACTATATCTTAAGCGCGGGCCTATGGGGGCCCACGCCAACCGCCACTTAGTCGTTGAACCTTCCCTATCCCTCAAAGTGGGGCTGGGCTTGGCTGCTGATTGGCCATTTCTCCCTCCGCAGGGATCATCCTGAGCATTTTTACCACCCTGGGTTGCAGGCCCAGTGTCATACTAATCCTCGTGCTATCATCATTCCCGTTCACTGACCAGGGGACTCTAAGCAGGGGGAAATAGCGACGGTAGCTGCAGGCTTTAGGCTATCCCAGCAATTCGACGGTCTTGCCCATGTAGCTGGACTAGCCTGTTTGCGGAACAGACTTACCCCTGGTGTACGCCACTACACCATCGAGGTACCGGCCAGTGCGTCCATAAGCTCTTTCATGAGTATTGGAGGCGCACTGGGAGAAGGAGGAGGCAGCGGGCCTTGGCCCGCTGCTGAAAGTGGTGGAGGAGGGGGGAAATATGTTGAGTGAAACAACTCACCTTTCTCCTGCTCTGTACTGGTGAAGTGTCACGACGACACCTAAGACCCTACGAACAAACATTCCCGCGCCATCACTAAACCCGACATCAATCCCGACATCTGGTCCCGGATCCCGCAACCCGGACCCCAAGCCAAACATTTCCAAATACACGACAAACATCACGAACACGTTCCACGACCACGCCCTACGAACACGCCTTACGAACACGCCTTACGAACACGCCCTACGGACATTCTGACAGTACCACGCCCCAGACTACCATTCATTCCCACTTCATTCCCGTAAAACCCCGAAATCTATCTATTATCCTTTATCACCATTTTCAAATCACTCTGATCACATTCCCGTTTCCCTTTGTTCTAACATACATTCCCGGTTCCTCGTGTAAGCTACACGCCCCACGATTATTCTCCGAATCCTGCGTGTCACTACACGACTCACCTCCACGCCCCGAAAACACATCTTACTCCCCATTTCTTATCTCAGACTCTTACGCGTATATAAACTTGTAGAAACTCGTCATGTATCTCTCGACTCGAATATCATAAGTCTTTAGGCTACTTTACGAGCTAGGCTCTCGAGATCCATCCTTGCTTCACTCTATGATCTTACTCTCGTCGTTATACACTCTTCTCACTCTCAGACTCTAAATTCCCGAAAACCCGACTAGGATCTCGCGTAGAATCCCGGATCACTGATTGCGGGAACTTCAACCCGGATCCCGACTACTTGGTCTCTTGCTATTCGCCTTCGCGTTTCCTTCGCCTTTCCGTTCCCGCTCGGCTTTCTCAACTCGCGACCACCCTTAGGCAAGGCTTGGGTCCGGGCCTGACAGTATATTCGAGTCCTTACTCAGAGACCGAAGTATGTCCTATACGTTTGCCGAAAACACTCGCTTCTCCCCGGAGCACCCCTTCTCTGCGGAGGCGGATGCTGCCAATGCCTCTGTAGCAGGCCTCTTTGAATCCCCAGATACACCAGTCAATCAGTCTTCGAACAACCGAGTTCGTATGGGCAGATCACAACCTACGACTCCTATTCTGCCAGCTTTCCGGGATACGACTCCCAGGACCCCTGACATCAGACAACCTTTGATTCCCCCCAGTACCCCTCAGCCATCTCGCTTTCAACCCCGTAATCTCGAAACCCCACCATTCCCCGCACAAGCTAGCCGAAATGTCACCTCTCGACGATCGCAAAGCAACCTCGATGCTATCCGATCCATTCTGCCCTCAGGACACATTGAAGAACCACCAGCCAGACAATCGATCTTTTCGCTACGGCCAACACAGAATCAAAACCCCCTGGTCAGCTCTACACCGAGAGCTCGCCAGCCTAGTCCTCTTCAGAATTTCTTCTCCGACCCGTATTTGCAACGCACTGAACCTTATAACCCCAATTCCCCCCAGACAGTTCCGCGGCAAACGTTCAGCCCCCAAGCGAATTCGACCACTTTTCCCGAACGCATTCCCGAACGCGCCCCTGGGGAAACCCATTTCCACCACGACTACCAACGCGCTTACGAAAGCCCATTCCCCGGACGTGCTCAAGACTACACGAATCCCGGTCGAGATTACGAAACTACCCAACAGCGGTATGAACGCGCTCCCGAGAGCCCATTCCCCGGTTACACTCCCACGCGCGGAGTTCCCGGACAGAATCCCGAAAACATGTACGAAAGACAAGTTCCCGGTTGCACTACAAACAGCCCGTTTCCCAATCGTAATCGTGAAAATCCCATCCAGCATCCCGAACGATTACCCACTAACCCTTGGCCTACGGGATACTCGACATACACCGAGCGTACAACACCTCAGACCACACCGGTCGAGACACATCACCCTAGAGTTACGCGACATTCTTCATACGACCCCCATGCTCGTTTTCCAACGGGTTCATCTGTTAACACTCACCTACAACCCATCCCGGAAGAAACACGTTCAGCGACCTATGACGCCAAACCCGCGGAAATCCCACTGCCAAGTACACACAGTAGCGCAACCCACATTACGTCGGTACGGGACGACCATAGTGCACCGTCTCACATCCCGAATCGCCCTCCCTCCACTACACCTTCAGAGTTTCGAGAGAGATTTCCAGAACACACCAACACCCATGGGTACTTCCCTATTCCACCACCCCAGGCGCCCTTCTACTCCGTTATCAACCCTTCCTTCTTCGAACCCACTATCCAAACACCACCTCTCCACGCATTTATTGAATCAGTAACGGACGAAGAAGACATACGAAATCGACGGAATCAACCATACGAAGTTACCCCTCCCCATTCCTCTCCAACGTCCTATTACTCCCCTCAACCAATTCCCGACTACATTCCCGAAGTAACAAACCCGCACAATCAACCCTCCTCACCTATCAGTCACGATCCACGACGCGACCCGGCACCGCATCTCCCTGCCAGGATGGCTAGACAACGGAACACAACGTTCGACTCAGAACAACCACCACAAATGCCGCAACTACAGGGACGAGAAACCTATCCACCTAATTCGCCCAGCAACCACTATTCCGAAAATGACCACCCAAACAGGAGGCAACCCGGTAGAGGATTCCCGGGAGGTGGAATTCCAGATAGGGGATTCCCCAACCGAAACCCTAGTGGCGGATTCCCAGGCAGAAATCCCGGTGGTGGGTTCCCAGGCGGAAATCCCGGAGGTGGATTCCCAGGCGGAAATCCCGGTGGTGGATTCCCGGACGGAAATCCCGGTGATAGATTCCCGAAAGACGGCAATTTCTATAGAGGATCCCAGGGAAACGAATATCCCGACGATAGATTCCCGGGCAGAGGAAATCCTGGAGGAGGAGGATATTACGGAGGGCCACCAGGAGGAGGACCACCAGGAGGAGGACCACCAGGAGGAGGACCACCAGGCGGTAGAACCCCAGGAGGCGGACCACCAGGAGGAGGCCCACCAGGAAGAGGACCACCAGGACGACGACCATTCTTTCCAGGAGGAGGAGGAGGAGGACCACCAGACGACGACCCAAACACCACCCACTACTACGATGAGAACGAACCCCATCCTAATGCCACCTTCGACCCTTTTCGCCAACCACAACGCCGCAAAGTCCCAAAATACACAGCACCAGAAAAATTCTCGGGACTCGCGATGGGCAACTCAGGAGCCGTCAAACTGCGCACTTTTCTCGCCGCATGCTACCAAATATTCGACCTAGACCCCGAATCCTTTCCCGACGACCGAACGCAAATAGCCTACGCAGCTTCCAACTTCACGGGAGACGCTCAAGAATGGTGGACAACAGTCCTCACGGAACACGACTATAACCCCATGCGCGCTGATTGGTCCCTCTTCGTTCAAGGTCTAAACGGCATGTTTGGAGACCCGTACATCAGTTTCTCCGCCGCGCGCCTCATTAAACAACTTATCATGCCAGAAAACGGGCGCGTCAGCAAATACATCCTTCAATTCATGAAGTACGCGTACGACACGGGTTGGAACAACTCCGCGTTATGCACTCAATTCTACGACAATATCGCAGAACGCATCAAAGACCAATTTACCACTCATGGGCGACCAGATCGATTCGACCAACTACGACTCAAAGCCATCGAATACGATCATCGCTACTGGGAACGCGAGTTCGAAAAACGCTTTACAAGGCGTATTACCCCTCGCACCGACAACCCACGATCCCGACCAACGAATTCCACCAACCCGAATACCAGTACGACTCCCAACAAATCCCGCGAAAACCCCGACACGACAAAGAAATCAATAATAGGTCCAGACGGACGACTCACCAACGAGGAACGAACCCGATGTCGAGAAGAGAATCTCTGCCTTAACTGCGGCAAACCAGGCCACATTGCATGCGCTTGTCCCAGCAACACCCGCCAAGGCCGACTCACCTTCTCCTATCAAGACACGCCAGATCCCGAAATCGACCAAGAAGAAGACCAACCACGCGATGACACTGAAAACGAAGAAGAAGCACCAGACGAAGACGAAGAAGACACCACCCCGGAAAACGAGTAGACGATCCGGACGAACCAGCGCAGAACCAGGATTGTCAATCCCCAACCTGCGCAACCACCTATCCCCTCATAACTTATGTCCGCGCCACCTGCCCCGCTAATGCTTTCTTTCTGGATCTATCTATTCCCGACATCTCTGCCACGCCGATACGCGCTCTTCTCGACTCCGGGGCGAGCGATAACTTCATCGATCCCGCTATCATTCCCGAAACCACACCACTCAACCCTATACCCAATCCCATCACGCTACAACTATTCGACGGTAGCATCGCGACAACAGGATCCATCACTCACAACACCACTCTCTCCATCCAACTCCCAACAGGCGAAAACCACGAAGTCGATTTTCTCCTCACACCTCTTCACCACTCAGCACCCATCGTCCTGGGATTCCCCTGGCTCCAAGAACACAATCCCCACATCGATTGGCGCAAACTTCGCATGAAAATCCCGACCATCTCGAGTAAGATACCCAAAGAAGACAAACTAATCCTTGATTTCATACAGGCCCGCCGCGATGATCCCGACTACAACGCAGCTGCTCTCAATCCTGAACCAGTCTGCGGCGCTCCAACAGCGCCAACCTCCCCTTCCCCACACGGGATTCAACTCCCACCCGACTCGACAAAACCCGAGTTTGTCAAACCCGACATCAATTTAATCAACGCAGCCGCGTTTCAACTTTTACGGGACAAAGGGGCCAAATGCTTCAAAATGACAACTCGCGAAATTTTCCCGGAAGCATTTCCCGATCCCGAACCACCTACCCAGTCCCCAGCACACGGAATGACCGCATCAACCAAACCAATTCGCATGTCACCGGAAGAACGAGAAACCTTTGAGTGCATCGTCCCACCAGATTATCATGACTACGCTGACGTGTTCTCAGAAGGCGAAGCAGATCGCATTCCACCACACCGCCCCTACGACCACACCATCGACCTCGAACCTCAAACAAATCCCCCGTACGGGCCGATCTACTCCCTTTCTGAAACCGAGCTCAAGGCACTTCGCGAATACCTGGACGACAATCTTCGTAAAGGCTTCATACGTCCTTCAAACTCCCCAGCCGGAGCACCCATACTATTCGCTAAGAAAAAAGACGGGTCACTCCGCCTCTGCGTCGACTACCGAGGACTCAACAAAATCACCCGAAAAAAACCGATACCCTCTACCCCTCATCAACGACCTCCTCGACCGCATGAAGAAAGCCAAAATCTTCACCAAGATCGACCTACGCGCAGGGTACAACAATGTCCGCATCGCTGCGGGACACGAATGGAAGACAGCATTCCGAACGCGATACGGCTCCTTCGAATACCTCGTCATGCCATTCGGGATGACCAACTCCCCGGCCACATTCCAACATTTTATGAATGACATTTTCAAGGACATGACTGACGACTTCGTTGTCATTTATCTAGACGATATCCTGATCTTCAGTAAGGACCCCGCCAAACACAAAGAACATGTTCGCCTCGTTCTGGAACGGCTACGCGCCCACAACCTGCACGCAAAAACGGAGAAATGTCTATTTCACACAACCTCCGTCGAATACCTTGGTTTCATCGTTTCCCCCGACGGCGTATCCATGGACCCCGCCAAAACGCAAGTCATCGAATCATGGCCCATTCCTCGAAACGTGCGGGAAGTTCAATCCTTCCTTGGCTTTGCCAATTTCTATCGACGATTCATCGACAAATACTCCAACATCGTCAAACCACTCACTTCCCTCACCCGCAAAGACATCCCCTTCAAGTGGTCAGACGAAGCCCAGATAGCATTCGACAAACTCAAACGCGCGTTCCAGACCGCACCCGTGCTCGCCCACTTCAATCCCGACGACCCCTCAGTCGTAGAAACCGACGCCTCAACTCCTTGACCTCTTACCACTACCTTCCTATTTGGGTCGAGCCATAGCTCCCCTATAGTTGGGTTGTCCTGCGCTTCACTGCATACACCCTATGTCCAAGAACACTGCCTCGGGCTCTAAAGGCCCACCACCAAAGACTCCTAAGCCAGGCTCACTGTCTGGCGCCACTCCCAACACTCCTGTCCTACAAGACAGCCCCATGCCCAAGGATGATCGTCCGGCACCATCTGAAGATGATGAGGATGATGATGACGACAAGCCTGCCACCCCCCCACCCAGGAAGCGCACATCAGAGGTGCTCTCCCCCATCACCCAACGCCGGCCCCGCAATGCTGCTCGTCCTAGATTCTTGACACAGATGCTAGACCTGCTGCCCCACATCGGCCACATCATCCAGCTCGCTGAACAGAGGCATGAAGATGAGTCCCCTGAAGAAGGCGAAATGCCAGAATCCCAGATTGCTGTGATAGCAGCGGAAGCAGTGGGTGCCATCGTTAGCGCAGCCCACATTGCTATCTCTGCTGCACAGAGCGCACAAGCGAGTGACCTCCAAGCCCAGCGACTCATTCTCGCAGCCGCTACTGGTTACAATGAGAGTGTAGCGTCAGCTAGGCCTACACCTGTTATCACCGTCCCCTCCCCATTTGACTCACCAACGCGCCCACCCCCATCTGTCGGTCCCCAGGAAATGATAGTGCTCACAGACACTGTTGCGCGTCTTGCCAACCAGGTTACCGCCCTCACCACACAAGTACAGGCTATCTCAGAACGACCTCCACCCCGCCCTCAGCGTGCCACAGCGCAACCGGCCCCACCTGCGGGTGGCAAGCCAGCCAGCGGCACACCTGCCACTCCCCCGGTGACCCAGAGTCCCCCCATCTCATATGCGCAGATGGCAGCAACCCCGGCCCCAAACACCACATCCAGAGCTAAGCCTCCAAAGAAGCCGCGTCTCCCACCTCCTCCCCCCACGGTGTATTCTAAGGACCCCACCTTAGTCCTAACCCCGGGGCGGTACATTCCCCCAGCACAGAGGAAATCAGGGGCTGCACTAACAGCGGCTGCTCGTGAGTACTTCCAATCCCTTCCTACTTCTTCGCATGTCACAGTGCTCTCTGCGGTTTTCAACCACAGAGGCAACATTGTGTGCACATTTGCGGCAAAGCCCATCTCCCCCACGTAATCCAGTGGTCACCACCCTTGACAGTCATGCAGCCGCGCTAGCGGCGCACATGGCAAAGATATGCACCATAGGGGAACAAGCTGCAGACCAGCAGGTCTCCCTCACCTATTCCCGGGTCCGACCCCGTTCTAACCTGCGCATCTCCATGGTTCCTACCAGGGATACAGCAGTCAAGGACAGTGTCCCTTACACAGCCGGTGAGTTACTCACTGAGCTGATGCAAAATGCCGCCCTAAAGGGGCTGGAATTTGTGGTCCCACCACAATTCACATGCCAACCAGGCAGACTCAGTGAACTTGAGTTCTGCCCGGTGACATTCTCCTTTGTTGACAGAGCTGGAGAGATCCGCGCCCGGCTTCTTCAGTCGCCCAGGGTGTGGCTCTTTGGCCACAAACTTCATCTTTCTGTTCCCCCAGTCCGCCCGGCATTTTCACAATGCACTAAGTGCCAGGCCCTGGGACACACCTCCAAGGGCTGCAAGGCCCAACGCACATGTGCGCACTGCGCAGGTAAGCATGCCACAGCCCAACACCGCACCAAGTGTGCAAACTGCGCCCAGGATGCAGTCCCTGCCACTGAAGATTGCCCCCATCCCACAAAGTGCTCTAACTGCAATGGCGATCACATGGCCACCTCCAGTGCCTGCCCCAAGCGGAAGAAGTACGCCAATGCACCAGCTGACGACAGCGCCCACGACACTCACATGCACGAGGACTAATGATTGACATACTACGTGTCTTACAGTGGAACGCTGGCCGCTCACTATCAGCGATTCATTCCATTTTCCCTTCTCTTGCTAACAGTCCAGACCCCCCACACCTTCTTTTGATACAGGAACCGCCCTGGTACAAAATCGGCACCCAACCATCACTTACTAACCCTGAGGGAGATGACGTCTTCAACGTTCCATCAATCCCAGGGTATGTCCCATGCCTACCACCAGCCACCCGTCCTCGAGTGGTGACATATGTCTCTCGGACCATTCCACCATCCTCATGGTCTATTGTTGGCGCCGCCTCTCATGGCACTGACATCCTGACTATTGAGGTCCGTTCCACCCACACCGTCCGCCTCTGCAACTACTATGGTCAGCAGGCACCGGACAGGGCGGAGTACAACCCCAGATACCCAGGTGAGTCGTTTCTATTTAGTCTCACTCCGGCAATGGCCGCCTCCCTCACAATTGCCGGTGACTTCAATCGCCGGCACCGTTTGTGGTCCGAACTCGCCTGCACTACTGCAGAGTCAAACAAGGCGCAACCCCTTGATGACTTCTTCAGAGAGCATGGCCATGAACCTGCCCATCACCCAGACGTTGATACTCGTCCGGGCAAAGATGGGCTGCACTGTCCCATTGACATGGTCTGGGCAGCGCCAAACATCCCTCCTAGCAAGTGATGGATACATTCACTAGCTCGCCATCTCCCCTTTCTGATCATACCATTCTCAAATGGGCGCTGCCAGTGGGACCCTTTGTCCACCCGCCGCGTCCCCCCAAGCTGACCCCTGAGGATAGAGAGGCTTGGTGTGCAGTTGCCTTCCCCTTGTTGCAGGACGCGTTTGCGCTCCCTGCTACTGACATTGCTTCACTAGATGCAAAAGCCGAGGCCATTCAGAGCGCCCTGGTAGCGGCTATGCAGTCTATGACCAAGCCCCACAAGCACTCAAAACAGCAGTACCCTGGTGGTCAGCTAAGTGCTCAGCGTCCCTCACGGCTATCAAAGAAGCCCCCACTGCGCGTCTGCATGCAGCTGCCAAACGTGCCTTCAAGGCAACTACCAGGGCAGCGCGCCGCCTCTTCTATTCAGAGCAGGTGCAGGAGGCTAACTCCACCAACATCTGGAACTGGGCCAAACGTGGCCTGGGTGTCCGCCCCACTCCAGTACCCTCATTGCGCAAGGCAGATGGCACCTTCACCAGTACAGAGCGGGAGAAAGGTGAGTTGTTCCACTCAACATATTTTCCCCCTCCTCCACCACTTTCAGCAGCGGGCCAAGGCCCGCTGCCTCCTCCTTCCCCCAGTGCGCCTCCAATACTCATGAAAGAGCTTATGGACGCACTGGCCGGCACTTCCAACTTGTCGGCCCCTGGCCCCTCGGGCGTTGGATACCGTCCCCTTAAGTGGGTGATAGCGTCCTATGCTAAAGAGGTGCTAACTTTGTTCAACGACTGTCTTCGCTTGGGCCACCACCCAGCGTGCTGGCGGATAACAAAGGTAGTAATGCTCAGGAAGCCAAACAAGAAGGATCCATTCTCGCCACGTTCATACCGACCCATTACCCTTGAGGAGACCTTAGGGAAACTCCTTGAGAAGATCATTGCTAACCGGCTCCAGTACTTGGCCAACACCAAGAACTGGCTGCCACCCACCCAGTATGGGGGGCGTCAAGGACACTCTGTCTATGACGCTGCCCAGCACCTTTTACAGATCGTGGAGAAAGCCCAGTCTGAGGGCCTGGTGTGTTCTGCCCTAGCGGTGGACATACAGGGTTTCTTTGATTCGGTGCACCCACAACACCTACACCGCCGTCTCTTGGAGTTGGGCTGTTCACCAGACATGGCGGACTGGTGCCTCTCCTTCATGACTGGTCGGCAGGCTGCCATTTCCTTCGATGGCACCACCCTCCCTAGTGTCCACAAACCGGACCTTGGGACGCCTCAGGGCTCACCTGTCTCACCCATCCTCTCTACCCTTTTTGCAGCTATTGCCATCAAGCGGTTCCAACACCCTGACTGCGAGCTCCTTGCATACGTCGACGACCACTTGATTGTCATTTCTGGCACATCCGTCACCGCCAACTGCAGGAACTTAGCAGACGCCTACCACCATCTCAACTCTCTCTTTAACGACATCGGCCTCAAAATCGAAACAGCTAAGACAGAGCTGATCCACTTCCACCCTCCCGGACGATCCACGGGCTACAACGGCTGGGACACCAAGGGCGTCCGACTCGACCCAGACACACTCATCAAACCCTCCATCCCTCTGCGATGGTTGGGTATCTGGTGGGATCCCACTCTCTCCTTCAAGCCCCATGTTGAGCGCATGCGCTCCAAGGGCCTCTCAACACTTGCTGCCATTCGCCTCCTTGCCAACACAGAACGCGGCATGTCAGCCCTTAACCTTCGCCAGCTTTACTCAGCCTGCGTTAGAACAGTCCTTGCCTGGGCTGCGCCGGTCTGGTACACTGGCATCCGCCAGAAGACCCTTGTGGCTCGTCTACAGGGTGTTCAAAACACCGCTTGCAGGTGGATCCTTGGTGTATACCGAGGCGCTTCACCGCTAAGCACCAATTTCTTATGTTCTATGCCTCCGTTTCAATTTTACTTTAACTATCTTAAAACTAACCATGCTCTTCGCCTTTGGCGCACCCCACATTCAGTAGGTAGACGTGCTATTCCTGCAGCACAAAAACCCCGCCTGTACTCTTCTTCGCTCTCCGACCGCGTTCCCAGCGTCCAACAGGTCCCTGCGTACACACACCACCCCTGGGAGGACCCACTTGCTTTTGCTGAAGGGCGACTCTCATTTGCCATCCCTGCTGGCCAGGTAGACAGTGACATCCGCAAGTCATTTGTTGCGTCTGCCAACACCATCTGCACCAACTCATCCGTCCAAATCTTTACTGACGGCTCTCGCCTTGAGCATGGAGCGGGCTCTGCAATTGTAGCCATGCGTGGCACCACTCGTTTAGCATCCCGGCGCCTTGCCTCACCCAAAATCTCAACCGCCACAGATGCTGAGATCTTCTCTCTCTCATCTGCACCAGCATGGGCGGCCCTTCAGTTAGAAGGCCATCTTCTGGATGTCGACACCATCATCTTCTTGTCAGATTCGCTCACCGCCCTTCGCCTGCTCCGCGATTGGCCTTCGGCCCCTGGCGCCCACCTACTCCAGTCATGGAAAGCGGGTATCACTAACCTGCTCAACCTCCATCCCACCCTCAAAATCATGTTTCACTGGTGCCCTGGCCACTCAGGCGTCCCAGGCAACGAATGGGCAGATGATGAAGCAAAGAAGGCAACCGAACTGCCACCCTCACGCTCACTGCCATCGATTTCCGCCCTCCGCGAGCAGAACACTCTTACTGCGCAGAAACAGTGGGAGGACCACCTCGCCCATGCAATCGCCTCTACTGCAGACAAGTACCTTGCAATTAATGGCACCCCCTCACGTCGTCCTCGTGCACTCATGCACATGTCCGACAGCCACCCACGCTCTGAGATCTCAGCAGTAGCTCAGGTACTCTGCTGTGCTGGCCCCTTTGGGGCGTACTGGATGCGCATGAGCGCTGAATACCGGCACAAACATGGTCTGATCACCTACTGCCGTTGGCACAACCACCCCCCCTGGCCAGCCCAAACCGCCGCTCACATACTAGGTGGGTGCGAAACATTCCGCCCCTGGATTGTGAAGGTTTGGCCAGACGACGCCCCATTACCAGCTCACCACACAGAGTGGGCAGATGAACCCCTCATCGATGTGATTCGCAAGTGGCTCAAAGCCACTGGCCATCTCACCAGACCCTCAGAGCGCACCTCAGCTGCTATCCGCCTTGCATTTGCGATGATGGAGCTAGATGGCCTCCCAACCGACCAGGACATGGACCTGACAACCCTTCGTGTGTACGTTAGGCGAGCCCTTGGACCCAGGACCCAGGACGCGGACCCGGATCTTTATGATTTTGATGGTCAACTTCCAGACTTACCTCACGATCTCTGATTGCTATTTACTATGTATTTCGCTCAGCAGCCACCGTTTCTCTTCTAAGCTTCCGTCTGCGCGTGTAGTGTAGGTTCGCCTACGCCTTGACATGGGCGGGGTGACATGTATACCAATTTCTCCTCTTCCTTTTCTCTCCCTTAATAGGCGGTTGCTCTCACTTATCATCACCGCCGCCTTCGGCGGCGGGCACCACCCGCCCAGTTTCTAGTTTAACTTGATGACGGGCGCCTCTGTAGTAGATAGGTCATGTACGTAGCTACTCTGCAGGAATAATACAGCAAAAAAAAAAAAAAAAAAAAAAAAAAACCGACGCCTCAGACTTTGCCATCAGCGCTATCCTCTCTCAACTCAAGGCCGCTGACAACGACCTTCACCCTATCGCCTTCTTCTCCCGCACCATGACACCGGCAGAACAGATCTACGACATCCACGACAAAGAACTCTTGGCCGTCGTCGACTCCTTCGACCACTGGCGCCACTACCTTGAAGGCTCCCGTCACTGCATCGAAGTCTTCTCTGATCACGAAAACCTCAAACATTTCACTGAGAAGCGACG
The DNA here is from genome assembly GCA_910574455.1 of Trichaptum fuscoviolaceum. NCBI lineage: Eukaryota > Fungi > Basidiomycota > Agaricomycetes > Hymenochaetales > Trichaptaceae > Trichaptum > Trichaptum fuscoviolaceum. The sequence goes on from CAJSYZ010000001.1 coordinate 3,190,692, forward strand.
CCTCAATCGCCGCCAAGCCCGATGGTCAGAACAACTTGAAGACTACGATTTCCACATCCGTCATCGCTCCGGGAAACTTGGCACCAAACCCGACGTCTTCACACGACGCCGCGACATGTACCCTAGAGGCGAAGAACGCGAAACACTCAACGACCTCAACCAACGCCAAATCCTACAACCACACCACCTTCTCGCGACCCTCATCCTAGATTCCACAGTTCTCCAATCCCAACTCGACGAAGGCATACGCAATGACAGCTTCACACAATCCAAACTCGCAGAACTCGACCACAATCCCGCAAACGACAAATTCTCTCGGGACTCCCACGGTCGACTACTCTACGATCAACGCCTATACGTTCCCGATCACAAAGACCTTCGCCTCCTTATCACCCAGACACATCACGACCACGCACTGGCAGGACACCCCGGCATTCGTAAAACCATGCAACTCATTAAACGACGATACAACTGGCCGAAACTCGAACAATTCATTACGTCATTTGTCAAATCCTGTCCCGCATGCCAACGCGCGAAAGCATCCCGACACAAACCCTACGGACCACTCCGCTTCCTCGACATTCCCGATCGACCATGGAGTTCCATTTCCATGGACTTCATCGAAGGACTTCCCTCCAGTAACGACTTCGACTCTATCCTCGTCATCGTCGATCGACTCACGAAAATGGCGCTATTCATCCCCACCACTAAAACCCTCAATACCCCAGGCCTCGCTCAGCTTTTCCTCCGTCACGTATTCTCCAAACACGGCGTCCCCAACGACATCGTTTCCGACCGCGGAAAGCATTTTGTGTCCCGTTTTTGGGCTTCCCTATGCAAACTACTCAACATCAAATCTAACCTCTCCACAGCATACCACCCGGAGACAGATGGGCAAACCGAACGCATCAATCAAATTCTCGAACAATACCTTCGCATCTACGTCAACTACCAACAAGACGATTGGTCCGACCTCCTGCCCCTTGCAGAATTCGCGTACAACAACACGACTCACTCTGCCACCGGGATCTCACCATTTTTCGCGAACAAAGGTTACCACCCCAATCTGACAATCTCCATTGCAGATGTCCCTTCAGCCGCAGCAGCTGACGCAGCATCCGACATCGCAGACGTCCACGCTTACCTCAAGGAACAATTGCAAGTTACCATACAACAATATCAGCACAACACGACGCATCGACGATCCCCAATTCCCGACTTCAAACCCGGCGACCTCGTATGGCTCGACACTTGCAACATCCGCACCCATCGACCCATGAAGAAACTCGACCACAAACGCATCGGGCCTTTCCCCATCCTTGAGATCGTTTCCAGCCACGCCCGACGTATAGGCCTCCCACTCGAACTCAAGGCCCTCCACGACGTATTCCATGTTTCGCTTCTCGAACCCCATTCCCCGAACCCTTTCCCGAACCGCACCCAAGAGCCACCACCACCCATCGAAATTAACGACGACGTCGAATACGAAGTCGAAGAAATCCTCGATTCCCGGTACAACAAACGTCGCAAACGCTTTGAATATCTCGTCCAATGGCGCGGATACGACGATCCCTCCTGGCAATCCGTACCCAGCGTCACCAACGCACACGACCTCGTCGCTATCTTCCACAAACGATACCCCAACAAACCGAAACCAACCACTTAATAAAATCCTCTCTTAAGTCCAATCTGTTATATATTTTCTCATTTTTTTACACACCCTTTATTCCAATAGACTCCAACACGACACACAAGAAAACCCGAAAACATTTCCCTTCGCTCTTGTAACACCACCCTAACGATTCACTTTGTCGATTTCTCTTCATTTTCAATCAGTCCATTTATTTATTTTTTCACACCAAGAAAAACACAAAAACACGAATGTCCATTTCATTCTTCGCAGCAAACATAACAAAAAATTAAAGCACAAAAAAAAAAAAAAAAAAAAATATATATACAGATAAATTAACCCCCTACTCCTCTTCCCTCGTCAACTCTCCTTCTGCGCCCGCCAACCCATCCTCCACCTTCTTCCACCACTTCCACGTCTCCTCCAACGCCACCAACTCCCCCTGCAACCTCACATACTCCGCCATCGCCTTTCCGTAGGCCAACATGGCCTCATTGAACTCCGTCCGCTTCGCCATCCACATCCGCTTGTGGACCGCCGAACGACTCCCCACCCCAGACGCCTTCAACCTCGCCATATACGCCACCCCCCCCTCCAATCCCGCAATCGGCGCCAACCCCGACCCCGGCGACGGCAACAACACCGGAGTCGGTGCACCCGGGAACCTTTCCTTGTATCCCCGCACGAACTCCTGCATCTTCGCCATCCCGTCTGCCACCAACGCATCGATATCGGGATCAACCCCACTCTCACCCTCATCGTCATCCTCATCATCCTCGTCCTCATCCGACGACACCACCTCCAACTCAGCCAGAGACGCCACCAGCGCGTCGTTCCCAACACGCAGGTTACGCTTCGCGTCCGCGCGCTCGCGCTTCTCCTTCTCCTTCTCCGGGTTCTTGTCCTGGATCTTGTTCTGCCCCGCCGCCGGACGCGCAGCAGGCGTTACCTTGAAGCGCAGGGTGGGTCGCCGGCCAGGAACCTCCAAATATTCCTTGTCCTGGATCTTGTCCCCTCGAATCCCAATCTCTATCTCTCCAGAGTCATCTCCATCATCTTCCATATCCGACACATCGCCAGACTCCCGCTCCCTGTCACGAACCAGCGCCTCCACCTCGCGCACGTGTGCTTGCAACCGGGACGCAATCTCGACGGTCTTGTCTTGAATCTTGTTCTTGACGTTGTCGTTCGCCATTGATGAGCTCCCAGTCGACTCCGGAAGGACCGCGCTTTCCAAATCTCGCAGCTGTTGCGGGGTAAGCTTCCGCGACCCATCCCCCGGCGGACCCTCGCCCACATACGCCACGGCGCCGCCCATCCCGTTGTCCTCCAGCCACACACGCTTCCCGGTGTCCGACACCTCATGACAAAAAAGCTTGCCACGGCTGCAACCCTTGGACTGTCGAGAGCAGACAAAACACGCGCCCAATTTTTTTCGTGAGGGCACCGACCGGTATCCATCGGGCGTCACGCACATATCATGCCAGGGCGAGCCCTTCCCTATGGACGAGCACCACTCGCAGATGTCCTCGCCCTGCCAATAGACGTGGAACTTCCCCAGTTCCCTCATCGACCGCCCGGAACCCGAAGGAGCAGTCTACGAAAGGACACAGACTAAGACCCACAATCCTTAACCCATAACAAACAACACAACTCACACTCTTCGGACGCTCTCCAGGTGCCCGTCCCTTCCCTTTCATATCCTTCTTCTCCTTCTCGACACGAGCTCGCTTCGTCGCAGCTTCATCACCAGCAGAACCCGCACCAGCTTCATCCTCGACTTCCACCGTTTCCCGCCCACGCTTCCGCGGCGATTTCTTCCGACCAGCCGGCACGGCCTTTGCTGGCTCAGAATCCGAGAAGTCGGACAAAAACAGGGGACGCTCTTCGACATACGCCGCTGGAGGGGTTGTTGCTGTTGCTGTTGCTGTTGCTGTTGCTGCTGCGGGTCCTGCGGGAACCACCAACACGTCGCGCACAGTCCCGGTGCCCACCAATCGCTCCACTTCCGACACGGACTCCCCGCCAGTCGCAGCCCGATCGACATCCATGGGCGCCCCACGCGAGCCCACCGCCGACCCAGACGTCTTTTTCTTCTCCGCTTCGCGACGCAGCCTATACGCCTTCAACAGGCGGTCGTCCAAGACGCCCACGGCAGACGGTGGCCACACAACCACACCCAGCAAGGGCAGCCTGTCGGCCCATTCCGCCTGCACCACCTCGAACACCCGCCAAGCCATCTCCAGAGACCTATACGCCCGAGATCCTTCTTCCAAGCCCTGAATATGATGCCGCTACCACAAAGAAAATCAATGACCAGCAAAACAATAACAGCCACACCCGAACTCACCGTATCCCTCGCAAACACCGCGCGCGAAACCCGATACTCCATCTCATCCACCTCACCCTCTCCAGGGCTGTCGAACTCCATCAACTCCTTTGTCAATTCCTCGATAGTTTTGTGCTGGACAGACATAGCGATAAAAAAGTTAAGTGAAAAAACGGAAAAGAGACCCACTACGCCCACTCCGCAACACTTTAACTGGACAAAACTTTCACCTTAGGGCAACCCTCTCACTTTTCCCGCGCACAACACTTCTTCGCTTCCTTTCCATTCGGAATTCCAGACGCATTTCCATTCCCATCACAAACGACCCCCTTCCTTTAGTCGACACGGACGCTAGCCTCAACGGGGCTCGGCCTTTAAGGGGGGGCAACTGTCACGACAACACCTAAGACCCTACGAACAAACATTCCCGCGCCATCACTAAACCCGACATCAATCCCGACATCTGGTCCCGGATCCCGCAACCCGGACCCCAAGCCAAACATTTCCAAATACACGACAAACATCACGAACACGTTCCACGACCACGCCCTACGAACACGCCTTACGAACACGCCTTACGAACACGCCCTACGGACATTCTGACAGTACCACGCCCCAGACTACCATTCATTCCCACTTCATTCCCGTAAAACCCCGAAATCTATCTATTATCCTTTATCACCATTTTCAAATCACTCTGATCACATTCCCGTTTCCCTTTGTTCTAACATACATTCCCGGTTCCTCGTGTAAGCTACACGCCCCACGATTATTCTCCGAATCCCGCGTGTCACTACACGACTCACCTCCACGCCCCGAAAACACATCTTACTCCCCATTTCTTATCTCAGACTCTTACGCGTATATAAACTTGTAGAAACTCGTCATGTATCTCTCGACTCGAATATCATAAGTCTTTAGGCTACTTTACGAGCTAGGCTCTCGAGATCCATCCTTGCTTCACTCTATGATCTTACTCTCGTCGTTATACACTCTTCTCGCTCTCAGACTCTAAATTCCCGAAAACCCGACTAGGATCTCGCGTAGAATCCCGGATCACTGATCGCGGGAACTTCAACCCGGATCCCGACTACTTGGTCTCTTGCTATTTGCCTTCGCCTTTCCTTCGCCTTTCCGTTCCCGCTCGGCTTTCTCAACTCGCGACCACCCTTAGGCAAGGCTTGGGTCCGGGCCTGACATGAAGGTGCCATCTGCCTTGCGCAGCGAGGGTACTGGAGTAGGGCGGATACCCAGGCCACGCTTGGCCCAGTTCCAGATGTTGGTGGAGTTAGCCTCCTGCACCTGCTCTGAATAGAAGAGGCGGCGCGCTGCCCTGGTAGTTGCCTTAAAGGCACGTTTGGCAGCTGCACGCAAACGCGCAGTGGGGGCTTCTTTGATAGCCGCGAGGGACGCTGAGCACTTAGCTGACCACCAGGGTACTGCTGTTTTTGAGTGCTTGTGGGGCTTGGTCATAGACTGCATAGCCGCTACCAGGGCGCTCTGAATGGCCTCGGCTTTTGCATCTAGTGAAGCAATGTCAGTAGCAGGGAGTGCAAACGCGTCCTGCAACAATGGGAAGGCAACTGCACACCAAGCCTCTCTGTCCTCAGGGGTCAGCTTGGGGGGGCGCGGTGGGTGGACAAAGGGTCCCACTGGCAGCGCCCATTTGAGACATCCTTCTTGACCTCTAACCACTACCTTCCCGATTTGGTTGAGCCCCCCCGCTCCCATCGGTTAGGCATGGCAGACAGCCACACATCTAAGAAACCCTCTATCGCGGCCAAACCTGGTCGGTCGTCAGCGTCTGCTGCTGCCGCCGCCACTGGCCAACCCCCCTCCGTCACCGTCGTTGCCCCGGCAACGGCATCGACCGCCACCCCCGTCCCCTCGGCTCTGGGCTCGCCTGTACAGCTCAGACAAAGGGAACTCGATGTACTACCTCCCTCCTCACCACTCCCACCCAGCTCTGATGCTGCTATGCCGTTGTCCTTACCGGAAACACCGCGCGCGGGTGAGAAGCGGACGGCCTCTGTCCTGTCCCCACTACCGGGGCGCCCTGCTCCCCCCACTGATTCCGTCGCGGAACATGAGATGGTGCTAATACATGGCATGCACCGACTCTGGGACACTCTCTCTGACCAGCTCACGGCCAACTTTTCGGACATGAGCAAGACCACCCACAAACGAATGATGTTGAATGCCAACACACTAGGTGGACTATATGCAGCCACCTACACAATGCTGGCAACCCTTGTGGATGGGAAGGATGCTAACCCCGACGTCAAGCAGTATGTTGATCATGCAGCAGCTGCTTTCCAACTTCACCACGCCGAAACCGGCGTCCCACTCCCCCCACCATTTGTACCCCCCTCCACTTCAGATGACGACCCAGCATCTAGCAAGAGCATGGCTACTATGAACAAGGCTCTTGCACAGCTGATCAAGGATGTGCGCGTTATGCAGAAGCAGAATGCAACCATCAGTAAGTTGAACGGCAATGTTGGCACCCTCTCCAGACAGGTGCAGACTCTACTCGACCGGCCTCCACCTCGCCCCCCTTGCAGCAACCCGCCGCCACCCCCCCAGGTAGCTCCGGCCCCAGTCCCACTCACCTACGCTCAGGTGGCAGCTGCTACTGCCCCAGCACCCCCGGTTACTACCACCCCAGCCCCCCAGGCCAAGGGCAGGACCACTCCCAAGAACCAACCCTCATTGACTAACCCAGATGGAGATGACGTCTTCAATGTCCCCTCTATTCCAGGTTACGTCCCCTGCCTCCCACCGGCCACCCGTCCGCGAGTGGTTACTTACGTTTCACGGTCCCTCCCAACACACTCATGGTCTATCGTCGGTGCAGCGTCACATGGCACTGACGTCCTGACTATTGAGGTTCGCTCTACCCACACTGTCCGCCTCTGCAATTTTTTTTTTTTTTTTTTTTTTTTTTTTTTGGCTTTATTATTCCTGCAGCATAGCTAAGTACATGACCTATCTACAACGGAGGCGCCCGTCATCGAGGTAAACTACGAAACTGGGCGGGAGGTGCCCGCCACCGAAGGTGGCGGCTAAGTGGGCGCACCGCCTATTAAGGAAGGGAAAAGGAAGAGGAGAGATTGGTTTACATATCACCACGCCCATGTCAAGGCGCAGGTGAACCTACACTACAAGCACAAACGAAGTTTAGAAAAGAGGGCGCGTCCGGGCACAGTACCTGGGCGTTAACCTGGGTAAAGCACCGTTCTGTCTGGGATCGCTGGTGCCTCATACATAAAAGAAGTAAGTTGCATCAAAGATCAAGAGGAGGGTCTGAAACGTGACCGTTAAAATCATAAAGATCCGGGTCCGTGTCCTGAGTGCGTGGTCCAAGGGCGCGCCGTACGTACACACGAAGGGTCGTCAGGTCCATGTCCTGGTCGGTTGGGAGGCCATCTAGCTCCATCATCGCAAATGCAAGGCGGATGGCAGCTGAGGTGCGCTGAGTGGGGCGGTCGAGATGCCTAGTGAACTTAAGCCACTTGCGAATCACGTCGATGAGGGGTTCGTCTGCCCACTCTGTGTGGTGGGCTGGGAGTGGGGTGCCTTTGGGCCAGACCTTACCAATCCAAGGGCGGAAAGTCTCGCAACCACCAAGTATGTGGGCGGCGGTCTGGGCAGGCCAAGGGGGGTGATTGTGCCAACGACAGTAGGTGATCAGGCCGTTTCTGCGCCTATATTCTGGGCTCATGCGCATCCAGTACGCCCCAAAGGGGCCAGCGCAGCAGAGGACTTGAGCAACTGCTGAGATCTCAGCGCGGGGGTAGGTGTCCGACATCTCCATGAGTGCGCGCGGACGACGTTTTGGTGGGCCTGTGATTGCCAAGTACTTGTCGGCAGTGGAGGCAGTGGCATGGGCGAGGTGGTCCTCCCATTGCTTCTGGGCGTTGAGGGTGTTCTGCTCGCGGAGGGCGGATATCGAAGGAAGGGAAGATGAGGGTGGCAGTTCTGTGGCTTTCTTTGCCTCTTCATCAGCCCATTCGTTTCCTGGGACGCCTGAGTGACCCGGGCACCAGTGAAACTCGATTTTGAGGTTGGGGTGAATGTCCAGCAGGTTGGTGATGCCTGCTTTCCAAGCGAGTAGTAAGTGGGCGCCAGGTGCTGAGGGCCAGTCGCGGACGAGGCGAAGGGCGGTTAGCGAATCTGACATGAAGCACTGCTGCCAGCCTTCTGATTGAATGAAATATAGCCTTACTGTAAAACCTTTTTTGCATTTCCCTCAGCAAATGCTGGTTGATGAAGGGCAGGCTGGGGCAGCCTTGCTGCACTCTGATGAAGGGGATGCATACCTAGGAAATACTAGGCCTGCAATACCTATTGGAAATATACTACAGAATAATAGATAATGCTATTGCATACCCACCGCTTTTTTGGGTTAATTATAGCATTCAGGCACTGTTGATTGAAAGCATGCTGTAATAAATCAGAATTTCATAATTTCCATCTATTTTGAGATATGAGGCACATCAGGGTCCAGGACCCTGAGGTCTGGCAGGTTCCAGGTCACTTGGTGCCGCTTTAGAGGAGGTCGTGGGAATAAACTCAAATTAACCTTTGCAGGTGCTACAGGCCTTCTAAAATAGCACAAAAATAGCCAAAAAATCAGAAAATATTCCTGGACACTGCCGCTTCGCCCTAGCGTGGGAACTACGCTTCCGGACGACCATATTAGGGTACCAGTGTGCTCTGGGCCCCTCTGGGCCCTTCCTAAAGCGGTAAAAATCATCATAAAATAGATAATTATATTCATTTGCACCTGCATATATGCAGGCTTGCCCTGGGCTTACCAGCAGTAGATAAAATACACTAAAATCATAAAATATTAGTAGAAGCATATCAAACATGATCTGGATGGCTAAATATGGTAATACCAGCTGGGAACATGTGTAGAACATCAAAACATGTTCTATTTTTATTGCTGAACATATGGGGCCCATTACACCATATTGGAGTACTGCCGGAATGCAAATTTTGATGGGAATCCAATGGGACGTACTAGAAGAGCTGAAACGGGCTTTGACAGCGCCAAAATACGCATTTTTCATATTGTTACAAACTATTCATTCATTTTATTGTTATTTTTGTTCTAGCACTTCTACTGCACGTAAAGGCATGTATAAATAGTCGAAATGGTACAGAACGACGAGGGGAACAATAATATGACCTTAGAACAGCCACGCGAGGGCTATATATAGCTCTACCACACTAACCATTTTCGGAGTGCATGCAATTATTGTTAGTCATTCCTATGCATGTATGTACACTGTGTCTATGTTCTGATAGCTTTAGATAGCTCTCTATATATACTTCTCATGCTGTACGAGGTTTTGCGGCAATCGGAGCTCATTTGAAATTGATATAAGGCATACAATGTTCGGAAAGATGGGTCAATTTTAATTTATGGGGAGGGTTATGGGTCAGGCACATAGTGCCAAACATTCACTATGACTATCCTAAACATATTTCAAATGCATGTTTGGGGTACAGATAGAATCTGTAAGTTATATGTCTTTCTGACATAACATGTGCATTCTGATATTACACTTAGCATCTCATCCTACAATGTTGTATATAACTTCTACATTTCAATGACATCCTAAACATGCATTTGGATTATGATTAGGATAGTTATAGTGAATGTTTGGCACTATATGCCTGACCCATAACCTTCCCAATAAATTAAAATTGACCTATCTTTCCAAGACTTGTATACCTTATATCAATTTGAAATGCGCTCCGATTGACGTGAAACTTCACACAATGCAAGAGGTATATACAGACAGCTATTTAAAGCTTTCAGATTACGTGCACAGTATACAGACATGTATATGAGAGACTAACAATATTTGCATGCACTCCGAAAATAGTTAGTGTGTTAGAGCTATATATAGCTCCCGCGTAGCTGTTCTAAGGTCATATTATTGTTCCCCTCGTCGTTCTGTACCATTTCGACTATTTATACATGCCTTTACGTGCAGTAGAAGTGCTAGAACAAAAATAACAATAAAATGAATGAATAGTTTGTAACAATATGAAAAATGCGTATTTTGGCGCTGTCAAAGCCCGTTTCAGCTCTTCTAGTACGTCCCATTGGATTCCCATCAAAATTTGCATTCCGGCAGTACTCCAATATGGTGTAATGGGCCCCATATGTTCAGCAATAAAAATAGAACATGTTTTGATGTTCTACACATGTTCCCAGCTGGTATTACCATATTTAGCCATCCAGATCATGTTTGATATGCTTCTACTAATATTTTATGATTTTAGTGTATTTTATCTACTGCTGGTAAGCCCAGGGCAAGCCTGCATATATGCAGGTGCAAATGAATATAATTATCTATTTTATGATGATTTTTACCGCTTTAGGAAGGGCCCAGAGGGGCCCAGAGCACACTGGTACCCTAATATGGTCGTCCGGAAGCGTAGTTCCCACGCTAGGGCGAAGCGGCAGTGTCCAGGAATATTTTCTGATTTTTTGGCTATTTTTGTGCTATTTTAGAAGGCCTGTAGCACCTGCAAAGGTTAATTTGAGTTTATTCCCACGACCTCCTCTAAAGCGGCACCAAGTGACCTGGAACCTGCCAGACCTCAGGGTCCTGGACCCTGATGTGCCTCATATCTCAAAATAGATGGAAATTATGAAATTCTGATTTATTACAGCATGCTTTCAATCAACAGTGCCTGAATGCTATAATTAACCCAAAAAAGCGGTGGGTATGCAATGCATTATTCTATTATCCAGTGCTATAATCCCAATTGGTATTGTATGCCTAGTATTCCCTAGGTATGCATCCCCTTCATCAGAGTGCAGCAAGGCTGTGTTTTGTATTCATTGCTTCAGCCAGCATTTGCTGAATGAAATGCAAAAAAAGTTCTACAGCAAGGCTATATTTCATTCAATCAGTTGAGCTATACCCATTTGCAACTGCTGTACTTCATTCAATCAGATAAATTAGTATATCCAGCATTTACTGTATATCATTGAATGAAATGGCTGGTAGGACTGCATGAAGACAATGGACTCCACTTCCAGGAGGTGGCGGCCGAAGTGAGAGGCAGCCCAAGCTGGAGCAGACGCAAGGGAGAAGATCTCAGCGTCAGTGGCAGTGGCGATTTTGGGGGAAGCGCAGTGTCTGAAGCCCAAGCGATGTTGACCGCGCATAGCGACGATTGCTGAGCCAGACTTGTGCTCAAGTCTGGAGCCGTCTGTGAAGATCTGGACGGAGGATGTGGTGCACAGGGAGTTGGCAGATGAGACAAACGCCTGGCGAGTGTCAGTGTCAACGGGACCGGCAGGTCCGCCTCTGCAATTACTATGGCCAGCAGGCGCCAGGGAGGGTAGCCCCAACCCCCACTTACCCAGGTGAGTCGTTTCTCTTCAGTCTCACCCCGGCAATAGCCGCTTCCCTAACAATCGCTGGCGACTTCAATCGCCGGCATCGTTCCTGGTCAGAGTTGCCATGTTCCAATGCCGAGTCAAACAGGGGGCAACCCTTGGATGACTTCTTCCGAGAGCATGGACATGAGCCTGCCCATCACCCAGATGTGGACACTTGTCCGGGTAAAGATGGGCCGCGTTGTCCGATCGATATGGTTTGGACTGCGCCCAATATCCCACCAGAGCAGGTGATGGATACATTCACCAGCTCCCACTCCGCTCTCTCAGACCACACCCTACTCACATGGGAGGTGCCAGTTGGACCGTTCGTCCACCTTCCAAGGCCCCCCAGACTGTCTAATGATGACAGAGAGGCGTGGTGTGCCACTGCCTTTCCCTTGCTGCATGAGGCGTTCGCGCTTCCTGCGTCAGACAAGGCTGAACTAGATGCCAAAGCCAAAGCCATTCAATCTGCAATGGTGGCGGCGATGGAATCAATGACTAAACCCAGAAAGCGCTCCAAGACAGAGGTCCCATGGTGGTCCCCTGAGTGCTCATCCTCTCTCGCGGCAATTAAGGACGCCCCTACCGCCCGTTTGCGCGCCGCTGCTAAACGCGCCTTCAAAGCCACCACCAGAGCAGCGCGTCGCGTGTTCTATGCAGAACAGGTGAAAGACGCCAATTCCACCAATATCTGGAGCTGGGCCAAGCGCGGCCTCGGTATCCGCCCTACTCCTGTGCCTTCGCTGAGGAAACCAGACGGCACCTTCACCACCACTGAGCAGGAGAAAGCTGAGTTGTTTCATTCTACCTACTTTCCTCCTCCCCCACCACTTCCAGCAGCGGGCTTACGCCCGCTGCCCCCACCTTCTGCAGCGGTGCCTCCAATACTCATGAAAGAGCTTATGGACGCCCTGGCCGGCACTTCCAACTTGTCTGCTCCTGGCCCCTCGGGCGTCGGATACCGTCCCCTCAAATGGGTGATTGGATCCTTCGCTAAAGAGGTGCTATCTTTGTTCAACGACTGTCTGCGCTTGGGCCACCACCCAGCGTGCTGGCGGATAACAAAGGTAGTAATGCTCAGGAAGCCAAACAAGAAGGACCAATTCTCTCCTCGGTCTTACAGACCGATTACTCTTGAGGAGACCTTAGGGAAACTCCTTGAGAAGATTCTTGCTAACCGTCTCCAGTTTCTGGCTAACACCCAGAACTGGCTTCCCCCAAACCAGTATGGCGGTCGTCAAGGACACTCTGTCTACGACGCCGCCCAACGCCTTTTACAGATTGTGGAGAAAGCCCAGTCGGAAGACAAAGTGTGTTCTGTCCTAGCGGTGGACATACAAGGCTTCTTTGACTCGGTTCATCCACAACATCTCCACCACCGGCTCTTGGAGTTAGGTTGTTCGCCAGACATGGCGGACTGGTGCCTTTCTTTCATGACCGGGCGGGAGGCTGCTATCTCTTTTGATGGCACCACACTCCCTAGTGTCCGTAAACCGGACTTTGGGACGCCTCAGGGCTCCCCAGTCTCACCAATTCTCTCCACTCTTTTTGCAGCTATTGCGATTCAGCGGTTCCACCACCCTGACTGCGAGCTCCTAGCATCCTGAGCAAGTGATGGATACATTCACTAGTTCGCCATCTCCCCTTTCTGATCATACCATTCTCAAATGGGCGCTTTTTTTTTTTTTTTTTTTTTTTTTTTTTTTTTTTTTTTTTTTTTTTTGGCTTTATTATTCCTGCAGCATAGCTAAGTACATGACCTATCTACAACGGAGGCGCCCGTCATCGAGGTAAACTACGAAACTGGGCGGGAGGTGCCCGCCACCGAAGGTGGCGGCTAAGTGGGCGCACCCTCAAGTTCTCTGCTGCGCTGGCCCCTTTGGGGCGTACTGGATGCGCATGAGCCCAGAATATAGGCGCAGAAACGGCCTGATCACCTACTGTCGTTGGCACAATCATCCCCCTTGGCCTGCCCAGACCGCCGCCCACATACTTGGTGGTTGCGAGACTTTCCGCCCTTGGATTGGTAAGGTCTGGCCCAAAGGCACCCCACTCCCAGCCCACCACACAGAGTGGGCAGACGAACCCCTTATCGACGTGATTCGCAAGTGGCTTAAGTTCACTAGGCATCTCGACCGCCCCACTCAGCGCACCTCAGCTGCCATCCGCCTTGCATTTGCGATGATGGAGCTAGATGGCCTCCCAACCGACCAGGACATGGACCTAACGACCCTTCGTGTGTACGTACGGCGCGCCCTTGGACCACGCACTCAGGACACGGACCCGGATCTTTATGATTTTAACGGTCACGTATCAGACCCTCCTCTTGATCTTTGATGCAACTTACTTCTTTGTTATGTATGAGGCACCAGCGATCCCAGACAGAACGGTGCTTTACCCAGGTTAACGCCCAGGTACTGTGCCCGGACGCGCCCTCTTTTCTAAACTTCGTCTGTGCTTGTAGTGTAGGTTCACCTGCGCCTTGACATGGGCGTGGTGATATGTAAACCAATCTCTCCTCTTCCTTTTCCCTTCCTTAATAGGCGGTGCGCCCACTTAGCTGCCACCTTCGGTGGCGGGCACCTCCCGCCCAGTTTCGTAGTTTACCTCGATGACGGGCGCCTCCGTCGTAGATAGGTCATGTACTTAGCTATGCTGCAGGAATAATAAAGCCAAAAAAAAAAAAAAAAAAAAAAGTGGGCGCACCGCCTATTAAAGAAAGGGAAAGGAAGAGGAGAGATTGGTTTACATATCACCGCGCCCATGTCAAGGTGCAGGTGAACCTACACTACAAGCACAAACGAAGTTTAGAAAAGAGGGCGCGTCCGGGCACAGTACCTGGGCGTTAACCTGGGTAAAGCACCGTTCTGTCTGGGATCGCTGGTGCCTCATACATAACAAAGAAGTAAGTTGCATCAAAGATCAAGAGGAGGGTCTGAAACGTGACCGTTAAAATCATAAAGATCCGGGTCCGTGTCCTGAGTGCGTGGTCCAAGGGCACGCCGTACGTACACACGAAGGGTCGTCAGGTCCATGTCCTGGTCGGTTGGGAGGCCATCTAGCTCCATCATCGCAAATGCAAGGCGGATGGCAGCTGAGGTGCGCTGAGTGGGGCGGTCGAGATGCCTAGTGAACTTAAGCCACTTGCGAATCACGTCGATAAGGGGTTCGTCTGCCCACTCTGTGTGGTGGGCTGGGAGTGGGGTGCCTTTGGGCCAGACCTTACCAATCCAAGGGCGGAAAGTCTCGCAACCACCAAGTATTTTTTTTTTTTTTTTTTTTTTTGGCTTTATTATTCCTGCAGCATAGCTAAGTACATGACCTATCTACGACGGAGGCGCCCGTCATCGAGGTAAACTACGAAACTGGGCGGGAGGTGCCCGCCACCGGGGGTGGCGGCTAAGTGGGCGCACCGCCTATTAAAGAAGGGAAAAGGAAGAGGAGAGATTGGTTTACATATCACCACGCCCATGTCAAGGCGCAGGTGAACCTACACTACAAGCACAGACGAAGTTTAGAAAAGAGGGCGCGTCCGGGCACAGTACCTGGGCGTTAACCTGGGTAAAGCACCGTTCTGTCTGGGATCGCTGGTGCCTCATACATAAAAGAAGTAAGTTGCATCAAAGATCAAGAGGAGGGTCTGAAACGTGACCGTTAAAATCATAAAGATCCGGGTCCGTGTCCTGAGTGCGTGGTCCAAGGGCGCGCCGTACGTACACACGAAGGGTCGTCAGGTCCATGTCCTGGTCGGTTGGGAGGCCATCTAGCTCCATCATCGCAAATGCAAGGCGGATGGCAGCTGAGGTGCGCTGAGTGGGGCGGTCGAGATGCTTAGTGAACTTAAGCCACTTGCGAATCACGTCGATAAGGGGTTCATCTGCCCACTCTGTGTGGTGGGCTGGGAGTGGGGTGCCTTTAGGCCAGACCTTTCCAATCCAAGGGCGGAAAGTCTCGCAGCCACCAAGTATGTGGGCGGCGGTCTGGGCAGGCCAAGGGGGGTGATTGTGCCAACGACAGTAGGTGATCAGGCCGTTTCTGCGCCTATATTCTGGGCTCATGCGCATCCAGTACGCCCCGAAGGGGCCAGCGCAGCAGAGGACTTGAGCAACTGCTGAAATCTCAGCGCGGGGGGTGTCCGACATCTCCATGAGTGCGCGCGGACGACGTTT
Organism: Trichaptum fuscoviolaceum; assembly: GCA_910574455.1. Classification (NCBI taxonomy): domain Eukaryota; kingdom Fungi; phylum Basidiomycota; class Agaricomycetes; order Hymenochaetales; family Trichaptaceae; genus Trichaptum; species Trichaptum fuscoviolaceum. The sequence goes on from CAJSYZ010000001.1 coordinate 3,206,237, forward strand.
TGGTGGGCCTGTGATTGCCAAGTATTTGTCGGCAGTGGAGGCAGTGGCATGGGCGAGGTGGTCCTCCCATTGCTTCTGGGCGTTGAGGGTGTTCTGCTCGCGGAGGGCGGATATCGAAGGAAGGGAAGATGAGGGTGGCAGTTCTGTGGCTTTCTTTGCCTCTTCATCAGCCCACTCGTTTCCTGGGACGCCTGAGTGACCTGGGCACCAGTGAAACTCGATTTTGAGGTTGGGATGAATGTCTAGCAGGTTGGTGATGCCTGCTTTCCAAGCAAGTAGTAGGTGGGCGCCAGGTGCTGATGGCCAGTCGCGGACAAGGCGAAGAGCGGTTAGCGAGTCTGACATGAAGACGATGGACTCCACTTCCAGGAGGTGGCGGCCGAAGTGAGAGGCAGCCCAAGCTGGAGCAGACGCGAGGGAGAAGATCTCAGCGTCAGTGGCAGTGGCGATTTTGGGGGAAGCGCAGTGTCTGAAGCCCAAGCGATGATGACCGCGCATAGCGACAATTGCTGAGCCAGACTTGTGCTCGAGTCTGGAGCCGTCTGTGAAGATCTGGACGGAGGTGGTGGTGCACAGAGAGTTGGCAGATGCGACAAACGCCTGGCGAGTGTCAGTGTCAACGGGACCGGCAGGGATGGCAAATTTGAGGCGTCCTCCAGCAAAGGCAAGTGGATCCTCCCAGGGAGAGTGTGTGTACGCAGGGACCTGTTGGGCAATCGGGACACGGTCGGCAAGCGAAGAAGAGTACAGGCGTGGTTTTTGTGCTGCAGGAATAGCACGTCTACCTACAGAATGAGGAGTGCGCCAAAGGCGAAGAGCATGATTAGTTTTAAGATAATTGAAATAAAACTGAAACGGGGGCATAGAGCAAAGATAATTGGTGCTTAGCGGTGAAGCGCCTCGGTAGACACCAAGGATCCACCTGCAAGCGGTGTTTTGGACACCCTGTAGACGAGCCACAAGGGTCTTCTGGCGGGTGCCAGTGTACCAAACCGGCGCAGCCCATGCGAGGACTGTTCTGACGCAGGCTGAGTAAAGCTGGCGAAGGTTGAGGGCGGACATGCCTCGCTCTGTGTTGGCGAGCAGGCGAATGGCAGCGAGTGTTGAGAGGCCCTTGGAGCGCATGCGCTCAACATGGGGTTTGAAAGACAAGGCCGGATCCCACCAGATCCCCAACCACCGAAGTGGGATGGAGGGCTTAATGAGAGTGTCCTCGTCGAGTTGGACGCCCCGGGAGTCCCAGCCGCGATATCTTTGGCGACGCCCAGGGGGGTGGAAATGGAGGAGCTCGGTCTTCGCGGTCTCGATGTTGAGATTGATGTCGTTGAAGTTCGAGTTGAGGTGGTGGTAAGCGCCTACTAAGTTCCTGCAGTTGGCGGTGACTGATGAGCCAGTGATGGCAATCATGTGGTCGTCGACGTATGCAAGGAGCTCGCAGTCAGGGTGGCGGAACCGCTGAATCGCAATAGCTGCAAAAAGAGTGGAGAGAATGGGTGAGACTGGGGAGCCCTGAGGCGTCCCAAAGTCCGGTTTACGGACACTAGGGAGTGTGGTGCCATCGAAAGAGATAGCAGCCTCCCGCCCGGTCATGAAAGAAAGGCACCAGTCCGCCATGTCTGGCGAACAACCTAACTCCAAGAGCCGGTGGTGGAGATGTTGTGGATGAACTGAGTCAAAGAAGCCTTGTATGTCCACCGCTAGGACAGAACACACTTTGTCTTCTGACTGGGCTTTCTCCACAATCTGTAAGAGGCGTTGGGCGGCGTCGTAGACAGAGTGCCCTTGACGACCGCCATACTGGTTTGGAGGAAGCCAGTTCTGGGTGTTAGCCAGAAACTGGAGACGGTTAGCAATGATCTTCTCAAGGAGTTTCCCTAAGGTCTCCTCAAGAGTAATCGGTCTGTAGGACCGAGGAGAAAATTGGTCCTTCTTGTTTGGCTTCCTGAGCATTACTACCTTCGTTATCCGCCAGCACGCTGGGTGGTGACCCAAGCGCAGACAGTCGTTGAACAAAGATAGCACCTCCTTAGCGAAGGATCCAATCACCCATTTGAGGGGACGGTATCCAACGCCCGAGGGGCCAGGAGCAGACAAGTTGGAGGTGCCGGCCAGGGCGTCCATAAGCTCTTTCATGAGTATGGGAGGCGCCGCTGCAGAAGGTGGGGGCAGCGGGCGTAAGCCCGCTGCTGGAAGTGGTGGGGGAGGAGGAAAGTAGGTAGAATGGAACAACTCAGCTTTCTCCTGCTCAGTAGTGGTGAAGGTGCCATCTGGTTTCCTCAGCGAAGGCACAGGTGTAGGGCGGATGCCAAGGCCACGCTTGGCCCAGCTCCAGATGTTGGTGGAATTGGCGTCTTTCACCTGTTCTGCATAGAACACGCGACACGCTGCTCTGGTGGTGGCTTTGAAGGCGCGTTTAGCAGCGGCGCGCAAACGGGCGGTAGGGGCGTCCTTAATTGCCGCGAGTGAGGATGAGCACTCAGGGGACCACCATGGGACCTCCGTCTTGGAGCGCTTTCTGGGTTTAGTCATTGATTCCATCGCCGCCACCATTGCAGATTGAATGGCTTTGGCTTTGGCATCTAGTTCAGCCTTGTCTGACGCAGGAAGCGCGAACGCCTCATGCAGCGAGGGGAAGGCAGTAGCACACCACGCCTCTCTGTCATCATTAGACAGTCTGGGGGGCCGTGGAAGGTGGACGAACGGTCCAACTGGCACCTCCCAAGTGAGTAGGGTATGGTCTGAGAGAGCGGAGTGGGAGCTGGTGAATGTATCCATCACCTGCTCTGGTGGGATATTGGGCGCAGTCCAAACCATATCGATCGGACAGCGCGGCCCATCTTTACCCGGACAAGTGTCCACATCTGGGTGATGGGCAGGCTCATGTCCATGCTCTCGGAAGAAGTCATCCAAGGGTTGCCCCCTGTTTGACTCGGCATTGGAACATGGCAACTCTGACCAGGAACGATGCCGGCGATTGAAGTCGCCAGCGATTGTTAGGGAAGCGGCTATTGCCGGGGTGAGACTGAAGAGAAACGACTCACCTGGGTAAGTGGGGGTTGGGGCTACCCTCCCTGGCGCCTGCTGGCCATAGTAATTGCAGAGGCGGACCTGCCGGTCCCGTTGACACTGACACTCGCCAGGCGTTTGTCTCATCTGCCAACTCCCTGTGCACCACATCCTCCGTCCAGATCTTCACAGACGGCTCCAGACTTGAGCACAAGTCTGGCTCAGCAATCGTCGCTATGCGCGGTCAACATCGCTTGGGCTTCAGACACTGCGCTTCCCCCAAAATCGCCACTGCCACTGACGCTGAGATCTTCTCCCTTGCGTCTGCTCCAGCTTGGGCTGCCTCTCACTTCGGCCGCCACCTCCTGGAAGTGGAGTCCATTGTCTTCATGTCAGATTCACTAACCGCCCTTCGCCTTGTCCGCGACTGGCCATCAGCACCTGGCGCCCACTTACTACTCGCTTGGAAAGCAGGCATCACCAACCTGCTGGACATTCACCCCAACCTCAAAATCGAGTTTCACTGGTGCCCGGGTCACTCAGGCGTCCCAGGAAACGAATGGGCTGATGAAGAGGCAAAGAAAGCCACAGAACTGCCACCCTCATCTTCCCTTCCTTCGATATCCGCCCTCCGCGAGCAGAATACCCTCAACGCCCAGAAGCAATGGGAGGCTCACCTCGCCCATGCTACTGCCTCAACTGCCGACAAGTACTTGGCAATCACAGGCCCACCAAAACGTCGTCCGCGCGCACTCATGGAGATGTCGGACACCTACCCCCGCGCTGAGATTTCAGCAGTTGCTCAAGTCCTCTGCTGCGCTGGTGTTACGACCTAGAGTGGTTCCTTCGCTTTCAAGACCCTGAATCGGACACAGACGACGATCGGACGCAATGAGCGGTGGTTCTCACTCTGAGAAGCACTTTACAAGTCAATTAAGCTATTCTACACATCAGAGCTAAAGATAAACACATCACCTGAGAAGCACTTTACAAGAGGCCAAAAGTGGAGTGCTTCGCAGGGGGATCCGCGGTTTTGATGAACAAAGGTAAAAACTATACAGTACCAAGCCACTGGACCCTGATCCGACTAGGTCCGACCTATACCGCTGACGTAAGTCGGAGTTCGGGGTCCCGCTCTAGTCGGGGTCCCGCATCGGTAGAGCGGAGGTTCGAGTCGGAGTGGCGGAAGAAAGAAAGAAAAGAGAATTGCTTGCAGGGCGCTTGTCCTAGCGGCCTGCAAACATACAGGCAAGTAATCTATGCAAAAAGGAAGAGAATCGGAGTTAAAGAAAGTCCGGTTTCGGACCGGACATGTCGGGGATCCGACTCGGAGTGTGATCGTAAAAGAAAATAAAAGAAAAATAAAAGAAATAAAATAACCTGAGGCGGATTCCTGACATTATCCCCCTCCAAGGGCGCTCCTAAAGAGCACGCGCGTTCGTTAGCGAATGGCGTCGGGGTACCGACAATAGAACTTTCGGATAACGGCGGGGGCATGCTCCATGTCCGCGGCATCGATCCATTGGTCTTCCTCGGGTCCATAGCCTTTCCAGCGAACCAAATACTGCAGAGTCCGACCTCGACCGCTTCGGCGCGAATTAAGGACTTCGGATACTTCGTATTCAATGTTGCCGTCGACATTTACGGGCTCTGGCGGTGTCTGGACGCGACCAGGAATGGTGTCCGGTGTATACTTCGTGAGAAGCGATACATGGAACACTGGGTGAATCCGCATAGTCGCAGGCAGCTGAAGCTCGTAATTCAAGAGTCCGATCTTCCGCAAAACCGTGTAGGGTCCGAGTCTCCGCGGATTCAGCTTGCGCGTGCCCGGTATTGCGATATTCCGTGCGTCGAGCCATACCTTGTCTCCTGGTCGGATGTCCGGCGTGTCTGCATGTCCCTGGTCGTAGTACCGCTTCATCCGCTCCGCGGCAACTTCAAGAGCCGCGCGAGCGTCCTCCTGAGCCTTCTGAAGCAGGTCGAGTCGGTCGTCCGCTGCAGGTACCGTCGAAAGTCCGGCACTCGGTACAATGGTGAACTCGGGGTCGTATCCATACAGCAGTGCGAAGGGAGACACCTTGGTAGCGGAGTGCGCTCGCGTGTTGTGCGCAAACTCCGCCATGGGCAGTAACTCCGACCAATTTTCCTGTCGGACGTCGGTGAACGCGCGGAGATACTGTTCCAACTCCTGGTTCACCCGCTCGGTCTGACCGTCCGTTTGCGGGTGGAAGGATGTCGATGTTGCGCCCTCGATCCCAAGTCGATGGAGTACCGCCTTCATAAACCGGGACACGAACTGCGTACCCCGGTCCAAAATGACTTTGCGCGGCGTGCCATGGTGTTTCCAAACTTCGGACACAAACAAGTCGGCCGTCCGCGCAGAGTCAATATCCGAGGTCGTCGGTATGAAATGGGCCTGCTTGGTGAGTCGGTCTACAACCACGAAGATCGCGTCGTATTCACCGGACTGTGGCAGCTGTGTGATAAAATCGCATGAAATGACCTGCCACGGTCCGTCTGGTACTTCATTGGGCTGAAGCGGACCAACCGGACGTTGCGGGATGTTCTTCGTCCGCATACAAGTGTCACAGCCCGACACGTACCGCTCGACGAATGTGGACATACCAGGCCACCAGTAATTCCGACTCACCAGCTCGTAGGTCTTCCAACGACCCGGATGTCCGACCGGAAGCGAATCATGGTGTAACTTGACGATATCGCGGCGGATCTCCTCGTCCTTCGGCACATAGACCTTACCCCGGTACAGCAGCAGCCCATCCTCCGTGTTCCACTCCTCCAGATCGTTCGCCAGCGCGCGCGGAGCCCCTTCCTTCACTTTCTCAATCGCCTCGACCAATTCCTCGTCAAACCTCTCGGACTCCCGAATCCTCCGCAACAACTCCGTATCCCCCTCTGCCCGGACCATCCCTCGTCGCATCGCCAACGTATAGAAGCGGTTCGTGTCCAGAAGGACCTTGTTCGTATTGTCCGGTCCGTCAGGACGAAGATCTTCGCGCCTGGACAAAGCATCCGGCTTTCCACCAAGTCGGCCGGGGCGGTGACGGATCAGAAAGTCAAAACGGCTAAGGAACAAGCTCCAGCGGGCCTGGCGTCTCGTAAGGTTTCGGGCTTCCGCAAAGAAGAGCAGGTTTCGGTGGTCCGACACAATGTCAATTTTGTGCGGACTTCCTGCGAGATAGTGCCGCCACTCGTCCAAGGCTCGGACGATGGCTAGAAGCTCCTTGTCGTGGATCTCATAGTTCCTCTCCGCATCGCCCAGGGACTTCGAATAGTAGGCCACTGGGTGAATGTCACCGTCTGGTCCGATCTGCGAAAGTACCGCTCCGGTCGCGAAGTCCGAAGCATCGCATTCGAGGATGAAGGGTTTCTCAAGGTCGGGCATCGCAAGGACCGGTGCCTCAGCAAACTTCTTCTTCAGACCATCGAAGGACTCTTGCTGGCGGGTAGTCCAGCGCCACTGGACATCCTTCCGCAACAATTCGGTCATGGGAACCGCCAGCTTCGAGAAGTCCTTGATAAAACGTCGGTAGAAGTTTGCGAACCCCAAGAAAGCCTGAATGTCCTTCACCTTTGCCGGAGTCGGCCAGTCGGCCACCGCTTCGACCTTCTTCGGATCCATCGAGATAATTCCAGAGCCAATGATCATGCCCAAGTACTCGATGGAGTCCTTGTGGAACTCGCACTTTTCGGGCTTACAGAACAGGTCATACTTCTCCAGACGTCGGAGTACCTCCTTAACGTGTTCCTCGTGCTCCGACTCATTCTCCGAAAATATGCAGATGTCATCGAGGTAGATAATGACAATAACATCCAGCATGTCCTTGAAGAGCTCGTTCATCATCCGCTGAAACGTAGCGGGTGCGTTCGTAAGTCCGAAAGTCATAATGGTCGGTTCGAAGTGGCCCTCCTGAGTCCGAAAAGCGGCCTTCCACTCGTCGCCTTCCTTGATGCGGATATTGTTGTATCCGGCCCGCAAGTCGAGCTTGGTGAAGACGCGGGCCTTCTTCAAGGAATCGATGAGTTCGGTGGTCAGCGGGAGCGGGTACCGATTTTTGACAGTGATCTCATTGAGTTTTCGGTAGTCGACGACCATCCGAAGCGATCCGTCCTTCTTCTTGATGAAGAAGACCGGAGCAGCGGCAGGGGACTTCGACGGACGGATGTAGCCCTTGCGGAGGTTCTCCTCAATGAACTCCTTCAAGGCTGCACGTTCCGCCGGTGCCATCGGATAGATCTTGCTGTACGAAGGTGTCGATCCGGGCTCCAGGTCGATCGCATGGTCAAACGGCTTCCTTTCGGGCAACCGTTCGGCCTCTGACTTCGAAAACACCTTCGCAAACTCGCGGTACTGCGGGGGGACCATCTCCTCAAAGGACTTGTCACCCTCCTTCACTGCCGACTTCTCCGCAATCGCCTGCGACCAGGTATACGAGGCCGCAACTTTATGCACAAAGTCCGGATCGTCCGCCACATAGAACTGCTCCGCGTCATGGTAGATGTCCATGTACTTTTCGGAGTACCGAAATCCGGGGGGAATCTTCGCACGGTCGTCAGACTCACTGTCCGACTCATCTGAATCATCACCGACTTCCGCAACGCAGACTCTCGCATGGGGCTGCGGTCGCAGTCGCATCTGTCGACTGTTCTTGCATCGCGCGGCCCGCAACTTGCGAACGGCGCGGGGTAGCGGTTGTCCGGCTTCTACGACTCTTGCCGCTTCGACGGGGCGGCATTCATTCGGACATCGCGTAAAGCTGATGGTCTCGTCGTTCCAATCAATCTCCGGGTTATGGTGGTGTAGCCAATCTATCCCAATGATCAACGGATAGTCTCCGATGTTTGCCACTGTGGCATCGACTTCTTCTTTGTGTCCACCGATCTCCAGAGTAAGTCGGACTTGGTCTGTAATCGGACCACTCTGGTTCAGCGAATCGTCGGCGTTGTACACCTTGATTGGTCGGTCGAGAGGACAAGTACGTAGTCCGAACTTCCGCACCAACTTCTGGTTGATAATCACCGAAAATGCACCGCAGTCTAGCAGCGCTCTCATGCTCAAAATCTTTCGGCCGTCACTTATTCTCACTGGGACATGGATGAATCGACGCAAACTCTTGTGTATTAGCGAAGTACGATTGTACACAGAGGGATCGGATACATCATCATCTAACAGCGAAAATCGGTTCGGGGTCTTTGGCGGAACGACCGCGCGCCTAGACCCACTCAAAAACCCTGACTCTTGAGAGCAGCTGCTACCGCTTTGGCGATTTCGTCAACGGTCGGAGTGCGAGCGGCGTTCACGGTCGGAGTCTCGTCGCGGACTTCCTCGAGGGTCGCAGTCGGTGTCTTGGGAGCGGCGGCGGGCGGAGCGGTGGATGACGAGGCGGCGGTCTGTGAAGCCACCTTCGATCGGACATTTGATCTCTTGCTCCGCTGCGGACAGTCTCGAGCCAGATGTCCATGCTCACCGCACTGGAAGCAAAGTCCGCGGCGCATCATCTCTTCAGTGCTCAAGCGATCGATGTCCATCGCGTCGGGGTCCCGAGTCGGTCCGCGCGAAGCGGAGTGGTGTGTCTGCGAGCGGGAGCCCCAGTTCGGACTCCAGTTGTTCTGCTTGAAGCCAGTCCGACGCGCACGCAAGTCCTCATCGTATTCGCAAAGCAGTCGGACCCACTGGTCGAAGCTCTTGGTCTCCCGGATCTCCTTGCTCGCCAGATCGTAGCGGAACTGACTGCTGAGTCCGGTCTCGAACACCAACATCTTCCCTTCCATCCCCCAGTCCACCTCCGACTCCACCAGCAACGCACGAAACTTCGCCGCATACTCCGACACCGTGTCCTTGCCCTGGCGCAGTTTCATAAGCTCCTGTCCGGCGTGGCGCTTGATGTTCGGACGTCCGAACGCGGACTGGAGGGACGCCAGGAAGAGTTCCAAATCGGTCATGAGAGCGGGGACTTCGGTGCCCTCTAGGGCGGCGGTTGTGTGCGGACGAGCCCATTGTTCAGCGGGCCCGCGGAGTAGCGAAGCAGCCCATAGACAGGCCATCGTCGGACTGCCTACAAACTCCTGGGGGCGCATCCGGACATAAAGTCGGACCTTCTGCGACCACTCCTCAAAGCTGATACTCTCCGTCTCCTTATCTTTCGGAGTACGCCCATAGAACGCGGGCGGGGCACCAACCTTCGGACCCTTGGGAGTGCGGGTCGCGCCTTCCTGCGCATTTCGGACAAACAGGTTCATGAAGTCGTGGAGGCGCTGGTTTTCGGCGGTCACCTCCTGCAGGTGTGACTGGAGAGGTCGGGTGGCATCATTGATAGCCTGGAGGACGTCTGGGGGGAGGTCTCCGCCCTGCTGGGGCGGTGGTGCGGTCTGGGCGGGAGCAGCACCCGGAGTCGGAGTCGGAGCAGCGCCTGGCGCGGGCGCTGCTTGCGCGGGGTTGATCGGGTCGGTCATATCTTCGTCGGAGTCTTCTTGTCCGAATCTTCCCATTCAGAGGGATCAAAAATCGGTCGGTGCAATCGCAGGGCGTCGAAAGAACAAACTTTTGGCCTAATGTTACGACCTAGAGTGGTTCCTTCGCTTTCAAGACCCTGAATCGGACACAGACGACGATCGGACGCAATGAGCGGTGGTTCTCACTCTGAGAAGCACTTTACAAGTCAATTAAGCTATTCTACACATCAGAGCTAAAGATAAACACATCACCTGAGAAGCACTTTACAAGAGGCCAAAAGTGGAGTGCTTCGCAGGGGGATCCGCGGTTTTGATGAACAAAGGTAAAAACTATACAGTACCAAGCCACTGGACCCTGATCCGACTAGGTCCGACCTATACCGCTGACGTAAGTCGGAGTTCGGGGTCCCGCTCTAGTCGGGGTCCCGCATTGGTAGAGCGGAGGTTCAAGTCGGAGTGGCGGAAGAAAGAAAGAAAAGAGAATTGCTTGCAGGGCGCTTGTCCTAGCGGCCTGCAAACATACAGGCAAGTAATCTATGCAAAAAGGAAGAGAATCGGAGTTAAAGAAAGTCCGGTTTCGGACCGGACATGTCGGGGATCCGACTCGGAGTGTGATCGTAAAAGAAAATAAAAGAAAAATAAAAGAAATAAAATAACCTGAGGCGGATTCCTGACAGCTGGCCCCTTCGGGGCGTACTGGATGCGCATGAGCCCAGAATATAGGCGCAGAAACGGCCTGATCACCTACTGTCGTTGGCACAATCACCCCCCTTGGCCTGCCCAGACCGCCACCCACATACTTGGTGGTTGCGAGACTTTCCGCCCCTGGATTGGAAAGGTCTGGCCCAAAGGCACCCCACTCCCAGCCCACCACACAGAGTGGGCAGACGAACCCCTCATCGACGTGATTCGCAAGTGGCTTAAGTTCACTAGGCATCTCGACCGCCCCACTCAGCGCACCTCAGCTGCCATCCGCCTTGCATTTGCGATGATGGAGCTAGATGGCCTCCCAACCGACCAGGACATGGACCTGACAACCCTTCGTGTGTACGTACGGCGCGCCCTTGGACCACGCACTCAGGACACGGACCCGGATCTTTATGATTTTAACAGTCACGTTTCAGACCCTCCTCTTGATCTTTGATGCAACTTACTTTCTTTCTTATGTATGAGGCACCAGCGATCCCAGACAGAACGGTGCTTTACCCAGGTTAACGCCCAGGTACTGCGCCCGGACGCGCCCTCTTTTCTAAACTTCGTTTGTGCTTGTAGTGTAGGTTCACCTGCACCTTGACATGGGCGCGGTGATATGTAAACCAATCTCTCCTCTTCCTTTCCCTTCTTTAATAGGCGGTGCGCCCACTTAGCCGCCACCTTCGGTGGCGGGCACCTCCCGCCCAGTTTCGTAGTTTACCTCGATGACGGGCGCCTCCATTGTAGATAGGTCATGTACTTAGCTATGCTGCAGGAATAATAAAGCCAAAAAAAAAAAAAAAAAAAATAAGCTCTTTCATGAGTATGGGAGGCGCCGCTGCAGAAGGTGGGGGCAGCGGGCGTAAGCCCGCTGCTGGATGTGGTGGGGGAGGAGGAAAGTAGGTAGAATGGAACAACTCAGCTTTCTCCTGCTCAGTGGTGGTGAAGGTGCCATCTGGTTTCCTCAGCGAAGGCACAGGAGTAGGGCGGATACCGAGGCCGCGCTTGGCCCAGCTCCAGATGTTGGTGGAATTGGCGTCTTTGACCTGTTCTGCATAGAACACGCGACGCGCTGCTCTGGTGGTGGCTTTGAAGGCACGTTTAGTAGCGGCGTGCAAACAGGCGGTAGGGGCGTCCTTAATTGCCGCAAGTGAGGATGAGCACTCAGGGGACCACCAGGGGACCTCTGTCTTGGAGCGCTTTCTGGGTTTGGTCATTGATTCCATCGCCGCCACCATTGCAGATTGAATGGCGTTGGCTTTGGCATCTAGTTCAGCCTTGTCTGACGCAGGAAGCGCGAACGCCTCATGCAGCAAGGGAAAGGCAGTAGCACACCACGCCTCTCTGTCATCATTAGACAGTCTGGGGGGCCGTGGAAGGTGGACAAATGGTCCAGCTGGCACCTCCCAGGTGAGTAGGGTGTGGTCTGAGAGAGCGGAGTGGGAGCTGGTGAATGTGTCCATCACCTGCTCTGGTGGGATATTGGGCGCAGTCCAGACCATATCGATCGGACAACGCGGCCCATCTTTACCCGGACAAGTGTCCACATCTGGGTGATGGGCAGGCTCATGTCCATGCTCTCGGAAGAAGTCATCCAGAGGTTGCCCCCTGTTTGACTTGGCATTGGAACATGGCAACTCTGACCAGGAACGATGCCGGCGATTGAAGTCGCCAGCAATCGTTAGGGAAGCGGCTATTGCCGGGGTGAGACTGAAGAGAAACGACTCACCTGGGTAAGTGTGGGTTGGGGCTACCCTCCCTGGCGCCTGCTGGCCGTAGTAATTGCAGAGGCGGACAGTGTGGGTAGAGCGAACCTCAATAGTCAGGACATCAGTGCCATGTGACGCTGCACCGACGATAGACCATGAGTGTGTTGGAAGGGACCGTGAAACGTAAGTAACCACTCGCGGACGGGTGGCCGGTGGGAGGCAGGGGACGTAACCTGGAATAGAGGGGACATTGAAGACGTCATCTCCATCTGGGTTAGTCAGTGAGGGTTGGGTACCAATTTTGTACCAGGGTGGTTCCTGGATAAGCAATATGTGTGGGGGACGGGGGTTGTCAGCAAGGAGAGGAAAGAGAGAATGAATTGCTGCTAATGAGTGGGCAGCATTCCACTGAAGGACACGGATTGTGTCAGTCATTCTCCTTGCTCCATAGTGTCGTCGGGCGAATCAGAGTCTGAATCGGACTCATCATCGTTTGGTGAGGGGCCATACTTACGCCTCTGAGGGCACTTCACAGATGTGGATCTATGAGGGCCCTGGCAGTTAGCGCAGAGACGGGGGTGGGAGCATGGAGTGCCAGCTGGAACAGCTTCCTGAGCGCAGGTTGGGCACTTCGAGCGGTGGTATTTAGTGGCATGCGGGCCGGCGCAATACGCACATGTGATGGGGGCCTTGCAGCCCCTGCTGGAGTGACCAAGCGCCTGGCATCTGTCACACTGAGAGAAGCCTGGGCGCATTGGTGGGATGGATAGGCGGAGTCGGATTCCGAAGAGCCACACGGTCGGCTTTTTGAGGAGCTTCTCGCGTATTTCTCCTTTCTCTCTGTCTGCAAAGGTGAATATAACCGGGCAAATCTCAAGTTTCTCTTTCTCGAGTGCATCCAATTGTGCTGTGTAGTGGGGGGGGACAATGTACTGGAGGTCGCTAAGGATTGGATTGCTGTTAAACTCGGCCAGCAGATCCTCCTGAGTGTACGTCGTCCGCTGACCCTTAGGAAGAGTAGTGTCCCTAGTGGGAACCATGGAAATCCTAAGGGTGGACCGCGGACGGACCCGGGTTGCAGTGAGTACCGGTGGCACTTGCATGGTACCCGTGTAGCAAATGGGAGCCAAGTGAGCACACAGGGCACCCGCATGGCTATCAAGAGCGCTTTCGACCGCCATGCCCTCAGTAGAGCCTGGATGGTTAGTAAACGTGCATACAATGCGGCCTTTAGTGTTGAAAACCGCCGACCGCACCAGAAGACGCTTTGTGGTGGGCAGCTCAGCAAAGAAATTACGCACCGCAGTTGTAAGGGCGGCACCAGACTTGCGCTTAGCTGCTGGGATGTAGGGGTTAGCTGTAAACACCAAGGTCGGCTCCTTGGCATACATCTTGGGTGGTGGGGGTGAGGCACGTCCAGAAGAGGGCGCCTTCTTGGGAGTGGTCCTGCCCTTGGCCTGGGGGGCTGGGGTGGTGGTAACTGGGGGTGCTGGGGCAGTAGTAGCTGCCACCTGAGCGTAGGTGAGTGGAACTGGGGCCGGAGCTACCTGGGGGGGTGGCGGCGGGTTGATGCACGGGGGGCGAGGTGGAGGCCGGTCGAGTAGAGTCTGCACCTGTCTGGAGAGGGTACCAACATCGCTGTTCAACTTACTGATGCCTGCATTCTGCTTCTGCATGACGCGGACATCCTTGATCAGCTGTGCAAGAGCCTTGTTCATATTAGCCATGCTCTTGCTGGATGCTGGGTCGTCGTCAGGAGTGGGGGAGGGTACAAATGGTGGGGGGAGTGGGACGCCGGTTTCGGCGTGGTGTTGTTGGAAGGCAGCTGCCGCAAGGTCAGCATACTCTTTGACGTTGGGATTAGTGTCCTTCCCATCCACAAGTGTCAACAGCATTGTGTAGGTTGCTGCATACAGTCCACCTAGTGTGCTGGCGTTCAACATCATTCGCTCGTGGGGGGTCTTGCTCAGGTCAGCAAAGTTGGCCGTGAGCTGGTCAGAGAGGGTGTCCCAGAGATGGTACATGCCATGTATTAGTGCCATCTCATGTTCCGGAACGGAATCAGTGGGGGGAGCAGGGCGCCCCGGTAGTGGGGACAGGACAGAGGCCGTCCGCTTCTCACCCGCGCGCGGTGTTGCCGGGAAGGCCAACGGCATACCAGCATCAGAGCTAGGTGGGAGTGGTGAGGAGGGTGGTAGTGAGTCAAGTTCCCTTTGTCTGAGCTGTACAGGCGAGCCCAGAGCTGAGGGGATGGGGGTGGCGGTCGATGCCGTTGCCGGGGTAACGACGGTGACGGAGGGGGGTTGGCCAGTGGCGGCAGCAGCAGCAGACGCTGACGACCGCCCAGGTTTGACAGGGATAGAGGGTTTCTTAGATGTGTGGCTGTCTGCCATGCCTAACCGATGGGAGCGGGGGGGCTCGACCAAATCGGGAAGGTAGTGGTTAGAGGTCAAGAAGGATGTGCCCAACAGGTCTCTGCATACACACACTCTCGCTGGGAGGATCCACTTGCCTTTGCTGGAGGATGTCACGACGACACCTAACGCCCGACGAACGAACAATCCCGCACCCATCAATATTCCCGCCAACAATCCTGAAAACCGGCCCGGCACCCGTATCCCGGGCCTCGTGGCACACACTCCCCAACACACCAACATACTCACGAACACGTTCCCCGACCACGCCTTACGACCACACCCTACGACCACGCCCTACGAACATCCTGACAGGACCACGCCCCAGAAATCTTTTCATTTACATTTAGCTCCCATTATTCCCCGAAAACACGTCTACTATCCTTTATCTTCATTTTCTAATAACTCTGATCACATTCCCTTCGCTCTTTGTTCCAGCAGACATATCCGTTTCCTTGTGTAAGTAACACACCCCGCAACATTTCCCCGAACCCCGCGTGTCACTACACGACTCACTTCCACGCCCCGAAACATATTTCGCTCCTTACTTCGCATTTCAAACATGTACACGTATATAAACTCGTAGATACTCGTCATGTATTTCCCGATTTTTTTTTTTTTTTTTTTTTTTTTTTTTGCTTTATTATCCCTGCAGCATAGCTAAGTACATGACCTATCTACGACGGAGGCGCCCGTCATCGAGGTAAACTACGAAACTGGGCGGAGGTGCCCGCCACCAAAGGTGGCGGCTAAGTGGGCGCACCGCCTATTAAAGAAGGGAAGGGAAGAGGAGAGATTGGTTTACATATCACCCCGCCCATGTCAAGGCGCAGGTGAACCTACACTACAAGCACAGACGAAGTTTAGAAAAGAGGGCGCGTCCGGGCGCAGTACCTGGGCGTTAACCTGGGTAAAGCACCGTTCTGTCTGGGATTGCTGGTGCCTCATACATAAGAAAGAAAGTAAGTTGCATCAGAGATCAAGAGGAGGGTCTGAAACGTGACCGTTAAAATCATAAAGATCCGGGTCCGTGTCCTGAGTGCGTGGTCCAAGGGCGCGCCGTACGTACACA
This sequence comes from Trichaptum fuscoviolaceum, assembly GCA_910574455.1. Lineage (NCBI taxonomy): Eukaryota > Fungi > Basidiomycota > Agaricomycetes > Hymenochaetales > Trichaptaceae > Trichaptum > Trichaptum fuscoviolaceum. The sequence goes on from CAJSYZ010000001.1 coordinate 3,221,602, forward strand.
CGAAGGGTTGTCAGGTCCATGTCCTGGTCGGTTGGGAGTCCATCTAGCTCCATCATCGCAAATGCAAGGCGGATGGCAGCTGAGGTGCGCTGAGTGGGGCGGTCGAGATGCCTTCCCCGACTTGAATATCACAAGTCTTTAGGCTACTCTAAGTGCTAGGCCCTCGAGATCCATCCTTGCTTTCTCTTATGCTCTCTCTCTTGTCCTCTCGCTACTCTCCTGTTTTCTGTCTCTAAATCAACGACATGTCGATAAATCCCCCGCGGGATAAATCCCGCCTACTCTGATCGGGGGAATTACGCCCAGATCCCCCGACTATTCGGTCTCGCGCTAGTGCGCACTCGTACCTCTTCGCCTTTGTCTTTCCCGCTCAGCTTTCTTACCTCGCGACCACCCTTAGGCAAGGCTTGGGTCCGGGCCTGACAGTATATTCGAGTCCTTCTCCAGAGACCGAAGTATGTCCTACCAGTTTACCAACATCTCCACGGAGCAACCCTTCTCAGCGGAAGCGGATGCTGCCAATGCCTCTGTAGCAGGCCTCTTCGAACAATCCGACACACCAGTTACTAGTTCTTCGACTACCAGAATTCATATGAACCAAACGCAGCCGGCGACTCCCATTCTGTCATCTTTTCAGAACGCGCCTCTCAGGACCCCCAATACTAGACAACCACTCATACCACCCCAAACTCCTCAGCCTTCCCGTTTTCAGCCTCGAAATCCAGAAACCCCTCAGTACCCAGCTCAATCCAGTCGGAACGTAACCTCACGACGATCTCAGAGCAACTTAGAAGCCATTAGATCTATTCTACCCTCGGGACACATTGAAGAACCGCCAACTCGACGGTCAATCTTCTCAATGCGACCAACGCAGAATTAGACCTCTACCCCTCCACCAAACCCCACCACTCGACTACAACAGCCCAGTCCCCTTCAGAATTTCTTTTCCGATCCATATTTGCAAAATGTGGAACCTTTCAACCCTCAGTCCCTGCGTTTCCATCCCACCAATTCAGAACAATTTCCCGATCGATCCTTAGAAGAAATTCTAACTGATCAGGTCCATCGACGTACTCAGGAGAATCGACGTTATGAACGCGCTTATGAAAGCCCTTTCCCCGGCAGAACAATTCCCGGACGAAACAACGAACGCGCTCACAAGAGCCAGTTCTCCGAAAGCCCTCACGAGAGTCCAATCCCCGAACGCACTCACGAGAGTCGATCCCCCGAACGCGCTCACAAGAGCCAATTCCACAAGCGCGCTCACAAGAGCCCTTTCCCCAGTTACAGATCCTCGAATATAATCCGCGAACAGAACCCCGAAAACAATCACGAGAACCAAGTTCCCGAACACATTCCCCGCAGTCCATTCCCCGAAAGGGCACACGATGGCGAAGATCCCGACTTCCGTCGTACCAGCCCTTGGCCTACCGGATACGAGACATTCAATACCGCCCCGCAGTCGACCCCAATCGAAGCACAACAACCTCAAGCTACGCGAACTCCGTCATACGACCCACATACGCGATTTCCTACAGGATCCTCAGTAAACGTCCCTTTACAACCAATCCCCAAAGAAACTCGCTCAGCCGTCTACAAGGATAACCCCGCTCACATTCCTCTACCCAATACTGACAGCAATGCGACAAATTCCAATTCTTCGCACCACGAAAGAGGTTCCTTCTCCCCGCGTCTAAGCTCTACTCAGCCCCCTTTCACTCACCAGTATGGACTACATACGAGACAGAACAATTATACGAGCAACCCAGGGTACGATCCGATGACACATATACCAGCACCATTCTATCCCATCCCAAACCCCTCATTCTTCGAGCCACACATCCAAACACCGCCCCTTCACGCGTATATCGAATCTGTAACTGATGAAGACAACCAACAAGCTGGGTTAACACACACGCACAATACAACGTCCTCTACGACATATTATCATCCACCCACTCCAACCCTCGCTCGTAATACCGACATACAATTGTCGCGTACTCACACTTCTTCACCCTCGATAAGAGAGGCTCGGCGGGGAATTCAACTAACAAGTGATCACCACAACGAGACCTACTTCCCTAGACGGAACCAGACTCCCATTGCGGAACGAAACATACGACCCCAACCCTCAAACTACTTCCCGCAACAAAGTAGACAAATACCCGATTCACGGGTTCTCGACAAGGAATTCGCCAACGAGGAGCTTCCCGACAGAGGATATCCTGGCGGGGGATTCCCAGGCGGGGGACGTCATAGCGGGGGATTGTTGAGGCCTATGTTTATGGCGGCGGGCACACTACCCGATTTGGGTTTAGATACGGGCTGACTTGCCATGCATGTATATATTTCTCGTAGCACATTACTATACAGGGGATCGTTCTCTGCTCTTGACTGCCACCGTCTGTGGCACACTCTCTAAATTTCCAACAGGTTATGAGCCCCTCTCTCTAACTATCTGCCGCATACATCTACAACTTCTCTGTCTGTCTGTCTGTCTGTTGAAGCCTGCATATCTCTATTTGGAAGCCAGTATGTCTGAATCTGGAAGCGAGTCTGACAAGGTGCCTGTTGCCACCGGACCTCTTCGCCTGCACGACAAGAATTACTCGGAAAGGACCATGCGCACGGAGGCCGCCTTAGTTCGGAAGGACTTATGGACCATGATTGAGCCTATTGTGGATATAGAAGGAAAGACTCCGGATGAAATTCAAGAAGCCTTTGACAAGGCCCTAAAGAAGCGGTTGGCATCAAAGATGGCGCAAGCGCGCGCTATGCTTATTGAGCGCGCCAACAAGTCTCAATTGGTCCACATGCAAGATAAAGACCCTCTCGTCATTTGGCAGGCTGTCAGGGTCTGGCTACAAGACTGACTCTTCGCAGAACTTTCCTTTCGGCTAAGAAGCGAGAAACGGAACCAATGTCTGGCTGGATCAGCAGGGTCAAATCAATTCGTTGGGACCTCGAGCAAATTGGTGTCCGAATTGATGATGAAGACCTTATTTTGGCTCTCACGATGGGTCTGGACTCTTCATACGAATCTTTCGTTATTTCCCTTGATGGTACACCACCGGAAGTGATGACCCTGGACTTTATTATTGCCCGGCTAATTAACAAAGAGGCTCGTTGTTCCACTTATGGTGATCACCGCAAGTCAAATTATGATGCCACCACCGAAGTTGCTCTCACGACCAAGTCCACTGGCAACCACTCTCGTTTCCGCTCCGCCGGCAGTTCCCCTCGCAAGCCGGATTTCGCATGCTGGCGCTGTGGCGAGACTGGACATACTCGCGACTTCTGCAAGGCAATACCACCAAACAAAGACAACAACAACAACAACAACAACAACAACAGTAATAACCCAACTGCGCAGGAAACTGCTTCTCTGGCGTTCCAAGCCCTGGATCCCGCCTCGGCCTCACTTGCCAATATTAAATTCGCTCTCTGATGTCACATTTAGGGGGAGCTTGGCTGTCACACTGCCTGTCTGTCTGTCTGTTTGTCTGCTGGTGCATGCCGGGTATTGCTGGATTTTTTGTCTGCTGTAACTCTCACATTTCTATGTTATTTTTTCCTGTAATTTCTTGTCAGAGTGTGCTCGCCAAGGGGGAGTGTTGAGGCCTATGTTTATGGCGGCGGGCACACTACCCGATTTGGGTTTAGATACGGGCTGACTTGCCATGCATGTATATATTTCTCGTAGCACATTACTATACAGGGGATCGTTCTCTGCTCTTGACTGCCACCGTCTGTGGCACACTCTCTAAATTTCCAACAGGGATTACCAAGTGGGGGACACCCAGGCGGGGGATTACCAAGCGGGGGACACCCTAGCGGGGGATTCCCAGGCGGAGGATTGGGTGGCGGGGGATACCCGGGAGGAGGATTCCCGGACAGAAGGGGTCCAAACGGAGGAGGGTATTATGGCGGACCACCAGGAGGAGGTTCATCAGGAGGAGGACCACCAGGAGGCGGACCACCCGGAGGAGGAGGACCACCAGGAGGAGGACCACCGGGGCGAAGACCTCCAGAAAGAGAATCTCTGAACAGGGGACCCCCGGGCGGGGGACCACCCAGACAAGGACCATACTTCCCAGGCGGAGGAGGGGGACCACCAGGACCACCAGGAGGCGGACCAAATATTACGAACTACTACGACAACAACGACCCTCACCCCAATACAACAATCGACCCTACCTACCAAACACAATGTCGTAAAGTTCCTAAATACTCCGCACCCGAAAAGTTCTCGGGATTATACATGGGCAATTCAGGTGCAGTCAAACTACGCACATTCCTCGCCGCATGCTATCAAATTTTTGACCTTGATCCCGACTCATTCCCCGACGATCGCACGCAAATCGCTTATGCCTCTTCCAATTTCACTGGCAATGCACAAGAATGGTGGACAACAGTCTTAATGGAACAGGATTACAACCCGATGCGCGCCGATTGGCCTCTCTTCGTGCAAGGTCTAAACGGCATGTTTGGCAACCCCTACATCAGCTTCTCCGCAGCATGCCTTATCAAACAACTTTACATGCCCGAAAACGGTCGCGTCAGCAAATACATCCTAACGTTCATGAAGTACGCGTATGACACGGGTTGGAACAATTCCGCATTATGCACACAATTCTACGACAACATTGCCGAACGCATCAAAGACCAGTTCACGACTCACGGAAGACCCGAACGATTTGACCAACTGCGACTGAAGGCCATCAAATATGATCATCGCTACTGGGAACGAGAATTTGAGAAACGATTCACACGACGAATCAACCCCCGCCCCGACAACCCACGGTCTCGTCAGCCAAATCCCCCGAATTCTAGTGTCAATCCCCCGACTAACAAATCTCGCGACAATTCTGACACGCCCAAGAAGAAAACAACGGGACCAGACGGACGTCTCACAGAAGAAGAACGCACTCGCCATATAAATGAGAACTTGTGTCTCAACTGCGGTAAACCCGGCCATATCGCCCGTGCTTGCCCCAGTAACACACGACAAGGACGACTAACCTTCTCCTACCAAGAAACTGTTGATTTATTATTCTACTATTCAATATCGAGTACCCCGAGTATGCTTGCAGAGCGAGCACACCATCCGGGTGAAATCTTTTCCTTTGTTTACATGTATTTGTTCTGTGTCTCACTTATCTTCAAGGACGTTCAGTCGTCGGGGCTCTTTGTCCTTTGCCCCGAGACTGAACGTGAGTGAACCTTAGACTTTTTATTCTCATAGTATACTGATCATAGTATTTTACATTAGCCGTGTGCCATAGGTACATTGATATATATGTATTGTCCTTTGCCCCGAGACTGAACCCGTGTGCCATAGTTTCCACAGGTTATGAGCCTTGCAGGCTCGTCGAATATGTCGCTCCCAAATACCGTTAATGTAGGAACGGGTTTACAGCCCATTGCAAAGCTTGAAGCAGATGGGCGGAACTGGCTGGTCTTCAAAAGACAGTCAGAGGCGAGCTTTGGCGCTCGCGTGATTGGAGGGATGCAACACATTGACGGGCGGGCACGGGAACCCGCTGATTTGACCTGGAAAGAGGCCACGAAGGATGGTGAATCAAGTGCTTACACAAAGGCAGATGGATCCTCACCTACTGCGGCCAAGATCACAGCCTTTGAGCGGCTGATTGACAAATATCAGCAACGTGAGGCCATTCTGAAACAGCAGATACTTGCTACAGTCTACCCTTCACTAGCTCTCGAGCTTGATGGCAAGTCTACTGCAAAGGCCGTGTGGGACCACGTGAAGGATCATTTCAAGAAGAAGAGTGATCTACGTGCCTTTGACTTGCGGCACAGGATGTCATTACTTCGCTGTGCTAAAGACGGAAATGTTCGTGAGCATCTCGCAAGCATGATTCAGATCCGTGAAGAACTTGCCGGTATGGGACACCTCATTCCCGATGCAGAGTTTGCAGCCACCATCACAGCATCACTTCCTGAGACCTATCGACCAACCCTTACATCAGTCATCACTACTGCTTGACTCACCGGGAAGACACTTGCTGCGTCGGACCTTATCGACATAGTCTGTGAAGAGTATGATCACTGTGAGATTTCAGCGGCGCATGAGAAGGAAGCTACGGACTCTGCACTCACGGCAAAGACTGGCACAAAGGGCGCAAATGGGAAGGGTCGAGTGCGAAATGGCAAGAGTAGCAAAGTCAAATGCTACAATTGCAACAAGCTGGGACACATTAAAGCCGACTGCTTTGCAAAAGGTGGCGGCAAAGAAGGGCAGGGACCTCGGCAGCAAGGCAGGAACGAATCTGCAAATGCTGCTACCACCAGCTCGGGCACCAAGTCAAATTATGCATTTCATGTCACAATAAGTGAAGCTGCTTACGCTTCGTCACAAGCTGTGAATGGTGCACTTGGTTTTGTCATAGACATGGGAGCTACGCGCCACTTCTCAGCGGAGCGAGACAAGTTTGTCACGTTCAAGGAAATTACACCAGTTCCGGTGTATGCGGCGGATGGACGGACCTTCAATGCCATCGCAAAAGGAGACCTTGCTATAACTCTGCCAAACGGCAACAGTGGCACTGCAACTACATTGAAAGACATGTACTATGCACCTTCGATGCCTGCAACCTTAATATCCGTGAGCCGTCTGGATGCTGGCGGTTGTGCATTGAAGATAAACGATGGCAAGTCACCAGTACCAGCTAATAATCTTATAGAATTGCGGTAATTATCGCAACCCGTTCTTCTAGTTATCGCAGTAACTTCGGCAGGCTTTTGGCAGCTCGCTCTGCCTTTCACCTCTGCCCTAGCCATACGTGCCGATGCAGCCTTGTCAGGGCCTTGCCCGGCAGCACGGCAGGGGCCCTCATTCATTTGAAATAATGCATTTATTCCATTTGCAAGGCCTGGACCATTGTGATGGTCCAGGCCAAGCTAATATATAAATACATACTACTTTATAATACAAATTAACATTATGGCGGCACACGCGCGCGGCGGCGGTTAATGGACGGTCCCGTTGTCCGTTCAGCACCATGCGCCCGTGAGCACGATTGCGGCCTAACGAGATGAGCTCAACGTAGGGCCCATCCCTACGTTGAGCTCGTCTCGAATGTAACCATAAAAACCGCTCGCGCACACGCACGCGTAAGCGGTACAACCTACCGTCGGGGCGCCGCCAGCCACGACATTTGTCCTGGGCGCGCGGGTGTCGCCCTCATTCGTCACAGCAGTCTTCGTCACCGTCGCGCGGTACAAGAACAAATGTTTTAGCGCACTTGTATTGCGCGGAAGGAAGGCGGAGGGGTGAGTGTGTATTGAATGAACCCGTAAAGGGAGGTGAGAGCTCGCAAGCGTCGATTGCGCACGGCTCGATGGATTATGGCTCATCTGTGGACAAAAGCGTGCCACTGTCAGTCAAATCTGAAGACAGCTACAGACCAAAGGTGGTGAGGACGTACTTGGGTTGCTGCCAACAGCAAGTGTCACCGCCCGCACCGGAGTAGAGTGCATGATGGGATTCACAATGCTCTCGAGCTCCTTCTGCTTCTCCTCATACTCCTGCTTTGATGTTTCCTGCGAGGCGTCACGCCATAAGATCGTCTTGCTGACACAGGTCTCTGCCGTCTTGTCCTCGGAATTGAACTTGTCCTTGAGCTTCTCGTCGTCCAAAGAGTTACGGAGGTGGTAGCAAGTCTCAAGGCCTCAAAAGCTGCGCTTGCGAGCGTACAGCTCGCGCCCGAGAGGCGAGAGGCTGCGGAAGCAGAAGCAAGACGGCGTTTGCGCGCAGCAAACACCTTCTTGCCCGTCGTCCATAGTGTGAGCTTGAAGAACAGAGAAGAAAGTGAAAGAGACGATGACGACGTTCGTGCGTGCAGATTGCGCGCCATGACCCTGAGAATCGCGTGAAATTACTACATTTGGTATGTCTCAAACATTTTGTCTGCTTCAAACATATGAATAACATACGCATTAAATTCTTGATAGACACTGTGAGCTCAGGCACAATATGCTATTAGCTTTATTGTATGCTAATGTATGTGTAGAAAAAAACCGGAGGACACAGAGTGTGTTAAAACTGGTACAAATTGAAGGCTGCACTAGAAATTCATGATTCATGCATATTTGTTCCAATTCTTTGATTTCTATTATACCTTACACTGTTTGAGTTACTTCAATAATTCACAGTCGTACTATATGTACCTTTATAAAGCTCTAATAAAAGTTTGAGATCTCAAGCCGTGTTCTAAGAGGCCATAAAAATGAAATAGCTTCACAATTAGGCCATTTTGAGCACTTTTGGGTCAAATTTCAACATTCGCAGCTAATTACACTGTATTTATGACGATTAAAAATTACAAATTTGCTACATAGCTGTACTATACATAATAATGAGACATAATCAGGTGTTAGATTGAAAGTTATAAGTAAAACACTTGTGAGGTGCACAAATGTATCCGAGTGTCGAACACATTTGTACAACTTTCACTCGAAGTGATGCATTTGAAGCAACACTTTCGAGATGAACCACTTCCACTATACCTATAACAAAGATTCTTTTTTATTCTTCTTTCTATTGCTCAGGACTGCTATTTGACAAAAACTGGGAATCTCAGATGCTCTCAAAAAAATACAAATGAATAAATACTGTTAGAACAGCACTTTTTAGCATTGTTATGCTACTTGTTCAACAACAAAGTACATGAATGCTATTAGAATAAATATGATAATTTACTATAAGACTATTTATATTGCGTAGAGTAATGTGCCTGAGACACACTCAAATGAATGTTTTAATATTGAGTGAAAAGTGTGTCCGTCGATGTCTCGGATGAATGCTCCGGGAATTGCCGGACACACTTTTGAGGACACAGACATGTCGAAGGACATCTTCGACATCGTCTATAAATTTTCTGATTCACTCCTTGCACACATTTTTTTCATATTTCAGATGTATATATATTAGAGATTGTTTAAAAGTAATAATATACATAATTAAAGAGCAAAAAAAGAGAGAAAAAACATGGTAGCTTTAACCTTTGCAAAGCACTGATCACGAAGGTCGCGTGCAGTTGCGACGGTTATTCCCCTGAGTTGGGGTGCATTTGGTAGAACGGATTCAAAGGAATAAGCATACCTTCTGTCTGCGCTTGCGCCGTTCAATGGGAACGGCGCTCCCGCTTCAGTGAGCCCCCCAAAGCTCGTTGTGATCTATCAGCACGCTCAATGACGGGTGCCAGATCATCGGTCATCGTTCAGCGCCCACTATCGCGAAGAAGCTGCTTCAAAGCAGGAGCGCACACAACAACCAGTATCGGACGCACTAAGCTGAGTGCTTGCGCGTGCTGTTGCTGTTGCTGAAGAGCACATGCCGAGGAAAGAGTGAGAATGAACGAGTTGCGGATGGGGATTAGGTCGGGGAGCATTCTGTACGGATTCCAAGCCGTTAACTCTTGCTCGTGATCGCTATCGTCCTTATACGACTGGTAACGAGGTTCGTTCAATGAAGATTCTGGAGACGGAGGCGATTGTTGCTGAGGGAGCTGTGATTGTTGCATGCTGCTGTGCTGTCCTCGGATTTGGGAGAGCGGAGGAACAATGGGCATGAAATGCATTTTGTTGCCTAGTTGACATTGATGCGTTGAAGATGAGGGTGAAGGTTCCCGTCGCTCCTAAGAGTCGTACAAAAGGTTAGCTCCATCATGATGCAAAATTCAGCATTACACACCTACCACATTTACGGCCTTTCTGCTCCTCCCACGCAAGTCAGATTGCGTTGACATCCTTCCATCATAGATTGCGAGAGAAGAAAGAAGAGAGGAAAGAGGGAGAGAAACGACGCAGTGGTTGTGAAAGTGGGAGAAAAGGACAAGGACGGACAACGCGCGCGCACGACACCGTAGTAAGCGCCGGCGCTTACTTTCGCGCAGTGTCGCAACATTTATTGTAAATTAACAGCTACGTCATTTTGCAAATAAAAAGGATCTACCTATAGAACTAGCTCGAAGCTATTTTATATCAAATTACGAGGGGCTAGGCCCCGGTGACGGATTTATCGCATTGCAAACGTGCCAGGGATTGAAACCAGGCCGTATTACCGAATTCAGCCTGGTCCCTGACGCGGGAGGGATGCCGCGAGGTGCCGGAAGGCGGCACCCCGGCATTAAGCTGCCGCGCAGCGCAAAGAAGCTATGCTTCCGTTACCGCGATAACTAGAAGAACGGGTTGCAATAATTACCGCAATTCTATTAGATTATTAGTTGGTACGGCTCGGCAAGTGCGAGATCTGGGCACCTGATGGCAAGCGAATTGGCCTGATTGACAGAGTTAATGGTCTGTACCAGTTTGGCGGCAAATCAAACTTGCGTGAGCATGCCATGGCGGCAAAGCTGAATGTATCACTTACGGAGTTCCATGAGTTGATGGGGCACGTCTCAATGGATGCTGCAAAGAACATGATTGAACAGAATGCCATAGTCGGCATCAAGCTTCGAGACCAGAAAACCAGTTTCTGTGAGGCCTGTATACACGCCAAGCAGCAGAAGAAGGCCATACCTGATGAACGCTCAAGTCCGAGGGCCACAGCCTACGGAGATTTGGTTCACACCGATGTCTGGGGACCCGCACGCATATCTAGTTTGCGCGGAAAGCAATACATTGTAACCTTCACGGACGACTACTCTCTCGAGACACAAGTTAGCTTTGTAAAGAAGAAAAGCGAAGCTTTCGAGGCTTACAAGCATTACAAAGCTTGGGTGAAGGCACAACGCGCCGGAAACAATTGTGCAGCCACTATCAAAACTCTGCAGTCAGATCGAGGTGGCGAGTATACGTCAGGTGACTTCAACACATACCTGAAAGCCCAAGGTACCACGCGCAGATTGACTACGCATGACACTCCCGAACAAAATGGTGTTGCGGAACGCAAGAATCGAACACTTGTAGAGCATGCACGTGCTATGCTCTACGCATCTGGGCTCTCCGGGTCTCTATTGGCCGAAGCTGTTAGCCACGCAACCTGGTTAGCCAACCGAACAATTTCACGGAGCTTACCTTCTGGAAAGACAGCACACGAGCTGGCCACGCAGACAAAGCCAGATCTGTCCGACTTACACACATGGGGGTGCACGGCCTATGTCTTGTCTTCCGGAGGCTCAAAACTCGACTCAAAAGTTCGTGAGGGCCGATTCATGGGTTTTGATGAGCAGTCCAAGCCTGGCTACCGCGTTTACTGGCCAAATTCTTCGACTGTCACTGTTGAAAGAAACGTCAGATTCAATCGTGATGAAATTTTGAGCCCTGCTGATGTTCAGCTCAAAGGGGTGGTAGAGGCTGTCGCGCAGAACACCAGCAGCGAAGAAACAAAGGTCGAACCTATTGCACCTTCACAGAACACCAGCAGCGCAGAGGCAAAGACACCTGCAGCTCCAAAGCGAGGCCGTAATGATCCACCTGCCAATTTTGAGCCATACCAATTGCGAAGCAAAGGCACCATTGTGTCAGACTCGGAGACAAACAATGATAAGGATGACCAAGACGCACTATTTGCCATGTTCGCAGGTCAAGTTGGCTTGCGCGAGCTTGCGCTATCATCCATTTCTGACGAGCCAAAGTCACACAAGGAAGCCATGAATGGACCTGAATGCGAGCACTGGAAGGAGGCTAAAGATGAGGAGATGCGAAGGCTGCAACAATACAACACCTACAAATTAGTCATTCCACCACCGGGGGCAAATATTGTAGGCTCACGCTGGGTCGATCGCCGCAAGTACGATGAGAACGGAAATGTCACTGGTTACCGTTCTAGAGTCATTGCTCAAGGATTCACACAAGAATATTTAGTTGATTACAGTGAGACATTTGCACCAACAGCAAAGCTCACCTCCATTCGGATGGTTCTTGCACTGGCAGCGCGCAATCACTGGCACGTACACCAGATGGACGTCAAAAGTGCCTACTTAAATGCTGAAATTGAAATCTATGTTCGTCAGCCCGAAGGCTACATAGAGCCAGGAAAGGAGACTTACGTATGGAAGCTATTGAAGAGCCTCTATGGGCTTAAACAGGCTGGTCGAAAGTGGCACCAAAAGCTAACACAGATGATGAAAGAGCTTGGTTTCAGTGTCTGTCCGGTTGATCACTCAATATTTACCAAAATAGGACATGTGACACGTGACATCACAATTGTCGTCGTCAGTGTCGACAACATGATACTTGCGTCCAACGCACTCGAATATCTCGACAAAACTAAAGCAGGATTGTCAACACACTTCGATATAAAGGATCTGGGCCACCTACACTGGTTTTTAGGCTTCGAAGTCGACTACAAGCAGCAAGATGGCACCATTTCTTTCCATTCGTCAAAGAGCCATGGCCACAAGCGTCGCTCGCCGCTTTCGCGTCGAAGACGCAAAGTCAGTATCGACGCCGCTGGAGCACGGTGCACGTCTAAGTGCTGCGCAATCACCGTCAACACCAGAAGAGGTCGAGAACATGAAGAGTGTGCCATACCGGTCAGCATTGGGTTGCCTGATGTACTTCGCTGTTGTCTCGAGGCCGGACATTGCGTTTGCAGTGACGCTGTTGGCGCAATTAATGCAAAACCCAGGACGGGCGCACTGGGACATGCTCAAGCGTGTCATTCGGTATGTTCATACTACAAAGGACTATAAACTCACCTATGGTGTAAAAGGGCAGGAGTACCATGGATTTTGTGATGCAGACTGGGCAGGACAGCCCGACAGTCACTCAATCTGTGGGTACGTCTTTATCATGGATGGTGGGGCTGTATCATGGAGTGCGAAGAAGCAAAGGGTTGTCGCTTTATCAAGCACGGAGGCGGAGTATGTGGGGACGACCCACGCTGCGAAGGAGCTAATTTGGGGGCGGATGCTTTTGAAAGAGCTTGGGCTTCCTCAAAAGACACCGACTATACTTCATTGCGACAATCAAGGGGCGATTGCACTCGCACGAGACAACCAATATCATGCACACACCAAACATATTGCCGTGAGGTTCCATTTCATTTGCCAAGCTATTGAAGAACAGAGTTTGACTCTCACGTACTGTCCGACCGCTGATAACATGGCTGACATGTTCACGAAAGCACTTCCACGCGCTAAACTCAGCAAACTTGTCAGTGACCTCGGGCTCTCTCATTGAGGGGGTGTGTTGATTTATTATTCTACTATTCAATATTGAGTACCCCGAGTATGCTTGCAGAGCGAGCACACCATCCGGGTGAAATCTTTTCCTTTGTTTACATGTATTTGTTCTGTGTCTCACTTATCTTCAAGGACGTTCAGTCGTCGGGGCTCTTTGTCCTTTGCCCCGAGACTGAACGTGAGTGAACCTTAGACTTTTTATTCTCATAGTTTACTGATCATAGTATTTTACATTAGCCATGTGCCATAGGTACATTGATATATATGTATTGTCCTTTGCCCCGAGACTGAACCCGTGTGCCATAGTTTCCACAGAAACCCCCGAATCTGACACCGAACCAGATGATGAAGAAACGCAGGACAATCATGAAGATGACGAAGGAGACCCCGACGATGAAGATGTCGACAACAACCCGGAAAACGATTAGACGATCCGGGCGACTCCGCGCAGAACCAGGATCGTCCAACAGCCACCTGTGCATCTTCCTATCTCTTAATAACTTATGTCCGCGCAACCTGTCCAGCAAATGCCTTTTTTCTCGACCTCTCAATACCCGATATCTCGCCACAATCAATACGCGCCCTACTTGATTCCGGGGCTAGCGACAACTTCATCAATCCCGCCATTATCCCAAAAAACACCCAACTAAGTCCCATACCTCACCCTATTACTCTACAACTATTCGACGGCAGTCTCGCCACGACGGGATCCATCACTCATAATATCACCCTTTCTATCAACCTACCAACCGGCGAATCACACGAGGTCGAATTCCTCATCACACCCTTACACCACTCAGCACCCATCGTCCTCGGTTTCCCATGGCTCCAAGAACACAACCCCCGCATCGACTGGCGCAAACTTCGCATGAAGATTCCGACAACGACCAGTAAGATACCCACGGAAGACAAACTAATTCTTGATTTTATACAGGCCCGCCGCGATGATCCCGACCACAACGCAGCTGCTCTCAATCCCAAACCAGTCTGCGGCGCTCCAACAGCGCCAACCTCCCCTTCCCCACACGGGATTCAACTCCCACCCGACTCGACAAGCACTACGTTTGTCAAACCTGACATCAAGCTCATCAATGCGGCCGCCTTTCAACTTCTGCGGGAAAAAGGCGCAAAGTGTTTCAAAATGACGACCAAGGAAAATTTCCCGGAAGCATTTCCCCCACCAGAACCAACACCAATCCCGGACATCCCGTCACAAGGGAGGACCGCCTCAACAACCACGGTCCATATGTCCCCAGAGGAACGCGAAACCTTCGAACGTATTGTACCACCCGAATACCACGATTACGCTGACGTATTTTCTGAAGGAGAGGCAGACCGCATACCACCTCACCGTCCATACAACCACACCATCGATCTTGAACCCCAAACAAATCCCCCGTTGTAACACTTGGATTTCATCCAGTGTTCGTACGAAGCCCGCCGGACACGACAGTGGCACCCGGATGTTACGACCGTCGGGAATTGTAGCGGGAAACAGTTTCGGGAAACTGGAATTCGCGACAAGAACCCGCGTTCGGGAATCTGGATTCGCGACTGGGAACGAGCGTGGGAATTCAGGCGGGGAAACGCGCGGGAATCTATCCAGGCGCGTCGCGAGATTCTCAAGGCCAGCTAGGACTCTTCACTGCTTTGAACGTCAAGTAAGCGGATCCCTAAGGAAGCACTCCACAAGTAAGTATTGCGCAACTAACTACACAGGAGAAAAGAGAGAGATCGCACCTAAGGAAGCACTCCACAAGAGGTCAAAAGTGGGGTGCTCCTTACAATGCCTACAGCTATTTATCTACTTCGTAAAGACTGTATAGTTAATCTACGCTAAGTGTCCTTGCGCAATGCGCACCTATCTACTACAAACGATACATGCTACGACCGCAATGCTAGGCATGTCCATCCCGTCTCTCCAGATGGCTACGGCCTGTCCGTGGATGTCAGCGTCCGGTCCGGGGCCGCGACTAGCCAGACTAGGTATGCCAGACTGTTGCAGGTCGTCACCTTGAGGTACTAGCGGATTAATGAGCGTATGTTGATAAGTGAATGTACGTGTGCCGTGGCGGGTCGTCGTAAATGAGTGTGTGTATGCGTGCATGGTTGCCGGGACGGTGGTGCGGGATAAGTCACGTGAGCATGGGATCGTGCGATTCGGGAATGAGGTTTCGCGCCGGGAATCCAATGGCGGGATTCTCCCCGCGGGATTGTCTGCTCATGTCGGGATCCTTGGCGGGAAAGTGCGGGAAATGAGAAAAGGAGCCCGGGATCTCGACATTACCCCCCTCCAAAGGCGCAACTCCGGGGCGCCAAGCTTGAATCTTGCTCAGGTCACAGAGCTCGATAGCATTGACTTCTCAAGGGGCGTCCGGGTGTTTTCGATAGAAACTGCGAATTTTAGCCTTTGCATTACCCATATCCTTTGCGGGAATCCATGTATCTTCCGCGCTCGAATATCCCTTCCATCGTACCAAATATTCAAACCTCCGTCTAAACCGTCTAGCATCCAGTACCTCTTCCACCTCGTACTCCAGATCTCCTTCTACTTCGACTGGGGGCGGCGGGGGTTGCGTTCGACCGGGAATGTCGTCTTCGTGGTATGGCGAGAGCAGCGATACGTGAAATACGGGATGAATCTTCAGCGACGCGGGGAGTTCGAGTTCGTAGGTGAGGTCACTTAGCTTTGCCTTCACTTTATACGGCCCTAGTCGTTTCGGTAATAATTTGCGCGCTCCCGGTCGCCGAACGTTCGTCGCCTCGAGCCATACTTTATCCCCGACTGCGTATTGCGGGGCCTCGTTCCTGGCCTGATCGTAGTGCTGCTTCATGCGCTCTGCCGCAACCTCCAAAGCCGCTCTTGCCTCTTCCTGTGCCTGCTGAAGCTCCTGTAGTCGTGCGTCCGCGGCGGGGACCGTGGACAGGCCGTCGCTCGGGGCAATCGTGAATTCGGGATTGTAGCCGTAGACCAGCGCGAACGGGGATTGTCGTGTTGCCGCGTGCGCTTTCGTGTTGTGCGCGAACTCTGCCATCGGGAGTAATCCGGCCCAGTTTTCTTGTCGTGTATCTATGAAAGCCCGTAAATATTGTTCCAGCTCTTGGTTTACCCTTTCGGTTTGCCCATCCGTCTGCGGGTGATACGCAGTCGACGTGGTACCCTTGATACCAAGTCGGGAAAAGAGGGCTTTCATGAACTGTGCGACAAACTGTGGTCCTCGGTCGGATATGATCTGGCGGGGGGTTCCGTGCAGCTTCCAGACGTGTTGCAGGAATAGTTCTGCAGTTTCCGGTGCATCGATGTCAGACGTGGTCGGGATAAAATGCGCTTGCTTGGTGAGACGGTCGACCACCACGAAAATTGCGTCGTAATCCTCAGATCGGGGGAGCTGGGTGATGAAATCGCACGAAATCGCCTGCCAGGGGCCCTGCGGGATTTCGTTCGGTTGCAGGAGTCCTACCGGGCGTTGGGATCGGTTCTTCGTGCGTGCGCAGGTATCGCATCCCGAAACGTATCGTTCTACGAAGTTAGACATCCCTGGCCACCAGTAGTTGCGGCTTACCATCTCAAACGTTTTCCAACGTCCAGGATGTCCGGCGGGGAGACTGTCGTGGTAGGTCTTCACCACATCCCGGCAAATGGTCTCATCTTTCGGGACGTAAACCTTACCCTGGTACAGGATGAGGCCTTCTTCGGTGCTCCAGTCCTCAAGTTCCTTGGTCAGGACTCGGGGCGCCTTGGACTTGACCAACTCAATCGCATCCACCAGCTCGTCTTCATACTGATCTGACTTACGAATGCGTCGTAGGAGGGCCTGATCCCCGTGTACCTGCGTCATTCCCCGACGAATTGCCTTTAGCCGAAACATTTCGGGGGTCAAGAGGGTCCGTCCCGTGTTGTCTTCGCCTTCTGGTTGAAGATTGACGCGTCGTGACATGGCGTCGGGTTTGCCCCCGAGTCGCCCTGGGCGATGGCGAATCGTAAAGTCGAAGCGGGTGAGGAACAGACTCCACCGGGCTTGGCGTCGCGTCAGCGTTCGGGATTCAGAGAAATATAGCAGATTCTTGTGGTCAGACACGATATCGAGTTTATGACTCGCACCTTCGAGATAATGTCGCCACTCGTCAAGAGCTCTAATAATCGCGAGTAGCTCCTTGTCATAAATCTCGTAGTTGCGTTCCGCATCGTTGAGGGATTTCGAGAAAAAGGCGACCGGATGTATCAGCCCGTCGTCGCCTTCCTGGGACAAGACCGCGCCGGTCGCGAAATCAGAGGCGTCGCATTCCACGATGAATTGTCGCGACATGTCTGGCATCATCAGGACGGGGGCGGTCGTGAACATGCGCTTGAGATAGTCGAAAGCGAACTGCTGGTTTTCTGTCCAGGCCCAGCGAACGTCCTTCTTCAGCAGCGTCGTGAGCGGTTTGACGATGTGCGAGAAATCCCGAATAAAGCGTCGATAGAAATTCGCGAACCCGAGGAAGGCTTGAATGTCTTTCACCTTTTTTGGGGTAGGCCAGTCGAGGACCGCCTGTACTTTGGCGGGATCCATCGCCACCTTTCCCTGCGAAATAATCATCCCGAGATACTCGACGGAAGTCTGTTTGAATTTGCACTTTTCGGGTTTACAGAACAAGTCGTTTTCGCGCAGCCGCTTAAGGACTTCCCGTACGTGTTCATCGTGCTGCGATTCATCTTCGGAAAAGATTAGCAAGTTGTCAAGATAGATGATCACGTATACTCCAATGAGGTCCTTGAAGATATCGTTCATCATGTGCTGGAAGGTCGCCAGGGCATTCGTGAGCCCGAATGTCATCACCGTTGGTTCGAAATGTCCTGCCTGAGTCCGAAATGCGGCCTTCCACTCGTCGCCTTGCTTCAGTCGCACGTTGTGGTAGCCCCATCGCAAATCTAACGTCGTGAAAACCTTCGCCTTTTGCAGTGCGTCTACGAGTTCCATCGTGAGGGGAAGCGGGTATCGATTCTTGACCGTGATATCGTTCAGTCGTCGGTAATCGACTACCATGCGCAAGGTTCCGTCCTTTTTCTTGATAAAGAAGACGGGAGCCGCTGCAGGGGATTTCGAAGGTCGTATGTACCCTTTGCGCAGGTTTTCGTCAACGAATTCGCAAAGGGTGTCGCGTTCGGCCGGGGCCAAGGGATAGATTTTGCTATACGGGGGAACCTTCCCGGGTTCTAAATCTATGGCGTGGTCATACGGCTTGCGCAGTGGAAGCCTTTCGGATTCAACTTTCGAAAAAATGTCGGCAAACTCACGGAATTCGGGGGGAACTAGTTCTTCGAAGGTTTTCTCGCCTTCCTTCACCGCTGACTTCTCAGCGATGGCCTGGGAGTGGGTGTACTAGGCGTATGACAGCATTTATCGACAAGTATTCGAGCTTTGAGGTTTTGCTTGCTTCACGCAACTTTAGTGGAACATACGTAACTTTTTTGTCTTTACATAACTTGTTACGCAACTTTTGTACGTAACTTTACACCTTTACTTACAGGTTTTAGCTTGCTACTCCTCACATTTTCAGCTCTCGGTAGTACAGCTCTACCTTACGTAACTATCTGCAGCTATACAGTGGTTCACATTAAGGTGTCTGTGGTTCAGAAAAGTTATACGTAACTTTTTTTTAGATACTATAGATATGTTATACCTTTCTGTACTGAAGCATTAGCCTGTATACCTTTTAAATATATTTCTTATTGTTGATTATCTTGTTTGGTTCCTTTCAATCAATAATAGTATTGCTGGAAATGTATAATATCTTATCTAGTAAATTTACGAGAGTTGTTATATGATATATACAATAACTGACTTTTGTAATTACTTGGGCAAGTGGGTCAATGGGTTTAGCTCCCCAACTCTGGTAAAGGTTGGCAGGCGGAACCCTTCCTGCTTTGTAACCTATCCAACAGGCTACGGGTTCAACTCAGACTAATGTAAATAACTTTTGTAATTGTTTTGTTTCTTTTGATTTAAATAAAAACAATTCTTATGTATTTTATCAGCTATAGATATTGTAATTCTGCTAGATTCCTGCATGTCTACACCAGTCCATGTATAATTGGTGTTACAACTGTAGGGGTACATGTGGGCTGCAGAGTGTAAACAGTCTCTGGGGAAATACTAGGGAGTGTTACAACTGTCAGGCCCAGACCCAAGCCTTGCCTAAGGGTGGTTGCGAGTTGAGGAAGCAGAGTGAGAGCGGAAGGGCAAACAAAATGCGAGGACAAAATAGCGAGAGACCAAGTAGTCGGGATTCGGGTTGAAGTTCCCGCAATCCATGATCCGGGATTCTACTGCGGGATCCTAAGATGAGTTATCAAGATTTTAGAGTCTGAGAGCGAGAAAAGTGCGTGACGGCGAGAGTGAGAGCATAAGAGTGAAGCAAGGATGGATCTTGAGGGCCTAGCTCGTAGAGTAGCCTAAAGACTTATGATATTTGAGTCAAGGGATACATGACGAGTTTCTACAAGTTTATATACACGTAAGAGTCTGAGATAAGAAATGGGAAATGGGATATGTTTTCGGGACATGAAGGTGAGTCATGTAGCGACACGCGGGATTCGGAGAATTATTGTGGGACGTGTAGCTTACACAAGGAAACGGGGATGTATGTTAGAACAAAGGGTGACGGGAATGTGATCAGAGTGATTTGAAAATGGTGATAAAGGATAATAGATAGATTTCCACCTGTGATTCCCACCCTGTCAGTACCTAGTTAGCCAGTAGCCATGACTCATGGCTACTGGCTAGTTAGGTTCTGATGCGTCTAATTTACTATACTAATGCCGTCCCGTCAGTTTTGAGGGACTTTGACACTCACAGAGCTGCCCACCGGGCCCAGCTTGACCGAGGACCCTGGGGGCTGGCCTCGGCGACCGCCGTAAGGGTCTGTCCTGCGTGTCGCGCGCGCGCGCCGTGCCTTGGACCTTGCCGCCGCGCCTCCCACACGCCCACGACGCGCGTCGTCGCCGTCACCACACCCGTGCTCGCCGTCGCCGACAGCGAGCACGGCCGTCTCGCTCAATTTTTGTCCGTTTGGCTTCGTTTTTTTTGCATTATATGTAATTTAATGTTTAGATTATATTGCAATAGTAAAATTAAATTATCTACTACATAGTGCAATGGTGCCGGCAGAAAGAGCAACCAGTTCTACAGCTGCAATGCCCACATCATGGCGGAGCACATACTTGTCCTGGGACGTTGCATTGGTCAGGGATAACCAAGCAAAGGTGTCAAAGACTTGTCCAACAACGTGTGTCATGAAAGGGGCAACACCGCCGACCACGACAGATGTCTCAGCAGCAGGCAGGAGAAGCGGGAGCACACCTTGCCATCATTGTTGCTGTGACTCTGCACCTCGAAGTCGTCTTCCCGCAGAGCCCATCGCGGCCGCGCTTCACCGCCAAGACGCGCCAGGCGGACATTTCGTGCGTTGCACTCTTCCTGCCGTGCACGACGTGCCAGTGGTGGTTGATTGCATCCTTGGCCTCTGCTGGAGAGGCCTCGCGGTACAGGCGCCGACAAAGATAGAGCCTCTGTCGCGGATTTCTTGCAAGATTGCGAGGGCATTTGAAGGGGCCTGGCAAGCTCATTGCCGCTGAATGGGTTGTTTCAGCACCTTGGGTGCATGGGTGAGCCTACCGGCTACCATATCATCTAATAAAGACAACTATTAGCATGCATTAGAGTAGAGAAGGTTAATAAAACTTACTTGCAGTGAGCTTGCTCATACAAAGCTCTTTTATGGGGTGGAGGAGGAGTGTAAGACAGTGAGCAAGGCCCAAACGACGACAGCTACGAGGCCGCGCGTTGTCTCCAAACGTGAGAATGCGCGTCCAAATTAGGTATGTTTTACTTTTCTTTATTTTTGAGCATTCAAAACATATTGACTGCTCATCTTTGTATTGTGCTTTATATCAGGCACATGCATTATGCATCTTAATGATATAATATAGAGTGTAGCTGCGAAGTTGCATAACATAATGGGCTAAATTGGGCTCACAAATAAGCTGCGAGTGCTGAAGTGCAGCCTGTATGCATGCTAATGCATATGTTTTTGATTTGTTTAAGCATAGCGCTTGCATGGATGTCTTTCAAACTTCATGAAGATCTAATATAAGTGTACTAATACTCACTAAAAAAGTTTCAGAGTGTGTAGAGACTGTAGTACTCCGATAGAATCTAAACAATGCTCAAAACTAGTACTTTTTGAATAAAATCATGCACATTACATGTTCTTCACTGAATAGACATACATTACCCTCATTAATAAATTCTGCAAGATATGTAACACTCAAGAAGAGATAATAAATGACCTTTTTAGAAGTTTTTGACGGAGTTTCACTAACTGGAGTTGTTGTCAGTGCTCAAATGTAGTTGAGGTCCGTGGGTTTCAGGTGAGTTTAGCTTAATCTCATGAATTCGAGTGCTCGAAATCAAGATCACTACATTCTAGCACACCTGCAACTCTAATTCCTCTTGCATTTGCATCCATTTTACGAGTACTCTTAAATGAAAAAGAGATCACAAATTTACAAGGTCAATTAAATATTCTATTCCAGAAAAAGTGAAATGATCACTTGTAGAATCAATGTTTGCTTCACCTAGTCATAACGGACTAAACAATAAATACCAATAAAATCAGGCTCAATGTATATTGTACAGCACTTGCATATCGCATAGCGTGCCTGAGTATCAGATGTGCTGCTGAAGTGTTTCTGGGCACGAAATGTGCTTGGAGATGCTTCAGTTGCCACATTCGGCAACTTCCGGGCGACGTTGAACGCGCGTGGACGTCGTCTTTTTGCGTTCAACGTCGTCCGTGTCCATCACGGATGGCCTCCAGGCCTCAAATTAACGTGGTAAGTTATCTATTTTTTTATGCTATCATTTGCTGTAAGCTAATGGCCTGCTATAGATGCCTCTTTATCCCTAACAGACACCACAGACACGTCTGTGCTGTGGATACCACTCGACGGACACCACGGACACGTCTGCGCCGACGGACGTCTTTGCCAGCGCCCGTCACACATGCGAGCCGCAGAGGCTCGAATATCTCCCGTGGTCTGTTGCCGCCTTGCGCAACCACTATTCTATGGCTTCCTTCAACGGCGCTGAGTGACGCACCTCTTGCATCGCTGCAATAGCTTCGAGTGCAGACCACTCTAGCAAAATTCCAATGGCTGCGGGGCTTCGGATTGTTGGCGGGGGAGGCTGCATGTGGATTCTGGAGTACCCAGCAGCAAGGGCCTGCGGCAGAGACTGCCCGGTGCATGTGCCTGCAGCCACGGTCAATTTCATCGCACAAGTCCTTTCCTTTCTCCTCATTTCCATCCCCCTCCTCTCCAACCCGCTATGGTGGCGCGAACACAAACATCAGCAGCGGGTGTCCTTGCCCTGCTCTTCAAACTAGAGGCCCCCATCAAGCGGCACACCCTCCAAGCTCTTGTCCCTCTCGTTCCCCAGCCTTCGCTGATGGCAACACCAAATGATCAGGGGTAGAATGAAGCATTCGTGGGCGGAATGGGGCGACCCAAGGGCGGCTGAAGTTGGGCAGGCGGAGATGCATGAAATATGCATAGAAGCGAGCCCGAAATGGTTGGACGGCGGGGACAGCTGACTGACAACAAGGACAGCAAAGAGAGATTTCTTGATGTATATTTTAATAGACAAATAAATATATTTATTGTTTCTCTATTCACAATTGCATTCTGCTATGAATTTAATGCATAATGCAAAAAGAACGAAGCCAAACGGACAAAAATTGAGCAAGACGGCCGTGCTCGCTGTCGGCGACAGCGAGCACGGGTGTGGTGACGGCGACGACGCGTCGTGGGCGTGTGGGAGGCGCGGCGGCAAGGTCCGAGGCACGGCGCGCGCGCGCGACACGCAGGACAGACCCTTACGGCGGTCGCCGAGGCCAGCCCCCAGGGTCCTCGGTCAAGCTGGGCCCGGTGGGCAGCTCTGTGAGTGTCAAAGTCCCTCAAAACTGACGGGACGGCATTAGTATAGTAAATTAGACGCATCAGAACCTAACTAGCCAGTAGCCATGAGTCATGGCTACTGGCTAACTAGGTACTGACAGGGTGGGAATCACAGGTGGAAATCTATCTATTATCCTTTATCACCATTTTCAAATCACTCTGATCACATTCCCGTCACCCTTTGTTCTAACATACATCCCCGTTTCCTTGTGTAAGCTACACGTCCCACAATAATTCTCCGAATCCCGCGTGTCGCTACATGACTCACCTTCATGTCCCGAAAACATATCCCATTTCCCATTTCTTATCTCAGACTCTTATGTGTATATAAACTTGTAGAAACTCGTCATGTATCCCTTGACTCAAATATCATAAGTCTTTAGGCTACTCTACGAGCTAGGCCCTCAAGATCCATCCTTGCTTCACTCTTATGCTCTCACTCTCGCCGTCACGCACTTTTCTCGCTCTCAGACTCTAAAATCTTGATAACTCATCTTAGGATCCCGCAGTAGAATCCCGGATCATGGATTGCGGGAACTTCAACCCGAATCCCGACTACTTGGTCTCTCGCTATTTTGTCCTCGCATTTTGTTTGCCCTTCCGCTCTCACTCTGCTTCCTCAACTCGCAACCACCCTTAGGCAAGGCTTGGGTCTGGGCCTGACAGTTGTAACACTCCCTAGTATTTCCCCAGAGACTGTTTACACTCTGCAGCCCACATGTACCCCTACAGTTGTAACACCAATTATACATGGGACTGGTGTAGACATGCAGGAATCTAGCAGAATTACAATATCTATAGCTGATAAAATACATAAGAATTGTTTTTATTTAAATCAAAAGAAACAAAACAATTACAAAAGTTATTTACATTAGTCTGAGTTGAACCCGTAGCCTGTTGGATAGGTTACAAAGCAGGAAGGGTTCCGCCTGCCAACCTTTACCAGAGTTGGGGAGCTAAACCCATTGACCCACTTGCCCAAGTAATTACAAAAGTCAGTTATTGTATACAGTATCAAGCAAAAGTATTGCAACAAGTTGAGCGCTTCATATCTCTACCACTTTTAACTTATATCCAGAGATTCATACTGGAGATTCAAGATGAGATCCTAAGTGGCTCTGGCCCCCCTAGTGTAAAAGGAAATCTCCAAATTTGGAAGTTTCTAGAATTAAAACGTAAAAATGCAAAAACGGCCGCTTAAGAGGAGACCTCTGCCAGACCTGCTGAATGTGGCAAAAGATACTCTAGCATGTTTGTATACCCTGAGAAAAAGAACCATATCAATTGAATTAGCGGATACGGAATTATAGCCTAGAAAAAACAGCTCCTCTACTGAAAATATATACAATTTCTCAATAAACAGTACTAAAAGTTGGCAGAGGAGCTGTTTTTTCTAGGCTATAATTCCGTATCCGCTAATTCAATTGATATGGTTCTTTTTCTCAGGGTATACAAATATGCTAGAGTATCTTTTGCCACATTCAGCAGGTCTGGCAGAGGTCTCCTCTTAAGCAGCTGTTTTTGCATTTTTACGTTTTAATTCCAGAAACTTCCAAATTTGGAGATTTCCTTTTACACTAGGGGGGCCAGAGCCACTTAGGATCTCATCTTGAATCTCCAGTATGAATCTCTGGATATAAGTTAAAAGTGGTAGAGATATGAAGCGCTCAACTTGTTGCAATACTTTTGCTTGATACTGTATATCATATAACAACTCTCGTAAATTTACTAGATAAGATATTATACATTTCCAGCAATACTATTATTGATTGAAAGGAACCAAACAAGATAATCAACAATAAGAAATATATTTAAAAGGTATACAGGCTAATGCTTCAGTACAGAAAGGTATAACATATCTATAGTATCTAAAAAAAAGTTACGTATAACTTTTCTGAACCACAGACACCTTAATGTGAACCACTGTATAGCTGCAGATAGTTACGTAAGGTAGAGCTGTACTACCGAGAGCTGAAAATGTGAGGAGTAGCAAGCTAAAACCTGTAAGTAAAGGTGTAAAGTTACGTACAAAAGTTGCGTAACAAGTTACGTAAAGACAAAAAAGTTACGTATGTTCCACTAAAGTTGCGTGAAGCAAGCAAAACCTCAAAGCTCGAATACTTGTCGATAAATGCTGTCATAGAGGCGGCAATTTTGTACGCAAAATGGTCGTCCGTCGCGACGAAGTAGGATTCGGCGTCGTGGTACAGGTCCCAATATTTTTCTGAGTACCGAAATCCCGGTGGGACAGCTTCCCATTCGGCCTGGGTCCTGTCGGGCCCCCAGGGGGTCTCGACTTCTTCTGCTATGGCGAGGCGGGGAAGCGGGACCAGGCGTTGCTGGTTGTCACACTGAGGCGGGCAGCGATTGAGATCGACCACATCGTTGGTCCAGTCAATGGTTGGGTTATGGTGCCGCAACCAGTCGATCCCCATGATAATATCGTCGTCGCCAATATCCGCGACGGCCATGTCAACTGTTCTAAGTGTCCCTTCATCTCGACGTTGAGGACTACTTCCTTGGTGATGCGTCCAATCGCGTTCGGGGAATTGTCCGCGTTGCGCAAAAGTATCGGGATTACCAAGTCCCGGGTCTGGAGTCCGTGTCGCGAAACGTAGCGGGAATTTATGAAAGTTCCCGACGCACCGCTGTCTAACATTACTGTGGCTAAGGCATCCGTCTTTCCGTCGCTAACCTGTACCGGGAACTTCAAATGTCGTCGAAGACGACGGTCTATTGTAGAGATGGTTAAATACAAGGGACCATTATTAAGAGAGTTCTTCGGCCACAAGGGCGGTTGGGTCATATAGGGCGCGACTGAGCAATACGACCCTACTGAAAATCCGCTGGGGGCGGGGCTTCGGGATTGTGAACGTTCTTGGCGGCGGGCGTCATGGCGGCGAATGCGTTCTGTAGCACGGACTGCTGCACATTCTGGACGTACTGTTCCGCCATACGTTTGAGCGTTTCTTCGAACGACTGGAGCACGGGGGGCGATGGGCTCGACGGGGACGTGGATTTCGTAGCCTTTAGGTTTCGGGATGGCGGTCGCGTTGGGCAATCGCTCACCAAATGGTCTTTCTCTCCGCAGTAGTAGCATAGTCCCTTACTCCTGCGCTCCCGGCGCACCCTGTCAATCTCCATTGCGTTGGGATCCTTCGTCGAGCTTGCGCCCGCAGTCGGGATCGAACGCGGAGCTGAACTAGTGGTGCCGGGATTGCTTCGGGGCGTAGCCGCTGGCTTCGATACTGGTCCATAGGCGTGTGCGAGCCTTAGCTTCTCGTCCGTCTCGGAAACCCAATTGACGTAGGCATCGAACTTTCATATCCTTCGCCTCTGTGCTGGCGATGTGCTGGCGAACCTGGTCTTTGAGTCCCTTCCGGAACATGTCGAGGTAGATGACATCCGTCGTTGCGTCCTTGGGCCACCCGGTGAGGGCTTGGAGGGCACGGAACTGCGACGCAAACTCGGCGACCGTTCCGGTCTGGCGTAGGCGCATCAGCTTGTCGGCTGCGGCTTTGTCTGCATCGATTTCCCCGTAAGAGGCGCGAAGGGCGGTGAACAGGGCCTCCAGGCTGGCGGCTTCTGGCGGTGTCGGGATGTCCTGGAGTCGATCTAGAATGGGTCGTGCCCAGTCTTGCGCCGGTCCCCGCAGTAGCATCAGGGCGAATGCGACCTTGCGGGTTTCGTCCAGCCCCGGATGTTGTCCGAACAAGTAGAGCTTAATCTGGTGAATCCAGTTTTCCAGCTTGGCTCGTTCGCCTTCGAAGGTGTCGGGAAGCTTCATCTTGAGCCCTGCTCCACCCCCAGACGGGGAGGCGGGCTGGCTCGCGATTTGGGCTTCTAACGCCCGGTTGGCGTGCTTGAGCTGGGCGACTGTGTTCTGAACCTGATTGTGTTCGTTGACTAGCTTGGAGTAGCGTTTTTCGAGGGTGTCGAGGCGATCAAGGATGGGCTGGAGTTTGTCTTCCTCCATCGAGGAGTTCGGGGACGGGAAAGCGAAGGTGTCTGCGAGTCCTCCCCATTCCTGGTGGGACGACATCGCTGGTCGGCGGTACGGGTGCGGGGGTAGAAGTAAAGAGCGTGAGGGTGTCGAGTCCGAGCGGCGGTGAGCCAGGACTTTTGACCTAATGTTACGACCGTCGGGAATTGTAGCGGGAAACAGTTTCGGGAAACTGGAATTCGCGACAAGAACCCGCGTTCGGGAATCTGGATTCGCGACTGGGAACGAGCGTGGGAATTCAGGCGGGGAAACGCGCGTGAATCTATCCAGGCGCGTCGCGGGATTCTCAAGGCCAGCTAGGACTCTTCACTGCTTTGAACGTCAAGTAAGCGGATCCCTAAGGAAGCACTCCACAAGTAAGTATTGCGCAACTAACTACACAGGAGAAAAGAGAGAGATCGCACCTAAGGAAGCACTCCACAAGAGGTCAAAAGTGGGGTGCTCCTTACGATGCCTACAGCTATTTATCTACTTCGTAAAGACTGTATAGTTAATCTACGCTAAGTGTCCTTGCGCAATGCGCACCTATCTACTACAAACGATACATGCTATGACCGCAATGCTAGGCATGTCCATCCCGTCTCTCCAGATGGCTACGGCCTGTCCGTGGACGTCAGCGTCCGGTCCGGGGCCGCGACTAGCCAGACTAGGTATGCCAGACTGTTGCAGGTCGTCACCTTGAGGTACTAGCGGATTAATGAGCGTATGTTGATAAGTGAATGTACGTGTGCCGTGGCGGGTCGTCGTAAATGAGTGTGTGTATGCGTGCATGGTTGCCGGGACGGTGGTGCGGGATAAGTCACGTGAGCATGGGATCGTGCGATTCGGGAATGAGGTTTCGCGCCGGGAATCCAATGGCGGGATTCTCCCCGCGGGATTGTCTGCTCATGTCGGGATCCTTGGCGGGAAAGTGCGGGAAATGAGAAAAGGAGCCCGGGATCTCGACACCGGAAGACAAAGTAAGCACCCAGAAACCGAAGTCGCTCAAGTACAAGACTCGGAAGCATACCAGCAAGCCCAGAGCATAGCAACAGCGCAAAGGACGCAAGGCCGGAAAGCGGAGTCGCTCAAGTGCATCCAACGGACGCAAGACAGTGCACCCGACGGACACCGGACAAGTAGCAAGGCCGCCGGCCGACACTCGAAGCCAAATAGCGAAGGGAAAACTGTACCTTAGCACGAGTGAAAGAACTGCCAAAGCCAAGGACTCACTGGTGAGCACCCGACGGACGCTTGCATGGGTGGACGAGCGAACGGGCGAACATTTGTTCGAACGGACGTGCGTACAGGCGTGCAACCGGCCGGCAACATAAGTGTGGCGACAGACAAGTGTGTGCGCGTGGCGTGGGAGAACAGGGTGACGGACAAGGGAACTAACGGACGTCACATAAAGGACACTTGGTGGCGACGTGCGCGAGTGGCGTGGGAATAGGGTTGCCAATTGAGGGACGGGGACAAAGACGGGGACTCAGCCTAGTAGCGGTGACCGGAGTAGCCGGTTCACACGCGATAATAACTTGTGTTAAGCACGTTATGTAGACCGTGTGAAAATTTAGCGTTCTTTCCCCGACTACTACAATCTAAGTGTGTGCGCGCTTGGGACTGAAGCGGGGCTGCGTCGGACGTCTGCGCTGTGAGCGCGTTTGACACGACATTAGTTCTTTCGACGGAACGACGAGTCTCTGGGGCACGACAACTAAGCTTGCGGATTTCCTCTGGTGTCTTCCTTCGAAGCGACGGGGCGGACGCGGGCTACGGCGACTGGTGCTTGTGCATAGGTGCGCTCGACTGGTCGTCTTAGTTCTTTCGACGGAACGACGGGTCTCTAGAAGTCAAGAGCCAAGCTTGCGGATTTCCTCTGGTGTCTTCCCTCGACGGGCGCGACGCAAGGCGACGAGGCTCAATAGCCATTCTTTACTGGGGTGTTTGTTTCTTGTCTTTGGACTACTGGGAAGGGCGGTGACGACGCACGCAGAAGACATACTTACGGACGGGCGGTTGGAGTCTGCGCATCAGCGGGTTCTTCTGACTGTCTTGTTTCTTTCTTACGGGTGTTTCTTGTCTTCGGACTTCGTTGGGTGGACGCGCGAAGACTCCGTCTACGGACGATTGGGGGCCGTTGGCTATTTTCATTAGTTTCCTTCATTGTTTCTCCTCTTCTTTCTGTCTATTCTACTACTCTTTTATTCTTCTTTGGGTTCACTACACTCCCACCCCCTTATCATTTATCATATTTTCACCGTACGGCCCCATCTACTCCCTCTCCGAAGTCGAGCTGAAAGCCCTCCGCGAGTACCTTGATGACAACCTCCGCAAAGGCTTCATCCGACCCTCTAATTCCCCGGCTGGTGCACCCATCCTTTTCGCTAAGAAAAAAGACGGCTCGCTACGCCTCTGCGTTGACTATCGAGGACTCAATAAAATCACTCGAAAAAACCGCTACCCACTACCCCTCATCAACGATCTCCTCGACCGCATGAAGAAGGCGAAAATCTTCACCAAGATCGACCTCCGCGCAGGTTACAACAATGTTCGCATCGCAGCAGGACACGAATGGAAGACGGCATTTCGAACTTGATACGGATCGTTCGAGTACCTCATGATGCCTTTCAGGATGACCAACTCCCCCGGTACATTCCAACACTTCATGAACGACATCTTCAAGGATATGGCCGACGACTTTGTCATCATTTATCTAGACGACATCCTCATCTTCAGCAAAGACCCCGCCAAACACAAGGAACATGTCCGTCTCGTCCTCCAACGCCTCTGAGATCACAACCTACACGCGAAAACCGAAAAGTGTTCGTTCAACACCACCTCTGTTGAATACCTCGGGTTCATAGTTTCCCCCGACGGCGTCTCCATGGATCCCGCGAAAACAGAAGTTATCCAATCTTGGCCTATCCCCCGAAACGTCCGCGAAGTTCAATCCTTCCTCGGGTTCGCTAACTTTTATCGTTGATTCATTGACAAATACTCCAATATTGTCAAACCACTCACCTCCCTCACCCGCAAAGACCATCCTTTCAAATGGTCCGATGATGCACAGAAGGCCTTCAACAAGCTCAAACGCGCCTTTCAATCAGCTCCCGTCCTCGCCCACTTCAATCCTGACGACCCCTCTGTCGTAGAAACCGACGCCTCGGACTTCGCCATCAGCGCTATCCTCTCACAGATCAAATCGACGGACAACGACATTCACCCCATCGCATTTTTTTCCCGCACCATGGCCCCCGCCGAGCAAAACTACGACATCCACGACAAGGAACTCGTCGACGCATTCTATCACTGGCGCCATTGTCAAGATCCCGGGCTCCTTTTCCCATTTCCCGCACTTTCCCGCCAAGGATCCCGACATGAGCAGACAATCCCGCGGGGAGAATCCCGCCATTGGATTCCCGGCGCGAAACCTCATTCCCGAATCGCACGATCCCATGCTCACGTGACTTATCCCGCACCACCGTCCCGGCAACCATGCACGCATACACACACTCATTTACGACGACCCGCCACGGCACACGTACATTCACTTATCAACATACGCTCATTAATCCGCTAGTACCTCAAGGTGACGACCTGCAACAGTCTGGCATACCTAGTCTGGCTAGTCGCGGCCCCGGACCGGACGCTGACATCCACGGACAGGCCGTAGCCATCTGGAGAGACGGGATGGACATGCCTAGCATTGCGGTCGTAGCATGTATCGTTTGTAGTAGATAGGTGCGCATTGCGCAAGGACACTTAGCGTAGATTAACTATACAGTCTTTACGAAGTAGATAAATAGCTGTAGGCATTGTAAGGAGCACCCCACTTTTGACCTCTTGTGGAGTGCTTCCTTAGGTGCGATCTCTCTCTTTTCTCCTGTGTAGTTAGTTGCGCAATACTTACTTGTGGAGTGCTTCCTTAGGGATCCGCTTACTTGACGTTCAAAGCAGTGAAGAGTCCTAGCTGGCCTTGAGAATCCCGCGACGCGCTTGGATAGAGTCCGGCGCATTCCCCTTCCCGAATTCCCACGCTCGATTCCCGGTCGCGAATCCAGTTCCCGAACTGTTTCCCGCTACGATTCCCGACGGTCGTAACAGCCATTACCTTGAAGGTTCCCGTCACTGTGTCGAAGTCTTTTCCGACCACAAAAACCTTAAGCACTTCAACGAGAAATGACGTCTCAATAGACGACAAGCACAATGGTCGGAATTTCTCGAAGACTTCTACTTTCACATCAATCACCGAGCGGGGAAACTTGGCACCAAACCCGATGTCTTCACCCGTCACCGCGACATGTATCCCCGCGGGGAAGAACGCAATACGCTTGACGACCTCAACAAACGACAAATTCTTCAACCTCACCACCTCCTCGCCAACCTCATCCTCGACTCCACAGTGCTTGACTCTCAATTGGCAGAAGGTATTTGTCTTGATGAATTTACTCAAACTAAACTCTCAACCTTAGAACACAATCCCGGAAACAACAAATTTTCCCGAGACCCCCACGGTCGACTCCTCTACGATAATCGTCTATACGTCCCCGACCACAACGATTTACGCCTCCTCCTCACGCAAGCACACCACAACCATTTTCTCGCAGGCCACCCCGGCATCCGCAAAACGATGCAACTCATCAAACGACGTTACAACTGGCCGAAACTTGAAAAATTCGTGACCTCATCCGTCAAATCATGCCCCGACTGCCAACGCGCAAAATCATCCCGACACAAACCCTATGGCCCACTTCGCTTCCTTCCCATCCCTGACCGACCATGGACTTCCATATCCATGGACTTCATAGAAGGACTCCCGCTCAGTAACGACTTCGACTGCATTCTCATAGTCGTCGATCGACTCACGAAAATGGCGATCTTCATCCCCACCACCAAAACACTCGACACACCGGGACTTGCCCAGCTCTTTCTCCGCCACGTCTTCGCAAAACACGGAGTCCCACACGACATTGTTTCCGACAGGGGAAAGCATTTTGTATCCCGCTTCTGGGCCTCCCTATGCCACTTGCTCAAAATCAAGTCTAATCTTTCCACAGCCTATCACCCCGAAACCAATGGCCAGACAGAACACGTCAATCAGATTCTCGAACAATACCTTCGAATCTACATCAACTATCAACAAGACAACTGGTCCGACCTCCTCCCCCTCGCCGAATTTGCCTACAACAATTCCCCGCACTCCGCCACCGGCGTATCCCCGTTTTTCGCGAACAAAGGCTACCACCCCCAACTCACCGTCACCATCAGTGACGTCCCCTCCGCAGCAGCAGCGGACGCAGCATCTGACATCGCCAACGTCCACGCTTACCTCCAACAACAACTCCGCCTCACCATTCAACAATACCAGCAAAACACGACCAATCGACGATCCCCAATACCCGCCTTCAACCCCGGCGACCTAGTTTGGCTAGACACCCGCAACATCCGCACCCGCCACCCCATGAAGAAACTCGATCACAAACACATCGGACCCTTCCCCATACTTGAAATTATCTCCACCTACGCCCGTCGTATTGGCCTACACTCGAACTCAAAGCTATTCACAACGTATTCCATGTTTCGCTCCTCAAACCCCACTCCCCGAACCCATTCCCGACACGCACCCAAGACCCTCCACCACCTGTCGAAATCGCGAACGAACTCGAATACGAAGTGGAGGAAATTCTCGACTCCCGTTTCAATAAGAAACGCCAATGCTTTGAATACCTTGTCCAGTGGCGGGGATACAACAATCCCTCATGGCAATCACTCACGAACGTCGCAAATTCCCCCGACCTCGTCAAACTCTTCCACAAACGGTATCCCACAAAACCAAAACCGCCCCCCTAACAAAACAACCTCCAACTCTACTTCGTCATCTCTCCCATTTTCTCCCTTATTCTATCCTCTCTATAGACACCACCACTCAACGACAACAAAGCCAAAAAAAACCAACCGTCTTCCGCCATTTTCCTCACATTTTTCAATATTCATGTACAACCAACCACTTACTTATTTTCCGTCAATTCTCTTATTCACACGCAAAACATCTACGAAACACGAATGTCCATTTCATTCTTACAAAACAGTTCAAAAAGCAAAAAACCGTCCAAAAAAAAAATTATATACATATAAATTAGCACTTCTACTCCTTCTCCCTCTCCTCATACGCCCTCAACGACTCCCCATACCTCTCATCCCTCCCGCACCGATCCTCCTCTCTCTTCCACCACTTCCACGCTTCCTCCAAAGTCACCGCTTCCCCCTGCAACCTCAAATACTCCGCCATCGCCTTCCCATAGGCCAACATGGCCTCGTTCAACTCCTTCCTCTTCGCCACCCACATCCGCTTATACACCCCCGACCGACACGCCACCCCCGACCCCTTCAACCTCTCCATATACGCCATACCCCCCTCAAAATCCCCGAGCGGAAACAACCCACGTTCCGGCGTGGGCAGCAACACCGGCGGCTTCACCCCCGGGAAATCCCTCTCGAAGTCCCGCAGGAACTCTTCCATCTTCTCCTCCCCCTCCTTCACCAACCCCGATCGCATCTCCTCATCATCCTCATCCTCAACCTCATCCCCGGACGAAGCACCCTCCCCCAGCTTCTCCGCCACCTCCTTCAACGCATCGGTCTCTTCACGCGACCGCCGCTTCCTCTCGCGCGCTCCCTCTCCGGTACCTTGTCCTGGATCTTATTCTTGACAACCGCAGAACGTGCGACGTACGTCGACTTCACTCTTGCGCGTAAAGGCACACGCAGATTCACCCTCTGGACTTCCTTGTCCTGAATCTTGTTCCTCTGCGTCCCGACCTCTAAACCTTCCGCCGCGCGCTCGGCCATCTCTTCGTCTTCATTCTCCTTGTCTCCTTCCACTATCTCCCCCGACTCCAACCCACGATCCTCGACCTCATGCACCACCCGCTCGCCATCCTTGTCCTGGATCTTGTCCGGCAAAACTACCTGACACGCCTGTTCGAACAACATACCCTCCCTCACCACCCTCACGACGCTGTCCTCGTCTTCGACCAATTGCACCGGTCGCGCCCTGTCCGGCGCATCCATCCGGCGTATCTTGCCCCGACTACACGCCTTACCTCGAGCCGCGCACGGAAAACACGCCCCAATCGTTTTGTCGTCCGAAGGGTCAAAAGCCGCTGACGTCACGCACATGTCCCCGTGCGGGTGCGACAACGGCAGACTCTGGCAATGCTCGCAAGCATCGTCCAAAGTCCACAAAAACCCATACTTCGACGGGTCCCTCTTGTGACTTCCTGACCCTGAAGGCACGACCTATAAAAAAGACTAAGACATTTATACTTCTCGCACACAACACAAACGACACTCACACTTTTGGGACGCTCTCCAGGCACCCGACCTTTTCCCTTCCCCGCCTTCTTCTCCTTCTCCTTCTCACATACCACACGCGCACGCTTCTTCGCCTGTCCCTGCGTGCCCACAACCTCACCCGCCTCACTCTCGACTTCCACAGTCTCCCTTCCCCGTTTCTTCGGCAATCCACTTCCCGAGTCACCCGGCACAGCCTTTAATGGCTCAGGTTCGGGAGACGGAAAAAACAGCGGGGGCTCATCAACAAACTCCTCGCCTGCTGTTGCTGTTGTTGTTGCTGTTGCTGTTGCCTCCACTACGGGCGTTACCAAACGATCCCCACCCACCATCCGCTCCACCTCGGAAACCGACTCGACGCCCGTCCCCGGACGCTCACCGGCCACCGCAACCCCCACCTCCAAACCACCCGCCACAGGAGTCTTCTTCTTCTCCTGCTTCTTCTCCTTCATTGCCTGATACGCCCTCCTCACCCGCACCTCCGACTCGTCAACTACTGGCAGCCAGCGCAACACCGTCAACCTCGGGTACTTCGCAACCCACTCCTCCTGCGTCATTTCGAACGCCCGCCACGAAACCTCCAGATCGTCATAGGCAGGACCTCCTTCTTCCAGGCATTTCGCATGATGCACCTTTTTACGCAACAAATCAAATTCGACCCCCCAAAAACATTTTTCACACTTACCGTGGCCTCCAACATTGCCGCACGCGCCGCCCGAAACTCCATCACATTCGCATCATTCTCCGCGGGGGGCGGGAAATTCGTCAGTTCCGTCTTCAATTCTTCGACATTGTCAAAATACGCCATAGCAATAACGAAGTCAAGTGGAAAAAAGGAAACGCGCACAATACGCCCACCAGCGAACATATATCCGGACAAAAAATTCACTTTAGGGCACACTTATTCAATTTCCCGCGGCACACGTCTTCTCAACTTCTTTTCCCCCGCTAATTCCACACGCATACACCGCACATTCTCCCACGCTTCCTCACTACCTCTACGCGGACGCTGGCCTCAACGGAGCTCGGCCTTTAAGGAGGGGCAACTGTCACGACGACACCTAACGCCCGACGAACGAACAATCCCGCACCCATCAATATTCCCGCCAACAATCCTGAAAACCGGCCCGGCACCCGTATCCCGGGCCTCGTGGCACACACTCCCCAACACACCAACATACTCACGAACACGTTCCCCGACCACGCCTTACGACCACACCCTACGACCACGCCCTACGAACACGCCCTACGAACATCCTGACAGGACCACGCCCCAGAAATCTATTCATTTACATTTCGTTCCCATTATTCCCCGAAAACACGTCTACTATCCTTTATCTTCATTTTCTAATAACTCTGATCACATTCCCTTCGCTCTTTGTTCCAGCAGACATATCCGTTTCCTCGTGTAAGTAACACGCCCCGCAACATTTCCCCGAACCCCGCGTGTCACTACACGACTCACTTCCACGCCCCGAAACATATTTCGCTCCTTACTTCGCATTTCAAACATGTACACGTATATAAACTCGTAGATACTCGTCATGTATTTCCCGATTTTTTTTTTTTTTTTTTTTTTTTTTTTTTTTGCTTTATTATCCCTGCAGCATAGCTAAGTACATGACCTATCTACGACGGAGGCGCCCGTCGTCGAGGTAAACTACGAAACTGGGCGGGAGGTGCCCGCCACCAAAGGTGGCGGCTAAGTGGGCGCACCGCCTATTAAAGAAGGGAAGGGAAGAGGAGAGATTGGTTTACATATCACCCCGCCCATGTCAAGGCGCAGGTGAACCTACACTACAAGCACAGACGAAGTTTAGAAAAGAGGGCGCGTCCGGGCACAGTACCTGGGCGTTAACCTGGGTAAAGCACCGTTCTGTCTGGGATCGCTGGTGCCTCATACATAGAAAGAAGAGTAAGTTGCATCAAAGATCAAGAGGAGGGTCTGAAACGTGACCGTTAAAATCATAAAGATCCGGGTCCGTGTCCTGAGTGCGTGGTCCAAGGGCGCGCCGTACGTACACACGAAGGGTTGTCAGGTCCATGTCCTGGTCGGTTGGGAGTCCATCTAGCTCCATCATCGCAAATGCAAGGCGGATGGCAGCTGAGGTGCGCTGAGTGGGGCGGTCGAGATGCCTTCCCCGACTTGAATATCACAAGTCTTTAGGCTACTCTAAGTGCTAGGCCCTCGAGATCCATCCTTGCTTTCTCTTATGCTCTCTCTCTTGTCCTCTCGCTACTCTCCTGTTTTCTGTCTCTAAATCAACGACTTGTCGATAAATCCCCCGCGGGATAAATCCCGCCTACTCTGATCAGGGGAATTACGCCCAGATCCCCCAACTATTCGGTCTTGCGCTAGTGCGCACTCGTACCTCTTCGCCTTTGTCTTTCCCGCTCAGCTTTCTTACCTCGCGACCGCCCTTAGGCAAGGCTTGGGTCCGGGCCTGACAGAGGACGCCTCAAATTCGCCATCCCTGCCGGTCCCGTTGACACTGACACTCGCCAGGCGTTTGTCTCATCTGCCAACTCTCTGTGCACCACAACCTCCATCCAGATCTTCACAGACGGCTCCAGACTTGAGCACAAGTCTGGCTCAGCAATTGTCGCTATGCGCGGTCAACATCGCTTGGGCTTCAGACACTGCGCTTCCCCCAAAATCGCCACTGCCACTGACGCTGAGATCTTCTCCCTTGCGTCTGCTCCAGCTTGGGCTGCCTCTCACTTCGGCCGCCACCTCCTGGAAGTGGAGTCCATCGTCTTCATGTCAGATTCACTAACTGCCCTTCGCCTTGTCCGCGACTGGCCATCAGCACCTGGTGCCCACTTACTACTTGCTTGGAAAGCAGGCATCACCAACCTGCTGGACATTCACCCCAACCTCAAAATCGAGTTTCACTGGTGCCCGGGTCACTCAGGCGTCCCAGGAAACGAATGGGCTGATGAAGAGGCAAAGAAAGCCACAGAACTGCCACCCTCATCTTCCCTTCCTTCGATATCCGCCCTCCGCGAGCAGAACACCCTCAACGCCCAGAAGCAATGGGAGGATCACCTCGCCCATGCCACTGCCTCAACTGCCGACAAATACTTGGCAATCACAGGCCCACCAAAACACCGTCCGCGCGCACTCATGGAGATGTCGGACACCTACCCCCGCACTGAGATTTCAGCAGTTGCTCAAGTCCTCTGCTGCGCTGGCCCCTTTGGGGCGTACTGGATGTGCATGAGCCCAGAATATAGGCACAGAAACGGCCTGATCACCTACTGTCGTTGGCACAATCATCCCCCTTGGCCTGCCCAGACCGCCGCCCACATACTTGGTGGTTGCAAGACTTTCCGCCCTTGGATTGGTAAGGTCTGGCCTAAAAGCACCCCACTCCCAGCCCACCACACAGAGTGGGCAGACAAACCCCTTATTGACGTGATTCGCAAGTGGCTTAAGTTCACTAGGCATCTCGACCGCCCCACTCAGCGCACCTCAGCTGCCATCCACCTTGCATTTGCGATGATGGAGCTAGATGGCCTCCCAACCAACCAGGACATGGACCTGACAACCCTTTGTGTGTACATACAGTGCGCCCTTGAACCACGCACTCAGGACACGGACCCGGATCTTTATGATTTTAACGGTCACGTTTCAGACCCTCCTCTTGATCTTTGATGCAACTTACTCTTCTTTCTATGTATGAGGCACCAGCAATCCCAGACAGAACGGTGCTTTACCCAGGTTAACGCCCAGGTACTGTGCCCGGACGCGCCCTCTTTTCTAAACTTCGTCTGTGCTTGTAGTGTAGGTTCACCTGCGCCTTGACATGGGCGAGGTGATATGTAAACCAATCTCTCCTCTTCCTCTCCCTTTCTTTAATAGGCGGTGCGCCCACTTAGCCGCCACCTTTGGTGGCGTGCACCTCCCGCCCAGTTTCGTAGTTTACCTCGATGACGGGTGCCTCCGTTGTAGATAGGTCATGTACTTAGCTATGCTGCAGGAATAATAAAGCCAAAAAAAAAAAAAAAAAAAAAAGAGGGACCGTGAAACGTAAGTAACCACTTGCGGGCGGGTGGCCAGTGGGAGGCAGGGGACGTAACCTGGAATGGAGGGGACATTGAAGACGTCATCTCCCTCAGGGTTAGTAAGTGATGGTTGGGTACCAATTTTGTACCAGGGTGGTTCCTGGATAAGCAATATGTGTGGGGGACGGGGGTTGTCAGCAAGGAGAGGAAAGAGAGAATGAATT
The DNA here is from genome assembly GCA_910574455.1 of Trichaptum fuscoviolaceum. Lineage (NCBI taxonomy): Eukaryota > Fungi > Basidiomycota > Agaricomycetes > Hymenochaetales > Trichaptaceae > Trichaptum > Trichaptum fuscoviolaceum. The sequence continues at coordinate 3,260,326 of CAJSYZ010000001.1, forward strand.
GCTGCTAATGAGTGGGCAGCATTCCACTGAAGGACACGGATTGTGTCAGTCATTCTCCTTGCTCCATGGTGTCATTGGGCAAATCAGAGTCTGAATCGGACTCATCATCGTTTGGTGAGGGTGCATACTTACGCCTCTGAGGGCACTTCACAGCTGTGGATCTATGGGGGCCCTGGCAGTTAGCGCAGAGACGGGGGTGGGAGCACGGGGTGCCAGCTGGGACAGCTTCCTGGGCGCAGGTTGGGCACTTCGAGCGGTGGTACTTAGTGGCATGTGGACCGGCGCAATACGCACATGTGATAGGGGCCTTGCAGCCCCTGCTGGAGTGACCAAGCGCCTGGCATCTGTCGCATTGAGAGAAGCCTGGGCGCATTGGTGGAATGGATAGGCGGAGCCGGAGTCCGAAGAGCCACACGGTCGGCTTTTTGAGGAGCTTCGCGCGTATTTCTCCTTTCTCTCTGTCTGCAAAGGTGAATATAACCGGGCAAATCTTGAGATTCTCTTTCTCAAGTGCATCTGATTGTGCTGTGTAGTGGGGGGGACAATGTACTGGAGGTTGCTAAGGATGGGATTGCTGTTAAACTCGGCCAGCAGATCCTCCTGAGTGTATGTCGTCCGCTGACCCTTAGGAAGAGTAGTGTCCCTAGTGGGGACCATGGAAATCCTCAGGGTGGAGCACGGACGGACCCGGGTTGCAGTGAGTACCGGCGGCACTTGCATGGTACCCGTGTAGCAAATGGGAGCCAAGTGAGCACACAGGGCACCCGCATGGCTATCAAGAGCGCTTTCGACCGCCATGCCCTCAGTAGAGCCTGTGCGGTTAGTAAACGTGCATATGATGCGGCCTTTAGTGTTGAAAACCGCAGATCACACCAGAAGACGCTTTGTGGTGGACAGCTCAGCAAAGAAATTATGTACCGCTGTTATAAGGGCGGCGCCAGACTTGCGCTTAGCTGCTGGGATGTAGGGGTTAGCTGTAAACACCAAGGTCGGCTCCTTGGCATACACCTTGGGTGGTGGGGGTGAAGGACGTCCCGAGGAGGGCGCCTTCTTGGGAGTGGTCCTGCCCGTGGCCTTGGGGGCTGGGGTGGTAGTAACAGGGGGTGCTGGGGCAGCAGCAGCTGCCACCTGAGCGTAGGTGAGTGGGACTGGGGCCGGGGCTACCTGGGGGGGTGGCGGCGGGTTGATGCGAGGGGGGCAAGGTGGAGGCCGGTCGAGTAGAGTCTGCACCTGTCTGGAGAGGGTACCAACATCACTATTCAACTTACTGATGCCTGCACTCTGTTTCTTCAGAGCGTTGACTTCCTTGAGTAGCTGCGAGAGAACCTGGTTTGTAGTAGGTGTTTTCTTGCTGGATGTTGTCTTGGTGTTAGGAGTGGGGGGAGATACAAATGGTGGTGGTAGTGGGACGCCGGTTTCGGCATGGTGAAGTTGGAAAGCAGCTGCTGCATGTTCAACATACTGCTTGACATCGGGATTAGCATCCTTCCCATCCACAAGGGTTGCCAGCATTGTGTAGGTTGCTGCATACAGTCCACCTAGTGTGTTGGCATTCAACATCATTTGCTCGTGGGGGGTCTTGCTCAGGTCTGCAAAGTTGGCCGTGAGCTGGTCAGAGAGGGTGTCCCAGAGCTGATGCATGCCATGTATTAGCACCATCTCATGTTCCGGAACGGAATCAGTGGGGGGAGCAGGGCGCCCCGGTAGTGGGGACAGGACAGAGGCCGTCCGCTTCTCACCCGCACACAGTGTTGCTGGTAAGGACAATGGCATAGCAGCATCAGAGCTGGGTGGGAGTGGTGAGGAGGGTGGTAGTGAGTCAAGTTCCCTTTGTCTGAGCTGTACAGGCAAGCCCAGAGCTGAGGGGATGGGGGTGGCGGTCGATGCCGTTGCCGGGGTAACGACGGTGATGGAGGGGGGTTGGCCAGTGGCGGCAGCAGCAGCAGAGGCTGACAACCGCCCAGGTTTGGCCACGATAGCGGGTTTCTTAGATGTGTGGCTGTCTGACATGCCTCACCGATGGGAGCGGGGGGGCTCGACCAAATCGGGAAGGTAGTGGTTAGAGGTCAAGAAGGATGACGATGACTTGTTGCAAATCCTTGTCACACTTGCACAGAATCATTGTCTTGTAGGTGCAAACATTGGGCGTAATCTGACAAGTAAGCATGTCATTGTACGCCTCCAGCATGACAGTAATTGGTTGTCCAAGTGCACAAGATGAGAGGAGCAAGCCAAGGGCCATGTTACGACCGTCGGGAATTGTAGCGGGAAACAGTTTCGGGAAACTGGAATTCGCGACAAGAACCCGCGTTCGGGAATCTGGATTCGCGACTGGGAACGAGCGTGGGAATTCAGGCGGGAAACGCGCGGGATTCTATCCAGGCGCGTCGCGGGATTCTCAAGGCCAGCTAGGACTCTTCACTGCTTCGAACGTCAAGTAAGCGGATCCCTAAGGAAGCACTCCACAAGTAAGTATTGCGCAACTAACTACACAGGAGAAAAGAGAGAGATCGCACCTAAGGAAGCACTCCACAAGAGGTCAAAAGTGGGGTGCTCCTTACAATGCCTACAGCTATTTATCTACTTCGTAAAGACTGTATAGTTAATCTACGCTAAGTGTCCTTGCGCAATGCGCACCTATCTACTACAAACGATACATGCTACGACCGCACTGCTAGGCATGTCTATCCCGTCTTTCCAGATGGCTACGGCCTGTCCGTGGACGTCAGCGTCCGGTCCGGGGCCGCGACTAGCCAGACTAGGTATGCCAGACTGTTGCAGGTCGTCACCTTGAGGTACTAACGGATTAATGAGCGTATGTTGATAAGTGAATGTACGTGTGCCGTGGCGGGTCGTCGTAAATGAGTGTGTGTATGCGTGCATGGTTGCCGGGACGGTGGTGCGGGATAAGTCACGTGAGCATGGGATCGTGCGATTCGGGAATGAGGTTTCGCGCGGGGAATCCAATGGCGGGATTCTCCCCGCGGGTTTGTCTGCTCATGTCGGGATCCTTGGCGGGAAAGTGCGGGAAATGAGAAAAGGAGCCCGGGATCTCGACAGGCCATGTTAGATTTGCACACATTCGGGGAAGGATGGGACATGCATAGGTTCATCACCTCTGCAAGAGTGCGTGCTGGATCATGTGTTTTCTGGGTTGCCTCAAGCTTCTCAAAGACCGAGACATTGACGGTTTCGCCATCATTGTCAATAATGTCCTCAGCAGCAGGCCGTGCTGGTGAGAACAATGTTTGCGGGGCGCTGGGTCTGCTGCTAAGCCAGGTGCGAAGGCAGAGTCAATGGGTATGATTGGTTGAGGTGCCGATTCAAGCGATTAAAGAGATTCAAGCACAGATGCTGCTGATGAAGCCGTAGACGGACCTTTAGGAAGTGTTCTACTTTACTTAGCTACTCTTTCTTTTCAGTCGGTGGAATCTCTTCAGCTACTTCCATATTTCCACGTAGCTTTGCACTCTAATACTCAATGAAATGCACGGACAAGGAGTAGCCGGATGTCTTTATCGGCAAGATAGATGCAATTGTGAACAGGGATGTAGCTCAGCAGGTACCTTGGGCTACCAAAACATGTTAGTGTGAAGAAGTTGAGGATGAAGAGAGGAGACTTGCTTATTGAAATGTGTTGCGGCCTGTGTTTTGACTTCTGATCAAGTAGTTCAGCCGCTTGGCATGTACATGAGGCAGTTGCCAATCGACTTTGAGTTCTTGACAATGAAATGTTACTTACTAGTCTTTACTGTATTAGTCATGTTATCTACGTAAGTTACCAAATAAGGCAGGTTCTGCTACTAGTAGTAAGGTACCCGAGCTATGCTCAGATTTCACTATGTGGTGTCTTAGAAAAGAAGACACAGAAAGAAGAGAGATCTAGACCTTAGCAACTGGTAGGCACGTGAATGCAAACTTTTTGCTTTTGAGAAGCATAACATTTAGCCCGCTAGAACCCTCATCACCCAAGGGTGTTTGGGAATACTACCCTCCATAGGAGGGGGCAAAGTGAGCTTCAGAGGTGAGCACCGCTCCAAGCTCACTTTTGACCTTTACTCACTGCTGATGATCACCCATGTCATATTTGACTTGAGTAATTGTTCATATAGTGAGCTTCATTTCTACTGGTAGCAGTGCCCGGTTCTCTCTTCAGTTTCCAACTCTTACGTCAAACTGTGTTCAACTCTCCTCTCTATATCTATTAGGCTCCGCAGTCTTGTCCGTAAGTTTGTGTTAGCTTAATGAAGCTAATGTTTCTTCTTTTATTAGAGCCACCCTTTGGTTGTCCGACTTAACAGTCGGTTTCCGTGTTTAATAGTTAAAAAGGTAATCCGTGAGAAAAAAAGTCAGACTTGCTTCATTTAAGGGAAACAGCTGTCTGAAACAGCCTTTTGAGCCAGCCTTGCTATGCTGCAGTGACACGACTTTGTCACACAGTTTATCTGTCTACTTTGATGTCAGAAAGGCTGTCTTAATGGGCTGTCACACACTGTGTCAGCCACTCTGTCTCATTGTGAGTCAGACACACGTAACAGCATAACTGTCTTCTTTGACTGACTCGCAGTCAGACACCCGTGTTAGTCACTTCAGCTGACTTTATTAGAAACAACAAGGCTACCTTTACTGCCTGTCTTTCTTGCAGATAGTCTGTACAGACAGCCCAGCTGTTTCACTTTCAGACAGCAGTAGTCTGCTTATTGCTCTGCTCAGTGCTCCACTCAATGGCCCACTCTTAACAATTGAAACAGCTGGGCTGTCTGTACAGACTATCTGCAAGAAAGACAGGCAGTAAAGGTAGCCTTGTTGTTTCTAATAAAGTCAGCTGAAGTGACTAACACGGGTGTCTGACTGCAAGTCAGTCAAAGAAGACAGTTATGCTGTTACGTGTGTCTGACTCACAATGAGACAGAGTGGCTGACACAGTGTGTGACAGCCCATTAAGACAGCCTTTCTGACATCAAAGTAGACAGATAAACTGTGTGACAAAGTCGTGTCACTGCAGCATAGCAAGGCTGGCTCAAAAGGCTGTTTCAGACAGCTGTTTCCCTTAAATGAAGCAAGTCTGACTTTCTTTCTCACGGGTTACCTTTTTAACTATTAAACACCTAATCTGGCTCCAATACCTGTCACACACAATAACAGACTTCTAAAGAAGGGACACAGCTTCACATGCCCTGTCTTCACTTCAGACAGCCATCTATGTTTGCAGTGTCAATGCCTTTCATACTGTTTGTGCTCTTGAATTGCAAGCACGCAACAAAATTGGCATATGGAAGTACCCTTGTTGCCGTGCTCCTCCGTGAGTTTCAAATTTGGCACATGGTCAGAGGAGATCAACCAACAAGCCTGACCACTGTTGGAACACTGTCTACCCGCAAAGGAGTGTGCTTTATTGTGGAGCTTTTTAGCTCACTGTAAGCACTGTTGTCCGGGCACAGGTGCACAAGCACTGGCAAAGCATGCTGCAGTCAAGGACCAGCAGTGTCCGGAGGGCTTTGTCTGCAGTAGCCCAGTAGTATCATGCCTACCTAAAAAATGATTTTCTTACAGTATCTACTTTGTTTGGAAGACTGTAGAACGCTAGTAGAAGCTAACATAATAACATCTTATTTCCTCTGTTGCTTGGCCTGGTCTTGTGTAATTACAATTTCATGTTGTGTATTCAGTAAGATAGAGTTAGTACCCTCAGAGGGCCTTAGTATTCACTAGAACCATGGTGATAGGGACAGGATTGCCACACTGCAAGTCAATGAGCAAATGAAGTCAACAACATAAGTCCAGGACAGCTTCTCCCACAAGATTCTGCCAGCCACATTTTGCTACACTCTTTCTGGATTGTCAACAACCAACGGTAGCATGCGGGAGCGCAAAAATGAGTCGTCGGACCTCCTTCAAAGTCCGCCCAGTTAATAATCTAGTATATATTCATGCGGATGCAACAATCAAGAAATTTATGGCCAAATAGAGATAGCTTGTCCGACAAAATAGAGTGAGGATAAAAGGCCTCTAACACGGTTCTGAAGGACATCAGGTCTGAATAATGCATCTCAATATATGTAAGTATGTTTCACAACATTATCACGTACCCGTAGGTCTGACGTCTTCAAGAGCTCGCATAGCATCTGTTGTCAAAATGTCCTCTTCGCTCGTCCCAAGGTCACATGCTATCTGCCCTCCACTGTCAGGAATCGGGATTGAGCAGCTAATACTCTAACATACCTGTACACGAAGCGCATTGAGGTCGCCTTCTTTCAACGTCGATATAAGGAGTCATTTGGGCTCTGTGTAACTGATAGGAAAAAGAAATGCAATTGTGTTACCTACCTTCATCTCGGTACAGCTCCATAGGTCGTTCGTGTTCAAAAGGTCTTCCGTTGTCGTCGGCTTGTACGGACATAGAAAGAGACTGAACACGATTCGGCTTACGCTTCCGCGGGGGCAACTTCGGAGCCTTTGTGTTGTCAACCTTGAATCGCATGAGAATTCGCTCACGGCCGGCGAGGAAAGCGTCCGCTTGGGGACTGATCTATACGAAAACAATAAATGAGCAGTGATTCCTTAAATGTTCGTACGGACGAAATCAGTTTCACCTGCAGATATAGTGTATTCCACCCTTGGTGATTTTGTACTGAATACTCTTTGAGTACCTTTAGGTCGTTGATGAGGTGATCAAATAACCGCTCTATTTTGTCGCGCCCTAAGTCGCGACCTGATCCGAAAAGGGGCAAAGAGTCGTGTCGCTTTCCCCTGATTTCTTTCAGATTACTCCCCCGAAATACGTTCATGCAGTGGTTCCTCGTTACACGTTCTCCTGTGTTAATCAGTGACTGGATTAGCCTGACCGCATTCTTCGCTATGTCTGTCATGTCTTCCACAACGACTTCGGAAGATATAGAGCAGTTGTTGCAGCGTTTCCTGCAATTCGTGGGACTAAAGTTCTGTCCGAAGAAACGTAGCAGTTGTACCCGCCTGCAATCCACAGAGTTTTGGCAATATTGCACGACTCGATGCACACTTTCCTCTTGGCGCTTCTTTTCTTCCAAGCTCGTCTTCTCCCCATCCTGAATGAGTTTGAAGAGAATTTTTGTGTCTCCGTAGGAGTAATCTAAGTAAGCAGTTTGATAACAGATTCAACTACCCAAGAGACGAACGACATACACATGATACACACCGCAGGCTTTCCGTCTCGTCCGGCTCGTCCAGTCTCCTGGTAATAGCTTTGCAGATCCATAAAGTTTAGTTTGCTTGTGTCTGTAAGTTTGAATGACCACTGCTCACCCGTCTAGAGACATGGGAAGCGAATGATGAATAACATAACGGACTAAGAAGAACCCAGATAAGCATATAAGTTTGAGAATACAATGTTCAAATACCATCTGGTTTATCTATACCCATGCCAAACGCAATCTTTGAAAACAATCGGTTCAGTGTAACCCTGGGAAAGGGAGGATTTCTCACCGTAGCCACAATTATTTCGCATTCTCCTTTCTGCCAGGCAATTTGGGCCCTTGCTTTATCCTCGGGAGTCATTTGCGCATGGTAATGACGCGCTCTGAGTTGGTGATCGTCCCTTAGTTCCCGAGCCACCTCCTCGCACTTGTTTCGGCTGAGACAGTATATGATACCAGTATCTCGAGGGTAATGTCTTTTTATGAACGAAGCTATGTCCGAAAGGACTGTTCTCTTTTTTGGGCGAACATCATAAAAGAGATTGGGCCTGTTGAAAGATTGGGACAAAAGGACGCAACCCTTGATTCGAAGTCTGTCAATAACATCCATCATCACTTGCTCGTTTGCTGTAGCAGTGAGAGCCATGATTGGTACATTGGGGTATTCGGTTCGAAGTCGATCAAGGTCTTTATACTAGAATCACATTAGAATGGAATTCTAAACGCCAGGCTGATTAGAGAAGGAAACAGGGCTTACAGCGTCCCGGAAATCTCTCCCCCAAGTCGATACACAATGTGCCTCGTCAACTACGAACCGAGCCAGCTCACGCGAGGTGTAGAGTCTCTTCAATATAGCCTGCATATCCATGCTGTGTTGCAGTTTTTCAGGCGTCACATATACGAGTCTTGGTTTAGGTCCAGTTCCCGTCAGTCTACTTCTAGTCTCTCGATTGATCTCTGTGCCCTGGTCTGAGTTGAACAGAACAGCGTCAATTCCTCGAGCGCGCAAGTGGTGCACTTGGTCAATCATCAACGCTATGAGCGGGGAGATAACAAAAGTGACTCCATTCGTTTCACCTCCATGGCAGACAGCGGGTACCTGATAGCAGAGGGATTTCCCCCCTCCTGTAGGCATAAGGACAAAAACGTCCTTTCCCTCCATGGTTGCATTGATTGCCTCCAGCTGGTTTGGCCGAAACTTGTCCAGACCAAATGTGCTTTTTAGGACATTGACAATTTCCATGTAGTACTTGGAAGCAGAAAGGGAAGCGACATCGGCGTTGTCCAAAGGTTTCGCCGGCTGCACATCTTGAAGTTCTTCACCCAACGAAGGAGGTTCGTACATGTTAACTGTTGCAGCGCCATGGTCTAAATGCCTCTCTTCCTCGTCGTCGAGGACACCAGATTCAATATTGTGTACCGAGGCCCATAACTCATCATCACTCAGAGAAATAGAGAATGCATTGCTCTCAAAGCCAACCGCGAAGTTCCCTCGGTCTGGGTCTTCGCGTCTTGTAGGAATATACTCTGACCCAGTTTCGTTGGCATAACTGTACCTTTCACGCCAATCCAAAGCAGAAGTCAGAACACCCTATATTGTTCAGGAATCTGTGAGCTTTGTTCGTGCGTTTGTAGCCTGACACGTACAACTTTTCCAGAGGTTGTCTCTACTTCCGGGTTGGTGGAGGTGGCTACAAGTAGTCCAGGATTATTAGGTTTCTCTCGGATTGCTATTTCAGACTGAATTGCAGTGATACGAGCATGTATAAGTTGCCTTGACACAAGTTAGACAGGTAGCAGCTTTCACAAGAGAATGGAACGGCCCACAGATAGCAATCCAACAGGACAATATCAACATCGGACTCTTCTCCATCGTGACCAGAAGACGTGATCTCTTCCATAGTCCGGCCTTCAAGCATCTGATCCACAAGGAGGAGCTTTCTAAGATGATCCAAACTTCTCTGAAGGGGAATGAGTGATGTGTATAGAGATGACGTCCTGGACGTACTGTACGAAGTCCACTTGAGACATGTTTATTTTCGACGTTCTGCTCACCCTGAATGCAATGTTTTGTAAATGACGCTACAATACAAAGCAAAGAACCAACACCATACCTCACGAAGTATAGCATATGCCTGGTGATTCCCTGTGACCATGTGCGAGGTCTCGTGAAAGACTCTGTGTTCTGCGATATCTTTTCCAACCATAGTCCCTAATGCTTTGTTCTCCTTGTTTTCGTCTTTCCGTGCAACTTTCGTTCGTTTCGAGCGACATTTTGCACCTGGAGAGCTCTCTACTAGTTCTGAGGAGGTTCTCTTCAAGGAGATCGGCTCCAATAGAATGGACGTGTCTGAACTGGCCGAAGCAGAGCGGACCAACGCGGATGAAACTAAGGAATGGGTTTTAACATCGCCCTGCTTCAAGTTAAAGCCCGGAGTAGAGAATGATGGCAGAGGTTGCGAAGGTTTATGTGGTATTCCACTTCCCTTGGCGAAGGCTTTCGAAATGCGAGCAAGTTACTTCAGAGAAACGTAGATGAATGAAGTCACAAACTTACGTGCACGATCCCTCGAAGTTTCCTTATTTCCTCCCATTTTTGATGGCTTGAACTTTGAAGACTTAAGATACAAAGGATGTCAGCGTACTATGTATAGTCGGTTGATTTTTGCACATGCCTTTTGCAAGAGTTCGTTCTTGCCCCCATCACTTCCATTCCCGTCAGTCTGATGTCGTCGACGGACTGCGTCTAGATTGTTTCTTGGTGTAGAATTCGACATCGACACAGAGAACGCACTCAAGAATAGGTGAGCATGTGTTCGTGAGTGATACAGCTTTCAGTGGTGGTAGTTGCAGTGCAAATCGCATAGCCACAATCGTGGGCTTAAGGCCAAGTTGGTGGCACACGTCGTTGTGTAACGACGCGTCAGTCACATGACCGCGACCCAGCCTGAACTCCTGAACCTTATGTATCATACATACTTAAGATACGGTCGCGCAATATCTTTACACTTAACTATTACTACTACACAACACAGCCTAGTCTCAATCCTGGACCTCGATATTTGCTACGGAAAACAAATGCTTGAACTGCGTATCGCAGCTGAATGACTGAACGCACCAACGTTAGCCTCTGATCGAAATCAATCACGGTGTAATGAGAGCTCTTGGATATAGTTAATAAGTGATCTTGTTGGTCTTATCGCCTTCGGTTCCCCCCTGACGGTGTTCTCTGCTTGCAATCATTGCAGTACCATTTGCCCTTGGGTGCTTCCGTCAATCCGGCGCAGTGCAGATGGAACTTCATAGAGAAAATTAGCGTCTGGAGTAGCTGAAGTACACTCATTCTTACCCATTCACGAGGGCAATCGTCAGAGTCGCACCCAATCATCTTTTAATGTTGTAAATTGCCATCAAATCATCGTTGAACTAGAACTAGACAGATAAACATGCATACCTCTCCCCATGAAACTTGGTTGCAATAGCAATAGCGAGGTTCATGAGGGTCGATGGGCATATCCGCAGTTGGAAGACCATTGAGTGGCGTGGCCGTAAGTTGTTGGTTAACACCGAAAATCAAAGGGTAATCTGGACGTGCGACACCATAGGGACCGGGCTTCATGGAGTGGAAATGTCGTGGGCCGTCATCGTCTCCCAGGTCTGAGCCTAGTTTTCGTGTTCGTGTCCGACGTTTGGGCCCAGGCGTATGCGACGGCCATCGAGGGCGGTTCGTGTCTAAAAACGGAGTGTCCTCTGCATCGTTATACATATCATTTGAAAGCGCGATAGGAGTTGTCGCGTTCATAATCGGCAGGACTTCTGGATGAACCCTCGTCCGACCCTCAAAAGAATACGGCGCACGGCGAGGTTCAAATTTGCGAGACATTTGCTCCTTGATAGCACGATCCAGTATTCGTGCATGTCGATCAATCTATGAGGTATCTTGAGCCCCAGTAGTCAAGTGAGAGATCTCAGGTACTTGCAGAATCATAGGTGGCTTTTGCTAAGTTCACCTTTTCTTCCGATGCATGTAGCAAGTTGTCTGCAAGCAGGGAGATGGTAGGCAAACGCTGGGCAACTCTAAGTTCGCCCTCTCCTATATCATGTGTAAGCGTGTCTATCAGCCCGTAGTTTGAAGTTACTCCTCCACGATGAACAGAAAGTGACGTTGACGAGGACGGACTGCAAGAGACGGACGGAGAAATGGGTACAGGATTGCCATTAGCAGATCCTTTGTCGACAGGGACATCCGAGGTTCTAGCCAGCCCCTCACCGCGAAGTAGAACATCACGCCTCATCTTCACATATTCCCTCAGTGTAGGAAGAAGTTTGGACGAATATGCTTGGAGATAAATGAGAGGACGGTCGAGAGGATACATAGAAGATTGCATACCTCTGGACTGACGATCAAGTTCATTCATAAGGGTGAAGTTACGATGTAGATAGAGGGGTAGTTGGTCGACGGCTAAGGGCGATATAATATTAGAAAGCGTATGAGATCGGGCAAGGATTGAATACAATCTATATGCTCTTCGCGAAAAGATTCCCATATATCCCGTTCGCTCGGTCTGTCAGAAGCCTTTAGGGCATCCGGATCGGAGTCTTGCCCTTGTCCAGGATCCATTGGGGTATCCGGTGCCTGTAGATCAGTGCTAGATTCGAGCCGTCTTCGCTGACGAGTTGATCGTGTGGAATGCATGTTCGTGTCGTGGTCGCAGATGAAAGCCAAGTCCAAAGCTTCCATCCACCGTGACCATAGCGAAGAACTTGAAACATGTCACGTGAGACGCGTTTACTTAGTACCGCAAGTAACTGCTACTAGCATAGCACTGGTACAAGCGGCTCACACAAGTTGGACCCATTGCTCAAACGTATGGACATTCGCCACCCTATATCAAGTGATGTTCAAGTCATACGTGCGTGCTACAACGACGATGCGATGGACTTACTTGCAGTCGCTAGTGGGGACTCTGTAGAGGTGTTTCAAGTTGTATGTGGTACAAGTGAATGTCAACACACTCGACCGCTCACACACGTCCACAGACTTCCAGATCAATGACATCGTTGGCATTCTTCATACTAGGTCTGAAGACTACGGCCATAGCATGGTCCCCGAGGGCTGTCTCTCCAGGTTCAACGGATGATTGGTTCATAGAGTACGTAGTAGTGCCTTGATTTTCTTCGTTTCGCCTCATATAACGAACGCATCGACAGGCTCGTGGTCTCGACTATCGATTTCGGGTTGCATATTCTCTCCAAAACTCCGAGCGGAGACGAATCGGCATTTCGATTTGGCGGTGGTCTCACTGGACATCACGCAAGAATTAATGATTTGACATTTGTTGGTGGGCAGGATCATATGTCTGCGAGACATATTGCCTCAGTCTCTGGTCAGCTCATTCAGTGAATAATCAGACTCATCAGAGGTATAGACGCTCGGTATAGATGACGGGAATTTGATCGTTTGGGATCTCCGACCTCATACCAAACCTGATGATGATCGTGAAGCGGATGGCGTCAGTCCAACTCGTCCAGCTGCTTCTATGAACCAGCCGACAGCTTTGGTTATTGCGTTTGCACACCCCTTATGCTCAGTCTGTTCGCACCCAAGCACCTCCAAAGAGCTTGTGGTCTCGGATTCCAGAGGCTCTGTCTTTCTGATCGACTGGACGAAAGATCCCGTTGATTTTGATGGGGAGCTTTCCGAACGAGAGACATTAATTGAGCTAGTTCACCCTCGAGCAATCGCAGAAGTGACCTCAAATACATTCATATCCTTAATCGGGAGCACCGACTGGCGACGAGACAACATCAATATGTAAACTCTCTCGAACTCTCGTCACCAGACCTGTCGGCTGACTTCTTTTTCGACGACTTGCAGTATCGGATCTGTTCTCGGCACGGAATTTGCCCTGTGGGATATAGGAAATCTCAGAGGCGGGAAACCATTCATTACTGGACCAACGTTCCCCGAAGGCGGTCACAGATTCAGGTAGCTATGAAAATCAACAATTCATTCCAGCCTACCTCATTCGTTTTCCCCCCCAAAGGTGGTGCCCATCCTTGCCTGAATACTTCGCCATCTCCACTGCGCATGCGGCGACGAAAGGGGCTGTCATAAATATCAGTAACATTTACCACCTAAAATCACAGCCAGCGTCCATCACTATCGCCCCACGTCCGCATCGTGTAACAGATTTCGACTGGCTCGCTACCCGAGGGACACCACGGTTGGTTGCAGCGGTCGGAAGAGACATCTATATTTTCCCAATCAGCTTGGACTGAGTTTTTTTTTTACCGCGGTCAGGTGTTCGGACTTTAGTGAGACTCCCCCGAACAAATGTGATCAGTGCCGATACATTAGTAGCCATACATTCAAACACAAAAAAAGACACGTATATGTACATCAGAAAGACACGATCCTACGATACCAATATTCATACCTCGCTTATCTGCTTTACCTCTATGTATCTAAATAATTAATGACCCATCATAGGAAAAGACCCGGGCGGTGCTCGCGGGTAAAAGTTGCTACCATGAATTAAGTCGACTCCCTCTGTCACACCCAGTTCCCTACACATATTATCATAATAAATATGGTCGGCATGCGTAGGATTTGGGAAGTTCCCATTGTACAGTTCGTCTGCCTGACCCGGATTCCCAACTTTTTCTCCCTGAGAAGGGATCATAGTTGCGCTGGTTTGTTGATACGGCTGGTACGGATAGCCGTGATCGGGGATGTGGGATCCATTTGGAGAGAGATGTTGTTGTTGTTGCTGATGTTGCTGCTGCTGGACCACTGGTGTCCCATTGGGAGTGTGTTGCATGGGGCTACTGTTATAAGAAGTATACTTCATGGGTTGTTGGAGAGTAGGGTCGATGTTATCGATTCGCTCTGCCTGTCGGACTTTAATCTTCTCCCGTTCCACAAGCAGCCGTAAAAAGCGAGCATGGGCTGCACATGAGGATGACGATGGCATCATTGTAGCTGCTTCTTTGTATGCTTCTGCTGCACTAAGGATCAGCGCAAACACGCTTGCCCTACTCCCCTCGGAGGCCTTGAGACTCGACTTACGGAGGAGCTTGATAAAACAATGTTACTATCATTACAGGAGAGCTGTGAGTCGAACTACTTACTCTCAGAAGCATGACAGCACAATACGCAGTCATTGTCGTTATTGACTCCTGACTGTATTGCTACATGCATACGTTAGTCAGTGTGTCAAAGGGACAGACAGACGAAGAAACGAACAAGCATCTGGACGCGAGCAAACTCCTTTACGATGATCTCCAAGCATCGTGTTGCGTTACTGTAGCAGGTTCCGAGAGCCTGTAAACTTGGTGACGGGCTATTTGTGTTCAGCATATAAGCCTGAATGCCGAAGCTGTTAAGAAAAAGGCCGACGTAAAGCTGGAAAAACTCTAGGAAGGAATGATGGAAAGACTCTCCGCGGGCTAAGGAGGGCGGGAATTAGTACGACAACATGCGATTTAGGAAGCAGAGCGTACCGCGCTTCATTTCCATCGTCCATGTGGTAGCCCAACCAGACAGTTTGGAATTGCATGCGTTGAGGAGAAAGTCATAATTGTCGGCTTGACCAGTACCCGAGGATCCTTTTTGTAAGTCGAACATCTTCATCGTCTCCGTCTACGTACAAGGGGCCTGCATTGAGCAACCCTGTGCAGATATGGAAGACAAGTTTAGATAGACTCACTGCGATCAGCCGCAAGGCGGTAAAGGCAGAGACGATGACGTCTTCAGGGCGGATTGAAGTACCTTGAGGTACTTGTTCATGCCAACTGCACGATTCAATCACAAATTCATCCTTGAAGAAGCAATCTCTTTCAGAGCTTTTAGACTTCTAAGCAGGGGGTAACTTACCTCGGGGAGCATCCAAAGTCGGCCTGTCTGCATACTCAAACTTCTGTCGTGCACGAAGAGGACGAGATACGTGCGCTCGCGGTTGCGTCTTTCTAACCTCTGCGTATTGGACTCATTCTCAGGTGGTCGCGCAGTATATCTATTTAGATCCAGCTCGACTGCCATTCGACACGCCTTTTGAGGGGAGTTTGATTAGATCGAAGCCCAAGTCATTAAAGTGTTCTCTTACATAACCGATATACGTCCATGTTTTCTGCCAAAAGAATAAGTAAGAGATGAGCGAAGCAAGCGCTGTTCCCACGCACTGTGTCATTGGGTTCCTTCCAGTAGGTCAAGCACATGAACGCCTGCACTACCTCGACGCTCTTCTGCGCCTCTGCGAACGCTCGGACTGCATGCTGATCGGCAAGCTCACGGCATTTTGGGTACAACTGGGGCTTGAAGAACTTGCTGCCGGCCATGAGAAGGGTGGTGTAGAGGAAGGGACATCGGCTGCGAATGTAGGCGGCGGAATGGAGCTCGGGGTCGAAGAGGTTGATGAAGGGATTGAGGCGGATAAGGACCATGTCCATGATGTTTTCTGCGGTCGCCTCGTCCATGAGCCCGCGTTTGACGGGGTCGTCGGCGGCGTCGAGGGCGTGTGGGGAGTATGCGGGCGGGGCGGGGGCGCCTGGCAGATACGGGGTGCGATCGAGACCGGTGGGGGAGGCGGAGGTATAGGTGTGCTCGGAACTGCGGGCGGAGCCGGAGGGTCCGAGGACGGTTCCAAAGAACGAGTTGCGCTGCTTCTCCTTCTTGATGAGACGGGCGGGGTAGATGCCCTCCTCGTTGAGCTCGCCCTCGCCCTCGTCTTCGTCCATGGAGCTGGAGCCGGACAGCTGGGCGTGGTAGACGGCGTCGGACGGGGCGTTGAGCGAGGAGGCACGGAAGCTGGCGAGCTCGGGGCTGTAGGGCTGCTGGTCGAGGTGGATCTGGGCGTCGGGGACACCGTTGGGGCGGACGTCTGCGCCGGGCTTTGTGCTTGCGGCCTGGGATTTGAGCTTGGCGTTGTTGAGGCCCTTCTCGAGACGGCGGAGCATCTTGGAGGCCTCGGAGAGCCTTGAAGGCGACTCAATAGATGAGACTAGATGAGCGAAAGGGAGACGCACTTTGAGCCGGGCTTACGACCTCTGCGGTGCTTCTCGAAGACGCATCTGATGGAGGGGCGTGAGATGAGATCGAGAGGGCATAATGGAGAGCGGTTACTCAGAGTTTGTTCGCTGGCAGCGCTGGCATGGCTGATGACCGTCCTCTGCGCCGACACATTTCATCTGTGGACTTGGGATGAGCAGCGGGTGGTGGTGGTGAGTGGAAGAGATACCTTTGCGGCACGACAGACGGTGCATGCTCTGGCGCCCCTGACGACAGGCTGTTTGTTCCTGCAACACAAACGTCGGTGAGCAGAAAGACATGGGGGGCGAGACGGGCGAACGGACTTTGTATGCTCGTCGACTTCAGCAGAGGAGTCCATGGCCGGGGACCAGACGGCAATCTAAGCGGCAAAGTGGGGAATTGTGTGGACAACGGTCGGGAGTCGGAGTCGAAGTTGAGGATTTACGAGTGTCGTTCTTTATGGATTGCAAGAAGAAAGAAAAGACTCGAGAGGGCAGCAGCGAGCAGGAGCAGGAGTTGGAGGATGTGTTGAAAAGAGAGAGAGGGAGGACAAGTGAGAGGAGAGGAAGAGATGAAGTTGAGTTGCGAGTGTTTGTATCAAGAAGCCGGCCCAGAGAGGCAGGATCGGCGAATTACATACGCACGGCATCGATTATAAATGATCCGGTCTGAACACCGGCGGGTGCAAAACACCTTTCAGTAAGTGCACACACCATGCTCACCAACAATGTCCTTGCTCCCCCGCGTGCTCGTCACCACAACCACTGTCTTCACCGGGCCCACAGACAGCGTCCAGGCGGCCCCGAGGGCGGCGGTCGACGTTCCGATCGGCGCAATCGTGGGCGGGTCGTGTGCGGGCGTGCTGCTGGCGGTCGTGCTGGTCGTCGGCTGGCGGTGCTGGGGCCGGAGCATCCGTGAGCAGCAGCGGAAAGCAGCAGAGAAGCGGGTGAGTCGCCGTGCATTTGAATGGCGAGCAGTGCTGATGGATGGCAGCAGAGGACGGCTGCGGCGGTGGAGGCATATCGAAGATCCGTCGTGGACGGGAAACGAGGTGCAATATCGCGTCCCCGTCGATCAGGGCCTCTCCGTCCGGCCTCTCAGAACACAGTCACCTTTGCCGACGCGCAGCCCCGGTCTTCACTCGAGTCGCCATCTCCGTCTCCGCCGACGACGCTCGCAAGCAGCCCTCCCTTTGCCCGTCCCCGCACCCGCACACACGGCCCGAGTCCCCTCGCACCCCCCGCCTTCCGCCGGGCGCATGTGACCACCGGCTCCGCGTCCAGCACGACGTCGTCCACCGCCCCACTGCTCGCTGCGTCTGCGCCCGCCAGCACGCCCGCCAGCCCCGAGCGCGCAACGTTCCCCGATCCGGTGCGCCGCGAGAGGCCTGCCGGAAACAGCGCGCTGGATCCCACAGCCAGCGATTCGCAGAGATGGAGCTGGAGGCGGCTGCTCACAGGCCCGGGCTTCTCTTTCGCCCAGCTCGGCATCGGCACAGGCAACGATCGTCTCTCCGCCGGCTCCTCCTCTCTCAACCACTGGGAGGAAGAAAACCCAGAGTATCCCATTGGCTTTGCTTATACGCCCGAAGACGTCCAGGCCGTCCGCCCACGCACCCCGCCCGAACATGGCCATCCGCTCCCAGACTTGGACTACCCTCCAGAATACTTTGACTACAGCAAAGAAGAAAAGGCCAGCGTGCATGACTAACTTTTTTCTAAAGCATTATTATGTATTCATCTACACATTTCATCCGGGACAAATGGCGTCTAAAATAATCATATGTATCTGTATCACCGCAGCGTGTTGATGTAATCCTTCAGAGTCCCATGTCAGCGTAGTCTAGTCTCCCAGTGTAACACAACTCACCTCTTCCATCTTGGCCACCGAAGTCTTGAATTCAGTCACCTGCTGCCAGCAGTCGAGTGCCCGCCCTGGGTGGTTTCTGTACAGCCCGTGTTAGAATCCTCACAGTCAATGTACACGCTCAACGCACCTGTAACACTGAACGACGTCCTGGGCAGCCTGTGCGGCCAAGTCCAGTTCGACGTGCTTCGAGTGGAACTTGTCCACCTTCTGCCGAATCTCCTCCACATCTCCCAGCAGCGTTACAGAATTCAGCGACACCCGTTCGCTTCCCTCCTCACTGTCTTCCTGAGCGACCTGCGTCGAGCCGTGCAGCTCGTGGTCGATGTTCTCCTTCTCCAGCGCGCCCTCGATCTCTCTCCGTACCTGTTCCTCCTCTTCCCGCAGCCTCACCAGTTCCGTGTCAATGCGCGACCGCACACGTGCATCTAATGTGCTCTGTCGTTCAGCGACGCCGGACGCACTCGACGCGCTGTCTGCAAGATGGTTCACTACGTCTTGCGAGAACTACCGAAATAAACACCGGTACCCGCAAATAAGATTCAGTATCATACCTGGATGGGCGTATCGTTGTAGATGACATGTTCGTCCTCACTCTTGGACTGGTTTGCACCCATGGCAAGATAGAAGATGCACAATGGCCGAGGTCTGCAAACTGGACTCTACTAATGTCAATGCTTAGTCATCAACATTTCTGCATCTACACTACAGCGAACGAAAAACTACGTTACTTAACGCAAAAAAAAACGAGAGCCTGTCAACGTCTCTGATCACCAGCCTTTGCATCTACAAATTTGTGACCGTACTCCAGCAACCTTGAAGGGTTAATACGGTAAGTCCACAATGCACCAGTTTCGCAGTTCGCACTTACCACTCTGGCTCAATTTCTGTAAGGATGCGGATTCTTTCTGGGCATTAGCTGCTGTCAGTGTGAGAAGGCTGTACACTCACTGGGTCTTTTTCGTTTCCTCCATTTCATGGAAGATTACCCATCCCGACCGAGGTTTCCTCGTGAAAAGAACAGAGTTCGGATGTACATGAAGTACCTGGTGCACATACTTCGATCAGAAACAATCTGCGTTATGATGAAGAAGGAACTCGTACTTTATCCCCCCTCACAGATCGATAAGTCCCGTCTGCAGACCAGCGTGCCCCGTTCCGCCAGTACCCACTCACAAGGCATTGACGAAGGCGCTTTGCATCGCCTTCGCAGCTTTCACAGGGCAGGCCGAAGCGTTGCATATACTTCTTCAGCTGCGATCGAATCGATACCACTCGCGAGAGGGCCCGGAAAGAAAGGTGGTGGGATCGGCACCAGCTAGAGGATCTCCCATATTTTGCAAACGCATTGTACACTTGAGCTGGAGCGTAAGCTCGAGTTCAAGTACAGACGACACAGACCTTACCATTTAGCAGAGTAAGATGATCCTACACGAAGAATTAGAGGACTTCACTCCCGATGGATAAGAATGAGAAACAGACCCCTTCTTCTGCAGTAAATTTTCTTCTTTCCAGCTCCATTAATGCGCCTTGCGTGCCGTCAGCTTGTATGAACACATCCTGCACAGAGATCATCGCTGCTATAGTAAGGACTTCTTCGCCACAACGAAAGTCTTTGGAAGAAAATAACTTCATAGGAAATTAGCAATAGCGACGATCCATCCAAGGTAAATGTACCATTCGAGCAATATTGACATCCAAAGGGCATTCTGCTACCTTCTCCCCAGTAGGTGTAAGAGCGCCGTTCTCATCCACCATTCCAGCGGCTACAAGGCCTTCAAGTGCTCTGAGAACGCTTTCTGCAGGCGGTGCAGTCACCCACTCGAAACGCATCAAGTCATCAATCCCGAGAGCTTTCAGCTGCAGTATCGGGGTCATGAGATCTGTCCTGGTCATTTCGGCCGGAGTCGTTGGGGCTAAGCTTTTCAAGACATATTCAGGATACAGTCTATAGCAGATGCCGGACGATGTTCTTCCGGCTCTTCCGGCTCGTTGTACCGCGGAAGCCAGTGATATGGGGACGGTAGCCAAAGAAGCTAGGCTCGTACTTGGATTGTATGTCCGAATCTGAATAAATTGTTAGCAAGCTCCAGAGTGCGACACCACCTGGAAGGATTTCTACCTTGACAAACCCACTATCGATGACGAATTTTATACCCTCGATGGTTATGCTTGCCTTCACCAAAAGTAAGTCATCTTATGCACGCACAGATTATAGGTTGAAACAGTACTTCTGCTATATTCGTCGCAATAATCACTTTTCGTGTCCCGCTTTCCGCAGGTTCAAATATTCTCATCTGTTCATCTATCGACAAACCCGCGTGTAAAGGGAGAGGGCACAGCTTGGCAACACCCTTAGGCAACCTGTTTTCAAAAAATTAGAAAGATCATCCAATCAGAAATCATGAGAACTCACGAAGGAAGGATATCAGAGAATTCTTCGAGACATCGCTCGATTTCTTCTCGACCCGTGAGGAATATTAAAATGTCTCCTCTGGTTTTTGTCTAGATGAGAGAAGTTGTGGTACTGATTTCAGCAGCGAAACGATTACGTACCTTTATATTGAGTTGCCATGCAACTTCGACGGCTTTTCGAACATAATCGGCAGTTGGTTCTTGCAAATAGGCAACTTCAACTGGAAATGACCTTCCCTCAAGGCTGACAATCGTGGCTTCATTTCCAGTTCCATTGAAATAATCTAGAAAGTAAGTTGCATCCAAAGTTGCAGACGAAATGATAAGCCTTAAGGACGGTCGCTTTCGTCGTATTCTAGAACGCGTATAAGGGCATACAGCGTGGAACACCTATCAAGGACGCACTTCTTTAAAACACCAAGTAGCATGTCGGTGTAGATACTGCGCTCATGCGCCTCGTCTATCTTAATATAATCATATTCAGTATGCATATGTGATAGAGATCTGTCGTAGCCTACCATTATTACGCTGTACCGGCTTAGCAAGGGATCTGTCTGCGTCTCTCGGAACAGGATGCCGTCTGTCATGTATAGAATGCGTGTGCGTTCCTTGTCGCTTACGTCTTCGAAACGAATTGTATACCCAACCTACGAACGAACATAAGAAGTTGAGGGACAACGTAAAAGAGGCATACTTACTTCATCCCCAAGTATTGACCCGACTTCGGTCGCAACTCGCTGGGCTACCGTTGTAGCGGCAACACGTCGAGGCTGAGTGCAAGCGATCACATTCCCGCCCGCTGCCCAGCCAGCTTCATAAAGATACTGCGGTATTTCTGGCGGTGAATACAGTCTTCAGTACGGCAGGCCAATCCGACAGCAGTGATGCTCGTACGAGTGGTCTTCCCTGCTCCTGTCTGCGCATGGACAATCACAACGCCGTACTTTTCGACGCAATATAGCAGTTCTCTTTCTAAGTCAAGTTCATCAACTGTAGTTCAAATTTGTTCGGGGGACATTACATTACTATGCTTGTATATAGGCAACCGTTCCCTCTGAGCCTGGATACTCAGTGAAGCAGACGCTGGAGCAGAGGGCACGACATTATCCTCAACTTCAGTAGCTCTGTCGACATTACTACCGGGCTTCAGAGTTCCTGGTCTCCAGAATTGTAGTGAAGAACCAGACATGATGGAGGCCAGACAGAACAAAGCTTGACGCGCGACCTGCACTCATATCTAGTAATTGAGGCATACATAACCTCCGACACTCTTTCTCCCTTTCCACAGACCGTCATGGACCTCCCAGTAATAGGTGCTCATTGTGCTCTGCCATCGTGCAATGAACTTGACTTGCTTCCCATTCAATGTCTCTGTGACAACATGTACTGCAGAAAACACATATTTCCCGAGTCTCACGATTGCACTTCGCTCGTAACGATCGACCAGGACGTACAGTCGCGAAACAAAGACCGGAGCGGGAGGTGTTCGTTCACCAAATGCAACAGACAAAATTTGAGCTCATTCGGATCCACTTCGAACAACATTGGCAACTCTGCAGAGTGTACGGGCTGCGCTTTCTCGTTCTGTGCTGTGTGCGTTTCTGAAAGTTCACTTGGCGACTTGCCTCTCTCATCCCAATTGTGCTACAGCCATCGATTTCCTTCCGCCCACTCCTGCCCTGGCGTGGCGGATGGCCAGCCTAGTGATCGTACTGATACTGCCCGAGAGCTACTACTGAAGAACTTCTCGGCGTCAAAGACTGTCCCTTCTGTGCAAAAGCCACGTATACTAACTACAAAGGATCCAAAGAAATTAGCGCAGATACAGAAAGTGGAGTTGATGAAAATGCGTCAAAAGGCACAACCTGGCGACCCGAAGACAGGGTCCTCTTCGATTCCCATACCTGAAAGACACTATATATTGGCAAAGTCTGACGCTGAAAATGATAGTTTCCGTCCCTTTTGGTTCATCAAGGTATGCTTTCTGGATGCGTGTTCGCAGAGGGCTCCACTCAAGCATAACATCGGACGCAGTCAATTAGCATGGGGCGAGCATTTGATTTGCTTCAGGATCGTCTTGGGATCGTGAACACCTCAGGCGTGCGTAAGAACTCCATGCTTCTAGCTAGATTTTATTTACCCTTCATTAGAATAAGTGTACCCTCTTCAAACTCTCACAAGATGAGTCGGAGCATGAGAAGGTCACAACCTTCGATACGACTGTTTCGCAGGCGTTAGAGACCGGGAGTAAAGTCATAATAATGAAAGACATTAAAGGTTGAGGAAACAAGAATCTATCATCTACATACATTATTCCAAGCAAACTGTGTATCAGGGACCAACTGTATGTCAAAGCCTTGCTAGATACCACTCCATTCGAAGCCGGTTTTCAGCTCGATGGATGCCTCAAGTAATATATTATCACTGCTAGTCCCGATATGCAACCCATACTTTCCCGGCAGTGCCCTCCACTCCTCGTTGGGTGTATCCCAAAACGAGAAAGCATATTTGTCAAGCCTTATCACTGTTTGTTTGTTCTTTCCGGGCGGAATATCACGGACCTTAGCAAAACCACGTAGTTGAAGCCTCGGTGTTGTTGTTCCGTTCGGTGGGAGCGAGACGTACAGTTGAACGACCTCGGAGCCCATGACCGATCCCGTATTTCTTACTGTGACGGATATGTCGACACTCACAGATGCATTAGTTGCTGAGGGGCCGGTGACCTTGAGGTCAGTGAGAACGAATGAAGTGTAAGAAAGCCCATGCCTAGCAGTGCATGAATTGAGTACATCATGCATTGACTGAAATCCGACTATGACTTACCCAAAGGGGAAGAGGGGCTTTATCTTTCGAGCTTGATAATGCTTGTAGCCTACGAAAAGATCTTCTCTATACACAACTTTGCCATTTTCACTTCCAAAACTGAGGAAGGAGGGAACGTCTTCGATCCGTGCAGGAAGGGTAAGAGGAAGTTTGCCTGACGGATTTACTTTGCCATAAAGGACATCCGCTATGGCGTTTCCGACTTCGTTCCCAGATAGCCATGCCTGCAGTATACCGTCCACTTCATTGACCCAAGGCATTGAGACAGCTGAGCCCTACAATAGGAAAGCAAGATCAGTATGTATAGGATTGACCTATTGATTGAAGAACCATACGCCTTGCAGAACTGCAACTGTCCTTGAGTTTGCTCTAGCAACCTTGGTTATCAACTCATCCTGGCGCCTTGGGAGAGTCAAGGATGGCCTGTCAAACCCTTCGCTCTCCCACTCTGAGGTTAACCCACAGATGACGACAGCAACATCACATTGAGCAGCAAGGTTGGCCGCCTCTCTGATGGCTTTATCTTCGTCAATCTTTTCCGCACCACCCAATCGCTATTTGCCCCGCGCATATATCAGTTAGGGTAGTGGACGTACGAGTACAGATGATCAACATACCAATCCACGCATTAATGCAGGTTGTGAAACTCGTTTCGCGACGTCGTCATCGGGTCCTGGAGGTGGTGAGGTGCAAAGGTAGTCGACCACTATCTCCGCGGGTGCAGTGGCACACAAATCAATTGTTGTTTTCTCCTCCGCTGTTCCTTGTCTATATTGGCTAATATGAGAGCTGGGTACTTGAAGATGCGAATCACATACCCATAGAAGAAGTCGCCAGGCCTCTGCGTAGTCCAGTTATCGATAGCAAGTTTACCATCGACATATAGCTTAGCGCGTCCTTGAAGCAGCATCATTAGTAGTCATTGACGATGCGAAGCAGCAGTCATATTACCAGCAACAGCCAAGCCGAACTCAAAGAGCATGTCGTATTCGACAGTCAGATAACCTTTGAGTTTAATACCCCATTCCTCGCCAAGTCCCTTCGGGATAAAATCGTTGAGCTTTACCCTAGTGTCTTCCAAAATGAATTCCGCAACCGGTTTAGTGAATATTCCCTCCTCATCAACCTCGTAGAAAGTACAGGTCCACCCACGCTCTCCAGAAGCAGTCTTCAGCTGCGACTCCAGGGTGGGTAAATACCTATCGGCTGATTTCTACGTTGAAAGCGTGTTATCAAAGCGAGGATCGAGACTTACCGTAGCATCCAACCGCATATTTAAATTCAACGCCTGATGGTGCATTCTTGACAATACCTTCCCATGGCGTTACAACGTATGTTGGTTTGAGAGCCGCTGAGCCGCCCCCAGAAATCACAGACGCCTTCACGTGCGGTCCAATGACAGCAATCTTCTTGATTTTATCGTGACGGAACGGGAGAAGTGCACCTTTGTTCTTTAGTAGTACCATAGTATCAGCAGCTAACTTCCGGCAGAACTGGCGAGCCTCGGGAGAGTCGCGTGACCGCTCAACACCATCGCCGTAAACGATCTCGCGATTTTTACGAGCCAACTTTTGAACGAAAGACAGCAACACCGATGCGCGAGCGTCAATGTCCTTGACCAGTATCTTCTGCGCAGAGAGGCATTGGTTCATAAGTATAGGAGTTCGCCACCTCGGAGGACCTGGCATTTCCAGATCCAAGCCAGCTTTGAGAGCCAAGTCGACGCTGTACGTCCCAAACCTGCAAGAAGAAGGAAAACAAGAATGGGTTAGACGGGTTGGAGTGAATGAACGAGATTCACATCATACCAGTCACTGATTACAAGACCGTCGAACTTCCACTCCTTGCGAAGGATGTCTCGCAATAGGCGCGGGTTCTCTGAGCAATGGACACCATCAATACGCCCATACCTAGTTTCATCAAGGCGTCAAGGATGTATGGATAGCAAACGAATGATTCTTATGCTGACGAAGTCATGAAAGCCCAGGGTTTCGCAAGTTTCTGAGCCAACATGAACCTGGTAGGAACATGCTCGTTTTACGTCAACAATAATGGCTCTTTATGGGCGCACGGGTATAGATATATCTCTCTGAGCGCCCGCTCGGACATCACTGAGTCCACGGCGGTACGTTCATGCTCCTGATCGTTCGCAACGAAATGTTTAATCGTAGCCGAGACGCCTTGGGATTGCACGCCATTCACGTAAGCTGCAGCTAGCATTCCTGGATGATGGAAATTAGCAGCAGTTCCATTAACGTAATGAAAAGGATAGCAGTACCTGACAGGTGGGGGTCCTCAGAGAAAGATTCGAAGGCTCTTCCGCCGAGTGGGTTGCGTTGGATATTGCAGGTAGGGGCAAGCAAGATGACTGAAGACTTGACTTTCGCCTCTGCAGCAAGAAACTCGCCAACGCGCGTCACTAACTCGGGGTCGAAGGAGGCACCAAGCGCGGTTCCGCACTATCGGGCATTCAGAGAACGTTCGCTGTGTTGGCACTGAGAATACGTACAGGCAAGCATTGCGCCGGCGTAGGGATGAAATGAGAAGACCCTCGCACGCCCTACAACGGTTTCAGTCTCGCAGGCTGTGAACACGCTCATGACATACATTAGGGCCATCGCTCATGCGAACGGCAGGGATGTGAAGACGCTTGATGCTGTTCGTGTTCCACCAGTCAGGCGCACTGAGAAGAGAGATCTTCTCGTCGACCGAGAGCTGCTTGACGAGCTCTGGAATGCTGGCATCGAGGAACGGGTGGGCCATCCTTCGGAGAACAGAGAGAGAAGAGAGAGGGCGGGGGTGGGAAGCAGGAGAAGAGAGCCATATAAGAGGAGACTGAACCAATCCTGACGACAGTGCGGGGGAATTTCGGCCTTGCTTTTCCCCAGAGCACTTGATCTAGTTCCGCACGCATGCCGGACGAGAACTCCGAGCGAGCAGCAATACAGTCGAGACACACTGTGAACAACAGGGACACTTGCCTCTCACACTGACTCTCATGTCTGCCGGACCTTGCTTTAACAAAGCTTGCGACATCGGGGCATGAGTCGAGGCTCGCTATGAAGGGCGTCATCGGTTCTGGTTCCTTCTCTCGAACCTTCACCTTCTTCGATCCTATATCGCTTGCTCTGCGACACAACTCTGCTCTGAAGCTGCCATAGTTCCATCTCGATGGCGCAGGAGTCTGAAGACATCTCCGACGTCCTTACCAACCTCGCTAAACCTCTGACATCCGCCACACTCACTCTCCGCATAATCAAGTCTTTCGAGTATAGGACAGAGAAGAGCCTTGTCTTACATGACATAAATCTCGAGACGACCACCGTGGGCGACCTCAAGAGGATCGCTGTTCAAGGTTGGTTCGAACTTGACGCTGTCTGCCCTTCTTGCCTATCTTTACCTCTTCTGATGGGAACGCAGCAATCCACACGCAGCCTGGGTGGAAACCGTATCGCACTGTCTCCCTTGGTACGCTCTTCGAAGTCCTCGGCGATGCATCCAGCTGATGCTTGTTATATACAAGATACCCTCAAGCTCTATACGAAAGCGCATGGGGCGAAGGTCTGTCCAATCGCGAAACGCACAGCATAGCGAGCGCAGACAACTGACCTGGCGGATGAATGCATAGACGACGAACCTCATCATCAACCTAGACCACGATGAGTGGATTCTTAATGACGATTCGAAGACGCTTGCAGACGTTGGCTTCGGTATGTAGCGCCGTGTTTGTTTTCTCCGTCGCTTTCCCCGCAATCGATCGATCAGCCGCATACCCCCACTTGCATGTTCATTTACGCTTGTCGGTGGCCCCGTGCGGTGCAAAGATCCCGCAAAGATGCTGATATATTTTTGTCGAATCACAGAGAATGAGACAGAAGTCAGTTTCTTCAACCGCGAGGCATACGAAGCATTCAAGGCACACCCCGAGGTAAGTTCATCTGCTTCTCCTGTAATACAGCAGGTGCTCAGTACTATTCTAGACTAAATGGGATTAATACATTATGAAGCACGATAATTATGCAAGAATATGATGTGTATACTGAGAATGTGTTGCGCTGGCATCAACGAGTCGGTTCGCACCTCAATTGAAAGAATTACTGTAATCTTAGCTCTACTTTCGCCATTGACCACTATGCCTACAAATATCACAACTGTACAAGCAAGCCTTCTCACACATGGATTGTCCGTATGACTGTCTGCAAACTCGCAGGCCTGTTTTAGATTACGCTAATTGTGACATTACATGACTCTAAGAAAAACACGATGATGCAAATATATAAGATGGTAGACGACGCAAAAACAAAGCGGACGATGGAAGATATATGTGGAATGAGATCATTGCTGTGCGCATTGCACACGCGGTTCACCCTCATCTTCATCCATAGCATCGGGATCGCCGCGAGCCTGTTCGCGTTCTTGCCTAGCATCCAAATCGCTTAGTGTTACCTCCTCGATAGTGATGCCTTTCTCGAATTTGGGTATCGGGTTTCGGGGAGGCAGGGCCTTCTCTAGGAAGGGGATAACTAAAGGATCTATCGCGTCAGGGAATACGACGTGAAGCTTGACAAACAAGTCCCCTGGCTCATGGTGCCGTTGTGATGGCATTCCTTCCCCAGCGATAACCTTTAGTTGTCCTAAAAAGTTGATGAGGATACAGAATTCCCTCAGGTAAATAAGAAACATACCTTCTTTGACTATTTCCCCCGGAACAATAGATACTATCAATGCTCGATCATCCAAATGCTTGATCGCAAATTGACCACCACCCAATGCCGTTAGCAGGTCAATTTCAACCTCTGTCCATAAATTGGTATCCTGACGCTTGAAGCGTTCATGCGCCTTTTCTTCAATGACAATAACAACATCTCCCGGCACAGTCCCAGGCGCTTGATCACTCTCCCCTGAGAACGTGATATGCTGTCCGCCCTTCATACCCTTATCGATATGAACCTCGAGCATCTTCTTTTCTTGAACAGTCTTCCGGCCATTACAGGTCTTGCATTTGTCCTTCTGGTTGATGATCTCGCCCGTTCCGCTACAATCGCCGCAGGGCTGTTGAATCTGTTGGATCATAGGACCCATCTGTCGAACAATCATGCGAACGCCACGACCGTTGCAAGTGTTGCAGGTCCGAACTGCGCCCTCTTTCCCTCCCCGACCACTACATTTCGAACATATGACATTGCGAGTGAGAGCGAGCTTGGTAGTCTTGCCCTTGTAGAGGTCCTCGAGAGTAACATGTACGCGGTGGACAAGATCTTTTCCTTTCCTTGGGCCGGATGGTCGTGAACTCGGACCTCCTCCTCCGCCAAAGAACCCTCCTCCGCCGAAAAGTTGGCTGAATAGATCCTAATGTGGCGAAGCCATGGGCATTTGATTAGAGTATCATATGTACATTGCAACTTACCTGAGGATCCATTCCACCCATTCCACCTTGCTCACTTAGCCCAGCCTCGCCTCGAGCATCGTAGACGCTACGTTTCGCGGGATCCGAGAGGATTTCGTAGCTACGAAAGATATGCAACTTAGATTTACATGTATGATGCCCTATGCAAAGAGAACTTACGCATGAGTGACCTCCTTGAACAGCTCGGGATCACCACCTTTGTCAGGATGCAAACGAAGAGCCCTGAAAATGTATGAGAGGGACTCAAAAGCAAACAAAGAAAAGCGCACACACTTTTTGCGGTAGGCTTTCTTGAGGTCAGCTTCTGACGCGTCGGGAGCAACTTCTAATAAGTCGTAAAATTTCCTTGAAGCGAGTTGCAGGTCATTAATATTGCCCAGAGCACTAGCAGCGGACTCACGTTTCCTGAACCATTTCAGAGATGAAAGAAACGAAAGAGTCTGAAGGCAAGAAGAGAACAGAGTATGAGTGTCGCCGCACAGACTGCCGCGTCTTTTGGGCTCAATGCATTCGAAGCTACCAGAACGTTCATCCCACAGCCCCATCCCGAATTGGCAGCACTGCTTTATACAAACCACCTCAATTATATAGCCTTACTATTAGAGCCTTTCTTATGTTACCGTGAATGGCAGGCACATGTACTGAAATTGCGTTTGGATAATAAAGAAAAAACATGCAGGTATTGATAGCGACAAACGGGTTCCATGAAACCTTGCAGAAAAACGTACAACTACGACTGAATTAAAAGGGACTGAGCGAAACGAATGTGTCAACACGGCCAGCCGCTCTACACATCTCTTTACTTAGCACTGGCAACCTGTACAAATGTCAGAGTATGCAGGAGGCCTGGTAACAAAAACACTCACAGCAAACGTGTTCATCGAGCGGCTCGTTTGGTATGATATTTGGGACGTCCTATAGCTTTTCGAAGTCGAAGGGGCAGCATGAGAATGTGAACTAACAGGTGTTGTTGGCGCCCTAGCGTTTCGTGCAGCCAGTGGGGTTGGAGCACTGATCTGTGATTTCTTCGGCGTCTCCGCCAACTTTAGTCTTCCACTGCTGAGTAAGCTAGATGAAGACCCATGTGTCCGAGATGAGCTGGGCGTGCCTGCATTGTTGATAATCCTGGCGCGCCGTCCAGCAGTGATGAACGGGTGACGCATCGCGGACTGTGGTTTCATGCGCCTCTCCGGGTCCCAGTGCAAGCATTTGGAGACGAAATCGACAAATAACTCATCATCACAGCGTAGAACCTGTGCCAATGTCTTCGTCCCTGCTCTTCGTCGCCTCCCTTTAGAGTTAACAACTGGTCTAGGAGCACCAGTTGAATCTATATCAGAGATGTCAGCTTCTATCAAACTGATTAATTCTTAGACACTTACCGAAGAAAAGCCTCTTTCTACTACTCCTGTTGATGACATCTTTTTCCGGGACACCGAGAACCTCCATGATGCACGAAAGTTGCTCTTGTTCGTTTTCGCCCGGGAAAATAGGATATCCAGTGTAGAGTTCGGCTAAAATGCATCCAAGACTCCACATATCAATAGCCATATTATAGTTCATCCCTAGGATGACTTCTGGTGAACGATAAAAGCGACTTTGTATATACGTATAAACTAATAACAAAGTACTTTTAGTAGAAGTCCATCAAGAACCGGACCGGGACTTACCCTTCTCATGCTCGAAGCAACTGCTTCCAAAATCTATCACTTTTAGACCGCTTTTTGTAGGATGCCGTAAAAGAACGTTCTAAAGATCATCATGTCAGCAGGTCCATTTAGAGAATGAAGTCGATAGGTATACCTCAGGTTTGAGATCACAATGAACAATGCGATGATGACGCATAAGAGAGAGTGAAAGTAGCATTTGGCTAGTAAATCTGCGTATTAAGGTTGTCGAAAAACCAGCGAAGCCATTGGCCTTGATCAGCTCATATAAGTTAATACTGAGAAGCTCCATGGCAATGCAAAGGTGATTGCGGAAATAAAAGTGTTCTGTCATCTTGATAACGTGGTGTTTCTCATCAGGATCCTGTTGAAATTGGTTAGTTAAAACCCCAAGAACCCAGATCGTTGACGGACCCATTTGCGTAAATTCTCCAGAATCTTGATTTCAACTAAAGCCTGATGGTGGAAGCGCTTCTTGTTCCGGATTATCTTGATTGCCACTGATTCCCCAGTACAGTGATCTCGACAGTGTAAAACTTGTCCGAATGATCCTTTTCCGAGGGTATCAATGATCTCATAGCGGTACGCCAGATGATCGTTGTTGATGACTAGATAGTCTCCACGATCATCGTCGTATCCGTAGTTGTTAGTCGATACGTCCCGAGTAGCCAACTTCTTGTTCTCTTTGTTCGAAACGAAATACACAGAGGGGAAGTCGAGAATTTCCTTGCGCTCGAAATCTGACAATTGCAGTCCGAGCTCGCTCTTCAGTACATCTTACCAAAATATTAGCGATACCAATGATTCCTAAGAACAAAGCTGTACATACTCTCTGGTGAACTTGGCCTTGCTGGTGGAATGGGTTCTGGGAATTTTAGAAGTCCGTCAAGCTCTTCTTTCTTAGCACCACTGGCAAGTTTTCGAGCTTGCGTTCGCCTTATATACTGCATCATCTCCTCATCGCCAAGAATTTCATCTTCGTCAACAGAGCTTGCTACGGGGGAAGGCGTCGAAATGGATTGGCGTCCAGATGGTGATCCACTTGATTGTTGTTGATGAATATTCGGAGTTGTAGACGATCCTGAAAGTCGAGATCCTGGTAAAGACATCTTAGGGCTGAGGAGTTTATTTATGCCCTTTGATGGTGAAGATCCTGTAAGCCGCTGGTGTGCGTCGAGCCCCGCAGTCGATGCCATTGACGAAACAGATCCGGTTGATGATTTACGCAGTCCTTTCACAGAAATGGAGTCGTGAATGGATTTTCGTGGGTGAGCAACAGAAGCCGAGGAAGAAGCCGAGAAGCCTGACGCTAGCCTTAATCCTTTGCTATTGCCCATGGGAGAGCTTCCAAAGGACTGCCGTACTGTGGACGTCGAAGAAGGTTGTCTTTTACTTCCGTTTTCTGCATTTTCAAGCACGCCGAATTCGTTCATGGATTCCTCTGTTGCAAAGCTCGGATCAGTAACATGCATGCCTAGCGCACCGACATTCATGCTAGTACGCCTCGATGGCAAAAGTGACGAATGGCTCTTTAATGGTGGTGATGTCACAGTAGAGGAACGGCTTGCTATGCGAGGTATCCTTGTAGGTGTTTCCTTTGTAAGGCTAGAGGAGGCTAACGATGTTGGCAGTTGCACTTCTCTTTGTTCCTGGGATTGACTGCGTTGATTAGGCGCTTGAGTGCCAACTGAGGGGGAGCCAGCAATAGTCGGTAATTGGCTGCGGCTGCTGCGTAGCGATGCGTCTGATTGTTTCTGCAAAGAGCTGATTGTCTGTGAAGTAGCCCTGGTGCCAGATGTTGAAGGAGTCCGCGTGATGCTTGACGTAGATGAAGATGCCGAAGTAGCTTTCACATTTGCCAGCCGTTCGGTGGTAGAAGGGGGCAAGGCGGTAAGTTGCATTGGTGGTAAGACAATAGGCTTCGGCTTCTTTTGATCAGTAGAAGACAGAGTCTGAACACGTTAGTATACATTCAATAATGTGTATTTTAGATTATCTTATATTAAAAACACACCTTTCCCCGTTTCCTACCCATAAGGATAGAAATGCGGCTTTCGCTTCTGTCCTTGTCATCTTTCTTAAGTTTCGACTTCTCGTTTTCGGAGTCCTTTTGCTTTCCCCTCTCGTAGTCACTGATCATGGTTTGACTCTTGTCGATGTGCAAGCTTTTCCTTGAACTAGATCCTTTAAGTAAGGACGGAAGTCCCAGAGACAACATAGACGATTTTCTCTGGGAGCCGGGTGTTGTAGGAGAAATGACTTGGGCAACTTTTCCGGGAGTACGATGGCCCTTTTCTTGTGCAGATTT
This sequence comes from Trichaptum fuscoviolaceum, assembly GCA_910574455.1. Classification (NCBI taxonomy): domain Eukaryota; kingdom Fungi; phylum Basidiomycota; class Agaricomycetes; order Hymenochaetales; family Trichaptaceae; genus Trichaptum; species Trichaptum fuscoviolaceum. Next base: position 3,293,015 of record CAJSYZ010000001.1, read on the forward strand.
AGAGAGATTTGGAGCCAATGAAAACGTAGGGGATGTTGATGTAGCCGTGGTCGCAGAGGAGGGAGGGATCTGCATCGATTGAGATGATGACCGTCGGAAGAATGGGATGGAAGAAGGAGTAAGGCGCTTGTTTGTCGAATCTCTATGTGACTTGGAAGAAGGGCTTCCTTGGATCGTACCACTATCCAGGAATGCTGACGAGGCATGGTTTGTACTACCGCTCGATGCTGTTCCAGACCTACTTTGTCCTCCTCGCTCAATGTTCCGCGTAGCCACCCCTTTGATTGCATGGCTCGGAGACGGAGGAGGTGATACCTCAGGAACTGAATTGGCAGAGGAAAGAGATGCAAGGGACGTTTCGGAATTCATTGCTCCCTTCTGAATGTTTTGCCAAGCCTCCACCGACGATTTCGGCGAAATCACAGCTGATGAGAAGTCATTCCATGTAGTCCCCTGCAGCCTACGATTCGATCGAGACGACTGAGGGGTTTTACCATTGGAAGACTTTGTTGACGAATCATGACCGGGCGAGCTGCTGCGCCTGAGGCTTAGAGCACTGGTGAAGCTCCACTTTTTCGACGGCGTCTTTGATATTGAAGAAGGGGTTTTCGGAGTTTCCTCCACTGTCCGAGGCTCTTCAAGGCCGGAGTCAATCGCCAAAAAACCTTCTGGCTCATTTACCGATGGAACTTCTAAAGGATTCGACCGAGTAGATTCAACCTCTTCGTTCAGAAGCATGTCTTTGCCGTGATCCAAACCGGGAAACAAGAGGGAGGCGGATGATTGCGGCGGAGATTTATAGTAAGACAAATCCTTCGGAAGAGGAGGGACGGGAGGCACTACTGAATTTCCATCTGCACCCTCTCCAGCAATTAGAGATGCAACTCGGTCCCTTTGAGAGGCAGCATCGTTGGAATGCACACTCGATATGTCGCTGCCTGCGCTATTACGCCTCACTTTGCCTGATGAGAAACGGCCAGATGCAACAGAAGCGGACGTTGCGCTTGTCGCAGTAGACATTGAAGCAGAGTCTCTGGAGCTCGAGGTCGGTGTCCCAGTATAGTTCGTCGATGAGGCTGAACTGCGCTTCTGTGTAAAGCTTGAACGAATTGCTGGAGGAAGACTTTTTCTAACTTCCTTCTCAGCCATAATTAAAGCATCGGATTGGTCATTTTCAGAACCAGAGGTTTCCAACGCCAGTCCAGAGGGATGAGCATGTGAACCAACTTCAGTGCCCTGTGTGCTTTGCTCCGTAGGAAGGGCATCCTCCTTGTCAGAGTCAACAAAGGGTTCCTCGTGTCGAATACGTTCATGGGAGCGACCAGGTGTAGTGTTGCTCAGGCCACCGTTGCTAACACGGCGACGAAGGGCATCTGAAGATTCAGTTCCATCTGACCGATGACCACGTGTGGTACCCGGTGTCCCCGGTCGAGAATGACTGCTTGCCCGACTTGCAATACCCAAGCTTCCTCTCGATCTGGTACTCTTTCCAGATATCCCATCTAGTTTTCTCAAAGCCTCAGCCGTCGCATCGTCATCCAATGCAAGCCAGCCCTCTTGAGTACCTCGCAGAAGCGAATGGGCAACATTTGGAGACGAATGAGCGTCCTTCTCTTTACCAATAATAGACAGTTTGTCCATACTTTGCTTTGAGGAAGGGCCAAGAGGCAGTCTTACTACTGCGTGGTTTCCCTGGACTGCTGGTGAAGGTGGTAGGTTTGATAAGTTCGTGGTCGACTGTTCACGGCGGGTTAGATCTTGTGTAGAGGAAGATGAGCTGACGCTGTGTTGTCGAGAATGCTTCACAGAACGCGTATGCACCAAACTTGACTTTGATGATGACCCCAAAGACATTCGAACACTGCTGGTACGCCTCCGATCACGAACAGTAGCAGAGGAAGAGGATGATCCCAGTGCGTAAGAGTGGTGTTTTCGCGACTTATCCTCCATGTCGCCTGTTTGCACCGTCACATTGGAGCTACTTGCCGGAAGTTTAGGTATGAGAAACCCAGATTGGTCTAGAGCGAATTCATCAGAACTCCTTTTCTTCGCTTTGCGCACAGGGGACAGGAAGGAGGAAGGCGGTGAAGTAGGAGGAGACACCTTCGCCTTGGATGTAAAGCCCATTGAATCACTGTCTGTTGATTCCACCATTAAAGGAGGAAGTTCCTTGAGGATGTCGTTGTTGATATGAGGTTTACGAGGGTAGAGAATCTCCTCTCCACCACTTTCTTCCGCAGCGGAAGGACGAGAACGAAGGCTTCGTGCTACTAGTCTCTCCTCTACTGGTACCAAATGCTCTGGATGCTATGTAGGACGATATAAACTTGACTTCAAATCTCAAAAAGGACACAACGTACCTCAACTGCATCGTCTCCTTCACCTTCTCCATCGACGGCCTCAATCGTCCAGGGGCTTCCGCGATCGTCGTCATCAGGGGCACTCCTAACGTCAAACTCGAAAAAAGGGCTTTTAGACCGCTCTCCTTCGCCTCCTTCCCTTTCCCCGTCTTCGCCACTACGAGGTGCAGTGACTTTCGCCCATCTAGGAGTATGCAACTCTCCGACGCCTACTAAACCATTTCTGTCGATGGAAGCCGGATCCCGTGCTGGTGTGAAAGGCGCCGAGGGAATGCGACTGTCGAAGTCACTATTCGAATCGCTTTCTGGGAGCGGAGGTATCGGAGAAACCGTGCTAGATGGCACTGTAAAATAGTACGGGTCCAACGATGATGTTGCTGATGTCGAGCGAGGCAAATCTGTCTCAGAGTCAGCGGTATGGTCGCTTGTAGAGGCTGCGATTGGCGGTGCGAAGGAGTGGATCTAGAGAAAAAGGGAAACAAGTCAGTTAGTTATCAGTCTACATAACTTGTAATACAGTTATATAATAATGAAAGAGTGGGGGGGGAGCCTTTTAATGACGAATGCAGCGGCCACTTATTCGATAGAGGACGATTGCACTGCTCAGTTCGATAGGCTTCCTCAGGCCGCAAAGCAAAAAGAAAAGCGAGGGGACCAAAACAAGGACTAACCTTCAGCGCATTGTCACCAGCAGCTGACCGAAAGTCATGCAAATCCAACTCTGGTGGTTTCTCCTTCTTTTTCGCCCGCGCCTTAGACTCGTCGCCGGGACTATTCGTAAATGAAGTCGTATACGCTGACATGAAGAAAAGATTGACGAGGAGGAGCAGATGCGGAGTAGAAGAACAATACAGTGGTGCGAGTCTGAAACTGCCAGTCCCCAGATCGTATCGCACAGCGAGACAAAGCTGGACGCGCACGATGCGGTACGCACAGAGTCCAGAAGGACGGCAACGACGACGCCGGGCAAAGGCTGAGGGCTTGAGCGAGGATGGCGGACGGTGGGGAGATGCGGCTCAAGCGACGAGCACACTTGCATAGGAAAGCGCGAACGCGTGCCTTTGTTTGGCTCTTTGTTTGGCTCGTATCTCAACCGCATACTTTACCACTTATGCTTCCGCCGCTGTGCTCAATCTCTTCCTTTCGTTTCTGCACTTGTATTATGTACATGTAGAGTAGTTAAAGTGCAAAGAAGACGAGGAGACAGTCCATATACAGTAGTTCTACTCATACCACTTCGCTTTCCACCCACGTCCTATCCTCTATTCTCCCAGCTGGTTGAACTTTTCGTTAATCTCGGCGTAAATCGCATCCAGCTTCTGTTTGATCGGCTCCTTGCCTTGAGATGGACTCTGCACAGCAGTGAGAAGATTCCTTCAAGCAGTGGTAATCAAACTGGAACGTACCTCAAACTTCATTTGCGAGAGTTTGAACATCAGGTCACTCGTAGCGTCCTTGATCCGAGCAAAAGTGATATCACCTTGCGAAACAGCTTTGATCGCTGCATCATGGTACCCAACAAAATTTCGCAGCATCGCACTTGTCTTGTAGAACGGACAATAGCGGTCATACTCGCTCATGCCGTTTTGTTGCAGGAAGTCGTCCTTCAACATGCGAGCTACTTCAAGTGTAATCTTGTCGTTTTCGCTAAGTGCGCTCTTTCCGACGAGTTGAACGATTTCCGCTAGGTCCTCTTCTTTCTGCAGGATCTCCTTTGTCTTTGACCGAAGCTCAACAAATCCAGGTTCAGTGGTTTCGTAGTGCTTCTCTAGCACATTCAAATACTTCGAATAGGAGACATTCCAATTGACCGACGGGAAATGTTTTCGTTGAGCAAGTTTCTTGTCCAAGCCCCAGAACACTTGTACAATACCGAGAGTGGATGAGGTTACCGGATCTGAGAAGTCTCCGCCTGGAGGCGATACTCTATACAAAAGTTAGTTGGTGAGTATGCAAAATAGGTGTGCGGCTTACGCTCCGACAATCGAAACGGTACCATTCCTCTGAGGGTTACCGAGGCAAGTGACCTTTCCGGCTCGCTCGTAAAAGCTTGCAAGCTTCGTTCCCAGATATGCGGGGTAGCCGGAATCTGCAGGCATCTCAGCGAGACGGCCAGAAATTTCACGTAGAGCCTCTGCCCATCGCGACGTAGAATCGGCCATCATTGACACATTGCTACCCTGGTCGCGGAAGTACTCAGCCAGAGTGATACCAGTGTATATCGACGCTTCGCGAGCGGCGACAGGCATGTTTGACGTGTTTGCAACCAATGTAGTACGCTTCATAATAGGTTCTTGACGATCACCAACTTCCATAGTGAGTTCAGGGAACTGGTTAAGGTGTAGTTTCAGCCTGGTAACTGGAGTAGAGGTTGGCATTCTACTTCACTTACTTCCATGAGTACTTCTGCCATCTGCAAATGGTAGTGGTCAGATCAATTATGTATGAGGAATCAGCCAATCTACCTCATTCCCTCGCTCACCGCAACCAACGTAGATGATGATGTCACTGTTCGAGAATTTGGATAACGCTTGTGAAATAACCGTCTTTCCGCATCCAAAAGCACCTGGGATCGCTGTTGTTCCACCCTGCACACAGCTTTGACAAGTGAAAGTGAGCTATTAAGAGAGTCGTGAAAGAGTTGAATGAGCCTTACGGGAATAATGCATCCAGGATACGTTGTCCTGTTAATAAGGGGTAATCTGCGGTAAGTTTCTGGGCAACAGGTCTGGGCGCCCGGACAGGCCACAGCTGCATCATCGTATGCTTCGTTGTTTTCCCTTCAAACTCAGTTTCAAGCACTACATCCTAAGATGAAGTATTTGTATGAGATTGTCTTTAGGAAGCTGCTTGGACCACACACATCAACTGCATAGCTGCCTTTCTCGGCGATATGGGATATTGTTCCAAGAGCTCGAGGGGAAAGCATAATTTTGTGGGAGTCAACCAAAGAATTTTCATATACCCTCCCAAAAATATCTCCACCAGAAACATGATCGCCGACCTGACAGTATACAATGTTATGTGAGAAAAGATACTATACAAACGAAACTACGACATACCTTAAATTCCGCAGGAGTGAAATCCCATTTTAGTGAGCGATCCAATGCCTCAGTATTGATGCCGCGAGGTATGTAAATAGACTGGGACAATTGTTGGATGGACTAGTCGAAGTAATGAGTAAATTCGAAAGAATAGGGAACAAATTGTCGCCTTACACGCAGTGGGCGTTGGATGCCATCAACGATGTTACCCATCAACCCTTAGAAGTTACACGACCTCATAGTAAGCCTGTAGTTTCGCAAGATAGAGTACAAAAACACACCAGGGCCGAGCTCAACGCTGAGTGGTTTCCCTGTTCGTAAGACTGGGTCACCGACGGTGACACCAGACGTCTCTTCGTAAACCTGAATAGTCGCCTTGTCGGCATCGATACGAATGACCTCTGTGGCGGCTTGTTCAGAGTATACGGATGGTTGAGAGACAAAGCATACTGACCCCCGACAAGCTCATCGTGGCCAACACGCACAAGCTCATACATAGCAGAGCCAGTCATGTTCTCTGCGACTACCACCGGGCCAGATACACCGTAAACCTGACCGAATCGTGATTCGCGGTCCTCGTCGCGAACTTTGGGAAGATCCCTTTTCGCATTTTGTAATGCGCCGGCCATAGCTTAGATGAGCCCTACAGTGAGGGAACTGTTACGATGGAATGGAAGAATGGGAGGTCAAAGCTCCTGAGTGCAGTTGCATGCGCTGCGCTTAGCGTCCCGAGTTCAGCGTTTAGTGGCGCGCCCATCACGTGACCACGATTTTGATGAGATCGAGACTGACGCGGCCTACTTACCGTGTCTCTTGAACGCGTACTCCGACGTCCCACCCCAGCCTTATCCATTTACAACACCAGAATGCCACCTAAAGCGTAAGCAACGCAATACCTAGTCGATCATAGCTCTGACGTATGATTCATACCTTCTAATAGAGATTGGGAGAAATGTACGTTTAGCATAGCATTCAAGAAATCCAAGTTGCAGGCTCTGATTGATCGTGGCAGACGAGAAGAAGGCCGAGGATAAAGATGACGAGAAAATAAATGGTGAGTACGATACTGGATTTCAATACCTCTGAGCTGATTTTTACATTCGAAGCTCTTGACGAAAGCGATATTCAGATTCTGAAGACTTATGTATGTTCACTGGAATTCGTAGAGGCCATGAAGTCTGATACTCCGTTCCAGGGCCAAGGCCCATATGCAGTCCAACTGAAGAAAGTTGAAGGTGACATCAAGGAGATTCAGAAAAGAGTGAACGAGAAGCTTGGTTCGAGAAATATATATATTTCTTTGTTACGTGCAAGAACTAACTAAAGCATGCAGGAGTCAAGGAGTCAGATACCGGTTTAGCAGCTCCAAACTTATGGGACCTTGCCGCCGATAAGCAGCGCATGGGAGAGATGCACTCGCTACAGGTTGCAAGATGTACGAAAATCATTCCCGTCAACGAGGAGTTAGCTTCTGCTGCGCGAGCTGTCAACCCAGCTGGTGCTGTTCAAGGCCAGAAGGGTGCAGATGAACAGGACAAATATGTAATCAACATAAAACAGATTGCGAAATTCGTAGTTGGTCTTGGGGAACGTGTTGCTCCTACAGATATTGAAGAGGGTATGCGTGTAGGGTGAGTAATTGTTTCTGTATAATGGTCTTGGTCTGATCTGTGCATTAGTGTGGACCGTAATAAGTATCAGATTCAGATTCCTCTGCCGCCCAAAATCGATGCATCTGTCACGATGATGCAGGTTGAAGAGAAACCGGATGTGACCTACTCGGATATTGGTGGCTGCAAGGAACAAATAGAGAAGCTACGGGAAGTCGTCGAGACTCCTTTATTGAATGTAAGTCCGAACTATTGACAACTGGATCGTTTTAATGAACATTCCGTCAGCCCGAAAAGTTTGTCTCGCTTGGAATTGATCCCCCTAAAGGTGTCCTTCTGTACGGACCTCCTGGTACTGGCAAAACGCTTTGTGCTCGTGCAGTTGCGAACAGGACGGATGCAACGTTCATTCGGGTCATTGGGTCTGAGCTGGTACAGAAGTACGTTGGTGAAGGTGCTCGTATGGTGAGGGAGTTATTCGAAATGGCTCGGAGCAAGAAGGCATGCATTATCTTCTTCGACGAAGTGGACGCGATCGGTGGCGCCCGTTTTGATGACGGCGCTGGTGGTGATAATGAAGTACAGCGCACTATGTTGGAACTGATTAACCAATTGGATGGCTTTGATCCTCGGGGTAACATCAAAGTTCTGATGGCTACAAATAGGTGAGTTGCAATCATGAACGCAGAGGTAGAATTGCTTAGACAATGCAACTAGGCCGGACACCCTCGATCCAGCGCTGTTGCGTCCAGGGCGTCTGGATCGCCGAGTTGAATTCTCTTTACCGGATAACGAAGGACGCGCTCATATTTTACGGATACACGCCCGAAGGTACACTTCTACAGTTTCTTGTTTTTGTTTCTAATCACTCAATCTCACCTTTACAGTATGAGTGTTGAGAGAGATATACGCTTCGACCTCATTGCCCGCCTTTGTCCGAACACGACAGGAGCTGAACTTCGTTCCGTGGCGACAGAGGTGAGATATTCACCACGCCAGCACTTCCTAATGCATTGCTGACTTGCATGTAAACCAGGCTGGAATGTTTGCTATTCGTGCTCGGAGGAAAGTCGCGACTGAGAGGGATTTCCTCGACGCGGTGGAAAAGGTTGTTCGGCAAGGAACGAAATTCTCTAGCACGTAAGTCATAATTGCCTTCGAACTCGGTCTTCGTGCGAAATGCTCATAATTTACTCTCCTCAGTCCTTTGTATCAGGTGTATAATTAGATATTTCATATTAGCATAGTCTCATATTAATTCATAGTTATGTTTGCACAAGTCACTGCTCATAGCAATGCTACGAAGAACCGTATTGAATGAAATGAGTGGAAGGGTTCGAGTCATGGCGAGTTGCCTATTTCTGGCCCTTGAAGCTCTTTTCCTTTCCCTGTCTTTGGAGAACACCTTTGCCTGCGGACAGGTAGAACTGTAGCATCGCTCTTTCTTGTGTACCAGGTCCTCGCTGGACATGCCATTTGGTGCTGCCAGCCGTCGCAGCGGATTATGTCGGTCCATTACCCAGCACTCTTTTCCTCACTCACCCTCTGCTTTGCATACTGCCAGACGTTCTCTGAGGGGTGAAACAAGTTCAGCTGTGCAGCATGTGCGGAACTCTTCAACATCGTCGAGACGCCTGCGGTCACCCAAACCTGCATCACCTGAAGTAGCGGCACTGCTGAGCAAGTTCATATCCCAGACGCCTCGGCCTCTGACTTTATCCAAGCTTCTGTCCTTTGGTCACCCGCTTTCTCCCAAGTCTGTCATCTCATCCGCGTCCTATGCCCTTTCAGAAATTCCAAGACGGATGTCCGAACGTATCCGTGCGCTGGAGAACCTGCCGTTCATCGTTGGGACTAACCCATACATTGCGCGGACCTTGGAGGTGCATCGAACGAGCTTTGAATGGCTAGCGACGTATCCAGAAGTAAAGAGCATTAAAGAGAATGCCGATTTCTCTACACAGTTAGAGCATCTTGTTCAGTGTCACTCAAATGACATACCGACATTGGCGAAGGGGTGAGTCTTTAGCTATCGTATTGTCATACAGGGTGTTTAAAGGTGGTTTGTAGGTTCCAGGAATGTGGACGTTACATGTCTCCAGGTGCCATTAGCACGTTCTTGGACTCTGCGATTCGAAATCGAATCGCTGTACGTCTGATCGCCGAGCAGCATATAGCCTTGTCGCACACCCTCGTTGACTCCACACATATTGGTAACCAAAATGGTGTAATAAACATGTCGTGTTCTCCTTCGGATATGGTGAAGGCATGCAGCGTGATAGTCAGCGAAATGTGCGAGGCGACCTTTGGTAGACATCCTGATGTAGTTGTTGACGGGCATGTTGATGCAACATTTGCGTGAGTGCAACATGTCTTCACTCTTGCGCCTGATTGTTAATAGCGTCTTCAGATACGTTCCAGTCCATCTACAATATATCCTAACAGAACTATTGAAAAATGCATTCCGAGCTACAGTGGAAAAGCAATGGACTACGTTCGGAATGTCTTCAAATCGTCCACTACCACCTGTTCTTGTGACTATATCCTGTCCTTCGCGAGTGTCCGAACCTGTCCGAAAGTCTTGTTTGTCCATGCGCATAAGGGACGAAGGCGGCGGCGTTTCACCCGCGAACATGCCTCGCATCTTTTCATATGCATTCACCACGGCAAGTCGGGACTTGCACTTAGATGATGAAACTGGAGGTGGCCCGTATGCTGCGCAGCACGTAGGGGGTAGCGCTGCGATAGGAGCAAGCGCAGGCGATGGTGTTGGAGGAGCAGATCTTTTCGGAGAGATTACTGGCAAGGGTGTACAGACAGGTGTGGGTACTATTGCGGGTCTTGGATACGGTCTTCCCATGAGTAGATTGTATGCGAAGTACGTCCTCCCCCGATGGTATACCGTTCTTGACACTTACAATTATTTGAAAACCAGGTACTTCGGTGGCGCTCTCGACCTTTTCTCTCTAGATGGTTGGGGTTAGTGTCAATTTTGGAGGAATCCTTTGAATCTGCTGACGACTTGTGTCCAGGAACAGATGCATTCCTTAAACTTCGGTGTCTGGATGAAGCTGGCGATTTCGAAATATAGATTCAAGTCAAATAATGCTCGCACAAAGGCGAAAGTTGCTCTTAAATAGTATCCTATTCGTTTAGGTAGTCTCTCTTTACGCGGTGATGGAAAGAAGGTATTCTGTGCGGTTTGTGATTGCGCGTACCCTGGCTCTGTCTAGCTTGACTAGGGTACTGCAACTCGAACGTAAGAAAGTGGTGTCAGAACTTGAACTGGACTAGTATAAGGTTTCACGATGGCTCTGTTTTCCTCTTTTCATATTTCTTTCACAAACGTGAACGACGGAACCGACAAGGTGGATCAGTGCCGACCCACTGAACCTTCGCCCGATGTGCGTCAGTACGGCGGAGAGTTCGACATTCACTGCATCCTTCAAGGCAAGAATTGGAGGGATTTGTTCGAGGTCCGTGCTGAAAATTGCACTGCTACGAATGATTGAGAGAACTTCTGTAACTGTTTAAACGCTCACTTTGTTTAAGGACCTCTGGCACAACGGCTTAGAGAATGACATTGTCCATTGTATGCTATCAAGATTTTGAAAGAGTGCAGCAACTGTACAGCATAAGGCGAAAAACGTTATGAATTTATTGGAGCGGGTCTACGTGATGACTGTCCAACGGACGGTGAGGCAGACGAAGACAGAAGGAGAACGCGCCATCGAGCTGGGCCACGGCCGAGTGGTTCCCGACTGGCAAACTTCGAGCGTGGGTAAATTTGGTTAACATATGCGTGACAACTTGAAGCAACGCGCTGTGACTTTAATGTACTGTTGTGACCTCACTCACACGTCCTTCCTTCAAACCTCCTTACCTTAAACTCCTCCTCAAAGTCGTTGAGCGACTCATTTGCCCTCTCATTAGCCCACAACGCTCCAGGCAATCTAACGGCAACATACACAAAATCCCTTCTTTCTCACCGAGTTCCTTCACTCCGTTCGCCCCAACGAGAGTGACTGCTAACCCTAAGTTGTTATACAACATCTACGCATTCTCCTTCGCTCCTTGTCATAGCATGACATTCCAGGACCCCTGAACATATCGCAGTGGATAATACTCCATTTTCCAGCTTGCGATGATCATCTGGTGAATTGCCACTTCTTCGGAAGGTGTCATAACTTTGCGTTCGTTGGGCCATTCCATGCTGCTCACGCACAAGCGACTGTCCGCGACATTACGGATCCCTGCGCCTTTTCCGATTTTGTACTACACACAAGGTGATATCCCAAGGCGGGAAGCTGTATCGTCGTTGATGCTCGCTTCGTACAAATTTCGGTGAGGATGGCAGGGAGGTGTTGCCAGGATGACATGTAGCTGGTCTGCCTCGTGGACAGCCGAACAATCCTTGGTCTGTGATTCAGATAGAGGAGTGGGTTCGCCAGAAGGAAGCAAACTACGAACCAGCGGATATTGTTTTGGACACTCTGATTTGCAGGTGGAATACCGGATGTCTTGTCGATGGCGACTGCAAGCATTACACAGAATGCCTGATTGTTATCTGCCTTACCGGTAGTTTTCGCTGAATCTCATCAGACGATTCAAAACCCGGCGCGTTTTAACGTGGAGTCATGAGCGCCGCGAGTCTTCCTACCATGTCGTACATTTTCTCTGACCGGGGAATGTATAAACTGGGCAAGAAGGGTACTCGGAAGTGCCGGCGAGCACACTAAAACTCTACCGATGACAAAGATAGGATCGTGTGTGTCGTTAGAACTTACGGAGAGGCTTATCGATAAGCTAGTGATGACTTCTCTGAGGAGTGTGGAGGTTTAGGAACGGACAAGAACACGAACTAGCCATCCTCAATTCTCAACTTTCCGAAGGTTGATCCATCGACGGCTACCACTTCAGTAAACCACTCTTCATTCGCTGGCGTCCCCGCCAATCCCTTCAGGAGATATGCAGCGGTCGCGGCAATTTACCGATGTGTTAACCGTGTTAACTCACATATCAGTTGGGAGGAATCCTGCTTATGCAAAGACCTGCGGTTAGGCTACTACTTTACCCTCAGCCTTGAGCTGTTTCATAGACCGGTCGCGTGGTCAAGTCTTGCACAGATGCTCCATAGGGAACCTTCGTTGAACTGGCTACATGACTTTCCTAGTATGCTGCTTTATCGAGGTCGTTGATATGTCTCGACAGGATATGGCGGTGCAGTTCGAACATGCAATATCCTACGGGCATGTTGTATAGAGCTCTTGACTCGACTTCGAAATCCCACTTGCACACGACACATTCTTGACGCACATAAACATGGCCTTGAGTTACATACAAGCATGGAGGAAGGTCGATGCAGTACAGCACCTCGTATGGGGATGGGCTGCGCAGGCTGCGGCTGGAGATACACCGAAACAATCCAACCGCTGATGTCGGGTTGCTGTAGTCGACCCAGCGAGCATTCATCTTCTATATATGTGGATAGGCTAATCCGAATGATATGTGAAGGGGCTACTCGGACATTAAGCTGCCTTGCAACTCTTCAGAGGGGGCGGTAGGGACAGTACGAATGGCGGAAACTGCAGACAAGGTCTACAAGAGTACGATGGAGCAAAGGGCGGCCGACGAGCGAGTACAAGTCTCGGTGAGGCTGCCATCGATGGCGGGGAAGATTGCATTCGAGGAGTCGATACGTCTGGAAACTGGCACAATCGTGTTTACAATTTTTGGAATACCACGCGTCTTGCACGCGCTCTACTCACGTGATGGCGTTCTGCCTGATGATGTCACACATGATGCAATATTGATCTGCGTTCACTGCAGTTTGTGGTGCTTAAAATAGCATATTTAATCGGTTGCTTGGTCGGTGAGTGCTTGTCGTTCGTTTGCGCGTTCCTCGCTGCTCTTTCTCTTTCTTTCCAGACGACCATGAGCCTGCCATTCTTCCATCGAGACAACGGCAGTGCTGGCCCGTCCTCAAGAGGAACGCATGCCAATAATGTCGGCGCAGGAAAGGCTTGGACTACTTTCTCTTTCGGTGTTTGGCTAAGGCTGCATGGTGTCGATCTTCTTACTATGGCTGCCATGGGTGCCATCGGCTTGGGTATCTACGAAGCCCGTACGTGCCTTTGTCTTAAATAGCTAACTATAAGTTGTGAACACTCCTTTCCAATAAAGCACCAGCACCGAACAGAAGCTTTCCGGTATTCAACACCGATGGTAGCATTGCCTATCCTCAATTCGCGTATCCTTTGCGCAAGGAAGTTGTTCCGATATGGCTGGCTGCATTCATCGCCTTCATGGCGCCCTTCGTATTTTTCGTTCTCTTTCAGATCCGTAGGTGAAGCATCGAAGACCTCCTCACTACTACTATGGGATTATTGAAATCTTTGATAACTGCGGCTGTATTCCAGGTACGCTGTGCGGTCCTATGTCCTTAGGAACCTTTCTCTTATTTAGCTTGGAAATAGGTCTGGCTGAAGTGGCTGATTGGTGGACTTCGCCCCCATTTTCTAGCCGTTTGCCAACCAAATATCCAGAACAGCCTCCAGCCTAACGGCATTGGCTTTGCAGGCCTCATGTATGATCGATCCATATGTACAGGTGACAAGGACGAGATTAATGACTCTTTGGAATCTTTCCCGTCGGGTCACTCGACGGCTGCCTTTGCCGGTTTGGTCTATCTGTCCTTATACTTCAACGCGCAGCTGAAAGTCATGTCTGCTCACAACCCCGCATATTGGAAGATGGTTATGTTCTTTATGCCGCTTCTCGGAGCCACACTTATTGCCGGTGCCCTCACCATCGACGAATATCATAACTGGTACGACGTTCTTGCCGGCTCCGTCATCGGAACAGCGACAGCAATCGTCGCATTTCGTCAGACCTTTGCGTCCGTTTGGGACTTCCGTTTCAATCACATTCAACTGCCGAGAACAAGCTCTCTTTTCCACAGACGCGTTCTGCAAGGTGGATCGATTAGTTCTGCAGGCTTTGCTGCCACCGGTCCATTTTATACGTATCGCTGGCAATCGGCAGGCCCAGCTTTACCCTGCTGGTCACTGCCTGTAACTCGCGAAGGAGGATGGGGAACACTAGACGAACAAACTGTCGGCGCTCCTTTCGATTCTACAGCGATGAACGTGGGGGTAGGATCTACACTAAGCCCATGATCAAATATATAATGCATCTGGGACTCGGTATAATAATCCTAATGCATGCTTTTTTACATTGGCAGAGGACATTGTTATTTTTCAACCATTTGTGGTGGCCTGCGACTCGTAATGTAGTAGAATATCTGTGGGCTTTAATAAAATCATCTTACTTTGAACTGCAAGGTGGTGTCAGCGGTCCTGGCAGACATGGCAGTAGGGCGTGTCCCCCTGACAACCGAGAGTATATTATGTATATGCACTTTGAACTTCAACCACCTTCATAGGACTTGTCCCTCATCCAATCGCTGTAACAACGCAGCCTTTTAAGATGTCTATCCAATCGTATGTACTCCTGCAATCATCCGTCTTTATAGCTCAGAGTCATCCAGATTTATATGCACTTAGCTTTACCCCTTCCGATGTTGTCGACATGTCACGAGAACGAGATTGGCCAGCAAATATCGGTATGCTCCCTTACGACTGTCTGGATTCAATCAATAATTCTTTCCATAGGACTGATGGATTGGGATGATACTAGCATTGTGTTTACGAAGCGATCACTCATTCAGTTTCTCAAGTATGTTACACCAACGATGAAGACCTTGTAGTGCTTTGATTCACAATTTGTGCAGATACACGGGTTTCACAGTTGACACAAACTTCGTGAACATTTCTAAACTTCCAAGTCAGTGTTAATGGTATTTCTATCAATCAATGGACCGTTCCATTGATAACGACTGGACATGAATGCTTTAGAATACGCGAAGTTTGGAAAGCTGTCTGAGGAAAGTAGCGAAGAAACAAAGGTCGATGAAGGCTCTGCATGTGAGTAATGTATATCGCGTCACATCAAGTTGAATGCTAACGTTGAAGAGTAGCTGTCCAGGAAGAACAACAGACTGGTGAACAGAATACGAATGCTTTCAGACCATCACGACGCGTACGGTCCGTTCCCGGCGGTGCTCATCACGACATCTTCGAGGAGGAGTTCGCAGATGATGCTCTCGCACAAGCTCCGGGAGCTGCGAAGGTTTGTAGCATACATGGAATTACGAGATTTGGTTAAAGAAGAACACTTTTAAGGCGAAGGAAAGTAATCCAATATCGAATGCCGAGAGCAAGGATACAGATGAACCAATATCGGGAGCATCTGGCTTCCGCCCTAGCAGGTGTGTGGTTACATATCATTGTCGTCATAAACGCTGTCTCTTATCTTCAACGATATGTAGGCGGGTTAGGACGGCTCCTGGAGGTAAAGACAACATAGCGAGCCTCTGGGGATCTACAGAATCGGATGAGGGATTCAAACCGACGCGAAGGTGATGTCTTTTCTGCATCTAGGGGGCAAAGTGACTGAGGACCGAACTTGATGAACTTAGAGTCCGACAAGGGCCCGGAGGGCAAGATTCTGTTGGTAATGTAAGCGTACAATGACCTTGACCAAGTACACGGCTGATAAATGAGACAGCTGTTTGGCTAACTTTGATTTTCTAGTTGGAGGTGTCGGTCAATTGAGGCCCCTTTGTGAAGTATCACTTCATCATGTAGTAGAAAGAATATATTCCTACAAGTTACGTAAGAGACCAATATTGTGTTTGGTGTTGTTGTTAAGTCAACCGATTTAGTTGAATGAACATTATACCGGTTAGTTGTGTCCAAGTTGTCGAGCTCACTACGGCGCGAACGTCGAACACCTCCTTCTATCTCCCAATGCTTCATGGGGCATGTTGATACTTGAGGCGCATCAACAAACGTTGCTCGCTAGGCCACCGGGGTTCTCTCTCTTTTGTAACTGTTATTACCGCTTTACCACGTCGCGTCTCATTCTAATGCGCAATGGCCACATTATTCGGTCGCAAGAAATCCAGGCCTCGCCAATCCTCCGTATCGGGAGAACTCAATGAACACTCTACGCCCTATGACAAACTTGAGCCAGCAAGCAGAGCCCCTGTCCCTGTGGGGACGATCTCGCAGGGCCTCAGAACCAGTGTAGCATCGAACAACATATCCGCGCCCATAACGAATCCGACTTTGACAAACGATGGCACCGAGCTCAACGTATATGCAATGCAACGAAGCAGGTCTGAGCGGGAGCGGCTCTATCCACAGTCCAAAACCCTTGGGAGATCTCCATATATGTCTCCATCTACCTCCTCCACCACGCTGTACAGCGACCCCCCCTCATCCACTTCCACGAACGTCACGACTGTTACAAACTCTAGTCGACTTCGGAGAAGTGAGGCATCGTCGTCTGGGAGGCAAAGTCCTTCCATGGTAGACTTTGGTGGTTATTCACCTACATCGCCGGCGCCGCCATCGTCGTACAACATGGGAAATTCTACCATACGACCCACGTCTGTGACGAGCGCTCGTACGGAAAGCAATCGTGGCTCTAAGTACGCACCGTCTTTAGCCCCTTCTGAATCATTGCAGTCACACTATTCGCATGCATCGCAACTCTTTCATTCAAAACACGGAACGCAGGAGGGCTTTGATTTTCCGCGGCCCAGTGACGAAGAGGTAGATGCTCTATTTCACAGAGTAATGATGGCGCGCAATATCTCAGATGTCCCCGACATGTCAACTGATCAGAAGTGGCAAATTGTTTATAATGACGAACAATTACGGTGGAAGGACGAGAAGAAATTGGAGGATGCGACCAAAAAGCATATGGAAACGAGGCAGACGCCCGCTGCTGCTTCATATGCTAGAGATTCTCCCGAGTGGTATCTTCAAAAGGTGTTGGACTTGACCATTACTCAAAGACAAGCTGCTAGCCTCCTGGTATCCCTGAGGACAGGCACAATGAGGTATTACTTCATCTTACAGACAACAAGCTTAATATGTTTAATGATATGTTCTCCCAGTTGGTATACTACTTTCCTGGAGAGCCAAGGTGCCTCTGCGCTTGCGAATGCATTACACACCATAGCGCGCAAAGGGGAAAAACGGTTTGTTGTTCCTTAGTACTTTGATGAGAGAGGGCTTACAGTAGTGAATAGGTCCGAGCATGATTATGATGTCGAGTACGAGTTGCTGAAATGTCTGAGGCACATCCTCAATCATGGTGTCAGTGCGTCCTGTCCTTTTTGTGAATCAGAGGCTAATTCAAGGTGAAACAGCCCGGCAACAGGATTGCTCTCAGCCAACCCATGATCGTAGAACATTTAATTTCTTCTATGAATACTAAGTCTATTCCATCCCGCAGGACATGTCTGGATATTTTGACCTTCCTTTGCTACTGGGAGGATGGAAGCCTCATCGATCGTATCATTTCATCGTTAAATAATCTTCATGGGGACAATAAGGACACTGGTCCTCCTGGTCCATATGGTTATTGGTTTGGAATGTTCGAAAGGCATTTGGCCGGAAGAGGGAAAATGGGTAGCTTGGTTGGTGCTAGCGACGAGATACGCAACAAGAGCGGCTCTGATAGCTCCCTCCTTGAATACACAGTGCGTTAATATCTTTTGACTACTTTTTTCTTGGAGATGTTAACTTTCTGTAGGTTTCGAATCTCATCGTAATTGAATCCATTCTTGCGCATATTGATGACCTTGATTTACGCATTCATCATCGGTCGTTGATGGAAGCTGTCGGTCTTCGACGTATACTGGATGCCTGCAGAGTTTTTGGTTATCCGTTGGTTGACAAGCATGTGGATGGAATATTGAATGTCATCGAGACCGATGAACAGGCTCTACGGGAGCAGTTCGACCAAGACATCTTGCAGAACTATAATGATCCTCAGGACGTGTTCAGTGCAATTGCGGCCAAAACCCAGGGCACAGGCGCTTTCGACTACTTTTTATCAACAATGCAACACATGCTTCTCATCCACGAGGAGGGGCAGGCTTTGGCACACTACTTCCAAATTATTGACTCTACGGTCACAGATATTGTTTTGGACAGAAAGTTAAATGGCGCCGAATCCAAACTCGGGACATCTGTGCAGCGCATCATCTCGCAGTTGAATGAAGCTGAACGCTTTCAACATGTCGAGGAACAGGCCAGTGAAGCCCGCGCGAAAGTCATGCAATTGTCTCTCGAAAAGAAGGCTCTTGAAGAAGAGGTATCTCAGGGATCAGAGGGCCTTGTCGGCGAATTGAAAGAAAAGGTCGCCACTCTCGAAGAGAAGCTCAAAAGTTCGCGGAATACCATCGAAATGCTAAACGGTCGAATAGAGGAACAGAAGCGTGGCTATGAAGAGCAGATTGCGCAGCTTGAAGCGCAAATTCTTGAGTTGTTCCGAATGCTGAAGGAGCTTGGTCGAGGAGTAGACCAAATCGTCGATCAAAGTCAAGCTTTGGACCGAAAGACGTTACTGGCGACTCTCGAGAAACAGCTACACCGGAGCAAGACCATCAGTCTACTGGAGGGCCGGCGTAACTCAGCGAGGAGGAAAGGGAATGACCATGATACCTCAAACGCAGATGGTACCTTCGTCGAAGAAGCCGAATCGTCTTCCTCACCGAGAAGGGAGGCGGCTGTGCGTGACATAGGGGCCAAAGGCTCATCTCGGCAAGTAGCTGCGAAGGCCCGAGAATCACAGTTTATGGATGCAGACGAAGCAAGCGTACAAGAGCATATCGAACAACGAATTGCTGCTGGCGTAGATATGGTGAGTGCCATTGAAATTGCCAATCAATTCCTACTCATAGTCACGTCAGTATCCTCAACGAGAAGGAACTGTATCTAGTTTGCGGAGTGTTCGTGGCTCGCCATGGCGCGGCAATCCATCTCGATTGCCAGCTGTCGGAGACGGCTTTGGTCAGAGTCCTCTCAATAGCCAAGATAGACGTTTACTTCCAGACAGCCGCGATGAACGCCAACGCCCTGGCAACCGAGAATCTCGAGATTCTACAGACGGAAAGGATTCTGAAAGTGAATATCGCCAATCAACCAGAAGCGGATTTACAGCTGCGACGGACGATACACAGCCAACATCTGATGATTCGGGTCAATCCATAGACGGTGCTCGGGTAAATGGTCAAATGTCGCTAGCAGACGCTCTTGCGTCTAGGATGGGCGGCCTACGTAAACCAGTCGGTGCTACCGATTTGGCAGAGGGTGTTGTGAACCCAGGAATAAATTTGAACAAAGATTGCCCTCCTCCGCCGCCGCCTCCGCCACCACCACCACCACCACCTGTGTTAGGTGCAGCTTCCACGCTTGGGACCGGTGGTGGGCCCCCACCTCCGCCGCCACCACCACCACCTCCTCCTCCTGGATTCGTCGCACCCGTTCCATCATTCTCTTCGGCCCCTCCCCCACCTCCGCCTCCGCCTCCACCCAAAGGGCCATCATCCACCCCTTCATCTGCACCTGGGTCTGCAAGACCTTCAATGTTACTGAATGTTAACATCAATAATATTCTAATGGCCCGTAAAGATATATCGATCGCTCCCAGTACGAAGATGAAGCAGTTACAATGGGATAAGCTTCCACAAACACAGGTTGGGAAAACGCTCTGGAACGATGAGGAACCCGACAAAGAGAAGGCGTGGATTAAGAAACTCCAAGAACAACGTATTTGGGAGGAAATGGAGGAAGATTTCAAAGCCAAACAGTTGGTTATCAATCTCATGGGTCAGTCCATTTTTTATTTGCATCATTCCAGCCACTCGCTGACGCAATTATGGACAGCCAAACAGAAGAAGGCTGAACTGCGTAGTATCCTGGATTCTCACACGAAGAAACACGTTGGTCAGTATCATCTTTTCGCATATAGCTGTATTGCATGCTTATGTTCTTCCAACGATTTGTTTTCCAGAAATCCTCCTCCAACGCGCTAAGAGCTTAGAACCAGAAGAAATAGCGCAAAGGATAGAGCATTTCGACAAAGAACTTTGCAATGATACATTCCTGAGGACGCTGAAAGATCTTCTTCCTACGCCAGAACAAGTAAGGTGACGCTGATAAACGTGAACTCCAATTTACTAATCAATTTGTATCCTAGGTCGGAAAACTCAATGTATACAAGAATGCAGATGCGGATGAGCTTAGCACTCTACATCCTTCAGATCGATTTATGGTGAGATTGATAAAAATCGATCGGCTAACCCCACGAATAGAGGGCATGTTGTTCAGGATAACATTCGAAGAAAATTGGACATTGATCGACGGCGTATTTAAATCTATTGACTTTCCAAATGTATACGTTACTAAATCTCGGATAGGGAGCGAAAAAGCTGGTGGAAGCAGGAGACTCATTAATAAACGCATCTTGTTTTAAGGAACTCCTAAGTGTTCGTCGTTCATTAAAAACCATCCCGTTGTATTGGCATGCTCACTGCACTACAATTACTCCACAGTTGATACTGCTTGTTGGGAACTACATGAACGGGACCGGTATAAAGGGTGGTGCTTTCGGGTTTAGAGTTAGCAGCATTAACAAGGTTTGGTCATTTTTTTGAGTAACACCCCTAGCGCTGATCTGTTAACAACATTCACATAGCTTGTCGACACCAAGTCTGTTAATAATACGACTCTGTTGCACTTTTTGGAAAAGACCGTATCCCATCACTTCCCGGACATGGAGCAATTCCTTGATGAATTAGAAAAGCCTGCTGAGGCTTATAGAGGTCCGTTTTTGCCTACACTTCGTACGGGTGTTCGTAATATTTATAGCTACTTAATGTCAGTGAATCTGCAAGACATTCGGAAGGGTTTGTCAGAGCTTAAGGAGGGCTTGAAGAAGATCAAGAGCGAACTTGACGAGCACTTTTCGGAGACCGACATAAGCGATTCCTTCATTTCTGAGATGTGGAGCTTTGTAGCAAAAGCAACTCGCAGATTAGAGGATCTGCAGGACGACGTTACGATGGCCGATACTGCGTTTTCGAAGGCCGTGAGCTACTATGGTGAAGAGGATAGACATATGTCCTCTTCTGAGTTCTATGGCATATTTAAGACCTTTATCACATCATACAAGGTAAATCTTGTTAGCCATCGTTCCTTTACGCAACTAACTTCCTAAAATTTTCAAGAAATGTCAAGCCGAGAATAGACTGGCTCAGAAAGAAAAGGAAGCATTCGAGCGTCGAAAGGCTGAGGAAGAAGCGAAACTCAATAAATCTGCTATGAAAATCGACTTGACAGATGCAAAGGCCACATCCGAACTGGATGATCTCCTCAAGAAAATCAACGAAGGGGTTATTATTGGCAAGCACTCCAGGAGGAATCGGCGTGCGAAAGGGAAACCCGGAACATCACTACGCGTCAATGTGGATGGTGCGTCAACAGGAGGCGAACGCCTGGAGATCGTTCCTTTGCCTATAGGTGACAAGACTGCAGACCTTGCGCGCGATATGCTGGCGGCGCTCAAATCAGATGGCTTCGAGGCGTTCACGCCGACGACATCTAAGTTTGATCGTGACACGAGGCGGAAGTCGAGGAAGCGTCTTCAGGCTGGATTGAACATGGAGGAAATCGTGGCGTCACCAACAATGTCAGAAGATCGGGTTCAGGACGGCTCGGAGGCAACGGAAGATTCAGGTGCTCGGCCTGAATTGTCACCTTTGCCATCATCTCCCGGAGAGGAGGAAGACGAATCAGCTCCTGGCGATAGGACTATAACCCTTTCGTAATTTATTCATGCAGATGCCCGTCCATTATCTCTTAGAGCTTTTTTCACCGAGCATATACCACACATTGCAACTCATCATCTCATTTGTCTTATTAGCTATTAGTACTCTTGATTGTAGCACACTATTTGCATTCATAATGTGGATCAGTTTTACAATGGAGCTGGACATCTCTCCCTCCGGCGATATCTGTGTATGTATTTGTATTGCCATCATCGTACACTTAAACTTACTTCTGCACTGGATCCCGGTCACTGCGTATTAATACCTCCAGTTGAGTGTAATACAATAACTTTTACCAAGATTTTTGTTTATCGTGTGTGTGTCTAGGCTAGTACTTTACATTATGTACTACGATTTTTTTCTGAGATGAGATGGAATATAAATTATTGTTAATACTATGATACTACTTTACTTAACGGTCTTCTAGGAAGCATGATCGAGTGGTTAAGATGTCAGATTTAAGTCCTGATGGGCCTAGTCCCGCGTGGGTTCGAACCCCACTGCTTCCATCAACTCTTTTTCCTTCTTGATTTTTGTGGCAGTCATTTCAGTACGATGTACTTAGTGGACTTACTACTAGTACCAAGGGATAAATGGTTTCTCAGCTTATGGAGACCAGAGGCGCCTCCAGGAGATAGAAAAGCAAAATGTATGTCTGTTCACACCACTACAATCGCATGAAAGCAGTTTGAAGATGATCTTCAGCGTGGTCACGGTCCTCATATTACCACTTAGCAAGTGTAAATAGAAAGAAGCTGAGCGGACTCGCCCTTATGGTCTCAAGACAAACGATGTTTGTTAAGGGCAGAATAGAGCAATAACGAGGTACTAGTAGTGGAAGGGCTTTACTTGTTTCCATCTGGGACATTAGCAGCTGGACTTGAGAGAAAGGGTGCATTGAAATATCCTATGTAAAGCCCCAAGTCCTACCAAGTCACATATGAACTAGATCTTTTGCTAAATCAACCAAATCAACCTGTCATTCGTAACATATGTGTTGCGTCACGATCAAAGATTGCGCAGTTCGTGCACGACGTGCCTCCTCATGAGCCACGCACTTATATGCGCTGTTGGTATTGCGGGCTAGTAATGCGGGCTAGTTACTGTTAGGGCGGTCTAACGAATGGTTGAGTTGCCGTTGAGATTGGTCTGCTGGCGAAAGAGAATGTGGTTGTTGATAGAGGGAGTTGTGTTTTGGACGCATTCCATAAGCCAACGAGTCGGCACCGAAAGCACTGCCAGTGGTGTTCGAATCACGGCTTCAAGTAGTGGCTTTAAGCTTGATAGAAATGGCCGTGCCTCGTGCGATACAGTCACAGCTAGTACATGTAGTCGACTGGATGAGGGACATGACGGCGCAGAAAAATCAAGTGCAGACAACTCGGAGGGATCGAACAGAAGGAAATTGCAAAATGCAGTCATTGTCCATGCCTCGTGTAAGTGCCTTGTCCCTTGATTGATGAACATCTGCCAGTGCCAGTGATTGATATCGATCATTTGCTATCTCCCATTTTGAGATGAAAATTACTCTTGGATATAATCGAAAGAAATTGACGAGGGCCCGGACGCAAAGTAGCTCATCGGATAAGGATACTGTAGTATCTACAGTACAGCATCCGTAGTAGTCTATGGTTTCCCAAGAGCTGATATGAATATGTGCGAGTATATTGATATCGAGAGTGCCGACACCGCCATGGCATAACACCCAAACACGTCAAATGGCAAACTGGGCGTGCCTTGACAGATAGCGCTCACCTGCTCATGTCCGCTCGCCCACCACGACGGCCTCAACTCGATGAGCCTACAAACCCTCCTTACCATCGCTGGCCTGCCTGGCATGGACCTCGCAGTCACTCTCGGTACGTACGCATCGCATGACATCTCCCCGGACCTCCTCTCACAACTTGTTTCAGCTTTTGAACTCGCAAAGTCCGTACAGGACGTCAAATTATACAGGGTTTGCTTCCGTCTTCACATCTCGTTGAATCTTCCTAACTTCAAGTGATATAGGCACAGTGTAGGGATCTCAGCGACCGATGTACTCGACTCTTGATTGCTTTCCGTGAGAAATGCACCGGACTAGAGGGGACGGAGTTTATGAGCGCAGCAGATGAGGTCTCAAGGTGAGTACTGAGCGCCTATTGTTTTTCACAGCAGACACAGAGCTGATATCAATGAAGCATCATAGAGCGCGCACACAGAAAGGTCCAGAGCTGGTCGTCGATGAGCCGTATCAAGAGTTTCGTCTACCAGGGCGAAATTAAGAATGGCCTCGAGCAGCTGTACCGTGATATTGATCTATGCGCTCAGCAATTCAGCGTGCGCGAGCCTCTTTTTCTTCTTATCAATCATCCATCTTCTCACTTGCTTATAGATTGCATCAAGCGCCGAGCTTCACAGAGGCCAACGCGACCTGCAGGCCATTCGCGAACGTGACAATGCTGAAAACCGGGAGATCCTCCACAGCATCTTGCGCAGTGTTGATGGTCTTCGGGATGTGTTCCAGCTAAACGAACCAAGCGCAGTGCAAGGCATCATGCAGACCATTCAGGAGGTGCATTGATATCCTCCTTCGCGTCGTAATCCCGGCAAGTTGACTCTTGTTCGTCCCTACAGGAGCTGCAACAGCAGACGGTGCAACCCGAAGAGCAGCGAGACCTTGAGCGCGGTCTGCGTCAAATTTACCGAGAGACAAAGATTCTTCCTCCCATGATAGATTGTATGTGGCAATGTTTCCAGTCCATGGTTTTGTATACTCAATGCAGTCCAATCAGTGACTGGGCAAGTAACCAAAACCTCGGACCACCCGGTGGCGTACGGTGGACACAATGATGTTTACACAGGCGTCTGGTTGGACGAGTACAAGGTATGTTTACTTTTAATCTTGTAAATTCAACTTGATATATCACACCCGTTAGGTCGCACTCAGGTTCGCTCGCGCCATCAACCATACACCAAAGGCGAGAAAGGTAAGTCGACCTCTCATGTCTTATTACAACTGTCTAACAACACTTTCAGCGGTTCCACAAAGAAGTAGAGATTTGGAGGGATCTTCAACATCCGCACGTTTCCCGTCTCTACGGTATCGTATACTTTGGCCATCAAATTTACTCCGTCAGTGCCTGGATGGAGAATGGCAGTGCTCTGAAATACATTAATGAATCAGAGGAGGTTATCGATAGGCTGCGTATACTCAGAGATGTTGCTTCTGGGATGGAATACTTGCATCGTCGCGGTGTTGTGCATGGAGATCTGCGCGCTGCCAACATTCTCATCGACGATAAGGGGAATGCATGCGTTTCTGACTTTGGCCTGTCCAAAGTCATCGAAGAGGTAAGAGAACGCTCTTGTTTATTATATATATATAGCATTTGCCTGATTTCTGACTAGGTTGCACCTGAAATGTCTTCAACGAACGGCGACAGTCCAGTCCGCTGGCAGGCACGTGAACTAGTGAAACCGGACGATTATGGAGGAGACGTGCCTGTCTCGCCTTCGACGGATGTTTGGAGCTTTGGTATGCTTTGCCTGGAGATAATGACCGGGAACCGGCCTTACAATAACCGTTTGCGGGACTCAAACGTTATCGAAGATCTGGTAGCAAAGCGGCTTCCGGACAGACCTATGGATGAAGAAGTAATTGGAAGAGGACTAAACGATCGCCTTTGGAATGTGATGATGGATTGTTGGCAATGGGATCCTGTGCGGCGGCCTACGATGTCAGACGTTCGAGAAGCATTGCGATCAACCCCATCATCCGCATCGTCGAGCTCTCCTTTCGTGTCAGGTACCTTTTCTTTTACCTCTACGGAGAATTCGTTCCTCACTGTACATTTCTATTGCAGGCAATATACTTACAGAGTCACCGAAACCATTTGCGAGGGATCTTCCCTCGGCAGGTCTTAGTCCCCCGACCCCATCTTACCCGCGATACTCTCCCGTACCAACCTCAGGTAGATCTTCCACAGCTACTTTCCCGCCTCAACGCCCTGCCACAGCTCCGAGGTCAAACATCGATGTCTCACGGACATTCACTCGCTATCACGCGGGTTCTGTGTCCTCTACAAGCTCCTGTGGCAGCACCTTCCCTAGCCATAGACCTTCGCTCTCACAGCAACCCTCTCTGCCACCTTTGATTGATGGCCCCTCAACTTCATACAGTAGCTCTGTCCTTGGGGTAAATCTACGGCAACAGTCTTCCCGAGGATCCTTCTCGAGTGGAGGTCCGAGCAATCCGGTTCCTATAGTTAACCAGACATCATCTGGTCGTCAGAACGAACTGTTGGGACTTCCTCCCTTACGTAGAGATACAGCGCCCTCCGGACTGACTTTGACTATGCCGTCCTCCTCTTCTAACGACGGATTACGCTTTTCCGTAAGCGACTTGAGTGACATCCTAACTACACCTCCGACTGGATCCCCGCCTATTGTGAATGTGCAGGACGACGATGGCGACATGTCTCGCATTTCCGCGTTACTTCCCAGTACCTTCGAATTCCCTCTACCACCCCAGACGTCGGGCTCTTTGGGGCCCAACTCTTCACATAGAACTGGTCTCTTACATTCACCCCCTAAACAGTCCAGCATCGAACACCTGGACGAGAACTTTTCAGGAGGGTCCGTCTCGTCATCGTTTCCGAGCTCGGTCGACTCTGCACTGCGATCGCGCGTATCAGAAAGCTCTCTTACCAACTTCACCAACTTAGATTGTAACATACATATTCGATTCAAGCCAGACGGAAGAGTGAAAGCTGGTACTCTCGCAGGCCTCGTTGATAGACTTATTAAAGATACTCCTGGTAGTGATGGGTATAGCAGAGATCAGGAATTTCGGGAGATTTTCCTTACAACTCTGAGGTTATTCTCGTCCCCACAAGAGGTTCTTAGACATCTGGTTCACCGTTATACATTAGCGAATGAGGATATTTCCATGAGGGTAGAGGATAAGGTGCATACGCGATATTTGTAAGTCCAGATCAGTCTTCAATAGATTCTTACCTAACTGCTTCTCAAGAGTTCTAGATGTTATTCGCCAATGGCTGAAGGGCCATTACTCAAAGTCATTGGAAGGCCCTGTCCTCAAGGATCTAAGGAGCTTCCTGAAGTCGATAACGAGCCCTCCTGCATTCCTTAAGTCTGCAAACGAATTGATCATTCTGATTGATGATTTGGTAGGCAAGCTTCATCCTTTAATTCGAGCCGGAAGCTCATCTAGTTTAGATTGCATCCATGAGCGGTGACAGAGTCATGTCACCTACGTTTTCTCAGTCAGACAAACGGTCTGTTCGGGCATCAGACATGACGCCAACCGGATTAGCGATCGCACTTCGGATTCTCGAAGGTGCCAATTACAGGGCCATCACTGCGACAGATTGCATATCGTATCTACTACACCAGAATGGTCCAAGCAAGGTCGCAGAAGCCAGAGTAATAAATAATAAAATCGTGAACTGGGTCAAAAAGTCCGTGACTCGTTCTGACCGGATGGAACACCGTGGCGATACACTCAGGTTCTTTGTCAACACTGCCGTGGTACGTGATTGGCCTTCTCATTTCATTTCATGACGACTGAACCCGTCGTTATTAGGAATGCCGGAAGATTAGAAACTATGCTTCCATGTCGGCGATTATCGCAGGAATCGACTCGCCTACAATTACCCGCCTGAAGCTGACCCGGGGCTGCCTCGACAAGCAGATGAGGGAGACACAGAAGAAGCTTTCGGGCATCTTCGATCCCGTCCATAATCATCGCACATACAGGGAGATCATCCCTGCTGCAGACAAAGGAGCGTGTATTCCTTGGCTAGGTGAGTAAAGGCTCTCTTCTCTCCAGCTTCTCGTGTTGACGAAGTGTCGAAATTTAGCTGTTCACCTGAAGGATCTTCAAATTGCATACGAGCGAAACCAACGCCAAGTCATTATCGACGGTCAAAGCTTGTTCAACATGGAGAAATACAAAGGTGTATACGATAGCGTCATCGCCGTCCTTGCCTACCAGAAATACATCCAGGATCACCAGCCTTTCCTCGACCGAGAAGGGAAGCCGGGACCTCTGGCCTATCTAGAAGAACAACTGGCGGCAACCGTCATCGGCAAAGCCGCGGAGGATAAGCTGGAAGCCCGGAGCCTTGAGCTACAGAAGCAAGAGGACCGAGACTATGATCACCGCGTAAACGAGCTCGCCGCCGTTGGTTTCCGCACGAGCCGGGGCAGGGGCTGAGGCTGTTTTTGATTTGTTCGCTTCGCCTCATGTGCTGCTCATCGATTACTGCGACATACGTGGTATGCTTCCCCAGGTCCTTGGCGTAATAACCTATAGACGAGGAGTACCGTCCCGGCGAGTTCCGTTCTTCCCATTCCATTTGGATACCTTTTACTATATTCATACCATGCCATACCCACTGATTTTATTTGTATTGTGCTTCTCTTCGTTTGTTTCCTCTTGCTTTATCGTCGGTCTTGCCATATTATTTGCAATCTCTTACTGTGTGTTCGTTCGTCTATTAGCCACTGTTGTTGTATTAATCTATCATTGTACCGTAATAAGTCAGACGCATAACTGTAGTAATACAACTCCTCTTTCTTTTTTTACAATTTTCGCAACAATAAGGATAAAAGTGCATAAATACGGCTGAAATATATAACGATTTCCGCATCATTAAAAAAGGGTATGTAGAAGGCATCACCTCAAGAACAAATCATTGCATGGTCGGGCACGCCTCCATTATCCGCGAAACTCCAAATCCGAATCTCACCATCATCGCTACCAGAAACAATTTTGTCATCCCCAAGAGCAAGGCAGGTAACAGCACCGCGGTGGCCCACAAGCGTCGCCATGCACCTCCCTTCCTCGCGCACCCACACTTTGATCGTACGGTCATGGCTTGCGCTCACCAGACGGAGCTTGTCGCTTGCCACCGCCCACACGCCCTCGATATGTCCAAAGAGAGTAGTGATCGCATTTCCGGACTCGACATCCCACACGCGAATTGTGTTGTCCAAGCTGCCCGATATGAGGACAGGAATGGGACCACGCTTCACAGCGGGTGGAGGAGGTAGTGGAGGACTAGGCGATCGCCCTAGTGACGCAAACTCCGGAAGGAACGATGGTGCGTGAGTCGCAGAACTAATGGCGTGAAGAGTATCATAATGGTCAAAATTGGTGGATGTTGGGAAAATGGGAGGAGTGTCAAAGACAGGTTGGTCAGCCCGCGAAGGTACGTTTATACCAGCAAAGTGTGGAAGGATGGAGGGCGGATTGGCGCGCAACTCTTTGGCAGACGGAGCTCCTCCATTCTCCCGCGCTGCAGCTTCCTCCTCACAGGGAGGGTCTACAAGAAGAAGCTTTAAGCCTTGCACCTGACCTACGTGTCCTGTAAACATCCTGACACAGCTGCGGCTGGTCAGATCCCATAGACGGATCGTCCCGTCATCGGAGGCAGAAAACAGCATCTTGCCAGGGTCAATCGTAGGTGCGCTTGAAGAATCTGGTGAGGAGGTTTCAAACATTGGCGTTGAGCAGGTGCCACTGTCCCCAACACCTGGATTCGAATCCCAAAGCTGAACAGCATTGACCCAGTCACGATGTCCACGTAATGTGAAGCACTCGCCTGTGCGGAAGTTCCAGATCTTCACTGTCGTGTCGACAGAGCCACTTGCAAGAACGTTCGAATCGAAGTTCAGACAGACTACGCCCTCCGTGTGGCCCTCAAGAACACGAATGCACTTTCCTGATCGCCAATTCCATACGCGGATTGTGTGATCCATACTACCGGTGATGAGTTTCGCCTCATCGAATTGAAGAGTGCGCACAGCTCGAGAATGTCCACGCAGACATCGAATCTCGGTCCCGGTCTCCAAATTCCATACACGTGCCGTCCGATCATACGAGCCAGTAATAAGAACGGGAAAAGAAGGATGTTGCAATGTTTCGCTGAATTGAAGGCACATGACGCCATCGGTATGGCCTTTCAACGTTCGCACCGTACATCGACCTCTTCTCCAATTCCGCTCAATAGTTAACCGCTCGCTGTATACATTCTTCCAGGGCCGTGTAATCATCGGTGGCGAGGCGGAACGCATTAGTGCGAAGTTGTTATCCACAGATAATCCAGGCGTAATGCTTCGACTCGAACCCGGCGTCGCCTGGATATGTGACGGAGACATGGGCACATCGGCAGAGCGTTGACGTTTGAGCGGACGCTCGGACACCTCGTTCGCCGGGTAGTCTTCGAGGTCGCGTTTGTAGAACGAGCTCGCAGACGTACCCTCGGGCGGAGGGCTTAAGGGAGCGCGTACTTTTCTTCGGCGCTCCAGCATGGGCAAACCCCATCCACATTTGTGGCACTTCTGCCCAATATGCTGCTCACAAATTCCTCTCCACAGTACATCGTCGTCGGCAAGTTGGCGCCAGGCCTTGCTGACTTGGGCAGCACGGCAAAGGGAGATCGCATCAAGGTAACCAAGGACTTTGAGGCTGACTTCGCGAGGGAGTACGGAAAAGGGGTCGAGACGAATAAGCGCGTGCAGCTGTTCAGAGAGCATCGACAGTTGGGAGAAACAGCACATCGTGAGGATGCCCTTCAGTATAATCTCTCGCCTCGAATGCGGAGATGAGCTGAATGTAGTCCAAACAGAGTTGACTGCCTCTCGGTCTTCAAGAGGGAGCGCATCAAGGGACTAAGGGTAGAGATTAAGATCAGTATCAGCGTCCGCGTCTGAAAGCATATAAATGGCAGCAAGCAGGCTCAGTTGAAGAGCTGTAATGGGCTGTATGCAATTAACCGAATTAAGAAACCAACAACCCACCTTCTGCAGTTTTTCATTTGTTCCTTCGTCTGCCATCCTTTGATGTCGGACGCATAGCTTCCTCGCAGGTGGTTGTGGCTGCACAAGCTCGACCGGCTCCGAGCGCGGAGACACAGCTGTGTCCTGCGCCCGATCCGCCTCGGCCGCGCGCACCTCCTCGACAGTGACGACACGGAACGCCGACATGGGTTCTTCATCATCTGCGCTGGGTGGCGAGGGCAGCGGCGAGGGCGAGCGGGAGATGCGATGATGATGAGGATGTGTTCGTATCCGTAGATTCTGGGGTGCTGGTATGGTGTCGCACGAGTACGCTGCCTGGGGTGTTATTGGAGTCACCGACGGCGAGGGGGGCGGGTGTGTGTCGGCCATCGTCGTCGTCGCGGTGGATGTCGAGCGTGGCGACGAGAAGAGAGGGGCGGTGGGTTTTTAAGGAGGAGCGGCTTTTCGGTCGCGCAATCCTGCACCATACTATACTCACCCACCCAAAGGCGTAATGGTCCATATATGGTAGCCGCCTCTCACGATCCGACTCACTTTGGGCACAGCGTTATGACGAATACACGCAAGAGAGGTGATGCTATATGTTAGAAACTATCGCGACAACGGCTGACAACAAAAGTGCTGTATACTGAGGGTAAGAGCAAAGAAAGAAGGGGGAACGACAGCAACACAATCTCGTAAGTACACCGCAACGCAATCCAATCATTATCACACGCGCGACCGGCTTCAAGTATGAGAAGAAAAAACACTATCGATACACGACCGCGGAGAGGCACCCGCCACTCAGTCTAGCGTAATCCTCAGCTGGTCCAGTGGTATTGGCACGAAATTGTTTACATCGATGCCTCGCTTGCGCAGTTCGGGCTCACAGTGCGGTGGCACCAGTTGCCGAATCAGGTCAGGTCGGATGGACAGCTCTGTGATGCATAACGCAAAGCAGTCAGTACAAAGCTATCAGCACAGGAATGCGCGCATCAAAGCACGGTTGTGGCAACAACTCACCCTCGCGCGTAAAGTCGAACAGCCTCGGGAACTCCTTTCCATTCGGCATCCTCATGCCCTCCACCCGCAACTCGTCAAAGAACGGATGACACATCGCCTCCACAGCACTCAACCGTGCCTCAGGCGTATACTCGAGGAGCTTCGAGACAAGGTCAATAGCCTCGGGTGCGGTGCGCGGCCTGAACACTTTGTTGAATGGATGCGGCTTGATTTGCGGAAACTTGTGCTCCATGTAGTTGGGATTCATCGTTTTGATCTGTTCCCTTGAGGGTGTGCCTAGCACCTTGATAATTTCGACCAACTGGTCGATGCCGCTTTCACCAGGGAACAGCGGTTGGCCAAGCATCAACTCGGCCATAACGCATCCGGTCGACCAGATGTCTGGAGAAAGTCATTAGCATGTATGCAATCATTCCCAAACATGACGCACCAATATTAGTGGTATAGTTTGTGGCACCGAAAATCAACTCCGGTGCGCGGTAATATCTAGAGCAGATATAGCTGACGTTCGGCTCGCCAGCGACAAGGATCTTTGCGGACCCAAAATCGCACAGCTTGAGCACGCCCGTCGAAGGATTAAGGAGTAAGTTCTGCGGCTTGATATCGCGATGACAGATGCCAACGGAGTGAATGTACGCGAGCGAGCGCATGAGCTGGTACATGTACAGTTTGATCTGCAGCATTGGCATCGGCTGCTTGAGTTTGACATAGTGCCGAGACGCGCGGTAAACGGTCTCGGGCACATATTCCAGAACAAGGTTCAGGTAGACCTCGTCTTTCTGTTTTCCGACGCAGATAAGATCCGGAGAGAGACAAAATTAATTGTTAGACTAAGACGTAAAGAGACAATGAAGCAGTGCCGCAAGCCACGAACCTTGTCCCCGTTCGAGTAGAAGAACGCTTTAAGATCGACGATATTCGGGTGGGAGACAAGCCTCATGATTTGCAATTCACGGTTCTGAACATGATTGGGAAAACGTTGGGAG
The DNA here is from genome assembly GCA_910574455.1 of Trichaptum fuscoviolaceum. Taxonomy (NCBI): domain Eukaryota; kingdom Fungi; phylum Basidiomycota; class Agaricomycetes; order Hymenochaetales; family Trichaptaceae; genus Trichaptum; species Trichaptum fuscoviolaceum. The sequence continues at coordinate 3,325,574 of CAJSYZ010000001.1, forward strand.
AGCAATGCAAGAGAAGAAGAAAAGAGAGGTGAATGACGCGTTGACGGAATAAGGCAAGAGCGAACGGACCTTGAACCGCTTGTCCTGGAGGACCTTCTTGATGGCGATGTCGCCACCCTCCTCAGGCCCGCCGACGAGTCTGGCCTGGAAGACGATGCCAAAGGAGCCATTGCCGATGACCTTGCAATTCGTGTAGGAAACATCTTTTTGGTCACCGGACTTGCCGTCGGAGGCGACTACCTTGACGATCTTGTGTGGGTCATCGATGGCTGCGAGTAAATGCGCGTGAGACGTGTGAGAGGCGAGACAGACAAGACTGGGACTGACCGGAGATCTTGACGCCGTTTATTGGACTGTGCTTCTCCATTGTGATGGGAGTTGTCGCAAGTGAGTGGTGCGAAGGACGGGTTGAAGAGGGGCGTGCTTGATGTGGAGAGTTTGCAGGGAAAAGGAGAGAAAAGGAATGAAGAAATGGGAGACAATATGATCGTTATTGAGGAGGATTGACTGTTGCGTTCGTCGATTCGGGGGCGGGGAGGAGGTGGTGGATGTTGGGAGAAGACAGGACAGACTGGATTGTGTGAGCTTGGGCAAGTTGGCGGAGGGCAGCTGACCACAGACGCGCGACAAACACCTCCCAAATACAGCAAAAGGGTCCAAATCCGCTCTCATCCACCCTCGCTTTTTCGTCTTTTATTCGCTTTTTCATCTCTATTCATTACATTAAAGGGCCTATTTGTCGTGCTAGATGCTAAGCTCAGAATCCGACGAAAAATGGGCCGCAGAAGAGCAGAAAACTGCAGGAAACGGACGTTGTAACTCCACTGGGCGAGTAAGGTTCAGGGTCGAGCTGAGTGTATGCTGGTGTTGATGGAGATGGTGATAGACTTCAGCTCGACAAACGCGCTCTCGACATTGCAACGAGCATCGGCGGATGCATTGCCAACACTGAATGCAGGCGCACGCCTTATCGCTTCTCCGACTTCTGGCCACCTTCGCTCGACGGAACAAGACCTTTCTTACCCAGCAGATGCAATTCTTCGAGCAGCCATCACCTTCTAATACACTCTAGAACTCGCCGTCCCATCCGTTTGCAGCCTGATCCTCAGCCGAGTTCCCTAAAACTTCTAACGCGCATATATCCACGTTTGTCACCGTCTTCTAAAAGCACCGATAAAGTACGACCCCGCCGGCAACGTGGAGAGCCAGGGGAAACTGTGGATAGCACAATTTCCAGGAGGTTAATCCCCGAGTCTCTGCGCAGCCGGAAGCAACTTGCGCTGCGTTGCACACCCTGAGCGTCATCGAGCATCATTCGGGCATGATCACCGTCTGCGTTCTGCACGTTATGAATTTGTCTGCACGCTTTTCGCACGCCTTCAGCTCTTTCTTTCTTACTGTCATCTTCGCTTCCCCTCCTTTTTTCTCGTTTGCCTTCGCAACTGCTCTAGTTCCACGTCTTACGAACAAATTCATCAAAGTATTCTAGCCAGCATGTTGCAGTCACTCCTTCTCGTAGCCACCTCGCTCGCGGCGCTTGCCAACGCGCAGAGCACCAATAACACCGCGGTGGGCATTGAGGCCATCGAAGCCCACTTCACCCAGGCTGGGCTCGTCCCCGACTTGCTCACGACGTTCGACCCGAGTGCGATCATGGCCGTCTCTTTTGACGGCGTTGGATCCATCACGCCTGGTCAGGGCCTCACGCAGGATCGTAAGTCACTTCGAATTCGCGGACTGCATACTGGATGTTGACCACTGAACCGAATCCAGAGGTTAAGCCTGCACCCAGCGTCTCAATCGCACCTGCCAACTCTTCCGTCTCGCTGGGCAGCAACTTCACGCTCGTCATGGTCGACGCCGACATCGTTGGCACAGACGAGACTGCTGGCCAGACACGCCACTGGCTCGTCAATGGTGTCTCCCTCTCTGGTGCGTACCCACGAATTTCAATGTTATATCCTCTGTTCTTACGTGCGCCTTTTTTTCTCTTAGGCTCAGGCTCAAACGAAACAGTCAGCACCTCCTCTGGAACTGCCATCACCGAATACGCAGGGCCGGCGCCCGCGTCGGGCAGCGGTCCCCATCGCTACGTAATTCTGCTCTACACTCAGCCCTCCACCTTCACGGCACCTTCGGATCTCTCCACGCCCAATGTCGGTGTCGCCAAGTTCTCCCTGTCTGACTACGTCAAGAGCACTGGCCTCGAGGGACCCGTCGCCGGCATGTACCTCACCGTCGAAGTCGGCACCGCAACCGTCACCCCGTCTTCCACGTCCGCTGTCGAGACTAGTACACTTCCCGTCCCGTCCTCGACGGCCTCGGGCAGCGGCACTGCAAGTGGATCTGGGAGCTCTCCCTCGAGCACGAGCAAGAGCGGAGCTGTCAGCATTGGCACTGAGAAAATGAACAAGGGCTTCTTCGGTCTCTTCTCCCTCGTTCTCGTCTTCTCGTTGTTCTGATACGCAGATTTATGAAACGATAATTTAGTCGGGTTGGTGAAGAAGGAAGAAGATTCTTGACAGTGAACCATTAACGGACACGAGTTGGACTTTTTTCAAATTGGCGCATGCATGCTTCCATCATGCCTATCACTCTTTGTGTCAATCCGCTCTCTATAACCCACTATGGCTTTAGCTAGTAGCTATTCAGGCTTAATTGTGATAATACTATGCTATTACTGGACTTTAATTTTGTTCCAAATGACCTCCGTTACGCCTATACAAGACACGATGCGCAACAAGCAAATTAGCAGGAACAAGCAGAAGAGGAAGCTTCAATTATACAAATTAGTAGATCATGTTCCATAGCGTTCCCTGGCCTAGAAACCATATGAATGAAAACCATGAATGAAAATCCTGGATCTTCTGGCTGTTACGTACCACTTCTTTTGCCATCTGCACATAACCAGTGTACCCTTCCTGATACTTGCCGACTTCTTTCCCTTTACTTGCACCCAGGCCGGCTCCAGTTGCATAAATAGCTGTTTGGCTAAACAATATAAAGAAGATTAGTTATGCATGTCTTACGGCAAGGTCATTCATAAAAAAAGGGGAAAGGCCAAAGGAACAGATCGGTAAATTAAGTTAAGGAACGCTTACATAGGATCCACTCTCCCCTCCCCTTCAGTTCCCAACCCACTCCCCTCCGTCCAGCCCATCATCTTGAGCAGCTTGTTCCCAATATTAGTCTCGTCCTTCGCAGGCGCCACTGGCGCCGGTGGCGGAGACGGTGGGGGTGGTGGGCCTTCCGCACGCCGTTTCAGATTGTTCTTCGCCGGCGGACCTTCTGGCACTGGTACATCAGGTTGGTTGAAGAGTGTGCGTCGCTCAGAGGCGCGATCGCGATACTGTGGAACCTTGTCCGCAGGTGAGTCTCCTCGCGCTTTCCGGGCCTTCTCGCGTGCGATCTCGCGCAGGCTTACATCTCTGTGGTTTTTCTGCGAGGAAGAGGGGTTGTAAATAAGGTATTTCTGTGAAGATGTGAACCAAAGAAATATACCTTATGCAAATCAGATTCTTTATTATGCCGCTTCAGCTGGTCCAGCGACTTGAATTGACGAGCGCACAATAGGCAGGTCAAAGATTTCGTGTTTGAGAATTCGAATTCTGCATCTGCCTCCGGTGTCACCGTCCTCTATGATTTGATTTATTAACGGCAGCTTTTAGACAACGCATACTACGGACCTCCTTAATAGCAACTGGTACTACCACCGACGGAACAGGTGCAGGGGTGGGAGCTATACCAGTACTCAATTCCTCCTGAACCTGGTTCCATTTGGTAATATTGTTGACGGTCTTCTTGCTTGCAACCAATGGTATAACCTTTTGAGACTGTTTGGCTGCAAGCAGAGCATGAACATTTTCAGTTGAACCACAAATAGAGGCATCGACATACACTTGTTGTCTTGCTCGGTATTCAAAGTAGAATTACCGGCCCGATTTACGCCGTCATTCACGCCGTCATCAGCTTCGTCGTGCGCAGAGAAGAGAAGAGCAGCTTGGGACGGCACAGAAGCTGGAATGATGTCAGAGAAGATTCAAGATGAAGATTTTGAAAATTATAGACCGACCAAAACCTGAGGTTAACTTCGCCGCAACTGCAGACTTGCCGAAGCTGAGTGTGACAGGTTTGTTCGAGACCGGTAAGGTGGATGGTCCTGCTGGTCCGGGATCCACAGCTCCTGATTTAACATCAGATTAGAATCTGCTCCCATAATCCAATTGTAATGTGATTAACTAACTCTTCGGCTTCTTCTCTTTCTTCTCCTTCTCTTTCGCAGCGGACGGTTGATGTTGCTTTGTTTCCTCTACTTTGAAATCCATCACAGCTAATGTTGAGGCTTCATCCCAATACTTGACAAACGTGCCTTCTGCTCCGCCTAGAATAAGCGAAGAGGGCAAGCACGACTCGTCTCGATATAAATTATCCGCAACAGGCTGGAAAGAATACGGATGCGCGAACGATGCCGCCACGGGACGATCTGAGATTCGGAAGCCGTTTGGATGAAGTTGCGGCGACATGGTATTGGCAAGAACTGCAGATGCAGCCTGGGTGGTTGTTGAGTATTTTCTTCATCACTCTAATTCATTAAACATATACCTGAACGTCAACGAACTCAACAAAGGCATACCCCCAACTGGCCATTGTCTGCTTGTCCTTGATCAAGATTACTCGCTTCATCCCCTTGGCCCCTTCCCTGCCGGGCCCAGCAGAGGTCTGCATCGCCTGAGCAACTGCAGCAGGACCTGACAAAGGATCCAAACCACGAAACAGCAGCACCGCGGACTGGGTATTTCCAATATCACGCGTTCCGTCGTTCGAGAACTGAGGACCACGACGACCATGGCCAGCGCCACCAGTACTCTGTGAGTAATCGATTTTCACGCGCTTGCCTACGGTCCTGTCGCCGGTCTCCGTCGCTCGTCTGAATGCTGCAGCTGCTGACGCGCCATGCGATGCGGGTGGCGGCACCGAAACGAAGGGAAAGTTAGGGTCAACAAACGATTTGGCCTCTTCTGTTGATCTGAATTGCGCGAAACCGAAACCCTTGGATTGACCTTGAAAATCCAATGAAGGTATATCGTTAGGACAGGAACGCAGACAATTTATAATGGGCAGATGCCTGTATTCCGATCTCGTATTATGGTCACTGTCTCAATAGTGAAGCCCATATCTTTGAGGAAGCTTTGAAGCTATGAGCCACTTGATTAGCCAAACGTCGAAGGGAGTCGCAGGTGTCGATACGTACGTCTGCCTCGGTGAAATCCAAGTCTAGCCCCAGAAAGATAACATGCGGGCTGGGTTCGCTTGCGACGTGTCTCTTCCGTGGCTCATTGAAACCATGTTCCCCGCGTTCGCTGCGTTCGCCGTGGTCGTAATAGTCGCGTCTATTGTTGCCACGTTGGCTGTAGTCCTCATACGCCTGATCGTAGCCAAAATTGTTGTAATTATTCGGATAGTCGTAACCTTCGAACTTGTCGTAAGAGCCTTGTTGAATGTCATAGCCCCCATTTTCGTTGGTTTGAGAAGACCATTGTGTCTCTTCATAGCCCTGCAAAATATCGGAATGGTGAGCCGCTGTTAACTCTCGCTGCTCTCCGGTATGCGAACTCCATTGTTGTATTTCCTCCTCTTTCCATCGTTGTAGTAAGCTTCCTCATCACGACCTCGCGCTTGCACGCGATATTCCGCACCATCCCATTCCTTTCCTTGATCCCATTCGCGATTATAAGACATGATGTGCGGAGAAAGATGGTAGGAGTTAGAAGTCAAGAAATCGTGAGAACTTCGCAGACAAGTATCAACCTAGTCATGACTACTATCATTATCCCACGGTCATCTACCACCTTGATACGGAAGTCCCTCGTACGTCGCAGAGCAGAACAGCGTCCACAGGTCAGCAACAGTCGCACAACATGGCAGCACTTGGTGAGTATAATAGCTACATAAGCTTGAGACGTCTCTAATATTGCTTTAGACTCGGTAAAGGTACCTGAAGATCATGTTCTCTATGAAAGCGGTGTTTGACTGTGTCTTGACGTAGCCTGACCCGGCCATCGAAAGATGGAATATCATGGTAACATGTTCGTTAGGTGATACCAGCTCATGAGGACTGACATCAAATGCAGCGCGAGGATGTATACAAGCACTTCAAGTGGACACGGCGGACCACCCGGACAGGTTTGATTGGGATGGTGCTGGTGCCTGCAGCCGTGTATACCTTATGTGCAGTAACAGACGTACGTATCTCTTCCTACTTCCCAACATCCAAATCTTATTTAGTCACATGAACAGAGCAAATACGATTGGAGAGGAAAGCGCAAAGGAGAACCACTCGCTGTGAATCAATAGACGGAACGTACTATTCTATGTTATCCTCATATCCTTTTGCACAATTCAATAGCTACCTTGCATCCGGCACCGACCACAGCGCTGAGCAACGCATGCGCGGGAGCGCGTTGTGAATGTTCTTCCACCGCGGTGTCCAAATGCTCGAGTTCGTCATCGCGGAACTCACGGATGACATCCTTTAACAATGGGATACTGGGATGGTCAGAAGGTAGTGACTCCATCTCGACTAGTTGGCTGTGGCGGAGCTGTGAGTTTCGTGTCCGTCAGCACAAGGAACATACGCACTCGTCATAATGCTCTCCGATAACTGTTTCCACTGCCTCAGTACATGCCATGGCCGCTTCTTTCCCCATGAGCGCTGTCGCTGCACCCAAAGCAAATCCTGCTACTTTAGCCACTTCTGTCAAGGCAGTCGGTCTGACGCGATGTTGCAGCTGAATCTTGTTCATCACAGCCAGATGTTTCTTCTCCTGATCCCACATATTCTAAGTGGCACGAGTTTCATAAGTGAATAGTAAACATATTATGGATCTTTCAGAGTACCTGGATTATGGGACCGACTCTCCGTTCACGACCTAAAATTGCCATTTGGCCCTGATATATGTAGTTCGCCGCGACTTCCCCGGCCTGGTCTACGCGTATAGCTCTGTCAATACACTCCGACTGTGCGCGAGTGAGGAGTTTTGGTGTGCCACTCGTCGATGCAGTTGCAGTTTCGACATTTCGCGTGTAGGCGTCGGATGGCTGACTGGCAGTGGATAGAAGTCTCCTGGAGCTGTTCGCTATCAACTTTGAGCTTCCAGAAACACATCTCTGGGCGTGCAAACTCATTTCACGTCTGTGCTGGTTATGTTTGGGATTGCAACCTGCAAGCCGAGTTCCAAGTGCGCCGACATTCTCGGACATTCCCGCATTGCCGAACTCTCAATACCGGTGCGCCCTGCCCTTTCATTCAGCTTGCCTTTCGACAAACACGAGCTATTGACTGGCCGAAGCGAATACATCTCAAATGCAATAGTCGCATGAAGAAGGACAAGATAATCTGGCGGCGAGATATAAGACCGCACGAAACTTCCATTTGGCGGCAGGCAAGTCCGTTTGCAAAGGCTTGTACGTCTCAGAGCATGCGCAACGACACGTTCAACATCCGAGTCTTCTGTGACCAATTCTATGCTGAATGATCCATCAGGTGCTTATTTGGATATTCTATTGCGTTAATGTCCCAAGCAATAACTACTCCAAGTACGTCCAAGCTGACAAGCTACCGCGACATGTTGCTTCATATCTTTCCTACATATAAAATGGAGAAACATTCCGCATGGGCCGTTCATGTGCCGAAGTCGGCTTCTGCTACCAGTGTCGGCAACGGAACCATAAGGAAGATCGGCAAATGCGACCGGTTTCGAAAGTCTTTATGTTTACCCGGGCCGCCCAATATTCTTGTCGCTGGCTCCTTCGCTCGGCTCACACCCACTCCCGTCTGCCCGAGCTCAAATCTCTTCTCCTTCTTTCTTACCACCATCCTATGGACGCTAATGGACTCCAAAGAGATCAAGGAGAAGGAAAGCTCTTCTGTTGATGACAAGGCTCCCTCCGAGGACCGCGTCGAGTCAGAAGCAGCAGCCAAGTCCGTTCACGACGAAGAAGCGGCTATTGGCAATGGCCGTTATCGAGGTCTAGGGACCAAAGATAATCCCTACGTTGTTGAATGGGACATTGGCGATATAGAGGAGCCGTACAATTGGCCAAAGTCAAGAAAATGGCCATTGACTATGTTGGTGCGCATAGGCTCTCTTCTACAGCGTTAACGAGTTGACATGGGTAATAGCTGGCTGCCAGTACATTCTGTGTCTCCTTCGCAAGTAGCTCCTACAGCGGTGGCATATCCTTCACTATGAAAGAGTTGCATATAAGCCAGGAAGTTGCGGACCTAGGTATTTCCCTTTATGTTCTGGGATTCGGCTTAGGGTAAGGTAGTCTTTCTTTCAGTATAGATTTCCGCTGACTTTCACTTCCTTCGTAGTCCTCTTCTATTTGCTCCCCTCAGTGAGGTGAATGACGTATCTTAATATTCCTACGAAATAAATTCACCATTTTCATGCAATAGATGTACGGAAGGGTACGATTTACATCATTCTGTATCTATAAATGTAGCTGACTATTGTACGCTTCCCAGCGTATTGTTTTCATATGCTCCTACGGCCCATTCACTTTACTTCATATGGGAGGAGCACTGGCTCATAACGCAGCAACTTTACTTGCAACCCGTTTACTAGCGGGTATCTTTGGTTCTGCACGTGAGTTTCCGCAAACTCGTTGACATGCAAATCTTATTTGTTCATATCCAGCGCTCACGAATGCCGGAGGGTCGATTGCTGATATGTGGAATGCTCGAGAACGCGCTATGGCTTCAGCTCTGTATTCGACAGCCCCCTTCCTTGGGCCAGGTGAGAACCGGGTCTCTCGGGATTGGCGAATATCAACTGACATATCTTCTTCTACTTATGTTAGTCATCGGTCCTCTCGTAGGCGGTTTTGTCTCCGAAAACCCCAAATTAGACTGGCGATTTAATTTCTGGATCATGATGATTTTCTCGGGAACGATTTACGTTATCGCAGTGTTATTCATGCCCGAGACGGTAAGCTTCGCATTCGTTGCTTGCTTAATTTTGATTGAGAGTTATGGAATGTTTTAGTATGCCCCCGTACTTCTCCGCCGACGAGCCCGTCGCTTGCGACATAACTCATCAAATCACGAGCATGAAATCTACACGTCTAAATACGACTTAACTAGACAACGCACTCTAAAGCATATAATGACAGTTGATTTAAGCAGACCATTCAGTGAGATTTTCTCCTGTAAACCCTTTTTCGCACCCATCACTGATTGACAGCCTCGCTTTCACTCAGTACTTTTGTTCACAGAGCCGATCGTCACGCTACTTGCTATCTACATTGCTATCGAATATGCTATCTTGTATGCACTGTTTGCCGCCTTCCCTATTGTCTTTCAAAAACATCATCACTTCACACCCGGAGAAGGAGGACTTGCATTTCTTGGTGTTGGCGTCGGTATTACCATTGGAACAGCCCTGACGCCTCTCCAGAATAAGCTCTATTGGCGTGCAATGGAATTGAGTCCGACCGGTAGAGCGCCCCCTGAAGAGTGAGCACTTCTGATCTTCATACTGCACCGCGCAGAAATAATTATACGTCTGAAGGCGATTATATGCCGCTATGTGTGGGGCTATCATGATTCCCATAGGGCTGTTCTGGTTTGCATGGTAAGTCTACTGTCACGGCCTCAATCCTTCCTAACTCATCTGTATTATTGCTACCTTTAGGACTTCGCAGCCTCCCATATCGCCTTTCGTCCCTATTGTTGCATCTATCCCCTTTGGGATAGGTATTGCACAGATTCTCCAGTCGCTTACTGCGTACTTGATGGACGCGTACACCATGTATGCCGCAAGCGCAATTGCGGCGACTGTCGTTTTGCGATCGGCTCTCGCCTGTGCTTTCCCGCTATTCAGTACATCTATGTTCAAAGGGCTAGGTGACCGATGGGCGATGAGTGTGTTTGCGTTTCTTTCTCTCGCGTGCATGCCGCTTCCCTTGCTATTCTATGTAAGCTGGCTACCGCGTCCGCTTGTTCTCGTGCTGAATTACTTCTGCTTAGAAATACGGAGGATCCATCCGAGAGAAATCGAACTACGCTATCAAGAACGGACATGAGGTACTTCCTAGTGCTCTAAATACACCGGCACCGCCGACAAGTCGAGCAACTGAGAAGAGAGCGATGCACTAACGTTCGTGACGGTTTTTCCTTTGTTTTTGGTTTACAAAAAAAAATAGTGTGTATACTACAATAGAATTGCTTGCCATAATAGGTTTGTGTAATTTCCGAATATGGAGTGATCTGCGGGAAATGGGTAAAGCGTGCTCGGTTGTAGACTCGTGTCCAGTAGTTACATGTGAATGTAACGACTGGATTTACTCAATCAGAAAGTGGCGAGTAACGTAAAAGCTCCCCATATTTCCTAAAAAGTATTCACTCTTTAAGGAAGGACCCTAAGCTGGGGCCGTGAGAGTGAGAAAGTAAGACAAAACGAGTACGAGAGTCACACGCAATTTGCGCCGGTCATAGGCGCGTCGCGCGCGTCTATGTACGCGCTTCTCTTCCTTCAACACGACGTCGTATTTATGTCGTTAATTTATTATGCAGTATTCTACACCATTGAAGCGCCCATTAGAGGAGCGTAATCAAATCTTAACGTTCATTGATGCTACTCCAGGTAAAAAAGGACTTATAGAAAAAAACCTAAGCTCGAGAGCACAGTCGATTTGAGCACGGTAGCTGCAACTCCGAATAGTTCGAGCGCATTGTCACAATCAGAGACTCCTTCGAGAGCGAGCGTGATACATTATAATCTACCTGAGATAGCAGCTTCTCCGCACCCGAGCGTCCGTACACAATGAACGAGTTCAGGAGTGACCGGGACTCGGGAAGCTACCGGCAACTTATGAGACCCGGCGATAAACTACCACCACTAAGCTTATTACTCAGGCACACTGTGACCCATAGGTCACAATGACGTTACAGGCCTCCCTCTGATTGAGTGCTACCAGTCGCTTCATTTATCCAACCTCCCAACCTCAAAAGATAAATTGCGACTGGCTACGAGTCTAGCTCGGTTGGAGTTGAGACGTTTAGCTCTCTCCTCGTCGACTGCCTGCGAGCCTTCCTCTTGTCCAACTACCACCAACACTGCCTCCTCCTAGCAGACACGGCAGCAACACACTCGTTTTTCAAGACCTCATTCTTATATTCCTTCATCGCAGACAGAGACTCGGACAGTAGATCGGAAAATCCCATATTTTTCTCCTTTTCACCGCCGCCCCCACCTCAAAATATCATGAACACATCCATGGATTCGTTTCCTGAGGCCATAGAACCAAGAGGAGGGACACCGACGTCTAGGCGCTCCGAGCATTCCGTTACGTCTGGGGTTTCTCTCCCGAACGTATTCGTTACCCCACCCGAAGAAGAGCAAAGCGTCACACCGCCGTTCTGCTACTTCGACGCGGAAAAGGACGCCCAGCCAGGCGCGCCCGCGTATGATGACATCCACGCCGACCTGGATTACTCTGCACATGCGGACGACCTGCCGGACATGGAGGACACGATGCACTCCAGTGTGGCGGAGCCCAGCGACAGAGAAAACGTGTTTGTAATGCGAAGCTTAATGGAGGAGGCAGAGAGCTTGCGCGAGAAGCTGAGAGCGTTGGAACTATCGAAGGGGACTAATCCATCCCAGTCATCTGCCGATTTGACTGCGACACACGCGTCGGGTGAGCCTGTGCCCCAAACACCACCTCCACCTGCAGAGCTTGCAAAGTCACCCCGTAAAAGCTTCTTTTCACTCAAGTCTATCGGCCTTAAAAAGTCGCGTAAAACCCTTCCCTTTGCATCCACTGCTGCTGATGTGGACGCCGACCATGATCCAACAGAGACAGCTCGGCCGTCTATGGACGTGCGTGGCTACGAGGTCGTACAGTACACAGAGTCGATATTGAATGTAGTCACCACAGACGTCACGCGCCCAGATTCCCAGTGCACAACCCGCACGCGGAAGACAAGCTTCTTATCGAGACTTTCGAAGCTCTCGCCTCGAAAATCTGGCGAGCTCGGTTCGCGGAAGCTTGATGCGAAGCGTTCCTTCGAGGCACTTAGCTCTTCAATGCGGCCGGGCAACCAAGACCAAAAGGTGACGCGCCGCTTCTCATTTTTCGAGCTCTCCCGACGCGTGTCCGTGTCGTCACAGTCCACGGTGCCCAGTACTGCCATGAGTATCAGCCAGTCGATTAATCAGTCCCAGTCTTCCATTGCTACATCCTCTGCATCACCCCTTACACCCGGAGACGTAAACTCGCCTACCATATTTACATCCCCGCCTGCTACCCCTCTCGAAGAATCCTCAGTGAAGACAGAATCCATTAAAACAGAGTCTATCATCAGTTCGCCGCCGATGTCCCCTGAACCTACATCACCTGTGCACGATATCGAAACGTCGTTCTCGTCAATGGATTTCTCCATCGACAACCTGGCGACGTCGTTGTCAATTCCCAAGACCACGAAAAATTCCCATACGGGACCATCCTTCGCTTTAGACCCACTGCATTTCGAGTCTCTGCAGTTTGACTCCGATGAATTCCTCTAGATTCACTACTCATACCCTTTGTGCATGCATACCAGAACTCCAGTAATCATATTTGTCCCCTTCATGTGTAAAATAATTAGATAGATCATCGAATACAGAGCTACACTTGCTCTCTGATGTCCACTCTCCTTCCACGCTCCACTACTCTTGACTCCTCTCCATTGTCCGCATGGCATAGGCCCTTTGCATTTCGTCCCGTTGACCGTTGATGTAGATACTGTATGTCGTCATATTCAGACTTATTTAATGGTTTCAATCGCTTCTTAACGCCACTCATGTCTGTAGATCATTTTGCTGCAGCCGTCCATTGCTAGTATATACAATACAACCGCTTTTACGTGGTGGCCATCAAAACATGAATTGCATGAACTAAAAACACTCAAATCTCAATATTTTTCAGCTAGAACTGAAAATAAATAGAGATTAGCTATTAGATTGCCCTCAAGTATCAACACAACTTACTCATGGCGACTAATGAAGTCCATCCGGTGAATGGGTGGCTATATTCAATCATTAGAATGAACGGACGTTATTGAGTAAATTGGGTCAGGCCTACCTTCTTTTGCCTTCGCCAGTTAATGCATCATATTGTTCCCAAACATATCCAGTGCGTTGATATTCCTAAACGAGGACGCCGTCAATACAGATGGAATTTAACATACACAAAATACTCACTTGGAAGACATTATCGACAATGTTCTTGCGGAGCTCCACATAGATCTCTTTTGCCCTCGCTTGATTAGGACCCGGCTCCTTGGCATAAGTCTTCCAAGTCTGCAGTTAGTGGATATACCTGCCAGATTTCCAAATGGTGTATTCACCTTGGATAGCGAGCTTAAAGCCATGTAGTTCATTTGGATCCAGATCGGGCCCCTCCAATAGTTTTCGCCTTGTCCAAACAATGGATGGGATGCGGATAAGCTACGAAGTCCGTACGGAGACCATAGATGTTCCGGCGATCGCAGGTCGTCTAGAATATGGCCGAGATGCGGAGAAGAAGGGTCGAGGAGACCGAGGAGGAAGGGGAAGAGTGAAAGGTAACCCTTGTTGCATACGAAATGCGACTCATCTGGGACTACGGTTAATCAATTGATATGTGGAGGCCAAACAGTAACCCCTTACCATCATCGTTGATGCCAACATCGCAATACATTTTATCCTCCTCACTCCAATGTAAGTCTTCCAAATTATCCAGAATAGCCTTTTCAATCGCCACAAACGACTTCTCGTCGTCTACTTCCCCAATGTAGCTCGCGATATCGCGCATCGTCCGCGTGAAGAATGCCATCCAGGACATCAAATCCAGATGCAGCTCACCTGCATGCGGGGGACCGCGAGGGTAGTCGTCCATACCGCTTGTGAGGACGTGTTCCTCCGACCGCCCGCGCCACCGGTATGCCTCCGTGCGCGAGCGCGCCTTGCGACCATACTGCTTGATTTGCCCGCGCTGTGTGCGCCGGAACCAATCGTAGTGTCGCCGGAGCTTGGGATAGATTCCACGTAGGTATTCTTGCGCCAACTCGGGGTCTTTGAGATACTTGTCCCCCGAGGATATGCTTGTGGCGTCGTCGTCAGAAAACGTAGCTTGCGAGCCTCCGAACCCAAATTCCATGCCCAGGTCAGCGTCAGACGGACCCTTGTCGTAGGATTTTAGTCTGTCGATGAAAGCGGTTACTGCCATTGTGAGAGTAGGGGGATTTGCATAGCGAGGGACCTGGGTGATGAACTCAGCGGGCACTTTACTGCGAGCTTCTTCACCGAGAATTTGTTCTCGTGCAACCCATCCGTCGTCATCCACCAGATTGATCCAATCCTTCAAGATCTCAAGGCTGGATATACATGAGAATCAGTCTGATGTATGTATGAGACGTCCAAACTTACCTTAGATCGTTGTCCCAAGTTCCAATGTGCAAAAGATGGAAGCCTTCATCCCTATAGATATTCCCCGTCATAATTCGTTGTATATCCACAAAATAAGATGTAGAACTGACCAGTAAAACCCTCTGGGGAAGAAGCTGCGGCTTGGTGTTGCAGTCAATAACGCCCTGGGTTCTGTCACGCGAGGACCAGCTTGCATCGCCTCATCTTCCGTATTTTCATCCTGGTCCCATTCATGGGCAAACCCAGGGTCAACAACGGAGTCGCCGTAGAAGTAACCAATGCCACCGAGTAAATTTGATGTAACAGCTTTCGAGAAAGCAATCAGTTCCTCTGAAGAACCCTCTGGAAGAGGGAATCTCTCCTGAAACTGACGGTCATACTTTTCTCTGAAGGCAGTAATGCCTGTATCTATGACACCGGCTTATAGAAAAGATCCTCAGTTATAGAAGAAGGTGCGGGACAATTTTGGAGACTTACAATTTAGCTTTTGCTTATTGCTACCGCTTTCGAAGAAGACATCAAACTGGAACTCTCCCTCAAATAACTTTTGGACTGCATAGAGATTGCTTGAGGTGTACACCTCATCTGGGAACTGCAAGACGAAGGAAGGGTCTGGGGCACCCCCAGCGGGGTCCTGGTAAGGAGCAATCGCTTCTTGTGCATGCTTGAGGATAGTATTCATAAGATGCTCTGACGGATGATTAAGAATTGTTGAATGCATCGGAGGATAGCTACAGCTTACCTCTTGCAGTCCATACTTCTCCAGGGTTCATACGAAGGCCTAAGAAGTGTGTCTTTCCTATTCTCTGGGAGAAGGCATTTGCATGTGGTGCGTTCCAAACCGCATTGTTGTCCGGACCTATGGAAGCAAGGTCGCATCAAAAGTCTGTGATAGCAAGAGTTTAGACTCACCGTCGACTATGCGAAGCGTGAAGTCTCCGAGGTCAGGCGTTTTACCCGAGAATTTGATTGGACCTTCTAAGCCCTGTATAGCCAGACACGTAAGAGTATGGAACTACAGTATGCCAACTAGCCGCTCACATTCTCGTCTTCATCCGTATCCATATCAATTCCACCTAGCCCCTCAACACCAGCATAGAAGATGAAGGATGTTCTAGACGGTAGGCCTGGACACTATGAGCACTTACATTCCATTGCAGACTCTCTTCACATACCAGCATCTAGAGGTTCTCCCTTTACCCGTGCAGCCCAGCTGCCACCGTGTTCACCGCCTTGGACCTTCAGAAGCTCAGTGGTGACTTTGACGTTGTTCTTGGGATCCTTGAGAACTTGGATTCCGCCTTCTCGTGCGTCATACTCTGTCCAGGTGTAGCCAGCTAGCCCATCGCCTTGGTCACATGCATGACGAGCCTCTGACGAAGCCGAAATCAGGAGGTTTTACCAGAGTTCGATCTGAGCTGCACATACGCGTAAATGACTTGAAATCCTGGGTGCCAAACCAGATGAGTCCTGTCATGAGTGACTGGGGCACCCGAGGCCGCAGTCCAAAGTACAGGTTTGGCCTGTAAGTACCCCAGAAAAGTGACTCTGAGCCATTTGAAGGGGCTGCATTGCTTGATGCGCCCAAGATTATGGGGAGAAAGAGTAGCAGCGTACGCATACAGGCTGCGTCGACGTCGAGGTCTGCTTCTCAGAAGGCAGAGAGGACTTTGTTGGAACTCACCAAACGCAGCGAGCTACGCGACGATCAGGGACACGTGGCATATTTATCCTTTAGATTATTAATAAAGGCTAGACATCCCAAAATGGCTTCTTAGGTGGAAGTGAGTCACAGAATGTCACGCACAGGTTTAAGTTCCTAATTCGGAGGTTTGAGTCAATTCCCCATCACCTCCGTCACGCCACGAACGCGTTGCTCTTGCCACCATCCGCGCAGCGCTCAGCACTTGCTGCTTGCTCCTGACCACCACCTTCACCTTCATCGTACCACCACCAGCGTAACCACACAATATGCGCTCTAAGTTCAAGGATGAGCACCCTTTTGGTTTGTGTCTTCTGCCCTCGCTTGACTGTCTGACTGTTGATGATCGTTCTTAAACATAGAGAAGCGCAAGGCAGAGGCTGAACGTATTCGTCAGAAGTATCCCGATCGGATACCCGTACGTCTATGACTTCTCTCAGACATTGGCGAAAATGTACTGAACTGGACGATAGGTCATCTGCGAAAAGGCAGACCGGACGGATATCCCGACGATAGACAAGAAGAAGTACCTTGTGCCCTCTGTAAGCATGAGTGATGCATACTAAATCCTTGAGCTTTCTAACTCGACTTGGCTCTTTCAGGACTTGACAGTAGGGCAGTTCGTGTACGTGATTCGGAAGCGAATCAAGCTTGCGCCGGAGAAGGCGATCTTCATCTTCGTCGATGAGGTGTTACCGCCTACGGCTGCATTGATGAGCGCGATCTATGAGGAACATAAGTACGCTAGTCACTTTTTATATTACTCGTTCTGCGACTCATGCATCTCTTGTTTCAAGGGATGAGGACAACTTTTTGTATGTTAGTTATTCAGGCGAGAACACCTTCGGTTGGGAAGAGCTACCATTAGATGCGTAACTGCTGTGACCACTTACCAGTTCTACGCATTCGGGCTCCTTTCTTGCATCAGGACTCCTCTGGCATCTCATTCATCGTCGCAATTCATCCTCCTACTACGTTCCTTCCTGTCTGTATATTCCTGCGTCGCCTTCGAAGTTTATAACATGTATTTTACGTTTAAGGTGCTTTCTTCCACAACCATATACTGAGCGAAGAGTCTTGTCTTTTCTTCGATTTCAATTGATGCGGTTTGTTCGACTTCTCAAGTAAATGTCAGGATGCGACCTCCGGCTATTGTTGCCACAGTGTATGGTGAAGAGCCTGCTATGCTCATTCTTCATTCTGCATATGCTAAACACCTCAGGCCTGAGGCCACAGTTCGGGTGTCTTCTACTATTCTAAGTTACGCGTTTTGCATAACTCATCCACGCTCTGAAGGCCTAGTATGCAATGGACAACCTCCTCCACCTTCTACTCATCGCTTAGGATTAACTGGTTGGCTACAGCACTGCAACACGAATAGATACTACTCAAAAACAAACCTATCTCTCGCGTACAGTTTTATGGATAGGAAGGCTGCAGGCCGGTGTCGTCTCATGTTTAGACCGGCATATGAGCCTCAAGCTCCCCAGCATCGGATGTACCATCGCCTCTGCTCATTATGCATAACTTTGCATTCCAACGAATTTCTCTAACCCCTGTGTCCGATGATATCACAATGCAAACTTGGGCCGAGTGGGAACTTTTCCCTCAAAGTATGCACGAGGCAACTCTGACTGTCCGGATAACTTGGCGCTCATATGCGTCGTGCAGAAGACAATGGACATGATGCCAACGCGCATTCTTGTTGGACACTTCCAACAATAATGCAATCACCTCTGGTCCTTTACTATCCCTTTGCTGCTCAATGGGACTCAAGTACGAAAGGGAGGGGAGCATGGGTATACCTTTTGCTAAGTCCCTTAGGTTCCTTGCTGCCTACTTGACGAGCTTGACTGCACAGAATGTTGTGCAAATGCGCGTTATTTTTCCGATGTTGTTTGATGGGTGCGTGGTCTCACAAGTCACCTTAGTTGATTCAATTCTAATTTATTCGCATTCATTCTTTCGTAGTTTTCCTCCTCCTTCTCTATGGAGGCTCTATATCCCTTGCAATCCTACCGATGATCGGAGGGAGTATCATTCGTGAGCCCTCATATGCTCTGATTAGCAAACTCTTTTGAGTCTTTGCTAGTTTTCCAGATTTTCCAGCTCATCGCTTCTGCTGTGCCTTTCCTCTTGGCGCTTCTGCTGTGAGTGACGTTTGTCTCGAAAGTGCGAGATTGCTTAACTCTCCTTCAGGCTATGCTATGTTATCATTCAATCCGACGAAGAAACTGATAGCTCCCTCATCGCTCAAATGGTTTTTTTCACTGTCATGTATCTAACGAGTATAGGTACAGTAATGTCTCTTCCGCAGTAATCCCCGTTTATTAAGATTTGCCCTGAAAGCGGCTTCCGTCTTGATCACCTTGCGTTATACTGCCCATGAACTCACGAAGGACTATCTCAAGATTCACGATAGTCCACTACTTGCTTTGCTCATCGTTGTAATCTCCTGGGTCTCCGCTGCCATTGGTTTGTCTTGCATTGCATCTATGACGCAGTGAGCTTCCTTCCTGATAAGCTTTCTCCCGCAGCGTTCCTTGGTTTCCTCTTTGCTGTACTCGAGTTTTTCATCAAGCGCAAGGCTAGAGACGACATCCAGTCCCTACGCTCCGACCCGTCTAAACCAATTCGCCGGCATCCCAAAGTGCGGCCAGGCTCACTACCTATTCAAACGCCGCCACCGACGGAACGCAGGTCATTTATGCACCCTCCCGTGACAACGTACACAAGAAGCCATCCGTATGGAAATTATTGAGTGTATAGAGCTCAAGCTCTTCGTTTGAGGTTTCATAGTCATCGACTGGTGAAACAGTAGGCACTTGGCCTCAGGAACACTAGTACTTAAGAGGTTTCCACAACTGTACAAATTCTTGCTATATGTACTATGCTTACTTGCTTTGCACTGTCACGGTAACACCGCTAAGAGATCAAATGTACATATCATATAACTAGTGCTGCATTATATTTTATTTATGTGACAATAATCCAACGATAATGTACAGATGATGTTGGTAGGCTAAATATGTGTGCATCAAATCGCCGAAGAAGCCTATACGGAACGAACAAGCTATACACGAGAACATCTTACAAGATATGCTTCATATATCAACAAAAAATAAACAATCCACTTCCTATGCACTTGGTTAACCCGACCTGAACGACACTTGATCGAGTTTAAGCCGCTTTATCCCGTGATTGTGATGCAGCGATATTGGTCTCGACATTCACTTCGTCAACAGAGTCGAAATCAACTTGGTCGAAAGCATCGTAGGGGAAGTCATCGAAGGCCGCCCAATATTTGTCTCCCTCTACGTCCCGCAAGTCAATTTCTTCGGCTGGAAAGGTGCTTGGGATGGTTTCAAGTCGTCCTGCTGGTGGTCCATCGAAAGGGTCGGTCCCGTTAAAGCCAAACATTAGCGTAGGATCTCCCGAGACAGCCTTGACCATATTCTGGTTTTCGGCCGGACAAGAACTTGGCCTCTCTTCGCATCCATGCGTGGGACACACTTGATGCCCCCGAAACGTAGGCTTTGCGACATTGTCGTGCGGAGAGCTGGTAGACGGTCTTAAAGCGATCTTATCTGTAAGGGCCGAAATCCCTTGCTTTGTGATGACAAAGTCTACGGAGTTGCGAGCCGACACGCTGCTGAAGACTACAGACAGCCGCCGAACGAGAACAGGAGCGTTAGGCCCATCGCTAGCATCAGTTCCGATTGTCATAGAGCTCGAAGGCTGGGAAGAGTGTGATATACCATTGGCTAATCGCTGTCGCTTTGGCTCCGAAGCAGGCTCGTCATAGTGTTTTCGTCGGTTCGTCCGAGTAAGCATAATTCGTGCATTGACCTGGTTAGCCCAAACAAGTCCCAACCCTGCCTCCTTTGCGTTCTGCCCAGGAAGAGAGTGTGCAGAACCGAACCATCGAACCTGGTCACGGTAAATGATATCGTTTTGATTGACGTCACTTTGACTGTTATGCGGGGAATCGGCAAAGACATCTGTAACATTGTTTATGACAACAATGGCAACATTATTGAGGGATGCCAACGTATGGAGTTTGGCGGATAGCTCGACAAGTGATTTGGATCTCTCGAATAGCGAGGAAGAACTCTGCTTCTCTGTTGTGTGAAACAGTGCAGAGATAGAGTCAATGACAACAAGTTTGATTGGTTTTCGACTGGAGTTTAATGCGAGATCCCTCTGAAGTGCTGGGAGGGTTACCGAAAGTGTGTGTATCAATAGCTCGGGAGTTGGAACAGTCAGAGTGTGCACATCTGAGAGGCTGCATACTGAAGGTGACAGCAGAGCATGTTCCTCGGTCAACTGCGAGAGCCGCTTGGTTGGGAGTGTAGCATGGGTTGTGAGGTAGCAAGCGGAACCTGATATACCACCAAGGTTTGGCTTGACTTGAACAAGAAGGGAGAGCTGTAACGCCAACTGAGTCTTGCCTGATGAGCTGCAGGAAACAGTACCTGTCAATATTCACTAGTTGTAGAGATGCTGCAGACGGACCTTTCGCCCACTAGTTCCCAGATCATCCCCGTCCGAATGCCTCCACCTAGAACACTATCCAGGACAGCGTCTCCAGTCGTAAAGCTTGTAGAGCTATCGACAGAGAGTTTCTTCGGTGAAAGTTGCTCCGACGCAATCTCAATGCATGTCTTCTCAACTATGTCCAGTACGTTGCTCACAGGTAACTTGAGCTTTTTTGCAAGTTCACCAGGCGATGTTAAAACAATTTCAGTGACGAACTTGATATTCGCTAGTCAACGTCAGCTTGGATATCAATGTTTGTCAGTCGGAAGAAGCTACGAACCTCTTTTTAGTGCACTCTTTTGAGCTGTAGAGAGGCTCCGTAGATCGTAGAGCACGCGAGTATTGAGATCCATGAACACCCTTTCCGCATGTTCTTCCTTTTATTGAAAACCGTAGGGTACTAGACTCAGCTCTAAAATCAGGCCTTCAACTTTGACAGCTTAGCACTGCTATAATACAGGTGATTACCCAGAGTTCAATATCCACTAGAAAGTCCTTCGGAGTTTGAGGCAAGGGGATCTCCTCAAACTCGAAGACAGGAAGTTGGAGAGAAGAGTTGACTTTGCTTCCGACGCGACTTGGACGCGTCGTGATCACCCACTTCTCAACTTCCCACGCTACCAGTTATTACGAGACACAAGCGTCGGGGAAGACAGCTAAAGGTCCGTATTATTTTGAAAAGTATATTTGCTTGTGTTCATTGCACTACATTTCAGAATAAGACTACATAACCAGCACCTAACTTCTCCCAGCTTGTGCCGCATATCTGTCGTCGTGTAATCTCACCGCCGGGCCTGAGATATTAACGTTTGAGCGGGTCGCAGAATCGCTGCAGTTACTAAATGACCCTTGGCCTGTAATGCACCAGATGTAGTCCAGGATTCTAGTGTCAAGGCCTTCAACCGAGTTATTGGACCGTAGGGAACGAATGGAGCGGAGGGATGATTGAAATCTTGAGGACGACGCTGCGGCGCCGACCTTTTCCTTCGCCACATATGTCCCAGAAGGAGAGCGTATCAAACAAGCAGATTCGCTATGCGATCCATGAGAGCTATCAGAAGCAGAGTCGTCTGAAAGAGCCCAGTATTGTTCCAGGTAATGATAGTCAAGCATTAGCCCAAGGTCTTGTTCTCCTATAATAAAATCGCAAGTTGGTAGCACTTCCTCCTCCGGGGATTTTGGGTCGCTGAATTCATCTGCACCGTCTTTCTGGTCACTACTCTCTTTTTGTAGACAGTTTCGGAACGTATAAGCGGCATCGCTTGTAGTTATTACCGCATGAACAACGTTTGTCGAGACGTCATGATCGAGACGATACCTGTCCAAGGCGTCCTGTAGTCCATTCTCCAAGTTTAGTTGAACACCATTGGGACCTTCAATTACTGTCGATTGATCTTCAGAAGACGCCAGCGGTTTATACGATGAGATGATTCTGCCAAGAGCCTCTTCGCCATCTACGACGGTAACGGATGCAGGAAACATAGACATGTCCGTAATAACGAATTTAGGGATAAGCTCTCGGTCGATGACCCTCGGACGCGTACTTTTCTTCGATTGAAACCAGCGGCGTATGAGAATGACAAGAATAACAGCCAGTAAAACAAGAGAAGCGCCGCTAGCAGCCGGTATGACCACACCCAAGGAAACACGAAAGGTCGGTGCTTGCGGGATGTCATAGTCGACATCTAAAGACCTCGATACTTGATTCAGTATAAGCGCTGGAGAAGGCGCCATAAAGGCAAGGTGTTTTTTTAGAGGTATTTGCGTGGTGTTAGTGGATGATGGAGAGGAAGAGACAGGGGCAGATGAAGGCTAGATGATAGAAAGGGTAAGGTGGCTGACATAGAGCTAAAGCTGGCCGATTAACGATCTATGTAAGCATGAAATATACGGCGACACCGAATCGATTCGAAAAAACGAAGGCAACTGGAATATGAGCCTGCATCATTATAATCAATATTTCATCAGAAATTAGCCTTAGTCTGAGTGTTTTAGCTAAGATCAGTACTTAGCGCAATTAAACAAGTCACGGAGACAGTCGGCCCAGGCTACGTTTTAAATGTTACGTGCAATACTTCGCCCAATATGAAGGTGCCAATATTGATTCCGATAGTCCATAAGATAGTACAGAGACGAGTGAATGATATGTAATGAAAGGAGGAGACTCACAGCAGGTCAACGGATTGGCCTACTCCTATTGGCTAGATTTTCGGAACTCCCTCGCCCAAGGAATCCGCCCAATCCGCCAACGACGCTCGACACAGCATCAGTAAGTTGCCGCACCTGTGCCTGGGTATGTTTGACATAGAACAGGCGCACATTTGTGGCATTCCAGATCCCAAGGGGAGTCATGCCTCGAACGTATATCTCTCCCCAGATCAAAGATGTCAGCCACACGAGTGAGGAGTCCGACCACTGTTCCAAACTGTTAGAAGGAGCGAAGGAGCATCATGTCGGCACAGGAGATAAGCTTACCATGAATCTACGCGTAGGTGGGGAAGGAATATCAGGTAATGCATCCTGTATTGAAGCAGATCGCAAAAAGTCAATGATGGCAGGTGTTGCATTTGCTTGGTTTGTCGAAGCTTGTAACTCCTGGATCTTGGGAAGTAGCTCAGAGATCATGAGAAGAATTGGGTCAAGTGGCAAACTGACAACGGAGTTAGATGACAAAAAGTCAATAGTGTAAATACAAGACAGAAACCCACCCATGATGCCATGAAGCAACCCAATCCTGAGTTGGAACAAAGCCATTCCTTCCTATCCCAGTGGCCGCAATGCGATCGAGGCCGTCTGACAACTCAAGAGATTCCGAACGAGTACGGTCTGGCATCTTTCCCTTCGCCTTTTCTGATTTTGACAGTGCTCCCATGGGACTCTCTGTCGTAGTCGGGGACATTAGGGGTTGAGGGATAGTGGATTCTTCGGGACTACCACTGCGCTGATCAGGAGTGGATCCGGTTCTAACAGGCGGTCGAGGAACATCGCGAGGCAACCGCGCTTCTAAGTCGGGCTCTGTTTGAAGTCCCAGGGCATCTCTGCTCTCAGATGATAGTAGCCGAGCTTTTTCGTGTTCTGGAGCTGAGCTAACTTCACTGTTTTTCCCTTTACCATTTCCTGCTTGTCGTTTCGCCTGCTCCTCCTTGGCTAACTGAATTCTCCGAACTTCTCTTAGCCCTCGAGCAAGAGTGAAGGTTCCCATATCCTCAAACGATTTATGCGATCGTAGAATGGCATAGATGAGGTTTGGATTTTCATCCAGGTGGTTCAGTATAACGCCATTGAAGACCTCAAGCCTGAAGGATTAATGAGCATATGTTTAAACGAGAAACCGCAAGAGGATAACTTACAGAAAGAATAATAATCGTGGGTGACCTTCATCAGACAACAGGAATGATGGATTGATAAACGCATGGTAAAGCGACAATAGCTTGTTGGAGGAGACGACAGACAGATGCTTGAGATAAGGAGCAGAATTCGACAACGCAATGATGAATGCAGGATACAATGAGTTTAAAGTACCGGAAGTCGTGGCTATGACTGTATAGATGGACTGAGCAACACATTAGTTTGAGCACGACAACAAAGGTCACAATAGCTCACATTAATCACGAAATCGCCTGCTGTACCTTGGCAAGCCCACTTGGCTGGTAGGTTAGCCCTGATAGGAGACGTTAATTTATCATTGAATGCCCGATCAGCAGATAACGTTTGGAGAATGTATGATATAGCACGACACATTCCGTGATGTTCTAATTTTCATCAGAAATCGACGACGATGACGCGAAAAAACCAGCTCACCAGGTTTATCTTTGATATCCATGCAGAAGCACAACAAATAAGTCATAAAATCGACTGATTTTTCGGACTCTAAGATATGTGCGCAAAATTTCTGAAAATGTAAGGTTAGTAAACATCGGGTCGGGACAATCTTGAGTACTACCTTATTCAACTCGATCATCTTCCAGAACAGCAGAACTACATCGATCCATTAGGAAAAGAGACAATGAATTTATTTATAAGGAAAGGAAGCTCACTCGTTTCGAGCAAGTGGGGTACGTGCTTCTTTGAACCTGGCAGCAAGTTGTTGATAGCTGCCATTTGCTGCTCAAATATCCCCAGAATCCCGTCTGCGATATATGAAAAATCTGCGGGACGATGCTACAATGCACCGTCAGAATGAGTTCACTCGAGAAGGATAACTAACTCCAACTCTTACAAGTTTAGCTAAGAAATAACGAAAGGCATTCGTTTTTGATGTGGGCGTGGCTGAGAAAGGGTCTTCGGGATTGCTAAGCACGTCCCTAGCACTTCCACTCTGAAAGTCTAAAAGCGCGCAAAGCACTTGTAACGCCTCCCCAACAAGGGTAAGTCTAACATCTTCACCCTTGAAAACAAGATGATTGTATGGCAACGCCGAAGTAACGGCTCCTAAGCTAACGCCGGAAGTTCCAGGGAGTGCAGAATTCAGAGCAGTATTAAGAAGGGAGCATAGTATTGTCAGAACGTGTCGCCGAGGGATCTTCTGGACTAGAACGGTCGTATACGGAGAAGGAGTGTTCAGAAGCCCATTTGCTGGCGTGTATATTTGCTTTGAGAGTAGGACGAGAAGAAAGCGTAGAACCTCGGCTTTGTTTTGATCATGCGAGTGATTTGGGCCAGGATCAAGTGTAGATCCCACTCCTTTCTCCCTATAGATACAGGTGAGCAATCGCTATACCAGCGATGCACTTTACACTCACCATATGACGTAGTTTATTTTGTAATGATCAACTTGAATTTTCTTGGGTAGCGTGAAGCCGCAGCAGAACAACAAATCAATCGCGCAACTTATAAGCCTTTCGGCCAATGGAGGAAGGGTCTTTGCTTTTGCTTCTGGGGTGACCGTGGCTGACGTTTTATGCCGACTACTGGGACCAGCAGATGGTCGTCTCGCAGGACTCGTGGGTTCGTCCTCGTCATCATCGTCTTCAATGACGAACTGTGGTTGATCATCTGCCGCATCTGTTTTCGGCTCTCCACTTCCATTCGAGCCCTCCTGTAACTCTTCCCTCTCCCAAAGGACCTTGTTCTCTAATGCATCAAAATCACCATCGAATACGACAGGCAGTACCCTCTGCAGAACGCGTAGACAGTTGAGCACCTCTCTCGTAGGATCTCGTTCTCTTGAAAGTGCCGACCCTACGCCTGCTGAGTTCGCGGCAGTTTTAATGAAAGACGAGGCAAATGAAGAAACTCCAGCAGCTTGAGCGGTGGGGAAAGTATGATCCGTGACGAGGTTGAAGAGACGCTTTGACAAAACTCTTATTAAAGTTGCGATATTCTCAGGAGAATCGGTAAGAGCTCGGCGGACTGAATATAATCAAATGAGCTTGCGATTGGTTCTTTCTGAGACCATCCACGCACTATCATTAGAAGAGATCAAGGAGAAGACATCTGACGGAGATTCGAATAGCGTTGCGTACTAAAAGGAGGCATCAGCAAAGTCATGTAAGACGACAAACTGCATGGAAACGTACTTGATCCCAATACACGTCGGTCGGGACTATGTTCTGCGACAAACTCTCAATGCCTGTGAATACTTCATTGAAGACAAGCGTACCCTCTGCTCTGCTAGTTTCCTTATACCGCCTGGCTGCGTTCGGAAAGCAAGCTTTGCATCATCCCCCAAAATGCCGAATGGTGAGGTTAACTTCTGAGGAAGCTTCGCAAACATGATGGGTCGAGGACCTGTAGCTCGCTTCGTCGAGTTTAGTAGATATTGAAGTCTGAAAGGCAAAGCATGCGATTTCCCGTGTCCTTAATGCCTTTGAACGTACTGCAAACGTGGTAGTGATGGCAAGCAGAGAGTTCGGTGTTGTGACCTTCAGCGCCGCAGTGTAGTACAATCGGCGTGAGCTGTGCCGAACTCGAAAGTGCGCCAAATTGGTCAAAATAACGCGCTAATTCTTGACGCGTCCGCAAATCGACAATTCAACCTGCTACGAAGCCACCATGACAGAAATCGCGCAACTGTATGTGCCCATGTAACGATATAAGAGCATATCTGACTTGCTTCCCAGCACAGTACCGACAACTCCATTAAAGCGTTCGGCCGTAAACAATGCATCTTTGCCAGATACTGCATCATCGTTTGTTCTAGATAGCTCCCACAAATCCTACAAGCATCAGTTCGCGAACTTGTATTTTGCTCGTCTCAACTTGCTAAAGAAAATAGTGCAGGGAGAAGCTGAGGTGCGATGGAGAGGAGTGAAAGGTGGGTAGTGCTTAAGCAATATATTCTTTGTGCTCTGATTGAAGACTCGGTTTTCTCGTCTCAAAGATTCACCTCCACTTGTACCTCGCGTTTTAGAGGTTGTCAAGGCGCAACTATGCTTTATAATAGGGACGGTGTACATGGAGATGCCCCTCAAACCCAACGTACTGGAGGATCTCACTCGCGATGTACGCCTATTTCTCTAATTCTATTGAGGAAGCGTTGAACTTGTTGGTGCTAACGAACTCACAGCGCTCTCTTCCCGCGCCACCTACTCTTCCTAAATACCATTCGCCAGATGATATGATTATGTTGGAAGATGAATCTGGACGTGTTCAACTAGTAGGCAATATTCTACAACGAACAATAGACACAAGCGGCGCAACCCCTTCGGCAGGAGGCTGGGAGAACTTGCTTGTGACGGGTGTCATTATGGCTGCTCTAGGACATGAAACAGCCTCCGGAGAGTTCGAAGTTATGGACTACTGTTTTGCTGGTATGGCACCTATGATGGTCAAATCTATCTATGCTGCTGAAGACAACATGGATATTGACGGTAATTCACTTCACTGCGTCAACTCATGCTGGCATAATGCTGATTTCGCGGTGACTCTTTCATTGGTAACTAACTAGATTCAGATGACCAGGACGAGTGGGTTGCTATATTATCCGGTCTCCAAATCGACGAGGAATCTTCGTCAGATATCCGATTAGAGTTGCTATCAGAATATCTTTCAGGAGAAGCAGGAGCAGACGACGATCAAGTCGAGTCGTCCCACATAACACGGCTTATAATAGCCGGAAACTCTCTGGCGCCTGTAATAGCAACTTCAGAGAAGTCTGGTCCAGCACCAGAAGTCTCCTTGAAAGCGGTACGCTCCATTGTATTCATTACGCTATGGCATGGTTTACAATTAACATGTCGGTTATTTTAGAAACGGTTCGGCCTAGAAGCATCAAATTTTTCGGCAGTTCCTACTTTGATCCTGGGGAGCTTCCTTTCAGATGTCGTCAGCGCTGTACCAACACATTTACTAGCCGGAGCGACAGATCCTTCAGGTGTTTTACTACCTCAGCAGCCTCTACCTCGAGCGATGTTCGGAGGAGCCAGCAAATCAAATAACTTTCGGTGCGAGACGAATCCCGTTTGGCTAGGAACGGAAAGCGGTTCACCGACTAGCCGAAAGCGAAAACGCTCAGTGTTCGTACACTCAGGTCAGTCTCTCGAAGACATGTACAAGTATGTGCCTTCGCCGCCAACAACGCGTCTGGATCTCGCTTGCGCTTCTCTTCATTGGCGGCACTCCGCACCGACCGCACCAGATACATTGTGGTGTTACCCATATTTTACGCAAGATCCATTCGCCTTACAGGGTACACCAGATCTCTACATAGTGGGCTGTCAGCCAGAATTTGCAACGCGGTTGGTAAGCAGCAACGATTTCGACGATACACTTCAGGAGGAAGAGAGGAGATGTCGTGTAGTCGTAGTGCCCGGCTTCAAGGAGACTGGGACGCTCGTTCTTGTCAACTTGAAGAACCTCGAAGTCAAAACGATCGAATTCGGTTCCAGGCCAGTTAAGAATAGTAGCAATTCTAGTAACGGACATTCATGACATTTATAAACTATGTATCTCCGCACTATACTGTAGTATTATATCGCACTAGGATATCACTGTTCATTCATATTTAGATCATACCCTACACCGGGTGCTATCTCTTTAAGCGACAGAAGAACAACCCCGAGTCCCCGACGCATGTCGGCCCGCCCAAGGCGGGATATCAGTCACTTCTTTTCAAGAAGACGCACCAATGAAATCGATGCCGATTTCTGACAGCACTGCACTGAACCTAGTAGCTGCGCAGCAGGACGTAATATATACGTTTCACAGGCGATGAGTGAATCGGCACTTGAGCGTGCTTGACGTCAATCACGACACTGACATGCCTCCGAATCCGAGGAAGTGGTTGCTCGCACTCGTCACAAATCGCAGGTTACAGAGGTCCTTCCGTGGTATGAAATCTGAATGAACACCAGTGAAAGAGCCAAACTGCGGAGACATGTCGAACGAGGCTGGCGATGTGAGCATGTGAGCCAGAACCATGGGAGCCATTGCGCAAGAAAGAAGAAGCCGACCAGATGCATGGGATTGGTTTCTGCATCAACAAGGCGCTGAGGTGGGAAAGGGGACCCTGAATAGTCCGCGTATCAACAGGCGGTGAGAGGAAGCAGATCCAGTTACGATCGCAAGTAGAATGGCGGCGCGTGGCGCTAGAACTCATCAAACTGATTTGACGCGAGGCGTTGCTGCGGATGGCGGGACATGGAAGAGTCAATTCTCCGCCTACTCCAAGTAAAGACGTGCTTCATAAGGCATCGATGGCAGGGGTGGCCACAATCGCCTCGGGAAGATATAGAACAAAACGAAGCGCGTTGTTCCATCGAGTTCGCTCGCACGAAAGATATTGGAGATAAGAAACATCTCACGTCAGACAACACTGTGAAAAACAAAAAGGGCTCAGCTGGTCAAGGGGCATAACGGGCAGAGAAAAGTTTGCGCACGAAAGATAGCCAGAATAGGTCCGTGAAAGATCGGCGAGTGACATTCTCACACCTGAAGGCGCACTCATGTAAACCGTGCGAGTGTCAAACCGCCTCTCTTTCGAAATGGCCGTTGGAGGCGCGTAAACAATATCCGAGGAATGGTGCTAGCGCTGCGTTTCTATTCGCAAAAAAGGCGGTGTTAAAACCACAGAAGATTCCCGATCAGTTTTATGGAACGTACTTGCGTCGGCATGTTGTCCAAATCCGGTAAAAATCCGCCTGTGAGCGTGCATTCCCAAGGAGTGGAAGCAGTCGGCATAGTACGTGAGAGAGACATCTTCTCATCGGGTGCTTGAGCGTGCCACAAGCAACATGGCATCAGCAGATTTGTCTCGTAGTGGTCGGCGTGCCTTCTCCGCAGGCAGTGGCGGGTATAATAGTTGACGCTCCCACTTCCTCCCCTTCTCCCACATCCCTCTGGTACTCCCCCCTTCAGACCGTCAAGGCAACGCAGTCGTACTCCAAAAATCCTACCTTACGATCCTCTTCACGATGCGCTTCGCCTCTGTCTCCGCTTTCCTCCTCCCCGCCTTCGTCGCTGCTCAATACTACGGCCCAGCGCCGGGTCCAGCTGGGGGCAGTAGCAGCTCAACCACTGCTGCCGCAAATGCAGCTCCGTCTGCGCCACCAAGCACGACCGGTTTCGTCAACGTTGATGTCGCCCCTGGAGGCAACATACAGTTCAACCCCAACAATTTCAATGCATCGAACGGCACTGTTGTTACATTCTACTTCCCCACGTCAGTATGCTTCTACTCCGAAAATAAAACACTTGAACTCACGGACAGGCTTTGAATTAGGTCGAGTCTTACGCACTCGGTAACCCAGTCGTCGTTTGCGGAGCCATGTACACCCCTTGCAGCAAACTCCACCACCGGGACGGCAGCTGGATTTGACTCTGGCCTTCAGCAGGCCGTGCAATTCTCCATTACCATCACCGACGACACCAAGCGTATGTTTTGGCACTAAATTTTTGAGAAAGTCTCTATTGGCGGTTCTCACGCGCAGTATTTTAGCTATTTGGTTCCACTGCAAGCAGGTGCAGCACTGCGGTCTTGGAATGGTTGGGTGAGTATTTCACAACAACATCTCAAACAGGCGTACAAAATTACTTACTATCTATAAACTTAGTGCCATTAACGCGCCTGCTTCCGGCAACACGTTCTCGGCCTTCCAGTCCGCGGCGATGGCTATCGGTTCGAATGAGCCGCAGGTGTGTAGATCCTGCGTCCTGCCAAAGTTATAGTCTGGAGTATCTCACCTTCTGCATGCAGGAAACCGACAACGGCCCTGTCTTGGCTGGTGTGGGCGCGTCTGCAGCTGCGTCGCCGTCCAACACCGCGACCGGCGCCGCATCTTCTCCAAGCAGCACTGGATCTCCATCAAGTACATCTCTTTCAAAGTCTCCATCAAGTTCATCAAGCTCATCTGATTCTTCCCCTTCTCCCACTTCCTCTTCTTCAGGTGCATCTCGTGTTGCTGCATCGGGTGTCCTTGCACTCGCGGGCGCTGCTTTGTCCATGATCGTCTTCGCATAAGCTTGGTTACGTAGTTGCGTATCGAGAGCCACCAGATGGATAGCACGTTAGAGAGTTGACGACAGTATTCCTGCGATGAGTCCAGGAGACATGATGATTCTTTTAATGTAATGTCCATACGTAGTTCAGCCCAGCATTGTTGTGGGTCGGCATAGACTATTTTATTCTTGAAACAGAGAGGGTCCAAGGGTCTGACAGTTCATTAAACTAGAGCAAAGACTGCGCAAGGCTACGAAGTGCCATCCAGATCGTATAGAAGACTCTTGATACACTCATCGAGCGATGAAGTGTGTTTTGTTGAATAGAAAACTCCGTGGAGATACTGTCCTGTATAACATCATATTTGTCTGTGAAACATTGGGGGTTAATCTCTGAATATTCAAGAGGCGTCGAGACGAGATTAACTATTTTTCGTGCAGCTAGTAACGTCGTCGGTGTTGCAGTACGACTTGAAGTTGCCTGGCTTGTTTGTGGTTGTATGGCAACAGTGAACGCCCTGCTCACGCGGCCGCGCAATACCGAGCGGCTACTTGAACCCAGAACTTGAACGTCAACTGTTACTGTACATCATTTTCACTATTTTTTTTTCAGGTCTTTCCGTACTTTAACGTCTTATCTGCTTCATTTCTAATGCTCATCGAGCCCCAATAGCGTAGGGCTTTGGAACCGGCCCTACTTAGGGTGAACTACGGGACACGGACTGTGTTTTTACATGGTGGTACGAACCTTTCGGTAAGTACGCTGGGGAGTTTGTGTGTTGACTGCATCCTTAGCGACCAACTTTCAAGGACCGTGGTAGTAATGTTTCTATGAATGATTAAGAGGACTTACGCTCAATCACTTACTTTGCTTTACTACCTCAGGCTTAAAGGATCAGAGAATGTCTTTATGTAATGTGACAACATCTATGGGTATGCGGACAAACACAGCAAATACCAGGATCCAAATGCGCAACAGCGGGCGAAGGGCGTCACGAATTACATACTCTGGTCCCGGTTCCTCTTGCTGCGTTTGGGGCGTACGTCGCTTGACTTTGGTTCTGATACCCTTGTTGAGAGACACCTGGAGGTGATCCACCGGGCACATTGGTTGCACCTTCATCCCAGCAAGTATTCTGACCCATACCATCACGTTCCCGTGCATCTTGTCACATCGCCGAGCTCGCGTTATCGCTGCCATTTTGTCCGCCTCTTCTGTCCTGAATGCCCTGGTCATCATGGTTACTCTGGTACGAATGGCTTTGCGCTTCCGTGTCATTGAGGGTACCAACAGGTGAGCGGTTTCTAGCCCTGCAATGTTTAGCTATTCACGGCATTGTAGTCCGGCCTCCGATTCCCTGTGTATAATCGTTGATCGTACATCCGCCTGGTAGCTCGATGTCAACACCACCAGAAGTTCCGCTTCCAGCCTCTTACGTCTGCTGCAACGGCATTACTGTCCCTTGTGCACTTATCCCGTCTGCGTGCCTCCTAGCTTCGCGCATATCCATATATTACGTGCCTAAATTCGATTCTGGCTGACCGCTTTCGTGGCAATTCGAGTTGAAACACAACTAACATATATTTCGTTTCATTTGCTGTTGTTTTGGTGTTCGACTTATTATTCTAAAACCTGCTTCTGCTGGTGTCGTACATGACGGAGGCATCTAAAATAGTCACATTAGTCTGGAGCTTAAGGCTGCTTACATTCCTTCCACCTGATTCTAACTTTGGTACGGCTCATACGGACTCAGTCTTCACAAGTACTCTCGACGACAATTGGCCTACTTTGTGCAGATTCACCAACATCGACAAATAAATCAACCGTTAAGTGTACATACATGATCTCAAGGTTTCACCCGGTCAAGGACAGGTGTAACGCCAATTCCGTCTAAATCGACATTTCATTGACGATGATCTGGCAAGTATGTAGTCGCTTTGCGTTTATCTCTCCGAATTCTTCCCGCTACCCCTTGGGTAGCTGGGTATTCTTAGGGTATGCAACTGTCTGTTTTTACCGCCAAAACTCATTTGGTCACGTGAAATTGCCTTATTTGGGGGGTCCTTGGATATATATGGGCAGATTTCGATATATAAGTCTACTATGCTCACATGACAATGACAAAGATATGCAAGTTATGTAAAGTACTGTCTCGGGTGTTTCCGAGACACCGCAGCAGTCCTCGCCGTCGTCGCCAACGCTGGCCTAATCTTTTCTTGGCTTTCTTGTACGTCGGACTCACGTATTAACACTCCTAATGGTGACGCGTCCTTGTGAGTTTCTTATTGATTCCTCTTTCACCTATCCTACATGTTCATGACATTGCTAATGTTTTGTGTTTTTGTCAATCTTCTACGACTTGACCTGCCAGGATCTGCCGCCCGCCTTTGAAGACTTGCACTCCGCTTTCTTTGCTCTCCTCCTTCAGCTCATACTCAATGTCTCCCAAGACCGTTCGGTGCGGCTCGTAGCCAGTGTCTATCTCAAGAACACGATCAAACGGCGATGGGACTCGCCTTTGGCGGACGCAGAGAATACGCAGCTGAAGGGTCAGCTGGTTATCGCGCTTTCGGGTCCAGCGGACAAGACATTACGAGCGCAGGTTGCGGAGGCCGTATCCATTGTCGCAAAGTACGATTTCCCCGAGCAGTGGCCAGATCTCATCAATCAGCTCATCTCTTCACTCTCACCCGACGCTGCAAATTATCCAACAAACGTCTCTGTTCTCGAAACTGCCCACTCGATCTTCGCGCCTTGGCGTTCTGAAATACACTCGGACTCGCTCTACAAGACAATCAACTTCATTTTGAGCCGCTTCTCGGGCACCTTCCTCCAAATCTTCGAACGCACCGCCACCAATCTTCTGAATGGATCGGGAACTGAAGCGATGGCGCAGGCTCAGGTCGTGCTTCTGTCAATCTTCTACGACTTGACGTGCCAGGATCTGCCGCCCACCTCTGAGGACTCGCACTCCGCTTTCTTTGGTGCTGAGCAGGGAGTGCTCACCAAGTTCCTTGCTTGGAACCTCGAGAACATGCCCACCGGCATTTGTCACAGCTGTGGGGGCTTCTCGGTGGAGGCCAGAGATCTGGAATCGCATATGTCAGACTGGTCAGTCAGGGACTACACTTCCTCAGTACGGTCATCCGATCAGGAAACTACAAGGCAACATTTACGGAAAGGGAGACGATTAAGGTTGTGATCAAAGGCGTAGTTGTCCCCAATGTCACATTACGAGGTACGCAAGCTTCTTCTTTCATCGCGCTCATCTTTTTACTGATATTATCTTGACCTGCAGAACACGTAGCGGAACAATTTGAGGACGATCCTCTGGAGTACGTCCGAGTTGTCCTTTCTTTCGCGGTGTCCCCTTGGTCCAGCGGTTTGACTGCGAAGGGAACCACGTGGCGACAAGCTGCAGCCAATGTTCTCCCTGTACTCGTTGCCTCAGGTTTCGAGGCTGAGACAACCGAAGTCCTCTTAACGCTAGTAGGGAACAGACTGGAGGAGTACAACAGGAAGAAGGGTGACAAGGAGAGTTGGAAGAGGAAGGATGAGAGTGTATACCTGCTCACGGTGGTGGCAACTGTTGGCACAACAGCTCAGGTGAGTGATGCAAATCGTTTAGGAGGAACCATGAATAATTTTGTGGATCTATAGCTAGGTGTTACAAGCACGAATGCTCTCGTGGACGTCATGCAGTTCTTCTTGCAACATGTGTACGAGGACCTACAAGCCGATGAGAACTCCGTGCATCCAATTCTCCAGGTTGATGTGATTTGCTTTTTGTACCCCTTCCGAAATCAGGTGTGTAATTATAACATAATAGAATTTTGTATGTACGGATGTAAAGAAGAAAAAATGTTTTTTCTCTCTAACAATAACCTCACACCCATCCACGGGTAGCGGGCTCTGCTGTGAGGAACTCGCAGCCACTAACTGCTTTTCCCGCTACCCCTTGGGTAGCTGGGTATTCTTAGGGTATGCAACCGTGTCCAGCGCCTGCCAAAAGTCAAATGGTCACGTGAAATTGCCTTATATGTTAAACCTGCCTATTAAAGAAGGCGTTCGATTCGAATATTCTGATGCACTCAATTACTAATAATGACGCAATCTGAGACATTGCGCCTCGCGTAGTCCTCGCCATCGTCGCCAACGCTTCACGTTCGTCTTGTTTCTTCTCCGTCGTCTTCAGCAGCGAGACATGTCTTCGCTATCGCAATCAAACGGCTAGTTGCAGGCGCTTTTTCAAAGCCAAAGTCAGAATGGTATACAGGGTAAGCAAGCATCAAACTCACGAATGAACGGCCACTCACATCATGATCTGGTTGCACAGCATCTTTCAAGCAAAAGTGCCAACTACAGGGCACATGACGCTTCGTCTTACGGGCATACAGAGCGCACGCACCGCATGCTTGCGCGTGCCCTGCAAAGTCGCTCGCCAGCGTTTAGCGCCCGACCCAACTGTAGCATCTGAACTTGCTCAGAACGAGGCGATGACGGCTGCAGCAACTGTCCGCAAGCCGCGGTTACCCCATCACCGCACATCCAGCACATATGGCAACGATGTTAAGAAAAGGCGTTGATCATAAGGAGGCTGGAAGTGAAGTGTAAGTGACATGCCATTTCTTGTGGCCGAGCATTGCGCAACTCCCTCTTCCCCGTCTTTCTTCCGTCTTCGACGCTCTGCCTCCCATTTTTTAACCCACTTCTCTATTTTGCCTCTACAAGCCGCACTCCCAATATTGATAGTCGCAATCATCTTTTAGCACGAATGCTGTCAATCCAATGGAACTCGAGTGCTCGGAGTAAGGTACTGAGCTTAGCAGGGGAATTTTGCGCGGGGTGCAGGTGTAGGTAAGTAAAGGGCAGACGGGATTGCTGTCTGGCGAGGATTTGTGGAATGGAGGGCGAGAGGTCTGTGCCCGTTGGAGTGTGTATGTCCATCCTGTGGGTTTGTTTGCGACAGCGCGAGACCACCGGCCTTTCCATTGTCCATATAGTCCTGGAAGCGGTTGGAGGCAACCATGCCGAAAGGGACTACTTGCATGCTCGTCCACGCGCTTGAAGCAAAACTCATGCAGGCCTTCCGCGACATCTCGAGGGGTGTTTCAGTTCTCGCCCCCGAAGACAATCAGCGACATTGCAAAACAAACATTCAAGCATTCGGAAGATGAGTTTAATGATACTAATAGAATTTTGTATGTATGGAAGTAAAGAGAAAAATGTTTTTGTGTTTCTCTAACAATAACTTCACCACCATCCACGGGTAGCGGGCTCTGCTGTGAGCAACTCACAGCCACTAACTGCTTGTTCCCGCTACCCCTAGCGGGTTCTAAAGGCGTACTGATTGTCACTTTTTTCAGTCAAAACCTTATTTATCACGTGAATGTCATGTGCCTTTAGTCTAGGCCGGCCTTTCGGTAAATACAAAGTGCCGAACTTAGGTTCACTTACAAGTTACTTAAATTGCTTACAATGGATGCATTAAGTTAATTAAGTTTACTTAAGTCCAATTGATCTCAAATAGCACAGTCTCTGTATCCGGGTTCAAGTTGCGCGAGCGAAGCGAGCGCGGCGGACAAGGATGCCACACAGATTCATTTTCACATATAATATCTTGTATAAATTATAATCACTAAATTGGTACTTACAAGTTACTTATATTATTCACAATGTATGGTCTCTGTGCGACTCGGTGTCCGAGAACGGGGGCGCGAGCAAAGCGAGCGCGCCGGACGAGGACGCGGACGGCCTCCTTTCATTTGCATAAAAAAGATTCTTATAACTTATAATCATTGTCACATATGTATATATAAGAAATTTATACATTCTAAAATGTAATAGAACTACCCAACATTGGTAGCGGGCTCTGCTGTGCACCCACAGCGTTCGCAAATAATTTGACAACATAAAGAAAATCCCATAGTTTTCTGTCGGCTGACTCACGGCCAAACTCAGGCTAATGCCATTTTACGACTCAAAAGGACTCAAGGTGTTGATGTTCGGTCGCACTCAGATCACACAGGCACACAAGACAATTCCGGGTGGGTTTCTCTACCCATCCCGTAAAAAAAAAATCGGTGAGGGTATTTTCCCATCTCCCGACCAAAAAAAAAATTAAATCCGATATCCCGCTTGAAGGACACCACACTGCATATGGCCCCGCTAGCCTTGGAGGGATGACCGACTACCAAGTTTAAACCAATTGTGGTCTTGCTACCGTGAAAGCAGTGTCCGGTGCGAGGATCGGACTCGCCCGACTGTGATCCGAGGTATCTACCCTCTCCTACTGATTCTAATCGCCAGGTGCTGGTGTCGGTGGCCCCGAGTGAAGAGTGCGTGTGGCGGAGTCCGAGGAGTGGAAACGGCGTCACGACTACGACACAACGAGGGCCATGCTGGCGGAGGCACGACGATGCGGCGGTGGAAACCGGCACCCTGGCGCCTTAGTGTCGGAGGCCCCTAGTGAAGAGTGCGTGTGGCGGAGTCCGAGGAGTGGAAACGGCGGCACGACTACGACACAACGAGGGCCATGCTGGAGCATAGGGCGGCGGTGGAAGTCGAGGGAGGTGGAGGTGAAAGGCCAAGAGGCGATGGGGCTTCGTCGCTCTGCCTTCGCCTCTTATATACCGTTGGGCTTTGCGTCGAACAAACAACCGCATTCGGGCGGTTGTGTTGTTTTGTTCTGGACGGTGTGGTGCTGTGTCGGTGGCAAGCCAATCACCGGTGCTCGAGGCTGGCACTTGTATCCAATCCGGCCGGAGGAGGGCTGGCCATCGTCAGCCTCACAAGGCTGATTGGTTGCAGGGACTCATCGTTGGATCCTTCGGACAGGCGATCTCGGCGTCATTGGCCTGGAGGAGGACCAACGGGTCGAAAGAGGGCAGGTAGCACGTCAATCACCAGTGTTCGTCAGTTTCGCAAGGCTGGTCGATTGCATGGGCTCATCGGTATGTCCTTCGGGATGGGTATCCCAGCCTACTGTTATCGTCTACAACCTATTCAAGTTGGTGTGGGGGATGAACAACGAGAAGTGCTCAAACCAATTTGCCAGGTGCCGTGTGCCTCAGAGCTTTGTTTTTTGAATAGAGCCGTCCGTAAATTACTCGTGTTTTCGTAGGTATACTGTTGACATGCTGACTTCTGTAGCCTACATGCTCTACTTTTCAGAGAGAAGCGATTTGGAGAAAATGCGATTTCAACCTCGAGTCGGAGTACAAACGACACTCGCGGAGATCGAATTGTGGGGTTCCAAGTCCGCCGTCTCCCATTCTGTGCGCCCTCGTCACTGGCATGCAAGATAAGGATGAAGAATGAAGAACACTAGATAGCATGAGTACTGTTGTAAATGAGCGTCCCCAGAGCTTATTTCTCAACTCAATGTCTGCAGTTTATTGGCTCACTGTGGATGGGCACGGTGTGAGTGTTCCGATGCCTTTATGATGTAACCGCAGACTCAAAAACTCGAAACAAGCAGGGCGTTGTCTTTCGACATAGGAGTTGTGTGTTTAGCAATTCAAAGTGGCTTGCTTGGCACCTCTACGCTTCCACTTACAAGCGTAATACGAAACACATCGTTTGCGCTTGAGTGAAGTTCCTTTCGGCTTAGGACAGCGAACACATTCGACTGGCATTGTAAGTCTGCCCTCGGAACATTTTTTCCTGAACAGACTCCTACAAGTAGTTATCATACAACTATCATCTTTCTTCACTTTCTCTTCAGTTCATCTCTCCACAGCCATCCCTGTATACGCAGTACTTATCTCAACATTGTTTAGCATAGGTGCCGGAGCTCTTGCTCCCTGCTCCTTCATCAAGCTTGCCAGTATGTTTGCGCGCAGAACTATGCTCTGACCCGAGCTTAGCGAGTGTGTGCGCAGGGGAATCCGATTCCTTGAGACTTTCTGTAATCTCCATGATGTCTGCCACAAGTTGATCGACAAGCTAAGCCCCCAAAGACGTAAGTCTCTAATATTGTGCACAATGAACCTTCGCAACTTACAGCTTCAGACAAATTTTCGCGTACAACTACGCGGAGAATTTCAGTCTTCTCCAGATCTGGGGCCAGCTCATAGTTCGGCACGATCCTGACAACATTATCAGCAATAGGTTGTATGAATTAAAAACTATTTCCAACGCTTACCAGCCTTTCGACCTCAGCAGAGTCTGAATCCACTTTTGTTCTATGTGTGGGTAAGTCTGTTTGAAGTCGTCCGTGAATCTAAATGCGACCACGGGGAGAGCTGGAGTGTAAACCTATGGGTTCAAGGCTCAGCGTAAATTTCGTCGTAAATAGCAAAGGGGAAACAATTTAACCTCGATATCTTCCTCGTTGGCGACTGCCTGCTTCACATTCGCAATCAAGCCTGCTCCGGCATTTTCTGCAGGACGATGAACATCACTCAGGACTGTGTAGTACCCACTACGCTCCAGCGCACGGCTCAACAATCGAGCATTCTTCATGTCGGCCAATGCAATGCGACGATATCCTTCAAAGCCCAGATGAACGAAGTTGAAATATTGGGCAATGATTGGAGCTGCGGGCCTGGAGAAATTCAGCGAGAAGCTGAACTCGACTGACCCCAGATAGTGTAGCTCGAATATCAGATCCTTTGGTAGATGGGCTTTGTCCCTCCAGACGACCCACCCGACGCCAACGTAAGCCAATCCAAACTTGTGGCCGCTACATAATTTATTCAGCTTCTTTTCGAAACATGCGTTATGAAATGGATGGGACTAACGATGTGTTAATAGAGACCACACGAGGTAATCTAAAATCCCAAGGCAACTTCGGCTAAAGTGCGAACGACATTCAACAACTAATCTGAATACACAAACGCAAATGTACTGACGGTTGCGAAAGGTGCGACAAACCCTCCGGAAGCACCATCCACTATAACAATTGTATGTTAGAAAGAATACCGGTATACGAGCATCTGCCTACACACCGTGGATGGGCACCGAATGACCAGTCCGCTGTTCATACTCGTCTAGGAGATCTGACATTTCTTTTACAGGCTCATAATGACCGGTATAGGTGCCTTTATTTGGACATAAGATAAATGCTCAGGAGCGGTACCAGTGCAACTCACTGCCCAATATAACGAAAACACCGATTGTGTTTTCGTCCACATACTCCATTGCTTTCTTCGGGTCGAGCCTATAGTGCGATTCTACAGAGATAGGAACAAGGCGGCATTCGACTTCGAAATACCGCGCAAACTTCTCCAAAGCCACTTGCGCGTTGGCTCCCATCACGATGTTCGGTCCAGGCTCATGGATGCTCTTCCCCGCAGCCTTGCGCTTTGCTTGCCAAATACGTTTCATGGCCAGCCCGCCAAGCTGAATAGCCTCGGACGATCCAGTAGTAGCAGTGCCTATAGCTTGCTTGCTATTAGGAGCATTCCACAGATCAGCCAGCATCGAGATGCCTATGAGTCTTATAAGTAACTATGGTCGGCGTGTGTCATACTTGACACGTACAACGTGTATGCAATATCTCTGTGAATGTATAAGGGTACGCTCAGTTCACCGTTAGTCATTTCTTTTGACTGCAAAGCTTACGCGTCATAGGGTATTCATCTTGATCGATAAGATTCTTCGACATGTTTTCCTGCATAAGCTTGTCCGCTTGAGTCGGCATCCTGTAGATTGCATAATTTCAATGCTCGGGCTTCCTTCATAACACAAGCCAATCTACCATGTGTGGACAAAGGAGGCCAAGTTCAAAAGAGGGTTTCCGTCAAGTTCCAGCTCGTCATGGATGACTTGGTATGCGGAGTCTGCGTCCGTTCCCTAGCCAGGATGTCAGTGGTATGAGCTATGATTTCAAGTATGATTCTCACCGTGGAAGGAATTTTATACTTCGGAATCGGCATAGTCCCATAGCGCGCACCATATGCAGAAGCTGATTTAGAGATGTCGGTCTTCGTAAGATGGGTTGCATGGGTTTTGTGGTCCTATTGATGTAAAGCTGAGCAACGACGAATGGATAGTAGTATTTGATCTCACCCTAGACTCCTGGAGGAGCCTGTCCGGATTGATGTGCTAGAAAGAGAGATGTAGTTAATATCAAGGGCAATGGCGGCGAGGACATACTTTCGAAAGAGCCATGATGAAGGGCGAAGGAGGAGAATGAAAATGAGAGGGAGGTCAACGCACCGCCCACTTATATGCATTGGTTTATAAATAACCCGAGATGAAATTAGTGACGACATTGCTAGGAACACCATAAATAGAACAACTTGAACTTGAAGTCTAACTTTAGACCATACACACCGGCAGCGGTAATGACTCTGCTCATCGTCCTGAACGATGCACAGGGCCCTTTCGGGACTGCGCATCCTGTCTCGAACACTGTCGACGATGGCGACGCACCCGACTGTTATTGATGGCAGCACGCTCGAGGGCGGTGGTCAGATACTGCGCAACACGACTGCATTGTCGGCATTGCTCGGGAAACCTGTGACGATCAACAACGTGCGCGCTGGAAGGTCCCCACCGGGTCTTAAGGCCCAACACGCAGCCGGTGAGTTTTACTTCTCCAACCAGTCTCCAGTCTGTAGAGTGGCTGGCTCCGCAGTATTGGAATTGGCGAGAAGGCAGAGGAAGCGGTGCGTGATGTTGGAGATAACAAATGAAAGCAGGAACCACAGACTCCGTGCACACGGGGCTAATTTCATTATGATTCCAGTTTTGCTATTGGACTGAAGCTTGGTGCCCCCTTTCTCTTCAGGACTGCATCTTGTCGCCGAAGTGTGCGATGCTCAGACAGAAGGGATAGACAAAGGTTCCACGTCTGTCTCCTTCCAGCCTGGATCCATCAGAGCGGGCGCGTACACCGCAGACCCTGGCACTGCTGGCTCGACCACTCTGCTTCTGCAAATATCTCTACCATGTCTACTCTACGCACGAGAATCAAGATCTCCAGATAAATCAGTCACTGGCACCGAAGCTACAGCTACACGGAATACTGAGCAACAAGTACCGACCGTCTCGACTCTAATCTTGCGCGGAGGTACTAACGCGTCCAACGCACCCCCGGTGGACTACACCCAACGCGTCTTCCTCCCTTTCCTCTACAAACATTTTCTTCTCCCTGCCGATCACCTCACTCTCGACATAAAAAAGCGCGGCTTCTTTCCCTACGGTGGAGGCGAGCTACACGTCCGCGTTCCCGCCCTCGCAAAGGGACAATCTTTACCACCCGTGACATTGACTGAACGGGGGTTCATAACTGAAGTCAACGGGTTAGTCTATGTATCTGGCTCACTCCCTCGACGAATAGCAACGGAACTGCGGCAGGCTGCCCTCAATGTCCTAACCCAGCAGCTCAGCGACCTGTGGGCGCGAGATCATGGCCGTGTCGTAGCATCCGAATCCGTCAGTCCGGATGATCCGGACTCTACACCTATCATGCCTCCTATGAACTTGGATATCCTGGTCGATCCCAGCGGAAAAGCTGGCTCGGGAATCATTCTCTGGGCCAAGACATCAAATGACTGCATTCTCGGAGGTAGTGCACTTGGATCCAAAGGTACTAACGCGCAGAAGACTGGTCGCGCTGCTGCAGAAGAACTAGTGCGCAACCTAAAGCATG
This sequence comes from Trichaptum fuscoviolaceum, assembly GCA_910574455.1. Taxonomy (NCBI): domain Eukaryota; kingdom Fungi; phylum Basidiomycota; class Agaricomycetes; order Hymenochaetales; family Trichaptaceae; genus Trichaptum; species Trichaptum fuscoviolaceum. Next base: position 3,368,251 of record CAJSYZ010000001.1, read on the forward strand.
GCGGATGTGTGGATGAGTACATGCAGGACCAGATGATAATCTTCCTAGCTCTTGCAAAGGGCAGGTCTACAGTGAAGACCGGGCCTCTTACGTTACATACAAAGTGAGTGGCCGAGGTAGATAAACATATTACAAAACAAATTGACACTTCATGACAGGACTGCAATCTGGGTGGCAGAGCAATTAACGCAAGCGAAGTTCGAAGTGACAACGATCAACTCGGAAAGAGGGCAAGTTTTCATAACATGTGATGGTATCGGGCTAGAAGGCCATTCATGACGAGACCGAGATGCATACCAAGCTTCGCATTAGCACCAAACCCCATACTCTTACCTGCACTTAACTCATTTTGTCCCCAAAGCAATATGTGAATTGGTTTGATTACTATGCAGCATACAAAGCGAACGTGATAAATATAGAGAACGAACGAACTAGTCCAAATGGAGCCGCTCATCGGTTCCACGAAAGTAGTGACATGTCACCCAAACGTCTGGAAAGTTGGACATAAGTGATGATATTTGGCGAGAGAGGAAATGTCAAAATACCTTGGTTTAACCAAATGACGTATTAAACCTGCTGTGCCTAGCACAGCGAAAAGCGCTGCGGCTGCAACGTAAGCCCATCCTAGGAAGGGATTCTTGCCACCCATCCAAGACACAGTGGAGATTACAATCGACTTAGTGCCCTTGAACGGCCTTACGGGGTAGTCTTGTGAAATGCATAAGTTTCCGGATGAGTTCGACTACATAGATGCCACGTACTCATGTTCACAGTGATCTGATATGTTCCCTTCAACAGCTTATCATTGTCATTCCTTCCCCACAGCTTCGTGAAAGTCGGCAGCCCCGCCGTCCGCATCCAATTATGGAAGTGCTCATCGTCATGGAGGTTTGGTAAATTCGACTCATTGTAGCCATTGGGGAAGCGTTGAATCCAGTTCGGTGGCGGTTGGATCTGTGACAGATCCGAGTAGCCGGGCGCCGAAGAATATTTCTTGGCCTCTCCTGGCCAAGCAATGCCCTTCTCTGAAAAGGTGAAATTACCACCATCCGTGACCGGTGTCAGCGAAGGACTGAATGTATCTAGAGTATATTAAATATTTAAAACACATAAAAAAGTTGAGACGGACGGAAACTCACCATTGAAGTAGGAGTTTGCAATGAGACCGCATGGCCAGATTATAATGGAGCCATTCGTGGCCAGGGGTTTGCAATCACTGTTTTTCAAGTCATCGAAGGATACGGCCTTTCCTCGCAGCTGATCTGTATTCACACTCTTGACATATCGACGATGATTTTGAAAGAAGTTTGTGAGCTTGTAGTACAACAGTACGGTCGGTTCGAGATCAGCGGGTACATCGAAACGAACGAAGCATTGTTGCGCTTCGCTCGAGTTCCCCGCTGCGGCGTTGTTCACGAAAGCGTATTGCGGTTTGTTGGGCTGAAGGTGAGCATCGGAGGATCGGAGACGATAGCTAAACGTCGGCATGTCGACAAAGTTTGCGTCCGAAAGAGACGTCGAAGGAGAAAGGGTATCACAGTCTGTGTAGTCTAGAGTGATTTCGGTCACCTATCGTCAAGACATCAGAGAATGGTACTCAAAGAAAGATTTCAGAGTTACTCACAAGACTACTTCCCCATATTAGCAGGCCTCCTATGGGAGCAAAGAGAATTCCAATAATAAATAGAGTAGGTAGCACAGTCTTTGGGGTCAAAATAGGCTGCCATGCCTTCAGACGCTGTTGCTTGAAGGCAGTATCTGCGGAAAACAGTCAGAAATCTTCAATTTAGACCAATGTTCCAGGATGCCGTCCGCCGGAGGCATAAGCTCACTTGCTGGTCTCCTCCAGCCGCCTTTCTGCTTTGGCTGCGGTTCAACGCCAGAGTCTTGCGAGTTGTCGTCAGTGTCGGCGTTCCGGCGTCGCCTGAAGATGGCCATGGTGGAGGAGAGAGACAAGAGTGATGAGCGCAGTTGTCCGAACGGCGGGGGAAGGCGGTGTGTAACCAGTATGATGTCCGCTCGGCAACACCTCGCCACTCGTCCTAAATTGGGTCGTTTACTCATCACACACGTCTCAGCCAACACACCGCAACATAAGGACACACGCGTGAGCCCAGTAAGATTTCTATCCAATGCTCCTTTTCATAAAACGTCTACACTGGCGCATTCAGACTATACAATGTTAAGGATATTAAAGGTGTAAGGGTATAAGAGATTATCCAGCTATGCATATTAATAGGTCGTGATCAATCGTGTCATCTTCGTGAAGTAACCAACGTCTGTCCGAGCTGTGCACGGCGTTAATACGACTTCTTCAGATACATCTTCCGAGAGTTAATGGACCACTCACACTTACTCGTTGTCGGGCTAGCCAGCTCGTTGGACCCGCCTTTCCTTGATGGCTTTGTTTACTGAGATGCTCCAAGGCCCTTTGCTCGCCCAGACCGTGCAACATTTTCAGCATGAGTGACTGCTCCCTGTCGTACCGAGCTTGCATGTCTTGAATCGTTTTCTGAACATATGATTTAGTGGTTGCCAATGTAGGAGGTTACTCTCAGTTACCTTGAAGCGTTCTATTTCATCCTCAAGAATCTTCATCTGCGACTTGGAACCCTCGCTCTCCTCGAAAATTCCCTACATGCATGTGAATATACATTTCGCGATTGAATGGAGAGGGTTAGCTTACAGGAGATCCAGCATTCGAGCGCGAGTGCTCTGCCCTGAAAAGCTTATCTTGTTGCTTAATGAACTGCAAATGTGTTTCAGCCATGCATTAGTGTGCTGAATTGAATATTTGTACTCACAGCCTTAGCCTTAGTCAACTTTCCTTGAGTAGTATTCAATTGTTCCTTGATGGCCACATTCTCTTCGTGAAGGCGTAGTAGGCGAGCTTTGATGTCCTCGGGCACGTCTTTACCGTTGACGGACGCCCGCAAGTCACTGCAATGTACTCGGTGAGTATTCCCGTAAACGAATAGCACAGTCATTCACCTAAAGTTACGCTCCCTTTCGAGCAGTCTTTCCCTCTGGCCGATACCCTCACTCTGCAACGTGATTTTCTCCAATAAAAGGCCATTGATCTGTTCGAGCTGCATCTTATTTTTGTCCGATAGTTCCTTCATCTGGTTCTGCAGTTTGGTCATATCGGATTCTAAGCCAGCTTTATCCTCGTTCACAGATTCGCGCAGAGTGGCAAGAATCTCAAGTTGATCCTTATTCACAAGATTCACTGCGAACCGCTGTCAGATTGGAGATGGAAAAAATAAAGGGAGTCGACTCACAATCAGACTTCGCGATAGTTAGCTCCTTTGACTGGCTGTCAAACTTCACTTCGAGTTCCGCATGATCTTTCCGGAGAACATCCAGTTGGTCCACAGTCTCATTCAATCGTTGTCGAAGAGCAATTGCAGCTTCAGCTCTAATACAACTTCATTAGAAAATTAGACGCCCAATATAGCATGGCACATACCCGTCTCCCATTGATTTTCCGGACCGGATCTCCTCTAGATCTCTCTGTAGTACCAACTTCTCCCGGTGGGCTGCAAGATAATCTGCTTCGTACCTCGACTTCATGCGGTTCGCGTCTTCGAGAAGATTTTCGAGAATAAGTATGCGGCTTGTATCAGCCTGATTGGTCTTCGCCGACTCCAGATCACGCTTGAGCCTCCGAATCTCAAGCTTCAGGTCCGTCATCGTGCGTCCGGAAAGTGCATCATCCAGTTCCCCTCCGAGTCCCTGGTTCACATCGTCTTCTTCAGTCGGTGTACCAAGAAGCTCAGCTTCTGTGAATTCGTTCATGTTGCCCGATTCGCCATTAGTCGGAGACAAGAGTGCCTTGCTGATTGGCCTGGACGCAGAGAGTTCGAGTTCCCGCACACGCTCTTGATATAACTCCAACGCCTCGCTATCCTTTTGACGTTCTTCGGCTGAAATCTTTAGAAGTGTACGTGCCTGTTCAAGCTCAAACTTTAAACTGTCTATCTCCTTGGTTTTCGCGGATCCTCGAGCTTCCAAGTCCGTAATCTGATACTTGTAGGATTCTAGCAACGGTTTAAACGCCGAAACTTTGCGATATTCTTCTTCAAGAGATGCGTTCTTGTCAACAAGCGTGGCATTTTGCTCTTCAAGAGCCTAATAATCCCGGTCCATAAGTTTAATTCAAAAAGATCAAATTCAGTTACAGACCTTGATTCGTCGTCGAAGATCTGCACTCTCTTCCAGCTTCTTCTTGTACTTTTCCATTACATTCTCCGTCTTCTGTAGTTTATCAGCGGCATGGCGATATCTTTTTAAGATAAAGATTCATTGTCGCTCGGAAGGCCCTTAAAAGTACTATCCACTCACTCATCCACCTGGTCTTTTAGTTTCGCCGCTTCATCGGCAAGGACTTGTAGTTCATCGACTTTATGCTGGAGGTCCTCAACAATTCGATGATGCTTATCGAGCTCCGTCTCAGCGGCATTAAGATTGTCTTCACTCTTTTGCCTTATTCAAGGGTCTTAAATCGAGTGTAAAAGACCAATAGGAAGAATTGAAGAACTCACAACTCGGCTCGTAGTTTGTCAATCTCGGACCTTAGTATGCTGTCCGTCCTATCACTTCGACGACTATCCAATTCGCGCCTAAGCTCTCTTAGCCGCGTAAGCGCATCTTCCTTCTCAGCCAAAGCGTCATCCAAACTTGTTTGCAGAGTGCTGTGTTCCTCGAGCATATTCTTGTACACATTTTCTAAAGTTTCCTTTTCTGCAAGAATTTTGCTGCGTTCAGCCTGGATCTCATAGTAATGATCATCGCTGACCAAGTAATTAGTACATGAAGAGGCGGAGGGGATGAACAGTCATACTCGGTCATGCTAGCGCCTCGCGCCGGAGTTCGTGAGCCATCCGATGGTCTGAGTTTAGACATGACCTGCACGGTATCAAATTAGTGAATAATTCTCAGTAATTCCACAAAAAGAAGACTACCTGTTCGATAGCCTTCATCAGGTAGTGTTGGTCCTCCTGACCAAGCTTCTGTATCCTTTCAATGACCTCTTTGTTTTTCTCACTCTGAACCGCAATAGCAATGGCCAGTCTGCACATAGCTAAGGTAGCCACAACGTCATTGTCCTTGGCCATTGCCTGTAGGTCCGGTACATCTAAGGCAGTAGTAGGCTGTCGGATGACATCCGACATATACTGTGTCATTAGACGATATAGCCGCTTAAGAGATGTAGCTCTGAGGACCCAATTCTCGGAGCCATGAGCGGTGGGCCGAGCAGTGTGACGAAAGTACTCGGAATCACTTGTTGAGGGCAGTCAGACAAGTACAAGCCAAGGTAGACATTGCTACATACACGACCTGAAGGACCTCAAAGAGAGGCTCGCCATCGCTCAAGTCCGACACCGACACCACCGGCCTCTCAAGCTCGAAAGTAGCTAAGAAAGCGAAGAAGGCATCTTGCTCTCGTTGCTGATGCTCAGCCGCCATACAGCAGTCCTGACCAGCGTTGATTTATGTCGAGCACAGACGGCCGCTTTTCAGCTTTAGTGTTGTTGTTGTTGTTGTTGTGATCGCGGAGCCAGTCGTTGTCAAGAGCGGAGAATGTAGTGGGCGCAGCCTGAGTACCAGGAATCAATTCCTTCCGTTAGAAGCTGGCGCTTAGGGTAAAGGCACGCGTTTAGGTCGCGTCGCGTCACCCCGTAGTAGACCCTGACGGAATTAACTCAGATAAACCTCGAGGCCGGTCAAGGTCCTCAAATGCCCTGTTCACATAGATATCTTAAGGACTACCAGACATAAATCATAGACAATCGCATTTAAATAAAGTAGCATTTGATACAATACAATGTGTGGTAGGAGCTCTGGTGTACCGAAGAAACAAGAGAAAGCCAAAGAATAAAAGCAGTCAACAAAATATCACAGCTGATCATTATTAATCTATTGATATACAGCGCGAGCAACCTGATTAGAACGCTCGCGTCAAAGAGAAGCAGCCGCGTCAAGGACTGTTCTACTTACTCCTTCCAACATCAGGGTAACCTCGGGAGCAACATGAATGAACTCTTTTTTCCAGAAATCATACTTCGGATTACGCAAAAGCTCGATGAATGTAACCAGAGCGCCCCATGGATGTGGGCGATGAACAATGAAGCGCTCTAGCAGAACGCGAGTCATAATTTCCTTGAATCGTTCATTGCTGACCTCGGCGAACAGGTACAGAAGAAGGGAGCTGAACCAATGTGTATGCGCATTCGGGTAGCGAAGGTGTAGAATCATAGCACTGATAAGGTGATGTTGCCCTGTAGACAAGAGTGTGTTTAAATTAGTAAACGAATAAGGATAATTCGAAAAAAGACCACAACGTACCTTCAGGATCCAAGTTAACTGCCAAGTACATGAGGGCTACAACACCGGGATCAGCGGGGACAAAGAGGGCTGATCCACTGCGGGCCTTCGCTTGTGCAACAGAGGACACGCCGATGTACATGACAACGGCATTCATCAAGGATAAGTTATACGTTTCCTCCCCTTCTCCTCCGGGAGTGCGAAGCCTATCCTTGAGAGCAGCAAGGGACGCTGGCGTGGCGCGATTCAAGAGGCACTGGTCCAGGTAAGTTCGTAGATCACCATTTTTGAGAATAAGTGTAAAGTCGGAGAGGATAGGAGGGATTGGACCCATTTCCGGGATGGAGTCAAAGCTGAGCCCACGGAGATGTGGATCTGGGAGAGTGATGGATGTGGGGAAAGCACTAAGGATAACATTGCGGAGCTGCACACAGCGAGGGGGGATGATGTCACACAGGGTGAAATAGTATTCGCTTAGGAAGTCAGGGAAGTCATGAAGGAGGACAAGGAGTAAGCGGAGAGTGCCACGGTAGAGGTTTCGCGATGCACTCGACATCTTCGCGGAACGGAGGAAGGGCGCAAGGAACTTGAACAGTGCCAATAGTAGCTTATGGAAGGCAGACCAGCCTTCGCGATTTTCGGATGTAAGCAATTTTGGCATGAATAGACGGTGTGAAATAAGGGTCATCCAAGAAAACGCAAAGCCAGGGAAATAGACAGGCTGCAAAGAACTGAATGTATCGCACAGGGCGATTAGCAACTGGAAGTATGCATTTCCGAGATACGCTTCGATTGCATGTAAATCATTGAGTAGACTCGAGAAGAACCTGAAGAATGGCTTCTGTTGAAACGCTATGCCTTGTTCTTCATGCATATTGGCGACCACAAGTACGACGATGGAGAGTATCTTTTTGAAGTAATGGACCTTCGCGTGAACATTGTCTGTACCAGTAGCGTCACCGTGGTACTTGATGATGTATACGATGAGCCTAGATATCGCATCGAGAGCAAGGAACTGGTTTTCGTAATCGCCTTGGGCAATACAAGCGGTGTAATGCGCGGCACTTGTCTCAGCACAGACTCGGAAAAAGAAAGACGAAACATCTTCAGCCTTCAGAATTCCCTGTTTCGTGAGCTGGGTGATATATGGCACGAATGATTTTTCGGGTGTGGATGATCGCTGGAATACGTTTACCCACTGCTGGAAACACTTCAATAGCAGTGCATGAAGCTGCTCGTTTTCCGGTTTCGCAACAGTGGTATTCTCTGGTGCCTGCGCAGGGGGAGGCTGGCGGAGACCGTTGCGCAAATCATTCAGAAGAGAAACAACCCTGGGGGTGCATGTCAGATTTGTGATATAGAGTAGATATAAACCACATACTGCTCCGTAGCCTTGCCGTTTTGAACCAGCTCTTGCAAAGCATCAAGTGCATATGGAACGCTCTGCCGCGACGCAAGCGGAGGTTCCATGGTGAGGCATTCACGAAGGAATCCCGCTGCGAAGTCTTGGAGACTGGGACGAGGATTGAGTCCCAGCCATTTCGCAAGTTGCATATCCTCGTCCGTGATGGTAATCAGACCATTTCGAAGAAGAGTCACGGTGACCGCAACATTGAATTTACGCTGCATGATGTTTCAGAACATCGACTCCGTTAACAATAATAATGCTCACCTCGTCCTCTGCGAAGATCAACCAATTGGTTGCCTCCTTTTTCACTTCCACGTATTCCTTACACAGTTCCTTGAGCAATGTGACGTAAACGTCTCTACCGACCTGCGACGGTGTCTTGTACAGAAGTTGCACAATCTTCTGCGACATGAGCAAAGGCGCGCGGAGACGGTCTGTGCATTCTTGCAAAATTGTACGGAGGAAAGGAACCAATGAATGGAGTTCATGGTTCGGGGGCACAGTAGACAAAGTTGGGAATGGACAAGTCGCGAGCGATGCTTCCACTTTTTCAATGAGCAACTAGGAAAAACACATATATTAGCAAAACATTGAGAGGATTCAGTAAGATACATACGTTGAACTGATCTTGAGCGACGTAACCCGAGGCCAACATGGCAGCGGCCTGTGACTCTTGAGTAGGCGAGGGAGGGAATCCTTGTCCAAGACCGTCACGGGTATATTGTACAGTCGAGCTCGGCCTACTCGTAAGGCGACGGCTGTTATCGATGCCTGTATTATACCATTGGTCAGTAGAAACTCAAGTGATAAGAGCTGAAGGTCTGCATACCAAACTCATCATATACACGTAATTGGTGAGGTTGCAAGCCCGTGAGTTTGATGCGCAATGGATCAGGTAAATTGGAGATGTACGGAGTCTGCATAGCAGCTGGGTCCCAGAACAATTGTCCGGGGCGAAGCTCGCGGTGACGTCTTCTCAAGTCAAACGAGGTGGCGAGAGCAGCATCAACTTCCCTGGTCGCACGTTCCATAGCCGCTTTCTCGATTGCTTCGCATGCAATATTCAGGTTGTCGGAGACGAGTAGTAGAACAACTTGTTCAGGTACCACTTGTTCACTGAAGCCATGATCGTTCAAGTAAGCCCTCATATGGCCCGGCATATTCTGTCTCAAGGGATCTTTGCATGTCACTAGTGCAAGACTACCGGCAAGCTTCTGTCCAGCAAGATGGGCAGCTTTACGCATCTTCTCTTCACTGACCTCGGATGCGAAGTCCTTGATCCCTAGTTCACGGGTTGTTATGGTTGCAATAGTCACAGACCTCTCTACAACCGGCAGGATGATCTAATGGAAATTCGTCGCGTGAGTGAAGATAGTGCAAGGTGAATTAAGCAAGCCTACCTCGCGTACGGAACGATCAACAGCTTCTTGTACAGCCCTTTTGAAAACAGGATTGCCGTGCAAGAGTGCAAGCTGAGGATTGACCACAACCGAGTTCGACAAGGCTGTTAGAATCTCCTCGATATGAACTCCAACATTTCGATCACTCTCTGCTGCAGCCGCAGATCCGAGGGAGATAATTTGTGAGTCTCCAGGAACTTGCTGCGCATGGTCATACCCACCGATTGGCAATGCGTCAATGTCAGGGACGTATTCAGGAAGACCAGGACCGGCCATGGACTCGGCAGGTGGTCGGCTGCGCAGGATGTTTGCGACTTCGACCTTGTCCAGGTCCAATCCAAGGGACTTGCACAAGACTTCGATCTCGAATTTGAGGTTCAGCTTCAGCTCGGCATAATAGTATAATTCTGCAAGTAACCCAATGACGGCCATCAACCACGGGTTCGGAGGCTTGAAAGCTTTTGATTTCCCTGCCCATTCAAGTACCTTGCAGGTAAAAGGGATGGCGATGATGAGCTTATCACTATCCGCACCCTCGATCAAAAACTCCTTGAACGCCAAATTCTTGTGCTTGATAGGCTTGTCGCGAGCCAGCGTAATTTGACCAAGCCATGAGGCGAGATTCTTCAAAATTGTGCGGTCGGAAGTCGAAGATTTGGTTTTCTCGGCATTTAGCATGACCGCAGACTTGACAAATGTCTCGTGGAGAACAAATTTGGCGAGCACTTTGCTATCTATGCCATCGAGGAAGCGGAGGTAAAGTTGGTGATTGTTGGGTTCGGTGCTGACACGCTGATCGACCAGATATTGTGCCAGCCATCGTGAATAGACGTCCTCGAATCGCTCCTTCATTTCTGCGAGTTTGTCATCAAAGTTGCTGGGCGCAAGATTGTTAATGATAAAAAGAACTTTATCTGACACCTCCTCAGGAGGAACCTCAAAGCTCTCAGAATCAATAGAATCGGGTCTGATAGAGGTAAATACTGGTTGAGGCTCAACTGCCACATGTGAAAGGGTGAAGCCTTGCAGTTGTAAAGCGGCGCCTGCAGACGGACCCTCTGCTGGAGCTGCGAATGCTCTGCGGACGTTTTCCACAATGTCCGGTCGTTGTTCCGCAAGATGAGGAATCTCCAATAGAGCTTGACAAAGTGGCTTCCATTCCGGTAACCGCGATTCAAATCTTAGAAGAGCACCAACACCAAATTTAAACAAGTTGGTGTCAGGGGGGCACTGAAGTGCATCCAGGACATAGCGAATGGCGATTCCGAGAGGGATATAGTCGACTAGCTGGTGTTGAATGAGGGAGCCGAAGAGGTAACCGGTCATGCCCAGCTCGCGAGCAGGGTAGAACGACTGGAAGAACTTGTATTCGTCGAATAAGAAATGTAGCATGCAGGAAAATATTTCGTGATCACGGGGATTAGTTGATTCTTTCTTTCGTTGGAGTAGCTGGATGACTTGATCTATGGTTATCTGTTCATCATACATTTGCTTGTAGATTCCGTCGACCTCGGCCTCAATGTCTGGCGTGTAGCTCACAACAGAGAAACCGGGTTCTTGGTCAGAACCAGGAGCTAGATTCATCAGCCTGGGATGAATCTGAAGGCACGCATTGCGGACTTCTAGACAATACTCCGCATCCCGATCATCCAGGAGTGAAGAGCTGGAGTGAACACAAGTTAGGTTAATACAGATATCTTCAGTGATGACCACTTACTGCATACGAAGGGTCCTCAGGAAAATGGTTATGGTTGGAGCACTAAGAGCCATAGTTTTTGTCTCTGCATTAGGATCAAGAGTCCTTGCGATCTTTTCGTTTTGAGCTTTAAGGTCCAGGAAAGTGATAACGGCGCGCAAGAATTCCGCTCCATGTGCACTGACATTATCTGCGAGCCATTTGTCAAGGTTCAGATATTCGCGCCTGGAAGCCAAAGACGCGACATCAAGCGCAAAGGTGAACGGTCGAACTTCTAGGAGGGAGTCAAGGATTTTGAGGTCTTGCGCGACATCGAGGATGCGGGTGATGTTCAATGGATTTTCCTCGTAAAACTCGCGGAGCGCAGTCGTGAGGTATGTCGGCTCTATCTGCCAGATGCGCATGAACACGAGCTGGTGGTTGGGATGGCCAGCAAGGAACATGCCAAGGAGTTGTCTGGAGTATTCATTTTGGAGCTTATTCCACGGCCTGGGAACCTGCAACAAACCCATATGCACAATGTCTGCACTAATGCGCATGGCTTTGTCCAGCATGTCTCGCACACAAGTTCGCACGTCCGCATTTTCGGAGTCTCCTAGGCGAACAAGGACTTCAAAAAGGTCAAGGGAGTTCCATGTATGGCTCTGTACGTTCGCAGCCAGTGACTTGATTGTCGGGCTCGCAGAAGCAACGTCTTCAACAGCTACAACGCGACGTCCCGGGAGGGTTACGAAGTTGAAGGTATCACTGGGAAGAGAGAGAAGGGCGTCAAGTAAGCGGAGTTGGTATAAGGAATTCTTCCAATTCGTCCAAAAGCCAGCCACAGCAGGCTTGTCGGCATCGCGAGGTGAGTTCACAAGGATTGCGATGAGAAGTTTGAGCGTGGCTGTGTCAACGCCAGAGCGGTCAGGCCAATCAAAGGCTTCGATAACTTTACTCCAGTTGAGCTTAGCCCTCTGAAAAATGCATCCCAGATGAGCAAAACGCTATAGAAGCACCACAAAGCAAACTCACCAGACTGCTTATAGCCCGAACCAATGCACCGACGTCACATAGCGCTGTGCCATCAGCGGCGTGCCGGCCCAAGGAGGAGAAAATCTCCACAACTTGGGCGTCGTTGGGCGGGTTTTGCTCGCTAATGCCAAACCTAGCCAATAAGGCACGGGACACATCCACCTCGCTCGTGATGTCTGCACCAAGTTGAATAAGGCACTGAACTAATGTTGTACCTGGAGGGAGGCTACGGAGTATTATCGAAGCAGAAGAAAAGAGCAGAGCGAGTTAACGAAAGGGCGTACGTCGCCCACAAAGGAGACAAACATACCTCATTTTCGGTAACAACTGCTGTAGGATAGGTGACACCGCCTCATGCCCATATTTCGTGTGCGCAGCTGCGATCAACGCCTGCCTCTGCGTTGCATCCAATATCGGTGCATCGAGCGGCGGATCCGACAACAGGTTCTGCAACAACTTCCCCGCCTGCGCAAGCGACAAGTCCGCATGATCAAACGACGGGTGCTGACAGATCGCCAACGCTGCGTTCTCAAAATCCACCCGGATAATCGTCGCAGCCTGGTCAGCTAGCGCCTTTTTCACACCCCCTGGCGCCCCCGGAGTCTGCGTCCCCGCAGAATAGCCCCCTGCAGACACAGGCGTTCCAGACGTCGGCGGTGGCGCGACGCCAGCGGCCACGATCGACGCCGCGAGGACTAGGCGTTCCAGTGGGCGGAGGCCGACACGGTCCGCGAAGCGCACAAGGTCGAACGTGCGGAAGATCTCGCCCTCGCCTTTGTCGACGCCCTCACGGAAGCGGTCCGCGAGGAACGGGTCCCGCGCGAGGCGCTGCATCTCCTGCACGAGGAGGCGGAACGTCAGCGACGTGGATGTATCAAACGCGGATGGTGCTTGGGTTGAGGTAAGCCGCGTTTGCGAGTGTACGATGAGCCGTCGGATGAAGTGTAAGTACGTGTTGAGCCCATGTTGTTCCGAAAGCTGCACAATCGAGAGCATAGCAACAAGGGCGAAGGAGAACGAAGATGTCAGTAAAGGTCCTTTGGAGACATATGTATATGAAGTAGAAGGTAGGTGAAGCCCAAAGCCCATCTGCTCGTCATGCAAAGGCATGGCAGAACAACACTGACGAAGAAAAAATGAGTGAAATTCAGCACACTCACTGATCGTATCTGAAGTTGATTCTGCTCAAAGTTCTCCTCCGTCAACGTCGAGAGTAAGAAGACAATTTGCGCCTTGACGATCTGGTGGACATTGTTGGTATTGGAGGGGCTGTCCATTCTCGTTTTCGGTCGGGGCAGGTCAACCGGTCTCCCTGGTCGACCGCCACTTGTACCTCCTCCTCCCCCAGTAATGCTCGACGACAACGTTTTCTCCAGATGGCCTATAGTCTCTGCTACGTCGAAGAGCAGATCTGAGATATGTTCTCGACGCTTTGAGACAAGAAAGGATGCGGGAATGAGGTGAAGGGCAGTGACGAAGAGGAAGGACGGAGGAGCCTATAGACGCGCGTAAACCAAGCATAACATGTTGAAGGGAATATCGGCAAATCCCGGCAACCCTCATCCAAGTCAGACTTGATCGTTCTTGCGCACAATTTCGTCCTTCAATAACTCTGAATTTGATCTCTTCTGCTTCTTCACTTGCTCAATACACAAAATTCCATTACCAAGCCTCATAAACGACATAACCGTTGACCAATCGAAAAATACGAACGAGACCAAGAAAATAGAGGAACTACTTAAACACGGAATGTAAACAGACCCAAAAGAATGACGATGAATGATAGAAGGGTTGGGGAAGAGAGGATTAATCTTGGTATACCATCGGAGGTAACAGAGGAGACCGCAGTGCCAGGCGTCGCCGGATCAGTGGCACCATCGGTTGCACAAATTTTTGAACCAACAAGATCAGCACTGAGGGCGAAAATGGCTGCTCGGCCTCCTGCAGAGTATTGGACTTCAATCGTTCCGTTGCTACCAATCGCATATTGCTTGCACGAAAGGATCCTGTGTAAAATTAATTTAGCAGAAGCTATGTCACATAAAGTCCAAATACTTACTCCGTCAAAGTCATTGCAGGCTTCCACTTCGTGTATACCGGAACACTGACGTTCTGCGGCTAGAGACACCATGAGTTTTCGATCTGAGTGCTTCGGCAGTAGTACATACAGGTGATCCAACATTAGTAACAATCGAGACAACATTTCCCTTCTGGAAGGCAATGGCCTCGTTCGTTTGCGTGAGCACCTCCATCTGCTGCGTTGCCCAGTCTGTGTTATTCACGAGGAAGTTGCGGAACTTTACCGAATGCCTTCAGAAAAGAGCTCAGGAAGGAGACTAAACATTGACATTCGTACCTGGTTTAGCTTGGCGATCATGTTGTATGCCGAAGTTTGTGCATAGTTGGATGGCCAAAGCGGTTCACGATTAAACTATCAGGCCCGATGATTAAAGTTTGGCACTAAACTTCTAAAGAGTAATAATTGACGCACTGGATCGGAATTGCCATGGAATCCTTGTTCCTGTCCATAATACACAATAGGGATGCCATCCGACATGAAATTGAATACCATGGCATTGCTGGATTATACTCATTAAAGTTCACTTTTAACAAGAATCTTTATGCACTCACAACATGCTCTGAGGATCCACGCTTAGGTTCGCCCATCTCGGAACGTCCTGGTTCTCCAAGAAGTTACCTAGCAACTGAAGCAAATGCATGTTCTGTCAGTTCCTTCAAAAAACAAGACAAGCAAGCATCAAAGTACATACCGTGGGATCCTTAAAGAGCTTCTTCGACTGACTGATCATGTCAGCAACGGCAGACATGTTCTGAGGTCCAGGAATCGTAAACGCGTTTGCCAATGCACTGTACATCGGATAGTGAAGGATTGAGTCAAGCGCCTGAGGGCCTTGATATTGTGCGGCTTGACTATTATTGTAGAGTAAGTAAGGGTGAGAGGACTTTTTGAAGAGATGACGGACCTTGGGTCCGCATCGAAGACTTCTCCAATGCAGAAAACACCTGCTTTGCCGCAGAATACTGGCCAGAACGCAGTATCTACATGCCTATCTCGAGTTTTAATAGAGAGCTTTTCATGGAATAAAAGTTACACACTTCGCAGCTATCATCACATTCGTTAGTCAATTATAGATGAATCATATACCATGTGAAATACATACCATCAATACGAAGTCCATCAATATTGTACTCCTGGACCAGCGACTGGATCCAGTTGCTGTACGTCGCTACAACCGTTGGGTCTTCGGTCTTCACATCAGGAAGCGTGACGTTCGTATCGCCCAGCCAGCAGGTCTGTTCACTTGTAGTGTTGCCCCAATCAATGGGGCAATATGAATGGTATTGCGACTACGATCCATGTGAGCATGATAATTAATCAGAATCAAAGGAGAAGTAGCGTGCCTGGTCCTTAAAGAGGAATGTCGAAAGATCAGGGTTAGTCGACAACGCCATGACGTTATTCACAACAACGTCAACCATCAGATACCTAAAGTCGCGTAAGCAGCGATCAAGCGTCATTCGGCACACGAGAACCTACATGCCGCGGTTGTGAAGGTCATCTGAGAGAGCCTTCAGATCATCGGAAGTGCCGAACTTGGAATTGAGCTTTGTTGCATCTGAAATCCAGTATCCGTGGTACGGATCACCATACGGAGTTCTTGGTCCCTCGTAGTTCTGGGAGACCGGACTGATCCAGACTGCACGACACATCATCACCAACACTGAGTACAGAGGGGGCGAAGAACGTACTAGCTGTGAAGCCCGCGTCCTGAATGTAGTCCAAGTTCGCGCGAATAGTATTCCATGTGCCCCCGCACCACGTCTGCTTGCCTGGGTCACAGGCATTCGTGTCTGCACCATCCGGCAGCGCGTAGCGATCGACGATAACTCTACAGGCATCTTGGTCGGTGTGCATCTCGCAAGAATGAATGAAGTACAAACTGGTAGATGGAGCGTGTCCTCCATTGGTCAGCGTTTGCAGCGCTTGCGACCTGGAACAAGGAACAGGCAATGAAATAAAGTGCCACTGAGCCAAACATTTCGAGAGGGAGAAAGCGGGGTATTGAAGCCGTGCACGGCGATGGTGTTGAGCAAAAGAGTGGCAGATGGGGGTATGACGCCTCGACGAGCGTTCAGTTGTAGGACGCCAGCGGGGGCGGACTGAGGATGGGCAGGAGGGAGGAGGAAAAGAGAGTGAGAGAGAGAAGGCAGACTGAAAGAAGCACGCATGGTCAGACGGAAAATGAGAGTAAATTCGAAATATTTCCTGTGATTTGCAGGTGGGGGACTGGAAGACCTCGAGACGTCCCAAATCGGGTCCAGCTCATGATCGGCACTGTCAAACCACCTGGCGTATCGCCTTATTTGGCATGTTTACCTCAGCTTACCCCGCACTTGAAACCCTAAAGTAAGGTCCAGACTGTTTAGCGCCGTTGCGAAGCTGGCTCAAATGCCGGGCGACCGGAAATCAGCGACTTCTTCCCATTCTTCCCTCTGATCAGCTGCATTTGCTTGATTGATTTCCGCTTTGCTGATGCAATATCTTGCGCAACGAACATGTACTCCTTCAGTGCCTTTCCGAGAAATACTCTGTCTTTCCCGGAGCTTGTGTTTACTCTTTCGCAACATTCTGAAACTTCACAACAGGCGCATGCGGTTACGTAGTGAATCGTGCTTGGCAGATGGCAGAAGCCTTCCCACGACGGCCACTCCGGTAAACTCGTGTACGTCAGCGTCCATTTGCATTCAAGTTCTGAATTCAACTTGAATGATGTACTTTGTCCAACAATTGCCTCGGAATCATAGAAACTCGTTCCGACTTGAGTTGGTGAAAATCCGAAGGATGCGTGAAGCACGGAAGCTTTTCGACTTGAAGCTCCGAAAAAATCTGTCCAATCGGGTCGGGACGTCACTGTTACTTATAGTAGCCGGTTAGGTCATCTGGAGAGTAAACTCGACCCAGCCGCCGCAATGGAAGAACAAGTGATGAAAGCGACTGGTTCACGAGCCAACGTCTGCATCGGCATGTACGAAGAGAATAATTGCTAGCGGGCCATATCCATGCAACTCATGTTTGGCAGCTGGTATTGCGCCTGTCACAACCGAGGGGTTTTACATATCTTAAGGATTGCAAATTAGTTGATGTTGACTCTGCAATGAATAGAAGTGTGTCTTCTCGTTTCTCAGCGAGGTATATAGGCCTTGCCACAGCACCTACATGCACCTGAGTATGAACTGAACTGAAGTACTTCAAGTTACATGGGATGAAGACTTGAAGGTAAACCCACGTTGATCCCAGGGTCGTCCTTTGCTTGACTGGATGCGCCGGACCAAACAAACACCCATACTACTTGATCTAAATTTAGAGTGTACATGCCAGCTACGACCATGGCGTCTGCAGAAACGCAGTCCTTCTCCTTCTACGGCCGGATAGTTCTCTTATGGGTCCTTGCCGCTGCATTTCAGGTAAATCTCAGACAGCACATATATCATTTATTCTTCTAACTTGAATGTTATAACATGTTCCCAAATCACTCGCGCGCAACAACATAGTATGGCTTCCACATATCCGCGCTCAACCAGATATCCGCCGTCCTTAGCTGTCGCGCAACACCGTCCTCGTCTAACAGTGTCACCTACAGCCTGGGGCTACCGACATGCATACCTCTGACTGACGCAGAGTTCTCCGCAGTCACTGCCTCTTTCACGCTCGGCGGCCTTGTCGGGAGCTTGCTGGGCAACTCGCTGGCGGGCAAGAAAGGGCGGAAGGGCGCGATCAAGGCCAATGCAATCGTCATGGGTGCTGGCGCTGCTCTAATGACAGTAGCAAGTAACATTGGTATGCTCCTTGTCGGTCGGTACGTGTTCACACGCACTTGGAACGTACATCATTTACATTCGTGACTCCAGGTTCCTCATAGGCGTTGGCGCAGGCATAGGAGTCTGTGTCGGGCCCGTCTATATTGGAGAGATTGCCCCACAAGCCATCAAAGGCAGCACGGGCGTGCTCTTCCAGCTCTCCGTCGTCTTCGGCATCCTCTCGACACAGGCACTGGGCATGGCGCTGGCCACGCCCACGCGCTGGCGGCTTGTCCTCCTCAGCTCCGCACTCCTCTCAGTCGTCCAAGTCCTCTTGAGCGCAGGTATCGCAGAGTCGCCTGCCTGGCTCGTGGGCAACGGGAAGATGCAGGAGGCGCGCGCCGTGCGCAGCACGCTGTGGACCGGCGACGACACCTACGATAGTGTAACGCAGGACCCGGATACACCTATCCGTATGTTTATTTCTAGCAGATCTCTCACAATAGTGCGTACTTACGGTCGTTGTAGGCGACGTTATTGATGATCTCGAAGATCCTCTCCTCTTCGAAGGGCCTGATGGCTCCGAACGGCCGATCTTCACTGCACAAGCCACCAAAGCGATGTCGATGACCCAGCTGCTTAGAACACGTGAGATGCTCGTACCTCTACTCATCATGTCCTTTGCGATGGCTGCACAGCAGTTCTCCGGGATCAACGCTGGTAATGTAACACCTTTCTCCATATCAAAAATTCTTATTCACCGTACAACTACAAAAACACGCAGTCTTGTATTACAGCAACGACATCCTCGGAAAGAGCCTTCCCTCGTTAGCAGCCTACGTCTCTCTCCTCATCACTGTCGTAAATGCAGCAATGACGTTCCCCCCGATCTTCCTCATTGAGGTACGTAAACTCCGTTCTCCCACTTTACGTGTTCGTTATTGAAGTTGTAAACCGATGAAAAGCGATTGGGCCGGAAGTATCTGCTCAACATTTCCATAGTTGGCGCTTTTGTTTCCCTTCTCGCAGTTGGGTACGGTCTCGACTCTGGGTGGAAAGTCCTTCCCAGCCTCGCTATCATTACTTTCGTTGCGTCAGTCATAACTTTACCTGCCTATTTTATACCGTGACTAAAGTCTTTTAAACGATCATTTATCTCTCAGCTCATTCGCTTGCGGGCTTGGACCTGTGCCCTTCGTCGTCATCTCCGATGTAGCACCTTATCACGCAGTTGGTGCGTTATCCTCCGCTGCACTTACTATCAACTGTACGTGACCAGCATTTCATCTCATTTCCCTCCAACGACAATTTACCCTTTCTTTCTTTCAGGGATCGCCAACTTCATTGTCGGCCTCATTTTCCTTCCCCTGCGCAACTTCTTAGCCTGGGGTGACCCTCTTCGGGAAGGACGAGTCTTCTACGTCTTCGCTGCTGCGCTTGCAGTTTTCTCTATTGGGCTTAATATTGTGTATAGAGGGTGGGTGTTTTCGTTATTGCTAAGTTCCTAAAGCTAATGTACCATCATTTCGATACCTCCTATGAACTAGATATTGATTTCATCGTCTTCGTTGTCTTTAGCAAGCAAGGGTTAATCTGTCATGTTTGTAAAATAAAAGGTTCATCGACTATTTGGATTCTGGGATTCTAGTTTTAAAGTACAAAATTTGTTCCACAAAGCTTTCTTTACGACACAACGGAAAAATAAGCAAGATAAACGACATTTACATATGCAAGTACAGACAAAAACGACAGCAATATAAATATCATCACGATAACCAAGACATAGCTTCATTCCACTTCCATTCATTATCCCAAACACTGTCGAAATGGGTTTCACAGCAACATCAGTATACGAGCTTTCTGTGCGCAAGAGAGAAAAAAGACAAGCACTTACCCAGCACCCAAAACACCTCCCGCGCTCTGCCAATCCGCGTCTCGGCCAATGACGATCCAGTCGGGGACCGGAACGCCCGTACGGTATGGGAAGAGCCTCCAGGCGCGCTCGAGTCCCTCTTTGTCTGTCCCCGCCAGAAAGAGCGTGAGCCCCTTCGCGTTCGTCGGATGCGGGTGCGTGAACAGCAGCCCCACACCCTTCTCTCTGATCACTCGCCTCCGGATCCCCCATACGCCCTCACCCTCGCCCTCAGAGGTAATGCGAAATTCCGTCCGGTTCTGCGCGAGCAGGCTTTTCCCAAACGCATTTTCGGATCCACCAACCACAATGAGGTTACCCATGGGACCCGTCGAATCTGTATTCTTGTCCGATTGAAAGGCGTGGGCGGGAAATAAAGCAGTGGCGGCTTCATCCGTGATTATTTCCGCATCCAGCTTGTGATATACGTCCAAGACGTGTGCGATGCGGAGCGCAACTGAGAACGCCCTGGGGTATTTTATGGGGTCCGGAATGATTAGATGGAAGGGCGCCTGTGTATCAAGGATGTTTTGTATACGACCTCGAGGCGGAGGAACATTCTCTCCGAGTCCAGAAGATGACCGCTATTCAAGCATGGCATATTAGCCACGTTCATGTATAATAGTCAAGTAAAGAACACACTGTCCACAAACCGTCCTCTGAAAAGGACAAGAACTGCTTTCCTGTACTCCCAATTGGCTCGAACTGGTATTCGTCATTAATAATTATGGTATTCTGGGAGCCCAGCGCATGAGGTGCAAACGATGCCCAGCGGACATTCGTCGCTCGGACATGTGTTCTACCTTCTTCGATACGGATGTGCAGACGAGCAAGTCTGCCCATAAAGGATAGTCATCATCTTCATTCAGTGCCGTATCCAGACCTACAAACCACGCACCTTCCCGGAATACCCAACTCATTGATAGTCCACCCATATAAGGAGCCAGAATGGGCAGGGTTGGAAACGGTAAGCGTGAAAGATGTCACACTATGCTGCCCTTCTGCGTCGAGATGCTGACGCAGGAACTGTTGCACCGGGATGCTATCGAATACACCGGGATACCAATGTTCTTTACCCTTGTCTTCGTGAAACCTAACAAATATATTAGATATCAATTTTAGGCTCCAAGTCATCATAGAGGGAGTGGGAAGCGTACGATATATTGAGACCATCTCCCCATGCTTTAACGATGCTAAAATACTCTCTAGAGTGCCAGGTGGGGACATTATCGTCATTACCACTGACGTTGGATAATTGTTGAGCATCATCGTACAAGACTATGACTTAATCCTAAAACATACCCATGTATAGCAAGAATGGGAATCTTCGCAACGTTCGACAAGAACAGATCATTATCATCCGGGGTTAAAGATGACTCCAAGATAGCACGAAGAGAGGGGTCGATATAATGCCCTGCTCTATTTCATCCTTCAGTATAAATTTGAAGTTGTGGTGTCATCAGTAGGGTAACTGCGTACTTCGACTGAGTTAACGGCACATATGCCTGGGACTTTATATAGCCCGCCGCAGGGATCGCAGCGCGCACTTTATCCGGGAAACGCGAGGCGAGATACCAGACGCCCTGTCCGCCATTTGAGTGTCCTACCAGCGTAACTTTCGCATCGGCGTTAAAACCCCAGGACGGATAACTAGTCTGTAGGATCTTGCTCAAAGCGCGCACAGATGCCCAAGCCTCGGATGCACTCGGTCCATGCCAGTCTAAGCCCTATTGAAGCAAGGGAGAGAGGTTGAGGGAAGGGCTCGAACAATGGGAAGGAAGGGGAACAACGTACCCATTCCGTCCTACCGGGAGGCATGACAATCCATGATCTTGCCTTGCGTAGATTCGCATCGGCCCAGAAGGGGGAGGAAGTTACGTCTACGCCAGCTCCATCTATTAGACAATGGAGACGAATGAAAGAGGATATCCGGTCAGTGATCGATAGCGTCTATTAAGCTGCCCCTTCTGCTTCGCAATTCGCCGTCACACAGGCTCGGGGAGAAGAAAAAAATTACTCACGAAGTGCCAGAACTGGCGACGAAGTCCGCTCAGGGGGATAGTAGGGTGGCTTCGCAAGGAAGACCGTCGGATGTGAGGTGGCAAAGAAGAAACTTCCTTTGATGGGCTGTATGTCCTGGTATGAAGACCACATAGGATAATGTCGAAGTACCAAATTAACTGGGAGCAAAAGTTCCTCTCCTTCGCTTTCCGGATCGAGAGAGATAATGGACAGATGGAAGGACAAAGAACTCGTCTCGTAAATTTCTTTGACAGCACAGCTTTGCTTTAGGAGGATTGGGACAGAACGTGTTTGCGAGGGCTCTATCACTGACTCATGTAAGAGTGATAGACTAATACACTACGAGGAACCGTCATCATATTATTTCAAACAATTGCGAGAACGGAAGTACCTTAGGAAAGTCTTTGTGAGATGTCTTCAGTTCGTTCACCTTCCACCTGCCATCAAAAGCTCGCAATCCAATACCAACTGCGTTTCCAAAAGCGTATCCATTTATGAAATCTGGAACTATATCATGCGGGAAGACAAGAGATATGGCTTTCGAAGGTGCAGTTTTTACACTTAAGGAGACTTGCAGTGTTGGCACGAGCTTGGCTTCGTCTTTAGGTTCGCCGAAAAGCCTTATCTGCAGATTAAAAGAAGTCAGATCAAGAGACTGGGATATGTAAAGTTCACAATATTTTACCTCATAGTCACCGCTAACGAACAAATCATACACGTTTGGATTGTCGATGCTCAGATTTCCCGGCAAATTGACGGTACTAGGGTGTGCCCGGGACAAATCGTAAATATTGCCCGCATGCCATTCGGGAAGAAAGCGTTCCGATTCGGACGCACGTTCGTCCTCGTTATAGAAGCGAGGGACAAGAGAAAAATACGATCCTTGCTTGAGATCAATATGAAGTTTCGGCGGAAGACTGCCGTATCCAGTTTCGGGAGGGTGGATGGTCAATGTTGTTCTCAGAACGGTATGGTGCTGAAAAGAGGCCCATCCCTCCGCCTTCAGAAGCGTTTCCCATCTAGTCAGGTGCAGTTAGTAATAAGAGAGGAAATGACGGTTCAGCAAAGAATAGTACCTAATGAGAGGAAACGATACCGCGAGGTTTCCATTTGGGTCTGCGCGCGCCTTCGTCCATGTCACCAGCGCGTTGTCTGCGTAGGATGAAGGCCACGTCCTCTGTGGCTCATGGTGGTATGGTGATGATACTAATATATCAGAATGAGCTTCTGAGACTTGGATGAAGTACCAAGCGCATACAGTCTATGGGGAAGCTTGGAGACAGAAAGTGCTGCTCTCTGGCGTGAATTGGAAAGGGACCTAGAACCTGAGGATGATTTCCAGATAAGTCCTCAACAAAGACCGTATCTAATAAAAAGTTCATACGTCCCAATCCCTTGACAACTCAACTCGCCATTCCCAAGGCTCGGGGCTTTGAAAAGTTGTAGTCTCCGGCCCTTTGAGTACATCTTGCGCCATATCATCCATCGCCCGAACCACCGAAATGAAGACGAGGAGCACGCCAGATAGCAAAGCTAGACATCTGTGGACATTTATGCTCATCTTGATAGCAATTTGAGCGCGTCCGCCATTCAGACCAAGCCTATACTGAGCACATCGTGGTAGGAAACAGACTGCCAGACCTGCATACTGCGTAGATCCCTTGCTCAGGGACAGGACCCTGGCCACTCAGTCACGGATATAAGGCCGTCGACTACGAGGCTGTCCAGATCCTCAGTCAGTGAATACACTCTACTCGTCCTCGCCTCCACCTCCACCAACCACTCTACAATGTCCGGCAGACAAGGTGGCAAGCTCAAGCCTTTGAAGGTGGGCAAAGTTGCTGCACGTGCATATCTTTTTGCTCAATGCTTTTGGCCAGGCCCCGAAAAAGTCAAAGCAGGACGAGGACGAAGACACCAAGGCGTTCAAGGAGAAGCAGAAGCAGGAGGCTGCTGCCCTCGCTGCTGCCCGTGATAAGGGTGAGTGTCCGCTCCAAGTACATGAAATATGTTGCTAAGCTAATTCTCGAACTCATATAGCGGCAAAGGGTATGCGATGAATGCGATTGATTAACGAGAATGCGGTTGCTGACTTTGTTATTTTTCTTGTTGTTCAGGTGGTCCTCCCGGCGGTGGCATCAAGAAGTATGTGACATTCATGTTCCTCTGAGTTTGGATGGTTTCTGATTACATTTGATAGGTCTGGAAAGAAATAGACAAGTTGCGGCACCTCGACGATGTGGCGACGATGTATTGAAATTTTTTGCTTACCTCCTTACGCATAAGCTTCACATGTACTTTTTGATTTCACTCCTTTACTGTTCTTATATCGCTGGGCAATTCATCTACTGCTTCAAAATTAGCTGTTGGCGGAAATGAAGGTGCGAACCGATGAAGTCAGTGTTTGATGGAAGACAAAAGGAGTTGGGCGTGACAAGTTCAATCAACGTCTTTCAGCTGCGGGGAAGAACGAGCTTCTGGTGCAGTCTATGGCAGCGCAGTCTGCTCAGCAGCAGTCTCGCGAATATTTGAAGCTACTGTTCGGGAATAATCAGGCATTCGTCCTGCCTCGTGCTGACCGGGAGGCGAATTGAGCAAATTTTGAAAAGAATACTTAGCCTAACCAGGCACGCATCATGTCCAAGTCTAAGCGACGCCTGAGGTATTCTGCTGCATTTGTGTCAACTGCTGAGGACTTTTTTGCACATCATCTCGACGTCTCAAAGCGCCTGCAGACGTCGAGCAGACCGTTTGCGACAGCGAGCAACGAGACAGTGGAGCAAGCGCGGTGTGACGTGTTGTGACCGTGATCGTATTTGTTTGGTCATGGACGAACGTAGCGTCTTTGAGAGCGAGAGAACCGTAAAGTTTAGGGACCTTCCTCCTCACCACCTCCCCAACGTCACCCGCCCTCAGCGTCTCTCCTTTCCAATGTTGGGCAACCTCGGCGGCCTCGTTGGCCAGCCTCAGCCCCAGGCGCACCAGCAGCAGGGCCAGCAACAACAACAGCAACCTCCACAGAACCAGAACATGCAACAACCTCCGCCCCCTCCACCGCCGCTCAACGGCCAGGACCTTAACCTTTCCAATATTCTGCACTTCCTACAGTCGGAATGGAGGAGATACGAACGCGAGCGCAATGAATGGGAGATCGAACGAGCAGAGATGAGAGTGCGCACACAAATTCTGGTTTTCTGACCGTGTGCTTCGTATTGACAATAAATTTCTCGTGCCAATGAAGGCGCGCATTGCGTTGCTAGAAGGAGAGCGGCGGTCTTTCGAAAACACTCGTAACGACCTTCTCCGTCGCATAAAAATGCTGGAATTTGCTTTGAGGATGGAGCGGTATGCAGAATCCCGGAATTCTAGTATAATGACGCGTGTCGATCATGCAATATGTCTACTTTCGCAGGTCAAAACAACTCAACCAGCCGGCTGGACAATCCAACCTCCCGAGCAAAGTCGCTGCACTCCAGAACCAATCCAATCTTTCGTCGAACAAGGATGAGACTGGAAGCCATAAGGGTGGAAGCAGCGGTAGCTCGCCTAGAAGTGAAGGTACGTGTCGTTCCCATGTTTCTACTTTACAATGTGCTCATTTATTGTCGACCGACAGATGTTCCTCTACCTTCTGAGAATCGCATGTCTATTGGCTCATTAGCCGGGATACCGAATGGTGCACCAGCTGGAGCAGGAAACAAATCGAATACTTGGGCTGGGGCGAACTGGACAGGAATGGCTAACGCCAATACCAGCGCCGCTTTAGGAAAACCTGCACCAGGGCGAGATCCAAAAAGCAGAGCGAAAAGCAGAGAGTACTTGAAGCAGTATGTCGTGGACTATTTCAAATCATGGTGATAATGCTCATACAGCCTGTCAACTTTTCAGATGTTTGCAAGAAATCTCTTATTTAACGTCACCGCAAGCAATGAATCCTTTACCCAATCGCTCGCTTCTCACGCAACCAGCTTTACCGTTGAC
This sequence comes from Trichaptum fuscoviolaceum, assembly GCA_910574455.1. Classification (NCBI taxonomy): domain Eukaryota; kingdom Fungi; phylum Basidiomycota; class Agaricomycetes; order Hymenochaetales; family Trichaptaceae; genus Trichaptum; species Trichaptum fuscoviolaceum. The sequence continues at coordinate 3,393,831 of CAJSYZ010000001.1, forward strand.
AATTCCCAACGTTCCTCCTTTGGACCAGATGGCTTTTATTGGTCGACCGCGAAAGGTCGTACCAGAAGTGGGGAAGGATAACTACCCTTTAAATGGCATGTCGTTGATGAGTGGACCCATGACTGCTCCGGCCGGTACTGGACCTCAAGGTCCTTTATTGGACAGGGAAAACAGAATGAACACCGGGTCAAGTGTCCAGTTACACCCTTCTAACTCGCAGCAATCTCAACAGCACCAGGGAGGTCCATCTGGTGGTATATTCCAGTTACAACAACAGCAACAGCAGCAGCAGCTTTCTCAGCAATCACTCATGAACCAAGGGCAACCTTTACAACTGCAGACTCAACAGCTCAGTAAAGAAGGGCAGGACAGGCCAGAAGGCTCAGAACCACAACAGCTCACTGCCATTTTCCGACCAGATAGTGATTTTAGAGAACGCCTTGAACGTGCGCGCTCGGAAAAGTCTGGTCACCAACAACAGATTCCTCTGGGAGTATCGGCATGGGATGCCAGCGCGAAGGAGGACGATGAAGACGGAAAGGAAGAGGAGCCGGAGATTGACGATGATGACGCTACTTCTACAAACAGCGAAGACGATGGAAAGATTTGGCGTGCTCGTCGGACATTGCGAAAGTCAGTTCTGTATCCTCGCGTGCAAGTCTCTTGAAGGCTAATGATCGGCACAATTATGCGTTTTGATGGTTTATTTAGTCATCTTGATGCTGTAAGAGCCCTTGCTTTCCATCCAACGGAAATGTGCCTTGCTACAGGTGGAGATGACTGCACAGTTAAGATATGGCGCATGGATATGGTCGGGCTGGCGTCTCCTGCGTTCGTTATTTCCAATAACCATACTTTATTTCATGATCCTTATATGTTTATACGGCAGAGTCCGAACAGCGACCGATATTGAACCTCAACTAACACTTCGGGGACACACTGGATCAGTCACAAGCCTTGTGCACTCTCCAGGAAAGCGCGTCTTGTATTCTGCCTCTCTGGACTCCTCCATCCGCGTGTGGTCCCTGCCTCCCGCGTCGCATACGACGTACGCACCGTACGACAGTTCACGTGTTCGCGGTGACCTCGTCGGTCACACTGATGCAGTTTGGGGGTTAGCCCTCATCCGTGACGAGACTCTGCTAATCAGCTGTGGTGCAGAGGGCGCCGTGAAGGTTTGGGATGTTAGTGCGACGTCTGGATTAGGTCCTTTGAAGTTGACCTGGGGCTATAACGGGCTGGACAGCGAGGAGGGCGAAGCTACCGACGAAGAGCAGGCGGAGAAACCTGGCGCTACCTCTCTTGAGGCGATTAAGTCGGACCTCAGGCAGGTGGCTGTCGCGTATACGAATGCCGTGATAAAGATATTCGATATCGACACGGGTAAGCAATTAATTCGTTTGCAGCCGGAAGCCAGTTCAGGTATGCCCTTCTCATTTTGACGATGACAATGAGCAGTTTCTAACCTAATGTCCGTCAGATGGCGTGTCATTGCAAGTGAATAGTATTGCATCACATCCGACAATGCCAATTCTTGTTACCGGACACGAGGATAAACACATAAGAATTTGGGACATCTCAACTGGTACGTATTCTACTTGATTGGTTTCAATTCGACATCTAATGTTTGTACCAGGCCAATGTACCCACTCGATGGTGACGCATCTGGACTCTGTCACATCATTGTCAATAGATGCCGCTGGCTTCTCACTTGTCTCCGGTAGTCATGATTGCTCGGTGCGCTTCTGGGACCTGCTCGGCTCTCGCTCGTGTATCCAAGAGATCAGTAGTCACCGCGAAAAGGCCCACGAGGGTGTCTTAGCAGTAGAATTCCATCCGTCTGTACCTGTCATGGCCAGTGCAGGTGCAGATGGCGTGGTCAAGTTATACGCATCATCGTAGTCCGTGTTGGAGTAAATATGTCCATCTCTTTTTACCTGTGTCATGACTTTATTTATTACAACAATTTCATTGTCCTCATTATTCCTTTATTTCTCATGTCCTAAAGATTGCCTCCTTTATCTTTTCCCTAGTATTCTGTCTTAGCACTAATTGCCTGGAAACAGTCTTCGTAGTGACTTGCGCTGTGGGATATTCGATGCTCTCGTATACGTTTTAATCCGTCGCAATGTATATATAGATATACCTTCTTCGCGTGCACATGGGTTAATTATGCTTTGAAAAGGCCCATAGGACTTATGATCAGTTTATACTTTGGATTGGCAGGTTATGAAAAACGGCGCCGTAGTACAGGTACATACTATGCTATGGATACAGATGATAACATTTCAGATGGATACAAAAGCCTAAAAATACAGCATTAATTGGTATTGTTCGGAGCAAAGCTTGCTAATCTTTATGATTTGCGTTTATATTTCTTGACAAAATGTTAGAATTCATCAAACGGGGAAAGTGATTATGGCACACCTATTCGAGTTCCCTGTTCGGCAGCAAGAACTGTCGCTCCCAAACCCTTCCGTTCCATAAGCCGGCTAACTTGCTCAGTGATTACCTTGTGCATAGGACGATCGTACTTGGATTCCATGTCCTCTTTGCAGTGGATGACGTATACATTGAGACCTGAAAGCACACCACGCAAGTCGAGAGAAGCAGGTTTTACGAGCCGTTGCTTCTTCCGAATCGGCGATGATGAGACCTCAGAGGCAGAGGCAGTCTTCCGAGCTCGAGAAGCTTTGCATAAAGCAACCTCTATCGCGAAGTTCGTTAACTCTTGGACAAGGTGTTCGGGAGATAGATGCCCATACAGCATGTCGTCACTTCTCTCCGAGGGCCAGGAGCATTCGATAAAGATAGTGTTAAGAGAGTCGGGAAATTTGGGTGCCGCGACATGCCAGATGAGATGTGTCTGCGGGTTTGTCGCCAAGGAATCTGGCTCAACATCTCCGAAGAACAAGAATTCCTTCTTGTTAACGTCATGGCGTATGAAGAACGCGGTAGACTGGTATGGGATTGGATTGCTTCCGTGACTTATCGACATCATCCGGGCGGAGATATTGTCATGAATACGTGTGTATCCGCATTCTGGATCCAATCTGTTGCAAGCCCATTGAAGTAACTGTTGACTCTGGCGACACTGAGAACTCACGGATTAAAGAAATACATATGATCAGAGTCCTTTTCATTCCAAGAGGCTAGATTGGGCCATATACGACTGGGTCTGAAGATGGTTTCAAGATCCTCCAGGCATTGGCGGGACCCTCGTATGCTCTTTCGCGGTCCACCGACACCGCCAGCAAGCAGAACGAGCCCCATAACATGATCCAAGTGCGCATGTGTGATAAGAAATGTTCTGTAATAAAATGAACATCCATACTATAAGCATTACAATGCAAGAAGCCGCTCACCTGACATAAGAATATATACGAGCAGCATTCAGACGGTCGTCCGAGTCAATGTTTGTATTGCCGGAAGGCACGAATAGATCTGGCTTGTGCTCCAGTATATGCTTCAAAGCACCGAAGCCACTGCCTGCGAGTATAACAAGTCGGAAACATGCAAGTTGCTTAATGATAAGTGAACGAACCCGCTTCTAAGCCAATGATGCCGTCTTTCCATGGAGAGTCATGCGCCTTGAGCAGGTATCTATATTGCTTCAGTGACTTTGCAGCAAATTAATTCACAGCAAAGGATGACCTACCCGGAAATATTGACCTCGCTGGGACCGCCTCCAGATCCAACGATAACAAGATCGAAGCTGGGCATCAGTCACCCTGCGGAACGGAAGTGAGTAGGTATGGCACGGGTGAAACTATGAGACCAGCAGCCCCTCCGTCCACGGTCCTTTTAGCTCGTTCTCGACGACACCCGCTACCACAAGCCAATTGTTTTGACTCAGGGCAGCGCTCCGATTAACAGATGCACAGCCTGCGAGATGCCTTTCGTATGCACACCAGGCAACCAACACAGGTGTCGAAGGGCGCCAACAGTGTCATTGCAGTGAACCGTGAGGACATCATTTATTGCTTTCGTTCACTCTTCAGAACTTCAGCGCTGGCCTCAAACAATCTGTTTGCGGCATACAGCTATGACACAGTGCTTAAAAGAGTGCGAAGAGGCTAGAGCAAGAACGTGTTTTTTATTGGAAATTCATAGATAGAAAACAAGAATCCTCGAGGTATCATTGTACTTTGGCCATTGTGGTGACCACAAAGCTCATTGTACCAACAGCCCATTAGTAGCCACCATCCGAGTCCGTTGTATTAGATCGCGCATGAAGGTATGAAAGAGTGAGATGCGAAGAAAAAGGAAGGAGCGTGCTACTTTGGAATAAGAGTATTGTAAGGAGAGGGACTATTCTCGAAATACAAAGCGGGAGAACTTCGATAAGACATTAAACAACATTAAGAAGGCATGCGAAGCAAGGCCTTGCTCGGCATGCTTATGCAGCACCGAGCAGGCTATTTAGAGCGCGTTGTACATCGTATCCGTACTTCTCAAGGGCATCTATCGCCTGTGTTCGGCTGAACCCCATTGAGCATAATTGCTTGACTGGTTCCACGTCATCCTCTACTGACGGCGTTGTTGCACCAGTAGGTTCTTGCACCGGCGATAAGAACTGAGGTGGGGGCATAGGAGGCGGCTCGTGTTTTGATTTCTTCTTGTCTTTTCTACCAAAGGGTAACCGGATCTGCTTGAATCATCGAGTCAGACACCCCTCATAAATGATTATGTATATTGTTATACGTACACTTAGCTTGGAATGACGCTGAGGCGGAGGCTTCACAGAAGGGCCTCCTTCATTCGAGGATCCGGTGGAAACCCTCGGTTTTGGAGAGCTTACTCGAGGAGGAGGGGATGTTGATCTCATTGACCTGACGGTCGACGGCGAAGCAGGTGTCGTTGTTGGTGCTGTCGGTGAACCTGGAGGGGACTGAACCGGGAATGGCGCTGAATTAGGGAAAGGTGGCTTTTCTCCTGCCGTCTGGCCATTCGACGGAGCAGTCGGAAGACTTCCAGCTTCACCGAACGACAAGCTCTTGCCCCCGAAGGCCTCTTCAAAGGATATTCCATGATCACCCCCTGAAGGTGCAACTGACAATCGCGACGAGACTGATCCAAATGCATCTTCAAAGGACAAGGGTTTGTTGCTCGCAGGCTGCGGGGTTGTACCGTTTTGAACTGGGCTTAAAGAGAAAGCTTGAGTAAAATCTGGTGCTACCTTTGGAGTTTCGGTCGATCCATTCGCAATGGGTTGAGTTGCCGTGTTAACGGGGAACGTCGCGGCTGGTTCAGCAGCTTTGGCAGCCATGAAATCGAAATCATCGTCGAACGCTGAGTCCAGTTTGAATTGGGGGGCAGTGCTTGATGCGGGTGTCGACATCTTGCCCAAAGCCTCATCGAAAGCGCTCAAACCCGCAGCTGGAGTCGGGGCTGGAGTTACGAAAAATAAGTGTTGATGATAAAAATAAGTAATAACAGCACTGACCAGCAGGTAAGTCGAAAGGTGCCGCCGTCTCTGGGACAGCTCCGTTGGTTGAAGGCTGGACCGCAGCTTCAGACGGAATGAAGGCTGAGAAGAAGTCCGTACTCGGGGGCAATCCGGTTACGGCCGGCTCTGATCCAATTTTTGGTGACTTCTCGCCCAGTCCAAAAGCATCATCAAAAGCGTCAGAAGGAGCAGTTGCTGTCCCATTGGAGGCCAGATCAGGTTTCGGCTTTTCTTCCTCCTTTCCGGCGCTAAAACTCGAGAGTCTAGCATTGGCGTCATGGAACACGCTCTCGTCATCACTTTCACTGTCAGACTCGTCATGCTCTTTCTCAACCAGCTTCGAGTCCAAGTCCGTATGCTCGTTAAGACCAGGGAAGCCTCCAGGAATTGCAGCCCCGATAGGCGGGAATTGGTTATCGAAGCTTGCAGCCTCGGGTTTCTTACCTTCCGCGACCTCAGACTTTGTTTCTGCAGATAGGAGTGGGTTTGATGTTGGTAATGCGAAGGGCTCCTCAATAGGTCCAGGTTCAGACTGAGCGAGGAGAACCTCTCCTTTCTCTACCGTAGTCGCGGCAGACGTTACGCTACCATGTTTGTCCTCTGCATCATCAAGACCGAATGGATCATCGTCTTCAGGTGTAGTCGGCGCTGCAGTAGAAGGTCCGTTCGTAGACGTTGAAACCTTGGCAACATGCATGAACGGCGATGCAGCTCGAGGGACCTCCGCTTGAGTTCCCACCGCTGTTGCGCCAGCAGTGTGCATGAACGGTGAGGCCGAGCGAGCAACATCTGTCTCTGGATGTTCCACGGCGTCTGGATTATTCACGGTACCACTAGGAGAGGTAGCAGGAACAATTCCAGTCTGAGGCGTAGGCGCTGAGAAGATGTCAATATTGGGCGCTGAAAAGGGGGAAGCAGGGCGAGATCCAGTGGACAGAGCAAGTCTTTCAAAGGGATTATTGCTCTTCCCTCCCGGTGACGAGAGCGAAGACGGAGTCGTTATGCCTGGACTGGCAGGAAGTGGCTGAGCTGCAGCAAAGGCAGGTGTATCGACTCTTCCAGGAAGTACTGATGACAATGAGGTCGGCGAGGCGGCTCCATTCGTCGAGAGTGCAGGAGGCTCCTTCGCCAGTTCCTCCTCAGCTGCCTCCCTTTCCTTTGCCGCTTCTTCCGCTTCGCGCTGAGCGTCCTCTAGTTCTTTCAGGGCTTTGGCCCGTTCAGCCTCTCTCGTAACGAGCTGCTTCTTTGCAATCGCCAGTAATCCCTTCTGGTGTTTCGTCTCTTTTTTCGCCTTCTCGGTAGCAGCTTTCGCTTGTTGAATTTCATCTCCTGCCTCTTTCATTTTCCTCTGCAGTTCTCTGACGTCTTCTTTATCTCTCATAATACTGCCCTCAACCTCGGCTTTCTCAACCCTGATACCGCTAAGATCGCTTTCGGCGTGAATGAGCTCCTCCCTTGCCTTTTGCATTTCTGCAGTTTGCTTAGCATATCTTTCCCGGAGGGCATCCAAGAGACGAGTCTCTGTCTCAAAAGCAGCCTTCGCCGATGACAGCTGCGTCTGAAGGGCTGAAAGTTGACTTGCTTGAGCTGCAAGGGTCTGTTCCATATTCTGACGTTCTGCCTTCGTATGGTCAAGGGATTTGTTGGTTGAGTTCAATTGATTCTGGAGATTGCCAATCTCAACAGAGTTGTCGGGAACTGCGGCTGCAGCGGAGTCCTCTTCATCGCTGAAAAGGTCACGTTGGGCTACAAAGTTATTGATATGGGAAAGCGATACTGACGATTTGTGACAATAGTTACTTACCCGACGAAGCAAATGCTGAAGCGCCAAACGGATCTGCAGCTGGTGCCGAAGGCGGCGATCTCGCACTGAAGGCACCTGTGTTTTGTTGCGGAATAAACCCAGTACCTTGGTGTTGCACGACAGGTGTCGACTGATTGGCAGGCTGGGAAGCAAACTGAGGTATAGTATGCTGAGGCGCTGTGGCGGAAGCTGGAGGAGAATCATCCCAAAGCAAGTCTCTAATTGGTTCCGGTACAGGAGCCGGTGCGGACGATGCAGGAGGTGCAAACGCAGATGCACCCTGTAAGGTTGCGCGCATGGAAGGCGGTACTAAACTCGGAGGAAGAGATGCAGGAATTTCCTTCCCAGCAAGTTTACCTTGAATTAGATGCATTGCGATTGCAAAACCTTCTCGGGTGAGGTGTCCATCATTGTTGAGGTCGGCTAAGTCCCTGTGATAATATCAGCAATGAATGATTATCCATCTACCAAATAGTATACTCACCAAACTTGCGCAAGCACATCGCCAGATAGTTTTGACTGCAGCATGAAAGGCACGGCAACTTCGCCCTCAATGAATCCTCTTTTCGGGATGTCGAGGGTGTCAAAGAACTTATCGAATCGAGCCTTTTCTTCTTGTGTCACATCCCAAGGTACTTGTGCTGGGCTTGCATTGTTGCCAAATGCGGATGCACCGAGAGCAGCAAGAGGGTTTGGTGTGAACTGCGACGGGAAAATAGCACTCTGTCTGTAGTTTTGGCCCGTCATCTGGGGCTGAAGACTCGGGCGCGAACCTCCCGTATTCTGAGAAGTCAGAGGGGTAGCCGTAATTCCGCTTGCACCACTGATTGAAGATGCGAAAGAACCTGTAAGCGAGGGACTGAGACTGAGGCTATTCCCTGTGCTGTGGGACACGACACTCGAACGTCCACCACCAGCTTGTTCATATAGACCGGGAGGAAGGGTGGCTGGTAAACTAGATAACTGGCCGGACATAGAGGCTTGAATGAGGTACATGGCAATCGTGAAGTCGGTTTGGTCAAGCGATCCTCTGTCCTGAGTATCTGCAAGTGTCCTAATACAACGTCAATTGAAGTGGAAATATCACGCCCAGCCAGGATACATACCATATCTGTGACAGCTTTTCGAATGGCAGCTTCGATTTGATGAAGACGTCCCTAGCCTTATCACCTGCATGAAGTTAGCAACTGATAATAGGCACTTCTCATTCTTTGCATACCACTCAGAAGGCCATTAACAGGTCCGCACTTCAGAAATAAACGGAGAAACTTGGACTTGTCCTCGGCTGTGAGGGGCGGATGCAATGACCCTCTTGGTGGTGGAGACTGAGGGGGCGGGCTTGACGGTAAAGAAGAAGAATTCGGGGTAGGTGCAGATATACCATCAATCTGAGCCAGAGGTCCGGCTGAAGACGAAGCAGAATCAGAACTGTACCGTGCTTCTTGCAATTCGAAACTCACGTCTGTTAACCAACGACTCCGTAACTGCCTCGCCTTTCTGCGCATGGCCAATGAGGCGTAGTGCAATAGCGACACCCTTCCTGGTCAAAAACCCGTTGTTTTCCTTGTCTGCGATGGACCATATTTCTCCCAAGACTGCCGGTGGTAGCTTGGACCCAGCGAAGACCTTAACAGCGACATCACCAGTGATAATACCAAGCTCCCGTGGGTCAGCCGAGATAAAGACCTGGTTGACGAGCCCAAGCTCTGCCGTCGTCGGATTGAAGGTGGACATTATAGTTGGTTGTTCGCCGTCGCAAACAGCGAGCAGCTGTCTGGGTCTTCGAGTCCGAAAGATTACGCAGTTCCCATGATGAGTGCTTGCCGGACACCATGAGCCTGCCCTGAGTACTAAACCGGCCCTGAACTCCACGTGAGCCATCAAACACGAACCATCGTGTGGTCACGGTCACGCCTCTTTTCCTCCAGCCATCTATAAGTTGGTCGCCTCTCGTTCTCTGTCTTTCTCCACCACCACATCGCAATCTTCTATTCCGATAACATAAAATGGAACAGCTTACGAGCTCCCTTGCGCCTCCACGCAACTCTCCCAAAATGGCTTCATCAGTAAACTCCGGTGAAGGAGCAGTCAGCGTAACGAAACGGTCAGTCCTCAATCGCTGAGCGCCAACTTCATAGCTAATTCTTCGTTGACCAAGACTTGGAAATGAATTAATGACTCTCATGGTTCGTACTTTCGTTTCGGAGGTATCGCGGATGCTAAATGGCTTGTTTCTAGATGTCTTCTTCTCCTGGTATTGTATGTGATAAGTGGCCTGAGGTTTTTGGATAGAACTAACGATCCTTTGGTAGTCTGCGTTCCCTAAATCAGACGCAAATCTTTTCGAATGGGTCGGTACAATCGAAGGAGCATCTGGCACGGTGAGTAAACATCGCGTCGACGCGTCGACTCTACCTTCTCCATCACGTGCTGGACTCACTGTGTTCAGGTCTACGCAGGGCTAACATTCAAAATCGCTATCACCTTTCCCCCCAACTATCCTTATGTTGCCCCATCGTTACGCTTTGAGACGCCTTGCTATCACCCGAATGTAGATTTGAATGGAAACATCTGTCTAGATATTCTTCAGGTAAGTTCTCCGTCGACTTCTTCAATATTCTTAGCTGACATTTCATATTCAATAGGACAAGTGGTCAGCTGTATACAGTGTACACACTATTCTTCTCTCTCTCCAATCTCTGCTTGGAGGTACAAAAATAATGCTCTGCACGCGTGTTCTGAAACTGATAGCTAGATTCTAGAACCGAACAATGCTTCACCCTTAAACACAGATGCCGCTAACCTGTGGAGCAACCAGGAAGGTGGGTGTTTCTCTCTTCATAGCTTCAGTCACGCGAACCTGACAATTAATATGAATTTTCAGAGTTCAAGGTGCAATTAATGAAACATTATCGTCCTATTACGTCGGAATCACAGTAATGTTATGTTTAGAGAGTGCTTCTGTACCGCTACTTCATGTATTCTCATCGCTTTGGACATCCATATCCACTTTCCTCAATGCTGCGAGGATAGCTTAGCTGTATAACACATTCACACTTCTACCTGCACTTCTTTTTATATAGTCTTTTCTTTATTGAATGCGATTATTCTTTTACTCATTGAAATTGTGTGAAATTCTTGACTTGACTCACATTAGTCAGCGCATCAAAGCCGGAACAACTTGAAGATAGAACTTGGACTTCAAGCTGCTCAACGCTTCGGCTTCTGAGGCATTCTCATATGGCTTCGCCGACAACACAAACAGAACAACAAGATGCTTTCGTTCATGAAATTGCGATTAAGCTTTCACGACAACTGAATATTATCAACCCAAATGATCTTCTGGCTCGAAGGGTCATTGACATAGCCAAGAACAATAGTTCGGAAGGCTTCATAAAAGGTTGGCTTTGGTCATCTAGAGCATTATAGCATGTTGATGCTTTTTGCTTATTAGCTTCTAGAACCTTTGGCAAGTTCAAAGACTCTTTTCTCAGCGAGCTTCACAGCGAGATCTTGTCGCATGCAAAGCAGGAAGCCAACGGGCACGTACCGGAACCAGTCCAAGGCATCACGATTACAGATAGCGATGTGCTCGAACCTGATGCTCCGCGACAAGGTGGTCTTTTCGTAAGGAGAGAATTCGTATGTACTATGGCTCTAAGGGTACGTGCTTTGCTAACGACTTTCAAGCAACACATATTTAGAGCACCTGCAAAACCAATTGAACCTCCAACACCTCGAACATCTATCCTTGGCCTCGATAAACTTGCAAAAGAGAAGAGATTGGCAGCAGCAGCTCTAGAGAGCGATGCGCGGAAGCGTAGCAGAAACGATGATGAACCTATCTTCAAAGGTACGTTATACGAACAACTCTACATGTGGAGCAATGTCTTAGGTCTCTGTGCAGTCCCTAACCAACCTGCGTCACGCATGCAACACTCGCGGCAGAGGGGAGAGGAAACCCCTTCGCATCCTGGTGGCTTGTCCGAGTCAGCAAGGCAGCGACTAGAAGAATTCAGAAAGAAGCGAGATAAACAACGAGGTAAGTGATATCGAGAATTCGTGTTTCGTATCGTAAGATTAATCGTCCTACCAGAGGGTATCACCGCCCGGGAGGAGACGAGAGCAGATGCGCCGAAGGGTCTCGGCGACTTTCAACGGCGTTCAAATCGAGACAGAGACTGGAGAAGGGCGCAAGGAAGAGATGGAAGAGGCGAACGGAACGGAAATGATCGTGGGTGGACTCCCCGCAGTGAACGAGGTGATAGTCGAGACGATGGTCCAAGCGTACGCATACCGAATGCTGGATGGGAGTCAACGCCAAGAGCTGGCTCTCGTGCAAGTGAAGATGGTGGTTGGGGGACGGCGCGCAACAGAGGGTGGGATGCACCAACACCTCGTGTTGCACGAGCTGAGAGTCCTGACGGTGATGGGGCGCTCGGTATAGATGCACATGAGTGGGAAGAGGAGCAGGTGCGGCTCGATAGAGATTGGTACATGGGAGCGGAGGAAGGTGGCATTGCCGGCGATGAGGAACACAATCCACTTTCCTCATATAATGACCTTGAACAACTGAAGCAGCTTGAAATTGCAAATAAGCAGACCAAAAAGATTTCTGCTAAGCAAGCACAATATGTACGTTCGCTTGCGTCTTTCATAGAATCTTACTAAAATCTATGTACAGAACGCAGACAATGACCTCTGGGAAACGAATCGAATGGTTACATCTGGTGTAGCGACAAGAAAAGCTCTCGATCTTGACTTCGAGGACGACTCTGAGTCTGCTGTGCACGTCATGGTTCACGATCTAAAACCTCCCTTCCTCGACGGCCGGACAGTCTTCACGAAGCAACTTGAACCTGTCAATCCTATCCGAGATCCCACTTCTGACATGGCGGTATTTGCGAAGAAAGGAAGTGCACTCGTGAAAGAAAAGCGCGAACAAGCAGAACGCCAGAAAGCCGCCGCAAAGTTAGCGTCAGTGGCAGGAACTAGCCTAGGTAATATCATGGGTGTTCGTGATGAAGAGGCCGATGCGGAAGGTACGTTCCCTTTCCTACATACTATATCTTGTTCTATGGGTTGGACATTCACAAAGTTGTTTGCCTTTCCGGGATGCAGCCGCAGCTGAAGAGAACACAAAGAATGGCGAAAAGGAAGACTATAAAGGAGAGTCGAAGTTTGCAAGCCATTTGAAAGCTGGTACCGCGTCGTCGTCGTTTGCAAAGTCGCGCACATTGAAGGAACAACGAGAGTACCTTCCTGCCTTTGCTTGTCGAGAAGACTTACTTCGGACCATCCGCGATAATCAAGGTAAGTCATCTATATAAATAAGACACGGAGGTCGTTGCTCATCTTCATCTAGTCATCATCGTTGTTGGCGAGACTGGGTCCGGAAAGACAACTCAGCTGACCCAGTTTCTCTACGAGGATGGCTACTGTAACGGTGGCATTGTTGGTTGCACACAACCTCGTCGTGTCGCTGCTATGTCCGTTGCAAAACGTGTCAGCGAGGAGATGGAGTGCAAGCTTGGGAGCAAAGTTGGATATGCTATCCGGTTCGAGGACTGCACTTCTAGCGAAACGGTCATCAAGTACATGACTGACGGTGTCTTACTCCGAGAGTCGCTTAATGAAGGCGATTTAGACAGATATAGTGTGATTATCCTCGATGAGGCTCATGAACGTTCATTGAGTACAGACGTGCTCATGGGCTTACTTCGTAAAAGTGAGTATTTGGTATCTTCATCTATTGCCACGGGTGCTTACCTCTTACCAGTACTTTCCCGACGGAGGGATCTTAAGCTCATTGTTACATCAGCGACGATGAATGCTGAAAAGGTACGACATTCATTTTGTCAATAGAATAAGTGCTAATAAATTCGTAGTTCTCTACGTTCTACGGCAATGCACCGTGTTTCACGATCCCTGGACGAACCTTCCCAGTTGAGATATTCCACGCGAAATCCCCTTGCGAAGATTATGTGGACAGTGCAGTAAAGCAGGTCTTACAGATTCATCTTTCACTTCCGCCGGGCGATATCTTAGTCTTCATGACTGGGCAGGAGGATATCGAGATCACCTGTCAGGTGGTCAGCGAACGCCTTTCCCAGCTCGACGATCCGCCTCCTCTTTCTGTCCTGCCAATTTACTCCCAAATGCCGGCTGATCTGCAGGCAAAAATCTTCGATGCTACTGAAGACGGACGGCGGAAGGTTATCGTCGCGACGAACATTGCGGAGACTTCGCTTACTGTTGATGGTATCCTATACGTCGTGGACGCTGGATATTGTAAACTCAAAGTCTACAACTCGAAAGTCGGCATGGACGCCCTGCAGATAACACCGATCAGTCAGGCCAATGCGAACCAACGTACCGGTCGAGCCGGCCGAACAGGAAGTGGTTTCTGCTACCGCCTGTACACGGAAATGGCCTTTAGAAACGAATTATTCGCCAGTACAATTCCTGAAATTCAGCGGACCAATCTCGCCAACACCGTGCTACTTCTTAAGTCGCTTGGTGTTAAGAATCTTCTTGAATTTGACTTCATGGATCCTCCTCCACAGTCGAACATCTTGAACTCTATGTACCAGCTTTGGGTTTTAGGTGCTCTGGACAATGTTGGAGATTTGACACCTGTGGGTCGGAAGATGAGCGAATTCCCTATGGAACCGAGCATGGCAAAAATGTTAATTGCTAGTGTGGAGTATAAGTGTTCAGCGGAGATGTTAACCATTGTCAGCATGTTGAGTGTCCCTAGTGTCTTCTATCGACCGAAGGAAAGGATGGAAGAGGCCGACGCTGCGAGGGAGAAGTTCAACGTCCCGGAAAGTGACCATCTCACGCTTCTGAATGTCTATGGCCAATGGAAGAGTCACGGGTGAGTTCAACTTCACCTTGAGCGTATCTCGCTACTAATTTTCTGTTGTTAGATACCGCGATGAATGGGCCTTGCGCCACTTCTTGCACCCCAAGCTCCTCCGGAAAGCTCGGGAGGTTCGGCAACAGTTGGAGGACATTATGAAAATGCAAAAGATGGAAATGTACTCTGCTGGCACCGATTTCGATGTTATTCGAAAGGCAATTACCGCCGGGTACTTCCACCAAGCTGCGCGTGTCAAGGGCATAGGAGAGTTTGTCAACATTCGTACTGGACTTCCTACACACCTGCACCCAACTAGCGCATTGTACGGCCTTGGATGTGAGCTAGTTCTGTTCACCTCGCGATCTTCTCGATTTGCTGATGGTTTCCATGATAGACACCCCGACTTATGTCGTTTATCACGAGTTGATATTGACTTCGAAGGAATACATGACTCAGGTTACCGCAGTTGATGCCTATTGGCTGGCAGAACTTGGATCAGTATTCTACTCTGTGAAAGAGAAGAGTTTTGATGATCGTGGCAATAGGCGAAAAGCAGATCGTGAGTTTTCTAGGCGAGCCGAGTTGGAGATGGAGATGGCTCGACAGCGTGAAGAGTGAGTATCAGCATAGAATCGTGCTCTAGTGTATTGACTAATAATCCAATCTTCGCAGGACTGCAAAGAAAGTGCAAGAAGAGGCGCTGGCGAAGACCATGTCATCGAGCTCTGCCTCGAAGATCATTGTTCCTGGAACACCGAGAACTGGTGGGCTGGGATCTAGGATTGGACAGACGCCTCGACGTCGCGTGGGCCTTTGACAGCATCATTGTTTTGTGTTCAGCGTTGACGAGTGTTTTGATTTCCATGACGAGGATGAGTCTTGTAAAGTTACACTACCTGCATTATGTAATCTATAGATTATCATGTAAACTGTTCGCCTGCCAAGCACTTTCTCTCTGCAAACACCTGCGCCTCGTCGTGCGCGCGATCTTTATTTTCACTTGACTTTGTTCTGCAGTCTGTAGCAAGGACAACACCCAGCATTCCTTGATTTCTTTGTTTCGTGTTGCCGGTATCAACAACTCTCAGTGCTGGCTTTACTGGGGAAAGTTCAACCCGGATTCAAGACCGTCCTATCGTCCGTGGCATACACATCCTGCTGCGCAGGCCGACGTACAATTCCAGCTGAGCCGATAACGATTTTATGGCAACAGCCATCAATGCTGCCCAGATGTCTAATCGCTTTGCTCCTGGATCTTCTTGGAGTGCGATGAACAACCCTCCGCGAGCGCCGTCTGGGGCTGGTCCTAGCACATACGGTGCACCAACTTATCCTGTATCGGGTCGAAATGGAGGATATTTCTACAACCCAAATCAACCACCTATAGGCTCACCTGCTATGAGCACGACGTCACCACCCGAAGTACATGTTGTTTCTCCTTCTGTTGAAGGGGAGGAGGATTGGGATGACGAGCAGAGTATATACAGCACCCGTACGTCGAACTACTATCCAGAAGTCTATAAGTCGAACGGACGTGCGTCGGGTCAACAGTCCATGTATTCGACATCTACATCAGGACAGAGCCTTGAGTTCCGGGATTCTTGGCAAACGAATGGCACCGCTCGACCGGACAGTAATGTCGACCCTTTCGCATTTAGGAACTACGAGACAAGGACGCAGTTGCCTAGAGTGATTGTCTCTTCTCCGTCCGAAGCTTCCTTTCGTCGACAAAGTGGGGCAACAACCAACAGTGATGATGCCAGGGCTTCCGAGATTCCAGCCATACCCAAAGCTGTGACACCTCCGCCGATTGTGCAAGTACAAGGTCGTGTGCCCAGTGCTGTCCAGGGAACCCGCAACTTCTCCAGGCCGAACAGACCACCTATCTCTTCGCCACCTTCAGAAGATGGCAAGAAAGAAGTACTTGAACGTAATCATCGGCGCTGGCAGGTCGGGGATGGTTCGCCGCAGCAGAAGGCCCAGCCGCGCTCATCCCCGGTTCCATACAACACGGCAGTGTCGCTTCCTCAGATCATTACACCGAGCACATCGTCTCGCATCGCCAGTAATGAAGATGTATACGGAGGAATGCAAGATGATGATGACGACCATCTAGGATCAGAATATGTGGCTGTCCCGAGGCCTGCGCCTAACAAGCTTGTATATGCCCAGCCGCGCACACCATCACCCTCCGGATTATCCCCTACATCACCACAAGGCCTTCCTCCTCTTCTCACTCACTCATCCTCACTTTCTTCGACTTCGAGTGGCCACTCAAGCCACGCACCACAAACACCACAAGGCCTTGTCCCACTCCCATCCCATCCACCCAACATGAGGGCCTCCACGCCAGACAGCTTGTACTCAAATTACTCATACTATCCGCTGGACGGCAACACGCCTCCTGCTTCAGCGACACTCTCGAGCTTCCCTTCAGCATCTTCCCAGGCATTACGGACTCCCGACTCCGGTTCTTTCAAGCAACAACTCCAAAAAATGCCCTCCTCTCAAGACCTACGTGATAAAAGTCCGAAGGTTAAATCACCAATTCCTCACGGCACTCCAGCAAATCCGCAAACCGCCGAAGAATACCTTGCGCTGGGTATCTCACACCATGAAGCTGATCGTCTCTCTGAGTCTGCGCGCTGCTTCGAACAGGCTGCGACTCTTAATGGTGGCTGCGCAGTGGGCATGTTGATGTGGGGGCTTGCATTAAGACACGGCTGGGGCGTCCCGAAGGACGAGCCTCGAGCGTTCAAGTGGCTAAAGCGTGCTGCAGAACATGCCGTAGTGGACTTGCAAGAGGGCAGCGGGAAGTATGCGCGGGAAGCCGTAAAGGTTTGTTTCAGGCCTCAGCTTCATTTTTATGACACATTCGCTCATCCCGTTGCTACCAGAAAGAACTTGTTCTTGCGGTCTATGAAGTGGGCCAATGCTTCTTTCGGGGATGGGGTGTGCCCAAGGATAAAGAGATGGGTGTAGTGAGTAACGGGTACTGTTCTTGCGTAGAGACGATTGGTATTGACGAGCATTCTTCAGAGCTACTTTCAAACAGCCGCTCAACTAGGCGATCCCGACGCGCAACAGGACCTGGCCTTTTGCCTTGCCAACGGTAAAGGTTGCAAGAAGGACCGGAAGGCGGCCGCAAAGTGGTATCGGGCAGCTGTATGTAAAGGCTGCTTCCATTGCTTAGTTCTTCATGCTGATTTGATTTCGTAGGCTGCCCAGGGCGCAAGTACAGTGGGGCTGGCGTGGATATACAAACCCAAATATTCAGAATAATCTCTTTCCTACATCTCCTCGTTCCTTGATCTGTTCGTTCCTTATCGTTCATTTAACTTCACATCTCACTCTACTTACGACGATTTCGTATTCTTTGATTTTATTCTACTATTTTTTCTTGTAATATATCAGGATACCAGCTTGCGTAGTTATGGGAGAGCGTTGTACGAGTCGAATACCGGAGTATATCATATGTGTATTAGTTCTTCTGCTCTACGCGACGAGATTTTCACTGCGGGAACAGACTGGATGAAAGAATAGTCGGATGGGGGACTCGTCAAGATATGGGATGAATGATTGATAGTGACAGTTGCCACACGCGTACTGAGGATACCACATCCGGGCGCGGTACCACTCCTCACCATCATTGTCCATCGCGCCTCCCGCCTTCAAGTGGCTCTCCGCTCTCCCTCTCTTCTCCACCACCACCAACGCTCTTTATAACTTTCCGCGATCCCTCGAAGGGCGCCTGGTCTTTCCCTTTTTTTCTTTTTCATTGTAAAATTGAAGCTCGAAGCTATCAGGTATGCGCAATCAAACATGCAGATTTTTGCCGAGAGACTTATTGAGGTTGAGGCAGGTTTGAACGTCCTTGGTGCTCAAATACTTGATTTCGACCAATAACGTCCTTACCTACGAACCCAACCGACACGACCAAGATGCCTCGCCGACCTGCTCCCTCGTCTTTGATTCTGCATAAGGGATCCCTCCCAACGCGAGGCCAGCCAAAGCACACCCTACCATCAGTACCGCGCCCGACATTCGCACCCTCAATCGCATCGTCCACAACAAGCCGCAATGTGTTACCGGACGTCGCAGCTTCTGTCGTACCCCCCACGTCTATGTACAGCCTACCGGCCGGGAACGTCAGCGTGAACTCCGTATATTCCGCACGCAGCTTCTCGAGCTCAGAATTCAGCCTTTCGCAGCCTACCAGGCGCTCAATAGAGCGGGACCTTGTTCTACCACACTTGAGTCCGTCGCCGTCGCCCATGTCACCATCTTACTCGCCGGTCCCGTCGCCGAGGAGGGTTGTTCGTGGCCCTTGGGATCATTCGCGCGCCGTGTCATTGCCGATTGATGTAGATGCTATCCTGACGCCGCCCAAGCCAGTGGCCATTAGTCCCTGATTGTGTAGAGTGCTTGTTGGCAGAGTCGAGGAGCAGTGCTGCCGTGCAGACGGGAGCTGGTCTCCCACCTGCCGAACGTATTCCACTATTACCTTGTCGTAGCAGCTGTCCTTCGATGTGTACTTATGATGTGTAGGATTGTGATGAAGAGGGGCAGGCAGCCTTTCATGGTGTTTACGGAGATAGCGCAAACGTGTAAGAAAACATGTGCGGGTTTGTGAGACACGGATATGGTTAGAACACACTTTTGTTGTATGTTTCTTCTACCCGGCCGCAGTGTGCCGCAGTTGCGGTGATCGACATAAAAATTTCAATGCCTAGCCTGTGTCCGACGTTGATCGCGACGAGCTCGCCGGTTTTTTCGCGGGCTGAAGATGAGGAAGAGGGGTATATGCGGTGGATGGCCGGCGGGGACGTATGCCGACGTTCTCGTGCTATGGCCCGTTCTTCTTGGATTACTTGATCAGTACGAACATGATGCCAGCAACACCCATCGCCTCTCATCCCTAATTCTTTATTCTTTTCGACTTTTCCTTTCTTTTCCCAACGCTACGCGAGGCCATCGACGGCGACACGGCGAGCACGGCAAACGCGACACCTCATGACTGCAGCAGGCCATCACCGTTCTCGTCCTGCAGCCAAGCGCCTCAGCACCTTCTCCTTCTTCGCTCGCTCGCCCCAGTCGCCCATGAGACGCATCTCGCTCGAGGACCTCAACGCCGACGTCCTCCTCCTCATCTTTCAGTACCTGCGCTGGCCGGAGGATCTCTATGCTCTTGCTTTGGTGTCGAAGACGCTCAATCAGCAGACGACACCGGAGCTGTACCGCACAATCGTCATCGTCCCCAGCCCTAGGGCCACCCTCGCGTTGCTGGGCAGACTCGAGCGTGATGATGCGCTTTGTGCCGTTGTACAAACGCTAGTGTTCGACAGCGTCGTTCGCGCGGTGCACCCGCAGATACCTCGGGCGGACGACTTCGACTCGGCTCGGAATAAGGACCTCGCAGACGGAGCGGTCCTGCGCGAGTACGGCGCCGAATATGCCAGTGCTGGCGGCGACCCTCAAAGAGTGCGCCTGCGTCTGCACCATGTACTGCCCAAGCTACAGAATCTACATGAGGTCTATGTGAAGCGCTGGAACCATACACTCCTGGGGCCGTTGTCCGCGTCAGAATGCTACCATTACTGGAGTCCCTACGGCTATGCTGAGCAGCAGGCTGCAGGGGCCATAGGGAACGTACGCCAGGGCTTGCTCAAGAAGTTCCGTTTCTCTACCCCGTACCTGGGCCCGCCGGCAGTCATGCATGGTGACCGCCAGCCATGTCCACTCGACATCGTCTCGTTGCTCATGCTTCGCTGCCCGAAAATCGAGAAGCTGTCCGTAATCGGCATTTTCCCATCGCTTCGCTTCTCCCACCCGACATACGCGTTTCAGAAATTGACCACTCTTGTTATTGGTGAACAAACGGCGGGCGTGGCGACCTGGAATGGGGTGCTAAGGCATTGCAAGGAACTAAGGATGCTTGGGCTATTAAACGTTCATTTCCGATTTGAGAAGCTCATGGAGGGATGCCACTTTCCTAATCTCGAATCCATAGGTATGTGTCACTGTATGCTTCTCCAGTCTAACTTCCATGAACTTCGTCTCGTAGAATGGTATCAATATGCGTTCACGGCTTCTGTGTCAAACAGAAAGCCTGCGAAGTCTTTCGCGGAATTCATACAGAAGCACTCTGAAACATTGAAATGTATAGCCTTAGGACCTCGCCAATATCACCCTCTTCGTGGGCTTCCGTATGACGGGGGCTTGCCATTCTTTGACCCGGATAATAATGTAAATGGATCCTCCCCTTTGAGAGATAGTGTTTATTGATCACTTTATCTAGTACCTCCCCAATCTTGAAACCTTAAGACTCTCAAACTGGAGCATATTCATTCCGGAACACGATCAGTGGCCGCACACCGAAAGCACACAGTTCAAGGCCTGTGCTGAGCAGATCTGCCGCTTTGTGGCGGGCCGGCCGAAGCTGGTCGACGTGACAATCTCGGACCTGCCCAAAGGCCTTGAGATGCAATTACGGAGATCGCTCGCTGATCGAAAGATGCGCAGACTGATGGTTGGCGAGAGTCTGCTGAGGAGCAAGATGACCCACGTCCCTACGGATTCTTATGTACCCACTCAGCGCGGTTGGACTGTGCCTGGTGAATGGGTACGACAACGACAAGCCGAATGGCAGTCTACTCGGAAGCGAGAATACTTGCTTGAGGCGTGGCAGAGCTACGAGGTTATGTTTGAGGGGCTTGCTCTGGCGGAGTCTGGGTACCGACCGTGTCTGCTGAACGAAAAGTGCCCCAGGAGCTGGATGGACTATTTACGAGTGCACCACTCATTGTAATGACTGACCTGTATGTATTGTTACTGATTCACGAGCATTGTTATCTGTTTGGATAGATGTTGTAGATGTATTATATTTTTGGGTATCTTTCTTGCTGTGTTTCTTGCATTTATACCGATGAAATGGACATTGTCACTGTCAGTCCTCAGATTGAGTGCCGAGCCTCGTGCGTGTAGCGGAGTTGCTATGAAATGCTTACATGTATTAGTATTACATAATAAAGCTATGGACGACCTCGTTCCGCTCTGCTTGTCTTCAGCCTCGTCCATCTCCTCGTCCTCGTTACCCCCGATTAATTTTCCTTTTCATTTCTTTCTATTTTCCTCGTCGTTCACGCCACGTCTTTCACGAACGCATCACATAGAGCGCATCATGACCAGCACGTCCCCGACGCCCGACATCTCCCAGCTCTCCATTTCTGGACAACCCGCTCAGCGACAGCACGACCCTTACGACTATGACGGCTTCAGCGGTGCTCAGCGCCAGCAGTTCCACTTCTCGACGAACCCCGTCGCGCCTGGTCAGCTGCCTTACAACCCGCTCGGCGGCTTGAATACATCCCCGCTGAAGAACAAGTCGTCCAGAGCAGGTCTTCCCACCGTATGTACAACCCTTGTCTCTGCTTCATTATATCCGCCAAATGCGCGCGGAATCCGTATCTTCTACTTTTAATCAAGAGTGTTTGGACGTTGACAACGCTTTTTTCATCGATAGCAATGGCTCGAGAATCAGGCATCGATTAATGACTCCCGCTCTCTCTCACCTTCGTCCAACTCCGACATTGGCGGTTCCCCACCTTTGCAACACATTCAGGCATCGATGAGTCCCTCTGGGACACCTTCCGTGGGCAGCAATCAGCCAGGAGATGACGAGGTCATACCCACTGCAATCGTCATTAAGAATATCCCGTTTAATGTCAAACGCGAGACACTCCTTGATATCATTGTAAGCATCATTGTTTCCGCTGCACAGCCAAGGAAAAAAACCCTTGCGGATATGCAGTCACGTTACAACTCTGGCCTACTGTATTAATCTTCTGTTGCTAGGCTTCGTTGTCCATCCCCACTCCCTACGCGTTTAATTACCATCTTGACGCGCAAGGGGCTTTCCGTGGTCTCGCATTCGCGAACTTCCGTCAATCCGTCGATGCGGATGCTGTAGTGGCGGCGTTGAATGGATTTGACGTGCAAGGTCGTAAGTTGCGTGTCGAATACAAGAAGGTTCTCCAAGCTGGCGAGAAAGAGCGAATTGAGCGCGAGAAAGCGCTGAGGAGGATGCGATCTATGCAGATCGAAAGGGAACATCAGGCGATTCAGCACACTCAGCAAAGCAACGAAGGTTTTGGACCCGTCGGCGGTCCTATTTATGGAACACCGCGTTCTGTTTCCGCTGGATATACGAGTACATATCAGGACCAGCAGAACTCACCCCCGAACGTGCCGCCGATGCCTGTGCCTCAGCCATATGGTGTGACTTCTCCTGGGCCTCTCCCACCCACAACGCCGTCGAAATCTGCCTCTTCGACCGAACTGGACCTCAACGACCCTTCTACCTTGGAAATCTATTCTCGCATTCTACTCTTCAAGGACGATCCCATGCGTGATGAGCTGGCCTTCTCTCGTACATTGAGTCCAAAGCAGCGCCGTGTCGTCCATCTGGTAGCGCAGAAGCTTGGCGTTTACCACTATTCGGTCGGCGAAGGCGAAGAACGCTATGCAGTTGTGACACGCATTGATCCGGACCGGGTGAGTCATCCGATGCAGGCTGAGCCACGACGCGTACGTTCTGATCTCTTTCTACTACCCCATACGGGCTATGATCCTTGCTAACGCTCAGCGCCAGACACTCTCTCGCGCTCCGTCTGCGTATATGACCCCTTCCGCGCCACAGATCTCTGCAAGTTCCCTTCGTACAAAGAAGAGCATGCCTGACATGAAAACACTGCACACCTCTGCTCCACGCCTCACCTCGCGTGCGTCCAATGGCAATATTCGTGAAGGCTATGCGACAATTGCATCCCCTTCGCGTCGTTCTCCTGGTGGATTCGGTGCTCTGTTTGGCCAGAATAGTGCATTTGGCTCAAGTAACTCAGGATCGTCGGTTCCTCCGGTTCCGAGCCTTCCTGCATCCTTGTCTGGCACCTTGAACGGCACGTCTATCAGAGAGAATGATGCACATAGTAGCAATGTTGTTCGCCAGCCGCGTGGACCTGTTGGCGGAAGCGGATTTGGTTCTCGCCGCGACAGGGTGTCTGCGAGCGAGAGCTCTGCGCGTGGTGGACTGGAGGCGAGGTCGCACGAACCATTGGAGATTTAAATTGGGGATAACGACTTACGCATTGCAACAAAACGAGTCACCGGATGGCTTCAGGTCTTACCATAGCATTTTAGTTCACATATCGTCTTCGAGGTATATTCTTGGATGCTCATATATCATTTACTATCCAACTGCTTGCTCGCTCGTCTTTTAACCCTGCCGTTCCCTTCCTAGTTCCTCCCTACTTGTAACTGATCTTTTGATATCTGAATCCTATCTTTCTCTCTTCTAACTAGTATTCATTCTCACCCGTAACTATAACACGCAAGAAATGATTTGACCCATACGCTCGCGATCAATTTATGAGTTTGCTCCCTTCACTGGTTTAAGCCATTTTACTCTACGAGTTCTTTAAACCTCCTTCATCACCCCTTTGCATTTCAATGCTTGCTGGTTGTGCTGCTATCCTTGGTTTCATCTCTCATAGCTATGTATTATCGAGCAAGGAGCATTTGTAGTGGAGGTATGTGCCTGTACTACAGGCTATATACGCAAATAGGTGGATTTTCTTGAACTGTTCGTTATGTGATTTGAATTTGTAGTGGAAAATGCGCGTGGCACAAGATCGACGCCCATCTTGAATCTCATTACACGCGCGTACAAAGGCTAAAACGGTCGTCCGCTGCTGGTCCACTACACCCTCACTGCGGCGACGACGACGACGCGTAGCTATCCCCCCCCCCCCCCCCTCAAAAAAAAAAGAATGCCGACCGCAAATCTCATTCGCGCTGCTTGCTTTGCCCTCGGGGCGGCTGTAGGCGGCGGAGCAGTTGCTGTAGGGATGGCCGCACGAAGGCGCGAGGAGCCTGTCGCAGCGGGGGAGGCCTCTACTTCGATTGCGGACGGTGCTTACCAGCCTATCAATGTCAGGAAGAGTGAGCCAGTGGTGAAGACAACGCCTTCGGGTCTGCCAGACCTTGTGAATACGGCTGAACTGATGGCTGGTCCGGCTGGCGCGATCCTGAAGTACGGGCATCCTGGTGTGTTGCGCAACTCGCGTTTTTTCTTCACTTGTGCTGAGCACGCCGGCTTGTTTTGTTGATGAATCGGAATTCCAGGCCCTATTAATGATCTACTGATACGCAAGGCCTATGTCACGGCGTACGACAGGCGGCTAAGGAATCCAGTATGGGTGAGTTCTTGTATATATTCATCAGGAGCACTAAGCATTTAAACCTCTTATTCTGTTATATTGTGAAGGGCGCTGAACATCTTACTCTGTCCACGCTAGGCCGCTCACGATTGAATGAAAGTCAAAGCGATGACGAGAAGGGCGATCGTTCAAAATCGACATTCCGTGAGGATGAATCTATACCAGCACCGTTCCGTGCGCGGTTAAAAGACTATTTCCGCAGTGGATATGACAGAGGGCACATGTAAGCTGGACTCGAATAACAAATGTGCTATTTCTGATCAATTGTGCAGGGTGCCTGCTGCAGATGCGAAATCCTCTCAGGTTAGTTTATGCTTTTCAGGACTTCACGAGACTATGTTCACTTGGTTGCTTTGAATATTTTGGACTTATAGGAAGCTATGGATGAGACGTTCCTGCTCTCGAACATGGCACCGCAAGTTGGCGCGGGCTTCAACAGACATTACTGGGCTTATCTCGAGGACTGGTGCCGCCGTCTAACCGGTAACTTCCAAGATGTCTATGTGTTCACAGTTCCTCTGTACCTTCCGAAGCAAGATGTAGACGGAAAGTGGAAGGTGGTATGTAGGGTTTACTTACTTCAAACAGAATGTTCAGCTGAATTCTACCTCCACTGTATAGACGTATGAGATGATTGGCAATCCGCCCAACGTTGCTGTGCCCACGCACTTTGCGAAGGTCGTTCTCACATCTCGGCCTTCTTCACCTTCGAAACCAGATGTACTCGAAATCTCGACTGGGGCATTCGTTCTACCCAATGATGTGATAAAGGACGATACGCCTCTGGAAAGCTTTGTAGTACCTGGTACGGTTTAATGCTTCTTCCTTTAGCATCAATGCCTATTAATGTGAAATGTCTTGTAGTTGAGGCAGTAGAGCGCGCAGCCGGCCTTACTCTGTTCTCCGACGCTGTGAAAGCGTCCTCAAAGCACATCTGCCAAACGACCCAATGCAAGGTTATCGTTCGCAATTTCGATGATGCTCAAAAACAGATAAGGCCTCCACCTCGGAGGAGTATCTCCTCACCAAACTAGTCCCTTTAGATGCTGTCGTAGCTCTAGTGTCGTATCTCTTCCACATATAGGTCGTCAATCTTGTTTATATTAAAAGATGTAATATGCAAAAAGTCCATTAAAAATCGGATAACATATCTTTCGTCCTTAACCAATAATCTTCAGCTACGCAAGACGCTATTTCATGCTTCGTGAGCCAAGCAAAGTCTGTGATTCCCTGTTCCTGCGTCCGGACTTGACCGGCGAAAATATGTGCTTTGAAGAAAAATTCCTATATCAAAGAAATTTTATGAGACACTTCGTTATCCCAAATTAACAGCACGAACCTTTTCCTCCAATCCTTCATTGTCATGCTCTAAGATGCCAATTGGGCGGCGACCAACGACCCAGGAGTTTATATTCGGACCACATTCAGCGTGCAAGCTCCTTTTCGCGGCCTAATAGTCTGTTAACTCATAATTCGTTTTCGAA
Organism: Trichaptum fuscoviolaceum; assembly: GCA_910574455.1. NCBI lineage: Eukaryota > Fungi > Basidiomycota > Agaricomycetes > Hymenochaetales > Trichaptaceae > Trichaptum > Trichaptum fuscoviolaceum. Next base: position 3,419,710 of record CAJSYZ010000001.1, read on the forward strand.
TTAAAGAAAATACCTGGTGCAGATATTCGCCCTTCTCTACATAGCCCCTAGGGAATCTCCATTCATATTTCGTCCCTGGCGAGCCCTTCACTAGGAGGTAGAGATTCCGCGACCCAAGCCTATCCAGACTTTTAACGTCCCTCTTGTCATCTGCGTCTGTTCGCCGAGGCACAGGCTTCTCCTCTTCCTCGCCGGTGTTCTCCACTTTCAACATCAAGGAGGCCTTTTCCAGAGCATCTTGCGATACAAAGTCGTCTCCAAATGCCTTTTTCTCGCGGTTTATTTCTTCCTGCGAGAACTGTGCTTCAAGCACGGACCCTTGCTTGAAGTAGAATTCGGACGGGAAGGGATTATGAAGGGAGCGCTGTATTCTTTGTTGGTATTTGTAAAATTCCCGCTCAAACTTGGTGGGCGTGCGCGTAAGGATTGGTGAACGGTTGAGGAGTATACCGACTGCTAGTCGATGGCTTTTAGGTGCTTCCGTTGCGAGACCTCGGCGCGCCAGGCCTTCCAAAATGCATGAGAATATGAGTTTAGAGTCTGAGCATCTAGTTTACGCACCGTTTGCAAAGCCAATATCATGGTGTATCCGCCGTTGACATCGAGTAAGTAATGCCGACGCCGACATACCAGAGGAAAAGAGAAAAGAAATACTTCGAAGAGAGCAAAACGCGACACTTGAAGGTCAAATTGCCGTTTTTAGACCACGCGCGTCACTCGGCTCTCCCTGGTAGATCGACCTGCCTCTGGTCCGCAACTTCATCCACTCTACACCAAATTATGGCCCTCTCACTCGTCTCCAACTCATATCTGGAAGAAGCTTCAGCAAAGGCACGGTCAAGACCTGTTCCTTGGGAGGTGAGTATGCGATTCTCCAACACCCACTAGGAGCTTGCTTCCAGAGCATCTTTATACTAGGGATACCAGCGCGCCGGCATAGTCACGACGGACGAGCTCACTCTGATCAAACGGGTCGATAGGCAGCCAAGATCTAAGACAGAATCTGTGCTGCTTTCGGATGGCCAACAATATGCGTTACTGTACCTGGAGCTCCTGAAGAAGCTTAACCGAGTGGACTCCTTGCAATGGGTGTTGGTGCTCATAGCGGATGCTTTGACAGGTGAGAGTACACGTCAGAAAATGTGCGAAGATATCTTAAAGATTTACTACTGTTCAGACCATGAAGAACGCATACCGTTGTTCGTGCGGACATCGCAGAAGGATCCTTCATTGCCTTACGAACCTTTACTACGGTACGCCACAGGACTACTCAGGAGACCTCATGCTGAGAGTTGATACAGGACGCTCGGAAATACAGACGAGTTCCTGCAGATGAAAGCTTCCCAGATCCTGACTGTCCTTCTAAGGTGAGAGCTTGTGCATACACAATGGACTCGCTTTACTCATATCTGCATTCGCGCTCCGCAGTTCCGAGTCCACAATGCTCCCAAAACAGTACATCCAGCCGTTTACAGATGTCCTAGCCAACCTCGTCCAATCCGCGTCCTCGAACAGGAGAGATGTTGCAGTCCAATGCTTAGAGTCTCTTCTTACTCGTACGGAAGTTCGCAAAGTTGTCTGGTCAAATCCGAAGATTATTCTTGGGTATTTGTTTCGTCTTTCCTTACTGTTCGTGCTATATCAACAACCCATCATAGCCTTCACGACATATTAAAAGGGAAACCCAATGCGCAAATGAGCTACCAAGTGTGCTTCTGTTTCTGGCTTCTAACGTTCGAGCAAGAGGTCGCAGAGAATATTGACAAGTGAGTAGACCAAACATCCTTTGAGTCCAATGCATTTAGCCTGGTATTGCAGGAAATACGACATCATTCCCCTTCTAACCGAAGTCGCTCAAGTGGCTGTTAAAGAAAAGGTCACGCGTGTAATTGTGGCAACGTTCCGAGTAGGTACATGGTTTTGATTGTGAAGATTTGCTAAAATAATGATCTTGAACAGAACCTGGTTGTCAAAGCGCCTCAACAGAACCTTCCATCGATGCTCGTTGCCCAGCTGCTACCTTTTGTCAAAAGCCTTTCCACGCGCAAGTGGACAGATGAAGATATTGTCGAAGACGTCCTGTTTCTGCGTGACGAACTGAAAGCAAGATTCGACAGTCTAACGTAAGACAAATATTCAAAAAAAAAAACTGAACGGATCGGGTGAACTGACTATTATCGTAGAACATGGGAAGAATATACCGCTGAGCTATCATCTGGACATCTATCATGGTCTCCTGTGCATGAATCAGACTCCTTCTGGAAGGAGAACGCGGCAAAATTCTGCGACCAGGACTTTGCCCAGCTGAAGTGCGGTTCCTTTCTTGAAATGAGAAAGATCCAGATAACTGATGTTTCGAGTCTTAGGGCGCTTATAAAACTTCTAAATGAGTCAACAGAACCCATTGTTTTAGCAGTCGCGGCCCATGATTTGGGTCAATTTGTAAAATACTGTGACCGAGGGAAAAAGTGCGCGTCGGTGATCATCCTACTCATTCTACTGCCTGACGTTCAAGTTACAGGGCCATAACAGATCTAGGAGCGAAGACGCGAGTAATGCAACTAATGACAAACGAGAATGCTGATGTCCGCTATCGTGCTCTGATTTCTGTCCAGCTATTACTGAGTCAACCCTGGAGAGCAGCTTAAACTTCCTCCGTGGACTTAAGTAGAGGCTTGTACAATATTTACTTGCGATGCAGTATAATGGATCTAATGTCTAGATGGGATAGGGTAAGATGCCAAGTCCTGCGCATCTATGTAACCCACATCTCGGCAATGACATCCCATTCTCGTAGAATTCGTGCCTCCGCGAGTGATGTCTGGTAATCAAGACTGTGTAAAGTAATAGTATCCTCATCCAAACCGTCTACATCGGCTTCAACTTCTTTGTCAGAAACCAGTAGAACGCGCAGCCCTCCAATGCGAGCAAAGCCAGTCTTCTGGCCAATGAAATCAAGAGAGAATTCGATAGTCTCTTCAGCCCTTGGGGAGATGGTTTCCGCCGTGATTGTGGTAGAGTGTGAACTTGCGGAAGAGAAAGTTATTGCAGGGAGGGTCGTGAGAGAAGGCCCGAGAAACCAGACACGACCAGTACAGGTAGTATTCGGCTCCTTCACGGTACTTGAGTACGGCGGAGGAAGTCGCGCTACGGGCTGCATGCCTAAAGTATCGTTGAATGAGTCTCCGGCGTCAGAGTTTAGCACAGTCCCCTCTCGATGCTGCCCGTCAGCAATCGCTACGCCCTTTAGTTTTTCAGCCAGACCGCCTATCCCGAATGTAGGCAGATTCCTGGCTGAGCCAACGACTGGTGACATCAACTTGTCGGGGGTCATGGCATAATTTGGACCTCCAGGTGTACTGGAACCGGGAGGTGACAATATCCCTCTCGGCGTGAAAGCGTCAACGGAACCAGACCGTGGAGAAAGAACGGGCGTCTGATCTAGTGATACCATAGTGCTTGTTCGACGATTAAGCTCGCGCGGTGGCGGCGGAGGCAGCGGTTGAGGGGGAGCTGGCAGAAGGTGCTGAATAGCTATCGTGACAACCCGTGATCGTCGAGTCGCGTTACCAACAGGACGAGGCACGATAGCAGACACAGAAAGAGCAAATTGAAGCTGAAATGGATGCTCTACTCGCACAGTTGATTTGTCCAGCAGCTTCAGGACAGCCAGATCCACCTCGATGTCAGCCCTTGCGGGAGTCGTTCCGGGAAGAGGAGGCATCGGAGGATGATTAAGACTGGGAGAACCAGGACGAGTCGTGATTCCGGGCGTTGACATACGCTTCAGTGGTGATCCCGGGCGCTGTGGGGGCGGTGTTGCGACGCGTTGCTGCTGCTGCTGCTGTTGTATAACTGAAGGGGATTGAGGCCTCACCGGTTGTCCAGGATGTGCTGGTTTCTGTAGGTAGGGAGGGAGAGCAGAAGCAGGGGCAACGACTGATGAGGGTGGTGGAGGAAGAGGGATTCGGCGAGAAAGCACCTGAGGAAAGTATATATGTTAATAGTGCTTTATGTGTCCGAAGACTTGTCACTGACAGAAGTAAGTAGCCGTCCTGGTTCACCCATCGATGAACGCCAAGATATGTCTAACCTCCCGAGAGGAATGATTGAACCAGGAGCATGGGGCACTGGAACAACCGTACTAGAAGACGATGCCCTGGGGGTCATGATATACACATATTGACGAATATCTTGAGGATGCATAATAGCAGTTGTCCCAGAGAACAAGCTATTCGCATCTATCTGACTTTCCATAGTCTTCATAGGTGTGCTAAATAGGTTCGCATCGATTACATCCCATCCCTCAACTGGTTCTAATCTGAGCTTCTCAAACCAAAGAGGGCCCTGTGTAAGATTTTGTATGTGTACTTCGAGGAACACCTTGTCTCTTTCGTTCCGAGATAACAGGGCTGATGGACTTCGAGGGGTATGCACCTTAGTCTTGACTGACAAGGGGTTTGTGACCTTACGCAGTAGCTTAGAAGCAGTACATGACGGAGAGGAGTCTACTCACAGCGAACTTATAGAACTTGCGAAACGTTTGCAAGAAAGGATCGTTCGCGTTTTCCGAGCCACTTGTCACCGGACGCATCCCAGGAGGCGTCCGATAAGTTATTATACATGCAAGGACGTGCTGTCCTAGTTCCTTGATCTCATGGTGTACCACCGTTTCTAAGGTGTCCTTCGAGCGCACGACGTTCCCAGTTCCCCCGATCTCAATCAATGTCACTTTGCTCGTCGCCGTCTGCATCTCTACCTTTACGGTCACGTCATCGACGTCAACGACGGTCTCGTTGTTTACCCCAAGACAGCAAGAAAACGTCTCGCCAAGTTGTATGGTACCGAAAGCGGCTGGAAGCATGAGCATTTGGCCAGCATGACTGAGGTCGCGAAGTGTCTTAGGATTGCCTTCTAATGGATCTGAGCCTTGTAGAGAAAGCGCATTTGCTGTCGCATGTGTCGAGAATGAGGGAGAACTTGAGAAGAATGGCTGCCAGTGAGATGCGAGGGAAGGTCGCTAAAAGCAATCCCCCGTTAAGCAAGAAGTGCAGTTCTGACAAGCATGGAAGCAACTCACAGAGACACGCATCACTTTCAACGACAGAGGGTGCCCGACCCCATCCATGCTGGCCATTACGATAGTGTACAATAGATTTTGTTGAAACTGGCAAGGATGTTCAAGACTACACCGTAGCGCGTCTTCGAGCGTGTGTATCACACGTCGATCACTGGCATATCTCGGTTTAGTAAGAGCAATCACATTATTTTTGAGCAGAAAGTATGAAATCGATGGCAGTATAAGATGTGCTTCTATGCAACAGACATAATATACATTATGATTCGTTTAAAATTGTAAGATTGTGAGTGTAATAAGTTTATTGTGTTGAGAAGACGTCGCCTAGCCTTTCAATATTCACTCATTCTTTGCCAGAATCTTCTTCAACTCCACATTCGATGCCTCGAGCTTCTCCAGTGTCACCTCAGCGGCTTGCAGCTTCTTCATTAGATACGAAAAGCGGATGGATGTTGCTGTGCGTTTTGACCACCAGTGCGCAGATGCAGTTCCGATGTTATGAAGATTGAGCAGCTCCTCCTCACATGAGCGAATCGTCTTCTCTGCTGAGGCTATACGCTTTTCATTGGAGGCAATGTCTTGTTGCGCTCGAAAGACAGGGTCTGATGAAAGGAGGGACTCTAAGTAACTTTTTACACCAGTAGGTGGAAGATAGCTCACCTGCAACAAGTTTCTCGAAAACGAGTCGATATACAGGCCTGCCAGGCTTGATACTGGATGGTCGGCCTTATGAGAGGACAGTCAGCGAATAATTACATACCCATTACGCTGGAAACTCACCTTCGCGAGTCCCGATGGTTATAAGCTCAGCATGCTCCATACTTCTTAATGCTGTCTCATCGCCGCTAAATGGAAAGTTCATTAAGGTTTCATGGTACGAGATCTGTTGACGATAATGCATGATTATGATTTTAACAAAATCACGAGAAGTAGCTTGACAAACCTCCTTCGCTTTCGACAGCTGCTTGACCACAGCCCATGCCTGTTCGCGCGTCCACGGGAGGCTCGCTGCATCCTCCGCATCGTCACCAAATGCGTTCTTCTGGATTTCACTGACACTTCGGCTGACGATATCCTCCACTGCGACTTCAACTGGTTGTCCACTTCTTACTTTGTGTACCAACTGTAACCAGAAATATGCTTAGGATAGTAAGTGTACGCAATTAGAGAAGAAAAGCCTACAGATTCAAGGTCACTAGCGCGGCCTCCGAGCCTTTCGACATGGAGGCGTTGATCTGCGGTGAGTCCGTTGTCCAAACCATCTTCCCGTAGTTTCTGCATCACATATTCTAAAGCACTTGATGAGTCTGCATCTGAAAGAGCCACAGAATGCAAAGGCTTCGTTGAAAGAGCTGTTTTAGCAACAAACGCATGTTAGCAATATAGCGGGAAGAGAGTGGATGACCCACAGACCTTGCGCAAGGGTCTTCGCGTTCTCCCGGTTATCGCTCACCACTATAACGTGTGCTACCTGATTATTGACAAGCGTCGCTGCCCACTTGGCCAGAACATCGATGACGTTGTCTTTTCCTCGCTTTGTCGCAAAATTCTTGATAATCACTATCGGAAGGACCTTCAATGCCTGTGTGTCCGATGGCGTTTTTGGACGAATCTCCGGCTCCTTTTCGATCTGAGCTGACCCAGGCGTAGACGCAGAACTCTTCATGTATAAATTCTCTGGGGAAACAAGAGGGGCATCACAATCCTCTGGTCGCATCATCTCGTCTCCATAGCCTAGCTCGCTCATCACGCCGTTTCCCGCGATGCAGTCTATCCTTCCATCATGCCACATACCCAACCGTATTTTCGCTCTCCTCAGTTCCTCCTCACGTTGCCGTAACTCCTGCTCCTCTTGTCTCCTCACCTCAGAGTCCGCATTCTGCTTTTTACGAGCGCTAACGGCCTTGAGACCTGTTCCGACAACTTCAAGCATCTGCCTCACTTGCTCCTCGATGGAGGTACTGAGACCTGCCTTCTGCCCGATGAGTCCGACGGTAGCGATGTCGATGAGATTGTTCATGGAGTTGATGAAAGGAAATACTGGCCAGTAACCAGTTTGGCGAGCAAGGGAAGTGAGTAATGCGGAGTCGGAGCTCGCTTTGTAGAGTTCGGCACAGTCGATTGTCAGGACGGGCCTTTTTTACTGTTAGCACCATGTGGCTTTGCGAATATATTCTTTTTTCACCTTTCATTCTCTTTCAGCAAGGAGAAAAGCATCCTTGATTTCCCACTGCCCTGGGGACCATGTACAAACGTAACAGTACCTGGTACCCTTCAGAGTGAGCATTAACACTAGTTTATTGAGGGCTCACCTGGAAAGTCAGACAGGTAAGCTCTTACATCTGCTTCAGAAGCTTCGCGTTCCTTCCATATATGAGACGCTGCTTGCGCATTTCCTAGACTATCTTGCCTTGATATCGCAAATGAAAGACGATCTATAGTATTTTTTCTGACCCATTTAAAGACAGCGGTATCTATGCTTCTTCAGTAAGCTACATACAGAAAAAAAGAAAAGGTATGCTTACTCCTTAGATTGAACCAGTCAAGCATCCTACCCTCTACGGAGAATACCCTGATTGGGTCGAATATCTGGTCCATGATGATTTTCTGTCATTATGTTTGACAGGGACACGCTAGTACGTACCGTATATGTCAGCGTTCCAAGTAAGAACACGACTATAGGGATAACAATGCGCGGATGGCCTGTTATCCAATCTCGAATTGCATGCGCTCTCAGAGGGCGTTCATAAGCCGTATGCAGACGAGTGAATGAATTCCCAACTGGAACAGCGATACTATGTATACAGTTATGAGCTGTGACGGCAGAGCGGACCTGCCTGAAGGTCACTATCGAGTATCGTAATGCACCCGACGGACCAGGTTGCGGTGCTGAGATATCAGCTATACGGCCGAACGGCTGGACGTGGCTAATTAGCACGCCAAAGCAGACGAGAAAGGTTAGAAAAGTACCCGAAGGACATCGTAAAGGTTCTCTTCTCGAACATCGGGTCCCTCGAATGAAACTTTAAGTATAGGGGAAGCGAATCTGTAAAGATCCTGAATATTTCGATTAATCGTTAACTTGGTGAAGCCAGTTGCTTGTCAATAGGCGGTATTACATACCTCTCTCCAAGGTTGGCCCTTCACAGGCCAGACATCTCCTGAGGTTGAGCTCAACCCTGTCCATGATGGAAATCCGCCTTTCTTTGCACACTTTTCTCTCAATTCACGAAGGATGTCATCCAAGGCGTTGTCTTCTTCCGTTGCGTCGTACTTAAACTTTACAAACACACCACCATCTTTGATACGAGGTTCCACAGACTGGAGTTGGAATCTACAGGACTCGACACTGTTGAAAATCTCCTCCAGTCTGCTAGTAAGGTAGTCCTCTCGGAATATACCGACATAGTGTCGTAGGCTGTGCAAGGCGTTAATGACAATTTTCCTTCCGACAACCATGTCACCTACTCCCATGTTCCTAGTCTCACGGGAAACACAGAGTCGACGAAGAGTAGACCCTCTTTCTCCGATATCTACTCGTATGTTCAGTATCCGTGCAATTCAGGCAGAGATGCAGCCTGCTGCTCACCTTTGACTCAGAACTCGAAGATGCGTCCGAATTTACTTCCGCAGCTGATGCTGTACCTCGAGTCAGTTGCTTGTGACTTGCGAAAGTTAACCGCCGAAGTGCTGCGCGTTGCAGAGAGCTAGGACGTAGGGTGGTAATCATTCTTGAGAAGAATGTGCTAGGATAGAAGAGAAGTGTACATGGACGACTCAGGACAGAGTTCTGGATAAGATCAACGCGGAGGCATACTGAGTCTGCTTGAGTGCCGACCATCGACGTCACACCGCGTCAATAGACGCCCAAATCACGTGCTCCTAGCACTCAATGCTGTGACTCACTCCAAGAGTCACATTGACTGTCACGGCACCGGGAGTTGTATGCCTGGGTCCTCAGGCTCTTGACTTGTCGCTGCTGGCCATCATCCTCGAGGCTGCCCGGCCTGATCTAGACGCTCTCCCTCATATAGCTGCTAGGTCGACATCATGTTCACAGCGAGCTCGGCCCAAAGCCCGCGCAGGCTTGCCTCCAATCATCACCAGCGCGGAAAACCATACGGAAACAAAGTCAAACCAGGCTCAGGAATGGTGCGCTCGGGTTCCATCCTCGGCACCATCAAAAACATCGTTGCAGCGCCTCTCTCGTGGTTCTCGGGAGGAGAGAAGTTTGAGGATTTAGGGAAACGGAGGCGCGGCCAGGAGCGTGACCTGACGAGCGACGACGAGGATGGCTTCGCGCAGAAGACGAAACGGATTCGCGTGAGTAGCCCCGTCAATGCTCAGGCCATTGAGCCCACAGCGAGCTTCCTCGACCCTCCTGCATCGAGTCTTCCGCCCATATCTATGACTTCGAGTTATAGATCAAGCAATGTGCTTAGGAAGTCGGCCGTTGAAGATGGGTATAATCGCAGCTCGTCGGTTTTCGGTGGACAATCGCTTTCACGGACGATGTCTATTGACCCTCCTGCACAATATGCCATTTACCACTCCGATCCATCGATGGTACCGCTGCCAATGGACTCGCCGATGGAGTCTCGACTCTCGATGTCCGCTGGTCCTCGCGATCTGTCCATGAGGCCGTCTGCCTCACCTCTGCGTCTTCGCACATCACTCACACCTCAGCCATCTCCTGCAAAGCCTATCCGTCGTGAGGCTTCTGCGCCTCCACCGCTATCGAGCCTCATGTCCAGGCCAGTCTTTGTTAGACCCCCTCCAACGGGAAATACAGGACGTGAGCTAAAGGAGCAAAAAACCGTATCCCTCGGTTCCTTAGCTGAATACAATCGTTTCGTACGCACACTCCTCATACTCATGTAACTCATAAGTATGTCTAACTAAGAGTCAGCAGACTCGCTCACCCAGTCGTGACCGGATGTTGACTAGCTTAAGCTCCATCCCAAGTGTTCCTTCCTCATTATCAAATTCAACTTCTTTCAATGGTATTTTACGTTCTCATTTCCTCCCATTTCACCTTTTTTCACACATTTCCTATCCAAAGCTCGTTTTCAAACTCCTGCCGAGAAGACTTTTCATGAACTTGAAATGTATAAAACACCTATCATACCTTCTAGGTACAAAGACTCGAAGGCGATTCCGGACTTCCTGAAGCCGAAAAAGGTTCACGTTCCCATCCCTATGTCAAGAAAGGAGAGAGAGACGAAACCGAGTCTGGGTATGGCTTCGAAAGGCAAATCGAAGGGAAAAGAGAAGGCTGAGAGCAAACCGTATGCTGGGGAGAGTGGCATTAGCAAATTGCTCGCGAAACGGCAAGCGGAGGTAGAGGAAAGGTCTCGCAAATACAACGCCCCCGAGGACAGGGACGAAGAAAATGAAGAAGTGGGTGGAAAGAGAGACGTAGGAGTATATGCGAAATTGACATCGGAGTCGGAAGGCGAAAGCACCCGCAAGAAGAAACAGGTAGATGCACCTATTGCCTCTGTGGAAGATCCATTCGATAAGCAAGTGGAGACAACGCAGGGAGGGAGGCGACAACCGTACGGTCGTGTAGGTCGGGCGCGCCGTGAGAACCCTATTCGTGTTGTCAAAGATGCCAGACCCGTCAGATCAAACAGGTACTCAGCTACATTCGATGACGAGGACGAAGATTCCAACATGGACAATGACGGTACGGCTGAAAATGTATCCAAAGAACCAGCGAAAAAGCCCGCTTTCGAAGCACCTGCGGGATTTACGTTTGCAAATGCCGTGAGTTTGACTTCTATCAGTGACTGAAGGAAGAAAACAAATTTCTGACTGCTACACAGGCTACGACTTTACAGCTTGATCATTCTGGAGCGAAAGAACCACCAATTTCTTCACTTCCGTTTTCGCTGACAAAGCCGACCGAGCCTACAAAATCGACTGTAGTAGGCTCGTCTCCTGTTGAGACTGCAGCAAAGGTCAACGGTGAATTGAAGGCACCGACGCCCCCGTCGTTCTTTCATACCCCGGAGTCGGTGAAGATAGCAACGACCGAGAGGACCGAAGAAGCTGTCCACCCCCCGAAGCTTGAGATCGTGCCACCGACACCAGAGCAATCTACGACCAGGAACGAAAGTGGCGCTCCGTCAAGCTCTTTCTTTGCGGCCCCTCCCACTACAGTTACTTCAAACAGCTCCACATCGTCGAGTGCGCCTTCGGTATCTAGCGGAATCCCGAACTTTTTTGCTAGCTCCGCTGTCCTCGCAAAAGCCAATAACAAGCCCTTAAACGATCTGACTCCCACGACTGGACCATCTCCAGCTGCCACTTCGTCTTCTGTAGCAAGTGAGTCTACTAAAGCGTCTTCAGTCGCGCCTGTTACAGATCCGGAGAACCCCCTTTGGAATGGAAATGACCGACAGCATTCGAAAACAACGGAACTGACACCGACTGTAGGGCGACCAAGGTCTACGTCGCCCAAGCCTCTGCCGTTTGGTGGGCTAAACAAACCTGCGCAAGCGCCGAAGCCTACTGCGAACTGTACGCCTTCACCGTTCTCATTGGGCGCGCCACCGAAGCTACCTGAGGCTTCCGTTCATTTCGGTACTGGGCCTTCATCTTCGAATGCGCCTTTGTTTTCAGGGGCGACAAGCGCGTCTTCATCGACCACATCACCCACACCTTCATTCTTCTCGTTGACTCCCCAGGTCAATGACCAAAAGCTTGCTAGTACAGAAGTAGAGACTAAACCGGTCACTGTTCCATCGCCATCACCTTTCTTTTCTTTTGGTGCTTCTACAGCAACTTCGACCCCTTCCGCATCGGCAGGTGGATCTGTGGACGCGCCCAAACCGCTTTTTGGTTCATCACAACCATCGCAAGTCAGGACTGAGAACAAACCAACGTCGCCTTTTACTTTCGGGGCACCAACTACTACTCCCTCAACATCTAGTGCTGTCGATACAATTGCACCTAAGCCTGTCTTTGGATCGGCTGCTGGTGTGGGTTTCACCTTTGGCGCACCGCCGTCATCGGCATCCGCTTCCCCTGGTCTTGAGACGGGCAAGAGTAGTCCTTTCGCTTTTGGCGCTGCTCCCGCTACACCTCCATCCGGGGCAGAACGCAAAGACTCTTTCCCGGGCTTCGGTACTACCTCGACCTCACACTCTGGTTTCAGCTTCGGAGCGACTACGAAGCCGAGTGAGCCAGTTGCTCCAGCATCAGCTATCTCACCCTTTGCATTTGGAGCTCCTGCTCCAGCACGGCCCATCACGCCGCCAAATGGTGATGACCATGGTATGCGGATGGAGGAGAGTCCGACGAGAGAAATGAACGTGAATGTCTCTGACAAACCAGCGGAGACGGGACCATCCGGTGGTATGACCTTTGGATCTGGTGCGGCGTCTGTGAATCCATTTGGTTCTGGCGGTGGCACTACGGGCTCGGGCATTTTTAACTTTGGCGCGACATCTTCATCGTCGGTAGTTGCAAATCCGTTCGTGGCGAAGAATGAGCCAGCAAATCCATTCGCTCCTAAGACAGAAGACAGGGCCTCGTCGCCTTTCTCTTTCAATCGTGTCGCTTCCGCGCCAGTCATTTCCACGTCGTTCTCCTTTGGTCAGAAGTCAGACTCAAACACCCCTCCAGCGACAGCCTTCGGAACTGCGTCTGCCAATCCATTCGGCCAACCCGTATCCGCGTCGGGCACCTCTGCCCCTTTCAGTTTTGGCAATCCGTCAAACACGGGTGTCGTGTCGAATCCATTCGCTCCCTCTGGCGCGGGTACCGTACCAAATCCTTTTGCTCCTTCGAGTCAGACAACGACGTCTGCCCCAGGGAGTCCATTCTTACAGAATGGTCCATCATTCTCATTCGGAGGGTCTTCGACAGGAAACAATGCGTTTTCCTTTGGAAACACCAACAGTCAACCAGCCTCACCCGCGGGAAGTGTGTCAGGCTTGCCTGCTTCTCCTGCCACGAACAATGCAACATTTTCATTTGGGGGAACAGCCGGTTCTGGTGGCGGTGGAGGGGCGTTGTTCAACATCGGCGCCCCACCTCCCGCCACAACTGGACGCCAAACTAAAGCACTTCCAAAGCGTGCTGCAACTCGTAAACGCTGATTTCTATGTACTCTCGGTCTGAAATAATTTAGTATTCTCATTCTGCCTTCCCCTTCTCCACAAATCATATATTTTCTAGTTTTCTTTCCAATTGTCGGATAAACCATACATACACAACCCGTCTTACCATTTGCATATCTGTTAGCATTACATTGTTCGGTAGGTCCTTAGCTTATTAGATTCGTTTCATGCATTCTTGTCGATTCTCTGTTTTAACAATCAAAATATTTGCCCATACTCGCACTGTTTGACCTGTTTGATCATCATAGTAGTGAAACGCGCTGTGACAAGAGAGTGACTGACGCGTCTCACTGGCATTCGCGTGTACAATCAGCAAGTTTATGGGAGCAGTTCATCTCACATCTCAAATCTCTCTGTTCTTACGACTTCCTGCACTAAGATGCCGAGAGAAATAGTGACTGTACAACTAGGACAATGCGGGAACCAAAGTACTTTTCTAAAGTCCCCATGTTTGCACAAACTCACAATCCATTAACAATACAGTGGGCTCTGTATACTGGCAACGACTGTGTGCAGAACATGGTATCAATAGAGAAGGCATTCTCGAAGAATGGGCAACCGAAGGGGGGGACCGGAAAGATGTATTCTTCTATCAAGCGGATGATGAACATTACATTCCGCGGGCAATACTTGTCGACCTGGAACCTCGTGTAGGTAAACTAGGACCCGATGTTTGATACACATTGACGAAGAAACAGGTTATTAACAACATCTTAACCTCACCCTTTGCAAGTCTATACAATCCAGAAAACATATTTGTGTCGAAGGATGGGGGAGGAGCAGGGAACAATTGGGCACAAGGATATGCAGCTGGAGAACGAATATATGAAGAAGTTATGGAAATGATTGATCGAGAGGCCGAAGGAAGTGATTCATTGGAGGTGCGCCGCAGACAAATGAATGATTGAACTTCTTGATTGAACTTCTACATGATTCTTAGGGCTTCATGCTTATGCACTCCATTGCGGGTGGTACAGGCTCGGGCTTGGGCTCTTTCTTGCTCGAGCGACTGAATGACAAGTTCCCAAAGAAGCTGATTCAGACCTACTCCGTATTTCCGAACGCGAACGAGGGCGACGTCGTTGTTCAACCGTATAATTCGTTATTGACTTTGAAGCGTCTAACCAATCATGCTGACTCCGTGGTCGTCTTGGACAACGGTGCATTGGCTCGGATAGCGGCGGACAGATTGCACCTTCAAACAACAAGCTTCGACCAGACAAACCAGCTTGTGAGAAGATTAGATAGAACTAGACAGGCATGTCGCTCTGTGAAACTAATACATTGCCTTTAGGTAGCGACGGTTATGGCAGCTAGTACACAAACACTGAGGTACCCGGGTTATATGAATAACGATCTCGTTGGAATCATTGCGTCTCTTATCCCTACACCACGATGCCATTTCCTCATGACTTCCTATACACCTTTCACGAGTGACCAGATTGATAAGGTGAGTTCCGTATGGCGGATTTGATCCAAATGTTGACTGAGGTTCTGCCCGAAGGCTAAGCCGATTCGACGAACAACGGTCCTCGACGTAATGCGCCGCCTTCTTCAACCTAAGAACCGGATGGTATCGACAGTTCCGAACAAAACAGCCTGTTACATCTCCATTCTCAACATTATTCAAGGCGATGTGGACCCTACCGATGTTAGTCGCGTGTCCTTGACATCGAGATCAACAATCTCATTGCTGTTTTTCTAATCATAGGTGCACCAATCTCTCCTTCGGATCCGCGAGCGTCAGCTGGCAACTTTCATACCATGGGGCCCCGCCTCCATACAAGTCGCACTGACTCGCAGATTACCTTATGTGGCGACGAGCCACCGAGTCAGTGGACTGATGCTTGCAAATCATACAAGCGTGGCCTCGGTCAGTGAAAAAAAAGAGTTCTGATGTGATTGGCTGACAGAACGAAACAGCTTTTCAAGCGGATGCTCGACCAATTTGATCGACTTCGAAGACGAAATGCTTTCTTGGAACAATATAAGAAAGAGAAGATGTTCGAGAATGGATTGGAAGAGTTTGACGATTCAAGGTGTGTCTTGGTTGTATTATGGACTTGGATTATATGCTGGAGTTATCTCAGGGCAACTGTGGAAGAACTCCTGAAGGAGTACAAAGCATGCGAAAGCCCTGATTATATCTCATATGTGAGTTCTCAATCACTGATAAAACTGCGCAGATGCTGACCGTCGCTAGGGTACATCAATCGAGGACCAGGGTGCTTAGGATATCGATATTTCATGCATCATTTGTAATATCGTCGATTGTTCTGTGGAACATGTTGGGGAGGGGGGTAACTCAGGAAAGATACGAAGCCCCAATTTCAGAAGCAAAAAAATATTCGGTCTGGTTTTGAACTGACTGGCTGCCTCCCGCTCAAAATGGTAGACGCACTGTACCATAGATATTGTTCCCCTATGATTTAGTGTATCATTTGTAATACTAACTTGACTACTGTATACCACGCCTTCAATTATCTTTATCGAAGGTCCAAAATGCGATTGTATAGCATCTAAATGATTGTTACATGAAGAGTGGTAGAATAACAGTGAAAGAAATCCAAATTATGAAGAGGCCAAGATCATTTTTTTGGCCCCTCCAGTTTCTTTCCAATATCATTGCCACGAAGTTTGACCTTCAGGATGCGCTCGAGCTTGCCAAGAATCTGGGGATTAGGAACGGCCCTTCCCGACTCATAGTCCTGAATGACTGATGGCTTTTCGTTGACCTTCTGCGCCACGTCTTTCTGAGTCAGCTCAAGTGCTAGACGGGCTTGAGACATGGCCTGAACAAAAACGTAAAGAAACATGAGCTCTCCGGACACGTCATCGTTAACCAGGCGGCTAACACACCTTTCCCACTGAAGGTAAGACCTTTGGTGGAGGAGCGACCTCATTTTCACGGTCGAGCTTAGCTATCCTTTGGTGATCAGGGCCTGCGTGAATATATAAGACTTGTAGCTCGGTCCAACCAATGGTACGCAACGAACCTGAGTGAGCCTTGTTGACACCACCTGTGACCTTCTTGTCCGTTGCAACTACCTGACCTGTTCGCCTTGCCTGTAGAATAGCATGAATAATCCAGCGCCATTCACCTAATCGCCACATATTGCACTTACAGCTGTGCATGGTCAGCTACGGTTGTTCGATCAGGATGCCTATGCTTACCGTTCAAATCGGTTACTTTCCTCGTGACAACCGGTGCCTTCGCCTTGCTTCCAATAACAAGCTTGGTATCCCAGTCTACGTTGCTCATGCTGAAGTTATCTGAATATCAAATGGGATAATGCAATGAAAGTAGCGGATGATGAAAGGTAAGAGAGTAATGTGCGGTGTTCACTTACTAGACGTGTCATATATATCAAGTACTTCTTTGATTAGTCAGCGTATTGTCTAGTCACTTCTACTGCACAGCATTTATGGAGTCATTTCACTTCGGTGCCATTGCATTCAAGACGCATAGGACAGCCTGTGCTCAGCATGAACTGGTCTGCGCAAAGCTAATCTTTATAGTACAAGTACACATATTTTACACAGCTTGTCCTCTACCGACGTCTTTCAATCGCCCATCAACAGCAGGTGTTATTACCAAAAGATCCCTATTCTTGTCATAAAGTTCGTCTTCTTCGTTTGCGGACACTTGAGAAGAATCCAACTCGGTTTGGAAACCCATCCTTGCTGATTGGCCATCAAAACAGTCATAGGCTGACATATGCTCCCTATTCGCGATGATAAACGGCGTTCGGAAGTGAAATGGCGAATGAATTATCGCGCGAACTCCATCGATTGCTTGCCTCCAAAGCTCCTGAGCTTTCTGAGATCCTGTCACAGCATGTGTGGCCTCACGAGCCTTTGTTTTCTCGATCATAGCATCTGTATCGGCATGCAAGTGCTTGAACTTCGCATTTGAAGGCTCGCACATTTTTTTAATGTAGTTGGCACCTGCGGGGTCTTTAGTATATGAAACGCAATAAAACCAATGTGGGACTGACCTAGGAGATATCTTCGGACCAGCGTGCTCATCAATTGCCCCTGCTCATCATCGATCAGATATTTTTGTCCCTTCAGGCATTCAAAGCCATCGTGACCCTCTGCCATATACTCTCTAGTGACTACGGAGTATTTTCTACCACCCTCTTCTCGCTTGACTTCTTCATATTCTACCCGAAGATAAGGAGTGGAATCTCCACTATCATGGCCTTCAATGGGTTTCTGCACTTGAAGGGCTATACTCAAGACGCGTTGTCCAGGACGCTTCTGAGAATCCCAGGTGACTTGGAATCCAGAGACAACGGGGAAGCGACTAATTATGCATTAATAAACTTCCTCTCCTTACAGTTTGCTTGATGAAATCGTCTCTCTTACCCTTCTTGAGCTGGCCATGTCGATAGTCCAGCCTCAAAAGCGTCCCATATCGTTTTCCCATCCAGTTCAAGGACAACGGTTGAGTCGGAGAAAGGCAGAATTTCCATGATGTCACCCAGTGTGATCTTTCCTATACGCATATTCGTCAGTCTTCAGTTTCACTGAATGTCTAACGGTCGCACCAGGTCCATAAACAGTGTCGCCACGAAGAGTTCCTGCACATATGAAGACGGCATCTGCACCACCGTATCCCTTCATACACAGCGCATCATCATAGGCATGATGAAGTACGTCTGCGAACCAATCTCCTGCAGCTGACTGACCGCCCTGTCAGATGACCTGGCCTTCATTTCACGAAGCAAAGATGATGCTAACCTCTGAAATACGGATGAATTGCGATCGAAGGTCCAACGGGATAGTAGTCTTACAGACTGGAGCTTTCATAGTGTCAGAGACCTTATCAAGAATCTTAGCCAAAATATCCTTCAGCTTCAGGGATGATGGACTGCCAGGCACTGTCTCATGCCGTTTTCCTTTTGAAATGCAGGATCTCAGTTAAAAACCGGCACCAGAGGCAGCTGACCTGACTGACCTCGTATTCCCTTGATCACCTTGCGCCTAACGCTGCCTTCTGGTGTATCCTCAAGTTCAACAGTGATCTCGCTGAGATCTCGGAAGTCTGTGCCACTCTTCACGACTAGGATGTCACCCTTATCTTCTTCTGCACCTAGAACATCTTGATTGACATCGTAGTTCTCCCAAGACGTGACACCCTTGGAGGCATAATAGAGATGGTCATGCCCGCCAAGAATAAGGTCGGCTCCATGTGTGTTCACGAAGGAATCCGTTTGAGCGGAAGGTGAGAGCGCATTTATTGCCTTCGCAAATTGGATGTCCTGGGGTCCAATTCACTTAGTGAGATAGTCGGGAAAATGTGTATATATTTATATGCCTACGTTAGGCACACTAGACGGTGAACTTTCAGCTCAGACTCTCAGATAAGATGATGAGGAGCTCACCGAGCGTGAGTAAGAGCTATGACAAGGTCGCAGGCATGTTGACCATTCGGGTCTCGTAACAGCTTTGAAAGGTTGCTCGCAACTTCCTCAACATCCTTATACTTGAAATTTGATGGCCACGAGGAAATAGTTGCAATCCATTCCCTTGAGAATGTGGTGTAATAAGCAATGAATTTTATATGTTTAAAAACTCGCTTACTTCTCTATGAGTCCGATGACGCCTATTCGTAGCCCACAGCGCTCGATAACATGAAATTCATGAAGAGACGCAGGCGCTTTTCCTGTATTAATGTCCACAACGTTGCTCAATATCCAGGGCTGTCTGCGGGGTTAGGTTGATCAATCAGGACAATCATCAGTCACGCACATGTTTTACATCCTTCAATAATGTTGTTAGGTGTGGATGGCCTGCAGGGTTGAGCGTTGAGCAACATTGAGTGGTCTAAAAGATACAAGACTTCTATAATCACTCACCAAAGTCGAAATCGTGGTTTCCTCGTTGAAAAGACATAACTCAAGCTCATCTCCCTACAATTTTACAAGACATCGCCATACCTGTCAATGAAACATTTGGGCCAAGCTCATTTATGACGGGAACCTATCATGTTTGCATAGCATCCAATGTCCGTGGAAATCATCATCATCGGAAGGACAAGTCGACATTACTATCCGATGCCATCGTCGGTGCGCACTGCCAGGGCTCACCATATGACTGCCTCTTGTTACACTGCTTTCCACAGACGGCGAAAACAGATCACCAGAGAACAATACTAAACCATCCTTCTCCCCGTCCTCTCGCATAGCCCATGAATCCCTGATTTCATCGAGTTTATATGCAAATTGTGTAACATCGATGGTGCCAGCGTTACCCTGGAGTTTCTGCTCTCCGACCCGGTAGACATCGTTAAAGTGAAGGATCGGAAGCTCAATCATTCCTGCAATCTACTGTGATGGGAGGCAAAGAACAGTGACAGCTCGTTGCAGGGTGGCAACTAGTCTGTCTTCGGTACTTTCGATATAGAGCTGAGTGTGGTGAGGATCAGAAAATCGGCTTTCAAGTAGTGAAAGGTTCGGAACAAGCAATGCACAGCATGGGCTGGCCATCACTTGAAGCGCAGAATATACTTTGAGAGACGAGTATGTAGACACAACAGCAAATGAGTAGATCATCTTGGCGGTGGTCCGTTTTCAAAATGAGGCACTCAACAGTGAAAGAAGCAATAGACTGAAAACATGGACGATTAGCAACGAAGTGTTTTACTACATTATACACTCAACGTGAACTACGAAAAAATAAAATATTGAGGTATGAACAAAAGAAAAGTGTGATGCATGAAAAAGTAATATGAATAATCATAACAAATTGCAAGATTGATAGAAAAGTAAGTCAAGCGTCTAGAGACGTAGGGGAGAGATTTGGTTTTTTTTTCTTCATCATTTCAAAGCAGCCGGCAAGCTTCATGCCAATTCCTCTATGCGATACTAGTAGTAATCATAGTTCTGATAACCAAGATATGGCTTCCCTCTACGGGGACCTTGGTAATCTATCATATCAATTAATAATGTCGCGGAGAGGAGAGTTGTCCAAATGTTCCTACAAGTGCTCGTGTCACGGACTGGACTAAGCCCCGCAACAGCGCTCAGGTTGATGTATCCTTCCCTGGACCTTTGGATAGATGCACCCGGATTTGCACTGGGCCCGGGAGCCGCCCAAGGCGTACGGCAAAATACACAAGTTACATTCCCTCTTTTGCTCTTGGCCCCTGAGACCGAAGGTGAGAAAGAGTGTATATTGTAAGATTTCAGAGACATACACTGCTCGAAGCATTCTTTATGTAATGCTTTCCTACATTCATCGCACCATATAAGTTTGTCGCTCGCCTCCTCAAACATGTTTTCGTAGCAGATTGGACAATCTTCGTCCTCTGTCGGAATGCGTTTCTCTCTGGTAGATGCCGAACCCTGAGAGGTAGCTGTTTTGCCGGTCGCTAGGGCGTATGCGTTGCGGACCCGTTCATTAGCAAGGGCATTGGGAGCCAACGGTGCCTCACGGAATATCTCCTCGAGCTCGCCCGTGAGAAGAGCTCTGGAACTGACTGTTAATGCCCATGCATATGTAAGTATTATATGTTTGCTCACTTCTGATACCAATGGGTAGATCGCTGCGGAACTTGGAGGACTGGAACATGTCAATAAACATCCGTCTCTGCAGCTTGGGTAGTAGTTACCTTTCAGGAAGATGAATAACTAGGAAGAGTCAGCCGCGTTGGCACTTATTTTTAAAAGAGTTGGACTCACAATATGTTTACAATGGTTTCCCTTCGTTGCGTCTGGGCCTTTAGGAGAAAACAGTTAACAGAAGTTGACTATGCAATCGGCACATAACACACAGCTGCAAGATGGTATTTTATCAATCTTGACAATGTAAATCTGGCTATACGGTCAGTGAGGATCTCGGTGAATAATAAACCGGTGCGTACATTCCCGACAGAGCCGAGTACAGCAAATTCTTCTTTGAGTTCCTGACCATTACGTTTCCTTTCAACCAGAAAGAACCTGCAAAAGAATCAGACAAAGAGTCCGGGTGGATAGGAGAATAAGAAAGATAGCTTACCTTTGAGTAAGGACGCGTTCCACACGGTCGAGGATATTCTGAGGACACGCTTTCTTGAACCTGGCAGCGCGTTTCTCGGGCGGAGGCTTACTCGGGTCCTTCTCCTTCCGCGCCCTTTTCACTTTCGGTTTTTCGTCTTCTTCATGAGCATCCAAAAGATTCAAAAGCCGCGATTTTGGGACTGGTGCTGATCCGGATGCAAGCGCAGTTTGCGCATTGGAACGCGCAGTATAGTGCGAACAAGATGGATAGGAATCCAGTTCCCCGCGTCTCCGTTTTCCGGAGCTCATAGTGAAGACAATTGGGACAATTACAGGAAAGAGGAGTGTGCGTTAAAGGGTGAGTCCAGCAGCCTTCAGCTTGAATCGTATCTCGCAAAAGAGAGCTGCATAAATACGCGTCAAAGAAAGTGGGCGTTCCGGTGAACCACAACTTGTATAGCCACAACTTGACATCATTACATCATCAGGGAAACTACTTTCTGCTGAAAGTGACTTAAGTGTTACTTAAACGTCCTGAGAGACTGAAGTCTTAAATAAGGCAAGCTTTACTTATTCATGCATGTCCTCCCATTATTCAGGACAAGTTGGCTGAAATAAGTGCGGGCTGGCTTAAATAAGGAAAGATGGCTGAATCAGTGCTCTAAGTGTTTCAGGCATTCTGCACCCCAGTGCTCCAGTGTATCATCCTTTAATTACAGCAGTAGACAAGTGTTGTAAGACAAATTGCAGTGCTCAAGAGTCTAAGTGCATAAGAACGTTCCAAGTATTTCATTGCATCAGAAATATATAAGACAACATTATGTAGCTATCAGTGCCTCAGCGTTCAAGTACATCAGTCATTTACGCAAGACTAAGCATAGCAGTCGCTATCATGGGATCCGCCACGACATTATCCTGAACCTCTTCCGTGACGGGCAGTGGCAGGCCACATTTCGCTGCCGTGCCTTTGTTTCTACTGCTACGCCAAAGAACATGCAGAATTGAAGACTGCTCTGCGAGTCGATGGTAATATAATGTTGAGCGCACGGACAGAAACGAAAAGAAGAGGCTCACTAGTGATTGATTTGCCCTTAGAAGTCTACGCAGTCCGTAGCCGAATCCCATTTTGAAGCGTCGTCCTCCTCATGATCACCATCTCCACCTAAATCCTTGTCCTTGTCCTTGCCCTCGCCCTCGCCCTCGTCCTCGCCGTCGCCCTCGCCGTCGTCCTCGCCCTCGTCATCGCCCTCGCCGTCGTCATCGCCCTCGCCGTCGTCATCGCCCTCGCCGTCGTCATCGCCCTTGCCGTCATCATCGCCCTTGCACTCAATCTTGTCAACTCCCTCGTCCCCGCTCTCACTCAGGTTGTCGTCACCCTCAGCATTAGCATGCTCGTCCTCTGCATCACCTTCCACCTCGCCTCTATACTCAGCCACCTCACGCTCTTCGCCCTTATCGTCGGTTCCGTCGGTTCCGTCTTCCCAATTATCAGCGTCTTCGTCATACGCTTTTTCGCAGGTCGAATCTGCATCTATAACGTCAAAATACAAGGAGAAGTCCCTGCCAGTGATACCCGATCCAACAAGTTCGGTGTTCTTTCTCGTATCGATATCTGTACTGGCATCGTAAGCTAGGAGGCGGGATCGAACCTTTTCCCAGTTTGATTCAGTGAAGAAAGAGGGATTTGACAACAAGTTAACATAGTCGTCCGTATGAGGTTGCCACAGAGCGCTAGTGAAATACCACTCAGCGCCGCCAAGTTCTTCTTTGATATTTTGCAACCGAGCCACCTGTTTATCAATGGCAACCTTGACCTATCCATGGGAAGATCAGCGAATAAGGACAATATAAGTGCTGAAAAAAGTAGATACCGCTGTTGCCGCAAGGGCGAGGGCACCGATAGGCTTTCCTATGGTGTTTCTGTCCAGTATTTTATGCCGACCCATGGCCAAGACAATGTGTACGGACAACACTGAGACCACAAGGTCAGAGCAGAACAGTCCTTGCTTCTGTACAATTAGGGTCAATGCATGGACACAAAATGCGACAATAAATACTCTTTTACTTACCCTCTCCATACTATACCAGCTTTCCCATAGAAACGGTTCGGCTTTCTTCTTGTCAACTAGCGACTGCAACGTCTTCACAATTGCTTCGTTTCGCATTGATTTTGATTGTTCGCCGCTGATAAAACTTGCAACTGATTGCTCAGCTTTCTCAAAAAGTTTCTTGCGCCAGCTATCAGAGCATCTCTGGGCCACCTGAAATACAAGGATCGCATCTCAATTTGGTAAAGGTGACTTGGAGATAAGTTAGATTGACTCAACTAGAGAACAGATATCGGCGAACTGAGTTTCGTAACTGAATTCTACAGAATCAAACACTTTCCCCCACAGTGAGCTGATGAGCTTATTGTCCGGAGTTTGCCATGGTGTGACGGACTTTCCAACTGCGCGAAATAGTGAAGGTAATAGAATATGAGTCCATCCTGCCTGAGTACCGGGAGGGAGACACTGGTTCGTCGCCCTTTTCCTGCCTGGCACGCGAGATCCTTCCCTTCCTTCATTTTGATCCTTGTCCTCAAGTCCCACTGATGTCTGCATATGAGTAAATCAGCAAAATATGTCATAGAAATGAATTTGATTCGACAAACTGAGCTAGTAGTCCGAGAGACTTTGCGATGACCTTGATAAGCCCCAGTCACTAACACTTCGGGTCCGGGGGTGCAGGATGCTCTCGTCATTGCAAGGGACGGTGCTCGAGGTGCTAACGACATCTTTCGACCACCAGACTATTAGTAAGAAAAAAAAGGTGAATGTCTACATTTAGAGTGTATCAATCGACTCTCACTTACTTCATTATCAGCCACCAGCGACTGCCTCTTGCGATTAGAGGTAGCGGATCCAAGCTCCGGCTGCAGCACGTCAGAAAGCTGTTATCCGTGGCAAGTGAACAGCTCGAAAAGAAGCACTTACTGTCATATCGGCCTCAGGCCGATAAGGAATGTCAGAGGGTTTCCTCTTCTTACTCAAGTCCTTTCCGCCTGATCAGATACGAACTTAAAATGCCGGTTACCATAGAATTGACGCTTACTGTGGCACCGGCCTGTGTGTCCATGTCAGTCAACAATGACTTCTTGATCTTGACAGCCTTATTAGCCTATTGAGATGGTTTAAAATAAGTAAACATAAAATGAAGGAATTCATTGCACGTGAAGGTAGAAGAATTACCACATTAACCTGAGAGTCGGTGTCTGGTGGCGACTTCCTCTTTCCGTTCTTTGTGACTGTGATGTCCTATTCATATTCACACATTAGCGCTCAACTTGAAGTGAAGAAGGAAACGAATAGTTGCCACAGGAGAGCACCGGAAGTGAGCCTACAGTGCATCGACACTCACACATACCTGTACACGGGGTTCCAAGGCTAGTGATTGCACCTTACAACCATAAATAAGGGGGGAACGAGAGAAGTTGAGATAAGATAGACTTACCGGTGCGCTAAGCTGCGAAATAGCAGTCCTCTTGTTTGCATCCTATCAAAATACCAATTCAGTAAGCAATGAAGGAAGGATGTACCATGAAGATCACTGTCTGGTACTCACCTGTCCACCTGGATTTATCTTGTTATTCTTATCCTCGAGTACGGGAAGGGATTACTCAGTAGATTGAAAAAATGTAGAATGATATGACATCGCTTACCGTTGAAACCTGCGACCCGGAAAGAGTGTCACGCAATAACTTCCTTTTCTTCGAGTTGACGTTGCTGCTACCTCCATCCTGTTCATGAGACGGCAGTTGGCAGATAAACAATAACGAAGGAATATGAACAAACGGTCATGGAGCAACTGACATGAATCGAACAGTAATCAGTCGGACTCACACAAGCTTGAGCCGGCCTTGTTAGCCTCTTCGGATCGCTTCCGCCCTATAAACAAGTTATTCAGACTGCATCTGCCATTCTAATGCTCCGTCAACTCACAACATTTGATTCCGAATCGACAAGATGTGCCTTCTGTTGCACGCTGATTGTGCTATTTTTTACACCATGATAGCTTGTAAGGGTTATTGTTTCTCCTTCATCCTCCCAGGGACTTAAGTTTTCATCATCTGGCAATTCGACGGTGTGTCTGGTGCAGCTTTGCGTCAGCAAGGCTCATAATATAGTGGTAGCAAAGACAAGAGCGTCAATGTTGCAGGTGAAGGATTTCCAACTTGAAGTTGGGTCTCGGCCCGGGAGCGTCACGGTAGTAGTAGCCTGAGTAGGTAGTCGGGATGATGATGATCATACTAGTATGAGTTTAATAATTGAGTCTAAATCAAGCTTCTCACTCACCATTACATCGACTTGACAGTACCAGATACTGATTCAGACGCAATGCAAGATTCAAACCTCAAACTCACAAATTGATCCTTTCTGAGTCTATCCCTGCCACTGGCACCTCAAGACCTCCACCCTCTTCACCAATGAAAGTGGAATCATCTGTGTTGCGAAGCGCCCTGACAGGGCGTTTTGTCTTGTCGTTCCGCCTTGACGTAGCGGGCGAGTCTATTATGTCCGTTTCTTCACCAGAAAGACTCTCGTTCGGTCCTGCAGGAGCGTGAAAGAATGCGTCGCTGGGAGTCACGGTGGCGGCAGACCTGGACATCTTTGCGGTCTGCACACGTGTGCGAAATGGAAGTTCACCTTTGGAATCTTCTTTCCTAGCCTTTTTTGCAGGCTCCCTGTTTGGCTCATCCATACTCGCTGCTTCGCATTAAGGTGAGTCACAGTGTTCAACCTCCAAGCTTTGAGATCATCTGAAAATGTATAGGCAATGTTACTCACGAATATCCAAGTCTTTGTTGTGTCCATCTTCACAACCCGATACGTCTTTAACATCGTTCTTCGAGTCTGTTTATGCCAGTTCAAATGATCTGTGTCATCACTGATCTAAAGTTGAAGACTTACTGCTAGCTTCGCCTTTTGGCTTTCTACGTCCACGTTTGCCAGTGAGTTTGGGCACTGTTGAGCCCATCTGGGTGCGTGTCTCAAGAGCCTTTGACAAGTTGTTTTCAAGCTCTACGGTCTCTAGCATCGCTGCTTCTTGGTTCTCTGCTGCAGTCACCTTCTTGCGAACCTTGTCAGCTGCCTCTTGTTCTTTTGCTGCCCGTTTTTGCTCCGCAGCGAGTTTTTTCCTCTCTTTCGCAACCGCGACTTGCTGGGCCGCAGCTCTGCGGAAGGCTGCCCGCTCTTCCTTCTGCTTTTCCTTCTCTTCCTTCTCCTTCAATGCCTCATCCCGCCTCTCTGCCTGCCGTACTTTCCTTTTCTCTTTTTCTTCCTTCTCCCGCAATATCTCCTCCTGTGTTCGTCTTGTTCTGAGTTGTCCAACGACTGCTCCGGGGTGCTTTTCGCTGTTCTTAGCTCTTGTCTGTCTTTGAGTTGACATTTTGTGCAGTGTTTTGAGACTTGTATGATGATAAGATGTGTCGAAGGTGCAAGTTCAAGATCAGGGAGGCGGGGGCGTCTATCTTAGACAAGTTGAAAATTTACGCCCACTACTACCGTGACTACTCTATGACTAATTTTAACTCAGGTTCAAGTTCACTGCCAGTGGCACTCCGAGTCCGAGTCACTGCCAGTGCTAGCAGCCTGCCAGTGCCAGTGAGGCTCAGCTGTGAGTCCCAATTGTCAACGTGTACTACTACTGAGGTTACATTCAAGTTGATGCCAGCGACACGGAAAAAGCACGATCCCTTTCATTTTCCACCAACTATTCGATGCACCTTGCCCGGCTGTAGTAGGACGTTCAAGAGTCAATCTGGAAGAGCAAGACATGAATATTCAGCTCATCCGACGTCATTCTTGGCAAGTTCTTCTGCCTGTGGTCAC
This sequence comes from Trichaptum fuscoviolaceum, assembly GCA_910574455.1. Taxonomy (NCBI): domain Eukaryota; kingdom Fungi; phylum Basidiomycota; class Agaricomycetes; order Hymenochaetales; family Trichaptaceae; genus Trichaptum; species Trichaptum fuscoviolaceum. The sequence continues at coordinate 3,446,771 of CAJSYZ010000001.1, forward strand.
GAATATGAATCGTCACCTATTCGACCCATACGAGCTCCAAGTCCTCAACTTGGAGCTCTCCTGAGGTCGTCCGAACTTCCAACAGAGGGTCATTCTGAGAGCGGCTCTGACTCCTACGATTACGATATTTCCATGCTTACACAGGATATCTCGATGCTCAGTATAGGCCGAGACGAGCTGCTTCAAGATTTGGACAGACCTCATTCTCTGTCCCATTCTGTCACCGGAAGTGACAGTGGCCGTTCTGAAGACTTGGATTCCGACATTGGAGATTATAAGGAGAGTGAGGATAACTTGAAGGTGTATCACAGATACTTGAATGGTGCGCGCCAAATTAATTGTTCCCGGTTTACTGTAGCATTTTGACACCAAACATTGTGCAGCCACTCCATGCGATACAGAAGGGAACTTCTTAGAATATGAAGACTCACCCGCTCCGCGAAACGAATCTGCGTCAAATGACTGGTTTCCCTATTCGTGTCGAGCAGATTTTGAGCTCGCAGATTTTCTCTATTGAGAAGAGCAAATGTCTGCTGGGAACATAACAAAGCTTCTGGGAATCATGAAGGCTTATCAGCTGATTCAGGCGGCGGAGAATGTAAAATCTTGCGGATGTTCCAAATTGGATGCGACAGAGCCTGACGATGACTTAGATCTGGGTTCAACTAGTACGCTACTCAATGGAGACGCGCAAAAAATGTATAACGTCATTGATGCTACGAAAGTCGGTGATGTGTCTTGGAAATCCTTTAGTAACTTCTACACAGACGACAATGGCCAAAAGGTGACAAATGAGAACACCGAGTCATGGAAGAGGAAAGAATATGATGTTTGGTATCGGGATCCTTTGGAAGTGATCCGGAATTTGGTGGATAATCCAGCTTTGGAAGGCGAATTCGACTATGTCCCGTTTCGTGAGTATCAGCCGAAGGAGGACTCTGATGACAACAAAGAACGAGTCTTCAGAAACTACATGTCCGGAAACTTTGCTTGGGAACAGGCTGTAAGTCATGAATCATGCAGCATTCAAAGTTGGAAGAAGTGTATTGATAATCCTTGACTTAGAACAAAATCTTCGCCGAAGATAAAGCGGTCCATGGGTCTATGTTCGTTCCGGTCATCTTAGGGAGCGACAAGACAACAGTCTCCGTTGGAACTGGCAACAACGAATATTATCCGTTATATCTTTCAATAGGAAATGTATCTAACAAGGCCCGGCGGTCCCAAAAGCTGAATACAGTCCAGCTCGTAGCATTTCTAGCAATACCAAAGAGTGTGTGTCAAAAACTGAGCTATTCATTTGTGTTCAAGTTCTGATGCTTTGCAGCTGAACGGCAGTATGAAAAGTCAGATGACTTCCGTCGCTTTAGACATCAAATCTTTCATTCATCTATATCAAGAATCTTGAGTCCACTGAAGACAGCAATGTCCATAAACAATGAACAAACCATTCTCCGGTGCCCTGATGGTCACTTGCGTAGGTCAGTTCTCGGACTCGGCTCGTATATAGCCGATTATCCGGAACAGGTGAGTCTATGCGCAATATGCACTGGATGGTGCTGCAAGTAAGTATTGTCCTTTCCAAAAATCACATCCAACTCGAGTTAGAGAAAATGACTTACTGTGGCCATATAGATGTACATCACCTCACAAGAATCTAGATAATCCGGAATTTGTTACAAATCCTCGAACAAAAGAGCTACACGAACGATTGATAGAACAGGTGGATGACAACAGCATAAGTAGAGCAACGGTTCGAAAAGAGTATGGGTTCCACCAAGATATTGTGGTAAGTGTTCTAAACTCTCCATACAATGTGAGCTGACCACGACTATGCTCCATAGCCCTTCACCAATGACTTTCCACGTGCAGATATATGCGATCTCATTTCTCCGGACCTACTGCACCAAATGATCAAAGGCGTATTTAAGGATCACCTTGTTGAGTGGATTTGCCAGAGCTTGACCACGACAGAGCTGGACGTTGTGGATAAAAGGTGCTGTTTTTTCACAAGTTGTTTAATGTGAATACTGCTGCTAATCTCCGCGTAGAATCAGAGTTGCTGCTCCTTTTCCTGGACTTCGCAGATTTCCCGAAGGCCGAGGCTTCAAGCAATGGACAGGCAATGATTCTAAGGCACTTATGAAAGTATATGACCTTTCTGTCTTGTTCGAGGCGGTGGTTTGCTGATATTTGATGCAACTTGCTTAGGTGTATCTTCCGGCTATTGTGGGCATTGCGCACGATGATATGATTCGCGCATTGAGTGCATTTCTTGACTTCTGTTACCTTGTGCGTCGGTACACGATTACAGTCTCAACTCTTGATCAAATCAAAGCCTCTTTGGATCACTTTCACCGTTATCGGCAAATATTCATAGCTAAAGGCATCCGGGATAACTTCTCACTTCCACGACAGCATGCCATGATCCACTATCCTACAATGATCCCTCTGTTCGCTGCACCGAGTGGTCTGTGTTCATCGATCACAGAGAATAAACACATTTACGCGGTGAAGGAAACATGGCGACGCTCAAACAGAAATGATCCTTTGGGTCAGATGATCACAGCAAACCAACGTCTCAGTAAACTTATTGCATCGAGGGCAGACTTCAAGAGGCGTGGAATGCTGGAAAGTCCTCTGGCTGAGGCTTCATGGAGAGCTTTGCAAGATGTTCTGCGCAGGAATATGTCAGAGTCGGAGACAGATGACGCTCAGGCTGAGAGGACCCAAATTCGGAAGGAGCAGATGCACCATGATCATGATACACCCGTAGCTGGCGCAGCTGATGATACAGAGGACTTCTTCGATGACATTGTGGGCAATAATGAACTCAACGAAATTGCAGACCTGGAAGATCCCGAAAGCTTAGTGCATGGGCCTCAGCATCTTGCGGTTCATGACATACTACATGCTGAACGCCAGATGCGCTTGGGTGGCAGAAATGACCCTTTGAGCTTGATGTTAATGGCTTCGAAGTCACGTAAGTATTAGTACTTAGTAACCCATGCTTTTGGTGCTGCACATCTGACTTCTTTGATATCATCCTTGCAGAGTCCAGTACGGTGTACCCTAAGCAACTTAACGCTCTTGCGGCGATAAAAGGCCATCCAGAGCTCCGAAAACTCCCACAGCTCATTAAAGACTACTTATTCAACAAGTACGAGAAGCACAACTCCAACTTAAGGGGCTCCTCTGGCAGAGCCGAACCAGCAGTTGAATTGGACATAAGCAATGACTTTTCAATTTTCCATTCAGCCACCGCTTTCTTTGCCTTCCGTGGCGAATCGATCCCTATAGAACAAGCAATGAGGGAGGTGATCAGGTCCAATCCCTCTTGGCGCGGAAAGGCAAGACGTGATGCAGCCTTGTTCGAGTTAATACTCGCAAAAAGGGGTTTGCAGGAATGCGAGTTGCCCGAGTTATGCTTCTTTTCTCCTTTGCCGTTAGTAAATTGAAACGTCAGGAATGCGCTCTCATCCAATTTTTCAAGCGTGTTGGAGACTCGCCTGACCAAAAAACAAGTATGTGGATTGTCGAGCCGGAATATGAGTTAGACACCTTTACCACCTGTCCTGGTGTGAAAGCCAGTGGCAGACGTCACTACTACCACCGTGACTGCAAGGCTCCGAAGCTATTTGTGATAGGTATAGGGGATATCTTTCGTTTGGCTCACCTCCTTGGGGTGCCAAAGGGTGATGAATGTCCTCCAAAGTCATTGACACCCGAGGAGTCCTTGGACTTTTATGATAGATTCTATGTTAACCGATTTGTAGACATGCACATGCACGAAACATTGTACGAAAGTAGATAATGATAAAAACAAACTCTTCATTTAGCACACAAAGTACAGTAGGCACGATGGTTGGAATTCTCTGTACTACGATGTCCATTTTACTACTAGTACTAGTAGTACTTACTAGTAATAAGTAGACTCCGACTTGGAGTCGGAGTCGGAGTACACTCACTGGCAGGCTGGCACAACTTGAACTTAGACCTTCAAGCTAAATAAACTTTCTATTTTATTTAATACAAGTAGTAATCAAGAAAACATTCACATCACAATACCAACGTTTTCAAACTATACCAATACTAGTACTACTAATCTGCGCTGCGCTCGCAGATTAGTAGTACAGCACAGAGGAGCTTGAAAAGGGAGTAAACTGATGAAAAATATCAGTACAACCCTTCAAGTTGACAAATTGAATAACCTTCTCATAAACATAAATGAAATATTCGAATAGTAATAACTTGAACGGAATGTAGAATGAAAAAAAAAGCCTCCGAGTCCTTATTGCGTACTAGTATAGTAGACATTTGCGACACAGTACAAGCACAAAGTTATCCCACATGAGTGAGGGTCAATATCGTAGAAGCCGGACCTGCCTGAGCACCCTAGTTACTACCATCGCGAATGGGTCCCGAGCTGATGTTCGAAGAGTCGTCTCCAAGAGGATTAAGGTTTTCGAGAAGCGCTAGTAAGATTTTGTAGTCTTCACAAAAAATTGATTCACTACCAACTGCTGTGGAGACGAAAGAATCCATCTCGCGCTCTGTCGAAAAAAGGTTCTCGCGGTTGAAGTCATAATCGTCATCGGATTGGTGAAGTTTCTGGACTAAGCCACGTAAATCACCCTCGAGGACCTTGACAAGAGGGTTGCTGGCGACTACTCCCGCCCGTTCTTGTACTGTCGGTCGAACGTTGAGATGGAGGATTACGTGCATAAAGAGGTCGTCCGTAAGAATTAATAGACATTTCTTGATCAAATTGAATTTGTTCAGGAAGGTCTGGCGTTCTTTGCGTAGTTCATCCTCGAACTTCTGCCGGTGTACAGCATCCTCCATCTTGCCCACTTCACCAACAGTGTACAATTTGATGGATGGCTTTGTGGTATCCTGAACAGCATCCTCCTTCTCCACAGCGTCGATGACGGAAACAAGCTTGACGAGGTCGCCTGAGCGTGCCAATCGGTGGCGTACATCCACCGCTGAACCGTGTAGAAATACAGCGGAGTAATCAACTTCTACCTTCATTTTCGGTGTTCGATCTGCCGATGCCGAACCTGCCAATGAGTCTGGGATGGAGACTTCCTGATGAACTTGTGCAATGAGGGCATCTAACAAAACCAAACATTCCTTGCACGCGTTGTACGACCATATAAGCAGAGGGACGAAGAACCTCAACGCTTGCACAGGACCCCCTATATTACCACTGGCGAGTCATTAGGGTCACGCCCGGAAGCCGTGCGCTGCACTGTCGACGTGGACGAGTCAAGGCCTGATGTGAACACTGGCAGCGAAAATTCCATGGCGTGCGGGTGAGAGTAGTTGTCATTGGTAGTAGAGTTTTGGATCGCCGTCGGAAGTCGAATCATGCCTCGACCGTGACGCGTACTAGCATCATTAAGGTAAGAGGATTCGAAGAACTTGTTCTGAAAGCAGGAGAATATGGAATTCTGGTGTATCCACCTCCCATCCCCTTTTAAGCCAACTGGATAGAACACGTAGTGTGAGTGATAAAAGACCGTTACGCGATCCAGAAATTTCGACCATCCGGTACCATTGATGAACCTAGTATAGTACTCTCGGCGTTCTCGCGATATGAACTCAGAACTTGGAAGGAGCTCCGCAAGCGCCAACACCACCATTAACCTTATATCGCCTACAGTGTTCCGAATAGCAAATTCAGCGGACGTCCACTGGCAATCACCGGAGAAGAAAGTCAGTACAAATATTATCACAACTGGTACACTGCCAGTGGCAAGTCCGAGTTGTAATGAATTTATGACTTACGTTTGTAAGGTGCACATCATTCAAGTCGCCCATGTACTTGAGGAGATTAGTCAAGTTCCGTACTGCCCGGAAGTTTATCAACAACTGCCTTTTCTTGACTTTGTCTAGCTCCTCTTGGTAATCATGAAGGGCTCGTCTTGTCTGTTGGACCACTATCTTAAAGATGGCCACCGTGGAGAGAAGAAGTTTGTCATTCTGGGTCGCATAACGGCGATAATGATTATGCCGTATCTCGTTAACTATCTTCGTGGAGAGTGTGTCAATGGCCTGGATTCCGACGTTCGAGTTCTTAGCGAACACGTCAAGTCGTTTGAGGAGATCGCCTTCGACGAAGCCTGTAGAGCCGTGAAAGTCTAGAGAAAGTAGACGACCATCTGTCTTCAATTGAGTCTTGCGCTCGATGTTAGATGATTTGAGTTTCCTACCACTAAGAGGATCCGCCTCGTAACTTGAATACGAGTCGTCACTAGTAGTACTGCCAGTGTCCGAGTCTGTATCATGGTCATCCGGATCGCTGAAGTAGAGGTATGACATTTTCAGAGTCTTGTCAAAGAGCAACTTGAATAGTGAAAGTGGGCTCGAGCTTTCAGCTCAGTGAGTACTTATACGGCAACAGGGGGATCACTAGCACACGCCGCTGTGGCCCCGTCGGTACTACTATGTAGTAACTTGAGTTGAAACCATACCCGCAGGCTGCCCAGTGGTCGCCAGCACTGGTGGCAGCAGTGCCACAGTGGCACAGGACCCCAGCAACTTGAACTTGAACAAGTTCAAGTTGAAGCCCTAGTACTAGTACTGCCAGTGCCAGCCTTAGCCTGAGTACTATATACTCAGGCTACTGCTCGGGCCGTGACACCGGCGCAGATGATCATGCCGGGCCTTCAAGTTCAAGTTGTCCGGATAATTGTTCTTTGAAAAGTTTGAGCTCAGGCTCTAGGCTTACTACTAGTAGTAGTAGTAGTACACTGGCATTCCAGATAGTATTTGAAGGAATCAAAATTTGAAAAATGTGAAGTAAATTTCCAGCTAAATCACCCCAAAAAGTGCGGAGGCCTGTTCAAGTTGCAAGTTTGGCTAACAATGCCCTATACTAGTAGTAGTATTCAAGTTGTTGCTGAATTCTTCTCTGAAAGACCGGGCGCCGATCCTGAACTTCGATTCTTTTTTCCGACCTAAGGCTTGTACCACTGCCAGTGGCAACTTCAAGTTCAACTTGAAGTTGACTCGGAGGCGGCAGACCCCGGCAGTGGCCCGGCACAACTTAAAGGCCTGCCAAAGCTTTTATCGGATTTGGATAGTAACCATCCCCGGATCATGATGCAACCAACTTGAAGGCATGGCCCGGGTACGGAGTCCGGATGAAAGGACTGCCAAAGGCCTGCCCGGCAGTCCGACTAAAATTGCGCTAAAAGTTCCCAGTCCCGCTCTTTTCCGAATTCTAGTACTACTAGTAGTAAGAGAATCCACAGTTCAAGTTGAAGTGTTTTGTCCGGATAAAACCCATCCATTCAAGAGTTTCCGGCAGGCCTAGCCTGAGTATGATACTACTAGTAGTAGTAGTACTATTCGGACTCCTCGGGGTCCTAGCGCCACTCGGAACTTGAGGCTCCGACTTACTAATACTATCTGAGACAGCATCATGATCAGTGATAAGCTGAGTTTCAAATTGTAACAAGTACTACATAGTAGTACATACTACTACGCCAAGGCTGCGACCCTGACCCTGTGCCCATCGCCGTGTCACTCAGGCTCACTCACTGGCAGGCTGGCAGACTCCGAGTCTAACTGCACAATAAACAATGACAACTAGTCCTGCGGTAGACTTGCATGATGACAAGACTCAGCCTCAGGCTAAGGCTAGCACAATCAAAGAAGCATTGCAGGCCTTCGGTGTGTAGTACTATACGGTTTAATAGTAATTCATCACTCACAGGCATGGTCATCACTGGCATCTTGAATGTTATTAAATAGGGCTCAAGCATCAATCAGTACTACTCAATGGGCTGTCACCTGCCATAGAGATTGCAACGGAGTCCGAAATAACCAGTCCGTATGGTATGTAGTATACTGCTTGATCGTTACAACCAGCAAAATACTCATGATCATTATGGTCAAATAGGGCGGATATTACTGCAAGACAGTACTCCTGAAAGGGTGTCGCTTCGCCTTCCAAAGGAACACACCAAAGTTGTGCGAGCAGATGATATAGTATTAGAGTCACCAACGGATTCTGGAGGCAAAGCATTGTTGGACTCCACCAACACTTCACAGTCTTATTCCTCTGAAGTAGCAGATGAACTCGTGACGAAAGCAAAGTCATCATGGGAAAACTACCGTAGTCGAAGTGTTCCGCTTGCACAAGAAATTTTGCGCCAAATGTCGGAACTGCGTGTTGAAGCAGAACCGCTTGCGGGAATCGCGTTACGCCATCTGGAGGAAGACGTAGGGGACGCTACTTGGGAGGCGCGCGTGGGCCCGGGGAAAACTAATACCGTTTATGATCTGGGCCAAAAGATCAGGGCTGAAATGGCTGTCGACGCTCCTCAAGAGCATTTTTGGTCCTTGGAGTCGAAGCGCGGGGATGAGGCAGAGGCGGGAAGGTTAAAGTGGCAATCGCTGCAGAGAGATGTTGAAAACCTGATACGAGAACTCGACGAATGCCTGAAGTACAGCGTTTCCAAGTCGCGCATCGCCATCAAAGAGCTAAAAAAGGGCTTGACGGCAGACCTTCCAAACGACCTCACCTCCGTGATCAAAAGTCTCAATGAAATCGCGAATGAGCTTCAGGAAGAGCAGCCGAACAGTACTCTCTACGTGAAGCTCAAATCGCTCAAGAGGACTCTCCAAATCATTGACTTGAAAACGGAGATGGCCGACGGCGAGAATCATCGCTCTACCATCCAAGTGCAGCACATGTATGGTTTGGTAGTATCAGCGTTTGCTGAAGTAAGTTTGATGTTCAAGTTACTGCTCTGCGTCTTCATTCGTTTACATGATTCACATGGCACTGGCAGTTGGAGCATGCGGCCGCCGCCACCGCCATCCGCTCTCTGTGCGAGAATGCCAGAGATGACTTGTTCAAGGCGTTCCGGTACGCATATCCGGAACTAGATTCGTTCAAGATTGAGCCGGCCAGTAAAAAACCTGTCGCCGATACGGGTGTGAAACCATCCGCATTGTACAGAAAGGTTTCGACCTTGCACAAGTCCTTCATCTACCCACCGACTGAGACTAAGCCCGCCACTCAGCCTGAGGCCGGCACCGTCACGACTCAGCCTGAGGCCGGCTCACCCAACACGAACAAGTCAGCGAAGAAGAAGAAGGGGAAGAACCCGAAGAATAAACCCCCGAACACAGAACTTCGCGAAGCTGAGGCTACTGAGCCCAACACTCAGCCTAGTGGCGTTAAACGTAACGAGGACCCGACCATGTCGAATAAAGGTCCTACTAGTGAGCTTACACAATACGCTCAGTCTGACAACCCCCCCGACTCGGACACGAAGCTTCCGAGTCCGCGATTCCATTACCAGAATTTGGTTGCAAAGAGTGAAGACTTGGAGACGCTGAAAGGAAATCTCCGTACCGAGTACGACGAAAACGCAGAGGAAGTGCCAGAGCTTGGGCAACCTGCAAACTATGATCTCTTGGACGTGATGGGCATCAACACTATGTTCAAATCCTTCCTTCCGCGCTTTCACGGCGCACTCGAATTTAACTTCGCCCTCTTCCTGCTCTTAAAAGAGCAGGTCATCAAAATGGAGGAGAAGATACAAAACATCCTTAATACTGAGGATCAGCAATCTTTATGCGATATCTTCGATAACCCTAAGAACGAAAAATATAAGGAGATTCTATCTTGTGGCGTAATGCCAACGACGAAAGATGACAATTCAGAAGAAAGGAATAAATTCTTAAAGCGTGTTCGAGTTAGCACCGAAGTAGATGGGTTTTCGGGGAAATCAGACTCTGCCTTCACTCTATCACTTGAAGACGAGGATTACGGCTTCAATGCGATGGCCTCGCTGGACTATATAGGTTCGGAGGAATTGCCAACACGTATGTATATCAACCAAGAAAGGCAGGCCAAGAAGGCAAGGGACAACTTGAAGGAGGCCGAGCCTGAGGAGGCCGAGGATGCGCATAAGGAAGCCGCAGAAGTCTTGAAGAAGCAGGACTTCAAGTCCCTCCCCATCGCACTCAAGCTACACAACTTCATTGGCGACTTGGTGACCTTTTGCGTTGAAAAGTTCGAACGTCTGTCCGAAACGAAAGAGGTGACTATCGCTGGTCGTGTTGTCAACGTGGAGTATCTGAAAGAGCTGCAAATATGTGATCTTCCGTTAGGCTTGCATTCTCGACCCGGCTTCAAGAGAACGTCGAAGATTGCGAAACTTCTGGTCCACCTCAGACATCGGCGCAACATTCATCGTGAGCGAGCATCGTGTCTCCTTCGCGCAATACAGATTATTCTTTGCGACATACCCGGCGAAGTCGTCAAAGACGGTGAACCATTCCGCAATTTACTGAACCGATACCAACATGGACGAGTTCGTCCCTTCGCTGCGCAAACGGTTTTAGCTCTTGTTTTACGTGCAGAGGCGAACTTAAATTATCCCATGGGTACGGACCGAATGAGGCATCTTGTGGCTCTGGCTCTGATACAGGCACCTGCCAAACTTTATGGCCGAGAGTTGGAAGATGTCCAGGAAACCCCGTCTTGGATTAAAGATTATATGCTCTCCGAAGAGGGGCCCTACTCCATGGTCAAGAAAGGACCTCAAGAAACCCTTGACATTAATGCTCTTCTTACCCTTCTGCACGTAGTCTGGGGTGTGCCATTTACGCTCAAGGATCAAGAACCGGACAAAGTTGTAGATCGGCAAGTTGAATTGTCAAAGTCAGTTAAGGGCAAGGAGCGAGAACCGGGCAATGTCAATGTCAAGTTTCTGTCTGATCTTACGAGTGCAATTGCAGATGCGAGTGCAGATGCGAGTGCAGATGCGAGTGCAGATGCGAGTGCAGATGCGAGTGGAAGCGATGGAAACGGAAGCGACTCCGAGTCAGCGGCTCTACTACCTAAGCACCATCACTTGCTTCGACGAATAGCAACATCAGTATCACAGCTCATGGATAGCATCTGGGAGAGTTATGTAAATTCTATGGAAAAGGTAGACATTTATACTTGGGATTTCCACTGAGCTTGCCTCGGATGTAGTAGTAGTACTGGGAGGACTCGGTACTCAAACTATTTCTAACTGTTTTCTTTTCGTAGTATTACCTCATACCAGTGCATACCACTAGTATTCAAGTTGTGTCTTTGTATGTTTGTCTCCTGTTCTGTGTTCGTCGACCTTATACTTGTGTTTTCTGTGCATCGGTATTCAAGTTGTTGTATGACTGTATGTAAATAAAAAACGATATGAATTGTTTACTAACTATTCCGAGTCGGACTTGGACTCACTGGCACCAGTGATGCTCTAATTACTGCTCGATAAATTCACGACTGGCTCGAATCCGGGTCTACCAACCTGAAGACCGAACATCGTTACGGGTCACTGTTCGGCAACTTGAACTTTTGAGCTGAACTTGAAGTCCCACGACTCGGTCTCAGGCTCTGACTCGGAAGTTCTTCCGATTCGGAGGTCAGCTTGAAGTCGGAAACTACTAGTACTAGTAAACTAAGCCTGAGGGGCGAAGGTCGGTCCGGCTACTACTACAACTGCTCTGCTCGACAACTATTAGGTATAATAATTTTAATGGAATGGACCGGTTGTTATTCTCGGGACGTTCTAGGTCAGAGGGAACTGGACGGCTTGACTTATGCTATTGCCTTCTGGCAGACGACGGAGGAGCTGGAACAAATGGGCTTTGCGACCAACCTTGATTCAAAGACAGACACGCAACTTGGTAGTATTGTTTTCCCGACTCCGAGTCAGCAAGAGCCCGACGTGGACATCGCCGCTCGCCTTTTCCCAGACTGAGCCCCTTCCTCAACTCCCCCACCATGCGCACAAACTCTCTCATCTCATCCTCTTGCACTACCTTGAGGCTTGTCATTTTCTTCAACCTTGGCGCTGTCTCCTTCACATACGACATCTTCCATGCGCTGCTCTCCTGCACTTTGTACTAAATTATGTCGTAACAGATCTGGGCGGAATGGGAGACAGAGGTCTGCACGAGCATGGCACAGGAGTTCAAGGCTGGTGAGTTTATTCTCCTTCTCAATCCTTTTACTTCACGTTATTTACATACCATTTGATACAGAATCCTAGCTCACACCGTTTACAGCGCACGCAAGATGGTGCAATTCTGGAACACCGCCAGACAGCACCACCACCATTGCCATCGCACTCCTGCTACTAGTAGTACCCAGCATCGACATGATGACTTCCCACGTGGGGTCTGACACTGGCATCACAGGCCCTCCGTCGTCACCACTGACAGCCATGGTCAGGTTGGAAACTAGAGACTTCCGGAGACACTTTCATTGTTGTGGGGACTGGTAAGTAGCCCTAGTAGTTATCCGCTATTGCAACAATAGCTCATGACCCGATGAACACAACTACATGACTGGCTGATGCTATGGTTGTTGAAGCGCTTAGAATGCCAGCACGCTTACGAGTTCGAGACGACAGCGCGCACCATCTTGCCGGGCAAGTCTTCTTTCAGAGACAAGTCATTCGGAGATGAGGAGCTCAAAGGCTTCCAGTTTGCCTCACCAGACGACCATCAAATTCATATCTATTTCGCTGATTCCATGGCTCATGGCGGGGATTTAAGAGATGCTCCTTGCCGACACAAGGGACTTCTTGCAATCAGAGAAGGTATGTACATAAAGTGCCACACATCGACTGAAAGTTTAACCTCTCTTTCTGAATCAGTGGTGCGCTGACCGTGGTAACCGCTCTCGTCGCAACAATTTCCTCTATCGTGTCCCTGGCTTGGGCAGATCATCGTTGATCCATGCCCTTGCTGGCGCGCTCATGCTCGACATTCTCGCCATCTCACGTTCCGCTCTTTGGATGAACGATGTGACGTTGTCGTCGCTTATGGGCCGTGTGCCTGCCCCGTGAATTGTCCTTCTCGAGGACCTTGACGCTGCATTCACTCGCTCAACTTCGCGCGACGGGTCCTCAACCTGTGTTCCTGGTGGTAAGAAGAAGAGCTCTTTGTTGTCCGACAACAAGGATAAGATGACGATGATGACGACAATGAAGAAATTGGCAAGAAGAAGAAAAGCAAGAAATATGACACTCTATCCGACGTGAACACGCTCTCTCTTTCTGGCCTTCTTAATGCACTTGATGGTGTCGCCGCTGCTGTTGGCCGCTTCCTCTTCTCGTCGCAGCGACGAACCATCTTGAGCGTTTCGACCCCGCGCTCTCGCGCCCCGGTGGCATGGATGTTTGGATCGAGTTCAAAAGCGCAAGCCCTAGGCAGGCTCAAGCGCTCTTCTGCGACTTCTTCCTGTACGCGGACGTCAAGAAGCCCGAGATCACCAAACGCGAAGGCGAGCTCGATGGGATCAGCCTCCTCACCACACCCCATCCTCTGGATCGATTTCGGAAATTCCGGTGTCGGTATTTGCGTCCGATGCCTCGAGTACCGCAACCTTGAGCTCGAGCTCATTGATGAGAGGTGCGTCAAACAGTCTACCTGACGTTGGCAAAGCAGCTCACGACGCAAATTGCGAATTCGAATGCCAGTGCCAGCCTGAGTGTTTTGGTGTCGTGGGAAATTACTCAAAAGGCCTAAGTTACAGGATATGTTGATTTTTTACAACAGAATGCACAGTGCATTCACCATTCTAACTTTGCAGAAAGCTTCTTTAGATGTCTTACTATACATCATAAAATTATCAAGAGTATCTGATTAGTTGTTCAGAAGATATTACAGAAAGAATGTCAGATTCATGAATTAAAAGCAAATTTTGGCTTTATTTGGCATTTTTGAGGTACTCGGCACTTTCAAGAGCCATGCAGGCAATAACCAGTCATGAAACTCCTATAGTAGGAACAAGTAGACATATAGCTATATGCTGCTAAATTTTGAAGCTTTATGGGTTTGAGATGAGAGTTTCCGGCAGCATATAAAGACGAAAATGATGCCAAATTTGGTAACCCCGAGAACACAGAAAGTCCTTGTTATCTTCTTACTTTGATTGAGAATTTCCTTTCTTTCTATACTATTATACGTAGAACAAAGATGCAGTTATACACAAATATTTATAGAATTTTTGCTGCTATGTGGAAGTAATAAAACTCGAAAAACCAGAAATCAGGGGGGTGACAATCATCTTTAGTACTACTAGTAACCGGCTGTACTAGTAGTAAGTAGTACTACTAGTAACCGGCTGTACTAGTAGTAAGTAGTACTACTAGTAACCGGCTGTACTAGTAGTAAGTAGTACTACTACTACTAGTAGTAAGTAGTACTACTACTACTAGTAGTAAGTAGTACTACTACTACTAGTAGTAAGTAGTACTACTACTACTAGTAGTAGTAGTAGTAGTAAGCACTGCCGGTGCCATGGCACTGCCAGCCTGAGTGCCACTGGTTGAAGACGACGCACTCAGTTTCCCACTGCATTCTTTCCCATTTCGTCCCAATAGTACTACCTATTCATCTTGAACTCGAAAGCACAACAGCAACGACTTCAACTTGAATCAGCATCATGCTGGCATCATCCAAGCCATCGCGTAGAAATCCGATTCCGCGTGAGTCCTACAGCTTTCTACTACGTTCTCCTATACCAGCAGCAATGATTAATGAGGTGATATCCAGCTTCGCCAAGGGAAGGCTTTGATTTGATAGAATTGTCTCGGCAGATCACGGGCTTTTGCCCATCCAACGAGGAAAATAGTATTCGATCTGCAAGGCAGAGACTAGAAGGTGTAATCGATGGCATATGGCCAGGTGAGTCCTACTTTCTCCTTCGCCGGTAGTCCTGCTTTGTTGACTACTTCTACTCGTGGCAGAGAATCAGAGTATGAGCGGATCAATAGTGCCTCATAGAACCCCTCGGATGCCAACAAACACTCACACTGGCATGTCGACTCGCGAAGTTGACACTGTCCGACCTGGCAGTACTTCCCCAACTCAGGCGCCTACCGTCGTACAGGCTCACTGTACACTGGCACCAAATCGCGCCACACGAAGGGAAACTATCTCGCCTTTAGAACAGGAGGAATATTACTATGGCCTGGAGGGGGCTCCTCGCCTGGTCGGGCGCACCGGCGGCGACTGGGAACGGACTAACATGTGGAAATGCGTAGGGGTTGTGGGTGATCACCGCATTACTGAGTTCTGGGATGCAGACTTGTTCCCAAAAATATTGCCGATATTCAAGGCACTATATCTCGAGGGGCACGGAAAGGCAAACCTATTTGAGGTTAACCGCGTTGGCCTCGAACGCCCTGCCAGTGTGGGCATTAGACACGAGTTGCTCGCTGAAAATGAGTGGCCCGTCGTTGTTATGATCGGAGTTGATACGGAGCCCAGTCTCCACCCTAAAGTGGGATGCTGGGCTGCGGAGAGGGTGAAGGACATACTATGGGAGCTCGCAATTTATGATGTCGAGGTCGAGATTAGGGAACGACATATCAAACTGGCTTCCGGCGATAACACAGATGGCCCTGCTAATATGAAGCGTAACCGTACTCAGGCTGGTGACGATGACGTTCCTGAGGCTGTCGATGGCAATCACCACCTAAAGCGCCCTAGACCATCTTTCACTCCGTCTGCCCCCGATCAGAGCATCAACGACCCTCATAGTGACTCTGACGCCGCTCACGGTGTTCAAGGCCAAGGCTGGCCTACAGGATCGAAAAATATCTCGTCCACTCCCGCCAGCCGCTCCCGCCTGATCCGAGCAAGCCCTATGGTTCTAGAGCCACGTATAATGGGCAACTATGAAGATCGCCATACCGCCAACACGTACTTACAGCGCCTTGCTGCGCCTTTCACCACATGTGTTGGGATATGCCTTGGCATCACTGAGACCAGGGGCAAAACGCAGTATGACAGCTATTCAACCGGGTCACTGTTTGGGATTAAGATACAAAACGAGGAGCCCATCTTATATGCCCTCGGTTGTCGACATGGCACCATTCCATTTAATTTACAGTTCCATCTTCATCCTGAGGATTCTGAAAGCAACTTGGAGGATGCCAGCTTGAAGAAAGGCAAGAAATGCAATAAGAAGGGCAAGAAGGGCGTCAAAGGGAACAAGAAGGGCAACAAAACATCGAAAGGCGATGGCAAGAACTATAAAATCACGGAAGCCTCTCAGTACATCGACTACAAACATGACGAGAACTCGAATTATACGGCCTATGTTTCGCTGTTCACGCCTGAGAAGCTGGCTGACCACTTACGAATGATGGAACGCGAGTTGGAAAAGCAGAGGAAAGAATTCGATCTTCTCGTGGATAAGAAGATCATAAAAGATCAGGTTGTAAAGAAGGAAGTCCAAAAGGAATGCGATGACGCGACAGCTTTCTTCAACAAGGTCAAGAGATGCGAATTGAATTTCCAGTGTATGGAGCAGTTTGGATATGTCGAATTCTCTCCGGGAAGGTTCAATCGGTTTAATAAGAAAGATGACGCGAAGAAGCCGAGGACTAGCAAGCACCCCTATGCATCGGACTGGGCGTTGATCAGGATTTGTGACGACCGTTCCCCATCTGACAAGACTACTCTCTGCGAGCAGCATGGGAAGGGGCAATTTTGGAATTATGCAGACTTGAGAAGGTATGAACCAAAGAGCATGTGTGGTTCAGCTGCTTTCGACGACATTCTGGAGTTCATGGGATGGAAGGAAGGCACTCAAGTACATGATGGTCTGGTGCATATCAAAGATTTCACGAAACCGCGCGACATCTACAGCCGTCTTTATCAAGAAGAAACGGACGAACAAGCGATTAAAGATAAGCAGCTCCATAGAGCACTAGCGAATGATGGCACAAAGGTCGTATCCTCGAAGCTTGAAACAAGACGGGTATATAAGTTTGGTTGGACAACTGGCCACACAGTGGGCGTTTATAACAATCTCACTTCCTACTGGGTCGATCTTACACTAGAATTTGATGTCACATTCTCCGGTAAAGGCAAACGTCGCAAAGCCTGTGGAATCAAAGAAGGTGTAAAGGGCGTCGAGAGTTGCTGGCAGGCGGTCCTGCAATTTCCACCCGGCAAGCACTTCGGTGGTCGTAGCCGTATATTTGGAGACCAAGGTGATTCCGGAAGCTTGGTCATCGACCAGGATGCCAACGCACTTGGTACAATCATCTTTGTTACGACTTTGACGGAATGGCAACACGATGGGTTCACTTACGGAGTCCCTATTTGGCAACAATTGTCGGAGATGCGCACCTCCGGTTACGGTGATATTCATTTCGGATTCGAATCACAAAAGGATGATGCAGTGATGTCGGAACTTGCGGAATATCATCCACAGATTAAGGTAACTAGGGCTAACAAGGGCTCGAGGACATGGGAAGCGTGGTTTAATGAGGAGCACCACAAGGTTGAGCGGGAACGAGCAGCATTGGAACCTTTTAATTCACTTAAACCGCAGACTCGGAGTCAGACGAAGTAGCCTGCCAGTGAGGACTCAGGCTTGTACTCAAACTATTTCTAACTGTTTTCTTTTCGTAGTATTACCTCATACCAGTGCATACCACTAGTATTCAAGTTGTGTCTTTGTATGTTTGTCTCCTGTTCTGTGTTCGTCGACCTTATACTTGTGTTTTCTGTGCATCGGTATTCAAGTTGTTGTATGACTGTATGTAAATAAAAAACGATATGAATTGTTTACTAACTATTCCGAGTCGGACTTGGACTCACTGGCACCAGTGATGCTCTAATTACTGCTCGATAAATTCACGACTGGCTCGAATCCGGGTCTACCAACCTGAAGACCGAACATCGTTACGGGTCACTGTTCGGCAACTTGAACTTTTGAGCTGAACTTGAAGTCCCACGACTCGGTCTCAGGCTCTGACTCGGAAGTTTCTTCCGATTCGGAGGTCAGCTTGAAGTCGGAAACTACTAGTACTAGTAAACTAAGCCTGAGGGGCGAAGGTCGGTCCGGCTACTACTACAACTGCTCTGCTCGACAACTATTAGGTATAATAATTTTAATGGAATGACCGGTTGTTATTCTCGGGACGTTCTAGGTCAGAGGGAACTGGACGGCTTGACTTATGCTATTGCCTTCTGGCAGACGACGGAGGAGCTGGAACAAATGGGCTTTGCGACCAACCTTGATTCAAAGACAGACACGCAACTTGGTAGTATTGTTTTCCCGACTCCGAGTCAGCAAGAGCCCGACGTGGACATCGCCGCTCGCCTTTTCCCAGACTGAGCCCCTTCCTCAACTCCCCCACCATGCGCACAAACTCTCTCATCTCATCCTCTTGCACTACCTTGAGGCTTGTCATTTTCTTCAACCTTGGCGCTGTCTCCTTCACATACGACATCTTCCATGCGCTGCTCTCCTGCACTTTGTACTAAATTATGTCGTAACAGATCTGGGCGGAATGGGAGACAGAGGTCTGCACGAGCATGGCACAGGAGTTCAAGGCTGGTGAGTTTATTCTCCTTCTCAATCCTTTTACTTCACGTTATTTACATACCATTTGATACAGAATCCTAGCTCACACCGTTTACAGCGCACGCAAGATGGTGCAATTCTGGAACACCGCCAGACAGCACCACCACCATTGCCATCGCACTCCTGCTACTAGTAGTACCCAGCATCGACATGATGACTTCCCACGTGGGGTCTGACACTGGCATCACAGGCCCTCCGTCGTCACCACTGACAGCCATGGTCAGGTTGGAAACTAGAGACTTCCGGAGACACTTTCATTGTTGTGGGGACTGGTAAGTAGCCCTAGTAGTTATCCGCTATTGCAACAATAGCTCATGACCCGATGAACACAACTACATGACTGGCTGATGCTATGGTTGTTGAAGCGCTTAGAATGCCAGCACGCTTACGAGTTCGAGACGACAGCGCGCACCATCTTGCCGGGCAAGTCTTCTTTCAGAGACAAGTCATTCGGAGATGAGGAGCTCAAAGGCTTCCAGTTTGCCTCACCAGACGACCATCAAATTCATATCTATTTCGCTGATTCCATGGCTCATGGCGGGGATTTAAGAGATGCTCCTTGCCGACACAAGGGACTTCTTGCAATCAGAGAAGGTATGTACATAAAGTGCCACACATCGACTGAAAGTTTAACCTCTCTTTCTGAATCAGTGGTGCGCTGACCGTGGTAACCGCTCTCGTCGCAACAATTTCCTCTATCGTGTCCCTGGCTTGGGCAGATCATCGTTGATCCATGCCCTTGCTGGCGCGCTCATGCTCGACATTCTCGCCATCTCACGTTCCGCTTTTTGGATGAACGATGTGACGTTGTCGTCGCTTATGGGCCGTGTGCCTGCCCCGTGAATTGTCCTTCTCGAGGACCTTGACGCTGCATTCACTCGCTCAACTTCGCGCGACGGGTCCTCAACCTGTGTTCCTGGTGGTAAGAAGAAGAGCTCTTTGTTGTCCGACAACAAGGATAAGATGACGATGATGACGACAATGAAGAAATTGGCAAGAAGAAGAAAAGCAAGAAATATGACACTCTATCCGACGTGAACACGCTCTCTCTTTCTGGCCTTCTTAATGCACTTGATGGTGTCGCCGCTGCTGTTGGCCGCTTCCTCTTCTCGTCGCAGCGACGAACCATCTTGAGCGTTTCGACCCCGCGCTCTCGCGCCCCGGTGGCATGGATGTTTGGATCGAGTTCAAAAGCGCAAGCCCTAGGCAGGCTCAAGCGCTCTTCTGCGACTTCTTCCTGTACGCGGACGTCAAGAAGCCCGAGATCACCAAACGCGAAGGCGAGCTCGATGGGATCAGCCTCCTCACCACACCCCATCCTCTGGATCGATTTCGGAAATTCCGGTGTCGGTATTTGCGTCCGATGCCTCGAGTACCGCAACCTTGAGCTCGAGCTCATTGATGAGAGGTGCGTCAAACAGTCTACCTGACGTTGGCAAAGCAGCTCACGACGCAAATTGCGAATGCATCAAACGGGAAAAAGTATTACTTCATCTTAGATATCGTTCAAGTAGTCATGTCCTATTCCACGACAAACACCTCTGTGCCACCACCATTGCCGCCGAAACGGAGATCGCTCGGTTTCAATATGCAGAATAAGTCGATTATCGGCCGACAGCGCAATCCCCCCAGCTCTAAGGTCAAGAAACGTGCCTTCATTCAATCTACTTCTTTCAAAGCGGATTGGGGTGCATTGATCCCATTTCCCATATCGGCATGGTTCCGGTTTCGAGTTGTGTCCAGGGACAGTCCTACCAGCAAATGGGATGCATGATATACAGCATTTGCTGATGGGTCTCCATGTATAAGATTCAGCCTTGCTGTGCCTAACTACATGTGAGTTTGTGCATTATGGTCAGCCATTGCTGCAGTCAATATACATCAGAGAGTAGATATAGCTGATATATAGTATTTGGGAGATATATGTATATGCTGGATAAATAGACATATATTTAATTTGCATACCCACCGCTTTTTTAAGCTATTTATAGTGTTCAGGCACTACTGATTGACAGGATGCTGTAATAAATTAGAAAATCATAATTTCCATCCATTTTGGGATTTGAGGCATGCCAGGGTCCAGGACCCTGAGGTCCAGATCACTTGGTGCCTGTTGCCGCTTTGGGGTGTGGGAATAAATTCAAATTAGCCTTTGCAGGCCCTACAGGCCTTTAAAAATAGCGCAAAAATAGCCAAAAAATCAGAAAAATATTCCTGGGCACTGCCGCTTTGCCCTAGCGTGGGAACTACGCTTCTGGGTGACCATATTAGGGTACCAGGGTGCTCTGGGCCTCCCTGGGCCCTTCCTAAAGCGGTAAAAATCATCATAAAATAGATAATTATATTCATTTGCACCTGCATATATGCAGGCATCCCCTGGGCTTACCAGCAGCAAATAAAATACACTAAAATCGGATTATATTAGGAGAAGTATATCTAAGATGATTTGGATGGCTAAATATAGCAATACTAGCTGGAAACATGTATATAACAGTAAAATATGTTCTATTATTAATGCTAATCAAATGGGGCTCATTAAACCACATTGGGATACCTCCGGGATGCAAATTTTGATGCTATTCTAATGGAACGTACTAGAAGAGCTGAAACGGGCTTTGACTGCGCCAAAATATGCATTTTACATATTGTTACAAATTATTCTTTTATTTAAATGTTATTTTTGTTACAGCACTTCTACTGCACGTAAAGGCATGTACAGATAGTTGAAATGGTACAGCACGACGAGGAGAGCAATAATATAAGCTTAGAATAGCTACGCGGGGGCTATATATAGCTCTAGCACACTAACTATTTTCGGAGTGCATGCAATTATTGCTAGTTGTTCATATGCATGTATGTACACTGTATTTATGTTCCGATGGCTTTAAATAGTTCTCTATATATACCTCTCATGCTGTACGAGGTTTTGCGGCAATCAGAGCTCATTTCAAATTGATATAAGGCATACAAGTTTCGGAAAGAATGGTTAATTGTAATTTACTGGGAGGGTTATGGGTCAGGCACATAGTGCCAAACATTCACTATACGTATCCTAAACATAATCCAAATGCATGCTTGAGATGCAGGTGGAAACTGTAAGTTATATGTGTTTCTGACAAGACATGTACATTCTAATATCATACATAGCATCTCATCCTACAATGTTGCATATAACTTCCACCTTCTAATCACATCTCAAGCATGCATTTGGATTATATTTAGGATACGTATAGTGAATGTTTGGCACTATGTGCCTGACCCATAACCCTCCCAGTAAATTACAATTAACCATTCTTTCCGAAACTTGTATGCCTTATATCAATTTGAAATGAGCTCCGATTGCCGCAAAACCTCGTACAGCATGAGAGGTATATATAGAGAACTATTTAAAGCCATCGGAACATAAATACAGTGTACATACATGCATATGAACAACTAGCAATAATTGCATGCACTCCGAAAATAGTTAGTGTGCTAGAGCTATATATAGCCCCCGCGTAGCTATTCTAAGCTTATATTATTGCTCTCCTCGTCGTGCTGTACCATTTCAACTATCTGTACATGCCTTTACGTGCAGTAGAAGTGCTGTAACAAAAATAACATTTAAATAAAAGAATAATTTGTAACAATATGTAAAATGCATATTTTGGCGCGGTCAAAGCCCGTTTCAGCTCTTCTAGTACGTTCCATTAGAATAGCATCAAAATTTGCATCCCGGAGGTATCCCAATGTGGTTTAATGAGCCCCATTTGATTAGCATTAATAATAGAACATATTTTACTGTTATATACATGTTTCCAGCTAGTATTGCTATATTTAGCCATCCAAATCATCTTAGATATACTTCTCCTAATATAATCCGATTTTAGTGTATTTTATTTGCTGCTGGTAAGCCCAGGGGATGCCTGCATATATGCAGGTGCAAATGAATATAATTATCTATTTTATGATGATTTTTACCGCTTTAGGAAGGGCCCAGGGAGGCCCAGAGCACCCTGGTACCCTAATATGGTCACCCAGAAGCGTAGTTCCCACGCTAGGGCAAAGCGGCAGTGCCCAGGAATATTTTTCTGATTTTTTGGCTATTTTTGCGCTATTTTTAAAGGCCTGTAGGGCCTGCAAAGGCTAATTTGAATTTATTCCCACACCCCAAAGCGGCAACAGGCACCAAGTGATCTGGACCTCAGGGTCCTGGACCCTGGCATGCCTCAAATCCCAAAATGGATGGAAATTATGATTTTCTAATTTATTACAGCATCCTGTCAATCAGTATTGCCTGAACACTATAAATAGCTTCAAAAAGCGGTGGGTATGTAAAGACATTAAAGTAATATGCATAAGATTATTAGATCTGTACATTAAATATATAGTATATGCCTTGTTAAGGATGTATTTTGGCTCAGCCATTCACTGTCTTCTCATGCATGAGAATATCAGTAATGGCTGAGCAAAATGCACAAACTGTTTTGCAGATATGCGCAGCAAGGCTGTATCTCATGCATGCAGTATGCTGGTAGCAGTGCCAGGGATGACTGATTGTATGACGGCATACTCGTGGCTTTGCCTTCTAGAGCTGATGAAACAGCTTCTTGTGTAGTGAGCTATGTCTTCCCGACTTCTTCGGAGTTAACCTGACTCACTTTCTTGTTTGTTTGTGCATAAAATGAAAAGAAGCCTCATAATCGAGTCATCTAGAAGAAATCCTTCTTATCTCCTGTCAGTTCAGCTTGAGGTTTATCCGAGCCATAGTACAATGCACTGATAGATTCCTCTCTTCTTTTCCCAGAAGAATAAGGCATCAGAAAAATGCGTGCAAGAGCTTTGTATAAATGTGAACTCGGGAGTGGGTGTCGCCCCTCCCCGCCACCCACCCACCCATTCAACCCTTCGCCATGAACTTTTATCACATTCTGTTGGGGCTCCACATGCTCCTATTGATTGACCATGCTGTGCTTCGAGTACGCATCGCGCGAAGACTTCCTTGGACACAAAGGAGGATATCTAGGATGCAAAAAATCGTGCTTACTTTCTATTTCCTCTCAAAATCACTGCACTGACTTTTTGCCAGCTTCACAAACAGATGCAACATCTCCTCGACTACCTGGGGGTTCCGCCAACGCCTCTTCTTCAACTTCGCAGTTATACACTCGGACCTCTTGTTCCTGAAGTATGTCTGACCACCGCGACGATGGAGAATGCCGTAGACGTCATCTATGCTTCCTTGCCGGATGCCCCGGAACGACGCTTCGTTGCCCTCGACATTGAATGGGCGAGTAACTCACCAGAGCTATATCGCGTGGACCTCATCCAACTCGCGGTTCAGCAACATGTGTTCCTCCTCCGGACTCATCTACTTAATGCTCTTCCCCCAAGATTGGAACAATTATTAGGTGATGAAACTGTATGGAAAGTGTCAGCAGGAATCGCTGGTACGACAATCCCATTTCTTCTCTCATTATGCGGCATAACTGAACTAATTGGCAGGTGATGCGACTCGCATCAGGAATAAATTTGACATTCCCGTATCCTCCTGTGTCGATTTGACAGATTGGGCGCGCTTCGTTTACCCCGATTTCTGGCCAAGAACGCCAACTTGGCTCCAGCTGCTTCTGAACCCCCGTCTCTGGTTCAAGTTTCCGCAACCGTTTATAAAGCTGGAGGAGATGGCGGGCAGGCTCCTGCAGACAAACATCGAAAAAGATGTCTTGGTCACGATGAGCAATTGGGCCGAAGTTGAGCTGTTGGCTGCTCAAGTCCATTGTAAGTTATCCTTTTCAAGTTGTCACTCAGGCTGACCATCTTTCACTTGCATCTGCTCTATTAGATGCGGCAATCGACGCGCACAGCACGTTTGCTGTTGCTTCCGTCTTGAATCAAGATGCCTTGGCCTTACCGGATACAGTAATCCATCACTTCCCAATGCTCGATATTGAGTAGGCTGAGGCCCGTTTGAATAGTGCTAACGGTGTTATCTTGTTGAGTAAATTGTTGAGTGCATGCTCTTGTCTTCAAAAGTTGCCAGGAGCATCGTGATTGTATCTATTATTGAATTGCTTCTCGTTGAATGATCATTGTAGACTGAGGTTGTCAATGGTGTTTGCTGTCGCTTTCAAGATGTCATGAAGATGAAGGTAGCTTGAAATCTCAAAACAGAGGTCCAAGTTCACTTGAGTACAGTAGTGGTAGTAGTAGTAAATCTCACTTGAGTCTGACTTGCCACCTGATGTACAGCTTCCCTCCTTACGCACTGGTTTTGTCCTGAAACGCCGTTTTAAGGCCATCAGGCAGCCAGGCAACACCTCAGGCAGGCATGACAACGCTTCAACCCATTTAAGGAAGCTTCAGGACGCGCCAGCCGCCGTAAGCAATCCCTGATGTATTACACTTGAGCACTGAAATCCTGACTTGCATTCTGATGCACTGAGAGACGGCTTGCATCCTGAAACACTCCTTATTTCAGTGAGATAAGGCAATCAGTGTATTTTCAGACGAAGTAGCGACAGGTGCCAGCCAAATCAGGACGCGTCAGGACGCGTCAGTCGCCGTAAGCAAAAGGAAGTTTCCCTGATGATGTTAGTCAGCCTAATAAAAGAAAGCATATTCCCTTACTCCCACTGGGAGTAAAGGGCACTGTATCCCCTAAATTGCCGTGGAATACCTGCCACAGTCCTTCGTGGGAATATTAGTCAGCAACAAATACTACGGCGTAGTGCCTTCACCTCATCCAATCCTTACCAGCAGTAGGCGCTCTCTTGCTTGGGCTGTAAAACACCTTTCACTACTCTTAAGCTTGTTTCAATTTTTATCAATTCTCTTTCTTTCACACTTTCTCATCATGGTGGAGTAAGGGATCTGCCGGCGAAGCTCGGCCCGTTATCTAGTTCTCACGGTTCGCTCAATTGAAGTCTGGCAGCGCCGCTTTCATTTTCTTCGTTCGTCCAGTATCAGTATCCCTCTCAATGAATCTGCGAACTGACCATACAAACACGCGAATATGTCGTTCTGGCTCATAGCACATCCTTCCGTTCCTCGAAATAGGCGATATTGTGGGCTCGCTAATCCTCGTGGGACGTCTCACAGTTTTTCTACATTATGAAGTGTTGTGGAAAACCCAAGAGCTATTTTCAAGGGTGGTACGGTCCGATATTGAATATGTGAGTAACCTATCTACTTTCTGCACATACGTGTTTCCGATCATCTAATCATCATAAACCCGTCCTTAGCTTTCTACAGTATGTGCTTTTACACAGGAACACGACAGCAAATAGCCACCTGCATGCTCCGCTCGAATTATCCAGTCTTGCAATCGTGTGCCATTGAAACTACTCGTGATTATGATCACAAATCCCCATGCGATCCTCGGAAATCTGTGTTCAAGTGGTGCTCCGATTGATCAGTAACAGCAAAGCAGAATTTCCAACGGTCACTTTCGCCCCCCTTACCGGCGTGCTCTACCAAGGACCCGAGCGAGTTGAATCAAGATCTGTAGTTCCTGATTTGACTCGCTACCTTGACCGTAGTGTTGCATTGTCCTGTCATGGTCCTCATCGCTCGGAAGACGGTCCTCGATAAGCTATGTACCAACTCTGGGTTGATCGTCAGGGTAACAATACTTGTTCCTGGGGCGTAGTCTCCTACTCATATTCTTCATACCCCCATATTGCACCTGACGGTCTAATACATTCACTTTTTCGTTTCAGGAAAGCAGCGGATGCTAATTGCAACATTGCCTATTTACAATACGCGAAATGAAAGGAACAAGCATAACGATGATCTGCAGCATCCCGATACCGGAGAATAGTTCCTACATTCTTTGGCTTGATCTCTTGCTTTCATTGGGGATCTTGAATACATAAGCTATGCCGTCTGTGTCTGTCGCCAGGAAACTAAAAAATCCCTTTCTGGCGATGACACTTACATCCATCGAACTTGGCCTTGGATCTGAAGTCAACAGGTCGTGAACCGAAATGGCGTTCATCGTGCCTTGTCGTCGACAACTCGTGTGAGAGACACTGAGTATTAGTCGGGCTGCGATCTACGATGGCCGTCGCCGCCGAAACTGCACACGGACGGCGGTGACTAAGCAGCGCTCTTCCAAAGGTCAACTACGAAATTAAGGCGACACGGTGGCTCATCAAGACATCCTCGAGCAAGGAAATATAACGTGATGTGGAGTTGCGAGGAAATTGGGGGAATCGATTTTCGCAGATGATTTGAGAGGTTTATCCGCTGGATAAGGGTCTGTTACCCGAATACCCCTCTCGTGTATGTAGGCCGCTGTCGTCTGTCTGCTCAATTGTGCTGAGGGCCACTAGTAGATTGATATTCCACCACTATCCGAACAAACATCATAATCGAAATGTCTGTTAGGCGAATGTCCTTCGAGAAAGTTGACTTCTCTTTTTAGACTGCGTCGACAGGACATATTGGCTCTCTGGATATGCTATTGTTATAGCCAATAGCTTCGATCATACGTCCTTTCTATTCGGACTGAGGCTCTGGAATGGCGATAAAGTCTCCAGCGTGATCAGAAGGCGAACCTCGTTAGGATTGACGAGCTGCCTTTCGATCTGCGGACAAAGAAGGTTAATATTTCGGAGCCTCTCGTTCCCTTTCAGTGTCTCTATGCGATGTCCGGGGAATAAACTCCGGAACATTAGTCCTTATCCTTATCCGAACTAATCAGCGAGCAGCTTAAAGTTCTGAAGCAATGGAATCACACCTAGAAATCGTCACGGAGGTAGGATTTACTTCCACCCTGATCAAAAGACACTTTCGATACCAAACTGCATATGTACTCGTGATACTCTCACATACGGAGTGATCGCGATGATGGTGGCGTGCACCTTCCTCATATTACGTGGCGCGCCCCTCTTGTCTAAGTCGGCGTTCGGTTCCGACTCATGTCTGGCGCGGTTTGTGTATTGTTTGTCCTTTTCTCGATGGCCAAGATAGACTATTATGTCGGCGATTTTGGGCTTTATCCTCCGGGCTACTGAATAATTCCCCTCTGCACCGTCGACTTCTTCTGGCCAGCCCCACCGTCTCATACTACGCCGACCTTAAATCCTGGCTGAAGAGTGAATGCACACTGAATATGCTGTCTGATCCCTATATCTACAGCATACGCCGCTATGGACTTTCACTGGCTCTGTCATTTTGGTCACTCGATTTGACGCTGGTGCTTCTGATTGACGGCACGGCCGCCGTGTGCGTCAGACATTCCTATCGATCAGTTGTCGTAAGGGTTTACATTACACTGTCTTCTCTGTCAACCGTAGGCGATACTAACGTATTGCCCTCTTCAGTCACTTCATGCTGTAAACCTGTAGGAGAGTGCTCACGTAGCGTAGCGAGCTAGGGTTGACATATACGCCTCGCTTCATCTACACCATTCAGATGCCCATTATGACAAGTCTCTTTAACTATTTTATCCTCGGGGATCATCGCTCCGCGACACAGGTTGCAGAGAAAATCCATCCAAGTGAAGATCTACGTACTTGCGTGAGCTCTTACCTACTATTTGTTTGTGTCTTGACGTGCGCGTTACTTGAAAATAGATAAAGTTCTACTAGTACAGTATGCACATATGTACAGATATGTCGCGTCTTTTGGCAACCTTTGCGCTAACAACTCTTCAAGCTAGTTCACCTCTCGTTTCGGATTGCTCTATTCGCGGAAGGTTCATGCAGGAAGTTGCAAGTTTAATTTAATATACGGATCATCTTTCAGGGCTTATACAGATAATTTATGATGTTCACTTTTTGTAATGATGGCGGAGGCTGCACTTTCATGGAAATCTTTTCGGTTTCCACGTGTGACTCCAGTACAAAGAGTATGGCAGACCACAAAGCGATGCGTATTATACTATCCCATGAGAGCCCATCTTGTATCACTGATGTTTTCGGCGTAGATCAAGCCTTTGGGGTTGTTAAATGCCGGATTACGAGTCTGTGGCACGGACTAGCGTGCACCCGGAAATCTGCTGATTAGAAACAAGAGATGATAGGAACAATCATAGGCATAGGGAGCACTACATTTCGATTGCTTAGTAGGACTGATGTGGAATATACTACCCAATTGTCCCATTTGAAGGGGGGGAACCTTGAAATGCAGCGAGATTTTGAGTTAGATAGGATTTGCAACCCTGAAAGGTGACATGTTCCCACCATGTTTGGAAGTTTATTTGGGTCCTCGGACTCACCGACCAACACAAGCTGCTTGTTGTTCTTTCGTTCTCACCACCATCATGCCACCCGCTCGCGTAACCCATAACCCGTTCTCCTGTTCTTTTGTTGAAAATTCATTTCTCCAACTCCAAGGAAACAAGCCGATCAACTGGACCTTGGCGTCAAAAAACGAACCAGAATACCATCGCAATCCTCTACATTAATCATAGCCTAGCAATCTATCCCAAAGCCGCGCGAGGCACTGTGCTGTGCACAAGATCAGACTGATGGTCCACGACATCACTAATGGCACTGTCAAATGAGTGTCTCAGAGAGTTTTCTTCACTTGCAATGAATTTGGATCCATCCATTTTACTCGTTTTAGCCGATGCTAGTTTGAGGCAGCGTTGCACTCACACCGGCGACTCATCTAGGAATTCAGCGCAATGCATTGCCACTCGATCAATTAGATCGAGTGCTGGCAAACGTTAGCCTTGCGCCGAGCCTTTCTGGGTAGTCGTGTTTCAGACCTAAAGAAGGCCTTTCCTATGTCGCCTCCGTCGTACGGCTTCTACTTCTTCTCCTGCTCCGGAGTCGCTGCTCGCTGACATATCACCGTTCTCCCGCCGAACAAGGAACTGTGATACGCTTTACGCATCAGCAATATGCTGTTACTATTTCGCTTTCTAAGCTCTTACGAAACCTGCACCTCTGCCGACTCTCGAAAGCTTAATAACAATAAATCCGAGCACCAGCCTAATTTTACCGAGTTTACGCGCTGAAATGGCTAGATGTCAGCCACAGTCCCTGTGAATATCATGTATGTTGTCATAATTTTTGAGTTACGAGTTTCGGAATATTTGACTAATCTGTCGTCCATTTTCCGGACAGGGACTTGAGGCAGACGTGACGGGCCGACTGCAAAAGCATTTGCGAACCGAGTGACTGAAAACAGGAATTAGACGCATGCCATGTATTGACTTCGGCCAATGATCGGTTCAGGAACCTCAGCAATAGGTCACTGTCTATGATTGAATAGTCCTCGCATGGCAGGTTTGGCCCCGATACTGTATCTGGATGCATATCTGTGGTTCCCCGACCTTGATTACTGAAAGTTCATTAGACTCCGACTCTCCCATCCGTCCAGGAAGTCGCCACCACATTTTGCTATAAAAGAGACACAGAATTCGTCTCTTGGCTCCCCGGAGTCCTCTGGCATTCAATCTTATATTGCCCCGTAGCCCTCTTTAAAACGAGCCTGTTCAATCCTTCTTTCCAACTGTCCCATCTTCTATTCTCCATCATGGTCAAAATGCCTCCGTCGCCGACCCTTGCTTTGCTCTCTGTTGAGGATGCAAACCTTGTCTCGGAGAAATCCAGCCCGAAGGGCTTCATCATTCCTGATCTCGTATCCCATTGTTACTTTCCCCTCACTTACAACCCTCACGGTGACGAGGTCGCTGCTGCGTCTGATCGCTGGCTAGATCTAGGTTGCCCCGAGCTCACACCGAAGAAGCGCAAAGCTCTCTACGGGTTGAAGGCTGGGGAGCTCACAGCCTACTGTTATACCAGTTGCGACGCCGAGCATTTGCGTGTGGTCAGCGACTTCATGAACTACCTGTTTCACCTTGACAACATCTCCGATGGGATGATGAAGCGGGATACAGACATCCTTGCGGATGTCGTTATGAATGCTCTCTGGTTCCCAGAGGAATACAAGCCCACACACGTCCCGGGTAAAGAACAGCCCGATGAAGAGATCAGCGCCGGCAAGCTTGCACGAGAGTGAGTAATAAACACTTCATTTACTTATAATTGGACTGCTCGGTTGCTTTGCCATATTCGATTTTATGCTGACCTGAATTTATCTTTGCTTTGCGCAGCTACTGGCAGCGATGCATCCAGGATGCCGGTCCGGGGGTTCAAGCTCGCTTCAAGGAGAGTCTCGAGCTATTTTTTGAGGCGGTCAACGTCCAAGCGCAAGACCGGGATAACGGCGTAGTCCCTGACCTTGAATCATACATCGACCTGCGCCGGGACACGAGTGGATGCAAGCCCGTATTCGACTTGATTGAATACGCACTCCGTATCGACCTCCCCGATTCTGTCATTGAACACCCCGTCATCAAAGCGCTGAATCAGGGCTCTAACGATTTGGTTACATGGTCTAATGTATGTATCCGGAGGGCTCTAAGTGCTGGTGCGACTTTGTGCGCTTCTGGTGCCTCGGCCCGTCACTCTTCTGTTCTTATCGCCACGTTGCTGACGCATCTGAATTTGTTTAGGACATCTTTTCATATAACAAGGAACAGGCCATTGGTGACACGCATAACATGATCCCGATCCTGCAGACGTATCACGGGATGGACCTCCAAGAGGCCGTCGACTACGTGGGCGAGATGTGCAGGGTGACGATCGACGCGTTCGTGGAAAATAAGAAGCGTATCCCGTCCTTTGGATGCCCTAAACTCGACAGGGACGTGGCCGGATATGTGCAAGGCCTGCAGGACTGGATCGTGGGCTCTCTGCATTGGACGTTCATGAGCGAACGGTACTTCGGCAAGGAGGGTGCTGAAGTGAAAAAGCATCGCTACGTGAAGCTCTTGCCGCGAAAAACTGTGGCTGTCGTTGACGGCGAGTGATCCCGGACGTGAGGGGTAACTCGCTGAGAAGAGACAGAGCGGAACTGCGCATATCTTTTATCTCCCTACTTTCCGAGGCCATGCTTGCGTGCTGCGATCAGCCCATTCAATCTTATTTATATTATATTTCAAAAGGGCGCCCGGCTTGGCGGCATGGGCATGCTCTGATGCATAACTTGTTACACTGCGTATGTGCTTGTTCCGCAATCCGATTGTCTGCGTTCCAAGCCATGTAAATGTTTTCGTTCTCATGCCACTTTTTCGTTCTTGTCTCACACATAGACTTGCCGACAAAGATCACTGTGTAGGATAAATGTAGCGTATATGGAATTCGCAAATAAATTATATTCCGTTATTTACAATCCAAAAATACATCTGTTCAAGTACTAAACGAATTGTGACGTCATTGACTTAGACACCTCCACAACGGTGGACACTTGAAGTGTAGAAATCCTGAGCGTCGTCTCCGCCACCCTCACTCTCACTACAAAACATTCACGTCTGAAAAATGCTTCCCAGAACATTGCACTCGATTCGCAGAGCTCCTGTCTTTCTGCGTTCACAGCAGCCAGCGGCGGCGAGGCTGAGCACGTTCACGAAACCTCAGGCAACCAACTTGAAGTTGCCACACGTCTCCTACGCGCACCTGCCCCCTTTCTGCCAACCAGGATGCGGTGGTCCGAGGCTCTTCGTGGGTGTGCGAGGTGTCGCATCGAGTGTTTCCAACCGGCCGGGTTCTCAAACACCTGGGCATGCAGCAACAAATATTAAGGAAGAGGTCGGCAATGCGGCAAGCGAACTTGCGAAATCCATCGCGGGTGCAAACCTCCCAATTGACAACGTCAAACCAGTGAACGATACATTTGTGCGTCTTTTACATTCATTTGCCGCGTGTATATCTTATGCTGATCAATATCGAAAGTTGGGCATTACCAGCGCGGTGGCAAGCTCAGTCCCTAAGCCTGTGTTCGTGTTCGGTTTAGCCGGTATGCACTTTTCATTTCTCTGTAGCGTAAGGCATAGAAATAACTCACCTACTCCACTGCGTGCATAAGGTGGCCTTCCGTATATTGGCGCATCAGCAACGACTGTGTATCTCGCGCGCCAAGCTGGTCTTGCGACACAAGGTACCGTTCTATCGGTCTATATCCATCATGCCGCGAAAGATGTGTCCTGACTAGAATTCTGAACTTCGCGCTAGGATTCGCGACGGGTATAGACCCCGGCGTCGCGCTGACCGTGCTCGACCAAGCTCTCAGTCTCCAAGTGACCTACGGCGCTGTGATGCTCTCCTTCCTGGGTACGTGGAGGATCGTCGGTCTCGATCTTCGGATTACCAGCTGATCATTTCTCTGCATGTCTGCATTGACTTACATTGACGGACGTCGTCGGTTCCCCGAAAAATGCTGAATCATAATGTTATGCTCGGGCGCCTCGGATTTGCGCCATCTGTACCTGGAAATCAACATGTCCTTCCCGATTTGAAAATTTGACGGGACAGGCGCCTTGCATTGGGGAATGGAATTCGCTGGGTATGGTGGACAAAAGGGCTATCCTCGTCTCTTCCTAGGTGCCGTGCCCGTCGTGTACGGGTGGTCAACACTCGCTCTCGACCCTACTTCTGCCCTCATCGCGCAGTGGATTGGATTCACGGGCCTTTGGTGGGCTGACCTGAAAGCTAGCAATGCCGGTTGGAGTAAGTGTCTCATCACTACAGTTAGTGTAAACCAGACTAACGAAATATGCCGTGCTTAGCACCGAAGTGGTACTCTCAATATCGCTTCTATCTCTCCATTCTAGTTGGTACTTGGTTAGTGACACCATATCTTATACATATGGAGATGGCCTCACGAGTTGACATGATACTATTTCAATCCAATCTATTAATTCGCGGTATAGCATCATCGGCTCCCTCGCCGGGACCTCGTATTTCGGCCCCGTAGCTGGCCACGGAATCCAAACGCACGACTTGGATCTTATACGCATGGAGCGTAAGAAGCACGAAGTAGAACGATCCGGAGCAATCGGGGGGGATATAGAGGCTATTGCTGCACCCGAGAATGCAGATAACTATGTCTCTTTGAAGAAAAAGCAAACCGAGAAGGATAATAAGGAGGGTGGAGATGAAGGAAATAACTAAGCGGAGCCTAAGAGGAGGAACGATATGGACGATTGAAACATCAATCTTCGGAGATTCGAAAAGAGTGTCGAGGACAATTCATGCACAGCTAAACTTTGATCTCTAGTGTATTCACGTTCGAAATCCAAATGTATATTAGAACTTGTCTAACTCTTCCAATTGAGGAAACTACCAACCATGCATTATCCTTGAGACACGGTTGAAATCGTCATTTGAACCTTCACTTCGAACGTAGATGATTCCCGAGCGGGTGAGACTGCTGTCGAGATGAATGATATCGATGCTGATAGCGTCCGCCTAGGATTCTGTAAAATAAAACTCCTTTGTCGAGTATATTTGTAGATGTCCTTCGAATAGGCGCAGACATGCATAATTAGAGGATCTAAGGAAGGAACAGAGGCGAGGTCAACATTTTGTTTCCGTTGTTGTACGAAGCAACAAGCGAGAGGAGGACGCATAACCGGCAGCCGTGCACAGCTTACTGCCGACCATAAAAGGCAAAGATGTGTCATTGGCAGGGTCTCGGCAAAGATTCGGCAGGTCGAGCAGGCCGGCGGCCACCACAGCAAGAGAGATGAGGCCGGAACCGCAATTAGTCGTCGAGTTGAGTGGGAACGGTCGTTGTCCAGGCCGCCTCGTTTCGCTTGTCCTCGTCGTCGTTGTTGGTGTTGACCACCGTCCACTCGCTTTATTCTTCTCTCTTTCTTCTCTCCCTCATCTCCTTACCTACAAAGAGCTGCACCTGGCGTGCCGTGTTTTTTTGCTGGCATCAGGCATCAGTCAAGCTTGTGTCGAATCTTGATCTAGGTGCGTATCATATTCACCCGTTCCCTGGAGTGCCAGATTGTTGGTTGCCAGACAACTGCTTCGTCTGACCGAACGCACACGGTAAGACAAGCGGTTGCCTTGTACGCCCAGCATCTCTCATACTTCATCTACACTCCTTCACCTTTCTCTCTTTCTTCCGTCTTTCTTCGTTCGACCAGCAGGCTGACCCTCTTTTTCTTTCGTTTTCCTTTACACGCTCTTGCCTTCGGGTCCTTTTTCTACGCCCACTTCTTTTTTTCGTAGCGCAGGCGGGTCAGCGTTGATCGTTGGCTCTATATTCATTTCACCCTCCTCGGAACTGTCGACGTCGAACCGACAAGCAAGCACTCATTCACCAAACTCACTCACTTCAAACCCCTTCTTCTGCCTGCGCTCCGACCTGCTCGCTTTAGGCCGTTAGGACAATCAGGAAAGAAACAAACGTTGTTATTGTTGATCTATCAGGTATGTACGAGACCTATTGAAGTGGGCCCAAACACTGATAGTTGGCGCAGAACGAAAGAGCAAAATGCCGTCTAAGAAATTGATGGGAGCCTGGGCGTTCGTGGACGTCTGCCTGCTACTTGCAGGTATCCTCACGCTCGTCCTTTCGATTGTGTGGAAAGGACAGAACCTCATGCTAAACTTCACCTTGAGTAAAGGCCATCTTCTCGGTACGTCATTCCCATGGTTTCGGGTTTGGTAGCAATTCGTTCAAACTAACATTTCTGTCTCCTCAGCTGGTCTCATACTTGCGATATTCCTCATTGTCACCTGGGCATTCTCCGTTGGGGCTATCGTGCAGCCTAACCATGTCACGAAGCCCCTCATGATCTTCAACTGGATCCTCATCGTCGATGCCTTGCTCATCATCGCAATCGGAACGAACATCTGGTATTATACACTGATGGAGCGAAACAACTACCACGCTGTGTTCTCCTCCGTCTCGGCAGAGACGCGCATTGCACTACAGGACCACAACA
Organism: Trichaptum fuscoviolaceum; assembly: GCA_910574455.1. Lineage (NCBI taxonomy): Eukaryota > Fungi > Basidiomycota > Agaricomycetes > Hymenochaetales > Trichaptaceae > Trichaptum > Trichaptum fuscoviolaceum. The sequence continues at coordinate 3,481,921 of CAJSYZ010000001.1, forward strand.
AGTGCTGCGGGTACTTCAACATGACAGATCTCGTCGAGGTCGGGGGTACGTTTTGTGCGGACCAGAATGCCATCAACGCTGCGAATCAGACCTCGTCGTTCTGCGTTACACCTATCACGGCTTTTGCGGATATGACCCTTAACCTCATCTTCAGCACGGTTTACGGATATATGATTATTGTTATTCTTTTGTTCTTGGCAACGCTCTGTGTGATCAACACGGTTCGTCTACTTTTCCGTGTCTTTTATGAAGGTGTCACAGAAATTAACTTGTTTTGACAGAGGTTGGAGGGAGAGCGCTTCAGGAAAATTGACGAGAAGCGTGGAGGCCGTGGCTTTGTCTAAATCACCTTTCATACAAGTTGCTCGCCACTGGTATTGGATACGCTTAGTGCGAGCCATGCCTTGCCACACACGAGATCGCTTCATCCTTTCATTTTTCCTGAGCTAACTCTGCAACTATTCTCGTTTCTTTGTTTTTGCCTTCCGTTTCCACATAGCCTTCGCGTTCAGGTCTTTGTTTCATATTCTTTAAACAATTTATAACTTTTCAATCCCGCTGATTCGACATACAGCTGATGCATGCGTATACTTTGCCTTCGCCTTTAGCTGTCTTTACTGGTTCTTTATTGAGTTCTTTGTGCTTTTTTCTGGACCGACTGGGACAATTGCTGAAGCGTATTCTTTCTTCTTTGAATGTGCAAAACTCGCGCATCATTCATGTTGTATCCTATAATGAGCTACTCTGAAAGAAAGATAGATTTGCCTGCACTTCATTCTCCAGGACCATGTGCTTCCGAAAGAGGAAAGCCGTCGATCGCCTTGCGGTGAATTTTGACTTTTGCTGTACTCTCTATGTACATTGCAAACTCAGTTACGAAATGAAAACAAAGACGCGTCAACGAAAGCCGCCCATCACCTCTCAAGCCAAAACGACGAAGGGCCCGAGCTCGTCTGCGAGTCCACACACGACCGCGAGCCTCATCCGCAGATTCCACGTCTTGCTCAAGCGGCGTGCGCAGCTCGAGAAACGGAAGGCGAGCTCGGAGAATGCAAACGTCCTGAAAGAAGTGGAGGATGAGATACAGCGAATGGGTGGACTGGAGGCATATCAGGCGATGTCGAGTATCGGGCAAGGGGAGGATAGAGGAGGCGGGAGCGAGAAGGTGTTTGTAGCGTGGTTGAAGGAATTGGGTGTGCAGAAGGAGATGGCGGCGCGCAAGGCGAAACTTAGGTGCGTCTAATCCAACTACAACTAAAGCAGTCTTTGATTGCATCTGATAGGTTACTGGAAGTCGGAGCTCTTAAACCCGACAACTATGCGTCTTGGGACGGGTGGATAGACAACCAGCCAATAGACCTGCGCTCGCGACACCCAAACATCCAGGAACAAGACTTTTTACTCTTAGACCAGGACTCGCACCGTGCGCAGTGGGATGCTATCAGCCTGAGCCTCGTTGTGAACTTTGTGCCCGACCCACGGGACCGGGGTACGTGTCTCCTGCGATTCATCCGTTGTTTGCCGCCGTCTTTCTTCCATGCACATTCGCTCACACCAGTTGCTTTCCCCGCATGTTATTTCCTATACACGCTCAAATGAACCTATGTTTATCGCTACTGTTGGCGATACGTACACCTATGGTTGCGGTCCTGCTCGCGACGTGATTACGCTGACGCTTGTCCGATGGTGTTCATGGCGTCACGATTCTACATTCTGTTCTTGCCGCTGTAGGGCGGATGCTGCGCTATGCCCATAGTATGCTCCGCGATGGAGGCTTCCTCTTCCTTGCTGTACGTCGCATTCTCCCCCCCATTCTCCCGATCCGCTTCTGGCACATCTGCATATATGTATGGATGTGCGGATGATACAAAACCCTGGACTAACCAACTATCTCCTTCATTTATATTCCTCTTTTATATCTCTCGCCCGGCGTGCTCGATATACCGCGATATCGCAATTGGCGCTGGCGCCTATCGTCGTTCTCCATCACCATATGATCGCTTGGTCGCCTGTTCGTTCGTGTACTTCGTCGGGCTGGCGCGGGGCTATGTCTTTTGTGTCTCGTCATCGCTCACAAATTTCGAAATCGCGAAGGTAGCTCCCGCTTCCCTGCGTAGCCAACTCGCGCTACCTCACATTTGAGCACCTCGCTAGCCTGATGCATTCGATTGGGTTTGAGCAGGCGCGCGAGCGGTGGAAGACCGGCGGCAAGATGGCGTACTGGCTCTATCGGAAGCGGCCACCCACGCACATACACACAATGACAGAGGCACCCACAGCCAGCCTAGCTCTACGTCGTCAAAGATCAGGCCCAGAACCAGAAGAAGCCTTGAACGACCCCGAATCTACGTTTAGAACCGAGCGAGGGCGTGCTGGGGAAGGGCGTGTGGTCCCGGTGGCCTTCGACAAAAAGGTTGTGTTACGAGAAGGGAAGCGTAACAATTTTTGTATCCTTCTCTGAGAAGGATTGATTCGGTGCTAGAGTCTTCGGTGCATGCTGTTTATTGCTTTGATGACCTGCCGTGTTTAACCGGATTATCTACACTACTCAATCCTTTATGATCTAGCTCATCTTTTGGCTTCAACCAGCCACTTAGAGGGATATATTGCACACGAGTTATTTGTAGTCTATTGCCTTCTGTCGGTCTCGGCATTTGAGAAGACCTCGTATGACGTGCGGTGTGAGCTTATGGGTAACTGTTTCCCGGTCCACTGACGATGTTGGCGATTATACAAACCTATGTATCAGAATAATACGCTTGGCTGTAGAAATGCGCCTTCACGGACAGGCACGATGAGCAAGCGGGGAGAAATACTAGGAGACAACAACTTGAATTATGCTCCTCGCGAATATTTGCTTCCGTGTAGTGTGTGATCTAGATGTGTAGGCTTGGGGTGCCTGAGTTTCACTGTCTCTCGTTCACCAGCTTTATCCTGGTCATTCATCACGGGCGTCCGCAAAAGCCAGGAAACATGCTCAAGTCATCCACGCGGTCGCGACTTACAAGCGCAACGAAGTTCTGTCTCATTCCCTCACCATGCGTTCCACGAAATCCTGGATATCTAGCAAAACTCGCTCAATACAGGCAGAACAGCTCGTCGTCGAGCTCTGGCTCTGGCAACAGTAGCAGCGATAACGCTAATCTGAGCAAGTCGCAAGGTTTCGCGTATGGTCTACTCGCATCTGTCGCTGTGTTCAGCTCTATTCTCGGCTACTCTGTATCTGAATGGTCGCACAAGGACTCCAAAGCTGCTATTAAGAAGCTCACGACCTGGAAGGACGTGAAGTATGGCTCGCACGCAGACGTCGAGGCCGCGATCGCCGAGCTCAAAGCAGCTTTGCCTGGTCCGCGCGCAGTATCGACTGACCCGCCCGTATTGCGCTCGTATGGCTATTCAGAGAACTCGTACCACCCTAGCGCACCACATGCAGTCGTTGTTCGTGCGAAAAGCACGGAGGATGTGAGCACGATCGTGAAGATTGCGAACAAATATCGGATACCCGTGACGGCGTATGGAGGAGGCACTAGCTTAGAAGGGCACTTCAGCGGGGTAAGCACGTCCTTCTTCGTGCCTGATAGAAGTATCTTAAAGCTCATGTGCATCTTTTACATTTGATCTTTGATCTATGCATGCAACTGCACTATGTAGTATCCGGCAGGCTCAATATGTATAGACATGTCTGGCATGGACAAAATCCTCCGAATTGATGGTGAGTAGTCGCGGAACGGTGCTATTCTTCATCAAAGTTGAAAGAAGCACGATATTGAATTGCTCTCTATCTTACAGTTGACGATGCGGACATGCTTGTGCAGGCCGGAGCACGGTGGGAAGACGTCAACGCACAGTTGAAGGAGAAGGGCATCCCATACTTCTTTCCAGTAAGCGAATAGATAAAAAATTAAGCTACCTATCGACTGATAACGCCTTTCTATCTGATCTGATATAGTTAGACCCTGGACCAGGTGCAGTGAGTTAATGAAACCGACTTGGAATTCATTTCAGCAAACCATACTCACGCATGTGCTTCTTCACGAGACTATCGGCGGAATGATTGGCACGGGGTGCTCTGGAAGTAAGTAGTAAACTATTAGTCTCGGCCCCCCTCGTCCCATACCGAGCATTATTAAAATTTCCACTGAACTTTATTCATTTAATTCATATAGCAAATGCAGTTCGGTATGGCACGGCGAAGGGGGAGTGGTTCTTGAACGTCGTAAGTCCACTCCATCATCACCCCCCTTCACTGATGATCTGTTCACGCGATGTATACATGCTAATCTTGTTAATTGTTATCGCGTGGTTTCGGCCAACTCAAAGACAGTCGTGTTGCCTGACGGCGAAGTGATCAAGACTCGCCGCAGGGCGCGGAAGTCTTCTACTGGATTTGACACTACGAAGCTCTTTATCGGCGCTGAGGGTACATTGGGTATAGTCACAGAAGGTATGTCTATTTTGAACTGAAAGGCGTAGAGCTCTAGCTTGCTTTCGGTAATAAGGCAGCAATGTCTGATGTCAGATATTTTATATAGCGACCCTACGTCTGGCACCTTTACTGCCAACGAAAGTGGCGCTTTCCCAATTCCCGGATGTCCAGCATGCAGTCGATGCAGTACAAGAGATTCTAACCTCTCCATACGGTAGCCATATTCGTAAGCCTTGCTTAATTGGGTCAACCCTTGACTCACATTTATTTCTACAGAATGTGTCGAGCTTGTTGACGATTACAGTAAGCTCTAGGTTTCTTAAACAAGGTTACATTGAAACTTATTATTGTCTAAAAGCTATGTCGGCGATCAACCACGCAGGCCTAGTAGACAAAGAATACCCCGTCAAGGACTCCCTCTTCTTCAAGATCCAAGGTTCGGATGATATCGTGAAGGCGACAACGAAAGTCATCCAGCAGATTATCAAAAAGCATGGCAGCACAATGTTTACGTTCGCTGCCACGGATGCAGAGGCTGCTACGCTTTGGGAGAGTAGGAAGTATGCCTTGACTTCGACGATTGCCAGTGATCCCGGAAGCCATGCTTGGACCACGGATGTTTGGTTAGTTCACAGCTTTCGGGTAGTCCAACGCTGTTGTAAACACAGTGAATCTAACTGTGAAAATGTCAGTGTACCCGTTTCAAAACTCCCGCACCTCGTCCAGGAAACGAAGAAGGATATTGCAGAGAACGGGCTCAAAGCCGGAATCGTAGGGCACGTAGGTGATGGTAAGGATGTTCAAATTGCGTACTCGTATGCATCTAACTGATTTGTCCCTAAGGTAACTTCCACGCTCTCATCCTTTTCCACAACGATGAAGAGCTTGAAAAGGTGAGTCAGTGCGTACACCGCCTCGTCCATCGTGCAGTCGCAATGGATGGCACATGTAAGTCTCAATCTTGTACCAGCGCTTGCCCTTTCCTTGTTACTCAATAGCATTCTTGTGACTCGAAGGCACCGGCGAGCACGGCGTCGGCGTTGGCAAAAAGGAATACCTAGTGGATGAATTGGGCGCAGGGACCGTACACCTCATGAAGCGCGTGAAGGATGCAATCGATCCAAAGCATATCATGAACCCAGGAAAGGTGGGCTTGTCAAGAAATATAGCATGATCATGAGATGCTAACGGCAGCACCCAAAACATAGCTCTATCCTGACGAGGACGAGAAGAAAGCGTCACACTGATCGTCAACATTCATTTGTATGAACTGTACATAGATGTTATTCAGCTCAGAAGTTTAATTGCATTAACGAGTTAAGTCTACTGATTGTGAGGCGACTGAAAATTAGCTATAAGATAAAGACTGTCCGCCGGGGATTGAATGGTATAAAAATACAAGATGCTTGAGGATATATAGAAAGGGACGACGAGAGGCCAAGCAAAGTACGAATTTAATAGCATAACGGGCGCAACGGGGGCGGGTCGAAGGCGCTGTACACCCTTCATCCAATCGAAAAAAACACAACGCTTAAGTTACATACTAAAGCGACTCTTCATTCGGGGAGGGTTTGCGCTGAGAGGTCGGCTGATTTCCCTGCCGCCTGGCTTACGAAGGCGGTTCTCGGCTTGACCGAACTCATCGTCGCTTTCCTCTACCGTTCTCCGTCGTTTCCAACAGGCCCAGCCTCTTCCCTGGATGCTGTAATTGTCGAGAGAGAGCCAGGAATCTCGTCGGGTACGATCCCAGAATGGGCCGGGGAAGAATTTGTGTTGTGAGAGAACGAACACCGGTCTATGGTATGCGCGTGATTAGGTGTAGATAAATCAGAACTCTAAGCTCGGTTGGAGAGAGCTATCGTAAGATTGAGCTTACATCAGTGCTAGCGAGACGCCAATGGTTATTTGGGAAGAAAGCGTCGGCGAATATCCATGGCTAAGTATGTCCTGCTATAGCGTTTAGAGAACAATTGATAGCAGATTATAACTCGATACCTACTGCGAGATGATTGGAATTTCTATCGGAGAGAAAGCGAAGACCTCTCGACATGCCCGATTGACGATTGAGAAAAAGGTCAACGCCGAGTCCTATGAGAAACGTTCCCGCGGAGCTGCTACCAATGATCTGTTGAATAAGAATCAGGTCAATTCGGGTGTTGTATATGACAGGGAATGGCAGATACGTACTACACCCATTCTTTCCTTTGTCACCACCATTATACTCCCCAACAAGCCAAACAAACCGACTATAATCCAATTGACGAAGAAGATTGGAACCAATAAACCTTCTCGGAGGAGTACGATCCGCATTCCGACGGAAAGTCCTCCAACAGCACCCAACATCACCGATCCAATGGCATAGTCAACAGTGAGAAATCCAACTCCGAGTCCGACGCCAAAGAGCAGCAAGACAAGAAGAAAGACGAGAAAATCTGGCACGCCAGTGGAGTTAACTGTGTTGATGATGGACGCCCAGACTGAATATATTGCAATACCAAGATCAGCCCCTGACCTGCACTGTGGTTAAGAAGAAATCACATACATGCTACCGCAAGTCCCAAACCGACACCTATACCACTCGTCAATCTCCCGCCCTTCACGCCGGCAATAGCGAGTGGAACACCGATTATGAAGGCTGCAATAATCCATAGAACGGCGGGAATATCAAAATCAGAGCCAGCTCCGTCGGTCGCTGCACCTTGCGCAACGGGCTGTCGTGTTACTGGGTCAAAAACATTGACGGTGCCTGAGGTAGACGAGACTAAGTCAGATGTACCGTCATCTAGGTTGGGCACCGGACTAGGAAGTGCTAAGCTTCCCGCAAACAAATTAAGAGCGATGAGGACGTGTAATAGTAGTGTCGAGTGGTCGGAAGTACGAGGATGCTCGCGCATGCCTGAGAAGAAATAGCAGACCCGCTGAACCTTGCAGGGCGTCCACAGCTAAAACAAACGAGCGTCGAAGGATAAGGAAGGGAGGACGTATCGAACTATCAAAGAACAGCGGACGCAGCTCAGAAAAGAAACAAAAGCGAAGACTGGGCCAGCGCGGTGGCAATCCAGGCCATCCAAGTTGCAACGGGGCGAAACAGAAAGAAGAGGGGGACGCGAGGTAGTGAGGCCCTCCTTACCTCAGTGGAGCGTAGAGATAAGTATGCACAAGGGCAGTCGCACAACCACCGGAGGCATCAAAGGCATTATTGGACATGCCAAAATCTTCGTCCCTAAGTATAGGACGAACACAGATGGTAAATATCCCTAAGCATGCCAGTAGCGACGTACTATTGGTCCATATCTCGAAGCTCCTTCTAACGTAGGTATGCAGGCACACGATAATATACTCGTTGCAATCGTAGATTCACCGAAAATCAAAGGCGTTGCCGAGGCCTTCCCAGCACGGCGGAAACGGTCGTGAAGGAAGAGCTGATGTCACTCACGTATCAGACCGTTCCATTCACCACCATGAAAAGTATACGATAAACGTCTGCATTCGTTGCCTTGATGAGGTGAGTTTTGCTCCATATAACACTGGCGTTACGTATTTCACTTCGAGGAGGCCATGTCATGCTTCGCAGCGCAGAAAGTGTTCAGAAAGCAATTCTATTGCCTGATTGAGGCTGGTCGACTAGACATAGCAAGTAGTAACTGCACATCTTGCTCTCTAGTGATGGCTCTCCTTTTCCTTCGCAATCTGCGCAGCGTACGGGTTCTTAGGGTCTTTTGCGTAGGCATCCGCTATACGAAAGTGTGAGTATACGTTATATCCACAGAGTTAGGACGAGTGACATACACCGCACGGCCATATCCTGCATGGAACCAACGAGGTAGAATGTCAAAGCGCTGGCGGCGACGAATGGCCACATTGGGCGCGCAACCTAGACGTTCAAACAGAACATTCAGATGAGGATGGGGAACCAGATGACAAGGTACGTGCAGGCGTTGGCCACTTGCGGAGACCGAGGAAAGCCATCACAGATTTCTACAAGACCGATGGTAAGTGACAAGCATCCAACTGAAAGTGTTTTCCAGGCTCACTGTGCAGCTAAAGTGTGTGGACGATGGTGAGGCGGTTGAATTTGGATGTATGGATGGATGGCCAACGACGAGCTCGGGCAAGATCGTGTGAAAATAATAGTCATCAACTGGAAAAGGGAACGGGTGGTTCTCCAAATACACTCCAAACAAGCCACTCCATGATAGTTTTGTCGAAACAACTACAAGTTCACTATACGACCAGCTTTGATCATTAATTCCGGGAGAAAGGTAGCAGATGTACACTTGAGTCAAGTGCTTCATCAAATGATACATTTTATTTAGATACACATACAAAAGAATATAAACGTTTGTACAACGACCCTTTCCCCATCACCCACAAGAACATTGCAAGGTTAGGAATATGTAACAAAAGAAGGAGACAAAGCGATAAAAAAAGTCAAGCTGAAACAACGTAGCGAGAAGGGAAGGGAGGAACTAACACAAATAAAGCAAACAGCGAAAACGAAGGATACAACAGACCTCTCAGATCTAAACCTCGTCCTGCAGGGCCATTTACCCGGAAGTCTAACCTTCCAAACCCTTAGCAACATCTTCCTCGTCCTTTTCTTCCATATCAATCTCGCCCTCCCCATCGGCGGTGCTATCTGTATTTGACGCTGTCCCATTCAGTCCGTTCACCATACCATTCGCCGGTCCCTGAGCTTGTGATTGCTGTTGGCCCAGCGTAGGATCAATTTGTGCTTGTGGTTGTCCCGGAGATGGAGCAGCGCCATTCGTTGCATTCCCGAAGGGCGAAGGCGCAGTCAGTGGCCGATGGAAGCGTGCGCGGAAGTCATTCTGTTCGTCCACTTGTTGAGGAGGAACAAAGGGAGTAGTGCTAGATGAACTTGGTCCGGCACCGTTTTGCTGTTGATGCTCCGTGTTCACCTTCGCAGCTTGCTCAGCATAATGAATGCGGCGCTGTTTGTAGGACAGAATGTATCGCTCAGCAAAGAAGTCAATATAATATGAACGCAGACTTACGGCATGATCCCATTGATCCCACGCAGCAGAAAGAATAGGCTCCAAGGATGCAAGCTCCTCGTTCGTCATGTGCAACGATCGTAAGAGATGTTGCTTTAACAGGGGTGAACATGAGAATGATAGGAGAAGAGTAGAAGCAAATGTCTGTCCCCCGGTATGGCCCTGCGGGAAGGGTTGCTCTGCACTCAGCTCCTGCTGTGGAGGAGGGACAGGCTGATACTGTCCGTCCGGGCCTAGTGCGTAATGTATCTCCTCCATCCCGCCGACGCCATCGTTGCCCATGGCAAGTCCGAGTTCTGCCATTTTCTTCTGTTTTACCAGAGCTCGGTGTTTTCTTTGCCGCTCCCGTGCAGCTGCGCGAACCCGGTCTCTGCGATTTAATTCCTCCGGAGTGAGCACTCCGCTCTGCGGAATCACAGTCGGTTGAGGTAACGAAGGAGGCGGGTGTGTGTGTGGTGTGTGTGCTTGCTGCACTTCCTGTGGCTGCGGCGGGGGCGGGAAGGACTGTTGTACAGCAGGAGGCGGAGGCGGTGGATGCTGTTGCTGCTGTGGTTGAACAGGAAGATGCTGCTGCTGCTGTTGATGGACAGGTATGGGATTAGATGAGGAACTAGCAGCTGCAGCCACCGCTTCTTGGATGCCAGGAAAGGAGGCCAGATGAAGGGCGGCATCCGCCATATGGCGGCGCTTGTCGCGTTCACGCTTCCGACGCTGACGTTCCCTAGCTTTCTCTCTTTTCTCTTGTTGTTTCGCGGGGTCCAATGCTGCATCTGAAGCTCTGGCGCGCTTGGAGCGTCCACTGCGTTGAGGGCTTTGAGAAGAACCAGTAGACTGGGAGGCTGGGACAGCGGGAAAGGGTTGGTCAAACATCACAGCAGATCTATTCGCATTGGCATCCATTGTCGCCATCATCGTCCTCGACAGCAGCGAAGACGATGGGTGTATCTCAGCGGAGAACCGTACTTTCGACGCGTCGCGGTTTTGTGTTTGAGCGAGCGTCAGTGACAATTCGTGACCTTTGGGGTGACAGTGTTGCACAGAGAACGGGGTCACGACTCAAACGCCCGCATGCCCTTTTAGTATGACTCCTGTCATTTTTTAAGCTCCGTCACGCACTCCGTCACAACCACAAACCTTATTTCTCTTCCGAAATGTTTTACGCTCGTCCAATTCGATCACAGCGATAAGATCAAATCTACAGGCCACGCATGCATGGCAGAATAATATACGGTGGAATGAATAGTTATGTTACAATTATTTGCGCTCAGGAGGTTCAGTTGGTGGCACGCCCCAATCTGGCACACCGGCTGGTCGCTCAATTCGCTTGGGCTCCCATTCTTCATCCGTCTTTGCCTGTAGTCGCTGTTTCAAGGTAGATGAGCAAGGAGTCACAGAGACACAAAGGAGAGAGGCCAACATAATACTCCTCTCGAATGTCGAACTTCTTCTTGCGCTTCTTCATGCCGAGCTCGTCCTCTCTCGTCAGCTGCAAAATACAGGATCAGTTACCATCTTTCGAGACGCAGAAAGCAATGATATACCGCTGATGTTCGTTGACTCTGGAGGTCATAACGTGTCTGGGTGAATGTCGTCATCCCAAAGGAAGCTCCCACTATAATGAGGACGAATGGGATCCCAAACAGTGCCGGATATTTTCTGACTGCGCGGGCGAAAGGGCTGGGATTGATGGGGTTGGACGAAAACGCAGGCATGTCGCTATTTCTTCGTCTTTTGTCACCTTATTGAGTACATGTATAGCTTGCCTTTACTCAGAGGACGAAGGATAACGATATTGTGAGACAGCAGGTTGAATTAGGGATTGTCTTCACTGGCCCAATTTGTGCTGGTGGCTGTGCGCTCGTTAATATAACTGTATGTACAGTAGTACTTAGGAACTAAGAACAAAAAATCTTATGCATACTTCTCTTTTATTTCTGCAAAACATACATTCATTCTATACACAAGTCAAGATGTTCACTGTGCTCGGTGTGGCGAACTGCGGTAGAAATGAAGAGGGACGAAAGACCGGGTAAAGCCGAAGCTCGGATCGATGGCCCACCATTTCCAGACGGCCGCTTGCCAGTGATTAAATTGACCATCATCACTGTTTTAACTTATTACCTGCTGCTCCATTACTTTGTTCTTCGACCACCACAGCTTCTTGGAGAGCGCTTGCTCACCGTAGACGACGTCTAGCATGAGCGGTAAGTGCTGCTAAACAATTTTCCTGAGGTTACTGGATATTCAACGTGTTCTTTATATGCGTACGATATAGTGACTGTCGTCCTGGGCGCCCAGTGGGGTGACGAGGGCAAAGGCAAGCTCGTCGACATCCTTGGCGCTGAGGCCGATGTTTGCGCGCGATGTGCTGGCGGCAACAATGCAGGGCATACTATCGTCGTGCCCATCGGTCCTGAACAGATTGAGAAGAAGTTTGCGTTCCATCTTCTACCTAGCGGTGCGTACCTACCCTTTATCTTTACTAAACTATGTAATTGAGCGTCTATTGGTAATTATAGGCTTGGTTAACCCAAGTTGTGTTGGATTGATTGGCTCGGGCGTTGTTGTTCATATCCCATCGTTCTTCGAAGAACTCGATGCTCTCCAATCGCAAGGTGCGTATTCCCTCTGCTTCTGAAGTTTGACTGTATGCTCAGTTTGGCTCATTTTTCGTAACCATTTTTTATCACTTTAGGACTTGATTGCACCGGACGGCTGTTCATATCAGACCGTGCTCACCTCGTCTTCGATTTCCACCAAATTGTTGACGGACTGAAGGAAGTCGAGCTCGGAGGATCCAGGCACGCCACTTCCCCCCTCTTTTCTCGCATTCGTTCCTCACATTTTGTATTCCCTTTCTTCGGTTCCCTCGCTGCCTTGACGTCGTCCATCTCATCCGTTGCTCGAAATTCTATAACTCATCGCCGGTCCGGGTCTACTTCCGGTTCTCGATCTTCCGACCTGGATCGTTTCGGGCATAAACGGTCGAAATCAACGCCAATTGTGCCGACATTACCGCCGCCGCAATCATCTACGAATGCTGGTATTGGTGTACATACACTACCGATCAACAGCATAGGTACGACGAAGAAAGGCATCGGCCCAGCGTACTCTGGAAAAGCCTCACGATCAGGTCTACGTGTGCATCACCTTTTCAACCAAGAGTCATTCGCAGCCAAGTTCCGAAAGGTGGTGGAAGGTCGTTTTAAGCGTTATGGACACTTCGAATATGACACTGAAAAGGAGATTCTCCGTTACAAGGTCCGATTACATTGCTACTATCCCTTCACTCCCTCCTCCGTATCCGACTTCTCCCGCCGAGATGTATGCTAACATGCATTTTTCCCTTTAGGAATTAGCAGAGCGCTTAAGGCCATATGTCATCGACTCACTGACCTTCCTGCACACTCAACTTGCACAAGGTCGGCGCGTGCTTGTTGAAGGCGCTAACGCGCTCATGCTTGACCTCGATTTCGGCACATACCCGTTCGTCACGTCCTCCTCGACGAGCATCGGGGGTGTATGCACCGGACTCGGTATCCCACCGCGCCTTATCGGAAAGACGATCGGTGTAGTCAAGGCGTACACCACCCGCGTGGGCGGCGGGCCTTTCCCCACTGAGCAACTCAATGTAAGTTTCGATGCCGCTGGACTCATTTATGCGTTAACTATACTTACACTTGGTAGGAGATTGGCGTTCACCTGCAAGAAGTCGGCGCCGAATTTGGCGTAACGACGGGACGACGTAGGCGGTGTGGGTGGCTCGACCTCGTTATGCTCAAGCACTCTTGCCTCATCAATGGCTACACTTCGCTTAACCTCACCAAGCTTGATGTACTTGATGACTTAGCCGAAATCCAGGTCGCTATCGGGTATGAGGTCGACGGAAATGAGCTCCTCGGGTTCCCCGCAGACCTTGACGTCTTATCGCGTGTCAAAGTGCAATACGAGACACTGCCAGGCTGGAAGACTTCCATCGCGAATTGCACGAAATATGAAGAGCTTCCGGAGAATTGTAAGAAGTATATCGAGTATATAGAGAAGTCTCTCGGGGTTGGCATTGAGTGGATTGGCGTTGGCCCAGCTAGGCACAGTATGATAAAGAAGGCAGTGTAGTTATCGGACATTGTACTGTAATACCAATCTATTATGTAGATTCCAAAGCCTACCTTGGAGGCGGGAAAGGCAAATAAGCTGACCGTGGCGCCGACGCTGATAGTGTACTTTCAAGTTATGCGCGCGCACGGACCACTGGCAAGAGTTTGTCGTCACGTGCCGCTGCCAGGTTATTTCAACGAAACATTTTTTTAGTGGTCGTCGTTTCGCCTCTGCTTCATCGTCTTGTCTCTTACGTCGTTCTGTTGATTTCATGCATAAATTGAAGCTTATAGGTGAGGTCATGTTCTCTCGCACTCTTTCGTGATGATTTCGTTTGCCGCCCCAGTCGTAGCTCAAGGGCCTTGACGAACGGCAGAGCAATAAGCCAAACATTTTGCACCTCTGATCATCTCCCTTTTTGCCTGTTGTCTGTTTGCTCATCCTCAAGTTGCTGACTCCTTCAATTATCCAGGTATGCAATATGTGGTTCAAACCTATCTCTTTGTGTCGGTTTATGTAATGTAGTGGAACGTGAGGTGTATGTGGGAGGGTGGTGAGTTTACTTCCTGTTTTTCTTTTTTTGATGAGAACCATTATCACATCTACCGATGTCGAAGGCATCTGCGGAAACACACTACAAAAAACTAAGAACAGCCAGCTGACCTTCGCTTGAGACCAATCTTCTTTTGTTCTGGCGCTGATACTGTTATTTCCAGGTTTATCGTTCGTGGGCTTTGTTAACATGGTTCACGCCCTTCAAACTTCACATACGTTTAGTGCTGTTATCTTTACGATAGTTGTTATCTGTCGTAGATATATGTTATGTGAACGAAATTGGGTTTGTCGAAGGAAACAAACAATGCAAGCCTGTCATTGAGTAATGAGGCCTATAAGTTGAAGCCTGAGCCTGAGTTTCTGTCGATTGATTATCTTTGCGTATAAAGTATATTGTGCCACAATGGGGACAAAAACAAGAGTATAGTTTGAGACTCGTAAAGTAAATATTCAGACAATGGTAATGCATAGTACGCACTGACACGAGAATGAGACAATATATATAAATTGTGCAGACCATATGGATCGTACAACAACATAAAAGAACATGTTTACCGCACTCGTGCAGTCTGAGGGGCCCCAGAGCCAGCCATACGATTTCCCAGCCCTTGAGCGAAACGCGCTCCTCGCCCTCCCCGAGCACCACCCCTTGCAGATCCGCGCGTTCGCTCTGAACGACCCTTCCTCTCGCCTGTCCCTTCATTCCGCTTTTCGCCTTTGTTGCCGTCCGCCCGATCACCCCAGGTCGGTTGGTTGCCCTGCTTTAGATCGAGCGCCTTCTCGTTCTGCTCCACGAGCGTATTCACCCGTTCAGCTAGTGTCAGTGCCAAGTGCTGTACGCGAGACATGTCGACATGGTGGAAGACGACGACACCCGTCGATTGGTCCAATGACGCGGACAACTCCTCGTTCCAAATCATCTTCGAAATGATAGACGTGACTTGCTTTAACGGAAGCGAGAAGGTGCGGGCTAGCAAAGCCAGCGAAAGGTTTTTGTAATGAGGTGCGTACGCGAAAAGGTAAGTGCGAAGTGCTTCCTCCTGGATTCGCCTAAGAGAAAAATATAAGGTAGTGAAGTCAGAAATGCAACAAACCTTTGAAGCAGAGCACGCTTACTTTGAAAGCATCTCTTGGACGTTTGCGGACTCAGGCATCAAGACCCAGATCTTGATGCTCTGTATAAGGTCACGGCACTTCTCCCAGTCCCCTTCCTGTAAAGCCTTGCTGGCTTGCATGATATGATCCCTTGTACTTTCTGGGGGACCAGTGAAGACCTGTCGGTCAGCGAAGTCCAGAAGACGACGGAAAGGCTTAGACACAGCCTTCCGTTTTTGCTCTTCATTATCAATACTAGCAAGCATCGGGATCTCAACAAGCATACTTGAGACCAAGAAGACGGCCTCGAGCAATTCCGTGTTGATGTGCATGTGGAAAGGCAGTTGCCTCTGCCTTTCCGCCTTCTCCTGCTCCGGAGTGATTGTTTGGTACCGTTGCTGATGAACACCCTGTGCCAGCAACTCCTTCACCCGTTGCGTGTTGAAGATTTCCTGTAGGGTTGCCTGGCACTCGCGAATAAGACCCACGCGGAATGCACATAAACCGATCTGCACAACTGTGCGATTGTACAAAATTTGAGTAGCCACGTCCGCAGCATGGACGGATTCCTGTAGATGGGACATTAAGAACATATCACGAGCGGTATGATAATCGTTGTGAAGGGCATGGTGGTAGATATGGCAAAGCATGGAGCGCGTCTTCAAAAGCGCATTACCAGACTTGTAGAGGTGTACACAGAGCGACTGAACTAAAGTCGACGTTGAGCCTGACGTTGTAAGCGTTGCTGATGGGGGTGAAGATGAGTCGGGAAGTGATGACTCGAGGGCTTGTATTACGGCGTCGGGCTGAAGAGGCATGACGTCAATTTATATGAAAGTAAATGTCATATGAGCTTCTCACCTTTGAGTAGATATGCTCTAATCGGCGAAGGATGACACGAGAAAGAGGGTCCTCTTGTTTCGTCTTTTCGTAGAATCCCTGGGCAAGACAAATTGTTTGGTAAAGGCCCTTTTCATCCCGTAATCTCTCGACATAATCCGTTCCGTGGGGATCGATGTTTTGCAAGCTCTTCGTGAATTCATCATCCAAACGATCAATGAAGCTTATAATGCTTCCTCGAATTCGGACAATGCCGTCCTTCTCATCGTCTGGCGAGCGCTCCTTCATCTCATCATAATCTTCGGTGGTCTCCTCTACGGAATACTGAGGATTGACTGCAAGGATATTGATGAGCTGGTCGACTTCACGCTGAGCGGCCAACCAAAGTTCCGTCGGCATATGTGTTGCAACCGAAGAATTGTAGTCGAAACGGGATGCAATCAATGTGAGAAGCACACGTATTCGCTGATACACAGTAACCGCAACTTCCAGCAGTTTTTCCAGAATCCGAATTTGCTCGGTCCGGTCAGTATGCTACAAATGAAAGTAAAAAGGTGTTGTGCGATGAAATATCAGTACCACTGACCTTCTTGCCTCGTGCTTCTTGGATGAGTTGCAGATTCTGGAAAATGCTTTCCGAGGTAAACTGCATAGCCTTCCCACCCTTCCCGACAGTCGTAAAATCATCATCACCGGCCTCCTCTGCAGCGCCAGCCACGACCTTCTTCGCTTTGGGGGCTGCAGCGACGACTGGCTGGGCAGCTGCGTACTCACGTTCAAACGCTTCTGGGTCCTATAACTTTTGTTCAAAAACCATTCCTGTGCGGAAAGGTTATATACACACCTCTACTAGCAGCTTAATCTCCCGTTCAAACTCCTTGGACGTTTTCTTAACTTTCTGTTTCATGCTGTTGAGAGCACGCGCATTTGACGCGTTCATTTTCTTCTTCGATTCCTTGTCCTTAGCAAGAGCATTATTTATTGACTGCTCCATATTCGCTAAGCTGCGAATAAAGAAACTCGGAACGCGCTCTGCTACATTTGTTTGACGTTCCACCATGCGCAAGAGCTTGTCGAATTCTAGATCGCTTTGTCAGATCCCACTGCAGGAATCTATGCAAGGAACGCACCATTAGAAATCGCAACCCAATCGTTGATTTTCAGAGCGTTCTCAATTGTCTTTCCAACCGCTCCCATTTCATCGATGCGCTTGTCCTTTGCGCTTTTGATAACCCCTTTAACGTCCTCGTCACTCTCGTCGTCGAAGTCACCCTTATTTTTCTCCTTGTCGCTGTCCGAATCATCGTCACTGTCGTCTTCTGATTCTGAGTCGGAGGAAGACGAGCCTGACGAGGCCGCTCCCTTCAAAAATCTCATCATGCCTGCGGGCTTCGATACTGCGGGCTTCGACGGCGCCTCATCGTCGCTGGACATCAACTCCTCTTCCGACTCTTCGGTGTCAGAGTCGGAGTCTCCTGCTTGTCTGAAAAAGCGTGACATTGTGTGTACTGCTGGTAGGGTGTTGTTGTGTAGTAAAGTAGAGTAGAATACGAAAAGCCTACGAGGCGGTGTTATAGACTGGGCAAGTCAACAGCGAGGGTATTTCACGAACCTCGAATTTTTGTAACAAAATAAAGTTATGTCAGTTTGTCACACGCTCCCATTTTTTGAGTCACAGACTGAGCGCGGAGCCTCAGACAGCACACTGCTTTTATTTCTAGCTCATTGCTTGGCTTACAGATTACAGACCTGTGTTCTTTGTACATGAGAACCAGCTCTATATAAATGTCATAATACATTATGTGCGTAAAAATTAAATGAAACAACTACATAAATCAAGCAGCCTCCATCAGATGAGTCGATACATTACGATACAGCGAGCGTGCCCCTTCTGAGGGAACATAATCAGCCACAGACCGTGCAGCAACTTGCTCGAACTCCTCTGGCGATAGTTCATGAGCAAGATCACCTCCCACAGAAAGCAAAGCTTCAGATGCTAATGCCAACTTTTCCTCTGAAGTGAAGGGCACGAATGGTAAGACCGTAGTTACTCTGGACATTAAGGATGCCTTGATACACCAAGGACAATTAGAGGTCGCCTGTTTTTATACATCAACTGATATAAACTCACCCCTAGCTTTTCTGATACACCAGGTCGTAGAAGTGCCATGAGCTCACGATACTCTGGCTTCGTCATTGGAATGTCTGGATCTTTCCGAGCATCGTGATAATCAAAAATGATATTCTGCCCAGTATTGGATGTGCCTATCCAGATGACGTTTCTAACGTCAATATGTCGACGGCCTGCATCGAACGAACAGCGGCCCGATTCCCAGGGCGCAAGTAAAGACCATAGGTTGCGTTCGTCTTCATTCTTGTCAATTTCCTGTCGACGGGTAGACATTAGTTCAAACTGCGTTAAACAAAGCAAAAAATCCTACATCAAGTACAACGACACAGCGCTTCCCTTGATTCTCAATAAGAAAATCAGCGAGCGTCTTCTCAGACGGCGGCTACAGATACAACATATCAATCTATGAAAAACAAATCTCATAGGTCAAGCTTACATCATATGGGCTCATTGAAGGGCATTGCCACAGATCATGGGATGACTGGAGGACAGTCATGTTAACTGTATGAGTGGGAATACCTAGTAGGCTGCCAACTGCATGTCTTTGTTAGTACAGATGCCTAGTTGACAAAACTTGAATATCGCTCACATTTACGGGCGAGGAAGCTCTTCCCGTGCCCACTCGGCCCACAGCAAAGGACAACCAACGGATTGACCATTGCTTGTTTTGAGTGTATACTCAAGACCCAATACAAATGTTCAAGAGCTCTGTCCTGTCCTATGAGGTCGTAGCGGATACGTGTCAGAGGTCGGAAGAAAGATCGGCGTATGGACGATGCTTGAGCGGACTGCGGAGCGTTCGCTCTATTTAAGAAGTAACGCGTTGCCGGGTTCATGCTATCACGTTTAGAGCTCTTTTGTTGTGTTTCAGGGCCATTGTCGTTGTTGCTCGAGGATCCTGCACTTGGTCCAGGCTGTTCTGAACCCCGTAGTTCTACAGGCAACACAGATGGATCCGCACCATAGGCAAGTAGCGTCTTGACAATTTCAGCCTTATGCACCAGCTGTTCGCTCCTAAGAGCAAATTCCAGAGCAGATTGAGGTCCAACATCATCGTTCGGCTGTACTTCTCCACTTGCAAGGACTCTTTCCACCTCAGCAACATCATCGCTCGCGATAGCAAACAGTAACGTTGGTTTGGGCGTGGCAATAGCATGGACGCTAGATAGCGTTGATAGTAGTGAGGTCCTGTTGGCTGATATAACAGATGGGGCAAGAGATGCTCTGCGGATGTCATGGGGAGGATCTGTCGACACTGCGAGTTCTTCAAAATCAAACCCACGCATCGATCCAGATAATGGGCTAAGCAAATCCAGATCCAAAGCACCGCGACTTTCGCCTGGAATAGGTTGTGTGATTGTGGGCTCTTCGTCAGCGTCTGATTGTGAGTAGAACAAGTTAGAGTCCTTAGTCGGCATATCTGGCATATCAGCTTCGTCGTCATCATCATACTCCGAAGTTGGAGAATCATCATCATGAGAGGGTATATCGGGATCGGCAAAAGCGGACAGTAGCGAAGTTCTAGAGGACGAAAGCTGCAATAGTCAAAACATAATCAGTGATTGACACAATTGGGGATGTTCTCATGGACTCACCAATTGATTATCAACAAGCGATTGACTTGATACATGTGATGTAGATGAACGTGCAGAAACTATGAAAAGTGTTATTCGATTAGTAGTTAGTGAAGCCGAAGAGTCTTACCTGAGGAAAGCCTATTACAATGCGATGAAGAAAGCGAAAAATGCGAATGACGAGACGAATTAGGCGTGTTAACAGCGATAGACTTTCCGCAACGAGATGATCAGCCGAAGTTATTAAAAGTGTGAGGGAAACCTTACAAGTCGTAAAGGCCGCATCCAACTGGGACCTCCGCTGGATGCGGAATCGGAGACAGAACGATGAGCGGAGCGTGTCTGGGAAGGAAGGGAGTCCAGCTGTGATAAAGATGATAATCTGGTAGAAATAGATAGATTTGGACGAGAAGAACTGAGACGTTTCTTGTCATGAGATCGTCGACTTGCCTGAGAAATAGAAAGGAAACCATCCCAAGCATGGTTAGTCAGTACGACTTGTTAGATTAGCGAAAGCTGACTTCTTACATTGATAGTATTTGACCGTCGGAAACCGAATGTCACTTTCTGAGAGCTACTAGCCGACATTTCATCCCACGTAGTCTTCTGCGAGGAATGAGATGACATAGATGACGCTGATCGGGGTGGTGGGTATTCCTCAACCAAGGGCGATGGTTCCGGCCGTACAGTCTTCTCGAGAGATGGCGGGCAGGACGAATCACGGATTGCCTTCGTAGGCGAGGAGAAAGATCGAAATGTAAGCCTCCTCGGGCTTACTTTCTTCCTTTCTTCGGGCGAAACAGGAGAATCTACCAAAGTCTCAGACGTATGTGTAGAATGTAGGTCCGCGGACAAAGGCGACGGATCCAAGGAATAACTTCCTCCACTGAAGTCAGCCAGTTCACTATCTTCTACAGGATGCACAAGAGCAGATCGAACCGTAGGGCTGATTGGGGATCGTGAACCGTCTGAAGCGGCGTCATCCTCATCATAAGAAGCCTCATCTTCATCTTCCTCGCTTTCGTAAGGTAGATTGACATTACCCCAACTACTTTCTTCAGAAGTGAAGGAAGTGCTGGATGAGGAGGGAACGAAGGATGAAGCGTCCATCTGACTGACAGCAGTTATAGTAAATTCGCCTTCGTCGTCCTTAAGTGTCCCGTTTGCACCTTCGATTGAACGTATTGACGTCTCTGGCAGAGGCGGGATGTCCTCCAAGTCGGCTTCGGCGGATCTGACTATATGAGGGTTTGTCTTCGGGGTTTGAGCATTATCTGTAGAGAAACTTCCGTCCGACTTTCGCTCCGATACGCTTGACTGGCTACTAACTGGCGAATCCACTGTTTCAAGGGATATAACGTCGTCGTCGGCGTACACTTTCGACTTGCGGATCGGTGTTGCATTCCCGGAAAACATACCAAAGATAGGTGAATGAAGCTCTCTTGTTCCGAATTGCGGAGAAAGTATTCGTTTTGCCGGGGATGAAAATGGAGATGAGAGCAGATCAAGAGTCGACTGAAGACTTCCACGAGATGGTGTTAGAGGCGCTTCATACGTCTGTCTGATTTCGATAACATTATTGTCTAAAACCTGCGTTTCGTCCATGGGTGAGTATTGCGTGACAATCGGAGAGGGCAGCTTCGCTCGAGAAGAAGGTGAGCGTTTCGGAGTGGAGGTCAATGGCTCTGAGCCGAGCGCAGGAAGACACTCTGGCGGCTCCGGAAAGTCACTAAGCATCGAGAACCCAGGGCCTTCAGAAGTCAGGTTGAATGAACCATCGAATGGTGAGCTCAGTGGGGCTGCAAAGTCTTGGAATGGATATAGCAGTAGTTCAGATGCTTCTTGCACGTCCACGTCTGGTAAATCAACCTCAGCTGTTGACATCTCCTCGCCTTCGGGGATGACCACAGACGGATCGAGGCTTGCCTCCACAGCTGACGAGGAATAATACGACGGAAGCACGCTAGAGCTCGGCTCTGTAATTTCATTTATCGCCAAAGGCTCCCCTCCTCCCTCCGTAGTGTCCCCTTCATCGCTAACTTCCTCCTCTTCCACGTCAGGGCCTATTACAGATTGAAGGGCGAATAAAAGACCTGAAAGGCGGGGAGAACGGGGAGGAGATCGCACAGAGCGTCGTTTCCTCTCAGTACTCTGAGATGGCGTTCTGGTGAGTCTCTGAGAGTGGATTGATGAATGGTGATTGGAAGGACCGGCATATTCGATATTTCCTTCCCCCGGTGAAGGCTCAGTATAATTCTGAATATGCTGTACATCTTCAGGAAGTACACTTGCTGGATCCAGGTCGTATGTTTGTGGTGTAATCTCGTTTGTGAATTTGGCACTGTGGATGAAATTGCATGAGTCTGCAAACAAGCAACGTCCTTGTGAATAGAAAGGGCAGGGCCGAGCTGAAATAAAAAAAATGGTAGCAACCAGTATTATGTCAGAAAAACATACGAAAAGCTCACGAAACGAACTTACTTTTCCGCTTCCAGTACGGGGGAGGAGCTGCCATAGATCACATCAGAGACAAGAAAGAGGGTGGGGAGGGAAAAGCAAGACTTGCTTGGGAGAAGTGAAGCGAGCGAGTTCAACGTCAAAAGTCAAACTGAACCAGATTCAGCCGGCGGACCCTGAATCGACCCTGTGTTGACGCGTTGTTTACCGACACCCATGCACGTAAATACGCACAAGCGTGTAATTCTCTTCAAATTTCAATAAATTTTGATTCCGTTCGTTGTTGGCATTTGTTATGTAGAGCTTCAAACCCCTTATTGTAGTTTGAGCCAAGCTTATGGCGGCATTAGCTGTGCTTTCTACCGTTTCCTTCACGCCTTACATCGTCTTTTACATGCACACACCACCAATACTCAGGAAAAAGATAATGTTATTCCTATTTGCTTCGGATATACGCATACATACAATAATACAACAACGAGCGAGCGCGATAGATATGAATAGACAGCAGTCAGGGCTCTTTCGCCAGAAATTTTAATAGGGAAGGAGCGAAGCGATGAAAGAACGGTGGCCTTGCAGTCATTGAGATGGTAGCAAAAGAACGCGGGTACTAGTGGTAGGCACTAGAAGAGTCAAGCGGAACGAAGGAAAGTCAGGATTGCAAGCTAACAAGGTTCAAAACACCTACATGGGAAATAGGATCGGCTTAGAATTGGTTTCCAGAGGCAGTCTTGGAAATGTCAATCTTGGGACGGAAGAGTTGTTCAGATGACAAATCTGTAGTGAGATAACAGTCTATTTCCTCTGCCGGAGAGGAATGCGTATCGGAGATGGATGGGATTAGAGTATCTTTACCTTTCTCTAAGTCATCCCCCACCGATGGTGATGGTACCGGTGGGCTTAGCCGCCTCGAGTTGGCAGCCGAGGAATAATAGCTATATTGAAAAGGAATGAGCACGAGATATGTTGAGTGTATGCGATACGCATCCCGTACATGGACATGGGACTAGCAGGAAGGATTGTCGGGATGTCGAATGACTTGAAGACAATCTTCGACACTTCCCCGTCCGCTTTCTTCTTTCTCCCAAACACTTTACGTAGTGGTTGGAATAGCTTTCCGTATCTTCGACGCGCCTCATCGGTCAAGCCGAAAAGTAGGAAGAACACAACGGCGAGAAACACATTTTGCCATTCCATCCACCGGATGGAGATGATGAGCGCCGCTCCGGATGCCTCGAGAACCTTTGCTCGAATCCTCGGTATCACATAAAAGTGTTTGTGTACCTTGGCCCATCCTGGCCAAAACAGGAGTTGTTGTTGGAAAGATGACAACAGTGCTCCTGCCACATTCAACGGCAGAACGATGATGGCGTCTGCACAACCGAGTATCATAACTCTCATATACTTCATGCGGCCCATTCCTGCGCCACTGTCGAGAAACTCGTTAACTGCTTTCCGTTGGTGGTAGAATGTCCAGATTATCTTCGCTGAAAGAGTTTCAGCTTTATCAACCTCGTCCACTTCAGAGAGTTCATGAACGTACGGCAGTACAGTGTTATGGAAATGATTGGTAATAATACACCCCATAATGGAAGGACAAGAATCGTCAAACCAGTCTTGGAACTTGAGTTTGTACAACCTATATCTTCAAAGATCTGATACCGCGACGCTTGGATGACATAGTCTTTGAGTTCTCAGATCAGTTATATGATAATCGAGTGCATGACGTTATCTTACACAGCCCCATCGATATCGCTGGAAGTCCAAGGCAAATAGCAAGATCAAAAAGAAGATTTCTGCGACTCTACGAATGAGTTAGAACATGATATAGAAGGTAAAAATGATGCCAGGGGTTTACCTCTCGCTGAATATCGGTGCGAAGGCGAGCGATCTGACATAGTCGCCGAGTAATCACAAGCGAACACGCAGGTATACCGACACTTGCAGCAATATCTATATGGGTAGCTAAAAGTTGAAGAACATTAGAGCTCATATCAAATCGATTCAATTCCACATAAACTGCTCACTTATATCACACCAGATGGGAGCAATGTTTCTGATGTTGCCGTGCCAGATGATACTATTGATACCGCGAACAAGACACTCTAAAGCGACCCATATGGCATACATATGTACACCAGTATTCCACGCTGTGAGCGAAGAGCCATATATGCATAGTATGACGAGAAAAAGACCGAAGAAGTTGACTATAGGAACAAGGGGATACGTAGGATCCATTGCGAGGTGAAGTTGTTGGGATAGCGAGCTGCGTGAATGGACGTTATAAGTACCACCCACTACGTTCTCCATGCGTCTGTAAGCGGCTTAATTAGCAGCGCTCCTCCCTTCCGGACGTACAGAGTTATGCTTGCGAAGCGAAGCGGGAGGGAACGTATCCATGGACATCTGTTGTCGAGCTCAGCGTTAGCTATCATATTTTCAGGTCCTCCATAATGATTGAGGGCGCCCCCGGGATCCAAATCTAAAATTGCTGAGGCTGTCCTGCAAACCGTGACGGTGCCTTCACCAGCAGCGTCCGATAAAGTTCGCTGTTGAAACCAATACGATCGGGAAACGGAGATAGCAGGAATAACTTTGGAAGGCATTTGTGTTTGTTTGCGTGTGAAAGATCGTTCAATCCTTATCTCTGGCGTGCCATTGCGAGTAACTGAAAGCCTTGCGACAATCGCTACAGCTGCAGCAACCAAGTCGACGGACGTGGCCAAAGGGAGTCCTGACCTGTGATCAGGCCGAGTTCCCGTGATCCGACTCAGGGTTTGCTTCCGCCTGCGAGTTATTGCAATCTGAATGGTATCATATTACCTCTACAGTAGCGCTGAATCAAGCGTTATTTTCAGCGGTCTAACGTAGATATAAAGAAGTGTTAACACCTACCTGAACCCGATTCTGCAATAGTTGATCCTCTATTAGCTCTCGTCCATCTCGCTTATGTACCAGATAGTTGCTATGAGCCCATTTGTACAACCGTATCGCACCTTCGAATATGTCACGGTACCACTTCTCCAAGAATTAGCTCAGGGAGGCACTCCAGAATGTATTTACAATGTGTTTCTCCTGCTATTGGAGACTGCACGATGAAGAGCAATATTGCGAGTCGGTACCGCCGAGCGCGATGAAGGTCCAGCCAGCGGAGGCCCAGATTAGCCACCAACCCCTTACAGAACGGATATCATTGCCTAGTTGATAGGAGAAAGTATTGGCTGCTGTATGTTATCTTGAATCTTCACGAACTGAAATCTTTCGTAAAGGCAAGCTTGAAGGGGGATATGGCTCGTTGTCAGGCTCACTGCTTAGTGCTTACTAACTACATCATACCTCACTGGCAGGACCATAGTACTAGTAAGTGGAAATTATTCCCACTCTCTCACGACTTCTTTTTTTTCGTAAATCTTTGGGGAAAGATTCTGCACTCAGCCTTGGCCCTCAGAGCAGAAGGCTTTGATTTTCGAGGAGCCATTTGTTCAATAGAATAGCAGGTGACTTAGCACCATGTAAACGCATAAAATAAAGTTGCAATAAATACTAAACTTTAGTTCAAGTTGGCGTCGATCATCCATCTGCAAACTCCGCTTGAACCTTATTTGGAAATATTTGAAGTTATTGAACTTACTACGAAGTCTTGCATTGGTATGTAGCCATTTACTAGGGTATACAATATTCCTACAGTTGTTAGTGTACCTAATCTAAGACATCTTTTTGTTCACAATAATAGGATTAGGGAGGTCTTATTTGACGGTAAGCGCCTCAAGAAGTGACTTCAAACGAGGAGATTATAGAGAACGTCAATATTTGATATAGGGCTAGTTCTTTGTCTGGATACTCTGTGAGTCGTTCGCATCGTCTGATTTACCTTTCTCTACGTCCTCAGGATGGAATTGATTACCGGTCGCTCGAGCCGCTGATGATCTTTTGCTCTAGGTTAGCGAAGAATGCACAACATATTCATCTTAGATTAGTTACACTCACTGTGTCAGCTCTCCAGATGTTTCATCAAACCCTGGTCCAAATTCGACTACCGACAAATCATGTTCAACTGGTCGTTTGTAGCCAAAGAAGGCCATGAACGACCAGAAGAATCTCACATATCCACGCCGGGCATCACCAGTCAGGCCAAAGAGGGCGAAAAAAAGAATAGACAGTCCAACATATACCCATTCTGACCATTCGATGGAGATCTTAGTCATTATCAAGCCTCTCCACACGTCGGATGAGATCTGAGGAATGATATCGAAGTCGGAGTGAACAACCGTCCAACCCGGCCAAAAGTCCAGCTTATTTTGGAAAGAAACGATGATAAGTCCGGCTGTATTGAGTGGCAGTGTTATGATTGCGTCGGCACAACCCAAAATCATAATTCGAATGAAGTTGACTTGATTCATGGAGTCATTCGATGTGAACTCATTGATCTCTTTCCGTTGGCGATAGAACCTCCAAAGGATTCTTGCTAGATTTGATAATCAGTGGTGCTTGTAATCTTTTGAGAGGATGAGGCTTACGACAGTAGAACACAGCAGAAATCATGGGTAGCAGGACACTCCAAACGTTCACCAGCAGAAGCGATAGAATAGATGCTGCCTCAAGGTTCGTGCAACCATATTCCTCGAAGACTTGAAAACGAGCTATTTGCACCACATAATCTATTACATTTATGAGATCCACTCGATAAGCAAATTCCGCTTTTTTGAGATTAAATAATTAAATAACCGAACTTACACAGTATCATAACTAGGAAAGGTATCCCAACACATATTGAAAGGTCCACTGCGATCTCGAGGCGTTTCTATTCCAGGATTGTCAAGTACGGCTTCATGGATTTAGGGACAGATATGCTTACGTTTCTCCCGCTTTCAAAGTTATGTTCCAGTTGCGAAATAAGAAAAAGTCTCCTGGTAATTACCAAAGAGCATGCGGATAGGCCTACAGAGGCAGCGACGTCGATTCGTGTTGCTGTCAATATTGTTAGTTGTGAGTAATGCTTTTGTAATTTGAAGTGCGACTTACTGATATCACACCAGACTGGCGCGACATTGGCAGACGTGTTGGACCATATTATGGAGTTTACTGCTCGTATGAAGCTTTGTATGGCCACCCAAATCGCAAATAGATGGACACCTGTGTTCCAGGACCTTAGAGCTGACGTGAAGAAAGAGACGAGGATAAGGAGCAAGGCAATAAGATTTGCAACAGGCACGAGAGGGTATGTTGGATCCATAATGGAGGTAACGAGGTGCTGTTAAGAACGGTGAAGGATCGCTGTGAGATCGGGAGCCGATGTATTTGTACTACTGCGACTTCATGTTTGATGTCTAGCGAAATGCAGGAAGTCGGAGAGGTATCCATGGAGTCAGCCTTCGGCTCGAGCATTAGATTAAGTTTAGTCAAGCAAGGAGATGATCAGCCCTCATTTACAATGAGGGAAGAAACGACTGGACACGGAGGCAGAAGCAAACGTGCG
This sequence comes from Trichaptum fuscoviolaceum, assembly GCA_910574455.1. NCBI lineage: Eukaryota > Fungi > Basidiomycota > Agaricomycetes > Hymenochaetales > Trichaptaceae > Trichaptum > Trichaptum fuscoviolaceum. The sequence goes on from CAJSYZ010000001.1 coordinate 3,509,591, forward strand.
ATCCTCCGCATCGACTGAATGAAATGAGAATTCTACGTAACATTCTCTTAATATTCAGAATAGCGGCCGAAATCAGCGCCAGCACGAGTTCGTGCCGCGGTTGGAGAGGTCAGAATCAATTTCAACACAGTTCGCCATTGTTTGGGCTGAGATACACTGGCTCCAAGCGGATTTTCATCAAGTCGATGGTGCATTGCACCGGTGATTTAATTATTGTGCCTATTACTCGAAAGTCAGGCTGTTCATCTGATGTTGAATAAAACGAGCTGGACAATAGCCCGCAGTAGCCGACCGATAATTGTCATGGATCCCAGTACCTGCTACCAGCCGGAGAATAGAGTTTGCCAAAGCCGACACCGTTGCTCGGGGCTGTTGCTAAGCTAAATGACGCCATGAAGGCATCCACTGGGGATCACTGTTAGTGGCCTGAACAATCCACAAGAGAACGTAGCGTAGCTCTTGCCCAATACAGCCATCACTCGACTTTCAACAATATCCGAAGTTGTCCGGAGGGATGAAAAAATGACCTCGCTCCAGGTTCAGGAGATTGCCAATGGTCACACAAATGAAGGAGCGAGAAAGTAAACATTTAAGTTAGATTAAGTACAATACGATGAAAATGTCCTCCAATTGGATATGCTCACCCACATCATTATATCTGCCGCTGGGCCAACATGAAGAACTCAAACATCCAGTACGGCCCGTCTTTATGCCACCCTACGCAATTCTAGTTACGGAAGCCCCGATATAGTGGATCCGAACCAGGCAACAGGCCTGTAATGTAAAGTGAAGGGTCCTGGAAATGGGCGACAACTTTTCGACAGAAGCCAGTGATGACGACCGCAGCCTGCGGAAAGTGGAACAATCGCCAGTAATGACTCGACAGATGGGAAGATGTCGCCGAATGTGTCGAAGCCGCAGAAAGACGAGGATGAAATTAAACGCAAGCTCTGGAAAAAGTGTTAACGAAGTTGGCGTCGCATCAGAGCAGCAGTGATAATATTTCGTATTCGGTCAGAGCTTGCGGATTCATGCATGATAATGCTTCATAAGCCGACAGCAAGTTACGAGCGCTGAGAAACAAAAGATATCATGAGCGCCAGATCCAGACCGTTCCGGGAACAAGGAGCAGAGCAAGGTTCTGGGCGAACCGACCCATGGTAGTGTTCCCAGCAACAGGTTCAGGTCTTTGCCATACAAGATCAGGACCGAGCTTATTGCTTATCGCACTTCAACGGTAGCTTGGGGCCGGCGACGACCTGTAGATCCACGGAAAAGTACCGCGGATCATGTAATTATGCCCTGTGATTAACATATGGGCTTCTGAACAACAGTTTAAAGGCCCTTCTTAGTGCCTGAGTCGTCCTCGGGCTATAATTGTCGATCAGGTCCAATTCTTTGTGTCATTGGATTTCTATAATGCCTTAATTAGCGGTGTTACGGTGACGAAGTGTTTTTCTGACCGACTTTGAGAGTATTCGTGGATATTCATGGTTAACTCTCAACTTTCAATAAGTACATTTAAGAGAGACTCAACACAGGTAACATATACTCACAAGCGTCTCTCCAGAGTCCAGACTAGTCGGACGTAAAATAGCCCGGGCTTCCGTAACCGATTGCCTCCGATAACAGAGTAAACCTCCGAGGGTGAATGTAATATTCAGTTCTGGGTACGATATCAAGAGGATGCTATTGGGGCTGGGCGTAACCAATCAAGATACCCCGTCTTGCAATAGCATCGTCAGACTCCACTAGCCTACACGAGCGTGCTTGGTCACTAAGGCAATGGCCTCGCGATTGGTCGCGGGATTTGGAAGAAAAGGAGTTTGAAGCGCATTGGATTGAAGATAAGCTTCTTCATAGTTCTTGACACGCGAGCGATAAGGAGAATAGAAGTACAGTATATTACAGCTTTATGAACGAAGTATCGATACCATGCGAAAGGTCCCATATACAGATTTTCTGAAAGTCGACTTTTAGAGGAAGCTTGGGAATGGAAGGACAATGTAAGTACATACCTGATCTTCCCCACATGATACAATCTGAGAAAGAAAAGTAGAAGTAAGATAAGAAGGCAAACAGAGTTTAAGAACTTGTCTCACCTTCGTACAGTCGAAATCCACACAAAACACTCGACCTTCGTGTCTTCCGCTCAAATCAGCGACAAGATAGCCTGTTTCGCGGTCCCACACTTTTATCGACTGGTCGTAGCTTCCGCTAAGCACGAATTCTGACCCCAGCGCGACACTACGGACAAGATCAGTGTGTGTCTCACTGGCCGCGACGCTCGCGCGTCTGTTCGCCGTAGTGTCCATGACTCCTAGTCCAATTGACCCCACGCGCCCGGGTTCGAAGGCACCTCCACACGCCTTGCACACTGGGTTATCTGAGCCCAGTCCGCGCGTCGCTGGGTCATGAAATTCCGGTGCAGTGCTCCAACCACGGCCCGTGTTGATGTCGTACATACGAATATGCTTGTCCGACGATCCGGAGAGCACGAGCGGGGGTGCGCAGTCGAGTGCAGCTATACCCCGCGCATGGTGCGCTTCGAATGTCCGTAACAAATGCCCAGTCTCCGCATCCCACATGCGTATCGACTTGTCACCCGATGCAGAGACTATGGTCGAGCCTGATAGTGCGACAGCATTGACAGCCGCTCGGTGGGTACCGAGGATTATACCAGGCCCAAGGTACAGCTGACCAGAAGACATATACTTGAACCGATACAAGCGAACTGTGCGATCCTTAGAGCAAGAAACGAGGATCTTGGAGTCGAATCGAACGCAGAGAACGCTATCCGTATGTTCTGAGACAGATGCTACAAGTGAGCCATCGCGAATGTTGCATACGCATACTTGACTATCACTTCCAGCGGTCGCCAAGTAATCGCCATTGACGCAGAGGCTTAGAATGCTACCCATATGTACGCCTTCAAATACGCGCTCTACATTTCCTGTAGTCAAGTTCCACTCGCGTACCGAGCGGTCCTTGCTTCCCGTGAAAAGGACTTGACGCCCATCCTCCGGGTAGGTATATAACTGCAGGCAGTAGATGATGGAAGTGTGTGCGTTGGGTGTTCCTGGATTTTGAAGCGTCGAGAATCTGAAGGACCCATGAAGCATACGATTTGTAAGTAGAATGCGAGTTTGGTGAAGGTGTTTGTAGTCTGGCTTTGGTGGGTCTACGTAAGGAAAAACAGAGGGGGCGGAATGTCTATAATTGAATGGCCGAAACTTGCTGCTTTTATTGCTTTTGCTACTGCCTGCTCGTGAGACAGGCTTCGGAGAAGGTCTTCTGCGTTTGGTGCTCGTCATACGATGGTGTTGATGCTGGTTAATACGAGGTGTCGACGGCAGGCCAAACACCGCATGGGTTTGGGACTGCTCGTAGACAACTGTCTGAGCAGAAACGCTGTTTCCATGCCCGTCGGAATCAATCTCCTCGTCGTCCCCCATGCCCTCGTCATCAAAGTCCTCGTCGCCGAGTAAAGGGCTGGGAGAGTGTGGAATCGATGGCCACCGCCATTCCCAGCCCCGTTGCTCACAGAGAGACTTCCAGAGTGAGTTATCGTCCGCAAGCGTGCGCCAGCGCCGGCTTACAAGTGCACATTTGAGGAGTGCTTGCCACGGCAAGTTGGAGAAAATGAGCAGCGCAAGCTCAGAGGGGAGATTCTGTTATATCATTTCAATATGGAACGAAGTAAATGGCGAACAAGGATGCCAACGTACGCTAACTATGTCCACCTGAACACTCGGAGCAATCCGCCTATGGATGCGAGCGATCTGAGCTCGAGGCATACTTGAAAGAAGCCTAAGTACGAGTTCTAATAAACAACACATCCGTCGTCAACACCACCTCAACGCTCGCAGGAAACACGAATGTGGTGCTCACCTTCGCGATCCTGGAGGGGAAGCTGTTCAACTGCGATCGCACAGTTGGACGGGGCCACCACCTCCTCATCGTCAATATATCCTTCGTCCGTAAGTCTCATTATGTTTGCGCTCGCAACGTTCGTAGGTTAGACTTTCACCGGTGAAGAGGTAAGAACGACCTGAAAGCTAATGTTGGTTTCTTTTCGGGTTCTAGTGATCTTCGCTGGCGGTTGAGCTGTTGTACTTGTCAATGCAAGAGGTGCTTTGGTCTTGGGGCGTAAAGTAGGTAGTGCCCTTTAGACTCAAGCTCAACAGCTAATGGCCACTGCCGCCGAGCCTTCATACGACTGATCCGACGTGTTATGGTCGCCATGCACACGGTGAGCCGGTGAGCACCCTGAATAGGACCAATGGGCAGTGAAGGGTGTTAGCCTATGGGGGACCGTCGGTAGGCAGCAAATAACAACGCGACCAATGACCCACAGCCAATCACAAGTGTTTTTACCTTCCTCTCATACTATATATTTTATTTTATTTCGCCACGCCCACCATGAATTGCCTGCCACAAGCTGGTAGAAAAACAAGTACAAAAATGCCAAAAACATTGCTGTGTAAAAGAAGAATATTTCAGGAAAAACTTTAGAAAAGGGTATAGGCATCATAAGAATAAAGTGTGAACACGTCCATAAAATGCAGCGACAGCGGATCCACGCTCGCAGCTTAGCTTACAGCCATCTCTACGTAAGTAAGATGCATAATAGAGCAGAATCCACTCCGTTAAATGGTTGAAAAGAAAAATGGGGATTCTCGCTTAAGTGTGCACAGACATAGAAAGTTCGTGAATGGGTATACAGGTCTGCACCTGGAAGTTGATTTCGTTAGAACGATTCATGTATGAAAGCAAAGAGACAACTGACCTCAATAATGAGGTTGTTGAGAAGAAAGACTACTAATTCGCTTCATGTTGCGCCAGTCACTACCATTCTCCTGTCCGTACCCGATCGACGATCCAGACTGGGCCACTGATAACCGCATTGGAGCGTAGTTGTTTCCGGTAGAGACACTACGGTCAAGACATTCCAGCGGGACTACTCCTTGCTCTCCGCGAGCATTAGAGCAAAGCGCCCAGCCATCATCGAAAGCCTTGACCACTCTCACGGTCTCTCCAACATTGACCGAGAGCTCATCTGGTAGCGAGGGAATGTACACAACGCGGACCATCGCCATCTCGACAGAAGGCGACGCTGACCTCGTGGGAGCAGCCATGTTAGCCATGCTTGCACCTGGGGTCAAGTTGGACGGAGCCGGGGACAAAGCGCCATAGACATCGTCAACCGGGTTATTGTAGCTCATAGGCGGCGGGGTCACATAGTACGAGTTTTGCTGAGGTTGTGCTTGCATTTGCGGAGGAGCCAAATTTTGGTAACCATTGCCCACATTATTCATCGGGGCATTAACTGGCTGTCTAACAATCGATTCCGGACGAGGGGCTGCCCATACAGGTGTCCTTGGAGAAGGCAAACCTGTTCCAAAGCCGCTTGCCGACATAGGCGTAGACACCTTCTCAGGAAGAGGCGGAGGAAGATCCAGCGGGTCAACTTTGTCGGTGTACTCCGGGTACATACCGGCACCCCAAGTATTCCTCTTGCGCTTACGACGCTGAATGAACGTCTTGCGTATAGCAAAGATTAGGAGTGCCAATGCTGCCAGAACACAGGCCGCAACGATCCCACCGATGGCAGCACCACTCAATCCACCAGATCGCTGGGTAGCCGAGGATGCTGCGTTCGATGCATCTGACGGAGTAGGGGCGATGGTCGTAGTGCTATGAAACGCCGAAGAAGTAGTCAAAGCGCGAGGGGCCGACGCAGTAGACGAGCTAGAAGTCGTCGACGTCGTTGTGGGGGTCAAGGACGTAGAGGTGGACGTCGTCTTCGGCAAAACGGAGGTCGAAGTCGAAGTTAAGGAAGTTGATACAGATGTCGAAGTCGTTGATGTTGTAACCTTTGCAGCTGCAGGCGTCGTCGCCACAGTCGGCTTAACCGGAGTCGCTGTCGTAGCTGCCTTCGCCGTCGTCGTCGGGTGTACCACCACGGTCTCCGTCACAATAGGCCTCCCTGGCGTCGTCGTTGTTGGCTCCACGGCCGCCGCCGCTCGAGCGTGGCGTGCCCGCTCAGCAAGCGAGCGCTTTACCATGTCAAATCCGTGCATTCTGTACTGATGATGCTACACGCGAAAAGTCGGTCTTGGTCGTTGGCTGTCGGTATGTGAGTAGATAATTCTTCGCAGAAAAGAGAAGATGCCGAGTAAATTTTCTTAACAGGCGAAGTTGGGGATCTCTTGGGTAAATAGAAAAGAGTGAATATGATTTTTCAAAAGAGTGGCTTGTCGACGCTGCAAGCGGTCGACGTCGGGGTGAGTGCTATGCACACAAGAGATGGCTGAGGTGGAGACGAAACAGAGAGGGTAGGAAAGTTGTGTGCTGGGCGTGTTGGGGGTGAGCTCGGGGCTGGTGCGGGTAGCCGACGTCAAAACCGGATATGTCCTATGGCCATCCGCCAGCCAATCACAGACTTCGGCTTCCTCTTATGGGATCTGCTAATATTCAATGTCGCATAGCAACCAGCCGACCGCGCGCACTTGCATAAGTATAGAACAATTACAATAAAGTACATGATCAAGAGCATACGATACATAACATCTGTACGGATGCAATAACATATAAACGTGCCTATGCAAAATGAACCACTTTTCTGCGTTGACGGGGAGGGGTGTCTTCTGTCGATTCTGAAGGAACATCATCAAGGAGGACACGATCTGTCCCGCCATCACCAGAATATGCCTTGAATGAGATCCTGATTTTCCTCTTGATCCCATTGTTCTCATCAGCCACAAGGTTTTGTCTGTTCGGGGGATGCAAATCGATATCCTCGGAAACTAGAACGTTCTCCCGCTCTGATGAGTCTGCATCTGTATCCCTTGATAAGTGCAGGAAGGGAAAATCGAGATCTACGTTTTTCGGTTCCCTCTCGAGGAAAGATGGATTCTATCGCGCGGACTAACGTCAGTATCACAACAGAGGTATAGGCGACAAGATACTGTTACTGACCTGTAGGTAATAACGAATACCTCCTTCCTCCATGATACCAGGTGTCTTCGTGTTGGCGCCCTTGAAGGCCTTTCGGCGCTCGATCATGTATTCCTCAAACGTATCTCTGATCGCCAATGTCTTAACTACAATTTAGTATGGATCATCAGAGATAGTAATGTGTGAGGCCTTCTTTGAGGTTACTAACCTGTGACAGGTCGGGTCTGGCCAATACGGTGTACACGCTAGGAAGGAACCCAAGGTCAACGGTGCATAGTAGATACCATCGCAGTTAAAGTGCACGCACCTTGATGGCCTGGCTCTCGACATCAGCTTGCCATACAGGCTCACAGAAAATGACCCGAGAAGCAGAAACGATATTTCTAGACATGGTCAATATACAGTATAAGTAACGTAGAGTCGTATGCAGGAGTTGCGATACGCACAGTCCACGGGCTCCGTATCTCAGCTCCATCAAGAAAACCCGGTATGTTTCCGACGTCTCGAACGTTGTCAGATCCTGGTCCCGTCTGTCGGCACCGGACTCTGTTGTGAACTGCAAGAATTTTATGCCTATGAGCTCCAAACCTTCGGCGATGTGCACGAGATTGAAAGGCTGGTTTGAGAAAATCAGGATCTTTTCTGTGGCAGAGTATTTTCGAACCTGTGGATATAGATTAGGTGAGCATTAACATCTGAAACTCAGAATACACGAACCTCCTCGAGAATATAATTAAGCTTGGAAGACGTGGAACTGCCGATTCTAACATCTGCCAAACAAGACGATCTCAAAAGCCCTGGCCGGGAGTTTGAATTACTCGGGTCATCGACACTATCCTTACTGAGTGAGGAAGGTATTGAAATCACACCCTCCCCGCTCGCCTCATCCAAAGCCATCGCCATCAGCCTATCCTGAGCGGCCTTATATTCCCTCTGCCTCTCCTCCAACTTCGCCTTCGTGTCCACTGCCTTGTGCACATGTTTCAACTTCAGCTTTCCTACCTCCTGTTCTTCGCGAACTTTATTCTTGCCCTTCCTGTCCTCCTTCCCGCTCTTCAGGCTCGCCATGCGCGTGTCCGCGAGAGCCGTGAGCTTCGCCTCTGCATCGCGGACGAGCTCCCCTATTTCTGCAAGCCGAGGTTCAGAGATGAGAGGTTGCCGTTCAACTGTCTGTCGGAGTTCGAGCGCGAATCTGGGGTACATGAAGCACTGAGCAGCGAAGTTCTGAGAGGGCGATTGTATTAATGGAAAGGCGCCCCAAGCGCGGGCGCTTAGGTCAGATAAACCATGTATGCGGTAAGGGACTTCCATCCCATGCTGCATAGCTCGGAACAACGGGTCATCATGTGCCTTCCGACTTTCATATATAGTAAGAATTCCAACTAAGTCGATTGTGTCGATTCAAAGTATGCTCACAGATGCGTGATGGCTTTCTCTACGAGCCTCAAATCTTCTTCGGGCTGTTGACGCTCTGTCGCATGAACAATCGTATCCTGAGCTCGGAGAATAGTGTCATTCAGGTCCAAGTCACAGCTGTCGTCGTCCACACGCCAGAACAACGCACTAAAGCATGATTTGAGCTTCCTAATGTAACACAGTCGGGAAAAAAATGAAACATACTGAGACAAGTTCTCGATAGTAGCCGCTAGTTGATACGATCTCTGTTCACAGTGTCAGAATGAGTTATATTCTAGACAAGGCAATAAACGAACGAAGGGATGAAAGAGGTAATCCTATCAGTCAAAATTGTCGTCAGTTCAAACAGATAGTTATAAGCCGAACTCGACAAACATACCTGATCCCTCCGCTCAGAATCAACAGCGTTGATAACAATAGACGACAGGAACACATTGAATGATATCTGCGCATATGGATCTAAATCTAGCAAAATGGTCTCCTCCTTCATTGGCGGCAGCAGTACATCCTTCTCAATGTCCTCGATGCGATGGCGGATCATATACGCGGCCATGACCTGCGTCAAGACCTGCACGGCACCTGGTAGAGGTCCATCACGTCTGAACAGCGGCGCCGCAACAAGCGTCTCGAAAGCACGCGGGTCAGCGGAGAAGCGCTGCACGCAAAGGAAGCTCTCCATCATAGACCCGAGCTTGCGGACATCCTCTCGGTCGCTCGAGCGCCACACACGCTTTGACGTAAAAAGCTGGCTGACTCTCGCAGCATCATTATCCCCCGACAACGGCAAGAATGCAGAAGAGATGTCTTCTTCTTCGGCTACGTCTGAGGCCTTTCCGAGACTTAGCCCAAGAAGGTTCGTAGTCGGTGTACCAGTGACGATCCACCTTCGTTCGGCGCTGAGGAGCAGGAGGAAGTGGTTGAGGTTGGTCGACAGCGATACGGCATTGTGTCCTTCGTCACGTACTAAACGCTTCCATCGGACTTGTAGAAGCATCGACACACCTTTCGGAGCCTCGCAACTACAGTCTGGTACCCGAATGCGAGCGAAAGGCTTGCACCGACATGTGTAGCCAACGTGAAGAGCGGATTCGTTACTCAAAGAAGTTTCCGTGCTGATTCTCGAGTCGCTGATGATAATGATCTGAAAAAGAGATGGTAAGCAATGTCCCGCGCTGAGGAGACTTGTACTTACATCATAGTCAGACGCCAACTTATGCGCGGGAGGTATCTTCGTACTGCCCTTGATTACCAGATGCCGTACTGACGCTGAACAGTGCTTCAGGATCTCACTCCTCCATTGCGCGACTAAGGTTCGAGGTACCACGATGATCGTTGCAGGAGATAGGTACATTACTCTTGGCAACTTCATCTTCTGCCGTAGCCCAGGAGTCTCTCTCATGAAATTCCTATCTAGATGTAGATAGAAGGGCGTATTGCTATTGATCGGCTCCCATAGGCCTCGCATCTCTAGTTCTTCCTCGTGTTGCTCGAAGTCGACTTCCTCCGGAGACGACCGGATAGAGTCGCAACAGATTTCGACGAGAGACGGTAGCCTATGTTCGCTGCGCGGCTTGCCTCGCATTGCCAGTTTCCGAGCCGAGATGTGTTGAGAATATGGGAAGTAACGAATTGAAAGTGGAGTTAGTACAGACGAGTCATCCGTCATTTCCTCGGGAGGTTTAGGAAGTGCTTTCCTTGAGGCTAATATGAGGGAGAGGATCATAATAGTCTTCCCGGTGCCTTCTTTGTATTAACATAGCCCAATGCAAACCCAAAGAAGCCACACACCTAGTTCTTCGCAAAGGAACCCCCCTTTACTTTGGGCAAACTGAGGACACTCTGATAGCACTTCTAATGTCGCGGGTTGGAGGTAGTAGGTCTTGCCTCCGATGGTGGTCATGGAAATGTACAGAGGATCGTCCAAGATTCTATTATGTTGTTCTCTGTGAAGCATCGTAGCGACTGACTCGCGCTGGTATCCATATAGACTGGTGCGCAGGTGTGGAATATCCTCCAGTTTGAATTCATTCTCAGTTGTGGTGAGTCCGTTGAAAATTTGTGCTAAAGTCCGGTCATCCTGTTGAGTCGAGCGTCAGCAGAACAGGACATCTATTGAGAAAGTAATGCAACTCACATCTTGGTCCTCAAAGAATGATACATGTTTGCTGCCCTCGCTGCCCATCCAGCTCGCAGTGTCCTTGCTTAAATGCGCCAACAATCCCCGCAGTGCTTTCCGCCCAGGCATCATGACCTTCATCTCGTCTCTGTTCCGTAGAGCTCCCTTGCACCCGGGCAAGTCGTAAGGGACCAGGTATATGCGAACCATAAGCTTGACATTCGATACGATGGTGTAAGTAGCTTGGACGAATGCGTTGATCTGCAGAAATAGAAGGCAATCAAGAAGCCAGACGCGATCTTCCTCAACGCTTGTCCGGAGACCTAAGCAATCTCTTAATATGTACCAGCCATCTTCAGCCACTGCATTGTCCTCGAAAGAAGTTAAGCCATGCAGAGTAAATGAAAGCGTTCCAGCGCCGAGCAAGTTGGTATACGGTAGCACATTCACTTCCCTCTCCTTCCCTTTTCTCGTACTTCTCCCAGGCCTTTTCGTAGTGAACGACGTCCTGATTGTCGCTGTCGACGTTGAGGCCATTGGAAAGCTTACACTATGTAACACACATTTGTGTCCGGGTGGTAGAACGGCGGGAGTCAGATCAAAGTTGTGTGGATATCCGAGTTGGTGACCGCCGGCACCGAGCTAAAAATAGCAGACACTGGCAGCCTGAGCGCACTTTGAACGAACTTCAAGACTCTCTTTCTTGCTTCAAGTTCCAAGACTTTCCACGAACATTACTCTACTCATCAGTGTCTTCTACTCATCTCGAATACGGGTGCTCATGGCTATCAAAGAATCCAAACTCCCTGCAGCCTGAGTGCTGGTCCGTGCAGTATGCGCTTGCCACTGACAAGCAAGCAACGACACTTGTTGGACAAAGTTCGGGTTTTTCCTTGAGCTGAGGAGGACCGGAAAGTGCGCATTAGCGAATACAATGGTGTGGTATTGACGCGTCTCCATTGTCTTACCTTGAAACGCGTAATTCAATCACGGTTTTATAGTGTACGATGGTGATGGGTGATTTTAGTGAAGTCCCATTGCCGCTTCAGCAACCCCAAGTCACCATCGACGACGATACAAAAGTAACGTAATCCTACTACTTTCTCGCGCTGATTGTATTCAAGAAGAATCCATCGATGAAAGAGCTTCTAATCTCTTCGCGCGCAACAATCACTTCAGCTTGCTCGTACACAATGTCCAGCTATCTGCCCTACTCTATTGGACTGACTGATAAAACGATGATAGCACAAATCTTATACATGATCCTCGGCCTGCTTCTTGCCTATGTTTCGCCATCGAGTATTGATCAAACATGAGTACCTCCTCGACCGAACGGACAGTCAATTACGCTCTAGAAGTCCTGACGAAGATGTAGCCGAAATATGTCTCATGGCTGAATTCAGGCTGATGCCATTTTACGACTCAAAAGGACTCAAGGTGTTGACGTTCGTCGCCCTCAGATCACACAGGCACACAAGACAGTTCCGGGTGGGTCTTTAGTCCCATCCCGTTAAAAAAAAAGATCGGTGAGGGTATTTTCCCATCTCCCGACCAAAAAAAAAAAAAAACTAAAAACGATATCCCGCTTGAAGGACACCACACTGCATATGGTCCCGCTAGCCTTGGAGGGATAACCGACTACCAAGTTTTGACATACTGTGGTCTTGCTACCGTGAAAGCAGTGTCCGGTGCGAGGATCAGACTCGCCCGACTGTGATCCGAGGTATCTACCCTCTCCTACTGATTCTAATCGCCAGGTGCTGGTGTCGGTGGCCCCGAGTGAAGAGTGCGTGTGGCGGAGTCCGAGGAGTGGAAACGGCGTCACGACTACGACACAACGAGGGCCATGCTGGCGGAGGCACGACGAGGCGGCGGTGGAAACCGATACCCTGGCGCCTTGGTGTCGGAGGCTCCGAGTGAAGAGTGCGTGTGGCGGAGTCCGAGGAGTGGAAACGGCGTCACGACTACGACACAATGGGGGCCATGCTGGAGAAGGCACGATGAGGCGGCAGTGGAAGTCGAGGGTGGTGGAGGTGAAAGGCCAAGAGGCGATGGGGCATCGTCGCTCTGCTTTCCCCTCTTATATACCCTTGGGCTTTGCGTCAAACAAACAAACGCATTCGGGTTGTTGTTTTGTTTTGTTCTGGACGGTGTGGTGCTGGGTCGGTGGCAGGCCAATCACCGGCGCTCGAGGCTGGCACTTCTACCCAATCCTGTCGAAGGAGGGCTGGCCATCGTTAGCCTCGCAAGTCTGATTGGTTGCAGGGACTCATCGATGGATCCTTTGGACAGGGTATCTCGGCGTACTATTATCCTCTGCCATCCCATTGGTCTGGAGGAGGTACCAATCGAAGGAGCGCAGGTGGCAGGCCAATCACCGGTGCTAGTCAGCCTGGCAAAGCTGATACAATATATCGCAGGGGGTCATCGGTGAACCCTTCGTGAAAGCTTAGTATTCACTGCCATTCCATTGGTGTGGAGGAACATCGACAGGTGTTCCAAACGTTGTGGCAGATGCTGAACTCTTCAGAGTTTTATTGAATTCAGTCGTCCATTAATTTGTCGTTGTTTCGAACATACAATACATTGTTTACAAGAAGGCTTGGAAGTCTTAAAAACGCTACTTTTCGAAGACAACCAGATTTGGAGAAAATGCAATGATGCCAGTCTTGGTTCGATTTCGGAGTGTTGACGGCACAGGTATTGTCTCCTGCCCATCCAGTCAATACCTCGTCGATTGTTATATGTACATAGGGATTGTCTCTGGAACATTTAACTACCAGCGGATCTGCCGATTCTAAAGGACTTCGCTTTTTGTCTTCATTCCTCATTCCTCTCTTTGAGGTGGTCGCAGCGCTATATTCTAACTCGTCTTTAAAAATCATTCTAACCATCTATTATACTGCCAAACCATCGAAAATAGTAGCCGTACTTTGAAAGTTTCTGAGCCAAATCCGGAAATTGAAGCTCTGGAACTCTCAGACTCAACTCTCGCTTCAAGTCTCGAGCTTTTCAAGACACTTTACCCATTGGGTATTTATCTTACTATTCATCTTTTTAGACTCGAGTGGTCGGTAACGAAGTGAAGATGGTCTTCAAGTCGGCCTCCTCAAGACTTGCTTCTCAGACGCCCTGTCAGAGCATGCGCCTGGCAGCAAAGAAACCAGTTGTTTTTGCACGGCGGAACAACTCTACGCTCCCACAACCGAATACTTTAAGCTGGCCAGACTATCTAACAATCAGGGGAAAGAAACGGAGATGGGAACTGGTGCGCTCGCATCATTTATTGTAGCACCAGCTTGAAACCTAATGTTTCTGCAGGCTGCCACAATACCTTGCGTTTTCGCAGGTTTCGCTGCAGGTGGCGCATTCTTTGGCTCACAAGAAATTGACCCAACAAAACCTATCTTTGTGCGTGACATTTATCTTCGCGTCCTTGTGTTACTCATAATCCTATCTTGAGCAGGGTTTCGATCCATTGATTGTTTATGGCGGTGCAACTTTTGCTTGTGGTGGTACGTTCTTGGTGCTGAGTCTCGTTTTCATTCAAACGTTGAAGCTGGCATATCAGGCCTGGGTTATCTGGTTGGCCCAGCAATAGGATCTTCTCTCTGGCGACTGACGCACCGAAGGCTGCTCACGCAGATTGAAGCGCGGGACCGGGAATTTCACAGACATATCGTGAAGAACCGCGTAGATCCTACGGCACAGAGTGCGACAAATCCTGTTCCAGATTTCTATGGTCAGAATATCCTCCTTTCTCTTGTTTTCAACGAATGTTCATTATACTCGGTTAGGCGAAAAAATTGGTTCCTTACACCAATATCGGCAATGGCTGAAGGACCAGGCTAGATACAAAAAGAAGTCGAAGTGGTTAGAGGACGAGAAGTTGTAGTTATCATCCATTGGTCAGTTCAACTCGGATTGGGCTTTGCCTTGTGAACTTGCATCACTCATCGCGAACACACCTCTCAGTCATATATCTTCACTACAATATCAATGCTATATTCACCTTCCACGCTACATTCGGCTCCCTACATCTGGTCAATAAATAAATACGGTCTGTTCATGGCTGAAAAGGTGTGTATCTGTCTGGCAGATCGCCAGCAAATGTGTGCTGGAGAAGGTATGAAGACAATGAAAGGTATTGCGCGGGTTTCGCATTTTGTGCGCAAACGAATGACGAGAGAAACTATTCACCCAGAATAATGCGAATCGAATCAAGGGGTAGATCATCAGAGATGGATATGATGACATGTGAAAACGAACGACGAATGAATGATGAATGGCCAAAGAACGAAAACTAATAAGTTAAATCAAAGTGGTGCGAAGGAATGATGTTGATTGAGATTGAGATTACCGACTGATGCAATTAAGATTCTCAGGAGAAATGGAGGACATCGTGAGTGAACGCGAGGTAATAGGTATGTGTGCCGTCCTAGCCTTGCCAGTCAGGAACACGCAGCTGATTATCATCTTGCAGGTGATCCCAGCGTGAACGAGCTAAGGCTACTGAAGTAAGAACGTGAAGCCCGTATGCTGAAAGTGTTCTTTGCGGTGGGAAGGAAGTCCTGTCGGTCCTGTAGGCAGAATTGCGGTACCACGCCTTCCTCGGCGTCGACCTTCCCGACGCGTTGCACCGCGCACCATCCGTCTTTGAATTCCTGGTTCAGGCGAAGGACTTCGCCGATCTTGATAGGCAGCTCATCCTCCATAGCAGGGGTGAAGATGTGGACCACGTTTACAAGCCGTGGTAACTTCTTTGGTGTACTGAGCGTAGAACTTGTACCCGCCGTGGATGCTCTCTGGTCTGACGGGATGGGTGGAATGGACGGAATGGATGGCACAGAAAGGTTGCGATTGTGCTGAGAAGCGGTGCTTTGTCTCGTGAATATGCTCACGCGCCCGCGTTCTGCGCCACCGTAGAAGGAATCGATACGGCGTGGGCTAACGATAGGTCGCTCGTCTTCGGAATCCCTTCTTCCGTGAGCAGTACGCGTGGAGCTGATGGAATTTGTGTAGGGCGAAGGCTCTGAAATGTTGATCGCGGGCACAGGAGGAATAGAAGATCCAGGAAGTTTGGGTCGCAAAGGCGGCAGAGGCCTAACGGACTTTTTCTTCGATAATTTAGGTGTCGGCGGGCGGTCGGCAAGAGAGGACGACGACGACGATGCCGACACGGGAAGGGCGATGGTGCTTAATGAGGCAGGCCGTGATTTCGACGGACGCACCATCATGGAGATCTTTGAAAGACGCGACTCCCGACGTGCTGTCGGTTTTGGTGCTTGAATATTGACAACGTCTGTGGACGCTGACTTTGCCACGGAGGAAGCAAGACCGTGACGAAGTGCTCGTGCACCGGCGTCGTAAGGGGACGCAAAGGGATCTCCATTCACCGACCGGACTTGAGGGGCCCAACTGACCTCTGGCTTGAAAACCGGAGGCGTGGGCGGAAGCAATCGCGCCTTTGTGAGAGGCTGAATGCTTCCATAAGGAATGTCAATGATCGTTCTCTTGTTCAGCGAGTTCCTCTTTTCGGACATGATCTTCTCCGGAAGCGGAGACTCGCAGTCACTCGCTGGGTTCTTGGCCGCCTTCCGTCTCCGCAACCAAGCTCTCAGCTTCCACCCCGCGACAACTGTAAAAGTAACAAGCCAAATCAGGAATGGCTAGCTCAGACGCTCAAAAGCAGCTTGCGACGTACTGATGACTACGATGCCAAGGAACACAATGATCCCCGCTAGTGCCTTCACAGAATCTGGTGGAGGGTTTACAACGGGGACACCGGTGGCATTTGGTGAATTGTCGCGTTTCTCGATCATTACAGGAGTCGGTATTGTCGTAGACTCAACAAGCGGACTGGGGAGGGCGCCTGCCTGAGGCGAGTGTCGCTCAGCGACGTGAGCGAACCCGCGCTCAGCTGTGTTGGAGAGAATGAGCGGAGCCATGGTAGACCAGTAGAGAGAAAAGAAGAAGAGAAGGGTATCGCAGACCTGGGGGAAATTCGATCAAACGCCAGAGTCCATATTTAAGCACTTGTCAGTCTTCGACAGATACAACCGATCACGTATGCCAAAGAGGTGAGGCTGTTTTCTTTCCTTGATGTCGCCTGAATAGCGGCTGGGATATCATCGTGCCTTCATCAGTGGCCATTAGCGCGCATCGTCTACTCATAGATGGTATGATGCGCGATTTCTTCCAAAATATCTGGCTGGCGAGAGGCACGCGCATCCTAGGCTATCTCGGTTCCGTATACAGGCCAATCGCGTTGTTGCCATGAAACTGGAAGACCATTGCTCGAGGGAACATCTCGAGGATTTTGGGCGTTGAATATGATGCGATGTCAGGACTATGATGAACTCCCACTCCTACGTAGGGCAGAGATGGGACGATTGCCTGTTTTGGTAACTTCAATGATCGACAGACGACCATCATGATTTTCTTTGGATACACATCAGCTCCCCCCAGCAGAGCGTAACCATGCAGAATCGTTCGCAAGGCTCCAAGGCTGTACGTGACAACGAGGAACTGTATTCGAAAGGTGTGCAGCAAGTCCTTATGGAGGTTTGGACGTCATGATTATCATGTATTAATGATCACCCTAACCAGCATCTCTCTCCAATAAGGATCATGATCTGGCAACCTTCACTTTTCAACCAAACAATTATCAGAACAGGAGAATAGCGCACGAGTGTTTACTGTCTGAGATAAGGCAGAATAAGCCCAAGTCTTTGTAAACCCCTGTTTTGCTGAACTTCGGAAAGGACTTGCCAGGGCACGCTTCAAGTACAGGCCCGGGTGGTGACTTCAGTCCAGGCAGCCAAATCGTGAGATGGAGTTCTTCCGGACATCTCCTACCCACTTGATGAGGATCACAACGGCCATCGCCGGTGGGCCATACGTTCAATTTATCTGCCAATCCTCATGCGAGCGCTTTGGCGAACCACAAGAAACGGTGCGCTAAATATCGGTCAAATTCTGAAATGATGCAGGATCTACCGAGACAGTCGGGCACGGCGGCAGAGTTTTGGTCCGAGAAGATTATCAGTCTGCCATGTTATGATGATTTGTTGTGTAAGAGCACCGTCAAGGGTCATATTTAAGAATAGCACATGAATAAGAACAGAATATTAATCATAAGTACAGTACGTGGCAATTGGCGGTCGTCTGGAGTTGTCGGGATAAGTTTCAAACTTCGGATGAGAAATTTCGACCTTGGATGGTCCCGAGATATTTTGCAGTATGTGAAAATACCTGAGTTGTACACAAAAAACATAGTCACAAGAGTTGGGTGGCTTTTCCACTTCAAAAGGCAAGTAAGTCCTGATTACCAACGTCCACCATCATAGCCACCTCGTTCATAGCCTCCCCTTCCTCCTCCTCCTCTTCCTCTACCATATCCACTTGAATGCCCTCCGAAACGCCCTCCACCTCGTCCACCACCACGAGCTACAAATAAAGCATCAAATCAGCCGCGTGCACTTCGTAAGGAGTGCATTTCTGTGATTGGACGTACACCGGCCTCCCCCGCTAATCATCGCCATCTCTTCCAACTCAGGAGGGACATCATTATCAGCATCAATATCACTGAGCAGGGCAATGAGTTCCCGCGCGGACCTCGCGTTCTCCGTGGTGAAGAACGTGAAGGCAGTCCCATGCAATCCAGCACGCTGTGGCCAACCAATGAGTGGATTATGGTATTCAAGAAAGGAAAGAGCGAACCCCTGTACGGCCAATCCTATGAACATAGTCTTCAAGGTTATTTGGGAAGTCGTAGTTCTATGAAAAGTTTAGTCTAGTTTTGAAATTAAAGGAGTGACACCATACGATGACATATCCAACATCCTTTACATCTGTTTGATATCGATTATTTTGTTGTGTTTAGACGAAAGTAACAGTCCGCGAGCAGAGAAGAAATGCGCATCAGATAGACCAGAGTTCGCATATATCAACAACTTGTCAATATTTATTCCAAGACAATGTAAAGGGATAGAAATGGCGACCCCTGGGCTAGAACCCTCATGAAAGTATGGGAACGAGGAGTCCTAGTTCATAACCGAGCCCAAGACAGGTAGAACAAACGTCGAAGTCCGATTGAAGGGTCTCGTGCCACACAAATCCTCAAACAATCCATAATCAGGTGCACCCAAGAACAAATATCTCGCATTCTGTTCTCAGATACGCCCAGAACGAACATGCAGTAATCATAATGTCAACAGTTCATGTCCGTTCCCTTAGAATGGATGTGAGAGATAGCAGCGAACCCAGAGGACGTCGAGCGTAAGTCATGGAGTCTGTCTTGCCGGAAACGTTACCCAGGAGAGGATGACAGCCAGTCAAAGAATGCGTCTTAAGAAGAGCGCAACTAGACCACACCGACACATATACAGCGGTTCAACTAGGAGAAGTCAGTAGTTCGGGTAAGAAGAAAAAGAAGTAATACCGCTGTATGATACTCGCCAACGGAAGGACAAAATCCTTCCTCAGAAATGAGAAGAAGCACATACCAAGTCCACGGGAAGCAACGTCCGTGGCGATCAAGATCGGGGAACGCCCCGCTTTGAATTCGCTCAGTACCCAGTCACGTTCGCGCTGTTCCTTGTCGCCATGAATTGCCAAAGCAGGCCAGCCGTCCTGCCTCAGATACTTGGTGATTTCGTCTGCAACACGCTTTGTCGCGACGAAGATCAAGACTTTCGCGTTTTCATTGCTGATGTCTTCTAAATGCTTGATGAGTTTGTTGCGCTTCTCGAAGTCTGTGCAGACCTCGATGACTTGACGGATATTCTTGTTGGCTCGCAGCTCCATCGATCCCACATTGACTTGGATGAAGTCTTTCAGGAAATCCTAAATCAATGAATCAGTATTCAATTTGCAAAACCCCAGAACGTGAACTTGGTATACGGACATTTGCGAGCTTCTGTACTTCTTTGGGCCACGTTGCACTGAACATAAGCGTTTGCCTATCCGGACGAATCTGGCTGACAATCTTGCGAATTTGAGGTTCGAAACCCATGTCCAGCATCCGATCTGCTTCGTCCATAACAAGGTAGGTAACGCGGCGCAAATTAGTCTTGCCAGTTTCCAACATGTCGATGAGCCGGCCAGGGGTCGCAATCACAATCTCAACGCCTCGTTGAAGGTCGCGAATCTGGGGACCCTTCGGTGCCCCACCGTAAATGGCAGTGTTACGAATTCGGGAGTTCGTCCCAAACTTAGCGCATTCTTGCTGGATCTGAACCGCCAACTCCCTTGTCGGGGCAAGCACCAGAGCGATGGGTCCATCCCCGGGAGCTAAGAGAGGCTGGCTAATACAAGTTTTAGCATTGACAAATCAGCGTACAAAGCGAAACTCACGCATTGATATGAAGTACAGCAGGCAGGGCGAAAGCGATGGTCTTGCCGCTGCCCGTTTGAGCAATGCCAACCATATCTCTTCCACTCAAAGCCATCGGCCATGCTTGGCACTGAATCGGTGTTGGCGATGGGAAGCCTTGCGCCTTGATAGTAGACAAAAGGTAGTCAGGGAAGCCCACCTCTTCGAAGGTCGTGACTGGCTTTGGAACATTGCGCCCAGACACCTTCACATTGTGAAAATTATCAGCATCACTTGGAACTGTGACTCAACGAGTACATACAATGATCTGCTTTTCGCGCCGGAACTCCTGAACCTCCTTATCATTGCGCGCCGAGACACGTTTATCTTCAACGTAGAAGTTCTTCTCGAACTTTGAGATATGCTGTTCGGACCAATTGATGTTCTTCAGATGACTTCCCAAAGCGCTACCTTTGTCGTCGTAACCGCCTCCATAACCTCCCCCATAGCCGCCACCATAGGAGCTGTTGCCGCCGTATCCGCGAGATTGTTCATCAGAACGAAAGCCCCCAAAGCTCTATCAAGCAGCATAAGTATCACACATGCTTAACATTGAAAATCAGTGCTACCATGTCTGATTCTTCAGTGTTTGTTGTTTATGTAACTTGAATGGTGGAAGTAACAGAGAAAGGAGTATGTCATCACCTGCTGGCGGCGTCTCCCAAATCCACAGATGACGGCGCATTCCCACGGTAAACATGTTCTCCTGGTTCTTCACTGTGCTCACTTGGTGGGCCGAAGTCCTGCGCAAGCACGCAGAACGCATCGCCCTCCGCATCCTCTCCGCAGGCCCAATCCCCCGCCATGTCGCCTTCATCATGGATGGCAACCGCCGCTATGCGCGCGAGCGGCACATAAACGTCGTCCACGGCCACTCGGAGGGCTTCCAGACGCTCAGACGTGTCAGTCTCTGTACTCAAAATATGCATGGTGGCAAACACTGAATATTATGTATGGGCTTTACAGCTGCTGGAAGTCTGTTTGAACATGAACATACACTGTGTCACTGTGTATGCGTTTTCCATCGAGAACTTCAAGCGCTCGCCGGAGGAGGTGGATGCGCTCATGAAGCTAGCAAAGGACAAACTGCACGAGCTCTGCAAGAAAGGGTGCGCCAACTCACACTTCTCTTGCTCGCTGAACGCCAACCTAACTTGAGTGCGACATACAGCGACCTTCTGGATGAGTACGGTGTCCGCCTCTGCGTCATCGGACGCGTCTCCATGCTGCCCGAAGACGTGCAAGAAGCCGTGCGGCACGCAGAGGAGCTGACCCGCCATAACAACAAGTGCGTCCCATGACTCTCCGCCATCTTCTCATCATCTCCACACCTCGTGCTCACACCCGCTCGGGCGCACTCACAGAGCTATCCTCAACCTCTGCATGCCGTACACGTCCCGGGACGAGATGGCTTCGGCCATCCGAAGCACCATCGACGAAACTCTCGCGGGAGCCAGGGACATCGAGTACGTGTAAAATCCGACTATCTCTATACGCTATACATACACCCTTCCTCTGCTTCGCTCTCACTCCAAGCGGGAAGCCCGTCCCTAGTCGCTACCCGACAAAAGACTCCGTGACATATGCTCTCATGTTCTACAGCAGTGGCTCAGACATATCCCGGGATATCATCGAGTCTTGCTTGCTGGCACTCGGACGGACGAACGAACAAAAAACCGACCCTCTTTCTTCTCAAATTGAACCCAAACTCGACGCGATTTAAACTAACAAAAACATTCTTTTCACTAGGTCAATAACCGAATCAACCATCGACGCGCACCTCATGACCTCCAAGTCTGGCAGCCCCCCGCTCGACATTCTCGTGCGTACCTCGGGGGTCCGGCGCCTCAGCGATTTCATGCTCTGGCAGTGCGCGGCCGACACACAGATCCAATTCGTCTCCTGCTACTGGCCTGACTTCGGCATCCGCGAGTTCCTCCCCATCATCCTCGACTACCAACGCAAAGTCTGGTCTCGACGCTCAAAGCCCCAAAAACTCCTCGAGGAGCAGCCTCATCACCAAAATTCTGCTTCAATCCCTGGATCATTGTAAAGAGACAGCATGATAGACTTCCACATACGTAGAGTAAAATAGGATAGAAAAATATTTGATATTATTATATACGTATTTTGTGCAACTACTGCTGTCTACTCGAGACAATGCTTTTGTGTTTTCAAGGCAGATAGGACACTAATACACTTAGTTTTTGTACTTGATACATGGCCAGAGGGTTTACTCTGCTCTAGAGCTGCTCGACCGCGTAACGGAATCCAAAGGAAATGATGGAGTCTGAAACGAAAGGAAGAAAGGTGCGTGCTTTAAACAAGACGTACAAAAACATAAAATGGACAATGGCAGTCATCGATGAAGGAAAGGGGTTGAAGGGTAGAAGGATAGGGTGTAAAGTACAGCATTTCCTGGATAGTTATACAATTGTCTGCAGGGCTTGTGAAAAATAAATAAAGAGGGTTGGGGAGACTGGGGTTTCGAGACGAGAGCAAAGCTTTTTCACGCTCACTCAATCACTTCAAACCGGCCCCTCTTCCCATCCCGGCCGTCGCCCGAATCCTCCAGCCCTCTCTTCTCCACGAGGTTGAAATTCGGATTCAAGCCCTGGAACGTCTCCCCGTTCACGATATTCTGCAGGATCGCCGCGTACTCCTCGTCGGAAAGCCCCATCCCCGCGAGAGGGTTGATCTTTCCGCCCTCATCGTCGCCCGGTGGCGGGGGCGGATTTGCCGCCGACACCGTCAGCGCCTGGTCGAATTGGCTGTCGGACAGAGGTGGGATCCCCACTGACCGCGGAAGCTTCGAAAGCTGCTGGATCGTCTTCAGATGTGTGAGATGTTTCTATTTATTGAAATACAGAAGTACATGAGTGGCAAGTCTTGAAGATGTATATGAAGAATGCACTGACCTCCAACATGCTCAAGAGACCCTCCTTCGTGAATGGCTTGGGTAAAATGTCATTCATACCATGACTATAGTATGTCATGATCTCTTGCGGCTTCGAGTTGCTCGTCATAGAGATGATAGGCGTCATATGGTCGAACTGGCGGATCAGCGACGTCGCCGACACACCGTCCAACTTCGGCATCACGATATCCTACACCATCCCAATTTCAGCACCAGAACGTAGAGAAAAGAGAAGAAACCAAGTTACACACCATCAACACCAAGTCATACTTCTCCAAATTCATCTTATTTACCGCAACGACGCCGTCCACCGCCACGTCAATCGTGCACCCAAACACCTGCAGGAACTTGCTCGACAGCTTCCGACTGACCGCATCGTCGTCCACCAGCAGCACCCGCGGCGGCACCGCCCACCCCGGCACGAACGTCGATCGGCGCACACGCAGCTTCTGAGCGCTCCCCGGGCGCGACACCGGGCCCCCACTTCCACTTGAGCCGGCGTTCGCGCCGCTACTGCTCCCAGCCCCGCCACTGTCGACATCATAGTCCGCTTCGCTGATCGACGCCGACGCAGCCTGCGCCGCGGCCGCATCCGCGTACGCCTGTGCGTTCGCTGCTGCGGACGATCCGCCGCCCTGCTGCTGTTGCTGCATGCGCACGGGATCAAAGCTCCAAATCGCGCTGTCGTCGTCGCCCGTCGACTTCGGCATCAAATGGCCAAGCGTGAACACCTGCAGGCCCGAATGTGTGATGCTCGTCGCCGGCGGCAGCCCGCCCTGCCCTCCGCCTCCGCCCCCAATACCACCAATACCACCATACACAACATCGAGCGACCCGGAGTCTGCGTTCGACATCATGAATGCCTCGCCGGACGCCGTGTACTGCATGCTCGGGAGCACCTGCTGGCCACCGTTATTCCCGGCGCTGCCGGTCCCTCCGTTGCCGTTCATGCCCGAGGAGCCTCCCATCCCACCCATCCCATTTCCCCCGCTCAGACCCACATTTGACGGACCAGGCAACCGCATGCCTTGCTGTGACGCTGGACGTTGGCGCGCGAGCTCCTCGATACGCTGTAGTGCGTCCTCTCGAGTCAGATTCAGCGGTAGACCATTCGGTGCAGATGTTTGCTGCTGCTGCTGCTGTTGCTGTTGACCGCCCGGTGTCTGGCCCTGCAACATCCCCGCTGCAGCTGCCAGTATCCTCGACGCAGACGCCGGCGTCACCGGTCTCCCATTCTGCCCGCTGATTCCCGACGAACCGTTGTTCGTCCCATTTCCGTTCAAAAATGTCATCCCCGCCGCCGTCGCCCGTCGCGAGATCTCATTGAGCTGCTCCAGCGACGCGCGCGCGACGTCGTCTTCCGGGTACGCGCCAACCATGCGTTGCGCCTCACGAGCCGCCACGAATGGGTTCTGGTCCTCGAACACACTCGGGTTGTTCACATTATTGCCGTTTCCCCCGTTTCCCGTATTATTATTACCAGGACCTCCTTGCTGCTCTTCTTTGAGTTTCGCTGTTTCGTTCACAGATTTCCGAAAACCGTGACAAGCGAATGCGAATCGCGTATGGTTTTATTTTTGCGCAGAGAATCGTTTCGGTATGTTTTTTTCCGAAAACGCCCGGAATCGAGATGCGTCCGGATGATCGGCACGATGTCGGAGTATTGAGATCCCGAGTATGATTTTTTGGGCACGCCGGTTTTGCATATGTGGAAAAGAGGAATTAATCAGACTTTTAATACACGGCACGGAGGATGTAATGAGAGGGAAAGGAAAGATGTAATAAAGATAAAGTGCAACGTCGGCCAACTTCGACTCCACTCTTCGGACTCGTAACGAAAATAAACGGAGCGCGAGAAACGCAGGGGAACGGGACGAACGGACGGATGGACGAAGAAACGCGAGAACGAACTACCCACCATTCTCGAGCTGCAAAAAGTACTGGATCAAATTCTGCATCAACCCGTCCTGCTGAGCCATGTTGCGCTGGAAGTTGACCATTTCGCCGAGCACGCTCTGATAGTTGCTCTCCAGGTGCCGGATATGCTGCGCCATCTCGTCGTGCGCCTGTGTCAGACGGTCGACCTGCGCCTGCATGGCTTGGATGGCGACGTTGTCTGTCCCGTCTGCAGGCGACACGCCCGGGCTGCCGCCTCCACCCCCACCGCCCGAGCGCATGTTCCCGCCGCCGCCTCCAGTCTTGCGTTGGGCGGGCACCTTGCGCTTGATGTTCTCCAGTGCGTCTCGTCGGTCAGCTTGGAAGTCCGGGTGTCGAAACGTCCATGTCTGTTCGTTGTTAGCGCTGCATTAGATTCCTTGAGGACCTAACTCACATGATCGCCGAACTGATTGTCATCCGAGTTTTTGACTTTGTGGAAGTCGTATTTATTGAGCTGCCGCACAAAACTAGCGAAATTAGAGTGCTTGAACATGCGTGGCAGGATCGATTTTGTGAACTCGTTCATGTCCTGTAGATCTAAGCGTCAGATACGGATAGAGCATATCAGTGAAGTCGCTGACTTTAACAACGAACGCATCGCCAGAGCTGTTCCACGAGACAACATGAGCAAAGCTGCTGTCTTCGAGCATTCTATCGCATCTCATCAGCCATTTCACAGAAGACACTGCACAGAGCATGCACTTACTTGTAGAGCTTCTTCACGAAGTCACTTGTCGAGCTCATGCCGTCGTCCGTCTCCTTTGGCGGGTCAGGTGGCTGGACGTGCCTCGAGTTTGCACTCGATGTCTGCTCATGAAGACCGTCGTCGGCACCGGGACCGTCGAGCAGCTTGCCCTTGCTCTCTCGTCTGCGGGCACTCGGATGGACCTCGTCCCTCGAGCTGCTCGTGCGGTGGGTCGGCCAGGGCGGGGGCGGGTGGCCCGCGCTGGCCGGACTCGTGGAGCTCGTGGGCGTTGCGAGGGAGGGATGGTAGGAGGACGGCGGCGGGTAGCGGGCGTCGGGCGGGTGGGCACCGCCGGATCTGTCGTGCATGTGGGCGTGCTGCTGGGTGATGGAGGGCAGGGGCGGGAGGGTGCCCGTGCGCGAGAAGGACGGCATGAGGGAGGACGGGGGCGGGAGCTGGCCGCCCTGGGGGAAGAGCTGCTGGCGGTGGTGCGGCTGGTATGGCGCGGACTGGTCCATCGCCGATCCGTCGGTGATGCAAGGGGCGGGCGGCGTCGGCGGGCGGCGGGCGTCGGGGTGATTGGGGGACGGCGGCGGGTGCGGCGGGACGGTGTTCAGGGGGTAGAGGACGGGTATGACGAGTTGGTGATGGGACGCAGTCTAGACGGAGGAGGAGAAGGAGGGCCTCTGGGTCTGGAAGAGAGAGAGAGACTTTGTACGACCTCACACACATTGACAGCGCGCGACTCCTGCACATTACGTAAATCATACCCATTAAACTTGGCTAAGAACTTTTGCCGGATGCGGCAGTCGGTACCTCGGCGCACGTCCCCGCGAGTACATATCATAACATATCGCCCCCCCTTTTTTCCTCCTAACCCCCACCGCACCTTATCCGGCTGCAGCTGCAGATCGATCGCACGCGCACGCGGCCACGCTGCACGCTAGGGGTGCACGGACCATGCCACGGCGGACAGACAGACGACTGCGCTCGGAGACGGAGGAGGCGGGGGCAGACGCTCGGAGGCGGAGGAGGCGGCGGGAGAAGATAGAGTTGGCAGGCACGACTCGGACGCGGGCGACGGTCTGGACCGCTGGTGTGTGTGAGCCAATCGCCGCGTCGTTGTCGTCTAGATCGCCCTCGACGTTCCAGCCCACCGACGGCAGAGACGCGACGATCCCCCCGGGCTGTGCCAGGTCGAGGCCCAAGGTCTGTATCCCCATCTTCACAACTTCCGTCCATGCAGACATTCACGACTTCACACCTGAACACACGCCAATTCCACTATCTCTCATTTGTTTTCAGAATTATCGCAATAGATCCGAACTTGTCTATCGATGACTGCCACGGGCTTCCATTCAACGGCACGCTTGACCATGCCGCACTTTCTTCACCGAACGGATGCCAGGCTACAACTAAGCATCAACATCGTCATCATTCATCCGAGATATCAAACTGTGGAGCAACAACAATTAGAGAAGAACGAATGAGACTTTGTGCCCTTCCCGGGATCATACTAAACCCACATCCCGTCATATGCCCACCGCTTTGCTCCACTTTTCCCTTTCTCGTCATCTGCGCAGATCAATTACATGTCGGAGAAACACACTTTCACTCTTCCCGCATTCCCTGCCATCACAACATCGAGACAAATTACTATAGCTACACTCGCGGACAACTCGGCAGGCAACAGCACTGAGCACCCAGGAGTGCTCAGCCTGAGTGCATATAGCGAGCCGCGTTTAAGCCGTCACCAACTTTTCCCTTCGATCCGAATTCTTCCCATCCGGAAACTCACACAACAACATCTAGAAACTCAATCAGAAAGCTACGAGTTGTAGTCTTGTAAATGGGAACCCGGAAGCGCATCTCACGCCGTGTCTTTCTTTCACTACATACATAGATAATCAACACTTCTTCTGAGAAAACATCCGATGAACGAAGTCAGGTCCACCATACTCTCCGTGTACACCCGAATTCGTCGTCATCTTCCCATCACCATGCGCGCCGAGGGACCGGAATGCTCGTCGAGAAAAGTAAAGTCAACAAAGCACTTTATGATCCTGCACAGAGACATGGCCAGCCACGATCAGTCGCTAACACCGTGCGAGACGTGCGGGGCGGGCTCAAGCTAGCGTCAGCACTGGCGATCAGGCAACTGAAACACCAAGGAAGGACGTAACGCGCGCCCTACCAAGCTTGTAAAATAAGAAAACAAGCATTTTGAGCGCGCTGCGGCGGCACATCCTTCCGCCGCGAAGTTCTAGGTACTTGGGTACCCGCCCGAGAGACCATCGGGATATCAGGGCGCGCAGTGAGACTCATGGTTTTAGGTTATCGATGACATTGGCATGCGCACACTTTGGTGTACATATATTCTGAAGCGTCGAATGCTGCCGTCAACAGGTGGGACGCGCCGTGTCCGTTATCGCCGCACGCAGATCAGGTCCGACACGGACACGGTGCGGGGTCGCATCATCGTCGTCTTCTCGAGGATTGATTCCGAAAGTGGTCGAGGCGAGAGCCTGAAATAGCTGGGACGCGGAGGTCCAGGCCCAGAACCAGCAGACTTCGACTTGAAGCGTCCGAGTCCAGACCAGATGCAAGATTAACGTGTGTTTGAGTTTGAGTTTATAGCTACAGCCAGCTTGTTTGAAAGCTTTCGTTATCGTGACGGGTGCAATGCGAGGCTTCCGAGCAAGGAGCCCAGACCCCGCCTCCGTGACGGCCCTGGCCGGTTTTATGATTGAAACTCGCAAGTTATGCGCATAGCTCTCACCGTTCACATCAAGACGAAGTCAAGAGTTTCGTTCTGGCCACAGTATGAGTCGATGTTTAAACCCATAATTCTTTGCTGAGCTCTGCGGGCGCTAAACAGGTTGTCAATGGTCCTCATCACATGAATCTCTTCAATGGTTCTTCATCGTTTCCAAGTGGGATCCCCTCATTCAATCTCAGCGAACGACGATCTACGAATCCGAGTCGAGGCTGACATCATCGCATTTCCACCATATCTTCCAGCGTTTCTAGGATATCAAAGTCTTCTTGTTAGTAGTATATGCTAGATACGGCGAGGAATTAACGAACGGCTATATTCAAAGTCATGCATATTGCACCCAGTTCATCTGTAAGAACTATCATTGTTTCTCCTCCATACCATAGGATGAAGGCCGATAGTAGGCGGAGATACGCATAGCACCTGGCACAACGCTTCGAGTGGCTATCGTTGTTCATCCTCCACACCAATGGGAAGCCAGAGGATAATAGTACGCCGAGATCCCCTGTCCAAAGGATCCACCGATGAGGCTCTGCAACCAATCAGCCTTGCGAGGCTGGTCTGCCACCCAGCCTCCTTCGACCGGATTGGATAACAGCACCAGCCTCGAACGCCGGTGATTGGCTTGCCACCGGGCCCAGCACCACACCGTCCAGAACAAAACAAAACAACAACCGGATGCGTTTGTTTGTTCGACGCAAAGCCCAAGCGTATATAAGAGGGGGAAGCAGAGCGACAAAGCCCCATCGCCTCTTGGCCTTTCACCCCCACCTCTCTCCGTTGTGTCGTAGCCGTGCCGCCGTTTCCACTCCTCGGACTCCGTCACACGCGCTCTTCACCAGCGGTCGCCGACACCAGCAACCAGCAGCATGACCCTCGTTGTGTCGTAGTCGTGATGCCGTTTCCACTTTTCGGACTCCGCCACATGCACTCTTCACTCGGGGCCACCGACACCAGCACCTGGCGATTAGAATCAGTAGGAGAGGGTAGATACCTCGGATCACAGTCGGGCGAGTCCGATCCTCGCACCGGACACTGCTTTCACGGTAGCAAGACCACAGTTGGTCAAAACTTGGTAGTCGGTTATCCCTCCAAGGCTAGCGGGGACATATGCAGTGTGGTGACCTTCAAGCGGGATATCGTTTTTAGTTTTTTTTTGGTCGGGAGATGGGAAAATACCCTCACCGATCTTTTTTTTTACGGGATGGGACTAAAGACCCACCCGGAACTGTCTTGTGTGCCTGTGTGATCTGAGAGCGACGAACGTCAACACCTTGAGTCCTTCTGCAATCGAGGAATGAGCAATGAGTCGTAAGGTTGCATCAGTTCGAGTTTTGCCGTGCGTCAGCCTACAGTATATTATAGTACTTTAAGTTCTCAACAAAGTACACAATAGACACAATACGAATACGCACCTGTTAGAGCATCATCGTTGTTACTCAATAAAATGTTCCTTTAAATAGGTTTCCGGTATTGAAAGCATATGATCGGGACGGTTGGTTGAGCTGTTCGTCGATATCGGTGAATCCGCACGAAGAAGGCCAGCGATCATCGAGTGGCATTTTTGAATAGCAGAGACATCGTATGCCACCAAGACTGTCGAAGATTGTGCGTGCAGGTCATCCGACAAAGTCCCTATCGCAGAATACTGTATTGGTATGTTTGATCATTTTATCGGAGTAAGCTGATCACGTTGCTAGGTGCGAAGAAAGTCAGGAGCTTTTTCATCTGGTATTTCTTCCTGGTGAAGCGCATTTGTCGATGGGGAATGATTGGGTTGGGAAGAAAGAACTCCGAGTCCGGATCGAGCCTGAGTTGTACTTCAAGTTGAACTCACGCCGGCTGACGTCACTACTAGTATGTACAAAGTACATAGCAGTTCAAGTTGTATATTGTAGCTTCAAGATCTTACTAGGTAAACAGCACGTTTGTCGATATTCTATTCTGCACAGGATGTCCTCTGCGTTCACAATGCATCCTTGACTGATATCTACCTGAGGAAAAATCACATGTGCCGTGCATGACCTGAGCCTCCGTTCATTTCGACCCGCGTGCGTTGTGTGTGCTTGCGTTCTTGTCTTGTACGTCTGCATGCCTCGCATACCTTTTGTTTGTTGTTTGAATACCATCACGACGTGCGCCATATCTCCCCTTACTTATTACCACTCAGGCCGACTTTGCCCCAATATCTCCTCTCCAGTTGTTGATATCCGGGTGTGCAGTCGCGACCGGTCGGACCACGGGGATCATCTCAGTTCAGTGATATTGGGATTTAGTTATCAGATAGCAATAAGAAGAGACGGGGAACGCCTTTGACGCGAGGACGAGAGGCGGACAACAGCCCCTATAACGAATCTCGGAGCTCAACGTGAGGGTCTGCTGCCGGGTGGCACGCACATACGAACGCACCTTCACCGTTCTGTCTCTCTCGACGACGAAACATCGTCAGCTCAGTCCATTTCGTCCCTTGAACAGAAGCAGTCGAACGCAGCTTCACGTTAAAACTTTGGCGCGGTAGGATGTCACGATTCACAACTGTGCTCTTGATTCTGGTCGTTTTGCTCGTACTCTTGCCGAGCAACGCGTACGCGTTTGGCGCGGGGTCGATACCGGGATACGCATTCTTGCATGACCGGGCTTTCAGACATGGTGGTGAGCACTGTGATATCTGTAATAAGCTGTCCGAAACTAACTGTGCGTTGTGTTCCCTTCCCTTCCATCGTTGAATTTTCGTCAAACTTGCGTTAAACGGACTTTGTTTCTCCGATGCGCTGCGCTCTCTGACACACTATGCACCTGCAACCTGTGCATAATCACAGATATTGAGAACATTCTCACTACAATTGCGAAGACGCCGCACCACCATACCGGCGGCGGGGGCGGGTTGTTCGACTTCTTCACGACGATATCAACAAAGGGCATTGCCGCAGTGCTACAAGGCTCCGCTGCTCAGACCTTCAGTAAATCTGATATCCGCCGGGTGTACTTCGTGAGATTCTTGCTGACTATGTGTCGAAAAACTACCTGATAACGAAAATAAATAAATATGCCAAACACAAATTTGACTTGACCAGGGCAACTGGCTTCGTGATTACTCCCAAGCAATCGACATTGCCGGATTGAACAGGATGACGGAGGAGACTCTGCTTATCATCATCCAGGCGCTGGGATTCATGACTTTCGGATTTGCGACCCGCGAGTTTCTGGTCACCCCGGAGCGCTTGGGCGTTTACCTCCCCGTGGTGCGTCCCTTCATTCTCGACAGTATGTTTAGGATAACGAGGCTTACTATGAGTAACGTGTTTAGGAGCATATAGACAATCCTAAGTAAGCTTGGATCATTATGTTGGAGGCTTAAACTAAACTGAGGATGACTCAGGGGATATGCAAAGAAAGAAGGCGATGCGCGGAAATTCCACCCGGATTTACGACCGCCCGTTGATCCAAGGGAACTTGAAATAGATACCAAGACGGGGATGAAGGTATCTTGTTTCACAAAAGCAAATCTTTAATATCTTAACTTAAGAGTCTCACAGAAGTATATGGCGACAGAGGGTGAATCCTGGGACACATCCACAGCTCACATACGACGCTTGCTCTGTGAATGCATCTCTCTCGGGCGGAAGGTGCATGGGACGAAACACTCGTATGGACGGTCCGGAAAGGAGAAGCAGAACTCGTCGGGCGATGCGGATGATTGCGAGGAGATGTGGGAGGCGTTCCGCCTCCTGGGCTCTGCGCTCCATACCTTGGAAGACCTGTTGGCACACAGTGAGTGGCTCGTCGCTCGATTTCAATGACGTCCACATAATGACTTGCCTTGCCTTAGGTAACTGGTGCGAGATTGCTCTACGCAAACTCGGTTGCACGGACGTATTTTGTCATGTCGGAGATGAAGGTTTGCATGTTTTTCACCGTTACTCCAGTATGGTCTCCGATCGATGATCGGTGCGCGATTAGTTCTGGTTAACACGCCTAATGGTTTGGCCCCACCGCTTGTTACTGGCACGTTCGGAAGCGCAGACTTCTTACATTCGTTACTGGGCGAAGCCTCGGAGTGCGTCTTTACAACTAACGTTTACGTCCTAATTACCTATTCATCGGGATCATACATATAGCCACCTCAGTCAAGCGAGTGTTGTCGATTTGTCCATACACATGGAAGAAGTGAGTTTTAAGAATTTTATAATGTCACACGCAGCTCACTCAGGACTCCTTCCTTGACCCTCTTCATGTTCAAAACAGGCGGAAGCAACGAGCTCGTTCTCCACCCTCCGCAACCTCTGTGCCAGTCTACCCGCTTTCTTCACTTCACAAGCGCAGGCGGCGGCGACCGCGTCCCTCCAGCTTGAGTCGAAGGCATCGCAGTTCTCCTCCCCGATGATTGGGCCCTCAGGATCAGGATCAGGGTCGGGATCGCGACCGCCGTCTCTGTCGCGGGCGTCGGGTTCGAGAACGGATATCACAACGTACGCGCCGCCTCCGGAAGTGCAGCAGTTCTTGTGGGACGTGCTCCAGTGGCGAGATGGCATGATGCGTGGTGTTGTGTTCGGCATTGAGAGCATACCCGGTCTGTCAGACCTGCTTGAGCAGCTTACGGATGTGCTCAATCAATGTAAGTCCAGTTGATTCGGATTTTTGGATCTATTAAAATTCTGATATATTTCATCACACCGATCATATGCAGGTGTATACACTCTCCTCGCTCCTGCACTTATCGTAAGCATCCATTTCACCCATTGTCATCTTCTTAGTGAATGCATTTATAACCCGCGGTTCATATAGCCGATAATCAAAGAGGTAACACTAGCTTTAAAGGAGCAGAGCCAAGCAGTCATCGATATCGACGAACAATATGAAGTTTTCGATAATCCGAAAGCATCTGACCCTACGCATAGCATTCTTGCAAAGGACCACGTCGACCTCATTCTCAACGAGCCTGCTGGCAGAGTCGCCCAGATCGTCGTGGAAAATACTGTTCGACTAGTCGTTCACGTGCGTCTTGTTCAACGACTTCCATATAGCGGATCTGATCTCTTACTTCGTTATCATGACAGGCTTGGTACCATTCCGAAGACGATGTAGATCAGGTGATCAATGAGGTAGGCACGATCAACTGCGATGTCTTGTATGAGAGATTCATGATGGCTGCAGATTCTCGAAGCTTTCCACCATCCATACTACGCGACCGGGAAGTCTGAGATACAAAACAGAATGATAGATGAGATGCGACATTGGCTGGACGATTTTGAGGAGGTAGAAAAGGAGATTGCGCTCTCGGGTTTGACGAAGGTGGATGTCGTTGCCTATTCACCCCGCTTACCAAGCTCATGTTGCGGAACAATAGCAAAGCATACGCGACGGGAGAAACAAAAGGCTCCAGAGCTTAGCATCAAGTACCGACAACACCCTGAGCTCACTGTCAGATTCGGATTCGGACTACAATAGCGCATACGAAGACAGTCGGCGCAGTAGCATTATCGAAGAATCCAATAGCGTCATTGACTCGGACGCCCCCATTGAACGTGATCGAGATAGGGTACAGGAACGTATCAATCGCGCAAGGGAACGTAGGAAATCTGCTCTAGAGAGTAAGCGCTAATCATAGGCGCCTTATCTTATTTCTTTTATCAATATTTTCTTTCCTATTTTTCTTTCTTCATCATACAACGACGTAGATCCCCTTACCTCCGAAATTCCGAAACGACGAGCTCGTCCCATGATGCAGAAAGCGATATCCTCGACCTCGAGTAAATCGTCAGCAGCGAGAAATGATGTGGAATCAGAATCGGCGTACGAACCTGAAGACGATGATCTTACGAGTGGTGGCATCGATTCGGACTTCGTGGGGCCGAGCGACTTGAGAACGATGAGGAAGTCGCTCCTTAGCAAGATGAGGCAGGATCGTCATTTGCACAGACGCGGAAGCTTAGATGAGAGTGAGGATGAAGAGTATTCACCTTCGTCTGATTCGGATAGCTTGTATGAGGAAGCTGAGGAGGGCTTCGACGGTAGACAGAGTAGAACGCATCATTAGATCAACGTCTGTAGCATAGTCTGTAATTCCCATAAGCACCATCCAGTGTACACATTGTAGATATATATGCGACTTGCCTTTGTTACGCACCCGATAGAAGCCCGCCGCCGTGGAGCAAGTAGAAGAATCACATTCAGAAAACTGTGCGCGGGGAACATTCCTCACGAAGAGGAAGGGTGTTTGAAAAATTGTGCGGACAACGACCAGAGCATGCTCGAAAGCGGCTCTGAGGAGTCGCTGGGTTCTAAAGCCCAGGCCGCTGTGCATCTCCGTGATTAGGAGAGCAATAATCTCTTCGACTCTATCCGCGGTAAAAACAGCGGATAAGGTCGACAGAGTGGAAGAGAAGGGGCATCTATGTAAATAAAACATGTGTTTTGATCCAGAGAATTCGCTTTCAGGTGTCGCCAGAGTTGTGCATTACTTATTATTCATATGGGAGTCGCACATGAATCTTGACGCTTGATTCTTGAGACAAGAGTCTTGAGCACTCAGCCCGGTTTCCATACCATACTCCTATACGTTATCCAACCCTCACCGCGCTGCTGCCTGACATCGATCGTTAGCGGAGGTGGCATGTACAGGGACCGGGCTTCACGCGGCACTGGCCAGCAGTGCGTAGGAGCGTGGTGTATACGAGTGCGCTCAAGACCTCGTGCTGCACGACCGAGTCTCAGAGGTATAGGAGGGAGTGACATAACGTCACCACGATTGTGGTGTTGAAGAGTCGGCGTAAGCCTGGGTGAGTGACTGTCTTGTTGTTGACCTTCATCTTCTGACGCATGCTTACTTGCGGTATTGCATTCATTGATTGACTTGAAGAACAGCCGGTATATATGTCTCAGCCATTATCTCACCGGTCTCAAGAGCCTTCAGCTGCGGAGATAAAAGAGGTTAAGTGGCGGGTGTCAGCTTGTAACTAATCAAAAGCAATAAACAACACACTTCAGGAGCCACGTAATGTCACATCGCTGTAGATGTTATATACTGAGTGTTGTTCTTGTAGATGCCGATGCCGATGTCGCCAGTGCACAGAGGTGACCGAGTCGAGCAAGCTCCCAGATCCAACTCGGAGCCACCAGAACCTCGAGGACCTGAGGAGGGATGGTGGTGGAAGGAGGGGAAGAGGCGATGGCCCTTCCTTGCGCGATAACGGGACCTTTTATATTCTCGTGGCGCACCGCATCCTAATACACGTTTACACAAAGGCATGCAGTGAGGCTGGTTACAGATGTGGTTGATAAGTGGCTCAGGTTGAATCCAATACAAAAGAACGAAGATCCGGCATTTGCCGGTCCTTTCAAACCACGGAGCACGTGATTGCGAACGCGGTCAGGTTCACCTTTCTATTTAGCTTCCGGCTCATGGAAGTGGTCCTTTACTTCTCGACATCTTGAAGGACTAAACACAACGATGGCGACAGCGACCATGTTCGCCGTGTCTGCGGGAAGGCGACTTGCCATTGTGGATCCTTCAACGTTCAAGCAGACTTCCGCTCCGCCTTCGCCGTCGAAACAAACGGCACTCGACGTTGAGTTTACCGCTTTGACATGGAGCCACGACAACTCGGCTTTGTTCGTTGCTTGCGATGGCGCAATAAGGAGATACGACGCGACGGGGCACTTCGAGAGGATCGTGTATTCGACAAAAGGCCGCATTTCCGACATGGTTGTGAAAGACAATCAGGTGCTCATCTTTGCGAAGGAGCAGAAGGCGTATGCGCTGAACTGCGAGACTGGGGAGATCACTGCTACATATGAAGGCCATGGCTATCCCATTACGAGCTTATCGCTCTCAAAAGACTACTCACTTCTGGTCACAGCTTCAGCATCCGAATGCATAGTAGTTGATCTTGGAGATGCGAAGCAGACGGTGCTCCAAGGCATTGCAGAGGATTCAACATTGATTAGTATCTGTGTCTTCCACAAGCACTCCCGAACACGCTTTATATTCTGTAACAACCGCACCATCCACTTATTTGATTATACTAAACCGTCGTCGCCGGTAAAGACGATCACACTCTCGTCGAAGGTCACCGGTTCCATTGTGGCCGCAACATGCAGTCCATTCAGTAAATCTTTAGCTGCAGTTGCATCTTCGGATGGTACGGTATGTCTAGTTGATCTGGAAGCCGAGAAAGGGTGTGCACCTGTCCTTTACTCTACATGTACTGCACGTTAACAATTGAATAGGCATTTCAAGTCAACAGACCTCAAGACTCCATTGACTTCGCTAACATTCACTACAGACGGAGCAGCCCTATTAGCCGGCACAGAATCTGGTCATCTTCTTATGATAGATCTGCGATCCTTTAAAGATGAACCGAAGAGGATTTCAGTCAGCTCAGAGGGCAAACGCATTGTTGGCATCTCGGTTCAGCGAAGGATCAAGAAAACGGCCGCAGCACATTCGCAACCTACCTCTCCCGGTCAGAAACAGAGGGTAGTCTCAAGAACCAGTCCTAAGCCGGCGAAACCTCTAACCACCCAGGACCCGAATGTAAAATCGGATGGGACCGCGAGACGTGTATCGGCGCCGACTGCACGACCGAAACCACCGGTTAAATCACCTGTACAGATGAAAGCAGTAAAAGCAGGAACACTCAGTAGAATTCCGGGGACACCTGCAAGGAAGGTCAATGGAGCGAAAGGCATTCCTACTCCATTATCAGGGCGACCGAAGAGGACCGCATCGAACACTATGACTTCCAGCATGACAGGCGTCGAAAACGCGATGGATGACGACGAAACTGGTGAGAAATCCCTGCCTGCAGCTTATTATCATTTACTAACACAAACCTGTGAAGAGCGTATGCAAGCACTTTCTGCTTTGGTGACAAAGCGTAAGCCTGCGACAAAGCCCGCTACGCAGGTAAAGTTGCCTGCACTACCAAAGCCTAGCCCAGCCCCTTCCAAAGGAAAACAGATTAGCGAAGCAAGTTCGTCTGGGGCCAGTCCTGCAATAAAGCGTGTCCGGAAAGTATCGACCTCAGTGACCAAAACTGGCACTTCATCGTTCCCAGAAAAAGCGTCGACGGCAACTCTGAGAGGACAAAAAGAGTCTTCGTCTTCCAAAACGTCTGTCGCCACAGCTTCGCGTCCGACATCGTCTGTAAAAGCCCAAGCACGCCTTGACATACCAATTCCGCCGCGAACACGAACTATCTCGAATTCGACATCCGTGTCCGCGGCATTGGCAGCGAGGCGCAAACTTGCGAAGCCCATCAACGCTGAGTTGTCGCACACGGGCAGTTCAGCGTCTCGAGTGTCGAGACCAGAATTGGATGAACTAAGCGTGGTACTCCCGAGTCCAACGACGAACCTATCAGAAGTACTACGAGCTGAGGCTAAGAAGCACTATACCCAAAGCAAACTTCGAGAGGACGTTGCCTCGGCCGCTAGTACACCTAATGAGATGGACGGTTGGCCTCTCTCCGGAGCTGCACCAATCCAAGAGATTCGAGCTGAGAGAAAAGTCGACTTTGAGTTCGGATGCGAGGACGACGAGGCAAACGGAAGTAGGATCGAAGACATCGAGGATGACGAATATGATGAGGGTGGAAAGCCAGCGACAAGCATGGAACTCCAAGTCTCTCCACGTAGACCTTCCGCGAATACGTCTGTCCAGCTCACTCCGCTAAGAGGGGTCGGGATACGACCAACGCCAGCGCAAAATGCGTACTCTCCATACGGTCCTATGCCGTTCCCTTCGACACCGTCATCAGCGCAGAAAGCCCAGGATTTCATGCGCTCACTCGTCTCGTCCGCTATGTATGACTTCCAGCAGGAGACGCGTGCGGAGTTGATGGGCATGCACTTAGATATGCTTCGTATGGGCAGGGAATGGAAGAAAGAGCTGAGGGAGGTCTTAGCAGAGGTGTACGGTGATGAGATGAAAGAGCTCAGGGAGGAAAACAGGAAGTTGAGGGAAGAAAATGAGAGACTGAGGGTGGGGTTATGAAAGCACGCCGACAGTCGCATTTGTTCTGTTTGTATATTATTTTCTCGTATTATGCTTTGCCTGTACTATACCCGCTACTTTGTTTACCACGATATGAGTCTATGTCGAATTTCGCATATGGTCTACTTTACTTTATTGAAGTGTTTCAATTTATAGCACTGAAATAGTAATACCTTCAGGCCAATGAGATCAGTACGAAAAAGAAATTGACGCGGTTCTCTTACCTATGAAGAGGATACCATGGGTGCTTTGTTCGCCCACTCATTATTCTCCAGCTCCTCTATAACGAAGGCCGCAAACGCTTTGCGTGAAAGAGACGTCTTGACCTTCCCATCGCCAATATACCCCGATACATGGTCTACCTTCTCTGAGTTCGCTAGTATGGGCACTCTCGCAATCGTCCACACAAGGCCTTCGCTTGATCGGATGTTCTCCCCAATCGCTACCACATCCTTGTATGCGTTGTGTGCAAAGGTCGCGACTCCAGTAACCAGTAGCGAGAACTTCAGGTCAAATTTATCATTCGGATCCTTGATAGAGGCTGTCCCGAGTGCAATGAGACGCTTTGTGTTGCCTGTTTGCATGAGGGAGATAAGAAGTGCGTAGGCCTTTGCGAGGGGTGTGTCCGATGGATGTAGCGGGCCCTTTGAGACCGATGGCCCGAGCGTCGAAACGACAGCATGTACGCCTTCAAGTGCTTTCTTGAGAGTGTCGCTCTCCATTAGCTCGCCCTTGATGACGACTACATTGGGATTCGAAGTGATGTTATCGGGTAGCTTCTGTGGCGAGCGAGCGTAGATGATAACCGTGTGTAAGGCAGTCAGAAGTTCCTGGATCAGCAGAGGCCCTATGCCGCCTGTTCCTCCGAGTACAAGTACGCGCATGTTGGACGAATAGACAGTTGGTCCTCGCGACGTGAGAGGAGAGCAAAATCACCTGCGCCATGATGTGCAGACAGAATAAACCACTGCCCGCCGCTTCGAGCGCGTCCCACACTGACTTGCCAGTGACTGATTTTAGCATGTCTAAATACATCAGGGAAACTACTTTCTGCTGAAAGTGACTTAAGTGTTACTTAAACGTCCTGAGAGACTGAAGTCTTAAATAAGGCAAGCTTCACTTATTCATGCATGTCCTCCCATTATTCAGGACAAGTTGGCTGAAATAAGTGCGGGCTGGCTTAAATAAGGAAAGATGGCTGAATCAGTGCTCTAAGTGTTTCAGGCATTCAGCACCCCAGTGCTCCAGTGTATCATCCTTTAATTACAGCAGTACATAAGTGTTGTAAGACGAATTGCAGTGCTCAAGAGTCTAAGTGCATAAGAACGATCCAAGTATTTCATTGCATCAGAAATATATAAGACAACATTATGTAGCTATCAGTGCCTCAGCGTTCAAGTACATCAGTCATTTACGCAAGACTAAGCATAGCAGTCGCAATCATGGGATCCGCCACGACATTATCCCGAACCTCTGCCGTGACGGGCAGTGGCAGGCCACATTTCGCTGCCGTGCCTTCAATTCTGCATGTTCTTTGGCGTACCAGTAGAAACGAAGGCTGCTCTGCAAGTCGATGCTAATATAATATTGAGCGCACGGACAGAAACGAAAAGAAGAGGCTCACCAGTGATCGATTTGCCCTTAGAAGTCTACGCAGTCCGTAGCCGAATCCCATTTTGAAGCGTCGTCCTCCTCATGATCACCATCTCCACCTAAATCCTTGTCCTTGTCCTCGTCCTCGCCCTCGCCCTCGCCCTCGCCCTCGCCCTCGCCCTCGCCCTCGCCCTCGCCCTCGCCCTCAATCTTGTCAACACCCTCGTCCCCGCTCTCGCTCAGGTTGTCGTCACCCTCAGCATTAGCATGCTCGTCCTCTGCATCCCCTTCCACCTCGCCTCTATACTCAGCCCCCTCACGCTCTTCGCCCTTATCGTCGGTTCCGTCGGTTCCGTCTTCCCAATTATCAGCGCCTTCGTCATACGCTTTCTCGCAGGTCGAATCTGCATCTACAACGTCAAAATACAAGGAAAAGTCCCTGCCAGTGATACCCGATCCAACAAGTTCGGTGTTCTTTCTCGTATCGATATCTGTACTGGCATCGTAAGCTAGGAGGCGGGATCGAACCTTTTCCCAGTTTGATTCAGTGAAGAAAGAGGGATTCGACAACAAGTTAACATAGTCGTCCGTATGAGGCTGCCACAGAGCGCTAGTGAAATACCACTCAGCGCCGCCAAGTTCTTCTTTGATATTTTGCAACCGAGCCACCTGTTTATCAATGGCAACCTTGACCTATCCATGAGAAGATCAGCGAATAAGGACAATATAAGTACTGAAAAAAATAGATACCGCTGTTGCCGCAAGGGCGAGGGCACCGATAGGCTTTCCTATGGTGTTTCTGTCCAGTATTTTATGCCGACCCATGGCCAAGACAATGTGTACGGACAACACTGAGACCACAAGGTCAGAGCAGAACAGTCCTTGCTTCTGTACATTTAGGGTCAATGCATGGACACAAAATGTGACAATAAATACTCTTTTACTTACCCTCTCCATACTATACCAGCTTTCCCATAGAAACGGTTCGGCTTTCTTCTTGTCAACTAGCGTCTGCAACATCTTCACAATTGCTTCGTTTTGCATTGACTTTGATTGTTCGCCGCTGATAAAACTAGCAACTGATTGCTCAGCTTTCTCAAACAGCTTCTTGCGCCAGCTATCAGAGCATCTCTGGGCCGCCTGAAATACGAGGATTGCATCTCAATTTGGTAAAGGTGATTTGAGAATAAGTAAAAATGACTCAACTAGAGAACAGATATCGGCGAACTGAGTTTCGTAAATGAGTTCCACAGAATCAAACACTTTCCCCCACAATGAGCTGATGAGCTTATTGTCCGGGGTTTGCCATGGTGTGACGGACTTTCCAACTGCGCGAAATAGTGAAGGTAATAGAATATGAGTCCATCCTGCCTGAGTACCGGGAGGGAGACACTGGTTCGTCGCCCTTTTCCTGCCTGGCACGCGAGATCCTTCCCTTCCTTCATTTCGATCCTTGTCCTCAAGTCCCACTGATGTCTGCATATACGTACATCAGCAAAATATGTCATAGAAATGAATTTGATTCGACAAACTGAGCTAGTAGTCCGAGAGACTTTGCGATGACCTTGATAAGCCCCAGTCACTATCACTTCGGGTCCGGGGGTGCGGGACGCTCTTGTCATTGCAAGCGACGGTGCTCGAGGTGCTAACGACATCTTTCGACCACCAGACTATTAAGAAAAGAAGGTGAATGCTCACGTTTAGAGTGTAATCAATCGACTCTCACTTACTTCATTATCAGCCACCAGCAACTGCCTCTTGCGATTAAAGGTAGCGGATCCAATCTCCGGCTGCAACACGTCAGAAAGCTGTTATCCATGGCAAGTGAGCAGATCGAAAAGAAGCACTTACCGTCGTGTCGGCCTCAGGCCGATAAGGAATATCAGAGGGGTTCCTCTTCTTACTCAAGTCCTTTCCGCCTGATCAGATACGAACTTGAATGCCAATTACCATAGAATTGACACTTACTGTGGCACCGGCCTGTGTGTCCATGTCAATCAACAATGACTTATTGATCTTGACAGTCTTATTAGCCTATTGAGATGGTTTAAATTAAGTAAACATGAAATGAAGGAATTCATTGCACGTGAAGGTAGAAGAATTACCACATTAACCTGAGAGTCGGTGTCTGGTGGCGACTTCCTCTTTCCGTTCTTTGTGACTGTGATGTCCTATTCATATGCACACATTAGCGATCGACTCGAAGTGAAGAAGGAAACGAATAGTTGCTACAGGAGAGCACCGGAAGTGAGCCTACGGTGCATCGACGCTCACACATACCTGTACACGGGGTTCCAAAGCTAGTGATCGCACCTTACAACCATAAATAAGGGGGGGAACGAGAGAAGTTGAAATAAGATAGACTTACCGGTGCGCTAAGCTGCGAGTTAGCAGTCCTCTTGTTTGCATCCTATGCAAATACCA
The DNA here is from genome assembly GCA_910574455.1 of Trichaptum fuscoviolaceum. Taxonomy (NCBI): domain Eukaryota; kingdom Fungi; phylum Basidiomycota; class Agaricomycetes; order Hymenochaetales; family Trichaptaceae; genus Trichaptum; species Trichaptum fuscoviolaceum. Next base: position 3,551,789 of record CAJSYZ010000001.1, read on the forward strand.
ATTCAGCAATGAAGGATATAGAATGAAGATCACTGTGCTTCGCTGTCTGGCACTCACCTGTCCACCTGGTTTTATCTCGTTGTTCTTATCCTCGAGTACGGGAAGGGGATTGCTTAGTAGAATGAAAAATGAAAAATGATATGACATCGCTTACCATTGAAACCTGCGACCCGGAAAGAGTGTCATGCAATAACTTCCTTTTCTTCGAGTTGAGGTTGCTGCTACCTCCATCCTGTTCATGACACGGCAGTTGGCAGATAAATAATAACGAAGGGATATGAACAAACGGTCATGGAGTAACTGACGTGAATCAAACAGAAATAAGTCGTACTCACACAAGCTTGAGCCGGCCTTGTTAGCCTCTTCGGATTGCTTCCGCCCTATAAACAAGTTATTCAGACTGCATTTGCCATTCTAATTCTCCGTCAACTCACAACATTTGATTCCGAATCGACAAGATGTGCCTTCTGTTGCACACTGATTGTGCTATTTTTTACACCATGATAGCTTGTAAGGGTGATTGTTTCTCCTTCATCCTCCCAGGGACTTAAGTTTTCATCATCTGGCAATGAGATGGTGTGTCTGGTGTAGCTTTGCGTCAGCAAGGCTCATAATACAGTGGTAACAAGGACAAGAGCGTCAATATTGCAGGTGAAGGACTTCCAAGTCGGGTCTTGGCCCGGGAGCGTCACGGTCAACTTGAACCGCTGGCACCGTGACCGCAGTGACACTGGCAGCCTGAGTGGCAGGCTCATTAGTAATCTAGTACTACTACTAGTAGTCGGGATGATGTTTAATCGCACTCACCATTACATTGACTTGACAGTACAAGATACTGATTCAGACGCAATGCAAGATTCAAACTTCAAACTCACAAATTGATCCTTTCTGAGTCTATCCCTGCCACTGGCACCTCAAGACCTCCACCCTCTTCACCAATGAAAGTGGAATCATCTGTGTTGCGAAGCGCCCTGACAGGGTGTTTTGTCTTGTCGTTCCGCCTTGACGTAGCGGGCGAGTCTATTATGTCCGTTTCTTCACCAGAAAGACTCTCGTTCGGTCCTGCAGGAGCGTGAAAGAATGCGTCGCTGGGAGTGGCGGCAGACCTGGACATCTTTGCGGTCTGCACACGTGTGCGAAATGGAAGTTCACCTTTGGAATCTTCTTTCCTAGCTTTTTTTGCAGGCTTCCTGTTTGGCTCATCCATACTCGCTGCTTCGCATTAACGTGAGTCACAGGGTTCAACCTCCAAGCTTTGAGATCGTCTGAAAATGTATAGGCAATGTTACTCACGAATATCCAAGTCTTCGTTGTGTCCATCTTCACAATCCGATATGTCTTTAACATCGTTCTTCGAGTCTGTTTATGCCAGTTCAAATCTGTGTCATCACTGATCTAAAGTTGAAGACTTACAACTAGCTTCGCCTTTTGGCTTTCTACGTCCACGTTTGCCAGTGAGTTTGGGCACTGTTGAGCCCATCTGGGTGCGTGTCTCAAGAGCCTTCGACAAGTTGTTTTCAAGCTCTACGGTCTCTAGCATCGCTGCTTCTTGGTTCTCTGCTGCAGTCACCTTCTTGCGAACCTTGTCAGCTGCCTCTTGTTCTTTTGCTGCCCGTTTTTGCTCCGCAGCGTGTTTTCTCCTCTCTTTCGCAACCGCGACTTGCTGGGCCGCAGCTCTGCGGAAAGCTGCCCGCTCTTCCTTCTGCTTTTCCTTCTCTTCCTTCTCCTTCAATGCCTCATCCCGCCTTTCTGCCTGCCGTACTTTCCTTTTCTCTTTTTCTTCCTTCTCCCGCAATATCTCCTCCTGTGTTCGTCTTGTTCTGAGTTGGTCAACGACTGCTCCGGGGTGCTTTTCCTTGTTCTTAGCCCTTGTCTGTCTTTGAGTTGACATTTTGTGCAGTGTTTTGAGACTTGTATGATGATAAGATGTGTCGAAGGTGCAAGTTCAAGATCAGGGAGGCGGGGGCGTCTATCTTAGACAAGTTGAAAATTTACGCCCACTACTACCGTGACTACTCTATAACTAATTTTAACTCAGGTTCAAGTTCACTGGCACTCCGAGTCCGAGTCACTGCCAGTGCTAGCAGCCTGCCAGTGCCAGTGAGGCTCAGCTGTGAGTCCCAATTGTCGACGTGTACTACTACTGAGGTTACATTCAAGTTGATGCCAGCGACACGGAAAAAGCACGATCCCTTTCATTTTCCACCAACTATTCGATGCACCTTGCCTGGCTGTAGTAGGACGTTCAAGAGTCAATCTGGAAGAGCAAGACATGAATATTCAGCTCATCCGACGTCATTCTTGGCAAGTTCTTCTGCTTGTGGTCATGAATATGAATCGTCACCTATTCGACCCATACGAGCTCCAAGTCCTCAACTTGAAGCTCTCCTGAGGTCGTCCGAACTTCCATCAGAGGGTCATCTTGAGAGCGGCTCTGACTCCTACGATTACGATATTTCCATGCTTACACAGGATATCTCGATGCTCAGTATAGGCCAAGACGAGCTGCTTCAAGATTTGGACAGACCTGATTCTCTGTCCCATTCTGTCACCGGAAGTGACAGTGGCCGTTCTGAAGACTTGGATTCCGACATTGGAGATTATGAGGAGAGCGAGGATAACTTGAAGGTGTATCACAGATACTTGAATGGTGCGCGCCAAATCAATTGTTCCCGGTTTACTGTAGCATTTTGACACCAAACATTGTGCAGCCACTCCATGCGATGCAGAAGGGAACTTCTTAGAATACGAAGACTCACCCGCTCCGCGAAACGAATCTGCGTCAAATGACTGGTTTCCATATTCGTGCCGAGCAGATTTTGAGCTCGCAGATTTTCTCTATCGGGAAGAGCAAATGTCTGCTGGGAACATAATAAAGCTTCTGGGAATCATGAAGGCTTATCAGCTGATTCAGGAGGCGTAGAATGTAAAATCTTGCGGATGTTCCGAATTGGATGCGACATTGCCTGACGATGACTTGGATCTGGGTTCAACTAGTACGCTACTCGATGGAGATGCGCAAAAAATGTATAACGCCATTGATGCTACGAAAGTCGGTGATGTGTCTTGGAAATCCTTTAGTAACTTCTACACGGACGATCATAGCCAAAAGGCAACAAACGAGAACACCGAGTCATGGAAGAGGAAAGAATATGATGTATGGTATTGGGATCCTTTGGAAGTGATCCGGAATTTGGTGGACAATCCGGCGTTGGAAGGCGAATTCGACTATGTCCCGTTTCGTGAGTATCAGCCGAAAGAGGACTCTGATGACAACAAAGAACGAGTCTTCAGAAACTACATGTCCGGAAATTTTGCTTGGGAACAGGCTGTAAGTCATGAATCATGCAGCATTCGAAGTTGGAGGAAGTGTACTGATTATCCTTGACTTAGAACAAAATCTACGCCGAAGATAAAGCAGTTCATGGGTCCATGTTCGTTCCGGTAATTTTAGGGAGTGACAAGACAACAGTTTCCGTTGGAACTGGCAACAATGAATATTATCCGTTATATCTCTCAATAGGAAATGTATCTAACAAGGCCCGGCGGTCCCAAAAGTTGAATACAGTCCAGCTCATAGCATTTCTAGCAATACCAAAGAGTGTGTGTCAAAAACTGAGCTATCCATTTGTGTTCTGATGCTTTGCAGCTGAACGGCAGTACGAAAAGTCGGATGAATTCCGCCGCTTTCGACATCAAGTCTTTCATTCATCTATATCGAGAATCTTGAGACCACTGAAGAGCGCAATGTCCATAAACAACGAACAAACCATTTTCCGGTGCCCTGATGGTCACTTGCGTAGGTCGATTCTCGGACTCGGCTCGTATATAGCCGATTATCCGGAACAGGTGAGTCTATGCGCAATATGCACTGGATGGTGCTGCAAGTAAGTATTGTCCTTTCCACAAATCACATCCGACTTGAGTTCGAGGAAATGGCTTAATGCGGCTACTATATAGATGTACAGCACCTCACAAGAACCTAGATAATCCGGAATTTGTTACAAATCCTCGAACAAAAGAGCTGCACGAACGATTGATAGAACAGGTGGATGACAATAGCATAAGTAGAGCCACAATTCGTAAGGAGTATGGGTTCCACCAAGATATCGTCGTATGTGTTCCAACTTCAAGTTGTCCATTAGATGCACTTACCGCAACTTGAACTATGTCCCGTAGCCCTTCACCAATGATTTTCCGCGTGCAGATATATGCGATCTCATTTCTCCAGACTTACTGCACCAAATCATCAAAGGCGTGTTCAAGGATCATCTTGTCAAGTGGATTTGCCAGAGCATGACCACGACAGAGCTGGATATTGTGGATAAAAGGTACTATTCCCTTACAAGTCGTGTGAATACCACTGCTAACTTTCACGTAGAATCAGAGTTGCTGCTCCTTTTCCTGGACTTCGCAGATTTCCCGAAGGTCAAGGCTTCAAGCAATGGACAGGTAATGATTCAAAGGCACTTATGAAAGTATGTGGTATTTTCATCATGATCTTGTTTGAGGTGGTGGTTTGCTGATATCTGATGCAATCCGCTTACTAGGTGTATCTTCCGGCTATTGTGGGCATTGTACATGATGATATAGTTCACGCATTGAGTGCATTTCTGGACTTCTGTTACCTTGTGCGTCGGTACACGATTACAGCCTCAACTCTTGATCAGGTTAAAGCCTCCCTGGATCACTATCATCAATATCGCAAAATATTCATAGCTAAGGGCATCCGGGATAACTTCTCACTTCCACGACAGCATGCCATGATTCACTATCCTACAATGATCCCTCTCTTTGCTGCACCAAGCGGGCTGTGCTCATCAATCACAGAGAATAAACACATTTACGCGGTCAAGGAAACGTGGCGACGCTCAAACAGAAATGATCCTTTAGGTCAGATGATCACAGCAAACCAACGTCTCAGTAAACTTATTGCATCGAGGGCAGACTTCAAGAGGCGTGGAATGCTGGAAAGTCCTCTGGCTGAGGCTTCATGGAGAGCTTTGCTAGATGTTATGCGCAGGAATATGTCAGAGTCGGAGTCAGATGACGCTGAGAGGACCCAAATTCGGAAGGAGCAGATGCAGCATCAAGATACACCCGAAGCTGGTGCAGCTGATGATACAGAGGACTTCTTCGATGACATTGTGGGCAATAATGAACTCAACGAAATTGCAGACCTGGAAGATCCCGAACTTGAAAGCTTACTAGTAGTGCATGGGCCACAGCATCTTGCGGTTCAAGACATACAACATGCTGAACGCCAGATCCGCTTGGGTGGCAGAAATGACCCTTTGAGCTTGATGTTAATGGCTTCGAAGCAACGTGGGTATTACTTGGTAACCCATGCTTTTGGTGTTACACATCTGACTTCTTTGTTGTCATCCTTGCAGAGTCCAGTAAGGTGTATCCTAAACAGCTCAACACGCTTGCGGCGATAAAAGGTCATTCAGAGCTCCGACAGCTCCGACAGCTCATTAAAGAATACTTATTCAACAAGTACGAGAATCACACCTCCAACTCAAGGGGCTCCTCTGGTAGAGCCCAACCAGCAGTTGAATTGGACACGAGCAATGACTTTTCAATATTCCATTCAGCCACCGCTTTCTTTGCCTACCATGGCGAATCGATCCCTATAGAACAAGCAATGAGGGAGGTGATCAGGTCCAATCCCTCTTGGCGCGGAAAAGCAAGACGTGATGCAGTCCTTGTTCGAGTTAGCTCCTGCACAAAGGGGTTTGCGGGAATGAGAGTTGCCCGAGTTATGCTTCTTTTTTCCTTCACCGCTAAAGGGGAACGTCAGGACTGCACTCTTGTCCAAATTTTCAAGCGTGTTGGAGATTCACCCGACCTGAAAACAAGAATGTGGATAGTCGAACCGGAGTATGAGTTAGAGAGCTCTACCACCTGTGTCGGATGCTGTACTGGAGTGAATGCCAGTGGCAGATGTCACTATCAGCGCAACTGCAAGGCTCCGAAGCTATCTGTGATAGATGTAGGGGACATCCTCCGTTTAGCCCACCTCCTGGGGGTTCCGAAGGGTGATGAATGTCCTCCAAAGTCATTGACACCTGAGGAGACCCTGGATTTTTATGATAGATTCTATGTTAACCGATTTGCTGACATGCACATGCACCAAACACTGTACGAAGCTAGACAATAATTACTAAGTTAAACTCTTCCGTTAGCACATTGCCACATAGTACTACAAAGTGTATTGAGACTTGTTGTACAGTTTACATTGCCAGAGCCAGCGGCAATGACATCATGGTATTCATTGTTCGAGGTAATATAATTATCAACAAATCTCAAAGCAACAAAAGGAGAAACTGGAGATGCAAGCATACTGTGTCCATTGTCAACCCACCACCTACGAGAGGGCTAATTCAGCTAGTAGTTGAGGCGACCTTGAGGACTTGAAGGCTTGGAGTCATCCTTTGACTCTATCGCCAATTCTAAATAATTGCGATACCCTAGAATTTGTTTGATATCAATATTCACCGCGATGCCTTTCGGGGGTTGTCTGTTGAATGACGCGCACACCGCCTCCGTCAGATACGTTTGGTATCTCTGCATGTCCGCATGCTCCAAGAAAGATTTTCCAGTCGTCTGGGTAGTCAAGGACGCTGCTGACGTCGATGCTGCCGTGTCCTGTCTTTCCTTCCCCTTGCCCTTCAAGTTCGTATGATAGGCCTCCATTTCGTCCTTGTTATAGGCTGCTAACATATCAATAGAATCAAGGACATCATCAGTCGACTCCTGCCTTCGATGTACTATCTTGTTTAAGAGCTCTGATACGACATCGCCTTTCCCCTTCCGCATGACGACATCGAAAAGACCCTTTGTGGAGGCAATTTGCAACCATCTCTTGACAATCCTAAGCGCGCTTATCAATCTCCTCTGAAGATGACCCAATTCGCGGAAGTAATTATTAATCTCAACAGAAGGAATATCTGCCGGTGGTCCGACAGGCCCCTGCTTCGACTTTGCTTCCCTGGTAAACCTTCCTATGATGTCATGCAAACGCGCCTGAATAGATTCTGCCGTTGAGATAATCGCATAGTCATTGGAGGTGACCTCTAACACCTTCGTCCGATGGAAGAATGCATCGTGAATATTGCACAGCTTAATCGCCATTTCCCAAGATTTCTGCTCCGTGTCAAACTGCAGTAGCATTTCGTTGACCTCCTCTTTCTGGGGCTCAAAATGAAGCCGTTCAACCGCAGGCGTCATGTATTTCGATTGCAAACTCCCTGGTTCCGATATCGGATGATAGGGTAGATGCACTTTCAGTGGGGGGGGCCGAATACCGGAAAGATGACTGGAAGCCTGAGAATGAGCCTGGAAAAGTCTAGAGACCGTAACTGACATGCTTTGGAGACCGGCATCGATGATTGCGATGAGTTTGTAAGTTACGTCGTAGTAGGCCTGGAAGAACGGTATGAAGAATTGGAAAGCCTTAAGATCTTTGGCATCCGTATCGTATGAGTTCAATACTGCCATAAACTCTTCTGCCTTCTCTTCTCTATAAAGTCCATATTCAGATAACAGTTGTCTAAGACCTTCCGAGCCGTCGCGAGAATGAAGTTGGTAGTATTCATTCATGATTTTCTGAAACTTGAACTTGTTCAACTCGAAGTAGAGGGAACCGAAGGGATCATCAGTGCCTCGACTGTCAAGGCAATTCCGTATCTCCTCTCTTGAGAACCCAAGGACAATTGCGGAGGATTCCATGAAGAAGAACCTTAGACTATCCAAGGTCTTCCTTACTCTAACAGCGTCGCCTGCTGCCCGTGACTAACAAGCGTAGGTTATTAGACGTTCTTTTTCGAAACATGATCATAATACTTACCCCAGCAATATTATCAGTCAAGAGAGCGACATCAGAATATATCTTGCGAAGAGTATCGTTCAACGTAGCAACCTGACCCTCCAAACTCGCAATCCTATCATCTGATGAAAGGCCTGGATGGCCTGAAGTCGAGCGAACCGACTCGTTGCCTTCTATGCCAGTGTGCGACATGGCACCTGGATGGCCTGAAGTCGAGTGAACCGACTCGTTGCCTTCTATGCCAGTGAGCTGTGCATTTTGTGCCACAGCGTCAAGCAGTTTACCCATAGTACGTCCGGGAGATTTTTTAGGTGGTTTGAGAACACCGCCAGGTCCCGGGACGCGATAATCAGCCAGTGATGGTGACCTTGATGGTGGTGGAACGGATGTCGGGAATGATTCCCCCCCTTCAAGTTCAAGTTTGGGCCTTTTCTGATTGGGCTCTCCACTAGGACTCGGAGATGAAGGGCCGCGTTTGTTCTCGGCAGAAAATATGAGACTACTAAAATCTTGACTTGCGCCTATCTGCCTGTACGCAGCAATCCAGTTTGGGTAGTGTGAGCTGTCGCCACCAGCGGGTGAGTTGCTGCGCTGCCTGTGTGAGCTGCCGCCCCTGGGCTCCCTGCGTGAGCTGCCGCTACCACCTCTAGAATTTGATCCCGACATGTTAATTGTGTGAGACCCAAGCGTCACTGGCGTGGTGGGATACCCATCATTCCGACTCCTTTTACGATCTACAATTTAGTTATTGTCAGAACCAACAAGGGCGTTCGACTCAAACTCAGGCTCACTGGACATTTTGGATATTTTGAACAAAACTGTGACTTGAAGCTGATAGGAGGTTGTTTCGCTTTCTCCAACAGCTTCAAAATGGAGTTAAAACTGGTGCAATAGTATAGTAGCTGTGAGCCTACCAACTCCGAGTCCGACTCCGAGTCGTCGGAACCGAATAGTAGTATCTTGAATTTCGGTTCAAATTTAGAGATCAAGTTGCCAATATACTAGTAGTAGTAGATAGTACTACTCAGGCTACAACTTGAAGTTTGAAGATCTCAGTCAGCGGATGAAGTTAAACTAGGAGACTGGTTGACTCACCGCCAGCCTGAGTACCGCCAGTGGCAGCCTCTGAACTAAAATTTAGGTGGCAGGGACTTCGACTTTAAGGTGAGAGGGCTTCAAGCTGTTGAAAAGAACAACCTTGAGTACTACTAGAGTACAGTACTACAGAGTATAGTAGACAAAGACACGATACGTCGATGCCACTGGCAGTGGGCATGGGGTAGTCAGGCTACTAAATGCGGAACTTGAATCTGAACTTGAAGCCAGACTTCTCAGGCTCACGCCACTCACTGCCAGTGGCAGCCACTGCAGAACCGTGCCAGTGACATCTTTCCCACTGCATTCTTTCCCATTTCGTCCCAATAGTACTACCTATTCATCTTGAACTCGAAAGCACAACAGCAACGACTTCAACTTGAATCAGCATCATGCTGGCATCATCCAAGCCATCACGTAGAAATCCGATTCCGCGTGAGTCCTACAGCTTTCTACTACGTTCTCCTATACCAGCAGCAATGATTAATGAGGTGATATCCAGCTTCGCCAAGGGAAGGCTTTGATTTGATAGAATTGTCTCGGCAGATCACGGGCTTTCGCCCATCCAACGAGGAAAATAGTATTCGATCTGCAAGGCAGAGACTAGAAGGTGTCATCAATGGCATATGGCCAGGTGAGTCCTACTTTCTCCTTCGCTGGTAGTCCTGCTTTGTTGACTACTTCTACTCGTGGCAGAGAATCAGAGTCTGAGCGGATCAATAGTGCCTCGTAGAACCCCTCGGATGCCAACAAACACTCACACGGACTAACAAGCACCCCTATGCATCGGACTGGGCGTTGATCAGGATTTGTGACGACCGTCTCCCATCTGACATGAATATTCTCTGCAAGCAGCATCGGAAGGGGCAATTTTGGAATTATGCAGACTTGAGAAGGTATGAACCAAAGAGCTTGTGTGGTTCAGCTGCTTTCGACGACATTCTGGAGTTCATGGGATGGAAGGAAGGCACTCAAGTACATGATGGTCTGGTGCATATCAAAGATTTCACGAAACCGGGCGACATCTACAGCCGTGTTTATCAAGAAGAAACGGACAAACAAGCGATTACAGATAAGCAGCTCCATAGAGCACTAGCGAATGATGGCACAAAGGTCGTATCCTCGAAGCTTGAAACAAGACGGGTATATAAGTTTGGTTGGACAACTGGCCACACAGTGGGCGTTTATAACAATCTCACTTCCTACTGGGTCGATCTTACACTAGAATATGATGTCACAGTCTCCGGTGAAGGCAAACGTCGCAAAACCTGTGGAATCAAAGAAGGTGTAAAGGGCGTTGAGAGTTGCTGGCAGGCGGTCCTGCAATTTCCACCCGGCAAGCACTTCGGTGGTCCTAGCCGTATATTTGGAGACCAAGGTGATTCCGGAAGCTTGGTCATCGACCAGGATGCCAACGCACTTGGTACAATCACCTTTGTTACGACTTCGACCGAATGGCAACACGATGGGTTCACTTACGGAGTCCCTATTTGGCAACAATTGTCGGAGATGCGCACCTCAGGCTTCGGTTACGGTGATATTCATTTCGGATTCGAATCACAAGAGGATGATGCAGTGATGTCGGAACTTGCGGAATATCATCCACAGATTAAGGTAACTAGGGCTAACAAGGGCTCGAGTACATGGAAAGCGTGGTTTAATGAGGAGCACCACAAGGTTGAGCGGGAACGAGCAGCATTGGGACCTTTTAATTCACTTAGACCGCAGACTCGGAGTCAGACGAAGTAGCCTGAGGACTCAGGCTTGTACTCAAACTATTTCTAACTGTTTTCTTTTCGTAGCATTACCTCATACCAGTGCATACCACTAGTATTCAAGTTGTGTCTTTGTATGTTTGTCTCCTGTTCTGTGTTCGTCGACCTTATACTTGTGTTTTCTGTGCATCGGTATTCAAGTTGTTGTATTCTGTATGTAAATAAAAAACGATATGAATTGTTTACTAACTATTCCGAGTCGGACTTGGACTCACTGGCACCAGTGATGCTCTAATTACTGCCCGATAAATTCACGACTGGCTTGAATCCGGGTCTACCAACCTGAAGACCGAACATCGTTACGGGTCATTGTTCGGCAACTTGAACTTTTGAGCTGAACTTGAAGTCCCATGACTCGGACTCGGACTCAGGCTCTGACTCGGAAGTTCTTCCGACTCGGAGGTCAGCTTGAAGTCGGAAACTACTAGTACTAGTAAACTAAGCCTGAGGGGCGAAGGTCGGTCCGGCTACTACTACAACTGCTCTGCTCGACAACTATTAGGTATAATAATTTTAATGGAATGACCGGTTGTTATTCTCGGGACGTTCTAGGTCAGAGGGAACTGGACGGCTTGACTTATGCTATTGCCTTCTGGCAGACGACGGAGGAGCTGGATCAAATGGGCTTTGCGACCAACCTTGATTCAAAGACAGACACGCAACTTGGTAGTATTGTTTTCCCGACTCCGAGTCAGCAAGAGCCCGACGTGGACATCGCCGCTCGCCTTTTCCCAGACTGAGCCCCTTCCTCAACTCCCCCACCATGCGCACAAACTCTCTCATCTCATCCTCTTGCACTACCTTGAGGCTTGTCATTTTTCTTCAACCTTGGCGCTGTCTCCTTCACATATGACATCTTCCATGCGCTGCTCTCCTGCACTTTGTACTAAATTATGTCGTAACAGATCTGGGCGGAATGGGAGACAGAGGTCTGCACGAGCATGGCACAGGAGTTCAAGGCTGGTGAGTTTATTCTCCTTCTCAATCCTTTTACTTCACGTTATTTACATACCATTTGATACAGAATCCTAGCTCACACCGTTTACAGTGCACGCAAGATGGTGCAATTCTGGAACACCGCCAGACAGCACCACCACCATTGCCATCGCACTCCTGCTACTAGTAGTACCCAGCATCGACATGATGACTTCCCACGTGGGGTCTGACACGGCATCACAGGCCCTCCGTCGTCCGCTACCACCACTGACAGCCATGGTCAGGTTGGAAACCAGAGACTTCCGGAGACACTTTCATTGTTGTGGGGACTGGTAAGTAGCCCTAGTAGTTATCCGCTATTGCAACAATAGCTCATGACCCGATGAACACAACTACATGACTGGCTGATGCTATGGTTGTTGAAGCGCTTAGAATGCCAGCACGCTTACGAGTTCGAGACGACAGCGCGCACCATCTTGCCGGGCAAGTCTTCTTTCAGAGACAAGTCATTCGGAGATGAGGAGCTCAAAGGCTTCCAGTTTGCCTCACCAGACGACCATCAAATTCATATCTATTTCGCTGATTCCATGGCTCATGGCGGGGATTTAAGAGATGCTCCTTGCCGACACAAGGGACTTCTTGCAATCAGAGAAGGTATGTACATAAAGTGCCACACATCGACTGAAAGTTTAACCTCTCTTTCTGAATCAGTGGTGCGCTGACCGTGGTAACCGCTCTCGTCGCGACAATTTCCTCTATCGTGTCCCTGGCTTGGGCAGATCATCGTTGATCCATGCCCTTGCTGGCGCGCTCATGCTCGACATTCTCGCCATCTCACGTTCCGCCTTTTGGATGAACGATGTGGCGTTGTCGTCGCTTATGGGCCGTGTGCCTGCCCCGTGTATTGTCCTTCTCGAGGACCTTGATGCTGCATTCACTCGCTCAACTTCGCGCGACGGGTCCTCAACCTGTGTTCCTGGTGGTAAGAAGAAGAGCTCTTTGTTGTCCGACAACAAGGATAAGATGACGATGATGACGACAATGAAGAAATTGGCAAGAAGAAGAAAGCAAGAAATATGACACTCTATCCGACGTGAACACGCTCTCTCTTTCTGGCCTTCTTAATGCACTTGATGGTGTCGCCACTGCTGTTGGCCGCTTCCTCTTCTCGTCGCAGCGACGAACCATCTTGAGCGTTTCGACCCCGCGCTCTCGCACCCCGGTGGCATGGATGTTTGGATCGAGTTCAAAAGCGCAAGCCCTAGGCAGGCTCAAGCGCTCTTCTGCGACTTCTTCCTGTACACGGACGTCAAGAAGCCCGAGATCACCAAACGCGAAGGCGAGCTCGATGGGATCAGCCTCCCCACCACACCCCATCCTCTGGATCGATTTCGGAAATTCCGGTGTCGGTATTTGCGTCCGATGCCTCGAGTACCGCAACCTTGAGCTCGAGCTCATTGATGAGAGGTGCGTCAAACAGTCTACCTGACGTTGGCAAAGCAGCTCACGACGCAAATTGCGAATGCATCAAACGGGAAAAAGTATTACTTCATCTTAGATATCGTTCAAGTAGTCATGTCCTATTCCTCGACAAACACCTCTGTGCCACCACCATTGCCGCCGAAACGGAGATTGCTCGGTTTCAATATGCAGAATAAGTCGATTATCGGCCGACAGCGCAATCCCCCCAGCTCTAAGGTCAAGAAACGTGCCTTCATTCAATCTACTTCTTTCAAAGCGGATTGGGGTGCATTGATCCCATTTCCCATATCGGCATGGTTCCGGTTTCGAGTTGTGTCCAGGGATGACTGATTGTATGACGGCTTACTCGTGGCTTTGCCTTCTAGAGCTGATGGAACAGCTTCTTGTGCAGTGGGCTATGTCTTCCTGACTTCTTCGGAGTTAACCTGACTCACTTTCTTGTTTGTTTGTGCATAAAATGAAAAGAAGCCTCATAATCGAGTCATCTAGAAGAAATCCTTCTTATCTCCTGTCAGTTCAGCTTGAGGTTTATCCGAGCCATAGGACAATGCACTGATAGATTCCTCTCTTCTTTTCCCAGAAGAATAAGGCATCAGAAAAATGCGTGCAAGAGCTTTGTATAAATGTGAACTCGGAGTGGGTGTCGCCCCTCCCCGCCACCCACCCACCCACTCAACCCTTCGCCATGAACTTTTATCACATTCTGTTGGGGCTACACATGCTCCTATTGATTGACCATGCTGTGCTTCGAGTACGCATCGCGCGAAGACTTCCTTGGACACAAAGGAGGATATCTAGGATGCAAAAATTCGTGCTTACTTTCTATTTCCTCTCAAAATCACTGCACTGACTTTTTGCCAGCTTCACAAACAGATGCAACATCTCCTCGACTACCTGGGGGTTCCGCCAACGCCTCTTCTTCAACTTCGCAGTTATACACTCGGACCTCTTGTTCCTGAAGTATGTCTGACCACCGCGACGATGGAGAATGCCGTAGACGTCATCTATGCTTCCTTGCCGGATGCCCCGGAACGACGCTTCGTTGCCCTCGACATTGAATGGGCGAGTAACTCACCAGAGCTATATCGCGTGGACCTCATCCAACTCGCGGTTCAGCAACATGTGTTCCTCCTCCGGACTCATCTACTTAATGAACTTCCCGCAAGATTGACACAATTATTAGGTGATGAAGCTGTATGGAAAGTGTCAGCAGGAATCGCTGGTATGAGAGTCCCATTTCTTCTCTCATTATTCGGCATAACTGAACTAATTGGCAGGTGATGCAACTCGCATCAGGAATAAATTTGGCGTTCCCGTAACCTCCTGTGTCGATTTGACAGATTGGGCGCGCTTCGTTTACCCCGATTTCTGGCCAAGAACGCTAACTTGGCTCCAGCTGCTTCTGAACCCCCGTCTCTGGTTCAAGTTTCCGCAACCGTTTATAAAGCTGGAGGAGATGGCAGGCAGACTCCTGCAGGCAAACATTGAGAAGGATGCCACGGTCACGAGGAGCAATTGGGCCGAAGTTGAGCTGTCGGCTGCTCAAGTCCATTGTAAGTTATCCTTTTCAAGTTGTCACTCAGGCTGATCATCTTCTCACTTGCATCTGCTCTATTAGATGCGGCAATCGACGCGCACAGCACGTTTGCTGTTGCTTCCGTCTTGAATCAAGATGCCTTGGCCTTACCGGATGCAGAAATCCATCACTTCCCAATGCTCGATATTGAGTAGGCTGAGGCCCGTTTGAATAGTGCCTAAACGGTGTTATCTTGTTGAGTAAATTGTTGAGTGCATGCTCTTGTCTTCAAAAGTTGCCAGGAGCATCGTGATTGTATCTATTATTGAATTGCTTCTCGTTGAATGATCATTGTAGACTGAGGTTGTCAATGGTGTTTGCTGTCGCTTTCAAGATGTCATGAAGATGAAGGTAGCTTGAAATCTCAAAACAGAGGTTCAAGTTCACTTGAGTACAGTAGTGGTAGTAGTAGTAAATCTCACTTGAGTCTGACTTGCCACCTGATGTACAGCTTCCCTCCTTACGCACTGATTTTGTCCTGAAACGCCGTTTTAAGGCCATCAGGCAGCCAGGCAACACTTCAGGCAGGCATGACAACGCTTCAACCCATTTAAGGAAGCTCCAGGACGCGCCAGCCGCCGTTAGCAATCTCTGATGTATTACACTTGAGCACTGAAATCCTGACTTGCATTCTGATGCACTGAGAGACGGCTTGCATCCTGAAACACTCCTTATTTCAGTGAGATAAGGCAATCAGTGTATTTTCAGACGAAGTAGCGACCCTTCAGACAGGTGCCAGCCAAATCAGGACGCGTCAGGACGCGTCAGTCGCCGTAAGCAAAAGGAAGTTTCCCTGATGTATAGTAACCAACAGTGCGTTCACCATCCTCGTTCATCTCGCTTGTTTGAGTTGCCTCAGCAGACCCCAGGCTGGACATATTCGCCTTCAGTACACTTGTGCACTTGAGTCTATGGCTTGAGCAAATAGCTTTTAGACCACTGTCTTGCCTAGCATCGCGTTTGACCATAAACCAGCTGCCAGTAACTACGTTCAAGTTGCACGCCTTCCTAAATACATACAGTACGAAGGCCGTCAACGACCACGAAAGGCATGGCCTTATCGACTACTCAGAGTGCGGCAGCTCCCCCGCCATCTGTATGTGAGCTGATAATTCCTTGTGGAAGCGCCGTATAACACATTCTTGCAGTGGAAGCATTTCACGCTATTCGATGTCTCCCCGGTAAAGGACGTTCATGATCTCGCAAGCACTCCAGAGGCATTTAAAGTGAGTTGATCAAGCTTGCTGAGACTGCTCTACATCTCTCCTCATAATAGCTACTCTAGAATGCCCTAGAAATATCGGTACTCTCGTCTTCCTCGGCAGGAGTGCTTCTAGCAGATATCTACGGAAGTATACATGTCCTCAACAAAGATTTTGAGTCTGTGACAAGTTGGATTGCCCATACTAATGGGAGAGTGACTCACATGGTGGACCGCAAAGGAATTCTAGTGACAATTGGGGTACCGTCTTCTCAGTAACTATCATTGCAGCGTGAATTAACCTCTCTCTAAGGAAGAAGAGAGCTCCCCTTCTCCTCTACTCAAGATTTGGGATTTGACGAATATCAACAAGAATACAGGATCTCCGAACTTGCTCCGCTCAGTAAAGATTCAGCATGGTAGTCGTCCACATCCTGTAAGTTTGGTCCATGTTCCTCACCGTTCGGCTATCTTGATGATTGGATCTCTTAGGTTTCAACGGTTGCTCTTTCGGCTTCCCTCTCGCACCTTGCTGTGGGACTTGCAGACGGTACAGTGCTCTTATACCGACATCTGGACCAATCGTTGTCTGGTTCAACGACGCTCACGGCTCTTCCAAAGCCTCGTACGATCCTTGAGTCTCCCACCGAACCTATAACTGGTCTGGGATTCCGAGAGCCTAGTGCATCAGAAGAGACTCCTCATCTTTATCTCTTCATTGTCACGACGAATCGCGTTTTATGCTATCAAGCAACTGGGAAGGGAAGTGGTGGGTCTCCAGTGGTTGTAGATGAGGTTGGAGCAGCACTAGGCTGCGCAGTCATGGACTGGCGCACGAGGGATATGGTGGTTGCTCGTGATGAAGCAATATACCTCTGTGGTGCAGACGGAAGAGGCCCTTCATTAGCTTACGAGGGCGAGTGGATCCTGAAGAAAGTCTGCCTACTGTTTACTTATTCTGTTATAGGTTATAAGTCATCAATCCACACACACCTCAACTATCTCGTCATTGTCTCTCCACCTTTCTTCCCCTCCGCTTCCAATGTATCTGCTACTGTGCGCAATTTCGTTGCGAAGACCCAGTTACCTGACAAAACAGACGTGTCAAAAGTAACACTGTTCGACTTGGAGAATAAGTTTGTCGCATACTCTGGTACTTTTGTTGAAGGGGTGAGGGACGTCATCTCAGAGTGGGGACAGGTTTTCATTCTCACGAATGATGGAAAGGTAATGCCGAGGTATATGCAATGAAGAATTGGAGCTCATTAAGCATTTGTAGCTTTCTCGGCTGGAGGAGAAGCCAACACCTGACAAACTAGAGATGTTTTATCGCAAGAACATGTACACTATCGCCCTCAGTGTTGCACATACCCAGGGACTCGATCAGTCAAGCGTCGCTGACATTCATCGACAGTATGGAGACCACTTGTATACAAAGGGTGACTATGATGGCGCAATGCAACAGTTCATCAAGACCATTGGTTACCTACAGCCCAGTTATGTCATTCGAAAGGTACTTTTGACTTTCACTTCTTTCCTCAGAGAGGTTTTAAACTGATGACATGAAGTTCCTTGATGCGCAGCGGATTCACAACCTCGTCACCTATCTACAAGACCTCCACTCCCTCGGGCTTGCCAACTCTGACCACACCACACTTCTTCTAAACACCTATACCAAGCTAAAGGATGTCTCGCGCCTTGATAACTTCATCAAGGCGGAATCGCGGAAATCAACGGATGGTGATGCCATTAAGGACGAACCTCCATTCGACCTTGAAACAGCCATTCGGGTGTGTAGACAGGCAGGTTACTTCGAACATGCCGGCTATCTGGCAAAGAAGTATAAGCGTCATGAAGACTATCTGAGAATACAGGTGGAAGACGCTGGCAATTACAAGGACGCTCTAGCCTATGTTCGACGTTTGGATCCGGAATCAGTAAGCACAAACCCTTTTGCCTTGTCCACGCTTCTCTAATAAGCGTTCTCAAGACTGAGAATAACCTTGCGCGATATGGGCGTGTCATGCTTGCAAATCTCCCAGATGAGACTACCGAACTGCTCATTGATATTTGTTCGGGAGCTGTTCCTCCCACTTCCGAGCCCGACGGCTTACCGCCTGCTCCTCAGCGTCGTAATTCGAATGCGGGTCCATCGTACCTCTCATATCTAGCCTTGAATCTGGGTACTGGACAAGGAGGCTCAGACAAAGACGCAGTTGTTCCTCCATCGCCGACGACAGTCATCAGTGAACCTGAACCGAAACCAAAGCCGCCACCCCGACGCCAGGCATCGATGTTCGAGCCACCACGGCCGGCGTCGCCTGCAGCGCCTTCAATCTTGACGGCGAAGCCTAAGGTAGAGAAACGTCCATCTCCGAGGCAGTATTTCTCGCATTTTGTGGACAATATGGAGAAGTTTGTCGTCTTTCTGGAGGCGGTTGCGCTTCGACGATGGTCACAATCGGTGGATGGTGATGTTTCAGCACAACTGAATGGTTCAGGTGCAGATACGTTACCATTGGACGAGGAAGCAGACAAGCAGGATCAGATTGCTGTTTGGAATACACTCCTCGAGCTTTACCTTTCTCTATCGCAGAAAGAAGGGGAAGCGAGCCCCCTGCGGGAGAAAGCTTTAAAGATACTGCAAAGTAAAACCATTCCTTACGATCCCACTCACGCGCTCATTCTTTGCTCAACACGGAACTTCATGGAGGGACTTGTCCTACTGTGGGAGAAACTCGACATGTACGAGGATGTCTTGAGGTTCTGGATGGATCAGGAACGTGAAAGTCATACACCTGGCGCTTCCACAAAGGTCTTGCACTACCTTGATGTGTATGGGCCGCAACACCCTCACCTGTACCCCCTTGTATTGCGATTCTTGACGTCGAGTCCTGAACTTCTGAGTAGACACACCGAGGACCTTAGTCGGATATTGGAACGTATCGACCAAGAGAAGATCATGCCGCCCTTAGGTGTAATACAAGTGCTGAGCAGGAACGGTGTGACGAGCATTGGTCTGGTGAAGGAGTGGCTACTTACGAGGATTAAGGAGTCCGATGTTGAGATTAAAGCTGTGAGTGGCAAATAATTTTGTGTATCTGGATGTTTTTTCCTGAGAATCTGCAGGACCGACAACTCATTGATTCCTACCGGGAGGAGACCAGAGCCAAGCTCAAGCAGGTCGAAGAATTGTCCGATCCTGAGAACCCGAGAGTCTTCCACGTTCTCCGGTGTTCAGAATGCGGTGGTCAGCTTGACCTACCCAGGGTGCACTTCATGTGCAACCATAGTTTCCACCAACGGTATTGTTGTTTTGTTCATTCCAACTCAAAGCACAAGAGCTCACCCAATGTTCTTTTCTGAAAGGTGCCTGGCAGATAATGAGGCGGAGTGTCCGAAGTGTGCACAGACACATGGTGTTCTGCGTGAGATACGGCGCAACAACGAACGGCTCGCTGGACAACATGATCTATTCATTTCGGAAGTCAAAGATGGAGGATTTGGCGCTGTGGCAGCTGGATTTGGTCGTGGTTGGATGCGGATGGCGCGGTCAGACGAAGTGTCTGCTTCATAGCCTTCATTTTCCGCATCTTTTCTCTTCGCTCATTGTTGCATATCTATGTAACCTATACTCTGCACCTAATTCCAATGCTAAGACTTAATAAAGTAACAGGAAATCAGGAAGACGATATCCGAAGAGTATCCTTCAATGATAATTTTCTATAATACACCATGATATAATTACAATATGTCCAACACCAACATTGTGTAGAAGTGTGCATTGAATGCAGGTTTAAAGACATGTCTGCGCCTTAACTATAGCTTAGACTGTTGTGACGACAGGCATTCTATCTCTGTGAAAACATCAAAGTTTCGATGTAACGTCATTTGCGTAGGAACCTAAGAAAGCACGGATGAGACAGGAACAACGTCATTGATCATGAAACTCACTGAGCCTATTTTCATTGATTTCATGACGATTCTATGCAGTCTGCCCTTCTTCCCGCCACGGGATTCATCCCCCTCATACGTTAAAATTGCCTTTCCATCTTGCGAGCCAGAAGGTAAGGGGCGAGGATTGATGACCATCTTTCCAAAGGGTCCATGCGACAGACGCAAAACACGTTCTCTCTGTGCAAAAGTGCTGATGTCTTCGCCTCCCGGTCCATCTAAAACAAAGATGTCTCGCAACGTCGCGAGGATGTAAAACTGCGGCGGCATGAGCGTGAGCTCCTCCCGCTCGAACGCGGCGAGGACCTCCCGTGGATGGATGAACTTCGCAGACAAGACTTCTGTTGAGTTGCCCTTGCTGCTGGGATCGGGGGAGTCTGGGGTGGGGAGCCGATGATAATGTTTCCCGGAAGTCGGGCCTGCCAGCGCAGAAGCTAGTGGGAGGAAAGTCACATAAAAGCGAGCATGAAACCGTCTGGAATGAAGTAAGGAATATGTATTGGAGGTGCTTCAGTCAGCAAGGTTCTGATGAAGGAACTATGATGATATGATGATCATACCTGGGTACAGCAGGCGGTGTTATCCATTCCGTGAAAGGATGCAATGACGAAACGTCGGGCTCGAGCCCATGGGATGACAAGAAGTCGCTGAATAGAAGCTTCCCCGAATGTATAGACTTCCGTGCTTCCTCCAGAAGCTCATCCGTAATCTCCGATTTGCGTGCATGCGAGTCGGACTTTGCGCGTGAAGCTAACAAGACACCGGTTTCTTCAAAAGTCTCGCGGATACCAGTCATCTCGAAAGATTTGTCCTGTCTGGAGTCAAAGTTCCCGCCAGGAAAGACCTATTGAAACGAACACACTTGAGCATGAGTAGGGCAAAATGAGATTAATATATGTACTCACATGTGCCCCAGCGAAAGATCTGGAATCCGGATTTCGTTGCACCATTAAGACTTCATTCTTGTCATTGATAACGATGAGACTTGAAGATGGACGAGGAATTGAGGGAGTTTGGCCTTCCTTCTTTGAAGTACGAGATCCGGAAGACATATCGAAAGTCGATGTACCAGTTACAGCGGAAAATCTCCTTAGTGAAAGGTGAATTTGTCTGCACAATCTTCCTCTAGCGAAGCAGCCAGTATAAAAAACAGCAATAGGGAAGCTTGAAGTGTGTGAGCTGAGGCGTAGGTGGACCAAGGGGAACATATTCAGAGTACATGTGAAATATAAATGCGCACCGGGGTAGCAAGCCTCTCAGGTCACCGGCATTGAATTTGTTTGGCCACCGCGGCTGCCTCAATGTGTGTGATGAATCATTAAAACGTAGGGTCGACAACTTTCAGCATTTTTGTCCCGAATAAAGCGGAGTTCATGACAGACGACATACAAGGACCTTGAAGGAACAGTGGCCGGTAGGGGAAGAAGGTAAACCCCAGCAATTTGTGCGGGATTCCATTAAGTCAGCTGAGTTAGTAACCGCGGCTACGATCCTATCCGCCATCCTCTGAACTTTTTTTTTCAAACACCTTTTTTTAGACCCGAGAGAACTCATTTCTAAGGTTCAACCTTCGAGCAAAAATTACAAAGGCATAGATTGTTAGAGCTAATCATACACTGACTAAATGTTCTTTCCTCGACTTGAAGCTTCTTTACTATGTCTATCACTACGTCGATGACTCGACTCGATACGCAATGAATGGCCGTACGTAGTCAACCCCAGTGGTTAACAACAAACTTTTTTTGACATCGAAAAATCCGATCGGACTGCAAAATCGCGTGCTCAAAACACCAAGCTTTGAATCCGCGAGAGAACCCTTAGCCAAAGATTGGTTTCTTTGTCTCTTACATTAATGTGCCATCACTTCGGTCTTATCCTACCTTCGGAGAAAACTATAGCTTGAGATAAATCTGGTTGCTTACGTTTCTATTGATCTATGAACGGTGCGTTGCGGCATTACATTGAGTGTAAAGTGAAACATTACTTTTATGCCGAGTTCACCGAGTAAAGATGGCGCAGCAGTCACCATCCCCCGAGCGCTACTGCCGGAGCTTGCACACTTGTCCGTGACTATGTAGGTTCGTTGACGTTCGGTGATAAGCGCTTCGTGCTGTGGTCCTCCAGTGTCCTCCTCAGGTCTAGTAACTAGGGCCATCTATGACAATAGTTTGGTTTCCCTCAACGAGATGATTTGGGCATGGCACATTAAAGATCAAAGCGATTGATGATTAGCAGCACACCACCCGTTGTCTAACATTGGATCATCGCGAGCGATACCGGTAGTTGCGCTGACAAAAGCATAGGGTCATTGTTTCCCACTGACAATGCATGAGGTGCCAACCAACCTGCTCATCCTTATTGTACCTTCCTTGTGCGGAGGAGCTGTGCGTTTTAGCATCCAGTCTCGATGGTTTCTGTTTCAGCGAATGATGTGCTTTATGGGCTTCTTCTCGTAAGAGGAGGTAAGTATATACAGCTGATATACAATGGCTGGTCAATGATACAGTATCGCGGCAGGTCGCCACACTAATCGAAAGTTGTCAGGGCGCAGGCCCCAGACCACGAACAACGCGCTTCCACTCCTATGGGCAACATTCATCAGCATGATGTTCGTCACGATGTTAAAGGCGCAGTTGTAACTGCGGAGAAATGGACACGAGATCGGGACAATGAAGGAGAGAAAGAAAGGACCATATTCGGTTTCAAGGAGAACAAATGACGTACAGAATGATTGACATTTCTAAGGTCGTCAACCTGCGAAATGAAGAGTAGATATCGAGCGAGTTTTTGTAGCTCTTTATCTTCGTTGATGCCCTGGTTATTATGGGCATCTTTGAATGCACTGATCTTGAGGCCTTGAGCTGGGTTCAGAGCGAAGTTGCGGCTCTGAAGTAGAGTGGGTCAGATACGAAGTTATCACTGGCCTTGATCCTTACCAGATCATCAATGTGAATGGTGTTCCCTGCATTACTAAGCCATTGAAGACAATGAGAGCCCGAATTTATTGAACTGACATCATCAACGTACTACTGAGGGAATTTGTTCCAAATTACTTGCAGGGCTTTAACGTGGTGGGTGAAGTCTTGACCATTCCTCTTCGAGAAGACTTTGAACATGCAAGTCTTGTCAAGCACTGATTAATATATATTAGGATGTACCACATCTCCATATTTAATCATTACCCACCAAAATTAATCTGGAAGTTTTGCACGGGCCACGAAATTAAACACTATAGGCGACAGTAAAGCAGCAACAAGATATCACCTTGTAACTTCGGTCGGCCCCTACCATACCTAATTCATGCAATTTCGTTTCTAACCAGATCCAGCTAGTCTGTGACCTATCACAAGTTAGCCTGAGCAGAATAATGGTTGCAGCTCAATTCCGAGGGAAACGTACCAAATGCAAATATCATAATAAGGGTAAACAGCTTCTAAGAGTTCATGCAGATGCGGACGCGCACATTCCAGGGGTGGCAAAGAACCATCGATAAGAGGTCTTGTATCAACGATTGCTGCAAGACACCATAAAACCCAGAGAGGCCGCCAATTGATATTTAATGCGCAGTGAGAAACTAGACTATGTAGCTTACTATAATCAATGTCGAGCACAAGAAGCTTCTTTCCTTCGCGTAATGGGTACATCAGGTTCACTTGTAGCTTCTCTGTCGCTTCTCGAATCTTCCGCAGATTTCGCCTATCGCGGACATAAGCCCGTGCAGCTCGTGGATCTCCGGAGATATCGATGTCCAGATCGTTGAAGACGTCTGGAAGATCCTCCATCTCTATGATAGCATGATGAGGATAGGTGTAAGCTTGGAGGAGTAGGATGATGACATACTCGTAGGATCCTTCAATTCATTGCCTACTGGAGTGCCAACAAGCGAGAACTTTTTGCCACTGACTAGTTTCAAGTTTCGACTTGAGGACAAGCTGTAAGAGCGAGAAAGTTCACTTCTATCAACTCTTACATGGTCTCCTCTTCTGAGGGCAGTTTACCCTTCACAAGTCCCAATATCTTCTGACGTTCTGGAGGAACATCTGTCAAGCTGTATAACAGACTCTTCAGATCATCTACCCTATATAATTCCCGTATGTCAGACGAGAGCTTTCAGCACATCCAACAAGCTCCTTGATACCTACCGATCGGATTCCGCTATTTCGAGCTCAAACGACTTCCCCACCCAAGTCATCTTCAACTGCACCCAAACTTCAGGAGAACCAGAATCCATGTCCTCTAGCTACTCAAGCCATTCAAGATCAGCGACAGAGTACAAGAAGGAAAGGAGACGTCTCGCGTTGACCTGCGTGCCTTCAACCGACGCTTCCGCATTGGCAATTGGCGAAAGGGTAGACGCCTCCGCCTCGGTGTCAGACAGTGACACGCAATTGATAGAATCCGATACATCCGGAGAAATGTTCATTGTTCGGGAAAGCGCTTTATAGCAAAGATCCAGCAGGTTTGAAGTAATTTTTGAGAAAATGCAGGTATAAGTTGATGAAGGAAGACTCTGATGGTTCTCATTAAGCGACGCGTCGCGTGCCTTCAACTTCGCCGAGTTTGGCGCGTTGTGGACCCCTGTTTGTCCCTTCAAGTTCGGGTGACTGTTTGTCCGATTTTGTTCTATGCCTTCTCCTTCTTCCTCAGTATATATGTGAACCTTCCTATGCACAAGCTTCACTCCTTCATGCTGCCAAGTGGCCTGGAGAATATTACTGACAATAGGGCTTACAGACTAATGCATATCAGCGCCGTCTCAAGATATTACAAGTTGTATAGACACGCAATAAGGGCAATGCCCCCGACTAGCAAGACACCTATGTATGACCTATGCGCTCGGAACAACCACTGTGGAATAATATTGCGTACTGGTCTCAATTTATACCGAATTAAGAATATGGCTGTCAAATGAGTCCAGTTCTGCTGCAGTGAAAGCTCAGTTGAGATGGTTTGCTCACATATGTAAATACATGCGCATCATTCAAATTGCTTCCGCTCTCAATGCTTACAATCAGCTTAGGTCTACTGTATGCAGTGGTCGGGCTATGCACTAGTATGCCAATTAACTTTGTGGACATGAATCACACAATGTCAGTGCAGAGGTACACTGCGGTAATAAGTATTAATCATATGAATTGGAGGCCGAGCCGCCATAAGTATTAGGAAGTACGGCGGTGCAGTATTGCATTCCGCTATACGAATGACACCTATTTTTATTTGTACATTCAGGTCGAGTGGCTGATTAATTATGGCCAACCGCCGTACTACGGCGACCAGAAAGCGTTACATAGATAGTTGACGGGCGCCAAACCAACAATCTAGAAATAGACGCTCGTTTCCTCATTTAGAGAACCTACCATCTCTCATCCATCCATAGAGCTATCTTCATCCATAGAGCTATCTTCACCCATTACCATCTCAGTAGCCCGTGTGCAATCTTAGATCTTTGAGCTTGAAATCTAAAACATTAGGAAATGGATTCTATCGAAGATGAAATTGAATCTATCCTCTACATCTGCAGGGAAGTTTCAGGTTAGCGATGACCGGCGAAGGGCAGACCGTGGTTGATTTGAATCAATGACAGTCTACAAGATTCCTCCGTTAAAGACGAACGAAGGACACCGTGCCAACGACTGGGGAGATCTTGCAAAGCCTCTCTGGAAGGGTCGACTAAGGATCGTTGAGAAATCAGGAGGTCTAACACTACAGTTTGAGGATGCGACGACTGGTGCGTGTGTTGCTATCGCTATCCGTTGTCCTGCTTTCTTGCTGATACGAGTCGTGTTTCAGGCGAATGTGAGTGAGTCAAGTCGGGAGTGAACCAACTTCTCCTTATACTACTCCGATGCAGTGTTCGCGAAGACGCCATATAATCCACAGAAACCCTCCGTAGAGGCTGTGCTAGATTCATCACGATACTTCGTTATCCGAGTGGAAGATGCAGGAAGAAAGGCGTACATAGGTATGGGCTTTGCGGAGCGAACGGATAGCTTTGACTTTAGTGCGTACTATCGGCTTTGATATCCCCGTCAAACCCTCGAACTAACCGGGTCTCCGACAGACGTTTCGCTGCAGGACTACACTAAGTATTTGGCGATGCCCTTATAGAAAGTAAACCCGAAAACTAATGTTCTATCCAGGCGCTATTTTGCAGCACTCAACCCACCCTCGCCCGCGAAAGATGAAAATTCCCCATCGGTGCCCACCGGGCCCAAGAAGGATTATTCATTGAAGGAGGGTCAAACATTCTCGATTTCAATCCCGGGGAGGAACAAGCCCGGAAATAACACATCAAGTAACCTCTTAGGATCGGATGCGGGAGGTACGAGTTCATTCGGAGGTGGTATCCCTTTACTCCCACCGCCCCCGAGCGCATCAAGGAACCGCAACTAGCCGTAATTTGCATGGACATACTCAATAATAACATCGTTAATAGTACAGATGACTGTCTTCCTGGAGGGCATCGGCCGCGTGTAATCTATCGTGCTCATAGGTCAAACGCACCACTTTGTGATCGTCTACGGCTCTCTGAACTCATCTTTACGCTTGATGCACCAGAGTGTTCTGAGTCAAGGTAGGGTGAGGCCATGTTGCTACCAGAGCTCGGACGAGATCGTAGGGAAGACCAAAACGCATCAACTTTGCGCAAGACGTCTTGGCATTCGCTGTACATGGAGAAACGTCTGCAACAAATGGATGTTATTGCGTCATCCACTTGACCAGGGAGCGTTCGCTGGCCGTACAGAAGCTTCGGAATGCTATGTTTGTTCGATGAAAGCTCGGATGTCAAACGTCTGGGTTTTCTCTGATTGGACATGCTGGTTATGTGCTTCAAGTTGCTGATAACAAGCTCGGTATTATGATATTTGGATACCGATGATTATATACATAGAATTCCCGTTGCTGGCTATTTCTGTGATCAAAGATTAACGTTGGAGAAGAAGAGAAGAGAAGACATATCTTACAATGTTCCAGACATGTGACGAATAAGTGGCATTTAGATGGAAGATTGGCTAATTCAATTCGGCATCAACTTCAAGAAGTTTGGGATCTGCGCGCCCGGGTTTAGGCCTTCCTGATTTGGTTGCACATCTTTTCCTCCTCTCCAAGTCACCTATATACCTTCGACACCCACTGAAAACAAATCAGAGTACGCTGATACAGGAAGCTAACTAGGCCGTAATATGGACATAATATCACGAACGCATTCGCAAAGTGCACCTCGCATCGTTTAATGGGTGATCTCGGGAAAATGGTCTCCTGACTGAGGTGACAGCAAACACCGTGGCCCTCGTGTTACGAGGTACATTTAAGCCTCCGGATTTTGGTCTTGGTTTTTAGGTGCTTACTGGGACCGAATATGACCCGTCAGATTCATCCCCACGAATTTGAATGGTCGTCGATCCTCCGCAGATTACTTCTGTCACATGGCCATTGACCTTCGCTACGGTGCTAAGCCGTGTTTTCTTCTCCCGATTATGTGAGTATATGTATTGCTTCAGGCCCCATATCCAGCTCTTATGCAGATAATTCTTCGGGTCTTCAATTTGTTTGTTCCTTCAAGCTCCTTACATGCTCGACATTATTATGCGACCCGATGACTATCCGCATGAAGTCGGCGAAAAACCGGACCTTTTTTCTTCAATGAATAGTGCTCGTTTTTCATATTTTATCGTCCAAGAGCAGAGTATAAAATGAAGGGACTCTCTGGGCTCAAAAGACTCCAGCGAAGTCAGGTCATCCCTCGTCACCCAGCAAAAATGTTCAAACTCGCTGCTCTCGCGTCTCTCGTTACCCTTCTTCCTCTCATTAAAGCTCAGCAATCCGTTTGGGGACAATGTGAGTACATTCATTGACTACCTTACACTTTTAGTAATGACACAACTATCAAACAGGTGGCGGTATCGGCTGGAGTACGGAGACCCATTCGAATTCTAACCGAAACACTAACTTATACTACAATGATTAGCTGGCGCAACCACCTGCGCCTCAGGAAGCACTTGCACATACCTCAACGACTACTACTCTCAATGCATGTGAGTTTCGATGAGACAACTTAGAATTACTTCCGCCTCTAACATGTTAATATCCAGTCCTGGAACCTCGACAACGACTTCCACAACATCGAAGACGACAACGACAACGACAAGCCCTACGACAACCACCACCACCACTACCACTACCAGCAAAACTACTTCCACCACGACTACAACCTCGTCCGGCGCGTCTAGCACTTCGACGGGCAATCCATTCCTTAACTGCAACGTGAGGATTATGAAACGTTTATTGCAAGTGCTCTAGATTACTTATACTTCCACAACAGTGGTACGTTAGCCCGTACTACGCGTCGGAGGTCAGCGCCGCGGCTGCACAGATCACAGACTCCGCTACAAAGGCAAAGGCGCTGGAAGTTGCCGACATCCCGACGTTTGTCTGGCTTGACTCCGTTTCAAAGATCCCGGATCTTGATACCTACTTGGCCGATGCGGCCACCAAGAGCGGCTGCACAATTGTGCCGATCGTCATCTACGATCTACCAAACCGTGACTGCCACGCGAAGGCGTCAAACGGAGAGTTCACAATCGCCAACAACGGCGTTGCAAACTACTACAACTACATTGACCAGATTGTAGCAATCATCAAGAGTATGACACTCTCTTCTCTTTGTCTTGATGAGCTCATCTGATATACTCTTAGAGTACCCGTCCGTGAGAATTGTCGCTGTCATTGAACCCGACTCACTCGCCAACTTGGTCACAAACCTGAGCGACTCCAACTGCGCCAATGCACAGGATGCCTACCTCCAGTGCACAAACTACGCTCTCAAGCAGCTCTCCGCAGTCGGAGTCATTTCTTACCTTGACGCTGGACATGCGGGATGGCTTGGCTGGACTTCTAACCTTCAGCCCGCAGCCACCCTGTTTGCTAAGGTCTACAGCGATGCTGGATCACCACCTCAAGTCCGTGGTCTCGCCACCAGTAAGTGCTATGCATCAGATTTTTATTGCATTCTTAATGTAGGGACATTCTTTCAGATGTCGCCAACTACAACGCGCTCAGCGCAGCGTCTCCGGATCCCGTTACCTCAGGGGACCCTAATTACGATGAGATACATTACATTAACGTGCGTCTTTTCGGGATGAGCCATACTTTGTGTACGCTTACTTACATGCGAGTAAAGGCTCTTGCTCCTCTTCTTCAAAGCGCCGGCTTCAATGCGCACTTCATTGTTGACCAGGGTCGTTCTGGTGTTCAGAATCTTCGTGTTGCATGGGGAGACTGGTGCAACATCAAAGGCGCAGGCTTCGGCACCCGTCCGACTACTAGCACTGGCTCGGACTATATTGACTCCATTGTGTGGGTCAAGCCAGGAGGAGAGTCCGACGGTACTTCCAACAGCTCTTCTCCTCGCTACGACTCGACGTGCTCGCTCGTAAGTATTCAGTTCCAGTTGCTTATAGCATAACGGCTCAAACTCCTTCCTTTAGTCGGACGCAAAGCAGCCCGCTCCTGAAGCCGGAACTTGGTTCCAAGACTACTTTGTCGACCTCGTCACAAACGCCAACCCTTCGCTTTAAGTTTTTTCCTTCGTCGGGATTGAGTTCCAGAATGGGTTTGCAGTACATGGTAAAACTCGCTTATTCAATGTCTATACGTGCTACCAGTCACTTTTATATTTTGCCTGTGCATAAAGTTATTTTTTTTTCTTCTTGATTGGATGTCCGAAATAAATGTCTCAGCTTTTCACGAAGACAAAAATTTGGATGACGTCATCGCCTTATTTCTCACCTTCACGTGGATCCCAGTTCTACGCGTATTTGTGGACATTCTCAGCGTCTGCTATGTACTATCGTCCAAGATCTATCTATACCGAACATTCATCTGCTGTCATACACTAGATCCACTCGCTCTGAGTCGCTCATGCAGTACCCTTGACTCTGCGCTAAAGTGGCATGTTATCGTGTAGCTGTTTATCAGGACTCAAGCTGCGAACAGTATACGAAATGCATGCACATAATACGACGAGTTTGGTGCCGATCGAGGTCTGCGATGTAACTTGACAATTGTTACTGTTCGCGTGGATTTGACCGGCACGTCGAGCTGGACTCTGCTTTGGCGATGACGATGGCGTACTGTGATCGACCATGACCAGTCTAGTTTGTCCCGCCTGCCAATTTCATGTGTTCGCCACAAAGAAAGACAGTTAAAACTGAACTTAAAGCATTTTGCATCCTAATCAGAACAACGACAACCATGTTCGAGAGAATTTGACAGGTACTTTTCTTACAGCATCTCTTTACTCCCTTCGTTGACAACAAAAGTACCATAGCACTCTGTCGGCTGACTCACTGCCGAACTTAGGCATAGCCAAGACTTATCACTCAATTGTGGAAGGACTCAATGTGTTGATGTTCGGTCGCACTCAGATCACACAGGCACACAAGACAGTTCCGGGTGGGTTTCTCTAACCCATCCCGTAAAAAAAAAGATCGGTGAGGGTATTTTCCCATCTCCCGACCAAAAAAAAAACTAAAAACGATATCCCGCTTGAAGGTCACCACACTGCATATGGCCCCGCTAGCCTTGGAGGGATGACCGACTACCAAGTTTAGACCAACTGTGGTCTTGCTACCGTGAAAGCAGTGTCCGGTGCGAGGATCGGACTCGCCCGACTGTGATCCGAGGTATCTACCCTCTCCTACTGATTCTAATCGCCAGGTGCTGGTGTCGGTGGCCCCGAGTGAAGAGTGCGTGTGGCGGAGTCCGAGGAGTGGAAACGGCGTCACGACTACGACACAACGAGGGCCATGCTGGCGGAGGCACGACGAGGCGGCGGTGGAAACCGATACCCTGGCGCCTTGGTGTCGGAGGCTCCGAGTGAAGAGTGCGTGTGGCGGAGTCCGAGGAGTGGAAACGGCGTCACGACTACGACACAATGGGGGCCATGCTGGAGAAGGCACGATGAGGCGGCAGTGGAAGTCGAGGGTGGTGGAGGTGAAAGGCCAAGAGGCGATGGGGCATCGTCGCTCTGCTTTCCCCTCTTATATACCCTTGGGCTTTGCGTCGAACAAACAAACGCATTCGGGTTGTTGTTTTGTTTTGTTCTGGACGGTGTGGTGCTGGGTCGGTGGCAGGCCAATCACCGGCGCTCGAGGCTGGCACTTCTACCCAATCCTGTCGAAGGAGGGCTGGCCATCGTTAGCCTCGCAAGGCTGATTGGTTGCAGGGCCTCATCGGTGGATCCTTTGGACAGGGGATCTCGGTCAACTATTATCCTCTACCATCCATTGATGTGGAGGACGAACAACTAGTCGAAGGAGGGCAGGTGGTTGGCTAATTCATATACTAACAACAAAAACTTCATTGATAAAATATGCAATTACGTCAACTTGAACATAAATATGGCTTTAGATACTGTCTGCACTCGTTGCTATACAGCTTTGTCCGAGTCTGAGATCTGGTACTTGAATGTGCATATCGAATTCTTGCTTTTCGTGGACACCGACATTTCTTGATAAGCGTTATCTGATAAGACAATGATGTGATTCAGCGTTGGGCACCCCTGCCAGTGAGCCAATGAGCAACTCCATCAGGGAATCTTCTTTTTTGCTTACGGCTACTTAACCGGCCTTAAGTCCTCTGAAGCCCTGGGAAGTAAAATTCTACTGATTTACTGATTTCAGGCATGTGGTTTCATTATTCAGGAAGGGGCTTACTGAATTCAGTGCCGTCAACTGAAATCAGTGCTCTCAGTGCCTCAGTCTCCAGCATTCAAGCATATCAGAAGAATTTATTCTGGCAGTTTAATTGCAGTGCTCAAGAGTAAAAAGTGTGTAAGACGTTCAAGTAGTTCATTCCATAAGTAATTCAGCATTTAATCATATAAGTAGACTTTTTCGTCTGTAGGTTTGCAGTACCCAAGCGTGTAAGTGCGTACTAAGAGGTTCCAGTATTGGTTCATTCCACAAGTAATTTAAGACAGATAAGTAGAAATCAGTGCCTCAGTGTCCCTCAGTAACTACACCACGGCATCCTGATCCAGATCGTATTTCGCCACTTCTGCCTGTTCCTTGGCATACTCAGAGAACGAAGGCCACTGCAAGTTGATGATAGTAAGTGTTTGAATACAGTGGCGGGATGGTTAAAGCCAAAGCTCACCAGTGATCGACCTGCTCTTAAAAGTCTGCGCCGTCCGTAGCCGAATCCCATAATGAACCCTCGTCGTCCTAGCGATCGCCTTCGCCTTCCCCGCCCTTTCTGTCTGCGTCATTCGCCTCGCCCTCAGAGCCTCCACTGAATCCATCACCCACGCTAAGAACCTCGTCCACATCCTTGTTCTTATCCCGATCCTGATCCTTGTCCTCTTCATCGTCATTGTCCTCATCCTGATCCTTGTCCTCGTCTCCCTCGCCAGACACACCCTCGTCCTCCATGTCGTCCTCCCTCTCCTTGAAATCCTCAACTTCTTCGCCGTCATTATCCTTGTCTTCGTTTCTCTCCTTGCACTTACCACTTTATTAGCGCCCTCACCATGTGTATACTCGCCGCTCGCATCCGCGTCTCCAACGTCGATATATAGGGAGAAATCCCTGCCAGTGACACCCGATCCAACAAGTTCGGCGTTCCTTCCCGCATTGACATCTTCAACGGAGTTGTAAGCTTCTATGCGGGACCGAACCTTCTCCCAGTTTGATTCAGTGAAAAACGAGGAATTTGACAATAAGTTGACATAGTCATCCGTATGAGGCTGCCACAGAGCACTAGTGAAGTACCACTCAGCACCACCAAGCTCTTCTTTGATATTTTGCAACCGGGCTACCTGCTTATCGATTGCAACTTTGACCTGTCCATGAGAGATTCAGTGAATAAAGCCACTGCAAGTACTGAAGTAGATAGATACCGCTGTTGCCGCAAGGGCGAGGGCACCTATAGGCTTTCCTATTGTGTTCTTGTCCAATACTTTATGCCGACCCAGGGCCAAGACAATGTGCACGGACAACACTGAGACTACGAGGTCAGAGCAGAACAATCCTTGCTTCTGTGTACATTCATAGTCAATGCACGGACTCGAAGGGTGACATTGAGTGAAATCTCACACACCCTTTCCATACTATGCCAGCGTTCCCAGAGGAATGGTTCAGCTTTCTTCTTGTCGACCATCGTCTGCAACATCTTCACAATTTCTTCGGTCTCCACTGACTTAGAACGCTCGTTGCCGACGAAACTCGAAATTGACTGCTCGGCTTTCTCAAACAATTTCTTCCGCCAACTATCAGAGCATCTCTGGGCTGCCTACAGAATAGATCATACCTGATTCAGTATGGCCGATGTAAGACAAATAGGGATGACTCAACTAAAGAACAGATGTCGGCCAATTGTGTGTCGTAACTAAGTTCGACAGAATCAAATACTTTCCCCCACAGTGTTCCGATGGACTTATTGTCTGGGTTTTGCCATGGAGTTGTGGACTTTCCGACTGCGCGATACAGCGAAGGCAGAAGAATATGAGTCCAGCCAGCCTGAGTTCCGGGAGGAAGACACTGATTCGTTGCCCTTTTTTTGCCGAGAGCGCGGGATCCCTCCCTTCCTTTACTATTTCTATCCTTATCCTCAAGTCCTACAGATGTCTGCATGTAAGCAAGTTAGTGGATGCATGTCACAAACATGAATGGATCAACGCACAGAGCTAGTAGTCCGAGAGACTTTGCGATGACCAAGATGAGCCTTGGTTGCGAGCACTTCGGGTTTGGGACTGAAGGATACTGTCGTCATCGCAGGTGATTGTGCTTGTGGTGTTGGCGACGCCTCACGACCACTTGCCTGTCAGAAGAACCGAGAATAAGTACCGAATCAATTGCAGCAATTAGCTCACACTTGCAATATGATGTGCATGAACCGCCAGTGACCTCTTCAGATTGCGAACAGAGGTAGTAGATTTCATCTGTAGCAATTAGAGGAGTTCTTACCAAGGGAAGCTCGAAGAGAATTAAATACCAGTATATCAGCCTGAGAATGACTGTCTTGCGGTTCACTCTCCTTAGCAGTATTTAAGTCCTTGTCACTTGATCAGAAAACAATATGAAATGGAAATTAGATGTGATTGACACTAACTGTTGAGGCAGCCTGGGATGGAGGCTTCTTCATATACACACGTTCATGCTAGCCTGTTTTAGATAGTAAGGAAGTGCTTTTGAAATTGGGTGGAAGAGTACGAATTACCACATCGATATGTGAGTTTGAGTCAGGCGGCGACTTCCTCTTCTTATTATTCACAATCATGCTGTCCTACACATAAACAAGGTTTAGTGGACATCCAGATACTTGCCAAAGAAAGGGGCACCAAAAGTAATCCTAATGAGTGTCGATGCCTACACATACCTGTATCTGTAGATGCGACGCTGGAGACTGCCCCCTATGACCCTCAACAGAAATACCGTCCTGACGGGAAAATAGATGAGTATACGGGTGAGGATTAAAAGCAGAATAAACTTACCAATACATCGAGTTGGGAGTTGACGATGTTCGTCATGCTCGCGCCCTATTCAGAGTACAATTTGGTAAGTAATGAAGGAAGTATATTCGACGCCGGAGGCCACAACAAAGTATGGCACCAAGTCCATGCTTTGTTGTGTAGAACTCACCTGAATGCCCGATTGTCCCTTGATATTCTTCTTCTCCAGTGCATAAAGAAAGAAAAATAAGTAGCTTGAACGAAACAGGAGATTATGAAGCCGCTTACCAGTGTTATATGAGCCTGCAACTCGGAGAGAGTGTCGCGGGATAGCTTCCTTTTCTTCAATTTGCTGCTAGCTCCATCCTGTTACGATACAGAAAAATTGTTAGATAGCCATCGTTGTGCATGAGACTCCACCGACGTATAGTTATTGTGAATCAAACGATTTCTTTGAAGTATAAGCGGCACTTACATTGGCTTGGGTCGGTATTGTCAGTCTACTCACGTCCTAATTAAACGCACAATCAAAATATTAAGATTTCCTCTGCCAGTCTAATTAATGCTCCATCCAACTCACAATATCAGTGTCGGAGTCAACGAGATGTGCCGTCTGTCGTTCGCTAGCTGAGCTATTCTTTACACCTTGGAAACTCGTGAGGGTTACTGTCACTCCTTCATCCTCCCAAGGACTAAAGTTCGCATCGTCTTGCGCCGAGACGGGGAGCCTAGTTTTTCCTTGTGTCAGCCAGGCTCACAACTTGTAATAAAGATAAGAATGTGAGCATTATAAGTGAAGAAGCTGCAACTTGCCAACCCGGGTGGCATCTCGGGGTCACAGTTAAGTGCCAACCTGAGTGTGGCACCGCCGCGCGCCGGTCAAGCCGGTCACTGGCACGGTGTCGCCAGGCGCACTCAGGCTCAAGTTAGTAGTAGTAATACTAATCTGTAGTACGATGTCGGATAAGCTTCAAGTAGCTGAGTCTAAATCAAGCTTCACACTTACTATCAAACTTGAATTTGTTTGAAATTGATCTTTCGTACTATGATGCCAACGGTTGAGTAGTAGTACGACTTAAAACTCACAAGTCGATCTCCTCTGTCCCTGCGACCTCAGGGTTTCTGCCCTCTCCGCCGAAGAATGTGGATCCATCTGTGTTGCGAAGTGCCCTAACAGGTCGCTTTGTCCTATCGTTCTGCTTCGACGTATTGGGCGACTCTATCATGTCTGTATCCTCACCAGAAAGACTGCTGTTTTGTCCTGCAAGCGTACTATGATATCCGGTGCCACTTATGGCACTATTTGAACCCTTTGCACCCTGCACGCGAGTACGGAAAGGAAGTGCACCTCTGGTATCCTTTTTCCTAACTTTCTTTGCGCGCGCTCTGTTGGGCGCATCGGAGTTAGCTGCATCATAATGTGAGTTAAAGTGGTCACCCTTGGAGTCTAAAGTCATAAAGGCAAACAACTTACGAATCTTTAAATGTTCGCCGTCTTCAGCTGCACAAGAGCTGTCTTTTTCATCGTTCGTTGAACCTGTTATGCCCATATCTCATAACTCGACTGTCACTGACTTGAAGATAAGGACTCACTAGTTTCAGGGACGCCTTTCGACTTGTTTCGCCCTCGTTTGCCAGTGCCAGCCAGCTTAGGTGCAGTTGAGCCCATATGGGTGCGAATGTCAAGAGCCTTTGACAAATTGTTCTCAAGCTCCATCGTCTCCAGTATGGCTGTTTCCTGTTGCTCTGCTGCAGTTCTTTTCTTGCGTACCTTCTCAGATGCCTCTTGTTCTTTCGCTGCCCGTTTCTGTTCTGCGATGAGTTTTCTCTTCTCTCTCGCATACGCGGCTTGCTGTGCCGCAGCTTCGCGCAGAGCTGCCCGTTCTTCCTTCTGTTTTTCCTTCTCCTCCTTCTCCCTCAATGCCTCATCACGCTTTGATGCCTGTTCTTCTCTCCTTCTCTCCTTCCCTTCCTTCTCCCTCAATATCTCCTCTTTTGTTCGACGTGTTCGCAGCTTATTGACTACCGCTCCCGGATGCTGATCGCTATTCTTAGCCCGCGTCTGTCTTTGAGTTAACATTCCTGTGCAGTAGTAATAGGGGCACACTGGCAGGTGCTATGAATATCGATGGTGAGTCGACTCAGAGTCAAAGGTGCAAGTTAAAGTTCAAGTTGAAGATGAGGGCGCCTATTCAAGGAAAATTTACGCCCACTGCCAGCCTGCCACTGGCACTCAGGCTGGCAGTGACTCGGAGTGCCAGTGAGCGAGCCTGAGTCACGGCGGTACCTGGCACTGGCGCTGGCACTGGCACTCAGGCTCACTCAGACTGGCACTGGCAGGCTTCAACTTGAAGTTGCACTCCGACTCGGATTCCGGCGACCGAGACGGCAAGCCTGACACTGGAACTGGCAGTCAGTGAGTCAAGGCACTCAGCCGCAGCCTTCTACCGTACTACTAGCAAATCTGCCAGGTAGACTACTACTAGCTCCTACTACGCGAGTCCACCTTGGCGAACTCGATTCGCTGCCAGTGCTACTTCAAGTTCAAGTTGACAGCTTCAGCCTGAGGCTGGGGATTCATGTTCTAACTTAGTAAGTCAAAAGTCGAAGTAAGTCAAAAGTCGACTTCAAGTTGCTAATAGGTACTACTATAGGTTGCATCCAAGTCGATGCCGGTAACACGGCGAAAGCCCAAACCCGTTCATTTTACTGATTTCTTCCCCCCATCCATTCGATGTACCTTCTCCGACTGCGACAGAAGGTTTAAGAATCAATCCGCAAGAACAAGACATGAATACTCAGCTCATCCATCATCATTTGCATCAGGACCTGCTGCTTATGGTTATGATTCATCACCCATTCGACCCGCACAAGTTCCAGAACCTAAAAGTATCTCGAACTCCCCTGAACTCCGGGTCGAGGGTCAACTTGAAGATAAAATGGGCTGCGGCTCTTCAAGTTACGATTACGACATCTCTATACTTACGCAGGATATCTCGATGCTTAGCATAGGCCGAGACGAGCTGCTTCAAGATTTAGACGGAGCTGATTCTCTGTCCCATCATTCTGTCACCGGAAGTGATGGCCGTAGCGCATCCTCTGAAGATTTGGACTCCGACATTGGAGATTATAAGGAGAGCGAGGATAACTTGAAGGTGTATCACAGATACTTGAATGGTGCGTGTCATGTTTATTGTCCCCGGTTTACTGCAGTACTCTGACACCTGACACCGTGCAGCCACGCCATGCGATGCGGCAGGAATTTCCTTAGAAAATGAAGAACCACCCGTTCCGCGAAACGAACCTGTGTCTAATGTCTGGTTTCCCTATTCGTGCAGAGCAGATTTCGAGCTCGCAGATTTTCTGTATCGGGAAGAGCAAATGTCTGCTGGGAACATAACAAAAATTCTCGGAATCATGAAGGCTTATCAGCTGATTCAGGTGGCGGAGAATGTAAAATCTGGCGGATGTTCCGAATTGGATACGACAGAGCCTGACAATGACTCGGATCTAGGTATAACTAGTTCGCTACTTGATGGAGACGCACAAAATTTGTACACCGTCATTGACGCTACGGAAGTCGGTGATGTGTCTTGGAAGTCCTTTAGTAACTTCTACACGGACGACAATGGCCAAAAGGCGACAAACGAGAACACCGAGTCATGGAAGAGGAAAGAATATGATGTATGGTATCGGGATCCTCTGGAAGTGATCCGGAATTTGGTGGACAATCCGGCGTTGGAAGGCGAATTCGACTATGTCCCGTTTCGCGAGTATCAGCCGAAGGAGGACTCTGATGACAAAGAACGAGTATTCAGAAATTACATGTCCGGAAATTTTGCTTGGGAACAGGCTGTAGGTCATGAATCATAAACTCGCAGGAAACATGCTGATTATCCTTGACCTAGAACAAGATCTACGCCGAAGATAAAGCAGTCCATGGATCTATGTTTGTTCCGGTGATCTTAGGGAGCGATAAGACAACAGTCTCTGTCGGAACTGGAAATAACGAATACTATCCGTTGTATCTCTCCATCGGGAATGTATCTAACAAGGCCCGGCGGTCACAGAAATTGAATACAGTCCAGCTTGTAGCATTTCTAGCAATACCAAAGAGTGTGTATCATACCGTAATATTTGATTAGCTCTGACACATTTTGCAGCTGAGCGGCAATACGAAAAGTCAGATGAATTCCGCCGCTTTCGACATCAAATTTTTCATTCGTCTATATCAAAAATCTTGAGTTCACTGAAGACCGCCATGTCCATAAACACTGAGTTAACCATTCTCCGGTGTCCTGATGGTCACTTGCGTAGGTCGGTTCTCGGACTCGGCTCGTATATAGCCGATTATCCGGAACAGGTGAGTCTATGCGCAATATGCACTGGATGGTGCTGCAAGTAAGTACCGTCCTTTCCCAAAATCATATCCGAGTCTGAGGCAATGACTTACTGTGGCGGCATAGATGCACAGCACCTCACAAGGACCTAGATAATTTGGAATTTGTTTCAAATCCTCGAACAAAAGAGCTGCACGAACAATTGATAGATCAAGTAGATGGCAACAACATTAATAGAGCAACAATCCGGAAAGAGTACGGGTTCCACCAGGATATTGTGGTACGTACTTCAACTTCTTCACTGGATGCGTATTCTGCAACTTGTATGTTGTTCTGTAGCCTTTCACCAATGACTTTCCGCGCGCAGATATATGCGATCTCATATCTCCGGACCTGCTGCACCAAATCATCAAAGGCGTGTTCAAGGACCATCTTGTTGAGTGGATTTGCCAGTGCATGACCACGACAGAGCTGGATATTGTGGATAAAAGGCACTATTACCTTACAAGTCGTTTAATGTGAATACCATTGCTAACTTTCACGTAGAATCAGAGTTGCTGCTCCTTTTCCTGGTCTTCGCAGATTTCCTGAAGGTCGAGGCTTCAAGCAATGGACAGGTAATGATTCAAAGGCACTTATGAAAGTATGTGGTATTTTCATCATGATCTTGTTTGAGGCAGTGGTTTGCTGATATCTGATGCAATCCGCTTAGGTGTATCTTCCGGCTATTGTGGGCATTGTACATGATGATATAGTTCACGCATTGAGTGCATTTCTGGACTTCTGTTACCTTGTGCGTCGGTACACGATTACAGCCTCAACTCTTGATCAGATTAAAGCCTCTCTGGATCACTATCATCAATATCGCAAAATATTCATAGCTAAGGGCATCCGGGATAACTTCTCACTTCCACGACAGCATGCCATGATTCACTATCCTACAATGATCCCTCTCTTCGCTGCACCAAGCGGGCTGTGCTCATCGATCACAGAGAATAAAAACACATTCACGCGGTCAAGGAGACATGGCGGCGCTCGAACAGAAATGATCCTTTGGGACAGATGATCACAGCAAACCAACGACTCAGCAAACTTATTGCGTCGAGGGCAGACTTCAAAAGGCGTGGACTGCTGGACGATACGCTGGCTGAGGCTATGTGGAATGCCTTGCGAGACGTTTTGCGGAAAAATATGTCAGAGTCAAAGACGGATGACGCCGAGAAGGCCCCAACCCAGAGGGAGCAGATGCAACATCATGGCATACAAACAACAGGGGCAGCCGATGATACAGAGGACTTCTTCGATGACATTGTGGGCAACCAAGAGCAAATCGAAATTGCTGACCTGGAGGATTCCGGAAGTTCAGTGGATGAGCCCCAGTGTGGTGCGGTTCATAGCGTAGAATGCCAGCTTCGCTTGGGCGGCAGAAATGACCCTTTGAGCTTGATGTTAATGGCTTCGAAACAACGTTAGTATTACTTAGTAACCCGTGCTTTTGGTGCTGCACATCTGACTTCTCTGTTGTTATACTTGCAGAGTCCAGTAAGGTGTACCCGAAACAGCTCAACGCGCTTGCGGCGATAAAAGGCCATCCAGAGCTTCGACAGCTCCGACAGCTCATTAAAGAATACTTATTCAACAAGTACGAGAAGCGCAATTCCAACTTAAGGGGCTCCTCTGGCAGAGCCGAACCAACAGCTGAATTGGACATGAACAATGACTTCTCAATTTTCCATTCAGCCACCGCTTTCTTTGCCTACCGTGGCGAATCGATCCCAATAGAACAAGCAATGAGGGAGGTGATCAGGTCCAATCCCTCTTGGCGCGGAAAAGCAAGACATGACGCAGTCCTTGTTCGAGTTAGCCCCCGCAAAAAGGGGTTTTCAGGAATGAGAGTTGCCCGGGTTATGCTTCTTTTTTCCTTCACCGCTAAAGGGGAGCATCAGGACTGCGCTCTCGTCCAATTGTTCAAGCGTGTTGGAGACTCGCCTGACCCAAAAACAAGTATGTGGATTGTCGAGCCGGAATATGAGTTAGAGACCTCTACCGCCTGTGTTGAATGCTGTTCTGGTGTGAATGCCAGTGGCAGACGTCACTATCACCGTGACTGCAAGGCTCCGAAGCTATTGGTGATAGGTATAGGGGACATCTTTCGTTTGGCTCACCTCCTTGGGGTTCCAAAGGGTGATGAATGTCCGCCGAAGTCATTGACACCTGAGAAGTCCCTGGACTTTTATGATAGATTCTATGTTAACCGATTTGCTGACATGCACATGCACGAATCTTTGTACGAAAATAGACAGTGATAAACATAAACTTTTCATTCAGCACATACGGAGTATATTGAAACTTATGAATTGAGGATACTACGGTACTGAAAGAAAATGATATGAAAACAGACCTTCTTCAGTGTTGTAGATGATGGTAGCCAAATATTGCAGTCAGTGCGATGGTCGGAAATCATTCCCCGGGCGGCCGCCGGCGTCGAGTAGTACAGTAGTAGTAGTACTACTAGTAGTAGTACTAGTACTAGTACAGTACTATTGGTACAAATTTTTTTACATAACACCAATCCAACTTGAAAGCCTGAGTGCTTTCAAGTTGAACACTGGCATTTGACTCGAACCAATGACTCGGACCTACTACTAGTACTAGTACTAGTAGTAGTACTACCTCAGGCCGGAAGTTCTCAACTTGAATCCGGAAAGAGCCTGAGGCATGCTTCAAGTTTCCACTCACTGGTAGCTACTAGTACGTTGGCTCGAAGTTACAACTTGAAACAGTACGACAAATTCAGTGTTGAGATATAATAAAATGACAGTACTAGTTATGACCTAGTAAAAAACAAACTCTCGAGAAGCTCACATTGCCATCAGCGGACTCAAGCTCGAACTGACTCGCCGAGTCGGATCATGCCAGTGACCTACCTCAGGCCAGAAGTTCCCCATTGGCATCCGGAAAGAGGCATGCTTTCCTCTCCAAGTTAGCTATGTTTTGAACTTGAAGTTACAAATAGTACGATTAGCATAGTAGTAATACTGTATACTAGTACACATGAAGCGCTTCAGAGGAAAGCGTAGATATGATGGAGGATGATTGAGTAGCCTCAGGCTGATAGTGGTGTATCACTGCAGTTCCCGACTTGCATAGTATGAAATATCAAAAAAAAAACTTGAATATGAGTACTTTAAACTTCAAAATGTACCACTACTAGGCTGAGTAGTAGTACTGTAGTACTACGACTTCAAGTTCATGTTGAGCACCTGTCATAAAGATAAGTATATGAATATTATTAAATATTATTTTGTCATATTCAAGAAGATTTATTGGCGGTAGTGGTTTCTAACTTGAATACTAGTACTTATAGTACAGAGCTGACTTGTAAAGAGTAGAGTCTGAAGAGAGAAGAGTAAGTGGATCACCATAGAGTAAACCATTAAATAGTAAGAGTACAAATCCTTAAACATAATATTTGTCCATGAACGAAAAAAAACTTGTCCTTGGGCCTCAGCCAAAATGGTGTGCCGGTGACCAATGGATCGATTTGTAACCGTCAGCTAGTACACTGCCGTACTTATATCAGTACTGGTGTGGGATAGGGTCCAATTTGTCGAGAAGAGCAAATAGGATTCCATAATCCGTTAAATAGAATGGACCATACTCATGAAGTAGATCGTTGACTGTTTTCAAGACGAGAGAGTCAATATTCTCTTCTGTCGGAACAAGGGCTTCAAGATGCTCCATGTGCTCGATATCCTTGAGGAACAAGTGGGTGGACCTGTCCAGATTTTCCTCGTCTGTATCTTTGTAATCGGCATTGTCAAATCGTCCAATGCCCTGACTCGCTTCGATAATCCCTATTTGAGAGGCATCCATCTTCATCGTAAACCGACGCATTGCACCATCATTTTTGAGGAGCATATCCAAGAGCAAGTCGTCAGAGAGGATAATTAAGCATTTCCTGATCCAATTGAACCTGCTCAGGATGGCCGAACGGTCTCCATATTTGCGCAGGAGTTGTCGATTTATCTTCAACGAGGATGCTACGCCGTCAGCCGAGTCGGCGCCAAGAATATCCATTGACTTCTGAATGAGTTGTTGAATGTCGGACAGAGCACCCTCTCCACCGGCACGTTCAAGTTCACGTTTCCATTGACGCCGTGCATCACGTGCTGTTCCGGCTTGAAAGACAGCCTTCGTCTGAGTGGCAGAACAATTGACTTCTGTTTCCGAGAGTCGAATGTTGGTCGACTCTGACTGTTGTCCCGAACTGCATTCGTCTAAGGCGGCTACCCAATCCTTGCATTCGTTATAGGACCAAATAAGAAGGGGCAGGAAGAACTTAAG
Source organism: Trichaptum fuscoviolaceum (assembly GCA_910574455.1). Classification (NCBI taxonomy): domain Eukaryota; kingdom Fungi; phylum Basidiomycota; class Agaricomycetes; order Hymenochaetales; family Trichaptaceae; genus Trichaptum; species Trichaptum fuscoviolaceum. The sequence continues at coordinate 3,594,778 of CAJSYZ010000001.1, forward strand.
CGCAAGCCTGGGATTTCGGGGTTTGCGTTCAGATCTTTCGAGATTCATAGCCATGACTGTCGTAAAGTGCTTCAATTGAGTAGCGAGTTCATGACGAATATTTCTCCCGAGCTCTGTGTCTTTGATGTCAATCCTTATCGCAGAGAAGACAGATTTCGTCTGTATCCAACGATTGCCGAGCTCCTTACTATCCTCAAGTCGAATTTGCCAGCGCAGGATCGTATGGTGTGAATGATAATGGGTTACTAAGCAAGTCAAAAAGTAGTCCCAGATGACGCCCCCAGTAAAAATATTGGAGAGTTTTCTTGACGGAAATGCGCCGGGAAGAACAGATATGAAGGCTGTGGCGACAGCAAGTCTGAATTCATCCACACGTTTGTTGATAAGCAGATGAAGCGGCTCAGACTGTATATCACCGAGAAGAATAGGACGAGAAGTTAGAAATGATTAAGTCAGAGTTTATTTCAAGTCCAAGATGCAGCCTGGGCTTACCATGTGATGCTTGAAGATCGCTAGCTCTTCAGTGAGTTTGAAGAGCATGTCCGTGTACTGAAATGTATTGGACTCAAGCTGATCTATCGCCCTCTCCATCTTTCTCCGCAGAGCTTGAATCTCCCTATCCCTCTTAAGGATCCTCATATTTGCTGAATCAAAGCACATCCCTAGGCGCTCAGCCAGGTGAAGCGTTTCCTGAAAGTCCTCCGACGAGAATCCGACGCGGTCTGCACGCTTTATCTTGGACGACAAACTTTTGACGATTGATTGGACCACGGTGCTATCGATAAATAGTTTTGACTGAAAGCCTCGGGGTAAGTCCTCTGTCAATTCACCAAAGATAAGCCAAGCTGCGTAGTAAGTAAGCAATATGATCCCTACCGAAATCGATAAGTTCGAGAAATGCATCCTGTTCCCAGTCGGTGCCAGACTCGGAGTCGGACCCATCGACAATCGAGCGCTTTGAGCTACTACTGTCGCGAGTACCAGGTATGGTGAATTCTGAAACGCTCTGCTCATCATCTGTATCCGGGCTAGAGACTGACTCGTCATCTGTATCCGAGCGAGAGCCTGAAGTTTCGTCCCCGCGTTCGGAACTTGACATGCTGGGAGTTTGACAGTAACCTAACTTCGAGCCTCAATGGTAAGAAATACCAGTAATGGCGTGCCACTACCAGCGGCGGAGAGTAGTAATTGAAAGAAAAGCAAGGCTTGTTGACGAAGGATGGTTCAAGTTTAAGCGCCGTGTGAACGGCGTGGATCTAGTATAGGGGCATCATCGGTCATCATCCTCAGGCTGAGCCTGCCAGTGAGTACCAGTGCCAGTCACATTGGTGTGAGTGAATGATGACAGGCGGTAGTTACTAACTTACTAGTACTAACTTTAGTGAACTCTCACTCAGCGGAAACTCAGCAGACTGCCGATTTGTGGGACCCTCGATAAAGGCCTCTGGCGACTTGGTCCTTCAGTTATATCGGGACAATTTGAGCCACGTTCAAGTTTGTGCCACTGCCACTGCCACTGGCAGGACCCGGCCCGGGATCAGGTCAGCCTGCCAGCCCAGTGAGTGAGGCTGCCGGTGTTGGCCTAGTACTACTAGTAGTAGTAGTACTATAGTAGTAGTAGTAGTAGTAGGCCCTTCCGGCGCTCTCTTGCTATCCGAACTCAGGTGTGTCAGGCCTTGAATCCCCTCTACTTCTGGATGTCGGTTCAGCTCTCAAGAACCCGGATTCTGCCCCATCTGTCGCAACTACTTACGAAGCCCATATCATTGTGCTTGTCACCGGCCCTCCTCAACTGAAGCTCAGCCAGGCCTTGAAGATCGTCTGCCAGTGCCAGTGGCCGGAACTTGTTCAGAGCCGAATCGGATGTTCCGCACATGTATGTATTTTAGTACTACAACTAGAGCTCTAATACTACTAATACTACTACTAGTAGTATTACTAACAGTGGTAGACTCGGAGATTGTCACTCACTGGCACTCACTGGCAGGGCACTGGCAGTGACAGGGGACTTCCTGTCCGGAGTTCGAAACGGGCCGTTGCCAGTGCTGGCAACTTGAACTTCAAAGTCGTGCTGAGTCACCGGCGCCGTGCACTACTAGTACTAGTAGTACTACTACTAGTAGTAGTATAGTAGTAGTAGTAGTAGCTGCCACTGGCAGCCAGATTCAAGTTGAACTTGAACCGCTGACTCGTCACCGCCGCGTGCGTCACGGTGACTCCGACTCGCAGTCACCAGTGCCAGTGGCAACTCCGAGTCCTTGAACTTCAGCCTGCTACTACTAGTAGTGAGCGTCCGGACTAGGCTTTAGCAGTAACCCAATACCCATCCAGAGTCAAATTGAACCTGAAACTTGAACTAAACTGCGCTGGCTGTCTCTGTGCCCCAGCCCGCCGCAACTTTTATCAATACATAGCAGAAAAAACATCAACTTGAACATGGCATCAGATACTTTCAACGTATTTATGTCCGGCACAGGAAACGCTGATAGTAGGGCTCACCATATTGTTAATGGTCCGTATATCGTCATGGTATACTGACAGTTGTCTGAAATATTCACTACTAATTTCCATTCCTTTACTAAAAACAGCGGCTAGTATAGGATTGGGTTCACACCCCGTTGCGAAGGAGGATATTTACTTGGCAAACGTCCTTGACCGTATAAAATTCATCTTGCAAGCATGGGTGGAGAAACCCGGAACAAAAAAGACAGACCTAGCAGCACGCGCAGCTGTAATAATCGCAAACGGACTTCCGGACAAACCGTGAGTGACGGTCTCAGCCTGATTACTATGCGCCTGATTCTGACTCTTAAATTTGGCCCACTGGCAGTGGCGAAGTCTTGGAATCACATACCGCTCAGGCTGCTAGTGACTGTGAGGCTAGTACCAGTAAGGTGCCAGTGCTGGAAGCTGACGCCGAATCCGAGTCGTGAGTAACGGTATCAGCCTGAGTGCGCGTCCGAGTCTGACCATTCTTGAATTTGGAATGCACGCATCAAGTGGCGAAGTCACGGAATTACATGCCAGTGAGGCCGGAAACTTGAACTTGAAGGTGTCGGAACATGAAGCTGACGTATCCGAGTCGTGAGTTACGGCGCCAGCCTGAGTACGCATCCGATTCTGATCATCTGACAGTGGCAGCAACATCCACAAACACATCGGCCGTTCCCCCTACGACGATATCATGAAGGCCTTAGCCTCTATGAAAGAGCTAGAGCAACTTCGGATCGACACTGAGGAGAAAGAAAGAAGGCTTCGAGATGAAAAGGAAGATTTCGAACGGAGGCATAGGGAACTCCTGATAAATAAGCGGGACAGTGATCAGGAGCAATTAAAGCTTTTGCAGAATGAGTTGATGAAAACCAAAAAACTTATCTCAAATGTCGAATCAAACCTCTCAGAAGCCAACTTCAGCCGGGCGACTGACTCACTCCAGCTTCACAAGGAGAAGGATATACATGAGGAGCAATTGAAAAAGCATGAGGACGCTATTGAAGCTCTAAAGAAACAGCTCGCTCAAGATTACACCCTAATCGCGAGAGCTTCAGCTCAGGAGAGTCTCTTCGCCGTGACTTCGCGCAGGCTCACTAACCTGGAAAATTATCGAAAGCAGTCACTAGAAAAGGAACAGCGGATTGTAGGACATATACGGGCTATTGACGACGCATTCGTTGATGTGACTGAGGAATTGGACTCGAAGGCGGACAAAGTGACACTCGAGGAGATGGCTGGGACTTACAAGTGTTTGCAGGAGACAGTGAAGGGTCTTGTATACACAGTACACGACTTACAGATTAGTGCGGCAGCCGCCAAAGGGGTAAGCCAATTTTGAGCTGCTATCGTAAAACAAATGAAGCTCACAGGATCTCACCCAGAACGAAGCCGCCAAAGCCAGCAGTAAAATACGCACCCTCTGCGAGGACAATAGGGTAGTCGTCATGAAAAGCTTCATAATTGCGTTCCCATTAGAGAAAGGATTCTTCTCTCCAAAACAGGTCATCCCTTATGACGTTACTGGCGAAAGTGGTTTTATGATTCGAAATTTTTTGAACAAGGTTGAACAACTCTACATGAAGTTCGCGACCCTATCACCTGGGCCGGGCAAGAAGCTAAAGGAAGGACGACGTACAGGCGAAGTCGGCATGAGTGGCATAGCTCAGGGCCCAGCGACAATCCTGTCTAATGACATTGCTATCATTCCAAGGCATCTATTCGACGACCTGATTGTCGACATCACCAAGTCCTTGGCAGAGTTAGAGCTGACAGAGGCGTATGCGAAGGGAAATGATGAAGGAAAGGGGAAGGGAAAGGGAAAGGAAAGAAAGGGAAAGGGAAAGGGAAAGGGAAAGGGAAAGGGAAAGGGAAAGGGAAAGGGAAAGGGAAAGGGAAAGGGAAAGGGAAAGGGAAAGGGAAAGGGAAAGGGAAAGGGAAAGGGAAAGGGAAAGGGAAATGGAAAGGATGAGTTCGAGGCTGTGGATGTGTCGGAGGATGCATCGAAGGAAAAGACGGCGACGCCATACTCCTGGCAGCCACCACTTAACGCATCAATCGTCGACCAGTTCAAATTTTTCCTGGTCCGATTTTTTATAGTCTTCGAATTTCACCGAAGACTATTCTTCCTCCTCGATCGCCGGCTAAGCCAGCTGGAAAGGAACCCGATGGATCCTCAGACTATTGATTTGCTGGATGCCGACGCGGCCTGGAACACAAACGCGAAAGTAATACTGGATAAGGATTTTACCGGCTATCTCTTTGACGACCAAATGTATGAACATCGGTTCAAAGGCTTGATGGTAAAGTTCCACTTCGAGGACCACTTTGCCAGGATGGCTGAGCTGGACGGGCAAGAGTACGTGGGCCCGGAGGATATACCGTGCGTGGCTGTAGGCGGGACTCTCGAAGTGCCGCAGGTCAATGTCGCTTGAAGGAGATGCAAGAATACTTCGACCGTTTATGCCTGAAAATGGAGGCCACCGTGCCAATGGCATCCGCCGACCTGAAAGCGGGTCAGACGAACGAACCCATCCCCAAAGCCCGTGAAGACACGAGCGTGTCTCCCGATGATTTGAGACTACGGCGGCTATTGAATCGACGTAATGAGCATAGGGAGAAGGCTTTAACCCTCGACACTGCGATGAGAATTATCTTGGTAGACGAACTCGTCCCTGACATTTTCAACGACACACGATTCCGAATGTTTTTAAACAAGGTTGCCCATGACCGCTCTGAAATCAGTGACCCCGCTGGCCTTCGCACATTTGTTGAGAATGCTGAGGACATTTTGAAAGTGCAAAAGGATGTTTTCCCCGAACCTGTAAAAACCCGACTGCTCACATTATGCGAGATAGCGGATCAAAACAAGCCTTACGGCCGGAATTTCAATGAGTCGCATATCAGTGGGCGTTTTTGGGGCCAGAAGTTGCGGTCCATCTTACTAGGCGCCAACTCGCAGGCTGAGGATGAACTACCCATTGATTCTTTGGTACTTCGGATTTTAGGCGCAGGCGTGCAGCAGCTCACAGATGTGTCAACTCAGACGATCACACAGTGAAGCCACTGGCAATGGCGGATTTGGAGGTATCCGTGTACGAGTACCGTGACAGGACAACTTGAAGGGTTTGGATGCAACGAGCTGCTTGATCTTTATCTTCCTGGTCAACTACTACTAGTATGATGTTTGTCATTTTCTTGAATGGCGTGTTGCGTTCAAAGTTTGCTTCAACTTCAAGTTGAAGTTACTAGTAGTAGTAGTAGCGTCATGATTTGTACTCCACATTATCATTGAATTTGAATTCAAGTTACTTCTCAGCCACCTCAGGTTAAGGCTCCTTCAGTGGCAGCCTCAGCCTCAGGTGCCAGTGAGTGCATGGTGCCACCTGAGTGCCAGTGCCACTGGCAGTCACGGTGGCACCACTGGCACTGGCAGTGACTCCGAGCCTGTCCGACTCGGAGTCGGACTCGGAGTCACGGTGGCGCCGCACCGGCGTGTGAATGATGAGTTGAAGTTGTATAAAAGACTGGCACTCACTGGCCTCGGAACTTGAACCCTCAGGCTCTGCTGGCAGTGACGTACTACTAGTACTACTATTTATTTAGTAGTAGTCTCTTGTTTTCACTTCTACTACTTACTAGTAACCAGCAACTACTACCAGTACTACCACTATGACATCCACCGCCCCCCAACCTCCAGGCTTGCCAGGGCCACATCCAAGGAATACTACTAGTAGAGCAAACAATGACCGACGCGGATGTGAGTTCTGCGTTCTCCATCTCTGTCACAGGCAATACTGATTGCTGACTACCCCAATAGTACAAGACGAAGATGTACTGGGAGTTACAACGCCACCTTTCAGTGCGCAATGTGCGTCCTATGCCTTCCTTCACTGACACTGGCAATACTGATTACTGCATCACCCATCTCTAGTTTTGCAGGCCCTAGGGGTTAACGTTGAAGAAGCTGCAGGAGGACATTCTTCATCAATGCCGACTGAAAGTGAGTCCTTCCTTCCCTTCACTGACACTGGCGAAACTGATTGGTACTTAACCCGTTACCAGTTTCACAGGCCCCAGAAACTGCGATTACTGATGACGAACCTGTGCAAGGACAAGGTTCGGGGGAACGATTTATCATTGCCGGTGGCCCTGCCCGTGGGTCATTCACCGTCACGAGTTCCTTAGACTCGGAGGGGGGAAGCCTCCTACTATCAATTCCTCTCGCATCCCTTCAACCAGACTTGAAGTCACAGCAAACCAAGTCCGTCCTTGTCTTCAGCGGTTGTGAATACGATTCTCGCGCAAAATCCTAACGCTTATCTCCCACGACGAACACATGTGTCAGAAGAGGAGCAGAAAGGTTACTACCTTGGCTTCCCTGGCAAACCGCGCCTGCTCGGGCGAACCGGTCCCAATTGGACGGCGACCAAAGAACGTAAATATGTGGGCATTGTTGGAAATCACCGGATTGCCAATGTATGGCCGCAACTGCTCAAGAAGATCATGAAGTATCTCGATTCCGAGAATTTGCGGTGGAACAGTCTGGAAGCCAACCGTGTTGCCTACGGAGATAGTCGGGTGTGCCCTGTTTTTGTTTTGATCGGAGTCAACGACCCGTCACTTCGCACTGAAGATGCGTGCCGCATCGCGGAACGCGTTAAAGAGTTCCTCTTTGAAATGCGCATCTTCGACGTTGAGGTCGAGCTCAGGGAGCGAAAAATCATTAGCGCCTCAGGCCAGGGCAAAGCTTCTGTCAGTGTTCCACCTGTTGTGCGCACTGGCACCGGCGACTCAAATACTCTGGCTAGCGGTCATGCTGAGACTGGCGTTGGCAATACCGCTCCCGTTCACACTGGCTTCAGTTTTCATCCGGAACTCACCAACCTTCCCAGACGTTCCGATCGTCGCACTGCTCCGACGAACAATGGAGGTGCGGGGGATGTCACTGAGCATAATGACGGTAACAGCACCAGGCCCCTTGTCGCTAGCGCTCACGGGGCAGAACCCTACGCCTACCCAACAGAGGAACTGTTCACCGCACCTGCGGGAGCCGATAATTATTTCCGCCTGTGGGATCGCATGATGGATTCCCCAAGCAGGCCAGTGGCAGCTGCCAACAAGCCAATCAGTCGTATGACACCGTCTTTCTCCATGGTCACAGGAACTTGCCTTGGCAATCTGGAGGGTGGCTTCTCAACGGGGTCGCTCTTTATCCTACAAAAGCTCGATAACACGACGTTCAAGGTGTTCATCCTCGGTACTCGCCATGGCAACGTTCCTTTGAAATTCGGAGACTACGATCCATACGCAGATACAACAAATAAGCCGCGCGACCCAAACGACAATTGCCCAATTTATCTCTTCTCTCGCGAGGCTCTAGCCGCCCATGTGCCAATGATTGGCGCGCTTCACGATGAGTTAGAAGCGGCAGCGTTTACTCAGCCACTGGCACCTGATCTTCCGCCGTCTGCTGAACAACAAGCTTTCGCGGATATCGTAAACAAGTGTCAATTCATTGAGCAATCTTGGCTTGATAAGACGTCATCGCCATGTTTGTGGATTAATAATCGTATTGGGAAAGTGGCCAATGCTCCCTCTCGAAGAATGGGTAACTTGACTATCTCCAAGAGACCCTACCTTACGGATTGGTGCTTGATCGAGGTGGACGACCAATGCCTCCCCAACGAATTTGAATTTTCCTCTACTGATGGTGAAGGTCTCAGTTGGAACAATTTCTATAACGTCATCGACATTAATAGGCTTCCTCCATCGTCGGCAGCTCAGTCTGTACCACGAGAAGCACTCTTGTCTAGGCTTGGCTGGAAAGGGAGGGACTTCTTTAGTCCAATCCGAATTGCGGGATATGTTCCGGAAGAAAATATATTCCCCCGGGTCCAGGAGCACCAATTCGACGCAGATTATGATTATGGATGGACTTTCATCGACAATCTCGTCGCTGTGGGGTTTAAGCGAACTGTGTACAAATGGGGCTGGAAAACTGGCCATACGTTAGGCGAGGTCAACAATGTTGCTGCCGTTCTCAGATCTATGCAGGTTTCCCCTGGGCACGTTGAGCAGACTACGCATATTGCTTTACAGACCCACCGGGTTCGGTTGGTTTAGGGAATATCGGGCATAGGAACAATGCTATGTTCGCAGAACCGGGGGATTCGGGTGCCATAATCATTGATCAGCACAGACGTGCAGTTGGTACCATTTTAGCTTGCGGACTCATCGAAGCGAGGGATAGGGATAATCAGAGTGTACTCGACGGTTATACTTATGGTGTCGCTCTATGGCAAACGGTGGAAGAGCTTAGGACCTCTTTTTCTCTAGCTGAAAGTGAATTCAAGCTAGGCATGAATGCACTTCCGGACAATGAAGTATAACGATGCTCCTCTCAACTCCTATAGTAGTAATTAGTGGAGCTCTTTTCTTATTCTCATGCGATGGTGTTGCGTATTCGTACGTTTGTTTCCTGCTCTGTGTTTGATGGCCTTTGGCGTGCGCTTTATGTGGTAGTACATGATGTATGACTTGAGGAAATGGGAATGATATTGCAAGTGTGGTTTCCATCCGTGAACTTGAAGTATACTGCTAGCTAGTAGCCAGTGATAACTTGAACTTGTACTTGTTCTAGTGACATGATTCGCGACTTGGACTCGGACAGTTGGAGGATCGTCTTCCCTCGGCGGATGGGCCCTGATTTGAAGTTTATGGGGAATTATTGCTTATTACTTCAAGATGAAGCCACTTGAACTTCAGGCTGTATAATCATGGTCTTGAATCATTGTATGCGTAACAACGTTGGAAGTTAAACTTGAAGGGGACACGGAAAGTTCAAGTTGCGGAGTCATACGACTCAGCCTCCAAGTCGGATCATGATGCATTGCCATCGTTCAAGTTGAAGCTCAGGCTGCCACTGCCAGTGGCAGTGGACTCTGACCCTCCTCAGGCTCCGGTACCGAACTACCACCATGTTCGAGTAATACTGCTATAGTAGTGGGTTTATCATAAGATACATTTCTGCAAATACTGTGAGATATATATATTGTAGACGATGCACGAAGAGGCAGCATGAAGATGGTTTACGGCATAAAGGAAATAGGGATAGATATGTACGAGGTCTGTACAACTTGAAGGATGGGGAACGGCGAAGAAAGAACTTGAAGGACCTCCTGAAGACTCGGAGAAACATGAAATAGAGTGGATAGAAAAGGTGAGTAAATATGAATGCAATCCAAGGAACCACAACTCATATGTACCATCATGATGATAGGCTTCGTACTACATACTATTTCAGTGCACGCGACATCATCTCTGCTGGTCCTGGCACTGACAAACGTCAGCCTGAGCAGCTTCGTTTTCGAACTTGTTGAAGCTACAGCCTGCCAGTGACTACTTAATTTGTCACACGTTACCCCTCATGAACTTGAAGGACAGAAGGGTGTTAAAGCACTTTACCATCACATTTGAGGTCTCAAGAACTGCATAGTGATAGAAGTATGGATATCATATAAGTTTTTGAGATAATATCGAGAAAATGAGGCAGGAAAAAGTGAACAAGAGCATAGATTTTAGCTCAGCCTGCTGCCACTGCACTGGCAGTGGCAGCCTTGGTGCCAGTGCCAGTGAGCGCACAGCCAAAATCATAGGAAGGTATCCTGTGACTGCCAGTGTCACTTCACTGCCAGTGGCAAGTTGAGTCACCGCTTTTTACACCCACCTCAGGCTGTATTGTTGAACTTGTACTTCCTCCACCGTTTTCCTCGAGGAAGCCCAAGAAACCTACGGCGACGTGGGCGAACTACACAACCTCGCTATCGCTCGGAATTACAGGCCCAGACGAGGAACGAAATTACCTGAGCTCGAACGTTGAAAGACTCAGTGTTTAGTAGGCGATTGGAAAGTTGTCGCACCACCCCCCTCCGCGGTTCCCCGGTCACTCAAAAGAAGGCGTGCTTTAAGGCGGACAGCCGCAGACTCGGACCCAAGAGGCGAAGATAGAAAGTGTGGTGGACGAGGAGGAGTGCTAGCCTGAGTGGGCTTGAAACAGTTTGAATGTGTCTCGATCTCTTGAAATTTCGTGAGTTCCTTCTTTCCGTTACCGATTCCGAGTCCTTGGAAATCAGGTATCACGAAGTTTTTAAATGTTTCTTCAGAGAAATGAAGACAGCTTCAAAATGACTGTGACTCGATCTCTTAAAATTTCGTGAGTTCCTTTTTTCCGTCTCCTCGGAAATCAAATATCACAAAGTCTTCACAATGCTTCTTCAGAGAAATGAAGACAGCTTCAAGATGACTGTGACTCGATCTCTTAAAATTTTGTGAGTTCTTTTTTCCGGATCAACTTCGGAAATCAGATATAACAAAGTCTCCCAATGCTTCTTCAGAGTAATGAAATCAAGAAGACGACTTCAAGATGAACTTTACTTGATTTCGTACTAAAGCGGATTTATTCTCTTCCATCAGAATCAGAGCGCTGCGCAGTGTGACTCGGACTCGCAGGCGGTGGGCGGTGAGCGCTCTTTCGAATAATCCAGAAGAATGGTTCAAACAGCTTCAAGTTATAAAAGGAGGACAAAATATCTCTTTGCTAAATATCCTATGCTCGCGCGATCATTAACTGTCATGCTACTCAACATTATAACCTTTATCCTGCGCTTCATAGCAGCATTTATGTCTAATTGCGGAGTCCGAGTCGGAGGAAGGCGCGAGTTGGACGAAGAGGACGCGATTGACAAAGGTGATTCAAGCCGTTTACTATCTCAGTACAGAATGAAAGCTGACCCTTTGTTTCCTACAGTATACGATAGACTCGGAGAATTCTGACGCTACTAGTGGCAGCGTCGGTTGTTATGAGAGGTGTGAGGTTCGTTCAAAAAATGCTAGGGTATGTATAACTTCCTGCCTCAGCACTGTTTATTCACTTACAAGTAGTCTACCATCTTCCAGTCTCTCTCTATGATTCAGGGCTTGACTTTTCAAAATTTCCACAACAACTTAAATCGACACAGGCATGACTCAGGCTAGTACTACTCTAGTAGAAGTAGTAGCGGTGCTCCTTCAAGTGCAAATTGTTTTCTCGCTTCCACCAGAACAAACATTTTACTTTACTATGAAAGATTAGAAATATCATATTGCTGGCATGTGTTTATCAGATATAATATGTATTCAAGTTGGTAAGTGCAATGATACACAGCATCAAAGTTGAGTGATGACATCCAATTTGGAGAACTTCCGTTTCGAAACTGATGCACTTATGTTGCACTTACCATTGCACTTGAACTGCCCACTGGCATGCCGGTGCTTAAACCTCACTTAATCCTGGCTTGCCGCCTGATGTACAATTCCCCTCCTTTTGCACTGATTTTATCCTGAAACGCCGTGTTTTAAGGCCATCAGGCAGCCAGACAACCCTTCAGGCAGGCGTGGCAGCGCTTCGACCCATTTAAGAAAGCTTCAGGGCGCGCCAGGACGCGCCAGTCGCCGTAAGCAAAAGGAAGTTTCCCTGATGTCAGGCTGTGTCCGGCGTGTGGACTTCGCTTATGTGAGCACGAGTACTCTGCTCCAAAACCCGCGTCTTGTCGGCATCGGGTGCTGACAGCGTCGACAACTCTCCGGCGCTGCATACTTCGCACTCCCACCTTTTCTTTTCATCACCACCATCTTTGCTCGAAATGCTGTCGAGAGTAGCAAGAGCTTCGATAAGGCGACCACCAGCCCGTAATGCGTGCCGATGCGTTTCCAAGAGGACGTTTGTCCAACCTACGAGCGCGGATAGAGCGAGCATTGTGGACATACCTGCTGAGTATGACGATGGTCACTTCTCGCCACGCTCTGGTATGCTCGACTTTGTCTTATTTCGCCTCGTAAAATTGCTGATTAAAATCGCGGGACTCTCAGATATGTTCGGATTCAAAATAGAAGTTCCCAAGCGCGAAGGATCGCTCAAGGACAAGACACGAGCAATTTACCTGGACATGCAGGTACGAAGGGCATTATAGTATCTTGCTCTGCTTTCTTACGTCGTACAGGCCACGACTCCTATGGATCCAAGAGTCTTGGATGCAATGCTTCCTTTTTATACCGACCAGTTTGGGAATCCTCATAGCCGCACACATTCGTATGGGTGGGAAGCTGAGAAGGGAGTGGAGGAAGCACGTAAAGTAAGTTGGTGAGCTTCGCGCTGGGTGTGGAATCAGATACTGAGCTGTACTGTAACAGAATGTCGCAGATCTTATCGGTGCAGAGCCAAAAGACATCGTTTTCACATCCGGTGCCACGGAGACAAATAATATGGCCATCAAAGGCATTGCTCATTTTTACAAGGACAAGAAGAAGCACATAATAACAACACAGACTGTACGGCCTTTCATGAACTTGAGCCAATGCCATATCAATTAACTGGTTCACAGGAACACAAGTGTGTACTTGATTCATGTCGAAAGCTACAGGAGGAAGGTTTCGAAGTGACCTATCTCCCTGTGCAGTCGAACGGCATCATCTCGCTAGAGGAACTCGAGGCAGCAATTCGACCAGATACATCCTTAGTATCGGTTATGACTGTTAACAATGAGACTGGGGTCATACAGCCGATCAAGGAGATTGGGGCCATCGTCCGTAAACATCGTGGAGTTTACTTTCATACAGATGCAGCACAGGCAGCTGGAAAGATCCCGCTTGATGTTAACGACATGAACGTAGATCTCTTGAGTATATCTGGTCATAAGCTATACGGACCTAAAGGTGTGGGTGCGGCGTACGTGCGGAGGCGACCTCGAGTGCGTTTGGAGCCCATCATCAGCGGCGGTGGTCAGGAGCGCGGTTTGCGAAGTGGTACCTTAGCCACTCCTTTGATTGTAGGACTTGGCGAGGCTGCAAGGATATGCCAACAAGAGATGGCGGTGAGTCGAAATGTCTTTGCATTGAGCAATCCATGATCCGTGATGAAGCGCTGCACCTATTGCTATGATTGAGTCGGGTGGTCTGTTCCAGGAGCCCTGGGCTCTTAGTTACAAACGACCAGCCCGACGAGGATCAGCCGTGCAGGGGTACTGAGTTCCTCTGTATTGTCTGTCACACTAATCGTGAAAGATGAATTGATTCATTGACATTAGAGGGATCATGCACGAATATCTGCTTTATCAAGGCGTCTTATTGATAGCATTAACGAGCGTGTTTCCCACGTTGTGCGCAATGGCGACGTTAATGGCTATCCTGGATGTGTCAACCTGAGCTTCGCATATGTGGAAGGAGAGTCTTTGTTAATGGCGTTAAAGGTGCGTTTCCTCTGTTCCCGAATGCATCAGCACCTGTAATGACGAATCTAAACTTAAATTTCAGGACATAGCGCTGTCTTCAGGAAGCGCGTGTACATCTGCATCGCTAGAGCCGTCATACGTACTCCGAGCACTGGGTGAGTTTCGACTTTGTTGTAGCGTCGAGCTGTGTCTCAATGCTGCTTGTATCAGGTGCCGCTGAGGACATGGCGCATTCATCTCTGCGGTTTGGAATTGGGCGATTTACAACGGAAGCCGAAATTGATTACGTTGTTGAAAAAATATCTGCGACGGTGCAGAAACTCCGTGACATGAGGTATATCTTTCGCTTTGGTTTTGAACGTTTTCGTCGGAGATACTGACTTGATTCATGTAAACAGCCCATTGTGGGAGATGGTTCAGGAGGGGATTGATATCAGTTCGATTGATTGGTCGCAGCATTAATCTCATGTTTCCGATGTCAGTGCGGTGTCAGGACTCGTGTGTATATGGACGCGGTGAATCCGCATCGTAGGCTCTCATTAATCATGCGATTTGCAATTGTATCAATTGGCGCTCTCTAATCTACCAACTTCTGCCACTTCGCGCCCGTACTTCGTTGTACTTGTATTATAATCTAACCCACATGCTATGCAATTTTCGTGCCCCTTGATCTATAGTACATTCATACATCACGCTAAAGATATAATAATCTTGTTTTACGAGCAAAGCGCTCCTGGCGGTTAGTATCATTTCATTATGTTGGGAAGGTAAGTCCTTTCCAATCAAGACTGATGGACACTACCACAGTTATAATTCTGTCCGTGGAATCATGTATTCAGTTCACAAGTCTAGTTTAGTGTAAAATAATAAGTTTTGTTGGCTCATGCAAAATAATGAGATGATCACATGCCCGTGATACCAAGCAAGTACAAACTCACATTGAAACTCCGCGACACTGGTTAAGGAACTCCAGCGCAGCGTTCCCACTCTACCCCATACTCCTAACTTCCAACAACAACGATGGCTCGTCGTCTTTATCTCGGAAGTGAGTGAGCTTACATATGTGGGATTGTCGTCCATTGATATCAATTCGGGACTGCAGGACTCCCGACGGATGCTCGCAACGAGGATGTGTCCAAGATGTTCGACGGCTTTGGCAAAATCGTCGATGTCCGCGTCATGACTGGTCAGTAAGAACATTGACTACCCATTTCTTTTCTCATACCCGTACAGGCTTCGGCTTTGTCGAGTTCGAAAGCAGCAGAGTGCGTATTTACTTTTAGTTTTCTGTTGGTCGTTTCGGTTGGCTCAATTTCGTCCTTGGGATTAGGATGCTGAAGAGGCTGTCCATCAATTCAATGGGAAAAACTTCATGGGCAACAAGTACTAAGCTTCTGTTTCTCATACTCAATATATTCGCTTACTCCGCTTTAGCATCGTCGTAGAATTCGCTAAGGAAAGCCGGAGCCGTAGGCCTGACTACGAATCCCGTGACAGACCCCCACCACGTAAACGCCCAGCGGCTATCAGGCTCGCTGTTGATGGGGTGTCGCGCGACACAAGCTGGCAGGTTAGCTGCACCACGCCATAGATCTATTAGTAGCAACTGACTATGTGGATCAGGACTTGAAAGATTTCGGTCGTGAAGCTGGTATGGTGTCATTCGCTGATATTGATCGCGATGTGCCTGGCCGAGGGTAAGTGAAATATTTTAAAAGATATCTTCAAAAATCAGAAATCTTATTCCGAGTAGAATTTTGGAATACACCTCTCGCGAGGATGCGGACACCGCCGTTAAAACTTTAGATGGTAAGGAGCTTCGTGGACAGCCGGTCCGCGTGTCCATCGCCGAAGAAGTAAGTTGCATAGGTTAGTTGTGTCAAGTTTTACTCATTGTCTTTCAGCAACGCGGCGGGCCCGATAATTATCGTCGTGATGATCGCAGGGACCGCTATGATCATGACGATAGAGATGATCGTTATAGGGATGATCGTCACAGGGACGACCGTAGGCGTGGTCGCTCTGGCTCTCCACCATCGCGTAGGGATGATCGCGCAAGGTCTCCGCGCAGGGATTACGATGACCGAAGGTCTGGTCGGGAGGACCGGGAGCCTTACGAAAGGCGGAGAGATGACAGGCGTCGTGATGATCGCTATGAAGAGAGACCCGCAAGGGCTGCAAATGGAGATGGAGGAGCCCCTGGTCGCTTCTGAGTGTGGTTTTGAGCGTAGGCGACGGCGAATGTTCCTTCAAAGGACGAAAACAGGATTACCTTTATGACTTCCTTTGGCTTCGTGATTCTCTTCCGTTGACTGCGGCATGGTTCGATAATGGCGCGACCCGACTTCGGGACCTGTATTACTCGTTTGGACAATCTGTCTTAGGACCGTCGCTTTAGGCCTCGTTTTCCATTAGGTTCCTTTGGTACAGTGTGTGTCCGCACTTCAGCCACCAAGATGAGCTATTCCTGTCCACGGTTAGGTTTGCGATAGGAACGTGTGGCCGCCAGCACTTTGGAATGTCCAACAATACCTTCAATTCGGGTTCTACGGAGCTGCAGGTAGTTCCGAGCTTACTGCTCCGCTGCGAGTCTATATGCCTTCAGTTACTGGAGAACAATTCAGCGGGCAGTCCAGTCTCGAATAACGAAGTCACGTGTGACATTGTGTTTTGTCACACACGTCACCTGGGAATGGCGACCTTTTGCGTTCGCACGGCACTCAACTGAGATCAGAACAGTCACCACTTTTGCGTGGTTCTCCATTCCAAATCTTACAAATTAATACTGATGTTTATTTCGCTCACAGGTTCACTCTTCTTCGTGGCCAAGGATCTCTTGATCTTCGGGAATTTCCGCATAGCCATGGAGATCTTAAGGGTTAAATAGAAAACCGGTGTACATAACATAAAAATTGCAATGGTGTTGATTTGTATATGTTCACATTCGCAAGGTTGATAGCGAGTCAGAAAGCGTCACCGGCATACACGAGTATTCGAGAGCCTTCTTCCAAACCCCACCATGATACCTCTTGCGTCCCCGGTTCGAAGTCCATGTCGGATAAGGAATCATCATCCATCAGCATCCAGGCGTGGACCTTATGCACTCCATTTGCTTGATTAGGAGGAAGCTTAAGAAGTTTTATCAGGCGTAGTCGGAACACTTTCATGGCCATTGTTGGGAGGACCCGTAGCTGCAGAGGCTGTGAGAAATGGCCAAGATCCATCGATGTCTTTGGATTTGCTCCCCCTTCTTGTCCCAGCATCGGAGGGGAACTACACCGATACACGAATACACCTTAATGTTGCCGTCAATATAATACAAATAGCTACATGGATGAGTCAGAGACATACTGATGAGTCGACTTGCCAGTGTATCACGTTTGGGTGTGCTCCTGGCTCTCTCGGGAGCACCGTGTTCTAATGTTATTTAATGGGCAAAAGAGTCACTTTTCTGAGTTAACCAATATACCCACTGCCACATAATTCTTTCCACCGTGGGTGGTGTTTCAATATCTCCTCGTCCGAGCTAAATTTACTAAGGGCAATCTGGGACAGGTAGAAGATTTCACTGTCCGTGCGTTCCTTTGGTGATATCTGCGATATGCCCCTGTTCGATGGACTTCAACGGGAGACTAACACCGGTATAGCAACTCACCGAGGTTCCATTGAGCACGGTTAGCGACGGCATTCTTGCGAGCGTCAGTTGTCGAAAATCTTTGGACCCTGGAGAAGTTCGTTCATGATCGGACATTCACAGATGAAAATGCAGAGACATGCCTGTTACTAGGGGATTGCCATTGATGTTCAGCGTCTCGAGGCCGGGGAACCACATGGCAAGGGCATCGACATCGCCCCAGTTTGATAGAAGGTTATCTTGGAGCCCAAGGTGCCTTAGATGGCGAATCGGACGCTCAACCAGTGTAGATATGCTTGTCAAACGATTCGATGTGAGTACAAGACGCCCCAGCCTAACGTATAAAAAAGATGTGTTAGTAAGGTGTAGGGTCGACAATTATGCAGTGAACACTGTATTTGACGTTTTGAAAGGCATAATCGCCATCATGATATCTCTCCATTCTTCCAGAGCGTTACCGTCGAAGTTCAACGTCTCAAGTACCGTTTTAGAAATCAACGAAGTCTGCCCGTCATCGCTTCCTAGTTTTCTCATATCGTTGTATCCCAGTTCCAAGTAGCGTAGGTTGGGCATAGCAGGCATGAGAGCGATCATATTGAGCCAGGAGATTGATGTTTGGTTGAGTCGGAGTTCTGTAAGTGATAAAAATGCTGAAGAAATTCCATCTGTTTGAATCAATGGCGTGAAGCGGTTCCGACTTGAGACGATCGGTTCTTAGCATAGGGCAATGCAGAACAGCAAGGGAGAGGCTCGCACTTGAGGCTCAGTGTCTCGAGCTTAGGAAGCTCGACCGTTATCAGAGCAACCACTTCCCATGAGGGCAGCAGGCTATCTGAGAGGTCCAGGCAGCGCACATCTATGGGCATGGTCTATTCGTTATCCACGACCAGAACCTGTTAGGCGCTTACTAGGGCAAGTCCTGTGTATGGTCCCCGGTGGATCGGCGTATGCGACGCCTTCGGAATCGAGACTAATGTCACGCAGATGCTCGACCTTCGCAAACTTCTCCCGTACCTTATTCATACCAACGGCTTCTACCTCGATGGCTCCTTTACTGGACCCTAAGATTACGGTCTCCTTTTCTCCGGACGTGGGAGCAATCTCAACATATTTTGAAATGAGTGCATTCAGAAATGACTGTCCGTAGCATATTGCCGCAGTAGGCCGAATGAAAGATCCAGAACCTGGTAGTCTGCCAAAGACATGAGTTATTTCCAGAAAAAGTGATTTGAACTAACGAGCAGTCGAAGTATCTTCTTCCGTCTTTTTCACCACTGTGTTTTCCTCTAGATGGCTCATCCCATTCAACTCCTAGCCAGATGCCCTGAGCACCGTGCACTTGACCAACGTATCTGACTGTTCCCCGGTTTCCATGTACAGATATTCGTTGCCCTACCGAGGCCTTTTCCATGGCCTTCTCCTCCATATCCATAGACTTCGAAGAAGAAGAGGTGTATCGAAATACAGAAAGGAAAATATGACCGTATCCGTATGAAAAGAGAAATATTGACGCGTGCGGCGCTTTTTGTGCAGGTGCTTCAAGTGACCGGCGGGAACGCGGACGCGTCGGCTCTCCGGGACCCATCCTGAACCTACACCATCCGCAGCTACCGAGCGCAACGTTTTGTGTATGAGAACAAGTCCCCCTTAGTCAAGGCCGTCCTCTATGTTCATTCAAACATTAAGGCGAATGACACGACCATCAACGCTGCAACGTACGAGGCAAGTTGCTCAGCACATAAGCTCATCCAGTGCTGCTGCTGCTCCCATCGAAGTGAGTCACATAAAACATCGTACGTTTGGTTTGGGCTTTGTACTGAGCTCGATCATCTATTATCATGTAGCCGACTGTTTTGTTTGAGTCAAATGGCTCTGTTCGGCGATACATCCTGAACCGTCCGCAGAAACTCAATGCATTGGACTCGACCATGATCCGTGCCTTGGGGCCGAAAATTCAAGTATGTATCAGCCTTTTTGGCCTTTGTTTCAGAATGATTGTGACCTAACATTATCCTCGCTTTCTAGGAATGGGATGCTTCTGAACTTTGTCGTATAGTTGTTGGAGACGGATCTGGCAAGGCTTTTTGCGCAGGGGGTGACGTCGAGAGTGAGTTTTCCGTTGGTTTTGTTCCAACGACTGTCATTCAATATTAGATTTCCTCTGAACCTGCAAGGCGTGGTAAGAGACGCGGCGAACCTCAAGACACGACCCAGAGCGATCAACTTCTTTAAACAAGAGTAAGATGTATTCCATTTTCGGTCAATCCTATGGAAGTAAGATCTCATGCTTGGTTCAGGTTCGAACTTGATTATCAGCTGGCAACTCTACGGAAGCCGTATGTTGTGATATGTGACGGCTTTACCAGTACGTTTGGAGTATGTCTTAGCACGCAAATCATTATTGATATTCCATCTCCGAAGTGGGGGGCGGTGTCGGTCTATCTGCCCATGCTCCATTTAGAATCGCAACAGAAAACACGAAATTCGCTATGCCGGAGACTAATATTGGATATTCCCCAGATGTCGGCGCAAATTTCTTTCTCTCCAGACTGGACGGCGAAATTGGAACTTATCTGGGTCTCACAAGCTACACATTAATCGGTCGCGCAGTCTTGTGAGTAACTTTCTGATCTAGTTGCATTCCACTGCAGGATTTTGAATCATGAGTTGAAACGCGTGCTCAGTGAAAATGGCTTCGCGACGCATTTCGTACCTTCCCGTCGTATACCGCAGCTTCTGGCTCAGTTGGCGGCACTTCACGACCCAACACCGCAAATGATTAACTCATTGATCGAGGAACACTATGGTGAACCTCTTTCTGCCGAAACCAGCAATGCAATCACGGGTGAAATCCGCGACGCTGTGGATACAGCCTTCGGTCACGATACCGTGGAAGAGATCTTCACTTCGTTAGAGGGGCTCAAACGGTCTCCGTCGGATTCTGTTGCCAAATGGGCGAAAGATACACTGGAGGTTCTGGAGCTTCGCAGCCCTACTTCTTTGAAAGTTGCTCTAAATGCTGTTCGACTGGGAAAGAAAATGAACCTCGCAGAGGTTCTTCGCATGGAGATGGGCATAGCCACTGCTTTCCTTGTAAGAATGCATTCCGTCTGGACCGTATTACCATTTCGACCATTAATTGTATTCGCTTTCATATTCTCAGAGTGGAGCCAGTAAAGACTTCGAGACAGGAGTCACTGCAGTCCTGATAGACAAGAAACGCGGTGTTAGGCCAAATTGGACTCCCAATACCTTACCAGAGGTCTCCGATGACTTGGTCAACAAATTCTTCAGTCCGGAGTCAGAATACGTGAAGGCAGCGCCCCAGCTAGACCTCCCAGGCTCCGCGGCGCAGAAACTAGAGCCGACTCAATTCGCACTTCCGACTGAACATGAGATCGAGCAAATTGTTCGCGGCCTTCACTCCCAAAGCGGCGCCGTCGCCTACAACCTAGACAATCTCATTCAAAGATTCCGCAACATGACAGGCGACAAGCACGGCGTAGAAGCAAAGATACGAGAAGTCGTTGCTCGGCGATGTGAGGAGGTAGCAGACCCGGATAACCATCGTTGTCTACGTTGGAAATAGCTAATGCGATGGCATGTCTAATTTGGTATTGCTCACCTTCGTTATAATTCTACTATCGGCCAAACTGGCCTCTCATGGCATATACAGCATGACGGCGTGCACTCTTGCTAGGACTTCTGCTTCTGCAAGATGCAAGATGAAGAGTGGCCCAGCGAGGCAGTGACGTCCTCCGTTTGCGCCGTGCGAGCGATGGTAACTCGCAGGGCCGTTGTGGCGCACAAGCCCTGCGCTGAAACGTTTCAAATGGCTTCATCGTGTGTTAATCTTTGATTGTAAGGACCGATCGCGAGTCGCGAGGGCTGTAGATTTCTCGGACTGCTTCACGGGACTAAGGACTCAGCGTAATGGCTTCGAGTCAGTCCGATGTCTCCGCCTCGTCGCCGAATCCTCTAGTACAGACTGCTTGACGTCGACGACGTTTTCTATTTACCTCTTCTAAGTAATACCTCGAGATGGGGGATCGTGTGCTGAGAACGGTCCTGCACTACTGGACCACATATCGTAGCCGATTTCCTTCATAGTATCTCATTCTAGGCCGTACGCTCTTGTGAAAGCGGCGCATCACCAGAGTAGGGGTAGTTGTGTGGCAGGCGAGGCGGCATAACATCATCCAGGTTCGTAACACGACGCATCACTATTGCTCTGCTTGCTCCTCTCAAGGGTCAACTTGTGGCGGTGTGATCCAGGCGATACCCGAGGTAGCGTGCAGTTGAGGAGAGCGAATGATGCACAATTAAATTCATGATTTTTCAATCTTCACTCTTACGATCCTTATCACGGATACGTGTATGGGTTTCGACGGACTCACCTTCTGATTGTAGGGGTGAGTAAGTCTATACAGCTCTGGGTACAGGATTTATCTCTACGGCTTGCTCACAACAATTTCCTATACAAAGAGATTCTTTCGACGCCGCAAGCGTGCGCCATGCGATGCAAAATTTGGGCGCCGCGCCTTGTTTCCAGAATTTTGAACCCAAGAATGTGGTAACTCAAATCATACTCTATGCATTCTATCTCGTAAATGGTTATTCTATATTCTATGGCTATGGCTTCCAAGAGACTATCGACGAATATCGATCGGCCTCTCGACGTTCCGATAAACCTCCCTTGTGCTTTGTCCTGGATCTTATCGGGTTTTGCTGACAAATTGTTTGGCATCAATCGCAGTTTCATCGTTGAGTTCAGGAATCAGTGGTGAGTCAAACTGATTATTCCAGTGCAACCTCGTGCGGCTACCATGACCATTGCATAGAGGATGCTCTGGGAGTCTGAGTCACTTGTAAGAGTACTGTTATGGCTGAAAAGACTGTCGTACTGGTGGGGATGAGGACCGGATCAAACAAGAATAACACGCGGTGCTTTCGTTTCTCCTTACAAGGGTAATTACTCGAATAATAGTTGAGTATCCTGCTAAGACTATTCATGGATATTCACTGACCTAGAGGTCCAAGTGAGGGCGAAGCGAGACGGCGGAAGTAAGCAGTGAGGTGTACGAGGATATCAGTTATGTGATATGAGTCGATCTAATGCAGTGACCTCCCATCAGTGCCGAGGGAAATAATACAACGCATTCAACTGTGTAACGCGCAGGTCGATGGATTAGGCAGTCGAGAATGATGGCATTCCAAACCTACGGTTTGGTGTTTGCGACATCTGGGACCTACACCTCGGGGTCGATCTCGAAACGGTCCCGGGTTGCTGATGTGAGTTCAATGCAAAACGGGCATCTCGGACCTGTGGCCTACTGCTCGGAGCCCGGCCTATTGCTAGAAACGCAGATGTAATAGTTTGGTTTCTGGTCTTACTCAGTCATGCTCCCTCATGGGTGCGCGGCTCATCAATTACTGGTAAATAATGTTAATTGATTGACTTCAGTAGCTGTGCTTGAGCTCGGTATAAGAAGAGGAGGTTCGTTTGCTTCATCCTCACCAAGTATCCAGTCACTTCTCCAACACAAACTGGCCTCCCGCAATAATCGAGCCAGCAATGAACTACTACCATATCTTACCGTCTGCTCCCCAGCTAATGCGCCTAGGCACCTCAGCAATGAACCAGGTGCTTGCGACATTAAAATCAATTGGCGTAGAGGCACCCAAGGCAAATGCGGAATTCGATATTGATAATGAAATGGGATTCCTCCCTTCACGCCCTTTACATCGGCTCCCCGAGGCATTCGATTTCTGGGAAAGGGCACTGTCAGACGCCGCGTCCATGTTGAGCTTGGGTGAGGATGAGTCGCCTGAGGCAATCTCCAAGCGTGCAGGGTCCGAGCAATGGCGCGCGCGGATACGCGAGGTAAGCAACGTCGATCCTCGCATGGGTGGTTTGCTCATGCCAATTTCCTATAAAAGGGTCCGTTAATCTCGATACAAACCATCGAAAACGATCATCGTAGCCTTCAAAGAGCACATCTTGTCCTTGCATATTTGACGCATTACTATGTCCATTCAATCCCTCCTTCAAGTAACCCTGCGCCTGTGCTTATTCCGCGTCAACTGTCGATCCCCCTTGTCGCTGTATCACGGATACTTGGCATTGCTCCGGTGCTGACATACGCCGACACCGTCCTGTGGAATGCTTACCCAGACGATCCCCAATTCCCGATGTCCCCCGACAACATGCGCTTCCAGCATCTATTTTCGGGTTCAGATGACGAAGACGCTTTCTATCGCGCCTCCGCCAGCGTTGAGTTGAAAGGGGCCGAGCTGCTCCAGATTATCGAGGAATACAATCATCTTCCTGACGTCAATGATATCAACGTCGTGTTCCGGATAAAGAGGATGTTGTTTCGAGTAGCTGAAATCATTGACGACCTCAATGACACTGTGATGAGCGTACGCGCTGGTTGTGACCCCCACGTCTTCTATTATTCGATTCGTCCATGGTATCGGGGTGCTGATGCGGACGGCCCAACTTCACCCGGTTGGATATACGAAGGAGTCGAGGAGTCACACCTTGACCTCAGTGGACCTTCTGCTGGCCAGAGTTCAGTGTTCCATACTATAGATGTTTGGCTGGACATCGACCACAAGCTGAAACAAAGGAGATACCCCGCACCATCTGAGGATAACAAGAAGTCAGACTTATCTTTCATGGAGAGGATGTAAGCAGGATTTCTTTCACCCACTCAGACAATTTGACTGACATAGTTATGCAGGCGACGGTACATGCCTGGGCCTCACAGGGAGTTTCTCCAGTACGTCCAAAGCTCTCAGCGTCCCATACGTGGGCTCGTCCGTCAAACACCCGCTCTGAAGGAGTCATACAACACAGCTGTGATGGCACTGAAGAAATTCAGGGACTGCCACATTCGGGTAGCAACTCTCTACGTCGTTTCTGCCAAGAACAGGTGTCCAATGATGGCTGCGATGGCCAACAAACTTGACGATTCAGCGCAAGGACCTGTCCGTGGTACAGGAGGAACTGAGTTAGCAACGCTTCTAAAGGCAGGGCGTGATGCGACCAGAAGAGCTATCCTACCTTCAAACTAAATGATATAGCTTTGACAATATTTATCTTCGTGGATACCCATTCATCCCCTTTATTATTAATTATCAGCGTCACGGTCATATAGCATAGCCTTCGAGCTCGAACACCTCCACTTCATCACTGCATATCTTTATTCAATCATTCGTAAGATTCGTTACTTTATCATTTCAATTGTAAATAGAACGCAATGTCTTTGGATTCCGAAAAGTGTTATTGTAGCATAAATAACAAAATAATAGTATTTAACTGACCTTCCCATACCCCTGGCCTGATCGTCCTCCACCATACGCTTGGTATCGTACAATTGCAAGAAGCTTTGTCCGAGTGAACTTGCACACTTGGAAGTGACGATGAGGTTGTGATTCAAGTTCAACCGTCTTCCTCTACTTACTTTCCGGACGTCGACCGTGACGTCAGTGGACGTGTGACCAATTGTTATGGTTCGCGTTTGTGACAGTCATTCATTTCGAACGTTGCCTCTGCCCTCTATCTGCACATACACACTTCACGTACATTAAAAGCACGCCCGACTTTCAATGCCTGCCAATCCCCAGCAGAAAAGCAAAGCAGAAGCTCTTGCAGAATGGGAAAAATATGTAGAGAAGTACGCTGCTCGTTGGGCTTTCTATTGATGCCCTGGACTCATCACAAGATGCCAGGATTCACTACTCCGATCGCTACAGCGACGATCTATACGAATATCGACATGTCATCCTCCCAAAGCCTCTTTTGAAACTCATCCCTAAACAATACTTCAATGAAGAAACCGGTACTTTACGCCTTCTAAGTGAAGCTGAATGGCGAGGGATCGGCATCCAGCAGAGTTTAGGATGGGTTCACTACGAAGTACACAGTGCGTCTCAATACGTTGTTCGTTTCATCTGACTGACCAGCTTTTGTAGCACCGGAGCCTCATGTTCTTCTATTCCGACGAGAAGTTGGTTTCCAGCCACCGACAGCGGAGGGCAGACAATTGGGGAGAAAGTGATGTATTTAAAGATAAGGCTCAACCCTCTGTCTTTTCCTTTCTTCATAGTTCAATCGTATTACTCCTTTCACCCAAGTCCTTCACCTCGGCACCGTTGCTATCCTGTCAGTATACTTATTACCTCTCATCGCCAGGTCTCATTGTGTTCTATGTTCATTTGGTCCCCGTGCCACAGTTAACTTCTTTCATTTCTTTGCTCTGTTCGTTCGTGCCCGCTGTCGTGCCTCACCTACCTGTATATCCCTCATCACCATCGAAATGTTATCTGATTAGTTTCAGTATCTGCAGTTGTGCCAGGCCTTGCCGAATGGACATGCATCTCCGAGCTCCAAACGTACTCGCCGCTCCGGATCACAGCTGAGCTGGGCACACCGGAGCGTTGCTTTCTTTGCTGCTGCCGCACCCTTCCGCCCTATCAAAAAGGCGACTGCTGGCGGGATCAAACCACTGCTCGTCATACCTGACACTTGTTTCAGAAAAGTCTATTCCACGTGGGTTGAGTCAGAGCTATACGCTGACAGGGTCAGTTCTCGATCAGACACTAAGTTCTGCTAAATACAAGAGATCATATATCGTGGCTGGCAATGCTGTCTCGTTTCTAACGTTCTGCATTAATCATTTTCCCGCCGATTTCTTTGAGAAATTGTGGCAAGCGTGTATACCGTCTCATGGGCGAAATGATGCAAGTTACGTGTCAGTCTACATAGGGTCCCTAGTAGGTAGCCCGTGCTGCATTTCGCAACACTGATTTTGATGCTATCTTTCGTTGGGCAGATCTCTTGAAGGAACGCCTGGGATAGACTATAAACTATGATCGTTGACCATCACTTGCCACTGAGTCATGTCCGTGATCATGTTCAGATAAGGCAGGCAATGGATATACTTTCAGACAGTCGTCGCTGTCTGAAAAGCACGCTGCTTTGCACAGTAAAAGTTGTGCGACGGTGCCAATCAATACCCGTTCAAAACAAAGCAGAGGCGCTGGACGCTAAACTTAGCCAATCATCTGTTCGGACTTCACAGGCACAATTGTGATAAAAATTTCAGAGAAATCAGATAGATTTAGATATTGTAAGGGAGTTACCAAACTAATCGTTGAAAACAGAAGATATTCAGAATCTCGACAATGGTAGATCGTGGAACTCCTCCACAGCCTTCGCAGGACCTGTAAGCTTCAATCCCTGACGGAATTCTTTTCCATCCTTGATGTAGACCACATTCGGACCAAGCTCCAAGACGCCATCCCCGACCGCAGGATATTTGGCACCGAGCACATCCAATTCCTCGAGCAATGTGCTGGCAACCGCCGAATCAACCCTTACACCAGGGTCCTTCCCATTGACCAATACGTCAGTCCAATGTGCCTTAACGGCGGCGACGGGCGGCTCGCTAGCGCTCAGCGCCAAATAATTATCTTCGTCAATGGGCACATGGTGTGTCTTTAAGAGGACGAGGAATGCTTGTGCTGCCGGAAGACTGAACTTCCGAGGCGCTGGTCTTTGCGATCGGACATGCACGGAGAGCTTTGAACGGGTGGACGAAGCGGGGTCGATGTACTTAGCGAACATAGCCAGGACTTCGTCTTTCGTTACAGTCTGCAGCAATATGGCATCGCGCTCGCCTGTCAAAGAGGGCGTAAACGTCAGTGTGATTCATCCATCGATCGATCTAGGGTGAGCGGAGAAAATTTGCCAGGTCAGATTCGAACATAAACTCACGACGAGAGAAATCAAGATATCCAGACTCGATGTGGTTCCAAAATCGAATTGTCTCCTCGTTCATGTTCTTCAACTTCTCATTCCATTTTCGTATTAGACCATCTTTCTGCTCCTGGAAGTGCGCCTCATCCATCATCTCGATGGTGCTGCGCATATGGACGAGGAATGCATCTACGCGAGATTCCAGATATTTCGGATCCTTCTCAGACTGCACGAGAATCCGCAGTCCAACTGACTCCGTGCCCTGCCACTCCGAAGCGTAAACAATGTAGCCAAGCTGTTCCTTTGTTCGCAGGATGTTAAAGGCAGGCTCATGAAGGATCTGGGCCAGAAGACGGAAAGTCGCTCGCGACCGTGGATTCGATATGTTTCCAACATGACAATAATACGTGAGGGCAGAGTTGGGCTCGTTGGGGTTCGGCACTTTGAGTTCCCAAACATAATTACAGCCTAGCTTTGCTATTAGAATCGTGGATTTATACCATTGATTATGGGTTACCTTCTGGAAGTAGGCGTGACAGCTCCCGGGGGACTTTGTCGTCAGGTAAAGGCTGCGCGCCGAGGACAGTCTCAGTGATTGAAGCGATGGCAAGGGCATCCTGTGCAACGAGAAGTCAGCGTAAGGAAACCTTTCCAACGCATATCATACCTCTTTCTGCAGATTGCCGTTAACAAGCACATTGTATTTTAGTTCGAACAGTAATTTATCTTTATGTACCCGTATATCCTCGGCGGTGATTCCTTTTCAGCATTCAGCCAAATATTTCCCTTTTCATGACAACAAATAGTCCAGCGTACCTGGAATTTCTTGTAGTTTGTCCGTCAGTATGAACTGCTGGTCTGCAAGTACATACTTCCCAAAATAGTCAGAGAGATGGTATGTTTGCCCAAGAAAAAAGTTTTCCCATGAGAGTTTGAGCTTCACAAGGAGAGACACAAATTCAGCGGACCAACTACTTTCGTAAACCAGCTGCACTAACCTGTTCCTTCATGACCTCCAATCTATCCTCTTTAATCTCAAGATTCCTGATCTTCTCAAGTACATGCTGAGTGAGGACGTGCAATTTATCATTATACCCGCCGAGGCTGATGTATAATCCAAGAACTGTCGCGCCGAAATCGTACCGAAGCCCAGCAAGATCCGCATCATACGCAAATTCAGTGAGCGAATCCTGCACAAGGTCGACAAATAGCCTAGTCATGACGGAAGATTTTGCTGACGCGTTGGCAAATGGTCTGAACAAGGGGATATGAACAATGACAGTGGTTAATAAGCAAAGAATTTTTTTTATTCATGATGATCACGAACGTTCTTGCTTCAATCATCACTTGAGCCCTCGGTACCCAGAACTGATCGTCTTTTTTGTGCCACAGTTCTGTTACAGGTGAGCGCTTAAGGAGAATCGGCCGCTTCAAGGGCTACATTATCAGTGTATTGAATTTTATAAGTTAACTATGGGGTTGAAGTGCGAAGTGTGTGATTAACATACCTGTGAGACATCCGTTTTCTTCACCTCCACGTTGATTGGGATGAACTCGTTCGGCCCGGGGAGGAACAGCTCGGGAATATCATTCGGTTGTCTCGCCGCCTCCATGAACTCAGCATCCATGGTGTCCACTGCATACTCCGTACCATACCAGGGTTCCTTCTGCCATACAGTTTCGGTGCTCTTTCCTACGACTGAATGGTCCTTAGCCATCACTACTACGCGGCCGGTCTCCACGTTCAAACCCGCAAGCATTTCGTGAACTAACTTCTCATCCCAATCCCAAGTGAGCTGAGGACCGCTGAGAACTAAAGAACGAGGAATTGGGTGCGAGAGATGTTCAGAAACCCATGTCGCATAACTATCTGGACGCCTTTTCTCTGCGAAGCGGAAGCGCAGAGCAGATAGAGTTTGGATCTCTTCTTGATATCGTGATGTGAAAGAGGATGTACGAAGAAGGTTGAGGTACTTATAACAAGCTAGGACAGCTTCACGATAGTTTTCTGTCGTATATAATTGTATCAGTGACTTACTATGAATGATACACAAAATCACTAACGGAAACCCTCCTTCGTCAAATGAATCGTCGCCTTGAACATCGCAAATCCGCGGCCAAGATTTTGAGCTCCAGCGCTCAAGCTTGTAATCCATCCTTTATTCTTAAGATATGCATGTAATGAACCAGGACCTTCGTGACCAACGAAATGCGAGATAAAATTGTCCGGTTTGGAGCGCCAGAATGGTGGTTGGTATGGTAGAGGAAAAGAGATTTCAAATGCATGGAAGTCCATAATAGTTTTCACATGAATGAATTTCTAAGTGACAGAAATTCAGCATATATCCATAGTACGTGTCTTCCACGAAAAGAAAAGAATCATACCGAGCGTTCTTCTGGGCCGAACGGATGATCAGGAATAACTGGTGCTGGGTTTGGGCCAATATTAGAAATAGGAGAGAACATCGTTGCTGTCATGTTAGTAAGGTCGTCAAGAGATTCTAGATTGAACGACCCAGGTAAGAATCTGTCATTAATTTTCTAATTGAGAAGCTCACCCTTGCCAATCACACACAAGCTCATACGATCTGCTGAGTACTCCTTTTTCCACCATTCGATTAATCTTCTGCGCGTTTCTCGTCCAACCACACCGCCATCCGCTTCAGACTCACTGTTAGCAGAGCTTGCGACAGACGGTGCGGGTGAAGCAACACGACTAGGAATCGGAGAGGGTGCCGCGTTGCCGTTAGCTGATAATCTATCGCCTGCCACAGACCCACTAACTGTTCCATTACCGTTACCATTCGTTCCCTTATTCCCTGTTTTCGCTTTACGAGCTGCCTCAGTCAACGTCTGCTTGTTTCCGGTACCAAATTTGCTCCATGCGTGTCCGGGTTTGGTCAGGTGTTTATTCAGCTGGAATATACGCCACATGTCATTTTGCAGGTTTTTCTTGTTTTCAGAGTCTACTGCATTCAATTCCCGGAGAGTGCAAGACGGGTGGAAAAGCGGGGAATGGAAGAATCCCGAGAAGCGCTGGAGGGCACCCGGTAGGGCCGTAGAGGATACGGAGAAGTAGTAATTGGTGTTGGATGCAGCTGTGTACGCATTGGAGTTCCCGCCATTCTTTGACAGATACTGTGAATAGATTTGTATCAGGCAATGCAAGTGCTCGGGTACAATAGACAGCTACCCACTTCTGAGTACTCGTTTTCTTTCGGGTATTGCTCAGTGCCCTAAAGAAGAGACTTAGACCAATAGCTCGAGACGACAAAGAATGACCGACCATGAAAAGGAGATGTTCACAGAAATGAGCAAGTCCGGGAATATCATCCTAAAAATCCATGTTAGCCAGAGTTACGGCTTCTTTGCAGCAAATACTAGGGAAATGGAAGCCAGGCATAGTTTTGTAGTCCAAAAGGCCAGAATTGTAGACCCGTAGACATGAGCCTCTCTTCGCCAGCTTTTAACTTTTAATACATGTAAACCTCTGCTAGGTGACGATGTCGACGTTGTCCGAGGGACCTCGGAAGGTGGCGATAATGGGGCTCGCAGGCTCAAGTTGACTTCCTGCAGGCTCAACAGACGCCGACTTACAGTATCAAGTTGACAGATGAGAAAAGTTCAACGTCGGTCGGCGCCACCTTCAAGCCGTCGAACGAGATATCTCCCGTGATATTAAACCGCATTTCCACGAAGCAACGCTCTTATCGGGGCCACACAGTACTGAGCCACTCACAGGATCACTTAGGTGCCCCACGGCGACGTCCAAACTCGCGGCGGCCTTGTCGGTCTTCGCGTCGTGAACGAGTAGAGCCTGCAGCCCGTTCTCAAGTCGCACCATCCGGTATTCACGATCATCTTGCTCGGACTTGTGGATTGGTTTCGTATAAACGTAGTGTCCTGGTACCGAATTACTGGGTTTAACAAAAGTCCAGAACTCATCGTCCTTCTCTACATCGTACACTGTCGAGTCCGAGATAGGTGATTGAAGAGGCTTGAGGTTGTTGACAGCCATAGCAAAAGAACGTCTGGAAACGAAGAGCGAATTAATTGGAGAGAGACGATGATGGGTGGGATGAAGGGAAGTCCGTCGAGGCAAATGTGAGAGTAAGGGGGAAAGCCTGAAGTAAGAAAGCAAGGCCCGCATAGGGCGGGAACAACAGAAGGAGGCTTGAAATTACTCCGGCGGGTTTAGAACCGAGGGCGAGTTCATCATGATGTTCGCCTCAGATCTTGTCCAGCTTGCGCGACCCGGTCACGTGGTATCACTGGCAGAGACGGCTGAGGACCGTACCAGTCACTGTACTTTAGCTTCTGCTTCCAGAACGCGTTGCTTCTTACACATGATGTTAGTTTGCTAAAGTTACTGACACTCGGTTTGGAGACTGGGTACCGCGTCAGTCCTTCGCAAGCTCCTTGAACGTCTTACCAGTCACAGTCATAATCAACGGACAATAGTGTAGTCAATTTCCGCTCTGCAGCAGTGAAAGCAAACTGCTTTTTAATACCAAAGTTCGAAAGATTCAGTATAATTGGTTTCAGGAGGTCATCATTAATCATATGTTAACACTAGTGTACACGATTGTCGAAAAAACAGTCAACTTGGGAATTACAAGGACAAGATTACTTTGCCCAATCGCTCTTGAGCAGCTTAGCAAGAAGGGCAGCCTCTTCTTTGAAGTTGGGAGGGCTGAGCTTTTGTACCCCATATCGAACCCTTGCGGTTTCCTTGACCAAAAATGTCAGTTTTGCTCCCAGTAAGACCCAAACTCATTTACTCACATTGAAAATCTCCGTCTTTGCACGACAATTGAAGTTATATGTCTTGCAGGTAGCACGCTTTACAGCGGCATTGAATGCAGCATCGTCTCGGTCCTTGACAACATTGTTAGAACACATACAACTTCACTGCTCATTGATTGATTAACACACCTTCAATTGACATATCTCCGTGGCAGGCATGCCAAAGATTATGAGACCGACGTCGTTGAAGCCTTGCATCCACGCTTGGCCAGTATAGTCTGCCACAGACATAGAGAATATGTATCTATAGGATGTATACAATAGTATCGCATTGGTGAGACGGGAAGTACTATATTGTAAGTCAAAGGACTGCGTACCTGTAATCCGGATGTTCATACGATTTCCCGCACTTTTCACAACTCCAACCCTCATTATTATCGACGACCTTTTTGCTACACGTTGGACAAGCAGGATAAAATAAGGTACCGTCCGTCTTAATGTGTACGATAGTTGCACGACATTGGAAGTATTCGGCGTCGTCTTTAGTGCCGAGCCCACTCTCTTTCACGTCCATAAGCGTACGGAACTCATCGCGCTTGAATGTGCTTGAGCCACCTCCTGCACCAGCAGCTCCGCCTGATTGCGATTTGAAGGTCACATCCTTCCCAGCTGAGTCATACCAGCCTCGCAAGACATGAGCCTCAGTTATGTCTGGGTTTACAGTCATGATTGACGAGCTGGCCATTGTAAGTGTCCGTCCTGGCGATGAAAATCTATAAAATTACATCTGAAACTGCAAATAAATCAGTACATACCCTGATATTCACCAGCTCGAGCCCCCTTGAATGCAATAACAGCGTTCTCCTCAGCATTATAATTTTCCGCGTGTCTGCCCCAGAGTGTCATTCGAACTGCATACTCTGATCGGTCTACAAGCGTGAGATCGCGCTTCTTGGACTGAAGCAATATGAGTTCCAATACAGCAATGACAAGGCTGAGTCACTCACTACCCTGTTGAACTTCGAGTTGGTGAAGTCCTCTACATCGGATGCATCCTTTACTATGCCAATTACGTCTGATAGAGGAGTTAGAAGTCCAGACACTCTGGCTTGCACTTATCCCGAGCATATCACGCACCACAGTAAGCATCCTTCATCACTTGACTCAAATCTGATATCGGGACGAAATTGTACTGAATTTGGGGAGCATCTGCCGCGTCAGGACACTGTTCAATGGTCAGCCGTTGTTCGCAGAGATAGAGCAATGCATTATTTCACACCTCTTCGATCTCTGTATCCCTACTGAAGGCAATTTCAAAGTCGTTGGTTGAGTTCCCAAACTTCCTCTTCGCAACTGATATGCGCCCTTTCGAAACGAGATACACTTTGCCCTCTTCCAAGCGCTCGTAGAGCCTATCGACCTCTTCATTGAAGGCTGTCGCGCGGATTTCCCCTGATTCGTCCATGAACGTGGCATTGAACAGTTTTCCATCACCACGTGCATTCACGAATGTTCGAATATCTGACTTTTGGGTCACCCGCGCCTTGATGGTCCATTTATTTTGATATGGACTCAATGCCTCAATTGGAAAGATTGCACTTCCATCATGACCCTTCGTAATTGGAGTCTTCTTCGTCTGCGGGATGGGTTTATTTTGTATGTTTGCTGGTGAGTTGACTGCGGTGCTTGGTGTAGTTGTATCGTGCGCAGTAGGTGTGGCTGCGCTCGGAGCACCAGGAGGACTATCGAGATTCTCTGGGCTGCCAATTTTCTCATCCACGTTTGTCAGAGGAGTAACACTCAGAAGAATCAAGAGACTTTGAGGTGCAGATTTTAGAAAAAGTGAGATGAGCGTGAAAGGAGCTATACATACCGTCTGCCCTGGACGTTGTTGCACGTCAGTTTATCAACTCGAATTATTGTATTCTTCGCGAGTTGTCCCTCGTCTACCATGAACGATAGCTGAGTCGCGAGCATTGATTGAGCATAATGTTCTCCATCGGAAACAATGATGCGATAGCGATCGGGACCAGCACCCTCGCGCGCATTCGCAATCTTCTTCAGAGACAGAATTTGGAGAGTATGTCCAGCTTCCCACAGCTCCTGGTCATTGTCACTGCTCGTCAACAGCTGCTTCAGAGTACCTCCTGAGAGCTGATACTCCATGTTCACGTCTTCCGTGGTCATGTTAGGAACTAGGCGATGGATGGAAAGTGAGACACAAGTGGGTTAAGAGGAAAACGCGCAGGCGCGACGCGTTTCAAGTTCGCTTAAAGTACCGCGACCGTGGCTCTGACTCAGCAAATCAAATATTTACGTCCAAATCTGGCAATTGCCAGTGCCTCACAAACGCCCACAACAGCAAATCGAAAAAAGAGCCTCGAAAAATGTAAGTACTGCAATCTGAGTGTTACAGATACACATCCTTACAAAAAGATACTTTAAAGTACATATGTTAATCCATAGATTCTACATCATACATCCGCGTCTGGAGACAGCGGCCAGTGATAGATTATTCGAAGTACTCTCCAAGCTTTCCCCCATCCTGTGAGTACATCTTGTTTCAGCTGTTCATACGCAGCATTCTGATAGTGGAAGTGTAGCCATGATACAGGTAGATATATGTACGAGATGATGGAAGTTGCCTCAGACGAGAATTCGTCGCCTATCGTGTCAGATCCGTACCCAGACTCCGACTCGGGCTCGGGCTCGGGCGCGGGCTCAGAATCCACATGATCCAAGCGCGGTTCGGAGGCCTGCTGTGCGGCGGGCGGAGTCTCATCATGCAGAGTCGCGCTGGAAGTCTGCCCTGGTTTCAAATAGGAGAGTGTGTACGTTTCACCCAGCCATCTGCGCCCGGTAGTCGAAGTTGGCGATGAATGGATGGCACTGACAGTGATCGTCACAGTCTTCGTCTCTACCTCTATTTCAGGTGCAGGCACGAGGGTGACAGCTTCCATAGCACTTCTTCTCAGCTCTTGTATCTCCAAGCGCATGTTCACGACTTGGCCGAGCAGTGAGATGCACAGTATCAAGGGTAGTAGCACCATGAGCAGAGAAGAAGCACCTCGTGCCGTTCGGCTAACAAGAGAATGCTGCGAATTTTGCATCAGGCTTGGGTGTGCTATTGTCAAGCTCTGATCTGAGAACGGGCGAACGTTGACAGCGCAACTCCTTTTCGCTTCTATCGGATGATTTGCATTGCCCCTTGGATTTGAAAAATCTACGTAAAGATTTATATCAGGGTTGACAGATCAGTGAAAGGCAAAGATAGCTTACCTGAATGAGGCTGAACAACAACGCTGAATTTACCGATAGGAATAGAAAACATAGGAAGGAATATGATTACATCTGCCGCATTTGTATTAGAAGCTTTCCGTTTTCCCTTTCGGTCTTCAACTTGCTTGCCTTCCACAGAGTAGACAACCTCTAGCGCTCCAGGAATGTTGATATAAACTCTCACCCATGTAAGCCACGCCCTTTTCTCCGATGCCAAAGAATCTTCGACAGAAGTGTCAGGATCTTCGGGCTCGAAATGACCATACGTCTCATACCGAACAGGGACACCATTCACACTTGCGCAGGCTACCTCCACTTTTGGTACGTTCGTTCGTGAAATCGTGCTGAAGAGCTCCAGCTCCTTCGGCAGCGCAAGTCCAAATTCCAGCCACTCCGATGATCCATCCAAGGGCGTAGGCATCGACAGCGTGACTCCATACTTCCACGACCTATCACCTTCCGAGGGTAGATACACAGCCTCCGCAGTGACCCACGGAATGATTAAAGGTCCGTCGCGGTAAGTAGGCAACCTGCGCGAAGCGTCTAGAGCGCTTACGGACTCCGGCGAAGCTGGCTGCGAGACTGAGCCTGATGCTACGCGTCGTGTTCGCAGCAGCGAAGGAGTCAGTTGATCGTTAGCTTCCTCCTTCACAGGAACCTTCGATTTGATTGGTTTGACGAGAATTTCGCTGCCTTCCGAGCCGCAGCGCAACTGAGAGCCATTCGGTACTACGGTTTTCTTGCTCTGCCCCTGACGAGAGCTGGTGGTTGAACCAAGGACTTCTACATTCGCACCGTCGCATTGATTTCGCACAGTCGTTGATATGGTCTCGTTTTCCGCGGACGGCATCTTGAAGACTGGTATAGGAATGGTATCCCACCCCGAACTTTCAATAGAGTCTTGCATACCAGGTGATCGGGACACAACCAGAGTTCCTGAGACATTAAAAGTAAACTTGTTTTTCCCGATAGGTTGCAGCTCTGCCATATTCATATGGAGGGTGATTGGAGTCGATGGTGATTGAGAGTCCCCGACCGGCGAAAGTCCGTACCCAACAGAGGATATCATGGACGTTGCTAAGGAGGGTAAAGAAGACGGAAGAGCGGACGTCGGCGGTGTAGCCGAGTCCTCAAATGATATATCTGTTGAAATCTGTCGAGGGAGCTGTTGGCGTAGCAGAGAAGTAGAAGAGCCCGATGATGACCGAGCGGGCATGCCAGCATTTTCCATAAATCCGGGTTCAGGAGAGGAGCGGAGACTCATGTGCGGAATCTCGAGGGAATCTTGACGAGAAATGTTTCGTTCCGGCAACCCAACAGAAAACCCTGTCAACGCTGTAGCAGGATCACTGTCAATTGACCATTGCCCCTCCACACCGCCAGGCCAGACTACGCGACACCCATGGGTATCAAGTGCAACGTCCAGACCTAGTAACGTAGCAACGCCCGGGAACCAAACTCCTGAGCACACGCCTTGGTAGTCTAGTCTCATCCTCACGCCGCCTTCTCCGTCGGCGAGGACCCGCTCCAACACGGTACACGTCATTTGTGCTCGCACGTCATTGACGCGTGCCCGCCTTCGTCCATCCGCGCGTTCCGGGAAGTTCTGCATACTCAGCGGAGAGGCCCAGCGAATCTGAAGATGGTCGGCAGACGTAAATGTTCCCTGGACAATGCAATTTTGTGCCTGCGAAGAGTAATGCGACGAGCCTTCTGAAGACTCGTCGTCAGCAAAGTCATTGTAGGCACTGGAACGGCTGCGATGCTTCGATGCAGTTGCTCGCGCAACGTGCGGCTCAGTCGCCAGATCCCATCCAGGGGAGTCTTCCTCCGAGGATAGAGACGCAAAAGAGGTGGACACTGGTGCAGGAGGCGGTAGATGAACCTTGACAGTATTCGACAGACATCTTGGGATAGGTATTGTCAACTAATAGCTTTCAAATTACAAATAGTGCAGGTCATGAAAGATACAATTCATACCATGTAAGGGGCTTTCGGAGGCTACAATAGACACGTCTCAGTTACTTGACCGCGGAATATGACTATGTAGCTCACCTTGGAAGACAGTGGGACGGCAATATCAAGTCCAACCATAAATTGAAGCGATTGCCTCCCAATAATGGAGCTTCGTCTCCGGCTTTTGTACGCTGACTTCGACATGCTCCTTCCACTTAATCCATCTCCATCGCTATCAGTTGAGGCATTTCGCGTTCTGAACTGGGGCGGAAACTCCTTCGGGAGAACGAAACAAACAGAATAACCACTTATTAGAAAGTATCCTGTGTATCTTTCTTCTAACGGCGGAATTACACTGCCGTTGGCGTTGCCCGAGCGACTGGTCGAAGCTTGCGAAGCACTTTCGAAGAGGGACAGATATGACTTTGTCGAGCGTGCAGGAAGGTTGAGTGCGCGTGCCGCATTGTGCAGTAGTGGGTTCGTCGTAGACGAGAATACGTATGGCACCGAATCGGCGTCAAGAGGATGGACTTGATAGTCACGAATCTTTACATTCTCCTCTACCGTTTGTTAGAGGTTTCGCAAAGTAATTGATAGGGAGTATTTACCAGCGAAGAGAGGTATAATCTGACCGGGCGAGACCGAGTCGACACTAGCCGTTAGCTATTCGAGTTTAATCAGTATACTTCAGACTATGCATACTGGACCACACAACGCACCTTCATATAAAGCTTCACAGATGCAGTATCGGACCCTTGTTTGACCTTCCCTTCAATCGCAAGCCGCGAGACGACATTTAGCTTCTGGCCCGTTGTGGTGGTTGAGTACGACCCAGTAGACGTTAAGGGAGGCGATACAGTTCCATTCCGGACTGAGTGTGCCATGAAATCAAGTACAGTATCCAAATAGTTGAGTTACAGTCAGGTCTGAACGCAGAGAGTATTACACAGGTTCGTTGGCGGATGTCGTAGAATCAGAGACGAGGACGCGTCTAAGACGCGTGAATCAATGAGAAGTTAGAGATGATGAGCGCGCAGAGTCAAAATGTCCAATGTGCTGCTTCCACCCCGACGCGTCGATATATGGTTCCGTTGGACAAATGAACGCGCCCACGCTGAGCTTGAAACCTCGGCTAGCACCGAACCACAACAAAACCACAATTTTTTTCACCTGCTCTCCTAAAACCTCTCGACGTTCAAATTACTGCTGACCCATATTCTACGGGTTGTGTTGGTCCAGACAAGCGTCGTAGATTGAAATTGGTCTCCTTAAACAGTTCTCGCTGATTGCTTCTCCCTCTGGTCGAGGAGTGATGAAGCAGGACCACCTGTCGAGTACCCACATCCATTTCGAAAGTCGCATTTCTGCTGTAGTCCAGCATTGAATGGTGAGTGTTTTTGTGCTGTTCGTAGTCTTTGACATCTTCCGTGCCGACGAGGAAAACCCTGGTAAAAGAACGCATCCGCGCCCTCTTTTGAGGGTTCTCATTTTGGAGGCAGCTTGCAGAGTTCGATAGCGGACTGACAGCATGCATGGATGGGTGCGAGTGGTGCGATAAAGGCGAGTCTGAGGCGCTTCTTCCTCTTTTATGTGGTTTCGTGTTCAAGTAGCTGGCTTGCTGATGACAACCCTTTAGTACTAGGTGCTATGTATTCGGATGTTGACTTCCGACGTTCCTATGTTTTGGGTATGTTTTAGGTGGATGCTGCATTCATATAGTAGTTCCTGTGTTATCATTCATTACATGAAATATATTCTTGTGGAGATGTCTGATTGGTATGGAAGAGAATTTGTTAATGTGCAATTCAATCCAGCAACGTTTGCAAACCATGTGCGCCTACGTCTCAAAGTCTCGTGCTGGCGCAAAGAAGTATTCCACATTGGTCCTTGGCTCTGTACCACCTCCTTCCCCCGCCATCATCGACAGCGCCCGTCTGTCTGCCGCTCATTGTATCCCACACGAAAGCCGCTCTTTGTCGCGAGATATACATTCAATTGCATCCCTTTCACATAATAAACCCTACCCGAGAAAACCTAGAAAATTTTTGCCGACGGTGCTTATCCCGTTCGGGACCCCCAGAACTCTATAGCGAAGTGCGATTAACCGCCAGTTCGCTCTTCCAACCAACTTGCCCTCTCTTCCCTCCCGAAGCCCCCCATCTTCTCCTCCTCCCCTCCTCTTCACGACAACGACGACGCCGCCAGCGACGACTGACGCATACGATTATGCACCAGCGCCCAAACCTCTCGCGAACAGCCAGCGTGGCTTCAGCCTTGGCCGCGCGCATTACCCCATCTGCATCTCGTCTTAACTTTACAGCAGTCGCAGGTTCGCGGAAGGAAGCCTTACTCCCGTCGTCTATGCCCTCAGGCGCTGGCAGCAGTAGGGTATTGACGAACGCGCCTGACAATTCGCCCATGTTCTGTGGCATGCCGCTCAAATACGTCTCGTAAGTTACTTGTTACGCCGCTTTGTACATTCAATTACTTATCAGCATGGACTACACTCTGTAGTCTGCTAACGCTTGCTATCCAAAACGCGGCTCTCTCAATAGTCATGCACTACTCCCGCGTGTCTTCTCCTGCATCAGAAGCCTACTCGCCAGCAACCGCCGTATTGCTTAATGAACTCATCAAAGGCACGATATCGTTTATCATTGCTCTAATGCGCACCTCCCCCCCTGCACCTTCATCACCTCTCACCCGTCGATCACCGGTTGGGCCTCCAACTTCACCCTCGTGGTTCCCTCGCTTCCGTCAGCTCTGCTCGGAAGTTTTCGCACCCGACTGCCTCAAACTCTCCATTCCCGCAATCCTCTATGTCATTCAGAATTCTCTTCAATTCGTCGCAATCAGCAACCTCCCGGTGGCAAGCTTCCAGGTGGCGTACCAAATGAAAATCCTCACCACTGCTGCCTTTTCTGTCGCCCTTCTCCGTCGGCGCCTAACGACTACCAAATGGGTATCGCTAATCTTTCTCGCGTTAGGAGTTGCGATTGTCCAGATTCAGACGGCTACCGGCGCGAGTACTGCGCATGCCGTACGGTCCGAAGCGGTTGGGAGCGCTGCCGCTGCCGCTCCGAAACATATGCACATTATGAATCCTCTGAAGGGCTTTGCTGCTGTGACGGCGGCCTGCTTCACATCCGGACTCGCAGGCGTCTACTTCGAGATGGTCCTTAAAGGCTCGAAGGCTGATCTCTGGGTGCGCAACGTGCAGCTCTCCCTCTTTTCCCTCATCCCCGCTATCCTCCCCGTCATCTATTCGTCCGCATCAACTCAGGGTACTGCACACGGCCACACTGTGGAGTACGGTCTTTTTAGCGGACTATTCAAAGGGTTTGGCGCGTGGGCTTGGGCGACCGTAGCAATTCAGGTGTTCGGGGGCCTGGTCACCGCAATCGTCATCAAGTACTCGGATAACATCCTCAAGGGTTTCGCGACCTCGCTGTCCATTATCCTATCCTTTTTAGCTTCAGTTTTGCTCTTCGAATTCCACATTACCCCGGGTTTCTTGCTTGGTTCATCCACCGTGCTCGTGGCGACGTGGATGTACAACCAGCCTGCACCGCGCGAGCCTGCATTCGCCACGCCTTTGCAACTGCAGAGGGAGAAGGAAGATGTAGTCTCCTCTCCGCTTAGCCGATACGATCCCATTCTGGGCGAGAAGCCTGTTATGCGAACTTCCGGCTCTTTTGGGAGTAGCACAACATCATTATCAAGTTATTTCGGAGGGCTTACGTCTGAGAAAGAGAAACTTGAAATCCCATTCTTATCCGCCGACACTCGCACGGCATCACTTCCCCAATTCGTGAGTGGCGTGTCGCCGTTAGTCTCCCGCCCCCCCTCTCCGCCTGGTTCTGAACCATCCACGCCTACAACACTCCCACCTCCGCACAGTAAGTGGAGTATTTGAGTGCAATGGTCTCGTAATAGCCTGGAACGTTAACGCAAATCTGCATGTCGGATCTGTATACGATTGTGAACGAATACCCTACCCTCTAGCCGTACAAATACATCTTAGACATTCGTAAGCCTACCTGCATTTTTTTATTCTTTTTATTTTTTCTTTGCAAACATTGCAGGATACTATTTGCGCCTTCAGGACTGTTCATACTCACACAAGAGGCTTGGATTTCATATATATTTGCTTACCATTTGACCCCTTTGCAATCATTGCTGTCCTTTCTCGCTCCGGACCCCAAAATTATTGTTTACTTTCCAGCTTGTTGCAAGCTTTCTAGTCCACGAGCCCCGTCTTTGTTGCCCTTCGTTTATGCCCGGATCAATTGGTACGCTAGATTAATTAGTAGGGACGAATGCTGCATCATTACCCCCATGTATCGCTGTGTCGTATGCATGCTTTATGGACCGCTATGACTTAGTGAATACTGTGTAGGACTTTTAAACCGTTTTACCTGGCTCGAGATTAATGTGTCGGAGATTGTGTGGAACTTCAGGAGGTTTGACGTGAGAGAATAGGAGAGGAAGATCGGCGCGAAGGCTTCGAGATTGACATGCTTAAATCAAGCTTGTCCATTACCCTCTTCACCACAGGCATCCAAGTTCCATCATCATGTCACTTGACCTTGCATGGGACAAATTAGACGACACTTTAGCAACACGCTTGGTAGAGGTGCTGAACAGGCAGCTCGCCGCTGTTGAGCGACCTTCGTTCATCGGGCCTGTCGAGGTCACCGCCATCGACTTCGGCACCGTCCGCCCGGACGTCCAGATCGTGGATATGCGTGATATCTACCGCGACTTTCTCGAAGACGACGAAGACAGTGCCCCAAACGCGGTGTCGCCAGAGGCAGCAGCGAAGATCTCGGGTGCGCTAAGTGATGGCTTCATGGAGAGCAGCGCAAACATGACAGGTGCGAGCGCCGACGACGACTTCGAATGGGTCTCGCGACGCGTAGCGCAGCACGGCATGGCGCACGATGCGCCTGTTCTCCATCACCTCCCGCCGCACGGTCCCCAGCTGCGTTATGGGGCACGCTCGCAGTCAAGCGATTTCTTGTCCTCGTTTCCGGGCATGCATTACTCCAGAGATCTATGGGGCGGAGGTGCAAGTTCGCCAGGCATGATGGGCATGAACGTGAATATGCCGAACGTAGGGCTCGGGGATCCGTTGAGAAGACCTGGTCTGGGCTCGCTGCAAGGAATGGGCATGGGCATGGGTTCTTCCTTGTATGCGACCCGCGCTCCTTCTCCCCTCGTTTCCCCGCTTTTAGGATCGATGGACCCAGGTGTGCGTTATCCTAATACTTCTGGCCCAATTGGCCATTCCTTGGATCAGGACGACAGTCGCACACCATCTCCTGAGACAAACGCAAACAGTCCTACACCTAATCCAAACCCACATCCAGACCTGCAACTCCACCTTCGCGTCTTATATCATTCTGACGTGCGGCTCTCTCTTAATACGTCCTTGCTCATCAACTACCCCTCCCCGATGTTTATGACGCTTCCAATCAAGCTCTGCGTTACTGGGTTCCTGTTCGACGGAGAAGTCGTTCTTGCGTACGAAGGTTCACGAAGACGAGTGCACTTCTGTATTCTGGATGATCTTGACCCCTATGGTCCTGCGGGCGATCGCCCCAAACGAAACAGCTCCAGCAACTCGGAAAGCAGCACGCCTCCGGAAGGGATAGATGCATACGACCCGGCTGCACGCCCTACAAAGCCTTTACCTGTTGGTCAACGCTTGCTTCCTCAGATCTTCATAGAGAGTGAGATCGGTCAGGCGGACAAGCATATTCTGAAGAATGTGACGCGAGTCGAGAAGTTCATACAGGACGTCATCCGTAAAACAGTTGAAGACGAGCTTGTATTCCCCAACTTCCACACACTCATTCTCGGCGATTCATAGAGTGTAATCAATGTGATCTGGTGAGTGTAATAATACAAATACTCATACAAATACTGTAC
Source organism: Trichaptum fuscoviolaceum (assembly GCA_910574455.1). NCBI lineage: Eukaryota > Fungi > Basidiomycota > Agaricomycetes > Hymenochaetales > Trichaptaceae > Trichaptum > Trichaptum fuscoviolaceum. The sequence goes on from CAJSYZ010000001.1 coordinate 3,637,850, forward strand.
TATCTATAACAATGACTTGCTCATATACGGTCCATCCAGCTCGTAACCTAATCGTCGATAATAATCTCTTGTGCCCACACCAGAGATGACAGCTAACTTCACACTTCCATGTTCTTCGCGAGCTATCCGCTCGGCCTCTTCCATGAGGAGCGTCCCAAAGCCCTGGTGCTGGAACTTTGTCGGATCCCGGCCATGCACAGGTACTGCCGTCCCGTAAACATGCAGCTCCCGAACGATGCTGCATCCACCCTCTGCATCCTCCTTCCTCACAAGCTCTGGACGGAATGTGCCCTCTTCGGAGCACTTCCGCAGTCGAAGTAAGCCGATAAGGATGTCCTTCTCTGGGTCTTCGTACGAGAGGAAGGTTTCCCAGCCGCCATTTGCAGTGTAGTCTCTCCGGAGGAGTTCTACGGATTCTGGGCGAACTTTATGATGGATCTCATGAATCTAGTAAGATCAGAATGATGTCAGCCGGTATTTATCTGTGAAAATATCCTTTTACATACTCCAACCTCTCGGAATCGCACGTCTCGACATTCCGCACCGAAGTCCTTCATACGGTTCAGAGCTAATTCTCTCAAATTACCCGAATTTTCGCAACCGCTCGTCACTAATGGGAGAGGAATATCTCTATACGTATATCACGTATATCAGTATGGTGAATATTTAATAAATCTAATCACGAACCTCTGCACGCGGTACACCCTCGTCCAAGGCGGCACAAGTGCCAATATCCTCGCCACAACATCTACCAACACGTTCGGTGTATAATTCTTATACCTTCCCGTCCTCCATAACTCATACAAACCCGTCCCTCTAATCACCAATGTCGGATAAATCTTCAGGCCGTCGCTCCGGAAAGCAGGATTCTCGAAGTACTCCTTGAATTGCGTGAGATCGCGTTCAACGCCAACGTTAGGTAGATCAGGCATCATATGCGCTACAACTTTGAAGCCGGCGTCTTTTGCAAGATGGAAAGATTCCGTGACGGCGCGGACTGTATGCCCCCGGTTTGTGTCGCGTGCAACGTCTTCATAGACGGATTGCACACCGATTTCAAGTCGAGTGCAACCATACCGGAGCATTTGACTGTTGTTATACTTAAAATCTGTTGCAGTGACTGAGAGTACGATGCGTACCTTAAATGAGGACGTAGACAGTAATCTGGCCGTGTCTCAATTGTAATGCCAATAGCCTTTGATTTGCTTTGCTCCGAAAACCTTCAGAGAGATAATAATTAGTAAGAAAGCGTAAGGTGTGTCGCAAAATATGCTGGTACTAACCTCACCGCTTCGTCAACATCGAGTCCTGTATATCCAGATAGCGCATTGTGCAACTGAGCGATGAATTTCGCCCGATAATCTTCCGGCATGCTCATAAACGTTCCGCCCATGATGATGAACTCAACCTGCAGTATCCGGACGATCAAGCACCATCTCTCTTCATTGGATTCCAGGAACATACCTTGTCCACGCTGTGCCCAAGACTCTTCAATTGCTCTACCCTCCCTCGTGTTTGTTCATATGGATCATACCGAGCTCGGATGGCACGCATACTTGTTGGCTCGTACCCTGTATAGCTTTGCGTACTGTAGTCGAAGTCTGAGTCTGGTCCGCCCGGGCAATACCTGGAAGGCATTCAGCTCAGAACTCGGTGTGTGCGCGTTGTCGAGATTAACATACACACAGATGTTTCCCGTCATCGCAATATGCGGACATCTATGAGGTTTGCACATCACTGCTACCACAGCGATCTATAGGGCATGTAAACATTGATACTGATGGTTCTTCGACTCGACTACTGGAGCACTCACTCCACTCGCTGTCCGTACAGGTCTTGCTTTTAACTTAGGCAATAGAGCTCGCTTGTAGTCATCTGGAACAGCGCTGATGATGTCCACGAGCCGTGGTACACCGGAGAAACCATATTTCTTGCTGAGCCTTGCGCGAATTTCGTTTAGAGAGACTGACTCGTTAGCATCGTGTGCTTTAATGAGCTCTGCTGCTATTGCAGAGGTGACTCGGAGCAATTGCTCTGCTTGTGAAGGACCTATGATGGTAGCTCTACTATTAGACAAAAAAGTAAAGCTACAGGGTCAACTTACCGTCCTTCTGAACCATGATTCGGGTACGAAGTAAAGATGGACAATGAGATGGGTCCTGTAAATTTCAGATGCTGCTAAATTTGGAACGACACATTCCCTTTCAAGCATCTTCCACTTTGACTCTCATTTCACTTTTTCAAACTCATGGTGGTCGAGCAGGCGGTGAGGGCCAGCGTCCCCCCCTCGTCGTTCGCAGCTCTTCTGCGACGCTCAAAGTTCGTGACGTATGACCCTCGTATAGGTCAAATCTACACAACTCACGATGGACACGCTCACCGCGGCGACTGGGGCCTCAAACGTCCTCTGGCGATACGCAGACGGGACGCACATATTGCCATTCAAACAGTCGACACGCTTTACCAGCAGACAGAATGGACGAGTGCGCATACCGATGCTGTCTGGCTTAAAAAAGCCGAAAAACTGGGAGTCACACCAAAGTTGAAGCAATATAGTGGAAGTCTCTACCCCCCACCTTGGCTTCCCGACCCAGACCTGGCGCAATCGGTCAATGACCTAGCACGTCTAGAAGCTAGTGATAAGAACCACGCGCCTGAACCAAATGTGCAAGCGATGAGCGAAAAACGTTTCGCGCGGTACCTGAAGCGTGTGCGCAAGATCGCACCAGAATTTGAAGGATTTTTAGAGAGTCGGGATGCAAGGAATAAGATGGCGGTCACCGATGTGAAAGGCATATTTGGTGCATCAGAGCAGGTGAAGGTGGATCGCAAGATCGCAGAATACAAGTCCATGGCTCAGCGGGCGACTGCTTCCTCACAAGACGAGACTCATCACCGATTCATTGCTGCGAAGTACATGGAAGAGTACAAAGAACCAAATTCAACATTCATTCGACCTTTACCCCATCCAACTGCCGGCTTCACATACGTTAACTCGAGTCCACTGCAGAACATCTACGCACACAAACCTGTTCCAGGCCGTCGCCTCCTCCCTGCACCAAGTCGTATGGATCAACCAGACACACAGTTCTACAACACTCTCGTAGCGGGCTGGATTGGCACTGAGGGTATCAAACGAAGTCCACTGCCAAAGCAGACTGGTGAGCCGAGGCCGATTCACGAAGGGCTGCTTAAGGTGACCGACTTTGGAACACGAGAAGGCGATCCTCGAACGGAAACGCAGGAGGGGACGGCCTGGTTCCGCACGACTGATTTCCAGATTGTCCAGCCACCATCGGTAGTCGGGCGTTACCCAGCACGGCTCGGCGACGTAGAATCTGGCGCGAAGCTCGAGTTGCGATATATTGAATGGAATAGCGACGCGCAGAAGGAGGTCGATAACCCACACCTTGCAGGATCATTCGAATACTGCAGCTACAAGAAGCCGATCCCAGTCGTGCAGCTTCGGTCTAAGGCTCCAAGTATGACAAACCCGTCGCGCCTAACGAGGAAGACAGCACAACGAACGAGGGTCGATTCCAAAGTACTATTGGAGAGTCTTAAGGTTCAAGTGGAAAAGTCCAATCAGTCTCCTCATCGCGATTTCCTTCACGAACGCCCTTAAGATTAATTCCTCTATATCAATGGCTGCTATGTACTTGGATTGGGAGTAATAAGAGCTGATAATGCCTCTGATAGATTTCCTTTAGCATCAGCGAGTGCACGCTCAGCTTGTGCTCGAGTAATCTCCATTTCCTTCACCTGAATTTACAGTAGGATTAGTCTTCAGCAATTTATGCAGAAAGAAATCATACAATGAGTTCGATATCTTCCTTCTTCACGCCTTGACCATCTTTTACGGCCTTTGTCTGAGGCTTGTCGAACATTCCTCCGGACCGAAACGCTTCCTCGAGCTTTCCTTTGGAGTATGAATACCCATCGTTGAACTTGGACAAGTTAAGATTAGCACAGCACGCAGTATTATATGACTGATGAACGTACGTTCACGATGACCTCTGGCTCTGGTCTGCCATTGCCGCTGTACAATCGCGAGGACATCCTGGCTTGCGCGTAAGTTGTTGCCTCCATTCATTGGTACAGTGGTACCGATACAAATTCGGCAAAATCCGTTCGCTGGAAGCGAAATATTTTCTGGCAAATTTCGAGCTCTTCACTTTGACGCGGATGAGCTCACCCCCAGCGGGCACAGAGCCGCCAGCTCAGCCTTTGCCCTCGACACCGTCTCCAGTAGCTGCGACATCGACGACAAAGCGGCCAAGTGGCTTCCGCACTGCGCTGCGATACACGGGTATCCCGCCTAGTTGGCTCGACAAGCGTCCCAAGCTCCCTTCCCGCAATTGGCTCATCTTCCTGTCTGTTACTTCTTCGTTACTCGGTCTCTATGCATACGATCGCAAACGGTGTCGAGAAATTCGGATTGAGTACATACAGCGAGTAGAGCACCTTGCAAAACAGCCCTTGGGCAGCCTTGAGCTTCCCCGCAAAGTCACCGTATACGCAAGCAAATGGCCAGGTGATGAGGATTACTCTAGAAGTGTGCGGTACTTCAAGAAGTACGTCAAGGTTCGTTTTTACCCAAGGTCGTGTCTAAAGGGCTCATAACTCACCATCATTTACTTAGCCAATTTTTGTTGCTGCTGCGGTAGACTACGATATTCTCGCCGGCAAACGGCACGGCGACCTTGCACGCGCTGTGGCCGATCGCATCAAGACTCAACGTCGAATAGACCTTGGACTAGAAGCGCCGAAATTGTCGGTAGTGCCTCAGCCTATCAACGAGACTGCAGAACAAGCTGCCGCTCGTGTTCTGCAGGGCGGCAGCGTCATTGTTGGCCGCATGACTTTCAAGGAGTATATGGAAGGCCTTCGACGAGGATGGTCGGAGCCTCCTGAAAAGGTGGATCGGGAAGAATTGATTGCACATGTCCTGGAGGAGGATGGTGTGTTTGAATTACCGGAAGAGACGAACAATTTCTCTTCAGATGTCGATGGCGAACCTATTCCTACGAAGTCAAGGCTAATGTCTTCTCAGAATGCCCAAAGCTTCTCTCCTCTGAAGCTGCTAACTTCCTCTCCATCATCTGTAAGCTCTACCGCTACAGGCTTAAATCCTACTGTGGTTTCCCCACCGGAAAGGATCCCTCCTCAGGCCCCTCTCTTGCTTGTCCCGTTCACGAACTTCATTGGGTTCCGCCAGATTCCATTAATGATCGTCGACTTCTTTAATCAACGGTCAAAGGTTGAGGCTGGTGCAAAGGCTGCTTACAAGTTGATCATGGGTGAAACTCGCCCTATTTCCGCCCCTTCTCCCGTTTCACCCGACTTTCAACCCGCCCCAGAGCCCCTCTTCTCTCCGGACTCTACTACCAAGCTTGCAGAGCCGAAGGCGACTACTGACCTCGACTTCGATCGCCTATCGGAGTCCTACTACCAGTCGTCCGTTTCTAAATTCTTAGCAAACATTCAGAAAGCTCGCGAGGAATACTACAACGAGTTGCCGAAACGGCTAGCCACTGCTCGAGCTTTAGCGCGCGGGGAACGTGAGCCGACGAAAGACGAGCTGAGTTATCCTCCGCCGTCGGAGGTGGAACTGCGTGCAGAACGTCTAAAGAAAGAACTTCGATGGCGTGGAGATGAAGAAGGCTGGAAAATCGTGCGTCCAGAGGCGGAGGTTGCCTGGGACGAGCGCTTTAGAGAAGCCTTGAGAGTTTTTGTTGATCAATCGGATGGAGCGGACAATGGGTCTGCGTCACAGTAGATTTCTGCTTCGGATATTTGCATAATTCATTTAATTAATACACTTGTTTTTTTTGCAGTCAGGCGACATTGATATGTGAGCTCAAGATATAGAACATTGTTAATTCTACAACATTCCCTTCACGATTCGACGATCTTCACAGCACCACTGTTCAACCAGTCCTCAAAATCCGCCCACTCTTCGTCAACTTCGCCACCGTCTTCGTTAAAAGTATCAGGTTTACTTCCTTCAAGTTCGCCTTTCCTCGGATCAAGGTGCCCATGATTTTCTGCGGGTCCAGTCTTGACACCATAGTTTAGATGGCAGAGATCCATGCCGACTTCGGGCTCGTGAACTGTCGTGAGTGAAGGAACGATGTCGAAAAGTGTACTATCCAGAGCAAAGTGATCCTCCTCGTCAATCTCTAAGCCAGAAGTAGGGGCATAAGGCATGGAATCAGCCTGTTCAGTGAGCAACGGAGGATCTTCTAAGAACAGTGGAGTTTCGTCAGACCCCCGAGAATAATGGTCGAAGTCAAGCCTCGGTTTCTTTGCTGTCTGTGCCTGTATTAGCAAAGCGTCTTGAGAATGCGTGTCTGTATTACAGCTCTTATATGGATTGTGGGCACCCTTGTCGGCAGATGAGCAAATTGATGAATCATCAAGGAATTTCCTCTTCTTCAAATGCCCTTTGAGTTTGTCTGATTCGCGAGCCATATCTTCAGTATCAACAGTACGCATAATAGCCTCAAGGTCAGGATTAGAGTAGTCAGTCGAAGGAGGCGAAGAAAGGATTTTAGCCGGTGCAGTTTGTTTCCTGGAATCTTGAGACTTCATGCTCGCTATAAGTTGCTGCGAATCCGGCAGATCTTCAGGTGAATCTTCTCTACAATCCTCTAGGTCAGTAAACTTGATGTCGAAGTCAATGTCCTTCTTCGACTTCGATTTGAAGGTAGTAGAGGGAGTGTCGTTGAGTTTTATTCGTTTTCCCTCAAGGAGTCTTAAGGAGCCGCTGACACCTGCGTGCTTGTGTAGATCCTCGAGCTTCTTAAGCCTTGTATCCTTATGTTGTATATCAGATGTTCCATTGGAAGCCTCTTTGGATCTCCTTGTCGATGCTATGCAGTGTTCTAATTAGAATATTTAACACTGGAGATGTTTCGGCGCAACCCACTTTGATGCCCAGCAGCTGTTGCAGACTTTGAGCTTTGCGGTGGCTTTGGAAGACCTTCTCGGCAACTATGTGAAGAACCAATAAGATGTCACGAGAGGATACAAGTAGCATCCTTACCATAGATGACGACAATTAGTCTTATCCTTGCAATTATGGTTGCACCTTATGGCATGAATCAGCTACAAATACCCATGACAGTCAACACTGTGACTAACGCGAAATTTCCGTTCGATAACTTCTTTATGGCCTCTGTTCGCGTCGTAGTGTTTGAGCTGTCCAAAGCACCCAGAAGCTTTGAACTCGAGCCAGGATTCTCAGTTCTCTTTGAAACTATTAAGGAAGGAGATTTGTATCGTCGACTTTTCTTATATGCGTATATCAAACTGACCTTGGGTTGTAGATATGTCACCTTCAGGCTCATCGTCATCCATCATGTTGCTCCAGAAGTCTGGGTCATCCTCAAGCCCCTCCAAATCGTACTCCTTTATCTTACGTGAAGACGCTTAATGCGTGTAGAACACAAGGACTTACTATGGAGTTCCGCGGTCTTGTGTTAAGAGTCGGATATTCGTTCGCTGCAACACACGGTTTGTAAGCTTGAGCCACAGAAAGGCCAGCATAGTTCTCCTGAGACAGACAAGCGCATCAGTATATAGTTTCCAATGATCGTATTCCATGGCCTACGGAGCTAATTAGGACGCAAACACTCTGGCTGGGCTTAGATAACTCAGCGGCCACAGAGAATGATCTGGGATCTTTCAGAGCTTTAGTACTAAATTGACGAGCTAAGAGTTAGAAGACAAGGCTACAATACAACTAATATCAGCTCACGATATACGCCTGAAATCTATGAAATCCAAGTCGGAGGTTGTTGTGAGAATGCTCGTCATGCCAAGAGATCGAATACGAGTTTTGTTAGCTTTTGGCTTTCCATCAATTCCTTTCAAGAGACCGCACGATATGGTCAAGTCAACACTGATGGCCTTTTCCCCTGAATATGTGGCAATATTGTCCTCTTCGATGTTTACGTGGTATAAAGGAAGGGCGTTGACAAAAGCTAGAATTTCGTGTCCGAAAGGAGGACGCCGATTTAAAAGCTGCATATCATGAGTAAACAGTCCGCAGGAACGAAGAAGGCGGACAGACCAGCTCAATTCTCGCAGGATTCTGCTTTCGCATAGTTGGAAATGATGTTATGCCGTGCTCTGCAAGGACCTTATTGCAATGCGTGAGATTTCAAGAACCATAAGGACACTGGGCTCACTTTAAGGCTGTGGGCAATCGGACAAAAAATCAGTGCTAGTCAATGATGAACAAGCTACTCATACGATTTTTCGCCAATGGAGTCAATTTGTTTCAGGACGACAGGACGATCCTCCCATGCTTTCGCGGTTAAACATCGTACGCTTGCAGGCGAAGCGTAAGCTACTCCGTCCGCTATAAGCAACGAGATCTTACAGTTCTAAACCGTGCTTTAGCTGCGCGCCATTTTTCTTAACAATTGCAACTTCAACAACAACTACGCAACAACTTCAGTTTCGCTCAAGGACAGGCTGCGCCATGAAAAGTGATCTAACCTCGAGCAATGCGAGCTGTGTGCCGGAACACAGTTAAAGCATCAAGGGCTGGCTGACTATCGGCTGTCTTGTACTCTGGAGCGCTCAGGGAAATCCCTCCAAGAACGGCCTAGCAGCAGAGCAAACAAACAGGGACCCTTTAAGGTTGAGGTTTCAAATAATCGACGAGAGAACACAAACCTGGATCAGAAGGAATGACTTATCGCTCGGTTTCTCGATCTTTTTGATCTGGAATCTAATGTCAGGATGTTCGCGCATTTTCCCATACACCTAAGCCATAGTGAATATGTGAAAAGGCATGAAGAAGCATATATTCCACCTGTTTATCCCCTCCTCGGAGTCGAACATCGCTTAGTCTGGGATTTCAATAAGTAATACGTGATTGGACTACATCTGCGGCAAATCTTACTCCTCCGCACCACTTATAGCTTCAAGCTATACCAGAGTGAACACGTATGGCTAGGTCAAATGTATCACAGACTCACGATCTCCCGGACTGTTGCGCGCTCAGGAAGCGCAAGTATATTTGACATCTGGACGACCTCTTCTCATCATCTCGATTGTAAAATTAAATTAAACAAAATGGCGCACCGTTGTTTGACGAATATAATACTACGCGCCAGGATTTTCACCATATTGCAATTAAAGACAACAAAAACCTTACCTTGCTCATGATTTCCCCATACTCTGTTACAGACAACTCGGCATCTGCTGCTTCACCTTTCATACATATGAGCTGGTTGGCATCCAGTTGTCGAATCGACTGTAGAACAATGTCGTCTAATCTGTCTTCCCAAGTCTGTCCATCTACTTTTCCCATTTGATAGTGGGTAGGGTTCTTTTCAATTCGTTGTCTTAAGAAGGAGTGCCGAAGCCAATCCTTGGCTGTCCCGACGCTTGTGATAGTTCCAATTCCGATCTCGGAGTTGATGTGCTCCGATATGTTCTGATGTAAGGAGCTCTCAAGGACAGTAGTTCCTTGAACAAGGCTGCGATACTTGTACTCCAACTCCTTCTCACACATAATTATTGCAACTCCCTCCTTATCTACAAAAAATGATCAGTCAAGTCAAGCCAGGTCATTGATTAGCCTACCAAACTGGGGTCGACCCTAAGGAGTAAACAAAGTGGTCAGCTATTGGAGAACCAGATAGGACGCTTTCAATTTACCGCTCGACCTATCATCTGTACAATATCCAGATCAGAGTATTCCTTCCAGGAATTATTCTGGAACACCTTGACACCCTTGATGACGACAATGTGGGCCGCTATGTAGCAATTAGTCACTTGTTCCATAATATTGCTTCTCAGGCTGGCCGTACGTAAATTGACACCAACTGCTAAAGTCTAATAAAAGTAAGTCAGAAAAAGGCTCTTTACCAGTATAATAGTGAATGAAACATACGGATGTCGCAACAACGACTCGAAGTGAACCGTTCAAAAAGAGCTCTTCCATTGTTCGCCGATCGTCAAGATTTAGTCCTGCATGGTGAACGCCAACTCCAGCCTTAGCTAGCTCTACGAATAAAGTCAGTGCCGTCTTAGCTTATCCATCTCACTAGTACGTACTATCAAGCCTCTTGTCATGAAAGGTCCTATCCATGCTACTCCCACAAGTCAGCTTACTGTAAGACGGAGCAATGCCAGGCTCCGTACTGTCTAGGAGGTGCCCAAGGAGGACTTTGGCGATTCTCCAGGGATTGTTCGTACTCATGCAGAAGCTGTTCAGCGGTCGACATAACACCTAATTAGAATGAAGATTTTGTTTGGACTATATTAGTTACTACATTTGATAACGAGAACCTTCGATACGCACCCTTCCTAGTATTACAGAATATTAACATTGGTTTTCCGCTTGCGTGCTGCTGAATGATGGGATAAAGCTTGAAGTCTAAAGTGCGGGAGAACTGAAAATCGTTCTGATTCTTCCTCGGAAAGCCCATTACATGGCGTGTAATTTTGCAAGGCCGAAATTCTTCCCCAAACTAGGCAAGTCGACAACATATGCGTAAAGCAATTCCCATTCATCTGACGGAATAACAAACCTCATATACACTCGCGGGAAGTCCTCTGCCTTTGAGAGAGTTCCCTACCCACTCGGCGATGTCACCGATATTAGGTACGGTGGCAGAGACAAGAAGGAATCGAACTCCCAGCGCAAGCGCTTTCATGCGAGATATGACGACCTCCAATGTGCTACCTCGAGATTCGTTCAGAATATGCACCTAGAAAGCTGTTGAGCATCATGTATGTGGGACTTATGAAATTAGAACAAAGGTTACCTCATCAACTAGGAATAGTTGGATTTGCTTGAGAAAGTCTCCATGGTCGTGCCTAAAAATGATTAATGATAAGTACCAAAGAAACTGATTTCTTTTCACCAGCTGCGTGTAAGGCTGTCCCACTTTTCGCTCTGCGTATCGTCAGCAGGAGGCACATATAACAGCCGACTGCACTCACGGTTGTAATGCTATAAAGTTGGCTCTGAGTCGACTCGATTCTGAGCTTAATATAAAATGATATATCTCACATTACTCTCGCGCTCTTCGCCTCCGTCCAGGCACTTCGGCCAGTTTGGATCGTGTCACCAGTCATTTCGCAGCCTCGATTGAAATCAGTAACAAGAAGTAGTGGATAGCAGGATTGAATCGTCCAAACATTTGATGCCAAGAGGTTCAAACTTTGAGGACCAATCCCTGAATCGTTCTGAACAAAGAGCCTTTCGACTGGAATGAGTAATCCATTCAGGATTGATTCATAACAAGACACTACCAACTTTTGTTGGAGCAACATAAACGCATTTTGAAGTCGAATCTTGACCAGATGTCATCAACATCATGATCAATGCCAGTTCAAATAATACTGTTTTTCCGCCACCAGTTGGAGCTGTGTTTGATGTGTCAGAACAGAAAAACGGAGATGCAAAGGGGTAGACACATACCGCTGACAACCTGCGATGTTTTCGCTCACTCAATTTCATTCGTTCGAATCAGGCTGCCAAAGCAAGACACGTACCATATTTTCACTCGTTTGCATTATCTATAGGTCAGATTGTAGGTCTGTCTATGGAAGATTTTGAATCATGGGTGCTCACTGTGTCATAGCATGTAGACTGCATTGCGTTGAAAACCCCGAACTTGAAGATACCTCGGTAAATATCAGCTATTTATTAGCAGCATCAGTATCAGGATCAGCACCTCAAAAGCAATAGAGTACTGTTACATACGAAGTTGGGATACTGGTCGCAATCGAATTCCGTGTGCGTTTCTTGGATTGCTTCCTCTCGAGCATTCTGTGGTTTGTGCATCTGCTACAGAAATCCGTTTCCTCTGCGAACCTTCACCCTGCATATATGCGTCTTTCAGACCGTTTTGTAAGTCAAGATACATTATAACTTTATATGTCCTAAAGCTCACGCTTGACAGGTGGAGCGCTCAGTTCCGTCTGTTGCTTTGATTGCAGGCTCGTCTGCGGTACATATCTTGCATATGAACCTTGACCGACGAATTTTCCACGAGGATTGACAGGCGAAGGGCTTGATACGGTTGCACTGTGGCCGTCTGAGCTCTGAAGGCCGTTTGCTTCTTCCTCCGCATATTGATCGGCTACGACTCCGTGAATTTGGTTTTGATAGCCAGGAGGAAGGAAAGTATCGCCATTGGCAAAGTCTCCTCTTAATTAGTGACATTATTAGAACTAATATGAAGTGCATACATTGTTCATTTTCGTATTCATCGATATCTTCATCGTAAAAGGATGGTGAAGGTATTCTGCAATTTGTGATGTTCGGGTTGAAATCTTGCGAAACGAAACCAAGACCGGAGTCGTCGTAAAAGGAAAAATCGGACTCATCCATGCCATGTTCTCGAGCAAGATCATCGATACTGTAGTTGTCCATGGGAATGGTCAGGGTTATTGGGAACTGTGTAATGGGCCAAGTGGCGATAATCTCAATGTTGAGGCCTTGAAGACTGATGGTGACGAAGATGATGAAAGTAAACACTTGCCAGTGTATGACGCGTGCGTTTGATCACGATTCACGAACTTGAAGCACATCACCTGACCTTGTTAGGGCAGGTCACACCTTCAGTCACTGAGTGACATGCCACCATCACCGTCACGGAGTGACATTACATGGCATTGAAAGGGTCTTTCTCATGGGAGTGGTAGGCTCAGCTACATACTATGGGAGTCTTGGAAGCCTGAGTAAGAAAAGAACAGCTTATTCAGCTTTCACTGCACATGAGCCACCATCAAGTAAGTTCATTCGTGATTTATTCCGTAGATGCATATCGTATTGAAGGAATGAATAGGAGAACCAAATGTTCAGTCAATGTTTATGGTTTGAAGCTTCCGACTTCGCAGGAGGAGTAATGTCCTTCTGGACGTATTCGAATTTACGAGAATCTAAAGTGAATGTAACTGGTCCCTGTAAACATTTGAATAGCTTTAGAAAGCTTCACGGCAAGTTGAGGTAATGCATAATATACCTCGTTAGTTAGGCTAACATCCATCATTGCCCCAAATTTCCCGTCTGTGTGGGTACAAAGTATTAGATTTGAATCTGATATTTCGACGGGTTACAGCTTACGGACCTTTTATTCTGTTCGAGCTGTAGGACTTTCCCAGTAGATCTAGGAGAGAGGAATACATTTGACGGGATTGTTCGCCACCCTGAAAGAAGGCATAGATTATTGCCAGTCTTGAGTTGCAGATATAGTTAGACCATACCATAGCTCGGTGGAAGTCAGGTTTACTTCCCTTGGTGGTGTTTGCTAGCAGAGTGAATTGAGAGACACAGAGGATTTCCCCGTTTATGTCCTTGATGTTCTTCTTCCACATGGAGGAGGGATCGGAGGGATCAGAAAACACCCGAAGGGAAAGACTTTGTTATACATAGCATAGCTGCAATTAGTTTTAAAGTTGTATGCGAGTAAGAGCTGCGTTACATTTTGTTTACGATATGTCGCATATCTGACTCAGTATCGTCTGAAGATGCCCGTGCGTTGCGGACTATTGGCCAGGTGATACACGACGCCATCCATAGAAGTCTCACCATTTGCAATACCCACGAGCACCATAAGGCCTTTCGATATCCGCGAGATGGTCTCTCCATCAACTGCGCAGACAGTCTACGAGATCAGACATGCTATACACGTACCGAATCTGAATTGTCCCAATTACCTGTAACAGAAGCGCCAGTAACACGTTGTACAACAGCCCTCATATCCGGCCTCGAGTTGTCTAACCTGCAGTATTTTAGAAGAAGCTTTGTGTGTTAGGGCTCCAAGTTAGAGAACTCGAACAATAGCTGAAGCGAGTTGTATGCAGACTCGGAAGCCTGAGGGAGGCTCGAACTTTGCACCGTCGTGGTTGTCAGTCACGGTGACTCACCGGCGTCGTGCCAGTGGTTGCTTATGTCATTATGGGAGCGCGTTTATGGTGCCAGTGCTAAACAGCAGACGTACTTTCAAGTCACAGCTATCATGTCCAATACTGAGTCTGTGGTTCTTGAAACAAGCGTGGGTGACATTCAACTGGAGCTCTACTGGGATCATGCTCCTAAAGTATGCATCTCCATCATGAACGCAGCAATGCTCAGCTGATAACAATTTCTTCAGACTTGCAAAAACTTTGCAGAGTTGGCAAAAAGAGGATACTACAATGGCGTAATATTTCACAGAATCATAGCTGTTTGTGGAACTTCGATTATCTCTTTAATTTGATGTTGACGGTAGCAGTAGGATTTTATGATTCAAGGCGGAGATCCTACAGGTACAGGCCGAGGAGGGACGAGCATCTATGGCCAGAAGTTGTAAGTTGTTTTCGTCATGTCGCTGATCATCTCTGATTTGGCGGGGACAGTGAGGATGAAATACACCCTGAATTGCGATTCACAGGAGCAGGGATATTGGCCATGGCGAACTCGGGTCCGAACACAAATGGTAGGTAACTTTCTCCTAACATGCGTCCATTGATTTACTCGTATCCTAGGTTCACAATTCTTCATTTCACTCGCACCTACCCCATTCCTAGACAACAAACACACTATTTTTGGGCGTGTCAGCTCTGGGATGCGAGTGGTTCAGAGACTAGGTGCTGTCGCAGTGAACGCACAAGACCGGTGAGTTTGCCAATCGGTGAAACGTCTCTGCATTTTCGGCTTACCCCACTTCTCCATAGCCCCTTGGAGGACGTTAAAATTCACAAAGCAAGAGTCATTTGAATGCCCTAGGCTTCACACTCTCACGTCAAGGACATCAGTATCCCGGTGGCCTACCACAGCTCTACCAATTCTTTTGCGGACGTTTTAGTACGATTTCCGAAGCACGAGTTCTCACTTGTGCTTTACTCATGGCAGCTAGAGGCATCTGCATTCATCACAGGCAGACCTGGAGAATCTGAGATATGCAGTCATGCAAAGTACCCAATATCTGTACAAGGGTTAGAACGAAAATATGTGTCACATCACAGTGTACATCGACCAATACACAACGGCTCGCATAGGTCATATTTTTTTCAGTACAGCCTGATTGTTGTATCATGGATAATAATAAAGTGGATTGCTTTTGGTTTAACAATGTTAGTAACCTACATGTCTATTAGGTTGAGTTCATGAAATGTATAAGCACTGCCCTTTGAATGCGATGCTCTGAATAATAGTATGACTACATAGAAATAAATCCCCAGCGAAGGTAATATCAAGTTACAGAATGAATAATGCCCACCAACGAGTCCATGAAACGACGACAAAAAGTTGAAAGCAAGGATGAGGTATACAACTGACCGACAGCGTTCGAAAGCAATGGATGAAATGGTAAGGGAAACCAACAAGTGGCTAACGTTTCCGAGTGTTCACGGATCGCCTTCTCGGTCGTGTCGGGGTATCTTCATGCACTGGAATGATCCTCGACCTTGATGACGATGCTTGAGGCACAACATCTACTTCCGCCTCCCCGGAATCGATGCCTGCTCCATGTCCAATACCAGGTTGTACCCATCGGGAAGACTCGCCAGACTTCCTATGAACGGGAGTGTCGAAAGCAAATTCCGTTCGGAAGATATGTTTTCCAACTTCTTGACCGACGTCTTCTAGGTCGTCCTCTATCATTTCCGGGTCAGATTGTACAACTTCAAGATCCTCGTCCATAGCATCAGCGTCCGCTTGATCAATGTCCTCGTCCTCCTCGTCACTGCTATCGTCGTATAAGCCACCTGGAGGTTCCCCAATCCATTCGCTGTCATCCTCATCACGTCCGAAATCCCATACATCTATGGCAGTCGACTCTAATCGGTTACTTGCCGCAACGCACCATCTACCCTCGAAGACAACTTGCCAAACACCATTTATATTTGTGAGTAAATCTCTGACGAAGGTGCCATCACGAATGTCCCACATCTTCAAAGTTCCGTCAGAGCCACTAAGAACTTTGAATTCATCGTGCTGGAAGCAAGTTATAGCTCCGGTGTGTGCCTGCAGCGTGTGCCTGAGTTCTCCTGTTTTTGGGTCCCAGACACGAAGAGTAGAATCCGCTGCTGCGGAAACGAGATGGGAGGGAGAAAGACCAAGCAAGCCGACGAGCGATGTATGTCCAGTCAGCGTATGGACACACTGGCCTGTCGATAGATTCCACACTCTAACTGTGCCATCCATTGAGCCAGAACATGCTTGATTTCGGTGAGGGTCAAGAACAACGGAATAAACTAATTAATATGTCAGTTGGCGTTTTCATAGTAAAGGCAAAGGACACCACAAACCTTTCTGAGAATGCCCAACAAGGACCCATTTCGCTTGTCCGGTGATAATATCCCATATCCTTACTGTGCAATCATAGCTCCCTGAAACAAGTGTACGACCCCGCGCTGCTAGAGCTCGTACTGCATGATCATGACCTTCCAGGAATAGCTTATGATACGGATTCTCCTCCACGTCCTCCTAAGGGTAAGCCAGTTAGAGATCTTACTTCGATAATGGAATGAAACATGCATACTTCCGAAGGGTCACCATCATTGTCATCCGCACCATAGCATCGATATTCCTCCTCCCCAGGCTTAGGTAAAGTCCAAACTCGAAGTGAATGGTCGCGACTACCGGTAACGATAAGAGGACGCTTGGGCCATCTTTCCCTTCGGGTGATCCCGTCCTCGCCAGTGTATTCGACTGTCTCAGGTTTCACAATCGCCAAACATCTGACAGTGCTTGTGTGACCACCGAAAACATGCGTGCATTTCCCCGTTTTAAGATCCCATATGCGCACAGTACGGTCAGTCGACCCCGAAACAAGTGTATCTTTGGTAGCAGCAAGCGCCCATACGCCACCTTGATGACCTTCTAGGGAACGTACGAGTAGGCCCGTGACTGGAGAGTACACGTGTATCGAATTGTCATCCGAGGCAGAGATAATTCGCCCACGGGAAAAGAGAAGGCAAGTAACGACATGGGAACCATGGGCTGCGAATTGCAGATGTTTGGGGGCAGCCGTCATCCATGTAGACTGTGTCAAATGTCGCGATTTGAAGAGGATTTTGTATGGGTGCGGAAGAGGGAGAGATCGAGGTGATGGAAGACCAGCTCTGCGTCTCCGTGCCACTATATGACGGGCAAATTGATTTTCACTCTCACCCCCAAACCAAATTCTGCTGGACTTCATGAGGTCTTGCCAGAGAACAGGGTCCGAATCTATTATTGCTCGCCATGCCTTTGAAACACGGGACGCCCGTGCAAGCGTTGAAAAAGGGAGGAAGCTGAGTATGTGTGATACAAGCTCGCGCGGAAGGAGTGTTAAGAAGTCGCGGGCCAGAGTGGGAGTGAGTACCGAATGAAGTGTTCTGAGGACGGGTAGAGGTGAATGACGCAGGAACGTGAGGAGAACATGCGATTGCAGTGAAGGGGGTAGTGCACAGAAATGGTTTAAAAGAGCCGGCAAGGTCAGAAGTGTGGTCAAAGAAAGATCTGCCTGCACAGGCGCCTGCGGCTGGGGTGATGAAGCGCCACTAGGAGGTGCAGAAGGCCATACACTCTGCGGAGGAGGTGAGCCTGTAGGGGAAGGTAGGGGCGAAGGAGGGGCTGCAGCAGTGTTTATAGTGATGCCGCCAGGATGAGCCCCCCGAGGTTTCTTTCTGGGAGGGGGTGTATTTGTCGGCTCCTCGACGCTCTGCATGAGAATATCATTGCTGTGCGATCGTTTCTTCCCAAAACGCTCAACAGCTTCATTCAACCCAACATACTTTTGCTGTTCCCCAATCTCCTCTTGCCTCATCATACGCCAGCCTCGGCCACACGGCAGCTCGTCCTCTTCCTGCATATCTTCTTCGCATTCGCCACCATCACGAAAAGTAGCACGTGTGCCACCTGGAAAGACAAGCGGGAATCTGCGCAGCGAAGGGGGTAAAGGTGCAGTCAGAAGCGGGTATGCCTTTGGGTCTTTCGGAGAGGATGGGGGAGGAAGTGCGGGTAGAGGGATAGGTGCGTATGTCGTTGTCGTTGTCGTTGTCGTAACCACTCTGTAGATCGGGAGTCAATAACAACTCCTAAAGCAAAGGATTAGACTCACTTCGTGGTTGATACTGAAGGTCCTAACACAAGCGTCGGGCGTTGAGTAGGGCTCATGATGAGCGCAGAAGTGAGGGGAAACGCCTCTGTAGAGGTCTTGTGTGAAGACATTTGAGCCCAAGAGTGGCCTCGCTTGCCAACAGAGATTTACAACTCCGCCCGAACCACCCTTTTATGGTTCCGTTCCACGTCACACTGGCAGTGACAAAGGTAGAGTACTGCGTCGACTGCGAGTGCGAATTGTTTTACCATTGCCATCTTGACTTGACCTATCAGTCTCTTGCTTGCGTACGCCTTCGAAGTCTTACCGAAGTATTCATCTATAATTAAGACGTCAGAAATACTGTGAAGAGAATCACTCACTCGATCTTACTAGTTGAGTCCGGTTTTTGTTTTATCCATAATCGAGATTGTCTGGATCATAAGCATGCGGGACTTACTTAGCAGAGATATGTTGTCAATGTCTTCTATATAACACTGACCGGCCTCATATTCCCAGAACATCTGTCAAGATTATATATTCTATGCACAATCATAATAACAGTGCGTCACAATCCGAAGAAAAATAATGAAGGACTATGTATCAGTCCCCGAGTGAACCATCATCATATCCTCATCCACTCCTATGCCTCACATAGGAATAGATATGCAATTTCGATTACAGTCAACACAATTAATGCGGTTAAGTTATAAAACAAGCAGCTACTGCATCTAACTAACTATGGCATATTTGCGATATAGTCGGAGTATGATATCCAACAAAGAAACTTCCCTAATCATCCTAATCAACAGCAACATCGCCCTTCATTCTTCCTGCACATGTATGTAGCTTTCTAACACAGACTTTGGCCACGAATCAGGAGTTTGACGGAATGGGCCGCACATGAGGTTACCTAAAAAGGAGACACCGTCTGAAAACAGCCGACTCGGCACCTTTTACTTTTTTTGGTTTGACACTCGTACGTCGTCGTCGTTTCGCAGTCAACTCCAAGCGCCTAACCCCTCACTGTCCCTCGAGATGGGTAAAAAGAAGAATAAGGCGGTATGAGATCGCTGTTAATACATGCTTGGAAGAAATTAACACCTTTGTCGCAGATCATTCGCCCATGGTGCTGGTACTGCGAACGTGAGTTTGAAGATGAGAAAGGTGTGTAACACTTGCTGTTCATGCGAGATGACGAGTTTCTAACGTACTACGGCTCTTAAAGTACTCATGCAACATCAAAAGGCCAAGCATTTCAAGTGCAAGCACTGTCCACGTCGATTGAACACTGCTGGAGGTCTTGCTGTTCATATTCAACAAGTGCACAAACTTGAACCGGAAAAGTATGTTACATTAAACATCATTTGTTGACATACATAGTTGATTACTGTTTCACTAGTCTTCCTCGCATTGAAAATGCGATTCCGGGTCGAGATGGATACGAAGTGGAGATTTTCGGAATGGAGGGTATCCCTGCTCCTGATGTCGCGGACTGGAAGCGCCGGAAAGAGATTGAGTTAGGCTTAAATCCTGGGACAATTACGCAACCTCAGGCGAAGCGGCCAAAGATAGAGAATAAGGTATTGACTCAGGAAGAGTTAAGAGTGCAGCTTGAGGCACACAAAGCTCTGATGGGTGCAGCTGAAAATCCAGTCGTACCCACTATGCCTGGCGCGTCAGGGGCGGTAGTCAATGCTGCCCCTCAGACGTACGCTGCAGCGCCGACGCAAATATCTCCGCCACCTTCAAATATTCCTCATTTCCTTCCTAATGGACCTCCTCCCCCCGGGGTGTTCCCTGGCGCTCCCCCTTTCGCCCCTTTCCCTGGTCCACCAGGGTTCCCTCCCGTGTAAGTATTTGCTATTAAACTTGCCTACGGATTGGACAGCAACCTAATATTATAATAATGATAGTCCACCTCAGCCTGGTATGTCTGCCCCGCCTGGCTTCCTTCCACCACCAGGGATGTTCCCACCTGGGCAAACTCCTTTCCCCCCTGGTATTCCCCCTCCAGCAGGAGTACCAGGTATACCGCCGTCGTATACGTCACCTCCCGTTCCTCCTCCAGTTGGACAACCGCCACTAGGTTTAAGTCCGCCTCCAGGAGCTTTCAGTTCCCAAGCACCTCCTGGAGGCTCACAACAACCCTCTGGACCGGTGACAACCGCTCCCCCTCCTTCATTGACATCGCCATCAAAACCACCAATTCCGAATCCTGCTTTGAAACAAGTAAATCCGGATTTGAAGAAAGGGCAGATTCTGAAATACTCGGATGCAAACTATTCTCCGGTAAGATAAATCATAATTCTCATATGGCAAGAGTAAATATTGACTTACTTGTCTTTCAGGAAGAGAACCGTGCTTATGATCCGAAATATTACTTCAATCCTTCCCAAGCAGGGGAACAGAAATTCCAGGAAGAAAGTAGAGGTAAAAAGCGGGCGCGTGCTGAGGACTTCCTTTAGTGTTAGTTATCTATCGACCGACTTTCTGGAACAACTAAGCGGAGGAAATTTAGGAAAGGGTCGAGGCTCCAGTCCGTCTAATTTCTTTCCAGCGCCGCTACTTTTCTCATGATGCATGTTAGTCCAGAACAAACAGAATATATAGCTTACTCGGTGCGATATCTTCTCCTGCTTCATTCTGTATCTCTTGTAGTGTACCGCCTAAGTTTTAGCGTTCGAAGCAACGTATATTTGATCTATTCGAAGGGTTGTGAATTTCTATCGGCATCTTTTTGTGCTCGTACATAGGTGATAAAGTAGGAATATGGAGTCGCAAGCGATTATTGATTTGGCAGGGTTTACAAACTATAGGTAAGACTAGCAATTTAGTTCCTTCATGGTCCCCTTGATTGATAGACACATCTCGTGTGGAGGCCGGAATTAGTCACTAATTGTTTAGGCGAATTTGAAGGATGTCTTTCGGACCCAGTTACATCTATTGGGTCCCACGTAAAACATAAAGACAATCAACGGAACCCAAGGGTGTTTTCCAAACCCAACACAATGGCGCCGCACAATGCAAGGATTATCTCCTAGCTTCCTCATAATGACAAGTCCTTTTGATCGTCTTGTCGTTAATCAATGTCGATCCATGACAGCCCTTTGATAGCGCAATGTGTTTTTGAAATTATGCAGCGGCGGAGATCAGCTCAGTCAGATCTCGTCCTGTCCAGCCCTTTGTCCATGCGCTCCTTCAATGTATTGCTTTCGCACTGATCTTACACAGACTATAATATCTTGATATTCCGTTAACACGGTATCTTTAGATAATAATAGTACACTTGCTACTGAGTCGATAGCACACTATCTCCAGATCCTAATCAGATTCGGGCCCGCGACTGTAGATACCGCCCCACAAGGCCGCACACAAGCCAAGACAAGACCGAAGGAGTGTATAGTCAATTAGCCTTCGATGTGTATGAAAAAATAGAAATGCAAAGTTAGATTTAGAACGGAACACATAAGGCCGGATAGCCCCTTATTAGGCAGTTTAGCCTAATACGTAATTATGATAATGAAAGGATCGCCGGGGCGGCGATGGCTTCCGCCGAAACATTGGCAGGGACGAAAATCAGGTACGCCGGAGCCAACTGGCCAATCTCCACCAACTCGCTTCCTTAACTTTGGGAATTCGCATACAGACCGACTGTCTAATCAGCTGCCCAGTCGTCTTCTCAGGAGGCAAAGAATTGCTATCGAAGCTTAACCGAACGTAAGCTCAAGATCTGGGACATGTACTTTCTTACTACTATACTCAGTGGATCGCTTCAAAGTTTCCGTCGATAATCGTCTATAAAATCGACATTGTCTGTGTGGGGGCGAGGCATATTCTGGGATATTCGCGCCGGAATATCTGACACATAATAACTCACGCTTCAAGATCAAATCTGAACTTGAAGAAAACGGTCCCCGCGGAATCTGATCGAGAATGCACATATGTACAACCGCGGCGGGAACAGCGGTGTTGTGACATAAATTAAGGAAGAGGCCTCCAGAGAAAGTACGTCAAAATTGTATATGTTATCCGTATACGAGGGAGCCATCCTGTGCGTCTGCGGTTTCGGATTGGATGGAACCAAGGTCCGATGGAGCGTTATCACACCCATCATCATCCCACAAGCGCATTGAAGAGACGTTCGCAATTTATGGAGACAGGGCTGTGGGGACACGAGGCGTACAATTGGAGTAACCCAGGCCCAGGGATGAGCCTCTGCTTGCCAAGAATATGATTCTGTCAAATCTATAAGCTTTATTGCGTGACTGAAGGAGAAGAAGGAAGGAGCATACACGTATAGCGTAAGACTACGAGAAGAGGGAGGCACCGAGGACCTCGTTATCTCACTGCAAAGCCAACGTCACAGGCATACGATAGAGTTGTTTCGACACGCCGATGCTTGACGCTTTTCTTGCTATCTTCGCGGTTCCGAATATACGTGCTTATAGCTGCCTCAAGCTTCTACGTTCGTTGCAAACGAGAAGCCAGCTAAACTAGGCACAAGAAAGCGGATACAGCCATGAGCCCCTAGAGCCTTCGTGGTGCTTGGGTAAAGGTAGCTGCGCTCAATTGAAAGATCTGGTCCGAAGCAATGAAGCACCACATGCCTCCTGCCGTCGAGACGGATGAGGTTCTCCCTTTGGCAATGGGCCGGCGTCAAGATATCTGACAAAGCAATTCATATGTATGTCATTAACAGGTCTGCCATCGGGACTCCTGCTCGGATCTTCGAGCTAAGCCTGTTCTTGCCCTTCATTTTCCTCTCGATGTCAACATCGTCCGGCATGCACGGCATGGGGCATCGCTGGTAAAGGGGCAAACGCAATCTCTGGGAGAATTGTGTTGATACAATGAAGGGGGGAACGGCCGCATCGTCTTATCGCTTCTGCGGATGTACGGAGGATGCCTCAGATGCACAGAAATGACGGCAGGCGGCTGTAGGAGGGAGATGAGTGACTGGTCCGACATTCATGGTCCCGTTCACGGTGTTCAATCTAGATCAGGATGATCAACTGAACAATAAAGCCCCTTGTCCGAGAAGTTAAAGGAGAACGATATATCGGTCGATTAGTGAGGCTTGCAGTAAGGTCACCGATATCTGGGCGCAGGAGCAGTCTGGGAATTGTCCATAGAATCTCAAAGGTGGATGAAACGATTCTGTCTTCAGTTGTCGAACCGTGATTTGTCGACGAATACTATTAGAAGTACCACGGTAATTAGAAGCTAAGAACAATCAAGGAGCGCAAGCATTGTCCATCTTGGTAGGGATCAGTGACAGATCACGTCGAACGAGCTAAAGTCCGGCCAATACGACGGTTGAATACCAGCGTTTCATCTTGCGGATGTCGACGAAGAGGGACTGGAGTCTCTTTGCGATCAAAGGCGTGCATTAATCGTCAGATAAAGAGTAATTTCGACACATGGCAGCCATCTGATGGATGTTAAGTGAGGAGTGAAAGCAAAATAGCGCTTGCCATAGCGAGCGTTCATAGCAGGGTTGAGACTCTGTTCGCGCCACCATGAGCTAGACAAGCCCAAATGCGTTGCCGAGAAAGTGCCATGTCAACGGCACGGCCACGACCTCGGCCGGCGGAGATACCACGCACCAAACTGCCTCCCCTCCCGACTTTCCCTAAGTACATATTCAGTGGTCAAAGACAGCTTCAAGTACCAATGTATCAGGGGAGGCAGGGGCACGAACCGATAACAGTCTGACAATCTAAACACAGGGTGAGTGCGAGGCTCATATATATACTTTTATATACGCCGTGCAAATTTAACCACCATCGGAGCTCATCATATGCTCCGCTTTTGTGTGCTTGCGGTGGTGGATTGCAGCTTTGCTATTGTAGTGCATTGAGCACACATTGCTCCAAAACGATGATAAACACCTCGTGCTATCGCTGTAGAGCATCTCGCTATAAACGGGACGTTCAATTATCGGCGCAATAGAAGACTATCTAGCTTGAAGCCAAATTATATTGGCATCAGGCAAATCGATCAATCTAGGATATTAATCCCGGCAACAGATCTCCTTCTGCGCCAGTTCCGCATGGAGAGCGAGTAGGCCAATTCGACGTTCCGTATGTCATGTATAGAAACCGAAACCATTCCACGACCATACGTAGTTGGTCGAGGAGCAAGCAGGGATCTGGGAAGCATTGATACGCACATCATAACCACCGATGAGCTCCAGAAGCGCGAAGGCAGCGCGTGAGTACGATACGTCTTGTACGACTCCTTGCCTTTCCGAGGTCTATCCCATATGCTACGCCTTTTGACACGGTGGCTCGACTAAGGATAGTAAGGCGAAAGGATGTGGGCCGCGACCAGTCGAATCTAGTCAGGCCAGTTCCTCGCGGACACGAGGACAAGATGTTAGGTGACTCAAAACTTCTGGAGCTCGTCATCGCTTTCATCGAACGTACTGGAAGTACTAGTGTTTGTACATACAGAATCTTCCGCGTCTGAAGTGTCTGTGCGTCCCCTTACGCGAGAGTTGCCTCAATGAAAGTATACAGCTCGCGTGGGGCCCGAGCACGGGAAATCGGCATGACGAGCGTGTCACGAGTGTGCCTGGAGGTGCATAAGCGGTGACTATTGGCCTCCATATTCCCTTCTGCGCGAAGACTTAGACTCTCCGCTGCCAGATCTCTGGAAGTTCCCAAGGCACAATGAGCTGTGGACCCATGCTATCCCAGAAGAATCCCATGCTCTATGCTTCTCGCCGACGACTCCGACCTACATCATGAGTGCGTTATCATTTAGACCTTCTAAAGTTCTATAGCCTGTCTTTCTTGTCCTTTGCACCTGCGCATAATTCGGGGTGCTATTTTAGAAAACAGGGTCCGGAGAGAAGGCCGATTGCTCGCTCACGTTTGCGCCAGACGTATTGATCGATGGTACAAGGATACCGCATATTACGCAAACAAAATGAAAGTGTCTGGAACGGGCCATTACATGAGGAGTTTCGGTGGGTTGGACATGGACTCACGTTACATTGCGTCAATGTTTGGATGGTAGTGTGTCGCACTAATGAGCTTTTGTAAGGGTGCTTCGAATGCGGCCCTAGTTTAGTAGCTCACCGCCTTTGCAACAAGTTGACGACCTTGTCGAATACACGATTGCGCTGGCGTGTGAGTTTCTGGAGAAGGTTGTTCGATCATCCCGTAAATCATGCCTCCTTCCCCTTGCTGGAGAGAGGGGCGAGCAAAGCGGTGCTCAGGCGAGTTTGGTCGGCAGAGTTACAGTCGTGCGATCGCCAGACGTGTTGAGCAAAACTCGGTAGGAACATAGATGCTGTTCTCGACGTTTCAATTGTGAGGCGCTGCAAACATCGACACCAGAGCCGGGAGGAGTCTCCATACCAGCCACAGTGATAGGAGGATCAGCGGCCTAACCGACCGCGATATGAGTAAAGACCAGGCAGGATACGGAGGCAAATTGAGCTGATGGGTTGTATGGCTGGAAAGAGTTTATTTTCTAGGAAGAAGGAGCATTGGGCAATTGGATCTGGCGATGGCCCAAGGGAAGGGAACGCAAGAGCACTGTTGTGCATTTTCCCAGCTGGAGAAGAATAGAACGATGAAAATATCAATGCCATATGCCTTGAACCTACATACTGGAACGTGGGCCGGAGCCGCCGGAGCCGGCTAGTAGTAGCGTTACCAACGTGACAAAGTTAATATTTACTAACATATACTATATTAGTAATTGTTGGGTCGGGTTTCGGAGGTTGAATGCGCGCCTTAGGAACTCACCCGCGGTGCACTCATCATGGCCTTGGACTATTAGCATAGCATGTTCAGCTTTCCGGCGCATAACAGATTGTGAGTTTGTTCACCATTATTCTTTTTCGCAATCAGGTCGAGATTCAAGATGCTGGTTTTCCCTTTCAGTCCCTTAGACGCCAATCCTGTCTCCTATTTGCTCACAGCGCTATTCACAGAATAGTTTCACAACTCTGGACACGTTGATTTCGGTCTTACCTTTTCCATTTTCTTGCGCGCAAATCTATCTTGTAAGTTTCTCTATCGCCGAGAATTCGGATCTCCTATGCAAGGCCTATTCACTTTCCATCTTGTTCCCAGCACCCGCCACCCCCACGCGAAACAAGTCCAAACTGACTTAAGAGTAAAGATACTCAAAGGTAAGCCTCCCGAAGCAAGTCTCGGGTCATCGACTCAATTCCGCTATCTTGTCTCTCTCTGCAACCTCGAGCTGCGACGTATGCTGACCATCATGCCGACCCCGCCCCTCCAGTACGAGCAACAGTACTACATGCCGCAGCATCACCAGATGCCCCCTCCTCAATATCCCCCGCAAATTCCCCCGCAACAGCTCGAGCAAAGCCTGCACTCGCAGATGCACTCTCCCCAACAGCAGATGCAAATTGACCCAGCGCTTCAGTTGTACTATCCCGGCTACAATCCATATCAGCAGCAGCAACAGAGCGGTCACCCCTCACCGCACCAGCAGTCGCAAATGTCACCAATGCACCCACCGCCCCCTCCAATTCACCCCCAGCTTAGTTTGCCTGCTCACTCGCCTGCCTCCTCGTCTTCTACGCAGGGCTCCGACTACATGGGAACACCACCTGCTGACAGTATTTCTGCGTCCTCCCAACATAGACAAAACGGGAAGAGGTCCTCGTCATCAGCTGCTAGTGGAGGTGCTTCGGGTAGCAGGAAGAAGTCTAGGACGGATGAGATCGAGGACGACGGCGAAGGTATGAGCCCTAGCACGGAAGCACCTGAAGGGAAGGTGAAAGCTACAAGGGGCTCAAGGTAAACAATTTCTCTCGTTCACAATATTTATTTATTTATTTATTATTTGCCAGGGCTTGCACTGTGTGTCGACGACTCAAAATGAAGTGCGTAGGTGCCGAGCAAGGGCCACCCTGCAAGCGATGCCAAGCAGGAAACCACGAGTGTGTCTTCGAGGAGTCTAACCGAGGCAAACGATCATCGAAGTAGGCATTTTTTTGACTGTTATTTTGTAGAGCTCAATTCTGATTCCTAGCTCGCCTGCGATTTCCAGCAATAGCGTCAGGAAACACGAGCAGCTCACGCGATCTTTGCGGAAGATGGAAAAAACTCTGGATACAGTTCTACGGTCTATTGGCAATCCCTCGATCTCCTCTATCACGTCAGGGATTATGTCTCGTTCGCCCTCGCCGACGAGTCAGACTGCTAAGACACAGGCGTTAATAGACAATCCATCTCCACCCCCACGATCCGCATCTACGGTCCACTCTGTGCAAAGTCATCATGGAACTACATCTCCCCGGCTACACTCCTTGCCTGACAATGAGCTAAACCCCCTAGGCCTACTGGCCGAGGCTAGCCTCGCCAATCGGCGCGCTCAGAGTTCACAAGCGCAAACGAAGTCTACTTCTGTTGCGTCCGACCCCAAGCAGCATATCGGAGTGGCCAGCGACCTGTACTTCAAGCCAGGTATTAAATAATATTTTCCCCTTAATTGCCTTTGTCCCACTGTGCTCACAAATTTCAGGCGTTATGTCTATCCTGCCGCTTCGCCGTCTATATATTGAGCGGCAAGTACAACCGGAAATGCTAACATTCGTATCTACGGAGGAAGTTCTTGCCCTCTTCAAAATGTACAGTCAAATTGATTTTCTTCCATTTGACAAGCTTTACTTACCATGCTCTCCCCCCCTTTAACAAATAGTTTCTACGGACATATGAAAGTACGGCATTAATAATCATAAAAGGAGGGTGCTTGCTGATTTTGGTCACCTAGATGCACAGTCCACTCTTAGATCCCGATTTTCATACACCATCATTGGTGTGTTCGAGGTCTCCTTTCCTCCTCACTACAAGTACGTTTCCCACATATCCACATCATCATGAATGAGGCGGCGGCAGTACTGATTAGTGTTCTTCCTCGCATCCGCACCCGCAACTGCCGATTCCGCATCTATCCTACACGCCTCAGTCTGTGCAATTGCTTCCAAATTTTACGATGCGCGGCCGGAGCTCCACTCCCGGCTTACAAACCTCTCTCGCAAGCTCGCCTTTACA
Source organism: Trichaptum fuscoviolaceum (assembly GCA_910574455.1). Lineage (NCBI taxonomy): Eukaryota > Fungi > Basidiomycota > Agaricomycetes > Hymenochaetales > Trichaptaceae > Trichaptum > Trichaptum fuscoviolaceum. The sequence goes on from CAJSYZ010000001.1 coordinate 3,665,937, forward strand.
GTACCTGAGAAGGGATACAAATCTGTCGAGATTGTACAAGCGTATCTGCTTCTGACACTCTGGGGGTCAGGCCCAGTTGAGCGTTATGAGCAAGACAAAACGTGGTTCCTCCTCGGAATGGGTATTAGGTCAGTCCGCTGTTCTTGCCGCTTCCATGAAAGCATTTGTTGATACTGCTACTCGGGACCCAGGATGGCCACGGACCTGAATTTGCATCGAAAGACGGCGATCACAGGTCAAGATACACCCGAAGGTCGAGCGCGGGACAAGGAAGTGCACAATCGTGAGCGAACATGGCTGCTGTGTTACATTCTCGATCGCAGTATGAGTGCAAATATGGGGAAGCCCTATTCAATCAAGGAAGAGTGAGTCACTGATTCGAAGAAAAGCCCTGGATAAGATCAACTTTCTGATTGTGCCAAATCATTTTCCCTTTTCAGTTTCATCATACAGAACACACATTTGTTTTGGAAGAAGCCAATTTCGTTGCCGACAGATGCGGGTATGGCGGCTTACGCTGTAAGTGCCATTTCATAATCTCCCCCCATGTACTCATGCCATCACAACTTAGGAATTGCAACGGATCTTGTCCCGCAGTCTTGACATTTTGTACTCGTCCACTGCCAATAGTTCAGGACTCCAAACGGATTGCAATTATTACTTGGTTATTAGGACAGTGGAAGCGCAATTACGACATTGGCTCAGCGATTGGACAGAGCGGTTATCATCAGTTGGTATGTCTTTCCGATTGCGGTCTTATTTTTCTCGCATCTTATGTGTCCCAAAGTGCCAGACATAAATTCCTCTTATGGTGTCTATAATACATTGATTGGCAACTTCTACTACAACTACGCTATGCTCGTCATCAACTCGTTCGGCCTTCAAAATGCGCTTGAGCGTTCCCCAGTTGATAAAGGGCATTTCTTCACAAGAACTCATCAATCTGCTGTTGCCTGCGCAACACTCGTGCGCGATGAACTTGGTCCCAAGGGATATTTACGGTATTCTCCTGATTCGCATTTCGTACAATGTTCCTACGCAGTCCTGAGCTTGCTCAAAGTGGGTACTTCGAGCGATATGTTTCAGATGCATCCTAATATTTACGCATCAACAGCTTACACGGCCGGCGTTTCGGGATTTCCTCGTGGATGAAAGGAGTACCATCTCGCTAATTAGAGACGTTGCAGATCTTCTAGAAAACATTGCGGCAGGCCCGCTCCATACACCCGCTCTTTACAGCACATTTTTGAAAGCGCTTATCTCCGTTCAAGTTGATGGACAGGCGATGCCGTCGCAGGATTCTCCTCGACTTGGACCGTCACTTTCCAACCCTGAACACTCAGGGGAGACCCTCAATGGAGAATCCGCTCAAAATGGACTCGATGCTCGGGGCGGGCTCAATCTTTTCGGCGCCAACTTTGATGGCGTCTTGTCACCTCCCGAATTCAATTTCAACAGTGAAATGGGACCTGCAACGGATATCACCACCTTCCCCCCGACGATGGCACCGACAAATTCGCATGACGATGTATCCGGAATGCTTTCTATGGACAGTATACTCAGCAACGGGTTTTGGGACAGTGTCTTGGTGCCAGGTTAGTATCACGTTATCGTCAGTAAATAAACTAAGGTACTCATATCTATGACAGGCTATTCTAATTCCCTCGAAGGTTTAAGTGGAGGTTTCGTTTACGGCGCCGGGGGGAGTGGCCTCATCACCCCAAGACTGGCCACGCCTCTGCACTCCGGTTCGAATACGCCCACCGCGAGGCGCCGAGCAGAACAAATATCAGAAAACAGCCTGCATGCTGCATTCGAAGCACGCACAGAAGAAGGCGCAAAACTCGGATCTTGATGCGATGCGATGGGGGATGATGAATAAAATATTTTGGACTGCTATTGTATTTCGTGTTATCGCTACCGTGGTATTCTAAACAGTCTCATTTTGCAACTTACCTGTATAGTCTTTTATTGCTATATACTATGTGTGTGTGTGGAGGATCCTACTCACTCGCATGTACATATATTGTATTACGGCAGTCATGTTCTGACGTCGGCCTTCATGTCAAAGATAATCTCGTGTGATTGTACCTGGTCATTGGCCTTATCCTGTCCGACGTTTCTGATGCATATTATTGACTGACACGTTTGCGCAAACAAGCGAAAGCCCGGCCAGCGTTGCATGAGTCGTAATAGGACTCACCTTTGCTCGTGGAATGCATAGATGTCGATTACGATCAAAGACATAAGACTGCTTACTCTCACATAAATTGCACCAGAATTCTCTAATTCAGTAAATTAAGCGTGCATGCTTGCAAAGTTGCTAACTGAACAACGGGATTCGTGCTGTAAATTTGACTCCCGCATATTAGGTCATTTGGGCAATGTCGACAAGCAATATGAAGCGCCGAACATTCGGACGAATGCAGAAGTAGCGTCGATTAAACCATTATGGGTCACTGAAACAAAAAAAATGGAACACTCGGGAACCACATATTTGGTCCGAGACTTCATCATAACGCAATGCCCACCACCGAGGCAAAGACTGCTGTCGTACACAGGAGGATCGACAGAGACAAACGAGGACAATCACCATTTGCAGCCGCAGAAGGAGTCGAAGTCGATGGGTGAATGGTATTTGATGTCCCTGAAGGCGCCGAGCGGAAATTAACTGAGAACTATGGAACTTGTAGAGAACGCTGAGAACCTACCCTCACTTCGTGTAGTCGCGGAACTCATCGAACCTGACTTGGCCGCGGAGCTCGACGTTGCAGCTGCGAACGGATTGCTGGTTGTCCATGTCGTCTGTCCGTCAGCTTGGCCAACGCAGGTATGCCCTTGGCAAGACAAGGAAGCCGAAAAGGAGATTTCGGTCTGCCCAGGAGTTAATGTGCTGTATAAAGTGGGACCAAGTGCGAAGGTTGTTGTAGGTGCTGCAAGGATACGATCACGACCGGTTGGCCGAACATGGACAAAGTAGACATACTACTATTATCGGGTGCATACCCTGTAACCGCATCTTGCTGCCTCTTGTCAAGGACTCCAAGTAGTAGCCCAGCTTCTGGATCTGCGAAGTGATTGGCGCCAGCCACGATGGTGTCCGGGTTACGGCTTGTATCAGGCACATGAGTCGAAACGACGTGAGCTGTCGAGGCTGAAAGGGTATTCTATGAACTGTTTCATGAATCAGACAAAGCTTGTCCACTCACAAGTAATAAATAGGACAAAGAGTGCAGTGGGATAAGGAACGTACATCGTGAGTTAGCTGAACCACGATGGGAAGAGATATACTAGTTCAAGGAGTGCGGAAGAGCGCAGAAGAGAAGCAATAGAATCCCAGAAAACGAGTGTTAGCGACTTTTCTTCGAGCAAATTGATGTTGACGATATTCGCAAAGGTAGTGGGTTTATAGATCGGCCTAGTGGTAGTTAAGGATATTTTTGTGTCGCTGAAAATTCAACGTCCGTTCGCCGTCTCTGCCAGTGCCCGGCAAGCAAGGCAGGGGACTTCAAGCAAAAATACTAGCGCACAGATGTTCTTGATAAATTCTATATTCTTAATGTTTTGCGAACGTTCCACTTGAAGGTCCAGGTGTTTTAAAGACGAAGAGTGGGATTCTCGAGCTAAGCTAGATTCAGTCTTTAGTAAATCAACAAATTCGAACAAAACGAAGGTTGTTAGTATTGTCGATCAGTCCTTTTAGGAAATGTGTCGCAATGCCACGTGGACGTAGTAAGGACTCAGTGTACTAGTATAGTTTGCGTTTTTGCTTGCTTTGTCTGACTGGTTTTCGTTCAATGCCCCCTCCGAATGTGGTCGACGAATGGCTAGCAGGTCGTCGCTTTGGCATTGTTATAGATGCAGGCTCTTCAGGGTCACGGTTGCAAATTTATAGCTGGCTTGACGCACGAGTCGTGAGGTCAGAGGGAGGCCCAAAGACATACCTTTCGTTGCCAAAGGTCGAAAAGGGAACGAGAGGCGACGATGAGTGGGTTAGAAAAGTTGAGCCAGGTACGAAAGTAATGCATGGAATCTTAATGCGTAATGTCATCTTGTAAACTAGGGATATCCTCATTCGCGGAGAACGTGGACGGGGTAGCGTTACACCTGGCACCTTTACTAGAACATGCGCGGACGCAGATCCCACCTTCTTTGCAGCCGGATACCCCGATATTCTTACTGGCGACAGCGGGAATGCGCTTACTTGACAAAGAGAAGCAAACTGCGGTGCTAGACGCAGCTTGCGATGTGATCAGATTCCATTCTCATTTCCGAGTAGACCCGTCATCTACGGGTCCCTGCGGCTCAAATGTACGAATCATTTCCGGAGAGGAGGAAGGACTCTTCGGGTGGATCGCAGTCAATTATCTTATGGACCAGTTCACAAAACGCGACGATGACCAAACAACGTATGGCTTTTTGGATATGGGCGGTGCTTCTACTCAGATAGCTTTTGAACCTAGCGCTGAAGAGCGGAAGAAAACTAAGGGTCTGGTTGATGTTCGCCTACGACTCATTGGTGGAGAGGAGATACATCACGAAGTCTTTGTGACGACCTGGCTAGGATACGGAACAAACCAAGCTCGCTCACGATACGTGGAGCGAGTCATTTCACAACACGAAACTAGTATCTCTGTAGATGGCGCTAATCAACATGGTCCTGTATCCGATCCCTGTTTACCTCGAAACTTAAGACTTGATGAGCTCTCGACTTATCCTGGACACGAGGACCCTCATAGCAAAATGCTACACACTCTCATCGGTACCGGCTCTTTCGAACAGTGCTTGGAAAACGTGGAACCTCTCTTAAACAAGGACGCACCCTGCCCGGATGTGCCCTGTCTTTTCAACGGCGTCCATGTCCCCCACATTGACTTCTCTGTCTCACGTTTCATTGGTGTTTCCGAGTACTGGTATTCTTCGGAACATGTTTTTGGTCTGGGCGGACCCTATAATGTCGTGGAATACGAAAGAGCCGCTGCCAACTTTTGCAGCCAGGATTGGCAGGATATTATGGCACACCACGAGTTATCTAAGTCGAAGGATGCCTTAGGAGGCGATGGTGAAATGGAAGAAGACGGGCGAATTGTTGGGATTGGAAAATGGGGGGATGTTGTGGAGATTCCGAGGTTGCAAATGCAATGCTTCAAGTCGGCTTGGCTAATCAACGTTCTTCATGAAGGTATCGGCATGCCGCGGATAGTTGACGCGGGTGGCAATTCAACAGGAAATTTAGATGCTGTTGAAGGCAAGGCGAGCGAAAAAGGGTTAGGGAAACCGATAATGCAGTCAGTGGACACAATTGGGGATACAGCCATCAGCTGGACACTCGGGAAGATGGTCCTCGAAGCCAGTCGGGAGGTTCCTCCGCTGTCCAAAGACGTACCGCCCCTCTCTGACCCCGTCGCAGGTGATCACGGCGATGTACCTGTGGCTGAATCTGGTTCAAATCAAGAGTCGACAGAATTCTTCCCCCCAAAGATCCTCGGAGGATATCAGTTGGACTTCACTCTTCTGGGAACTCTATGGTACCTCGTGTCACTGTCTGTCATAGTCGTCCTAACATTCCGATTTCGCCGTCAAATTGCGCACTGTGTTCGGCGAATTGCCAGAAATTCGTCCAGAAGGCCTGAATTCGATCTCAACGGGCGCGTATCCTTAGAAGATGGCTATCAGCCCGATGGAGTACAAGGCACATTGTTCCAGACCTTCACATTCGTTTCTCGGTTATTTTCCGCTTCCCGTCACCTAGCATCCATGCGCTCAGGTCTGTCACGAATTCTTTCGTCAATTCGCCCTCGTCCCGCAACTCCACCTTCTTCGGCGTTGAATATACTGCGCCACACGCAGGCCACAGCTCCCGCACCTCCAGTCCGATCTTTCTCATCCGCTTCCTTGAAGAGCCAGAATGGTTCTGCGGGAACAGGCTACCATGCTGGCATATTTCCTGGATCGTCGCTTCCATCGCGCTCATCTACGCCGCCGGCCTATCGTCGTGACGTTGTGCAATCGACCGCTCACACGAGTCAGTCACTGCATTCACTGCCTCGATCTCGTAATAATTCACAATTGAACCTTACAACACTCACGACTCGACAACTATCTAGGGGTGGGAGTAGTGGGCAACAAACCCCCACAGGAACTTTTCATGACGGAGATTGAATCCTTCTGGAGGATTAAAAGTTCGACGCCACAAGCCCGTTGCTCAAGATCTGTTCCCCGTTTGCATTCAATGTAACTTATTCCATTCTAACTCTTCATCTTCGACCCGCGCTTTCCAACAAGAACGACATCAAACCAAGCTGGTACCGTGTTGTTCTTGGTTGCTGCGGGCCTACGCCACCTTCGAATTACGTGCATTCAGAAAGACTGCAGGTGCTGGTTTTACACACATTATTAATGTGCATGTGCAGGACTTTATGTTCGACCTTCGCCATTAGCAAAATGGCATCGGTCGTGAGAAGCTAGCTAGACTCTGTGACTTCGCTATTCGTTCAAGCATGACGCCGATATCTCTATGCCGACATGAAGCCCAGAAGCGAGAATTGCTCGGCTTAATAAACTCGACGCCCTACCTTTTGCGGAGTCGATGTATTCACGGTACCCACATGGTATACTCGTGATAACAAGGCATCAACGTGTCCATAATGCCGAAGACTACATTGGACATGAGGTCGGGCGACAATCATTGCATAGTAACTTTAGACATTTACCACTGTTGACATTCGGACGTCCGGAAGAAGGCCCGGTCGTGGGCATTCAAATTGTATCAGACTGTCATACTTTACAGGTCATACATCCATCACGCTACATTCATATATCAATCAATTATGTACCATACGCGGCCGTGAGCGCGAACCTCCCAAACGTCCGACCGATTTTCCCTTTTTGCTCGAATGCAATCCAATGCCTCTGATTTCCTGTTCCTTTGATTTGCGTAATTGCATAGCAGAGAAGACGAAATCTGTCTCCCTCGTCAATTCGCATCCATGCTTATAGATTTCCGTCTCTTCCCCGTCAGAAAGAGGTTGCAAAGAAGTACGACCTCCTGAACGCCACAGAAGTAGCTGAATTATTGCCTCTGGGAGTAACACATTAGTAATGTACTAAACCAAGGGATCGTCAGTGTTTTAAATGTTCAAATAGGTGTCCAAACTCACATGGACCCTGTCAGAATCCGCCAGATGTACAAAAAATGATCGCGATAAAACTGGCTTTATTTCTTTGACGTCAGAAGCGTTCTGCTGATGATTCGTCCCCCAGATCGATAAGTATGAAACGTTATCTCTAGCTTCTTCGAGAAGGAAGTTCAAAGCTCGTACCTGTGAGTTACTTTCTAATAGGGGACTACCAACGTTGAGTCGAGGGCTTTGATCGGCCGGATTCGCACTGGCTTCGCGACTAGTTTGGTCATCAATATCAACATCCGTTTCCTGCGCCTCACTCTGCTACAGTGAGCAAGGATCGTTTGATCTCGGAAAAAGGAGATTACTCACGATGATTGAAGAGGGAGGAAGGGATGGCGGCGGTAATTGCATAGGTGAAGTCTAAGGAAATAGTTGAATATTGCACGCGCGCGTTGAATGACGAAATAACACACGGGAACTAATGTAGAATCATCCATGCCGTGGTCACGGGTCGGCGACGAGGCAGAGAAGTTCATGTCGCTTGTCAGAAGTAACTCGTCGTTTCCCCTATCATTGATATCGTTAGAGGGGACATCTGCTTGCTCATTGATCGAACTCTCGCCGACAGGAGCAGTGGGAAGCGCCATTGCGACGTCCTCGGCCGCCGGAGCAGAGGGTCTCTCGCCTTCAGATTTCAGCTTATTGTTGAAAGCAACAACGATTTGACCGGCCCATTGAAAAAGTGCTTTCTGCAGCTCAATTAGCTCAAGATTTGTGAGCAAACCTTTTAAAACCTGATAGGACAGTACTGCTCTATTTTTACCCCCACGCAGAAACTCGTTGTTACGTGCATTTGCGGGGGTGTATGAGCATTCTACGACCTTCGATAGAATGGGAATCACGAAGGCGAGTTGTTCTATCATGGGTAGTTGATAGAATACTTCCGGCGGCGGCGGAGGTAGCGATGGCTCAGGGATACAGAATGCTGGGTCTGGATGCAAGAAATCTTCATAATCTATCTTGTCCAAGATCTCGCCATCGTCAAGGGTATCCTTAGACTCAAATTTTCCAAGCTGTGTAAGAGCGATTAACCTTCACGGGTGAATATTGAAGTTAGCGAACCGAACACGCACCCTGCACGTTCCAAATTGCTCCTGATCATAGATTAAAAACATGTCTCTTGTGACCTCTAAGACACTGTTATCAAGGAATGTCAATTGGTATCTTGGTTTCTCATCAGGTCCGCTGGGAGGTAAATAGGCATCGACCCTTGCGGGCCAGTACACGTCTTTGCTTTTCTTCTCCTTCGAGAATACTACTTCCCCCGGTATATTAATGGTAATATCAGGGGGAGGGGGAGACCAGTTGACGGCATGAGAATCGACTGCACTCTTGCCCTTAGCTGACCCCTTTGGTGCGCTGAGATTGAGTAACGGCACTTTCCCACTTCTCTGGTCAGAATTTGTATCCGAGATGTGCGAAAAGACAGCCGTAATGCTACTTGGGAAGCCATCGTTCAAAACTTCGTCCTCTTCGATCATATGACTACGAGCAGCATGCCACCGCGAATGCAAATCGCCTAAATGCTTCTTTCTCGGGGAAGAGGACGCTGAGTTAGGACTCGGACCCACTCGGAACGTATCGGAATCAAATCTCAGCTTGGCCAAATTATCTGTCTGTGAGACGATATTTGTCCTTGACGGGTTAGGGATGTCAATTTTGGCAGGGTTCGAGACCGAGGGAGGACATAATAAAGTAGCTCGAAGCGACCCATCAGAAGGCGAATTAGCATCCAGCTGAGAAAAACAGTCCAATCAGTAGAGGGAAGACGGGGGCTTTTCTTCGGTACTAACTTTAGCTGGCCACCAGTATGTCACCTTCGCTGGGTTCTCTGACAGTACGTTATCCTTGTCGATGCGCACCCAGACCAAGGTTCCCAGAGAATCCAAAGACCAGTCGTCTGGAATAGAAGGCTCTTGCTTTCTCCGTGGACTAGAAATTAGTTGAATTGGTGCATCGGCTTGTGCAAGTTTTCGCCGGGGTGAAGGTGTGACAGGATGTTTAGATGCCAATGTTCTACGTTTCGAGGGTGTCTCGTGGAACGTCGAGATACTGTCCCCAACGAGTTCGTCGTTCACAATTCTTTTCCGCTTAGACGGTGAGGGTGTGCTGGAGCTTAGCTGAGAGAAGATACTTTTCCGCTTCGTCGGAGAGGGCGTGGGCGTCAACGGCGTCAGCGGGGATGAATTTGGGGTCGTAGACAGGCGCGAAGGCCCAGCTTCGGGAGTCTGTGGAAGTTCCGAGGCAGGCCGCAAAGATCTATTACGCCCATATGTCCTTATGCCCGTAGAGTAGTTTGGTCTCGCGATTGTGGTTCCAACCCTAGAGTGCGCTGGCGAGAATAGCTGACCGTAGGACTGTGACGGGTTCGTAGCGCCTCGTGTCGGAGAGGAATGTCTGTGCATGTCCACGTCTCTTGACACGCCCGCATCGTCCGCATCGCTTGTGTCCGACAAATCTGTAAGATCTGAGCTCGTGCTCGCCCTCGACCTCGATTGCGAGCTTCCGAGTGTTCCGCGAACCGGCGAAGACTCCTCTTGCTGTTCCGCAGGGGACGTGCCTGCCTTTGCTGTTGCCCCTCGCTTGGGAAGTGTTCTTGCAGGTGTTGTAGGAATTTTTTTTGCCTTCGTCGATTTCGCGGGCATGATGAACGCAATGGGAGAGTCAATACCACGTTGGAGAGTTGAACGATGCCAACGTCGCCATAGATGGGAACCGCGAAGCCACGTGTGACAGGTGGAACTTGAAGCATGTAGTACAATGTGACAATACGCGTTAACTTGGAAGCCACGTGCATCGTGGACTTGAATGTAGTATTCCTCCGTGCCGAGCGGCCAGCCGGATTTGCTTCCGTCACGCAACTTTGTTTTGTCTATAGACCGGTTCGCATAACACAGAAAAAAAGTGCAGACTGTAAACCATTTATGCTGGGAAGGAAAACAGATGGTTTATGCGTAGAGCCGTTCAGAGTGTCCTAGCGTGCATTTCTATCGAATAACATCGCTGTCTTAATGTTCTTTGTTTCGGAAGTACGAAAGGCAAGTTATATTTGAAGCTGATGTACAGCACAAGGTGATTTAATGGATCTCAATCAGTGTCGCGATTCGATAGGATGTACAAAATATGCGGCAATATATAGCTACGAAAGAATGGACGTATCTAAGGAATGAATATTCTTGAGAAGCCTTCCACGCTGTATGCATATCATTAGTTGGAAGGAAGTTTTTACTAAGACAAAGAATACAACGCACTTCCTTCGACAGCAAGGACATGTGTGCTTAGATGCTGGGAATCTAGACGCCAGGTTCTCCCTACAGTCATCGCACAGAGCGAGACATCTATACCCCACGGTGAGTAGCAAGGTCAACAAGCGTATTTAAATTAATTGCGAACCTGCAAGGCCAACATATAATTTCTCTGGGTTCCGTCGTGCAAATAACACAACAACGGCGCCCATCAGGTGTCTCGGCAGTGGGGTCTGCAGGGGTGTCGTACGACACGTTGTCAGGGGCGCGTGTTCGCCTGTCCTGGAGGAAAGCAAGCCACTCATCCTTCGGATCTCCGGTGGCTCCAGGAATTGAGGGTGTATGTTGATGAGGCTCTGCGACGAGCTGGTTGTATCGTCGGCGAGTCAATGGAGAAGGGGAGGAAGCCGTCATGTGGGCAATTAGTACCGGGCCAGGAGGCGCAGTTGGTGCATCAGAAGCCTTGAGTAGGTCAGAGTAAAGGCTTGCAGTTTCCCTACCGTATGCGACTTCTGAGTCCTCCGCCTCTGTTTCAGGCTCGTCCTCTATGTCAGAAGGATCTAAGGAGCCATATGGTGAGTCCTTTTCATCACGTTCGTCGCGGCCTTCCGAGGGTACATAGTCATCGTCGTCGTCGTCGTCGCTGACACTCTCGCCTCTCAGGAAGCGTGAGTATATAGCCTCCTCGTCGTCAGGGGGCACCGCTGCACGTTCTCGCATATAGTCGCCCTCCCGCGTAGGAGTTGCCGCTCTGCTCGAGTCCGGGGTCGTGGGGGTTTCTTCGTGTCTGTCTTGCCACCACCTGTACCATACAAGCCATACAGCGAGTCTGTACAGTCCACGAGCGACTGCAAGAAGAGTCAATCCAAAGCGAACGAGCTCACGTAGCCAAACGTGGTTGACAAGCCAGTCCGTCTCGTTGCTTTGGACTTTAACACTCTTGATCTCGTTCAAGAATCCTCCACCAGATCGCTTACCCTTCCCTTTCTTGGCTTTAGGAGCGGAGACGGAGAGCACACCAGAACTAGCAAGCTCGACAACGCCATCGTCTGCTATCGTGGTTGTCTTTGAGTTCTTGTTTTTTCTTTGCAGGTCAATAACTGCATCTAGCGGGTCTGAGAGGGCCACAGAGCCCACTTCATTCCCTAAGCCTGCGACGTTTGTTGCTTCCAAGCTGGCCGTTCCGAGGCGGAGGAGTACGACAGCAAAGTCCTCGTCCCATTTTGGCTGAAGACTACGTGCATGGCCAAATAAAGGCCTTCTGATCTCGCCTTCGAGTAGAAGTTGGGTAAGGGCATTGAGGCCGCAAGTCAACAGGGTCACCAACAAAAGGATCGTCTCCAACAAACATGGAAGGTAGTTCAGGAGGGGATAAGAGGAAGGTTTCGTTAGAAGAACATAATTGAAATGAATGAGTGTGATTAGAGAGCAGATGGTCGTAGGAACTAGGCGATACTTAGCCCAGCGCTTCTTGACTCCGAGGAAATGAATCATGGTGAGCTTCCGAACAATGTAAGCATGTAACCCCGCAAGAATAGGGTAAATGATTTACCTGAAGAAGTGGGAGGATGATGGTCAAAATAACATTTTTGTCTGGGCGCGATGGCGGCCCTTTGTTTACATGGGTGAAGGGAACGGAATAGATGTGCAAAAGCATAGCGTAGCCAAACTTACGGTTTTGAGTAGAAGATCAGATGCATAAACACAAGATTACATGACGCCACAACTCACAAGGTTGAAGGGGGATGTGTTCGCTGTATTCAAGCCTTCCAAGCCCCGTGTCAAAGCCCCCATGATTAGGGCCAAACATACAGCGCCGAAAGTCGACCAGCATACGTCCGCCATATTCTTCTGTGCCGCCCATTGACCGATTGATTGAATCCAAGTGATATTTGTTGCCGGATACAGTTCGGAAGCCTGGAGAAGTATCACAGAAAGAAGAGCCAAGGACTTAAAGAGGAAGAAAAGTGATGGGATCCTCAGTGTCAGTCGGCATGCGGTGCTGGACAGGTTGATTGGGAAGAATGAGTAGAGAAACGCGTGAAAGAGTGACCGCCGGCTACGCATAACACGATACACAAAGGAGCGACGCGGTGGGACAACAATATGTTGTATCCTGTTCAACAGGAGCGCCTGTAAAGCCCACTTCAATTATATTTTCTCGTACCAATGTACTTCGCGGTATCACGCGACAGCAACTCACCATCGTGACAAGCCCAACAGCATACCCCGACGTCAAGAAAGCAAGGGGTCCGGGCATTGCGACAAACTCGTAAGGGATGGTGTCGCGCGCAGGGGGCGGCCTTGTACTATAAATCCTGGTACCAGCATGCGTAGCGGCCGTCACCCCTGCTGCCGTCAAAGAAGCTGCCGCGTCTGAATCGTCTATTGGTAGATGAATATCTTGGTTAAGAAAGTCATCAAATCTGCGTATGCGGGCGATAAATCGAGATGGCAGCGAAAGCAATGCGCCGAGCTTGAGAGTAATGTTGTACGTCGAATTCATGTCGTCGCCGTCGTGGCCTACAACGAGGGGACGCTAGTGGCAAGAGCCGCATGAGCAATATCACCGGCGTCTCCAGCTGGTCAGAGTGATGACGTGCTGGCCCTGAAACAACCTACCTTTCTGGACTCCGCGTAAATCGTCTAAATTCTAAACTTTTTTGTCACCGTCTGCGACGACGAGCAAGAAGATGCGTGCGCCGTGGTGGTTAGCGAGACGTGTTCTCGCATCTCAATGCATGCTCTCGTCTCTGGCAGCCTCTAAGACTCATGTACGCGATCGCCTACATCCCGCTGTTATGGATTTTACGAGCGAACTCGCAAAGACCCAGCCATGTTTCTCATTGCCTCCTCGTAATATCCGGATCCTCGGCCAACCGAGTGAATTTCTGGACTTACTTCTGGTGAGTAGAGCAATGCAGATGACCACTTGCATCTGATATAATTCTTCTCATCTACTAAGGATATGATAAGACGGGCTCGCACACGTGTGTTTCTATCATCTCTGTATATTGGTACTGAAGAGCAGTATCTGGTCAGTGCCTCAGCAACTCATTAAGTTTCTTTCATCGAACTAATTAGACAGGTGGACGCTCTAGAAGAATCCTTGCGACTGAATCCAGAGCTTCATGTTCATGTGCACCTCGACTACAACCGTTCAACAAGGCCGGGACCCTCGTCAACAGCGAGCATGTTGTTACCACTCCTCCAGTCCTATCCTGACCGCGTGCATGCGTATCTTTTTAAGAGCCCTAAGCTGAAAGGTCTCATGGCTAGACTGGTACCGAGACGATTCGACGAAGGTTGGGGAACCTGGCACGCAAAAGTTTACGGCGCAGATGATGAAGTAATTATTAGTGGGTGAGTGAATGCGATGTCTGTCTGTAACTTGTTTGATACGAACTCACGTTAGCGCGAACCTCAATGGCTCATATTTCACGAACCGACAAGATCGATATTTGCATTTCAAATCGACATCACTCTCCGACTACTGCTTGTCATTCCTTCAAAGCGTAGTGCCTTTTTGTTTCCAGATGAGACCCGGGAACCAAGAATCTTACGACTTATCCTGGCCAGACAAGATTACATCTCATGAGCAAATAGAACGCAAAGCCGAGAAGGCCTTAAGGGGTTTTCAAAAGAGACACTTAGGCAATACTTTAGGAGAGACTACGAACCCCAACGGAAACGTTTTGATCTTCCCCATCATCCAAGCCGGTCAATTCAATATTCGCGAGGAAGAAAGAAGCATTGATCTACTCTTCAAGCACCTTAATCAATATACCTACTCAACTGGGAATGCACCACTTGTGGATTTGACTAGCGGTTACTTTAGTCTTTCTGAATCTTACCAAAAGTTGATTCGTGATTCACCCGCGGATTGCCAAATTCTTTGTGCGAGCCCTAAGGTATGGCATGCGCCTCTCTATCTCATCTCTACATCTCACATAAATCATGTAGGCAAATGGTTTCTTCGGGTCTTCTGGACTATCAGGTCGTATACCCGAAGGATACACACTTCTCGAGCAACGCTTCTGGCATGGCATTACCAACCACTCTCGCCAATGGTCTCCATCCTCGAGACATGGTGTCCGACTACACGAATGGGAACGCACCGGATGGACGTATCATGCAAAGGGCATCTGGGTCTCACCGTCGCCAACGGAAGACCCGGTTCTCACTCTCTTCGGCTCTACGAACTTGAATTCGAGGTCAGCGAACCTTGATACTGAACTTGCATTTATCATGGTCGTACCTTCTGGGGATGAGGTGGATGATGTGAGAAGATTGAGGAGGAAACTTGCAGAAGAAGTGTCACATCTATGGGCTCATGCGGTATCGTGGAGAGGTGGGGAGAGAAAAGTGAGGGTGGGAACGAAGGCCATCGTTGGGCTTGTTGGAGGGATGCTGTAGCTACATACACAATATATCTACCAAGTAATCTCTTCACGTTACTGTAAACCTGCTTCTGATGAGCGACGAAGGTTGGAGATTCGAAGGAGGTTAATATTAGAACATTTGGCTTGATGTCATGTGACCAACGCGTCGCGTCGCGCCTCGCTAATGTGACTTGGTTCGGTGCGTCACGCCTTCATAACCGACAAGATGTGTAACCTCATACCTATCTTCCTCAGCCCATCTCCTTGTAATGCCGTCCACCAAAATGCAACCCAAGCGGACATATGGCTCTCAAAACCGAAGGGAAACCCCCTCTTTCATCTCTAATTCATCAGACACATCTTCCTCTCCTGAACGAAGGGGGAGCGACTTCTTCTCTCTAAAGCGCAAGCGGCCGCTCATGGACTTGCTTTCGAATACCGCACCTCCTCTGAAGAAGCCGGCCACAGCTTTGAAGAAGGCGAAACTTAACGATAAGAATGGGAAATTTGGGACGGCGAAGACGAAAACAGCTCTCCGACAAATGCACCTTGCGGTCGAGTCATCCGTAATTAAGACATGCTCTATATGCAATCTCTCGTATACTATAGGCGCACCGGATGATGAGAGTTTGCACAGATCTCATTGTGCGCGAGTGCAGAGGGGAATGGAATGGGGCAAGGAAGAGGAGAAGGAGCTAGGGATGTCAGATACGGATGCATTTATTGTGGAGGAGGACATTATCTTATCGTCTAAGGAGAAAGGAAGGATTGTTGCCGTTAGAGCCAATGTAGGGAAGAAACTGGGTGCGAAGGTGTGTACCCATGACATGATGGGAAACTCCGGCTAATTAGTCTCTGGCAGATCTCCACATTCATAAAGACAGTAAACGTAGCTCTATCAGCTCCCGACTTACCTGCAGAGTCTCTTTCTTCCTCCAAGGTTTACATGTTTCTGTTACGCGACTCAGCAAGCAAGCGAGAGAAGATAGTTGGCGGGGTCATTGCTCAGCGTATTTCCACAGCCATGCCGATAGCTAGCTCAGAAGACGGCGAGTCATCTAAACACACCCTTGACTCGCTCATCCATGTCGAAGGGAACCTCTACTGCAAACCCGAACAGCTGCCCACGCCCCTCGGTATTCCGAGATTATTTGTTTCTTCTGCATACAGAAGGAAAGGAATCGCCCAGGCAGTGCTTGCCGCCGCCGCGCGGTCCTTCATTCATGGATGCCCTCTAGATCCTAAGAAAGGCGAGGTAGCGTTCTCTCAGCCGACTAGCATGGGTCGGGCAGTTATGGAGAAGTGGGGTGGAGGAAGTGTGCGCGTGTATGCTGAATAGAACTTGCTGTGGTCGGTGAGATGGTATTTAGACCGTGTAAACTGTATTTTATCTTTTATTTACTTGATGTGATATTGTGTACAACGCTTTCATGTTAGTGTCCCGTCCAGAATCTAGCCAAGAATGTACTACTCAAGCTACTATGCCGAAACGGGATGATCGACATGCTGTTAAAGGCCCACTAGCAGGCGGTGTGGCGAAGTCACATCCATCATCTTCGCCTTATCCATTGACTCGTCCTGCCGCAGCGCACATTGCACAAATATCTTTGATGCTACCTAGGGTACCCTGCATCCCTCAACTAACTCTCTTCACGGGCCCAACCTGTTCACTGTGCGAGGTATGTCATCGCAGTTCTTTGCCTCCGTCAGCTACCTTCTGAGCAGTCGATCTCCGTTTATCACTCTTGTGTCTACCACGCATCCAATTTCGTTAACGGAAAATAATGACAATAAAGACGGCGAAAGCAGCTCTAGCAGAGGTTCGCAAATCGAGACCGTTTCACCTCTCGACCATCAACATCCAAGACGTGGGCCAGGAGCGCTGGAAACGCAAGTATGTGTACTGGATTCCGGCGCTCCATCTAGAGGGGAAGGAGGTAGCGAAGGGCAGGTGGGGGGAGAGCGAGATTCTGAAAGCGCTAGACGAATGGGAAAAGAAGAATTGGATAGAGAACAAGGAGGAAGAACGAGTGGCATCGTCGAAATGACACGATATGTGGGGCCTAATGGATGGATGTTCTTTCCTGATAGTTATGGATACTCAACAGAAGAGCTCTTTTGGAGGGAGAACATGGAATTGCGACAACATACGTACTCGAGGGTTGAACCGAATGACACAGTGGAAAGCTTGGGTGAGATTTACTGCGAAATCGACCCATGGGATGCAGCGTATGACCCACAGTACGTTAACATTCTTTCATACCACGATGCACTTTGCTCATTCGAATCGCCATCTAGACGGTGTTTCAACTGCGGTGCCACTGGGCACTCTTTTCGCTCGTGTTCCGAGCCTCCTGACCATGCTCTGATATCCCTAACGCGCGCGTATCATCAATTCTTCAAGCAATCTGGAGAGCGCCAACCGCTTCGTATCCACGAAGTAGAAGAGTGGAAGCTACAGCGCCTTCGATGGCTTGAAGAATTCAATCCAGGTGAGATTCGCGGCCCAGTACTTCGAGATGCACTTGGGCTCCTGGATAAAAACGATCTTGGTGAGAATGCTCCATGGTTGACACGTATAATGGATTGGGGCTATCCAAAAGGATGGGTAGGAAGTAAGGACCCGAGAGAGATGGTGCGCGACAGGATTTTGAACGGCCAGGAAGATGTCGATTATGTGCATAACAGTCTTCTACAAGAATTCGTTGTTCACGGTGAAGAAGGAGAAGAGCGTCTGCAACTTCCGTGCCTACCTATTTCTCGTTCCACCAGGCCGACTAGGCGACTTGCCACTGTCGAATATCATTCTTCTATAGACGCTGACTCACAATCGAGTCCTTCTGTCTCGACCTTACGCTCTCGGAGCTCAAGTCCAATATCTTCCTCTAGCTCTAGTTCAGCAAACGAGCAACGCCGTTGGGCGCAGTACAAGACCACCTTCTTCATGTCTGACCGTCTCCCTGTTTACTCGGGAAAAGCCCTTCCCTTGATGTATGAAGAATCTGAATCCACTGTGTCTCATATCATAGCGCAACGTACATTAATCCCCGGAGATCCTCGGTACGATATGGAATTGGCAACAACGACCCACTGTTCACATTGCGCGAAGGACATCGAGCCTTCAAACATTGGCTTTTCTCATCCATGGCGCTACCCTGGTGCATTTGACGCTTTTGGTCCTGTTGGTTGGATGGAGTCCTATGCCAAAGCCAAAGCCAAGCTTAATGCTCAACGCGAATCTCAACAATGTCCATGTGACTGTCATTCAATAGGCCTTCCGGAAGGACATAGGGATGACCCCGAGCTAAGCTCGATTGTGGCCAAACTCCCAGTTGCAGGTACAGAAGAAGACTCAGACAACGAAGCAGACAACGATGACGACACCGACATGGAACTGTCCGACTAATTCTTGGGCTTTATTCGGGTACTCTTGACGTATTTCCCGTTCCCCTTGCATGCCTCTTGCCTCTCGCATTTATCACACGTTTCGATTAAGATATCAAGACAAGGTGTCTCGATTGTAGGCAATTGAAACAACGTCCTTGGCGTTGGTTACATTCGCTTCCACTGAACACTTCGAATTAGTGCATCCGTTTGCTTTTGCATTCACCTGCTTCGTATTTGCTTGGTTAACAACAGCATATCTCTTGAATTACTTTGTGTCTATATACATCACATACATTGTATGCAATACAATGTCTTCATCTTGTGCACGATCTCGGACTCTCCATGATCTGTACTGTTGCTTGGAAGTTCATTTTTTCTTCAATGACACCCCGAACAAGGCGCGACGACCCTCAACTATATCGAAGCTAAACAGTCAACAATATACAACTGACTCCAACCACCCTGTCAGAGTGAACAATGTTGGCAGGTGAGGCAAGGCCCGTAGTCCATCACAACAATCAGGCCCGTATTGCAGGAACGCAACTACCATGTATACCATTAACAAAACATCACAAATACCATGGGAACGTAACAAAAGGAATAGGCTATGGATACAGTAGTAGCAGTCATGAGACAAAGAGTCCTTTAAAGATAAACACAACATTCTTTACTGAGCTGTCATGAACCAGAAAAAGGAGACAAGAAAAAACAAGGGCAGTCCCTACGCCGGGAAATGCGAACCATGGATAATTAAGTTTGGAAGTGAGGTTTAATCCTTTGCGGTCATGAATATGTGCGGGAGAAAGAGCAAAACATTAAGAGAAGGGTATAAAAGGTGAATATTATAGACGTGAAAAAGGAATAAGCCAGGTGTTTCGGTGAACATCTTTGTTAAGTCGTTATGTCCGATTCGAGAATGCCTAAACCGGTTGAAGCCTTGTCGATGCTCTAGCGTATCAGCAAAAGTGCTGCTCAAGCACCGAAAACCTGGTAGTCGTAAGGAACCATCTGGCCCCAGAAGCTTGGGGCACAAGCCTCAACGGCGGTCTGCCCAGTGCCGCCAATGTTAATTGAATTCACTGTGCCGCCAGAAACACCCGACCAAGTCTGGAAGCCGCTTGCGCTGGGAACGCCGGTAGTGAGGAAGGACTTTACGCGGGCTTGGATCTCCTTGATCGCGTTAGTCTGAGAGCTTGTCGGGTTCGACGCGGTGCCAAACAAGATCTCGATATCATCTTCATGGCACACCGTGCCTCCTTGCGTGCAAAAGTCGACGCCTGTGTTATCCACATATGTCGAGCCCACGACGTATTCGCCCACGTAGGCCTTGCCGCCAGCCGCAGCCCAGAGGCGCGCGAACGACCACGAGGGGCAGCGCCATATCTGGTCCGTGCCGAGGGACACAAGCTGCAGGCGAGCATCGAATGTCGACGAGTCCGCGGCGAAGCTCGGTGGAACGGTGTAGAAAGAGGAGTTAATGAGGTTCGATGTGCGTGGCTCGCCGAACGTTGCATTGACTGCATTGGGGAAGAAAGCCTCCGGGAGAGCAGAAGTGATGGCGTTGAAGATGGCAGGGCCGGCCTCATTCTGCACGGTTGTGACAATGATACTCTTCGAGACGCTTGGGAAACTCTCAGTAAGGTCCATTGCGGAGGTGATTAGGGAGCCATCTTTGACGGGGCGCAAAGGCTCAAATTGACCTGCGGAAGCATCGACATTGACAGCTTGCTGGAATACCGCGGTCGAAGCATCTAAGACATCTGAAGTCGACATTGCGTTAAGACAGCTCGTGTCACTCGCACTGCATGACAGCTGGGAGATGAAGAAGTTGTTGATAGATTGAAAAGCTCCGGTAGTCAAGAATCCATAGTCCTATGAAATGAATCAATGATATGCAAAGTAAACTTTGATGTAAATATGTTACCATAGGATCTGAGTGGAGCATAGCGCTTTTGAAGAGGCTACTTGCACTTGGAGTTGCAAGCAACGCACGAACCATGGAGGCGCCACTGCTCTGTCCTGCAATCGTCACTTTGCTCGTATCACCATTGAAGCTTGGTAAGACCTTTTGCAGGAATTGGAGTGCGGTGATCATATCCTTCACGGCGAGGTTTCCCTGGCCACTCGGGGACATAAATCCGAAGGCACCGAGACGATATTGGACAACAGCGACGATCGAGTTGGTAGCCTGGGCAAGTTTTGCACCATCTATACCGGGGGCTGTAGCAGAGCCTATGACAAAAGATCCTCCATGAATCCTGTTTGCGTGCAAGGATCGTCAGCAAACACAACTAGCAACAAAAGAAAAAGCCTCCGTGATCGACTCTTCCAAAAGAGGAAATAATGACGGAGTTAAGCGTTCAGTGACCGAATTCGGCACACGAACGCAAACTCGACATCTTTACACTTCCATCCACGAGCTGGCTTCCGTCTTGGAAGAATCGATAGCACGGCTGCAGAGAGTTCAAAACGTACCACATGAGAGCCGGAATCTTTCCCTGAGCCGCGGACGATGGGACATAAATAAGCATCGATAAGCAGTCTTCACTTGTGCCCTGGCTGTTCACCGCATTAGATGGTTGAGGGCAAGCAAGCGGCAGGGCAGATGGGTCTGTGAAGTTATTCCTACGTCGTTACAAGGTCTCTGTAAGGTCATACACTGAAGCAAAGCGGTAATGATACTCACGGAAGCTTCCAACTGGTCGCCATCACCGCAGATTGCCACCTATTCGCTGACGCATAGCGCACCGCGAAGCGTCCGACCGTGCTTGTGTCTGCCACGCCATTCGCAGAGCCGATGGGTGTGGAGACGGTGACAGAGCTTTGACCTTGTTTTTGACATAAGATTTTGTTTAGAGGCTTGATTTCACAGAGAATGGAGAGCAGGGAGGCTAATATGCCGTCTATCTGGGCCTGCGGCGTACCTGCACGGGGGGCTACAGGAAGCGGGTTTGCCCATAGAGGCACGGGTGCTGCAGCAATGAGTGCGGCGAATAGGACGAACAGGTTCGAGGCAACCATTATGTATGTACGAATACGAGGGTGAACTCGAGTGGAAAGGAGGGACTAGAGTGAGACCGCTGCTGCAGGCTGGGGGACAGCTCAGCAGAGACTGAGGGCGTTATAAGCAGTCGAGGCTCGGACCTGCGAGCAGAGAAGGAGAGGGACGGCAGAGGCATTCCACCAGTCTCCGAAATTTGAGAGCCGTGAATCACTTCCATTCGAACCCGTGCCACGTGCTAACTATATCTCTTTCCTTTTGCAGTATAGTCGGTTTTGGGAACCGTTGTTCTCGTTGCCCGTTGGATTTCTCCTTCTTGTTCTTTTCCACAAGCATCCATCAGCCTCGACAGGCACACCTCATATCGTCCGTCTGATCTGTCTCTTGCCCAGAAATTTTTCCTCGTCCTTCCCACCTGGCCTGAAATATTTCATTTATTCTCCTGAAGCCTAGATCAACTGCAGATATTGGTGCCTGGTTAAGGATCACCGCTGTCATACTCAAATACGCGTGGCCGCCACAAAAACCTACAGCTGTTCTCCAGCTTCAAGAAGTAGCTAGTATGTTTATCTCTTCCTCCTTCATGTATACTCATTCCTAATGGAAATAGTTGTTAAAAGTGTTCGAGAAGCGCCCGGCTTCATAAATTACTAAGTGCGACAAAATTGACGCGTTTGACGGACCTATTCTTGGTTTCCCTATCGATGCCTGTTCGCCCAGGATGTGCCGAACTGATGGGTCAATGGATGACCCATGCGTCTTCGGCAGTTCCGGAACTGATTTCTTATGTGGTACTGGGAAGACCGAATATGTTTGTTTAAGCCACTGACGGCAAGGTGCGAACGGCAGGAACACCAGACTTTTGTTATTTGCTTTTCTTCACTCGGTGATCTTTGCGCCCTTGGCGACTCGCTCTCACAGGCACACGTAATTCTCTTATACTGACCTTCAGCCTCAAGCTCTTGTTCAGGCGACTTATCCCACAATCTCTTTCGATGGACAGATCATGGGCGATCCTTGGTACAAGGACGACGAAACAGACGCCTTCACGCGGCTAGGAATTGCCGACGCCCGTTACTCACGGGGACTCCGGCGATGCTGGATGAGGTGATTGTGCATGCTGACTTACCAACTGTGCAGTTTCCCGACGTTGGTTATTCCACTATTAAGATATCCAGTAGTCAACAGTACCACTGGGTGGACTAACATAGAGACGCGTAGAATCCCTCTTCTCATCTGTTCAATTAGGCCGAGCTGAAAGGGATTCAGATCATGTATCTGAAAGCAAAAGAAAGACATGACGCTTCGCTTTGGTTAACTGGGTGTTGTTCTCTGGTGAACGCATTACCCGTTCAGCTCCATCCACACACCCCTTCTCGTCGTTCCCTTGGTCAAGAAAAAGCAGTTTCTTTTAAAGAAATTCAGGTGATTCTTGTTTGTCGCTACAACAAGCAGCTCGATGGCCGTAGGACATCAAATCACCGTTAAGAAACTTCTGGTCTGATACGCAGGCCAGGACATTCACGGACCCTCTTGTCGTTTGGAGTTGCTATGGTTCTCTCACAGTAAGTTAATATGTTACAGCTTTAGCCAGTGTGCCTAATACTATCTATTTGCCACGCAGAAAGTAGAAGATCGACGGAGTGTACGCTCCTAGCCAACATCCTATCGGTGGAACGGTTTACGTTGCACTACTCAAACTTACCGATTCACTTCACTAGGCATAAGGGAAGATAGGAACGAACCGGCAACACGAATATTCCGTAGTCTGTGCTTCATTTACTGCAGTATACTATCTTTCTCATTTATCCTAGTAAAGCTCCCAAGATCATCACCATCATCCGCAAGTACGGCTTGATGGGTACGAGGGCAGACCCTACCTTTCCAGCATTGGCGTTGCCTGCCTTCATAGCAATATGGACAGAAATATAGGGCTATGCCCTACCAAATAGTTGTGGAACGAGACCACTAGCTTGTTAATTACTACAGCAGATACGTTCATTTTATATGACTATTGTGGCTGACTGGCCTGGAGCGGCGTAGTAAGTAAGATGATCAGTTTACTCCACAGCGCATATCTAATTTTGTCGAATTCCACGCTGGACTTACAAGCGACCTCTCAAGAAGTGCAACAATGGATAAAACGAATTGTCGTCTCTGACCGGCATCGCCATGCATGCGAGACTTCACACAGCGGTGGAGTGAGTCCACGGCTTAATACGGGTATGTAACTTGGTGGCGGCAACGCTCTGACGTTCACTTCAACTTTCTTAGAAGGGACATTTGTGACGGCCTGGAACATTAGATTCTCGATGGGAAAGCAGTACCGGTGCTAGCGTATCTCTCTTCCGGCTCTTAAATCTGCTCCGGGATGCAAGTCTTCAAAGATCCTGAAGAAAAGGCATCCTTGCCTTGCCTTTCGCTTACGATTGGTTTTCCTTCTTATTCTACGCTGCGACTTCCGTTTTCAACTCTGGAATAATGTATGCTTAATGTTGGGGCCCTTTCCCATTATACAGCGTTGTTTTATCTCGAATATTCCGCTTTCTAGATTACTAAAGGCCGCCGAAAGAAAGGTCACGGTACGCCTCGAATAAAGCTTAGAAGAATACCGAAACTAATTTTGTACTACAAGGTCGCTTGGCGTTGCGCCGCCCCGAATCCCTTGGGGGTCACTTTGTAGTTTCAAGTACTGCATGAGGACCTGAGTTTCTGCTATGCCTTGTAGCTGCCACACTGTCATGGGTGCCTTGGGTATTTCCACTCGAGCGCTGGTCCAGATGGTATCGCACCTGTTACAGTATTTAATGACACTCCTAACAGGCTGAAGGGAGAATCTTGTAATCGTAAGTAACGTCTTCCAGAATTAGACATCACCTTGTGCAGGATATCATTTCGATCCCTGGCCAGTCTCACGGCGGATATGATAACCCTATTCAAAGATAAACGTGTGAAGTACTTAGCAGAATATGCAAGTGTGACTTGTGGAACCTTGAGTCTGCCTTGCAAGTGAAGCTGCTATGTGGATTCCTTGAACCTGAAGCCATGCTAAACGCAAATCCGGGGCTCGCCGAACTGTGACCTGCTTACTATCATCATGATCCCGGTGCTCCAATGGTGTCACACCGGTCGCGAACACGAATTCGCGACAAAATCGTTCTCCCTTTCCAGCCTAGTTCTCGTAAGCTTCATGATAAACTCCTCGTAGCGCCTCGACAATCCGTCACCCAATACATACATGACAATGACGAGATCTGCCGGAAAGAATACAAAGTCAGAACATTTCGAACCCAACGTCTCGAAGCGGGACCGCAGTGACTACATCTCCGACCTTCCGGCTGAAAACCCTCGCGTCGTAGGCATTAACCAGCCCATCTCCAGTGCTCCAGAAACTCCCGTCAAAAAGGTCGATCAAAGCGTGGCAACAGAAGATGACGAGGATGATACCGACGTAACTCCTCAATTTGTATACGATCCACCCTGGCAGAAAGACCTTGTCAGAGACGAAAGGCTTTACTTTTCTTTGGTGACAGTCCAGGTCAGTTTCAGTCGTGCTACTGAGTCAATCATGCATCTAACCAACATGTTTCCCTTTCTGCTTCCGTAATCTTGAAAAGGTCGAGAACTGTTTATTCAGTTTACCCCGCCAAATGTTAGAATTCGATTCAGGCTTGTGTGCGAGGATGTTCACTACTCTGGAAAAGGAGGGTAAAGATCTTTCATTGAAATCGGTGGCTTTACGAGGGATAGTGGCCTGCAATTTTCGTCTTTACTTGGAGGCTCTATAGTGAGTAAACGAGCGTCTCCGATTCCGAATCATATGGCTAATACAGGCAAAGCCCGACGCGGAAGCGTTCGAAACTCTCTGCCAATGAATGGCTAACGGTTCTCTACACTGCGTACTATATGGAGTCTACCTTATTATTAAGACGGGCGATGAAGGTGCTAGAATCTGATCCCATAATGACGGGGTTTCCTAGACTTGACGTCGCACAATCGATTGGCGACGAAGATTGGTACAAAAAGAGTATCTTTGAGCTGGCGACTCGAAAGCACCCTCTGGATTTGGCGGAGTCAGAGAAACTGGGGATGGAGATGGTTGTTAAAGTCAATGATGCACGCAGCAAATGGCGCGATACTAGACCCAGGTGGATAAAAGATGACAATGCGAATACCAATGCGGAAAGGGAAATGTACGAATACATAGTAAAGCTCTTTAAACCTGAAATTGACTACTTACAATAGCAAACCAGGACCTACCGTAGAGGCTATCTTATTTTAGAAGATAGTATGTACTTAGAAATAATCTCCCTCTCTATACAATGCATTATCAGTTTGTCGCTGATGGTGATTTCCATGACCATAATAATGTCATACTTAAATCGGAGGTACTTACTGGCATTGTGGTTATTTTCCAGTAAATGTTTGTTTTTCATATCCCTGTAAACCATTGTATTTATCTGCCAAGAGATAGGGGGGGGGGCGATGAAGAAAAGCCTGCCTGCATAATCGCCTTGGAATTTGGATAACGCTGAGTTCCGGGTTTGGCAATCACCTCCGGGTATAATGGAGCAAATAGGAGCAAACAAGCGACAGACTTCTCGGGGAATGGGGACGCTGGATTTTTATTTGCATAGGGACCCCTCAGACCCTCGTAGCCCGCCTCGAATATTCTGAACATTACCGCGCATACAATCCTCCGGCCTCAAGTCACTCTCACTGCTCTGTGGAATTTCACTTGGTACTCACCTTCTGTTATCATCCTCCTCCGTCTCTTTTCTCTATCTTTGTGTTGCTATCGCAGGACAGTACTTGATGATGCTAACTACCTGGCGTATCGCAGGCTCAGTTAGCCGCATAGCGGCACGTTGGGACAAGACAAGACATTCACAATGAACCACAATGCCTATGTGTACTCACCAATGCACCCTCACCAAGGGCATATTCAACACTATCATGTCCCTGCACCAGTGACGCCGAGTCCTGCACCCCAGCAACAACAAGCGCAGGCACCACCCACAACTGTCGCACCGAGTGACACGTATAACAATCAGCAGGCTCCGCAGCCTGCTCAACCTCAAACTCCGCAGCAGCAAGCAAGTGGAAGCGGTTCAGGACCACATACACCTCTTGTTGCGCAGGGAGACTGGACGAAGAACTTGGTACACCTTGCGAAGACAGCGGAGCTAAAGTGAGTCTCATGTGTTTTACATGGTTCAGTGCTTGCTTTGCTAAAACAGTGTTCCGCTTGACTCAAATTAATTAGGAAACATGCCCTCACTCTTCAATTACATACGGCACACATCTTGTCTGCCCATGCAACCCTTGAGTCGAAGAACAAGGCTCTGCAAGACATAAAGGAACAGAAGAACCGGTAAGTCGTACCTCTCTGACTCTCGCGTTTAACTCACCGTTTGGGAAGTCTGGAGAGTGAAAGGGCTCGGTTGCTGCAATGTTTGCGTGAGGTGGGTTCTGCTTAATCCTTCATTGACGATGCTGAGCTAAACTCCGACATAATGCTAGATTCACGAAGACCGAGATAAAGTAATATGGGTTTTCACCCTCAGTCTGGAAAAACCCTTACTCATTAACATGCATCTGACCTTCAGGCTGACCTTATGGAAGCACAAATTAACGAGGAGTGAGATTTAGTCAGATGACGAATGTAGAAGAATTGACCCAGATTTCGTTTTTTATGTCCATGACCTACAGATGCACTGCTCTGAAGCAAAAGATACAGACAATCACGGATGGGGAATACTCAACTGCTAAACGGGAAGTTGACGCCCTTCGCGCCGAGCTTGGGCAACCTCCCGTCCCCAGTTTGCAGCAAACTTTAGAAGAGAAAAGCTCAGCGTACGTCTTTTGTCCTGATGCTCCTCTCCTATTCTCTCTATTTACTCATTTCAACCATTGGTTGGCAATTTCAAAACAGTTATCTTAACGAACGCCGAATCAATGGAGCTTCTGAAGTCGTAGTTACCACTCCCACGCTTACATCAACAGCAGGCGCAAAGCGAGCCGTTAGTGAGACAGCAGGGGGAACGATAATGATAGAGACACCGGGAAAACGTCCACGGGGAAGGCCGAAGGGGAGCAAGAATAAGAACAAGTCAGGTCCAGCGACTTCCGGCGCGGATTCGAATACGAATGGGACCAGTACTGCATGAGCCACCACGAAATTACCACTCTGCCTATTCTGAAGTTAAGAAGCATAGTCTCTAAACATTTCATCTCCACCGCGAATGTCGAGCTACCCATTGTCCCTGCTTTCCTTCTTACATTCAAGACCGTTTCCGTAATATATTTTCATCCATTGCCGTCGCTATCGTCTACGTTTCTTGACTTCGCTGCCCAGGAATTCATGCTCAATTGCTTTCTGTGTTGCCTCTTGTTCTCATATCCTATGCCCGTAATATCTCATCCTAACCTCGACTCGTGCTATACCAATATCGTGTTATTTGTTGTAGGCTACTAGGTTGACATTAAAAAAACCCAATGATGTCTCTAAAGCACATATTGTATCTCTTACATGTATCTGTGTTAGTTGCCACTATTGCTTCCAGTCTTCCGGAAAAGAGTCGAGTTTATCAATACGTAGGTTCTCTAGTGCAAACTTCAAAAGGTGAGTGCCTGAACTCCACGGATAATTGGGGTGAATGCTAGAGTAGACATCGAATCGAGCTCAAAGGAAAAAAAAATTACTCGAGATGTCTTCCACTCATTGATGCCCATGCGCCATACACAAACTCAGCAGTCTCGAGAATGTAATCCTAAATAATTCAAGTGGTAATGGCTGAATGTGATATCGCTTACCACTGCCTCGTCAAGCCAAAGATGTTGTCTCGTTCAAAAGCTAGATACCCCCCTCTTTTAATCAAGACAGTAATCAAGAGTCAACATGCAAGTGGATCAGGCATCAGCTGAGATAGTTCGCGAGATCCGCTCCATGGTATTTTGCAGCTCGATATCCCAGCAGCCCTTGAGTAATGTTCTCCTTGGCTTCGGTCATAACATACTTCCGGAGCCAGTGGTACCACTGGCAGTAGATCAGTAAGGCTCCCAGCGCGCAGTCAGAGCAGGCAGGGAATTGACGTCGCTAGAGCACGCGGGCGCCCATTCTAGCACTGGATACTAGTAGGCCCATTACTATTATCGCCAGTGCAATGCCAGTAATCTTGATGGACCGGATGCAAAGGAGCTGCGCTTTTTCGATGAAATTCACTTGCGCTCCGTTCCCATCGTGGTGTCCAACGGGAGAGAAGGGGTGTCGGTGACTCCGTGTTTTTGCCGGCCTCTGGATCATGATTTTGGTAGTAGACTCGAGCGCACTGGTGATTTGTGGGCGCTGTTGAGTTTGAAAACTTGATAGAAGCCCTGATGATGGTTTCGTGCCCACTGCGAGTGAACGAGCTGATAGGATCCGTTGGGCTTATGCATTTGAGGCAGCCAGCGCTAGCAATACCAGTTGTAGCTTGAAGGAAGTGTATGACTGGTCGTAAGTTGAAATTTGAGCATCGTAGACCTTGTACATTTCGCTTACTATCGAGATAGACAGGTTTGAGCCAGCTCTTTGAAAAAAGATCGGTGTGTACCTCGGCGTACACGCCCGAAAATCACGCGTACCTTTGCCACGTACATCGCAACAGGACGCCCAGTACAAAATTGAGGCAAGACGCGCTTCGCTTCAGGACCTTTTGAAACTCTTGAACATGTTTCACTCAGGCTGTCGGAGGGCTGGATACTCGTACTAAGAAATCGCAAATTTATTTCGACTGGACGTCGGCGAGC
Organism: Trichaptum fuscoviolaceum; assembly: GCA_910574455.1. NCBI lineage: Eukaryota > Fungi > Basidiomycota > Agaricomycetes > Hymenochaetales > Trichaptaceae > Trichaptum > Trichaptum fuscoviolaceum. Next base: position 3,694,930 of record CAJSYZ010000001.1, read on the forward strand.
TTAGACGAACCAAAAGATGTCAGATGGAAGTTGCACCACGTTCACAGTAGGGTTCAGCAGGTTCGCTAACTTGTAAGGGACAAATTGATATGTACAGCGTCTACTAAGTAGGAAGGAAAGGGAAGGTGATCAGAGGGACCCCGACTGGTACTGGCAACGAAAATTAAGCGCTGAACAAATCCTCGGGAATTTCCGGACTGACCTACGATCTGATGACTTGAAGTCAGATTCTCTAATCATTACCCTCACTCTCATGCACTTTCAAGTTCTTTGGCAGTACTATTTACATTGCTGATGCGACATCGGAAAGCGCTTTATCAAGCAGCTTCCTGGCACAGTGGAATCGAGCTTGCAGCTGAGACAACTGGCTTCTCCGATTTGCAGATCGACAAAGCCTAGTTTTAGCAGCTCCCCGCGTCTTGCTCTTGGGATTGTGCGGGCCTGCAGCTGAAGCTTGTATAAAGAACCTGCTTCTCTATGCCATCTAGTAACATGTTTGGTACCTTGACGAGCATCTCTGTAGACCGTGTTACTCACCTCACAATAACTAAACTCAATGTGCTACGCACGTCGAGGGCTACCTTTCTTCTGGAATTCTCAAGTCATACTCCCTCGAACCTCTTTGTCCACGGTCTGCACCCGCCAAACAAGCTCTTCGGTCGCTCAGCAGGGAACTCGATAAACAGGGACCAGGCTACTAAGTGAAGTGTACATTGGGCAAAGGTCGATTATAACCAGTACGTGTGATTGTTGGTTTAAAACTTATCATACCCTTATTCCTTTTCCTTCAAAGCTTGAGGTAACAGCTATTCGACTTCAAGCCGCGGGAGCTTCCGTTTCTCCCAATTCACTTGTCACTCGAAGGTGGCTGACATTTTTCATGGACAGACGCAAATGGATTTGAGCTCGGTCTATCAGCAGTGCTTATTGGGACAAACTCCACTATTTCCCTTATGCGATGATGGGTGCATGCGTAGCTCCTGAAGACCGAGGCTTGGTTTACTTCTGTGCTTAGGCGTAGCACTCTTGGCCCATCCTACTCCTCCAGGTCTGACCTGCCTGCAAGTATAATGTGTTCGCCACAAGGAAGAAAAATAGCCATAATTGAGCTTGAACCATTAGGGTACCTTTCTCATTGCATCTCCTGTCTCACCGTATTGACATCGTAAGCCAGAGGTCGTGGATAAAAGATAGGCTTATGCCACTTTACGACCCAGAAGGACTCAAGGTGTTGAAGTTCGGTCGCTCTTAGATCACACAGGCACACAAGACAGTTCCGGGTGGGTTTATCTACCCATCCCGTAAAAAAAAAGATCGGTGAGGGTGTTTTCCCATCTCCCGACCAAAAAAAAAACTAAATCCCGTATCCCACTTGAAGGTCACTACACTGCATATGGCCCCGTTAGCCTTGGAGGGATGACCGACTACCAAGTTTAGACCAACTGTGGTCTTGCTACCGTGAAAGCAGTGTCCGGTGCGAGGATCGGACTCGCCCGACTGTGATCCTAGGTATCTAGTCGCCAGGTGTTGGTGTCGATGGCCCCGAGTGAAGAGTGCATGTGGCGGAGTCCGAGGAGTGGAAACGGCGTCACGACTACGACACAACGAGGGCCATGCTGGCGGAGGCGCCTAGTGAAGAGTGCGTGTGGCGGAGTCCGAGGAGTGGAAACGGCGTCACGACTACGACACAACGGGGGCCATGCTGGAGCATGAGGCGGCGGTGGAAGTCGAGGGAGGTGGAGGTGAAAGGCCAAGAGGCGATGGGGCTTCGTTGCTCTGCTGTCCCCTCTTATATACCCTTGGACTTTGCGTCGAACAAACAAACGCATTCGGGTTGTTGTTTTGTTTTGTTCTGGACGGTGTGGAGCTGGGTCGGTGGCAAGCCAATCACGGGCGTTCGAGGCTGGTCGAACGGTGCTTCTATCCAATCCAGTCGAAGGAGGCTGGGTGGAAGACCAGCCTCCCAAGGCTGATTGGTTAGAGGGGCTCATCGGTGGATCCTTTGGAAAGGGGATCTCGGCGTACTATTATCCTCTAGCATCCCACTGGTCTGGAGGACGAAAACCAGTCGAAGGAGCGCAGGTGGCAGGCCAATCACTGGAATTCGTCATCCTCGCAGAGTTGAGAAAGATGCATCGCGAATCGAAATCTCTGGAGAAGATGAATTTCTCCCTGAAGCCGAAGCACAGCGGGCGTTCAATTGTAAGGTGCTTCATTCTACAATGTATTCTTTCACTCACTTGGATGCACACACACACTATCTAATAGAGATTGCTATATAGCCGCGGCGTGCGGACCTGGCTAAACGAGCTCGGTATCACCCCAGGGGGGAGAACTTCAATGCATCGGAGGTTAGGATTGACTCCCGGACAGCCTTTGATACACCTCCTATCTCCGCATCATACCGTGAGGCAGTGACACCCTTCATTATGATCTTGCGTTCAGAACGTTCTCACCTCAATCAGTTCATCGCCCAGAAGCATTGGCATTCCATCTGTCTCAAGGAAAATCTTACTATGTGATTACAGCGTCAGATTTGGAGTGAGTCACCGTGTATTTGAACATCTGCAGGAGCTGATTGGCCGTCCACTTCGCCTGGATGTATTGTTCTGTTTGCATCATTGGCAGTGTAGTATATCTCCTTTGTCAATGGCACGCTTAGCGCCTGATCGCATTTGCATTCAGCGTCTGATACGCTCCCCGCATCACGATCAAATGATCTGCGCTATAGGATCTCAAATCCGTGAGTGCACCCGACGTACGTATATCTACAGGAAGAAGAATGCTATACCGATGCAAAGATTTACCGTAGTGCACGGACTCCGAAATCAGAACTCTGCCAACCTCCTGAGTGCCAGCTTCAAGTTGAATGAGCGTCAAAGCTGCCACTAGCAGTGTGTCAACCTTACGCAAGCACTGTTCTCAACCTCCCAGTTCAACCCGGTCTCCTACTGGAAAAGTGATGCTTATGTATCTGGATATCAGATAACCCGATATACTAATAAAAAACATATTATCGACGTTTCTCCAGACTCGTTGATCATGTGGTGGTTCATGAAAAAAACCGAACATGACGAAGACAAAGAGTCCGCGGCTACTGAAAGTCTCTGGCAAAATCGCCAATATCTGCTTGCGCCATCCCACTTTATCGAGTCTTCTCCGTCTCTTGTTTCGCAGCTCTTCGGGAGCAGTAAGTCTTACAGGCTAGCGAATAGCGATGAGTGCGACCGCACACATTCTTTTCGTAGTTTCCTGGTAAGCATCTCTCCTTTTTCTAAATGAGTTCGGATCACCCTTATGTACAAGACAAAGTATACTCTTCGCAGTGGAAAATCTGGATTCGGCTCGTGCCCGAACGTCGTGCAAAATCCCGGACGCCCGTGACGTGCTAAATTGTGGCTGACGCTGGTATTCGTCTGCGGTCGGTCGGGCGGTCATAAGAACTCTTTTAGACGGGGAGAAGAGAAAAACCAAGTCTTTAGACTTTGGATTTGGAGTAACGTCCTTCTGGATCTAATTACCTATCGCAGGACGGCCCTTCGTTGGCAAGACTCCCAACCCGGGACGCCGTCGCGAATTCCATGTTTTGAGAGATTGCCATCAAGTGAGTGTAAGATGGGTCAACCGGTCTGGCCGAAGGTCTCTCCTCCTTGACAATTCATCCGTCATGGTCACGGTGTTCATACGTCTCTATCGACCCGAGCGTTGACGTTCTGCGTTCTTTCGTGCACGGGCGCTATGGAGTCGGAGGGCAGCCTTGTGAGGACGGGAAACCTGCGCCTGATAGGAGAACGTATAGCACGCACACCATAACCATCGAGTCTCTTAACGCTTCCGCCAAGCTTATTTTAGAGTTATGACCTCTTCGGGGTCTTCCCTTCTTCAAGTTCTGACCTTGACTGGTTTCCTCGACATCCCAGCACTATACATAGCACGGAGATGAGAAAGGACGAGTCTGGACCCTGCCCCTCTTCCCTCTAACAAACAAGCTTATCTTCTGGACAGGTTCTGGAAGCGGGCTATGTCTCAGAAGAGATACGAACATTGTTAGCTTTTGGCTTTTTAGGGTGGTTTTCTGCTCGATATCGGTCCCCAAATCTTATGTTATGGGGAATCAATAGTAAAATTATCAATCAATATATTCTCGTGTTCATAACAAGTCCGAGAGTCGTGCGTCCATGCGTCCATCTAATCTGCCTAATACGTGATGAACCTTGGGTGATTATCATGTCGTCTGTGGGGCGACTTACAGTACACATTTCTACTAATGACTGCAATGACGTCATAGAGCTTTAAGCTATTTTTGGATTGAATACAACTCAGGTACCCCACTCTGGTGCAGAGTACACTCTCACTCCAAGCCAATACACCACCCATCATCACGCCATCCTCACAGCATTTGTGGAGTTGCACAGATTTCGAGAAGATCGCAAGTGATCAAAATGCGTGCAGTGAGGTCAGGTCTTGTGGAAGGAGAAAGTTTAAGTTGTCAATGACGGCCATCCGCACCCGAGACCGAGCTCACTTTCGCTCGTGGATATCCAGGAGGACTCGAATTGAAGTAGGTGGAGGTTCCGGGGGCAAGTAATGCTCAATTGATGATATGCACTCGGGAAAAGCGCTGCAGCTAATCATTGCCCACGAAAAGGTCGGAGACGATCTCTACGTTTGACAGAGAGAATTCAGAGATGCTCCGAAAATCTAAGCTGCATTGACGAACTGTGAAGATGATTTGACCCTCAATACTTGATGCACAGGCGGACGTCCGTCGGCCACGCACCCGACTCAACGGTCTCCCTGCTGTAAATTTAAAAATGTTCTCATGTTGTTCCTACCTGATTTATACTGTGTATGCAGTGTGATCATTGAGTGGACTCGAATCAGTTCAACTTGAACCCAAGATCGGTATACAGATATGGAATTTGGAATTGTCTGAATATGCCAGTAACCATTTGTAGGTCCAGGTGTGTCCAATACGGTCCACCTACAATTGCTTGCCACCAAGATCGAGTGCGCTGCACTATAGTCCTCAATGGGTCGGGCTGACCCTCATTGGCCCGGGGTCGGCCTTGACCCGACCCCGTGGGCCGGGTCAGTAAAGGGCCGGGTCATGGAAGGTCAAGGGTGGGCCGGGTCGGGGGTCAGGCAATGTAGAGAAACACCTGACCCTCTGTGACCCGGGTCGACCCGACCCGACCCCTGACCCTTAATAATACCTATTTCGGTAGTTAACAGTAAACTTTTAACTAAACTTAGGCCAGAAAGGGCGACTAAGTTAACTTCTGTAATAGTATCTGTTTTTACTTACTTAAAACCGCTTTATATTGGTAATATACCGGTCAAAAAGGTAGCATGGGTCTTTTAAGCACCGTGAGAAATCAATGAAAGTAAAAGTCGGTGCTTCATATCTCTTCACAGACTGTATCTAATAAAGTGTTATTGACATATGCAAATATTTAGCTGTTATAGTACTTAAAAATCATCATATTATAATGATATTTATGCTTGCTACATTTAATAGGACCGACCCGGGGCCGACCCTTGGTTGACCTTGACCCGACCCCCAATGACCCGACCCGGAGGGTCAAAGAGGGTCAGGGTCAGGGTCGGGCACTTACCTCAAAATGCTGACCCGGCCGGGTCGGGGGTCAGCCAAAAGATGCCCTGACCCGGCCCGGCCCGGCCTTTGAGGACTATACGCTGCACAGATCTTATTTTTCACTCTGATAACGCTTGACTCTACGCTGGATGGAATGTATATGGGCGGCGAGCGCTTTTCCGTCCTCGCAACAGTCGTTTTGCTCACGGTGCCTGTGCAAGAGTCAAACCCGGCCGGCCACGCCCCCTTTCTCTCTGATATATTGCAGTTCGTAGAACCTGAGGATGAATGGGCTGTCAGGAAGGCATGTAGATTAGATTTCTGCAGGCGTGATAAATTGCTTGGACGGCGTATAGATGCAGGCGCTGGGAGCGCGTACTAGTAGACTCGGAACAGCGGCGTGGGTCTGAGACTCTGAGCACTACATACGCACGACGGATCGCACGAGCGCACGGTGTCGGTCGTGGTGGAGCAGACGGAGAAGGCAGGCACGCAGGAGGACAGCCAGTCCCAGATTGTAGTCGAGCTGATCATCCGGCAGACGCGTCCAGCACGAGCAATGATCAGCGCCGAGCTACAAGTGCCTTCCTCGAGCACGGGCCAGCGGACTGAACTCTCATCAGTCTTCCGCTCCAAGGCACTGATGCCGGAGGACACGAAATTAAGGTGCGCACTCGCCCTCGTGAGTTCGTATCACATTCAAGGAATTGTACCTGATCCACTATAGTTTGTTACAACTCAAGCTTTCATACGATCTTCTTTTCGAAAATGCACTCGACCATGGCATTGAGAGTCAATGGCAGTTTGAGCTAAAGATTAAGCTTCGAGTAATACTCGCCGCGTAATTGATGACCTAACTGGGAGGTAAGCTCTGACTCTCTGAAGTCCAGAGTCCGATTCACTCAACGTACATGCTAGTGTACAGTTAGAATGCATAGCATACATACATACATACATGTAGGTTAGTCTAAGCTTCGTTAACACCTAGCATGGCTCCACCACAGGAAGGCGATAGCGATGTGTACATCAGACGCACACCGCCCCCGACCGGAGGCGGTGAGGAAGATGCACTTCAAGTTGAAGGTGGGGATTAGGCCCGGGCTTGGTGACCCGCGCCGACGCCGGAGTCCGAGTCATCCGGCCGAAGCTATTACTACATATAGTAGTATGTAGTAGGTAAGCTTACTACTACAATAAGCAACTGTACTGGTGCTCGGATCGAATTACCGAACGGGTCCGCACACTCACTGCCACGGAAAGCACGTTGCAGGATCCTGCCAATCGTTGAACCTCCTCCTTTCTTTTCTCTTTTGCTCGTTGACTCAGACTTAGACTCAGACTCAAACTCCTCGTGCCCGTCCGCCCGTGCTTCTGAAATTCCGCTGCATCGTACCACTGAATCTCTCAAACGCGGTCGCGCAATCAAAGCGAAGAAGAAAAAAAAAGTCAAGTCTCCTGCATTCAGTATCTTCCTCGGGACCGTGACTGTCCCCGGAGTCCCTCACAGCATCACTGGCACTGTGGCAGGCAGCCTCGTGGATCTACAGAAATGAAAAAAAAAAAAAACTCACGAAGAGCTCAGCAGGAACGAAAAGGGAACACAAAAACCTGTGCCAGCGCGCCTGGGCCGCGCACAGAGAGAAATTCCACCAATATACGACATACATAATGTACATACGTATAGAAAAAACGTGCGCGAGGCATGAACTTGGAATCCGTACGTGCGGGTCATGAAACGTACGATCACTTAATCTCGTTCTTTCCTTTATCTCACGACCGAGGAGTCGATGCGGGTCGCAGTCACGATGATATTCCTAGTAAGTATATATATATGTGTGTACACAGTCACGGTAGCGCGCAGATGCACAGCCTGAGCCGCCACTGGCATTGAAAAAAGTGTACTACCGTGACGCTTTTCGGGGGACGGCATACCATGGCCATGGCCATCAATATATCCATTTACACTGGCAGTGTACTCAGAACGGAGTACAATCAGCGACGCATTCTCAGTCCAGTCAATCAACTTCAACTTCGATCTGGATCCAGTGCCAGTGGCCAGTGGCCAGTGCCAGTGCCGGCGCGGGTAACCATATAGATCTCCCAGCATCAAATGATCAATCCGCCGGGGCCCTCCCAGTGCTCGCAGCGAAGAGTCAAGACCGAGGACGACGGTCCCTGCATCCAGCGGGCTGATTCGCCGCACATTCTGTCCTTCAAGCATGTACAAGGACAAGGACTTGATTGTACAAGGACAAGGATTTGATTGTACAAGTCCGTAGACATCCCATCATCCTCATGATCCGATGGATCACTACACTCCGAGACGAACGTAACGCAAGACAAGTATCTCCGATCTCCTTTCCGAGTTCCATATCAACCGAGATGGATAGTGCGATCGGACTGCGCAGCGGATGTGCAAGCACTTTTACGTCCATACCAGTAGCCGGGTCATGTAAATACACCTCCCAAGGCCCAACTCATAGTAATCGCTACTAACATCCCGAAATCGTAATGTGTAAAACATCTCATATATAACCATTTTCGCTATTTAGAAGTACTATACTATTGTAAGTGGGATATCAGGAAAAGAGAAAAGAGAAAGATCAAAAAGAAGCAAATACTACACTACGAAAAAAGGGATAATGGAGACGGTAAGTACGGTATGTGAGATGAGATGCGAGGTTACGTGTCTTCTCGAAAGCTATATGCCCGGAGAGTGCGGCGAGAAGCGGTTGTCGACGTGAGGAACAGTGTGAAAGCGGGTATGAATAAAATGATGGGGAATAGGGAGAGATATTGCCAGGAGAAGAAAAGTGTGCAGTGTTTATATTGCAGGAAAAAGCGAACATGCTATGACAAACGAAAAAATATTGTGAACGAAGAAGATAAAGTTCAAGAGTGACAAACGCCCAGAGGATTACTGTTAGATCCAGGAGGAGCGAATAGATGGATGCGTCTAGGGCGAGTTGAATTAGATGGGAAAAGATAAAGTGAGAGAAAAAAAATAAAGAAAGCGAGCGAGCGTGGTGTGTAAAACTGAACTGAGCGAAGATGATATAATTGCGAGGATGCGATATGTTGTACTATGGTAAGATGCATGCAGGAGTGATGGTCCGTCGGAATACACTAAAAAAAGTGATGGGAGCAAGGTGAGAAAAAAGGCAAGGAAAAAAAGAACAACATGTATCGCTGAATAAAATGAAGAAATAGATTCAGCTTCAATAAGAAAAAATATTACATCCCTGATCGTTACACAGCGCCTGAGACAACGAGCCTCATCGGCGGCGCCAAGCTAGCCATGGGCGGGATCATCGGGTGCGAGGTCCGCATGTTCCCGTTCAGACATGACGGGTACAGTGCCAGAGCGCCTCCGCTTCCCGTTCGGTTGACGAACGACGACGCATACGGGGAGGCGGAGCGGGAGGACGTCCGCGAGGCGGGAAGGGAGCGCGAGGCCGAGAGAGGGAGCGATGGGACGAGGAGTTTGCGCTGATGCGGGGGAGGGAATTTCGCGTGAGGGGTCGGGATCGGGATCGGGATGTGCGAGAGCGAGAGCGACTTGCTCGGAGTCGCGGAGCGCGAGCGCGAGCGCGTGTGTATGCGGAGGGCGTCGACGCGCGGGACGGATAAAGGATGCGGGAGGGGGAAATGCATGCTCATGTTGCTGTTGCCGTGCATCGCGGGCGTGCACGGGTCGAGGACGGAGTCGTTCGAGCTCGCGTCGGAGTAAACGGACGGGCTGGACGAGTTCGAGTCGCCGTCAGAGGAGTCAGATGGGCTCGAGTTCGCGGACGAGTCGGAGCTGCATGCTGAGTACGCAGGTGAGTCCGCGGCGGCAGAGAGAGGTGAGATGGGCGAAGGCGCGGGTACGCGATAGGCGTGGTGCGAAACAGCCGGGGCGTACAACTCCAGCGCATCGCGTCGTTCTCGGCGTCCCCTCTGCATCTCCGCAATGTCCATGTCGTCGCCGAACCCCATTTGCGCCAATTTTCTCTTCTCCGCACTCCCATTCCCGCGCTCCATCTTCACACTGCCGCCAAACTCGATCAAGTTGAGAGCCTTCAGGTCCAATGCGCCCACAGACGAGTGCGATCTGTTGCAGCGCACGGCGCGCGCGTCGACGAGATTCCAGAACTCGAGGTTGAGGTGCTCGGTGTGCACGCTGAGCTCAAAGTCGAGGACTTCGAGGAACTCGCGCTCGATGCGTGCGACATCGCGACGGCCAAAGACGCCGGTGCAGAGAGCCCAATGAACGTTCTTGAGCGATGAGTCGTTGAGATACTTGCTCGCGAGGATGATGGCACCGAGAAATACGCGGTGGTGTGCCCATTCTATGGAAGGAGATGGGATTAGAGCTGAGCGGAAAGAAGCACACAGGGGGTCGGTGAGGGGATTGTATGGGATTGAAGGACAATAGGAACAGAAGATAGTACTCACCCTGGATGGCGATGCGGAGATGGGGCTTTGCGCGGTCAATGTAGATGAGGGCTCCTAAGACGACACTCATGGTGACCTCGGCGCGTCGAAGCACCTTTGTGAAGAACTCAATGAGCTTTGCACGCTCGTGGTTCGCATAGTTGGAGGCGCGGCGCGAGTGTTGACTTGCAGAGCTCGAAGGCTGCCCAAGCCCGTACTGAACGGCGTTATTGACCCGATCAGTGAGATACTCTGTAATCGACTGAGAATTAGATGATGCACGAGGCGATAACTGCGTGGAATACTGACCTATGATGGCAGGTGTGATCTTCGACTTGAGGAGCTGGGTGAGCTCTGGTTCAATCTGCTCTCTCTGTGTGTCGACCAATGTAGCGGTGGGTGAGCCACTGTCGGATGTCGCTGGCCAGAAGGGGGTCTCCATTGCAGACGGTGGGTAGAGGATGTGTGTCAGCGCGGCGAGCACGCTGTGTGTGTTGAGGAGAAGGGGGCGGGCGGGCTTGCTGCTGGGGAGGGGAGGATGAGGGACGACATGAGGTGTATCGGATACTTATAAAGAGAAGAGGAGAGTGCGGCGCTTGTCGGTTGGTCGGTTGACGCTATGCTTCCTTGACTCGCACAAAGCGGTGCGTCACCTCGCCTTGTCTATTCCCGGAACAGTCCACTTCCCGCCCTTTGGCTCAGCACAGCCGCGACAGCCGCACAACACATGGCGCTGTCTGGGGTCCGTGCTGCACCACCAGTGAGACATGACCACATACGGGCAAGGCAGCAACCGACCAGTGGGAAGCGCTGTGACTGCCAGTGCGTCCCTCGGCGACGGAGGCGACGTTGCTCGGTGTGACACGCCCTGCGCCATCAACCGCCCACTTTACCTCAATCTATCGAGTGCATGAAACAAGAATTACAAGTCACGCGTGCGATAAATTAAATACAATATTTGCCTTTTTGCCCTTCCCCGTCGACGCGTCCACGTCGCCCAATCACCGGGCGCCTTGACGATCTCCACCTCACCACAATGCAACCTTCATCCGAGCACAATGCGCCCCCGTATGATCGTCGACATCGAGTCAATACGCCCGTCAACCGTCGCATAGAACACAAAATAATGAAAAAGAAAAGATTATTTTGAAATTATTGCACGTTCCGAATTCCGAATGGAACGAGGGACCCGAAGCCGGATGTGGACCCGATGGAGAATAGAGACATGGGCGGGGCGACTCGGATGCTGAATGGATCGACGGCCGATCCTGAGACATGACGTCTGCCATCCATTCATCGACACGATCGCTCACTGTCCTTTCTTCCAAGTCCTCTCAAGTACTAATTCATATGAATCATGCCATGCAGCAATCACGAGTCGCAGACAAATCCAGTTATTTGCATCCGCTCCCGGCACGCATACTTACTGAATGCTGACAGTGACGCTGCGCACCACACCCGGGTCAGGCGACCATCTCGTAGCGATAACAATGTCCCGAAGCCCTTTCCCCTCCACTCGCGATCGTATTTTCGGCCACGGCGGTTCGGTCATTGATGACCACATCTGCTCACCGCTCGACCACCTTAATTTTCTATCTTAATCTTTCATGTCTTGAACTATCTCCAGTAATGTCCGCTTCATTGAGTGCAGTAATCAGACTTATCTCAGGCCAAAAACGTCCCGGATTCCGGATAGTTCTAAATTAATCTCTTCCCCCGGTATTGTGTATCTGTGAGTCAGCGAGGCTCTCGCTTCACCTCAACTGCCTCCGACACTATCGCCAGGCCACAAAGCGTAAACTCCAGAAAAGTATACATCTTTTCTCAACTGAATAATTATGACGACACGGAGCCACCGGATTCCACCTGGCCATCAACAGTAACTCTATCATCTCCTTCAATAGAATTACAATGACTGAAGTGCTACCAACTGTCCCGGTCGCGGAACTGAGGTGCCGGGTGCGGTCACGGTATCGTCGGTGGGACTCGACTGCATACATTACCCACTTCCATACATAAGACATGAGTATTGCACCTTTCTCTAGGTATCATACACCCCCAATAGGAACCCATCAACTTACAGCTCAAAAAAGTTAAGTTCGTTATCCGGGTTCGGGTTTTTGCACGTTAAATTGACCGGCGTGCGGAGCTCGAAGAATTGCTCGCCGGATGCGGAAGCAAAAGATGTCAAAAGAAAGAAAAAAACGCCTGATAGAGTAACATCAGGCCTTGGAAGTATGTACTAATTACAGCTTTCCCAACAAGCTCATATATTCGACACTACCCGGACGTACGAGCAATGAAAGTAGATGTCATCCTTACCGCCATTCGTCCTTGACGTACAGAGCTCGATTTCCGCCACCGCCTTGGAAGCCCCGGGCCCGACCCGTTCCAGTCTACGCCCAACGTCCATTCATAGTTGCCTCGGTTCCGAATCCGAGGGCTCCGACAGCATATGCCAATGTATGGGGAATGGGGCAATGCATACCTCAATGATACATCCATGGCTCGGCTCACGACGCGACCGCACCACCGAAGGACTGCGCATACCCATGTCTCCAGTGAGATGCGAAGTCCGAGTCACGGTAGAGGGCCAGAGTATGCGTCCGGATAGCTGCAGGGTTGGCGGTGAGTTGGTTACATAATCATGAGCTATGTCCGAGTCATGGTTCGACTCATCCGGGTCTCGCACTTCCTTCCATCACACAGATCATCGCAAACACACTCTTCTTCATAGGGCAGACGGGATGCCTGAAAAATATCAAGAACTCTATGCACTATCACTTGGTTGGAAATGCACTATTGGTCCAATTCTATACGAGCTTGGCTTCCGTCTTCCGAGTCTTTTGGATGTATCTTCGAGTCTGAGCAACAGACAGATCGCAGGTAACGGCCAGCGGGCGCCTTCTGAGCATAACTCATTTAAAATATATCAAAGTCGGTGGCCCCCGTTTTTGATGAATGCGTGTAGGCCTTGCCATCCTAGCTCTTCAATCCGCTTCTCGTCTCCAAGAAACGTCAAACATCCTGGGCCCATCAGATTTGCACTAGCGCATGCTGGAGATACTGGTTATCGTTATACATGTTAAGTCATGTACTACATCGACGGCGACAGATTGGTGACAACCCCGGGCTGCTTGTGCAAGGAACTATAGTTACACCTTGGATCGTATGGGTAGACGTGGTAATCCCCATATGTTATTTCAAATGACGTTTTCCGACAGTGCGGACTATATATATCATTATCAACGTACTTGGACCTACATTCGGACGTTGCCCCGCATAAACCCCGGAATGCACATCTACCAGCATGAAGGATTTCTCTGTCAATGGACAACCTTTTTGCCATCAGAAGCGGTACATGAAAGAAAAGTACGGGGAGACCGTCCAAGTTGTCAATGCGCCATACCTCGATAGACCATACTCAAGATTCCCTCGGATTCTTTCCGAATCTCCTACTAACTTCCTACCAGTGTCGGAAACATGACGCCGGATACTGGACCGCGTAAGATTAGGCGCCTTCCTCAAAAGATCACAAATAACTCCAGATATTACGCTCTTCAAATTGCTGCGGACGATCTACTCACGAAGAGCACTATACCGCCGCAGCGCTTCAGCCGGCCTGAGTGAGGTGTGTAGACCCCGTTTCTCACCGCCATCGCCATCATGTGTAATACCAGAATTGATTACTTCGAGCGCTTGATGGCAAGCACACAGTTCTATTCGCCTCTGACTGGCATTCGAGTTGCTGCCGCGGTCCGCGGGGCTCTGGCACGTTCGGGCGCGCACATCACTGTGTATCGTCTGCTGCCACTGGTAGTGCATCAATCAGCAACTTGAAGCCGGGGCGCGGTTTGCGTGATGAAGTGCCAGTGTGTCTGAAATGCATTGATAATGAAGTCACGCGCAGCCTGCCAGTGAGCCTGAGGTAGAGGCGAGGATTGAGAACGCGTGGTTCATTCTTAGTCGTATCTTGATCATCCAGAAGCACGAGGGTGGCGGGTGGCGGGTGGCGGGTGGCGGGCGGCGCATCGCTCATCGTGATGGCGCCTGCGTAGTGGTGTCTAACCCCGCACGGCGGTCACGGTTGATCCTGGGGCTGATCATCCTCGCCCTCATCCCCATCCTCATCAGGATCAACGGCTTTAAGTGATGCGTGCGTACGAGTCCTGGCTTCACATTTCGCTATCATAAACTGAGCTGTTCCGAGTCCGATCCCAGGTCTCAAGTCAGGTCGGTGCAATCCACAGAGTCCAGGCTCCGGAACGCAGAAGCTTTGCGTTTCTGATATCATTCTGAAGATATGTATGTATCTGCATGTATGCGGTCACGGTGCCATCAGTCCTAGTCCTACTAGTAGTCTTAGCTGGCATGCCTACCGTCTTCACGTTTCTAGATCAGCCACGCACTGGATCTGGTGTTGGACCTGGTGTTGGTGTTAGCGTTGGTATTCCGTAGGGGACTTCTTGTCCGGATTCTTGTGATGATGCTGGCAAAGTTTGTCCTTCAAGTGTTGAGCTAAGTTAACAGGACATACGTAGTATGTTTCACATGTATATGTACGACTACATGTACACCATGCTGCGGCCAACACTAAATGGCTCAGACGAGATTCTACTGGCATTACTGTTGTCAAAAATATTGTTATACTATGCAGTAATGCTTTGCCAGTGACACGGCGGGTATAAATTTTCTGATGTGTGCGTATAGGGTCGGAGCCCCAGACTCGGAGCGGATGTGGTGTAAGCCTGTTTGTTGGGCCGAAGCCATACATAGTGAACAAGCATCCCTTTCGCGCGACTCCGCTTCTGTCCCGGCCGTATCATGCACCTCATCTCATCCTGGAGCTGAGCGCAGACATCCGTCTCAGGTCCTGCGTCCGGCTGACGGGCGGCTCTGGATGCATATTAACAGCCTGCGCCTGAGCTCACCCGCACCTTTGCTGCTGCAGCGCCTTGCCTGACATACATCACACCCGCCTCTCCGCCTCGAAACACACCGACGTCCCACTCGTCGCGGGCCAGAAGAAGAAGAAGAAGCAAAAGGAAGAAGGGACGACTTGGACTATAGGTCGCTTGACGAACGCTCAAGGTCGCGCGCTTTCCGGCCAGTGCTAGCAGTATGGTGGAAGTACCCGTCGTCATCCTGAGGGTGCAGGTAATCGGCTGTAAGAACCTTGTGGCGAAGGACAGTGGAGGAACAAGCGACCCGTGCGTACATCAATATAATCTGTTTTGCATGGTGCGCTGAGTCCGTCCGACGGTGCAGGTACGTCGTCGCGCAGCTCCCGCTCTGGCGGGAGAAGTTCAACACGCCGGTGGTCAACAAGACGCTCAACCCGACGTTCGACGCTGCAGACGCGACGTTCGACTTCCCCATCTTCCTTCCGCTCGTCCACGTCGGCGCGGCGCTCAAGCTGAAAGTCTGGGACAAAGATTATATCATGAGCGATTATCTCGGCGAGGCGGTTATCGATATAGATAACTGGTTTGAAGACGGCGTCGTGAGGGGGTTCCAGGACTCTAACAACACCGTGCGTCTTTCCTCCCTCCCTACACGAACGAGCGTTTTGATTTGGCGCTCATACGCCGCATGCAGCCCAGGACAGTCAACTTGTTTTCTTCGCATGCGGACACCGTCACGACGGGATCCATTACGTTCAAGCTGGGCTTCATTCGCTATAAGTTTGCAAACCATACCTTGGACTTCGGTGCGATCTACAAGGAGTTGAGGCGCCGTGCGCCCGCGGTGAGTCACCACCTCACATCTACAAAATCACTGATGATCGTCGCTGATAGAGCGACATCCAGGCCCCTAAGAACTAATCTCCTGTGTCTCAGTATATTATATACAGTACAGCACAACCATCTTCTGTATGGCACAGATGGAAAGTTCGGGGTTGCCTCCCTACCTTCAATGATACACTGGCACTGCCAGTTCTTCTCTTCACACTGCGCGCCATCATAAGTCCTTCTTTTGTCCGCAGCTACGCACAATAGGAAGACGAGGACGCGGAAAACGTTAGTGCAGTCACGATATCTGTGTTACGGTTTCCGGGTCCATCAGAGTACGTATTTTGATATGGAACCGGAAGGTCCAAGCTAAGCTTGAAGCATATGATTCGTCTTCTACTACTACGTCGAACTGATATACCCTTCTGGCTATGGCTATGGCTATGTACAATTGGGTTAATCACACAGGAGTATGTTTTGGACTTGAACCTATTGTTCTCTACGTATCACCCATCACGTAAAGTGTACCCAAACCGTCCTTTAGATTCCGCTGCGCTACTATTAGAAGAGGTGGCGAATCACGGTTGCCACCACTAAGTACCTATCGCCGAAGATACACAAGACGGTTTCCGCATGTTTGTAAGTATGTATAGTATTTCCGAACATCTATGTATTGGTGCCTGACTCTTGTAAAGAATCCTCTGCACCGCAAGCTCGTTGACGTATTCCCTGATTTTCAGGACAAGAGAGTCTTCTGCTGTACGCCGACGGATGTCAAGAAGCGTCGCTCAGGAACAACGTCGGCTTGCATGCTGCATATGACTCGAGCACAATAGCAGTGCGCTTCGCTGGACTATGCATGTGCTGCGAGACTCATTGCAGAGGTTTCTGTGCTGGATATATGCGGTGGACTACCTTTGAGTCAGAGCAGTCATTTCGTAGTCACAGACACATATGGGGCCCCGCATACACCTTGTCAACTATGTAGTAGGCTGCTTTACCGGCGGCTGCACATCAACTTCATGTGTTGTCAGCCGACGTCATAATCCTCGATTCTTCGATCTTCACAGTAATCGTTTGCTGTAGTCAACAGAGGGACCCCGTCGCCAGCATCGTCCTCTTTGGGTGTTCGCCGAATAAAATATACATGTACACAAACCACTTCCGAAACAAACTTGTAAACATTTCCCCGTATCCTTTCAATCGCCAGAGTCACCCCGTCAATCACTGTGATGCTGCCTTACCGAGGCTCTTCATCTACCCTCTTCAATATTTGAGTTGTGCCGTGTTCTTCCGCAGGCCTTAACCGATAACAAAGCAGTATCCGGGTCCAGACTCCTGATCCGAACCAGAATTTAGATGCCATAAACTTTGCATGCTGCAAAATGCGTTAAGGCGAACAGAGCAATGCGCAAGCATTCTCTCTAAACGTCAAAAACTGTCAAAAGAACCCGATTCAACGCACTGGGCACGCAGAATAGCCTGATATGACAATCGATCCCGCCCGTCGCGGAGAAACCAACTGAACACCGTCCCAACTCATTCGCTTCATTCGCTTGCGCTTAGACGTCGGCCTGTCATATCGCTCAGATCTACGGCAACCACGGAAAGACCGGTGTCTCTTTACATGGACTCGGATCCGACCCCTCGGAGCTCTTAAACCGGCAACCTTCAACACAAGTGTGTGTTCTTGCGCTGGCGCCTATCCGTCTTGGGTGCAGAGTTGAAGGACACAATGTATCGAGCCTCGGGTTCCGGCCTTCGGGCCGTACGCTGGCACTGTGCTCATCGAGTCATAGGCTCTCCAGCTCAAACTCGTGCTTGGATATATCGTAAAGAAGAAAAAACGCACTTTTGACTTTTCTTCTCAATGCTACATGTGCACCTGAAGCATCGCACGCCCGAGACAGAGATCCTTATATGAAGATATCGCAAGTAAGAGGCTTCCCCGCGCATGCTTTATGACAGTACTCTAAATCGACACCGCACCGCTGCACACGGAGCAAAAAACATTCTGGCCACTCACTCGTCGATCCCGGCATGCAGCATCTTGAACGGCATCCACGCTTAGTATCTTCAAGTTGTGGTCCCGGGGTCCTTGGAGGGCACCGAAAAGTCTAATTTCCTACAACGGTGCGCCGCGTGCAATAAATCGGAAACAAATTAAATAATAATCTCAGGCAAAAATTGAGTAACTGCCAGTGTCACGATGATTCGGCTCGCGTCGCTGCACGCACAATCTGAGTCGCGCTTGGATCGCTTTCACAAGTTTCACGCAGCTACTGCACGACGCCTCCCCTTCGTGAATCGTGACAGACAAATTGTGAATTATATTGCTGGCATATGTATATTATCTATTCATTCTTTTAAATAGCATACCCCGAATTCACAATACCGACCAAAAAAGTAAACGGCGTCGCTGGTTGATTATGGCCCTGGCAGTAAAATTCGCTACCCAGCTCAAGTCGCCGAGCCTCCGGGCGGCTACGACGCGGAGTGCCAGCCTGTGTCAGTGATGAAACGCGGTCACGTTACTTTCCCTTTGTTTCAGCACCCCGCCCCCGGCGTCATGTTTCCTCGGTAGTTACGCGACGGTGCGCACTCAATCGCGTACATCAATTTCAATTTGCTTTCGCCGATTTGTCTGATCACCCCGGGTGATCGACTCCATCGGGTGCACTCCCGGATTTGAGATCTTATAAGTGTATAGCGCAAATCATTTGATAGGGATGATTTAGAGATTACTACTGCATCGGCGCAAATGCAATCACTCGCCAAGAGTGCCAAAGGAGATACTCACTGATATATGCATAAATCCGGGCGAAGTGTTTGGCGAACTACAAAAGCACAAACGCAGGGAAACCCACTTATCATACCTTAACCCCAGGGCCAGATTTCAAGCCGTGGTCCAAAATAAAATCCCTATGACCGATTGAATGCCCTCAATGCTTCTGGGTGATTGAAAGATTGAGCAAAACGAGAAAGCTTTGAACTCATAGTTAATGGTATGTAAGCCGGTGAGCATACCTGCTAAAGGTGGATGTCGAGATGTTGAGAAGACGGCTAACGGGCTGTCGAGAAGTCAATCTAACCCCCCAGTCACGGTGTCCCATTGAGCCCCAGTACAACGACGTGCCTGGCGATGTGTGCATATCCAGATAAGTTATAGCTTGCTTTAAGGGATGTGCAAGCTTTGAGCTCATGATCTTGTGAACAGCACAGTTCAAGCCCGAGCCCGAGTCAGAGTCGGAACCAAAGTATGCGTGTGATCTATCTTGCCTTTGGTTCCCTTTCCATGTATGTAGAGTCCATGAATATCGGACTTGGCTCCTGCACCAGTGCTGACGACTTGCCAGTGTGTTTACAATGGCATGCAGGTACGACTCATCACCGTCAGAAAGTGTGCCATGCTAGACCAAAGCAGGGGAGCCCACTGCCATCTGGTATGGCTTTCTTCATGAAATCAATCATCAGCGCCTCCGAGTCAATGTCCGGGCCCTCCGAGTCGCGGGTTCGGAATTACTGTATGCTCGAGGGGAATGTGACGGGTATGTTCAATCAGGTACTGTCGACCCACCCATTGATGGTCGATGGTCGATGATCAACCTTCACTGGCATGGTCGGACCCTGATCAGCGCCGCCGCCGTCCAGTCCAAGCCGCCCTAGTATCTTCGTCAGCATCAGCCAGCTACATAGGTTCTGGATGCCAGTGACAGGTTGCACTGAGAGGTCCTGCGCCCAGATCAGCACGAGGTGGAGAGTATAGTCTTGGGCGCAGAGCAATTGGCTCGCGGGCCTTTCCGGATTCGCAGATCAGGACCCCGAAGCCTGCCAGTGAGTTCCTAACTTGAAAGTCTGAGAAATGTAGACTTAGCAAAAGTGAGCCTCCATTGCTTCAAGAAGCTTTTTATACGCTTACTGTACATTAAACATTTGTGCAGTCTGTAAAGCACGGTTGTAGTGGCGCCCACCGCCTGACTAGACACCGAAGGTTCAGTTGTCACATAAGTATATACATGCAAATCAGCATTCGAGGTCAAACTAACAGGAGGTCTGCCATATTTCACAGAAGACAAGCACATGCGGCCATCAGTCAGAAGAAGATAACAGAAGCTCAATTTGTCTCAAGAAACGTACCTCTTACCCCGGCCCTTTAGACTATCACTATAGGGATATCAGCCACTGTCAAGCGTGTAAGCTCTTTCGCTTTAAACCGAATAGCTATCGTATCATAATCTAAAGGGAGAGGAACAGGGCATCGCTAAATTGAGCCGACAACTATGTTTTCGTGAGCTTACCGATGCTATCCGTGATCTTTGGATTTTGGCCGCTTTGACCTCGTTGACCGAAGAGCATGTGCGATAGATCTGGGTTGAGTGTACTCAGAGAAGGAGCGTGATTCGAGATCTCGACAAAGGAGAACAGCTTTTCCGACATGCTCAAATTGGCAGGCTGCCAGCCGCCGGCGCCGGCGCAGCGAAACATGATTTCGGAGTCCATGCACTACAGTAAATCTTTCCATCGGTATAACATTATTCTACCTGTAGATATACGTACCACCGGGATGCACTGCAGAGAGAGAGGGTTACGACTACCCTTCACTCCGGCACCCTTCGGCGCAATGTTTCCTTGGAAGCACAACTTACGAGGAACATCAACTGAACGCCCGCTGTGCTTCGGTTTCAGAGAGAATTCGATCTTCTCTAGAGATTTCGATTCGCATGCATCCCTCTCAACTCTGCGAGGATGAAGAATTGCAGTGATTGGTCTGCCACCTGCGCTCCTTCGACTGGTTTTCGTCCTCCAGGCCAGTGGGATACTAGAGGATAATAGTACGCCGAGATCCCCTTTCCAAAGGATCCACCGATGAGCCCCTCTAGCCAATCAGCCTTGCGAGGCTGGTCTGCCACCTAGCCTCCTTCGACTGGATTGGATAGAAGCACCGTTCGACCAGCCTCGAACGCCCGTGATTGGCTTGCCACCGACCCAGCTCCACACCGTCCAGAACAAAACAAAACAACAACCCGAATGCGTTTGTTTGTTCGACGCAAAGTCCAAGGGTATATAAGAGGGGACAGCAGAGCAACGAAGCCCCATCGCCTCTTGGCCTTTCATCTCCACCTCCCCTGACTTCCACCGCCGCCTCATGCTCCAGCATGGCCCCCGTTGTGTCGTAGTCGTGACGCCGTTTCCACTCCTCGGACTCCGCCACACGCACTCTTCACTAGGCGCCTCCGCCAGCATGACCCTCGTTGTGTCGTAGTCGTGACGCCGTTTCCACTCCTCGGACTCCGCCACATGCACTCTTCACTCGGGGCCATCGACACCAACACCTGGCGATTAGATACCTACGATCACAGTCGGGCGAGTCCGATCCTCGCAACGGACACTGCTTTCACGGTAGCAAGACCACAGTTGGTCTAAACTTGGTAGTCGGTCATCCCTCCAAGGCTAACGGGGCCATATGCAGTGTAGTGACCTTAAAGCGGGATACGGGATTTAGTTTTTTTTTTGGTCGGGAGATGGGAAAATACCCTCACCGATCTTTTTTTTTACGGGATGGGTAGAGAAACCCACCCGGAACTGTCTTGTGTGCATGTGTGATCTAAGAGCCACCGTTCTTCAACACATTGAGTCCTTCTGAGTCGTAAAGCGGTATCAGCCTATCTTTTATCCACGACCTCTAGCTTACGATGTCAATACGGTAAGACAAGAGTTGCAATGAGAAAGGTACCGAAATGATTTGAGCTCGGTTTTGAATAATTTTCCTCCATGTGGCGAATACATAATACTTGCAGGCAGAAGGGACCCAGACGGACAGACTTGACAGCCATCGCCTGACTGGAGAGTGCTACACCTGAGCACGGAAGTGTGTACCAAGCCACACATGCACCTATCATCACTCTAGGGGATATATATAGTAGAGTTTGTCCTAATGAGCACTACTGATAGACCGACCCTCGAATCCATTTGCGTCCGTTCATGAAAAATGTCAGCCACCATCAAGTGACAAGTGATTTGGGAGGGAAGCTTCCGCGGCTTGAAGCCGAATAGATTTTGCCTCAAGCTCTGAAGGGCTGAAGGAAAAGGACTAAGACTATGTTAAGTTGTAAACCAACAATCACTCCGCTGGTTATAATCGACTTTTGTCCAATGTGCACTTTACTTGGTAATCTGGACTCTGTTCTTCGAGTTCTCTACTGAGCGATCGAAGAGCTTGCTTGACGGGTGCGAACCATGGACACAAAGGTCGGAAGGAGTATGATTAGAGAATTCGAGAAGAAAGGTATGCCCCTCGACGCGTGTAGCACATTGAGCTTAGTGTGAGGTGAGTAACACGGTCTGCAGAGATGCTCGTCAAGGTACCAGACATGTTACTAGATGGCATAGAGAAGCAAGTTCTTTGGACAAGCCTCAGGTCCGCATCATCCCAAGAGCAAGACGCGGGGGGCTGCTAAAACCAGGCCTTGTCGATCTGCAAATCGGAGAAGCCAGTTGTCTCAGCTGTAAGCTTGGTTCTACTGTGTCAGGAAGTTATTTGATAAAGCACTTTCCGATGTCGCATCAGCAATGTGATGAGTAGTAGAGTACTGCCAGAGAATTTGAAAGTGCAAGAGTGAGGGTAATGATCAGAGAATCCGACTGCAAACAACTTGAAGTTCAAGTTAGTGCGTAGGTCTGTCCGGAAATTCCCGAGGATATGTTCAGCGCTTAATTTTCGCTGCCAGTGGCTTCGGGGTCACTCATGAAAACTTGATCACCTTCAACCCTTTCCTTCCTAGACGCTGTACATACCAGTTTGTCCCTTACAAGTCGTTCTGAACTCTACTGTGAACGTGGTGCAACTTCAATCAGACATCTTTAGGCTGCCTAAGCTCGAGCCTCTCCAACATCCAGACGAAGTAAATGTGCGATATTTTTGTACGTTTCCCCAACGCTACAAATAGCGAGTGAAAAGTTATAAAACTTGAAGGTCCTGAAGCGAAGCGTGTTTTGCCTCAATTACTGGGCATCCTGTTGCGACGTACGTGGCGCAGGCACGCGCGATTTTCGGGCGTGTACACCGATGTACACGCCGATCTTTTTTTCAACAAGCTTCGGCGGCCTCGATTAGCTCTAACCTGTGTCTTTGGACAGGGGAAATGCTCGAGGTCTACGATGCTCAAACTTCAACTTACGACCAATTATACACTTACTTCAAGCTACAACTGGGCGTTTACTAAAGCTGGCTGCCTCAAATGCATAAGCCCAACGGATCCTATCAGCTCGTTCACTGGCAGTGGGCACGAATCAGACCATAATCAGGGCTTCTATCAAGTTTTCAAACTCAACAGCGCCCACAAATCACCAGTGCGCTCGAGTCTACTACCAAAATCATGATCCAGAGGCCGGCAAAAACACGGAGTCACCGACACCCCTTCTCTCCCGTTGGACACCACGATGGGAACGGAGCGCAAGTGAATTTCATCGAAAAAGCGCAGCTCCTTTGCATCCGGTCCATCAAGATTACTGGCATTGCACTGGCGATTAGTATCAACCGGTAATGGGCCTATCCAGTGCTAGGACGGGCGCCCGCGAGCTCTAGCGACGTCAATTCCTTGAATGCTCTGACTGCGCGCTGGGAGCCTTATCGATCCACTGTCAGTGGTATCATTAACTCCGGATTTATTCTATGACCGAAATCAAGGAAGACGTTTACTCAAGGGCAGGAATATCGAGCCACAAAATATCTGGGGGCGGAACCCGCAAACATACTCAGCCTCGGAGGCCTGATTTCGCGAAAACAGTGAGTGGGACTGCTCGCTGAGGTTTCTGTGCGGGATATCTGGCTAACCGAATGCATATATGTATGCGATTACTTTGAGTCAGAGCAGTCGTTTGTAGTCACAAACACATATGGGGCAACAATCAAGCGGACTATGCTGCTTTACCGGCGGTTGCACATCAACTTGAAGATGAAGTGTTGTGGTACGACGTCATCACCCTGGACTCTTTTCGATAGTATTCCGACCTTCACAGTCATCATACGCTGCGGTCAAACAGAGAGACCCCGTTGGCCAGCATCATCCTCTTTGGGTGTTCGCCGGATAAAATATACACGCCCGTTTGCTAGTCAAGAAATATATCGTCAACATTTCCCGGTATCCTGGCAATCGCCAGAGTCATCCCGTCAATCACAAGTGATGCTGCATTGCAACACATTATTCGACTCCGGGTCCAGAATCCTGATCCGATACAGATGCCATAACTTCAAATTTTGCATACAATTAACTGCAAAACACGCTAAGGCGAACAGAATAATGCGCAAGCATTCTCTCTTTAACGTCAAAACCTGTCAAAAGAGCCCGATTCAATGCACTGGGTGCGCAGAATAACCTGATGACAATCGAACCCGCCCGTCGCGGAGAAACCACCTCAACACCGTCCCAGCTCATTCGCTTCAAAATGCAAGTCGCCTTCGCTTGCGCTTAGAAGTCGGCCTGTCATATCTCTCAGATCTACGGCAACCTCGGAAAGAGCGGTGTCTAATATCTACATATAGACTCGGATCCGACCCCTCGGAGCTCTTAAACCGGTAACCTTCAACAGAAGTTCCTGCGCTGGCGTCTATTCGCCTGAAATGCAGAATTGAAGGGCACAATCATGTATCGAGCCTCGGGATTTGGACCTCGGTGTAGTAGTGGCAGTTTATCCATATGTTCATTGAGCCATAGCCTCCCAAGCTCAAACTCAGCTGGAAACATCATGAAGAAAAATATGCATCTATGGCTTTTCTTCTCAAGGCTGCGCATGCACCTGAAGCAACGCACGGCCGAGACAGATCCTCATATATAAATCGCGCATGTATTATAGAGGCTTCTCCACGCATGCTTTTGCAGTGACAGTACTCTAAAAATCGACACCGCTACACACGGAGCAGAAACACTCTGACCATTCACCTCACAGGTACGTCGATCTCAAACGGCATGTAGCATCTTGAACGGCATCCATGCTTATCTCGAAGTCCCGGGGTCCTTGGGGGCGCCGAAAAGTCTAATTTCCTATAACGGTGCGCCGCGTGCAATAAATCAGAAATTAAACAAATTAATAATTCCCAGCTAAAAAATTGAATAACTGTCACGACGACTCGACGGCATGATTCGGGTCACATCGCTGCACGCACAATCTGAGTCAGGCTTGGATCGCTTTCACAAGTTTCACGCGGCCACTGGACGACGCCTCCCCATCGTGAATCGTGATGGACAAGTCGTAGAATTATTTTGCTGGCATGTGTATTTCATTTGTTCATTCTTTTAAATAACATACTACCTCGAGTTCACATCACCGACCAATAAAAGTACACGAAGCGTCGTCTATTAAGGTCCTAGCAGTAAAATTCGCGACCCAGCTCAAGTCGCCCTCAGAGCCCCGGGCGGCTACGACGCGGAGTGCCATGATGAAACGCGGTCACGTTACTTCCCGTTTGTTTCAGCACCCCGCCCCCGGCGTTATGTGCCTTGCAGCTACGCGACGATGCGCTCTCACCTGTTGTCGCGTCGCACGCCCAAAGCTGACCGAAGAGTCTGCGCGTACATGAATTTCAATTTTCTTTCTCCGATTTGTCTGTTTACCCCGGATGATTGACTCCATCGAGTGCACTCCCGGATTACTAGTAGAGATCTTATGAGTAAGGCAAATCATTCGATTGTGATGGTTTAGAGATTACTGTTACATAGGCGCAAATGCAATCATTCACTAAGAGAGACAAATGAAATAGACACTGATATATGCATAAATTCGGGCGAGGTACTCGGCGAATCAATTTCTTCAAAAGCTCAAATACAGGGATGCGCCCTCACCATACAGCCGGCCAGGTCATAAGCTGTGGTCCAAGAAAAAGATTCCCTGTAACTGCTTGAAAGCTTTCAAAGCTTCTGGGCGATTGAAAGATTGAGCAAGAACGAAGAAATCTTGAGCACACAATCGATGGTATGGAAGGTCATGGAGAGTATCCCAGCTGTCCTAAAAGTGTATGTCGACATGGTGAGATAATGTTTAACATGATGTCGAGAAGTCAATATTGATTTCAGATGTCCCACAGCTGCTAGTGTTCCCCCTAGAAGGATGTACCTGTCGATGTGTGCATGACCAGATAAGTTATAGCTTGCTTCGAGGAATGTACAATAAGCTTTGAGTTCATGTCCTGGAGATCAGCACGCCTGCCCGAGCCCGAGTCAGAGTCGGAACCAATGTATGCGCGTGATCTGACTTACCTTTCTATGTATGTAGAGCTTTATGAATATCGGGTTAGATTCTGGCACCGACGCTGACAAAACAAGATTACAGCGCCCTTGTCAGTGCTTCTACGTGCCATGCCGCCGCTACGCCAAAGCGGGGCCAATTTTCATATCACTGCCATTGGTATGACTTTCTTCATAAAATCAATCATCAGCGCCTCCGACTCTCGGAGTCAATGTCCAGGCCCTCCAAGTCGTGGAGTTGCTCTAGCTCTAATTGAATGCAACAGCTATGTTCAATCAGTTTCCGTCAACCCAGCCTTTGATGGTCGATGATCAACCTTCACAGTCATGGGTCGCGCCCTGATCAGCGCCGCCGCAGTCCAGTCCAAGCTGTCCTATCTTCATCAGCATCAGACAGAGCAAGCTAGAAGACGGTTGGGTGACATGTTGCTCTGAGAGGTCCTGCACCCAGATCAGCACGAGGTCGAGAGTCTTGGGCCCAGAACAGCCGTGCAGATTGACAATTTGCAATTGGCTCAGCCCGGGCCTTTCCGGATTCGCGGATCAGGCGTCAGGACCCCGGAGAAGTATGAGAAGTAGACTCGTAGCCAGTCGCAATTTATCTTTTGAGGTTGGGAGGTTGGATAAATGAAGCGACTGGTAGCACTCAATCATAGGGAGGCCAGTCACCTCATTGTGACCTCTGGGTCACAGTGTGCCTGATTAATATGTAAGCTTAGTGGTGGCAGTTTCTCGCCGGCCTTCTTAGGTTGCCGGTATCTTCCCGAGTCCCGGTCACTCTTTTTTTTTTTTTGAAATTCAACTTGTATTAGAATCAGATAGCGAATACATGCAGATTTTATGCTATATCTTTACTCTCTATCTACTATGAGGCTCAACGAGCACGTAAGAGTCAATAGGGACGCGTTGAGGTCCCTTGGTCAACAGACTTTTGGAATCGAGCCTTTCGACTGGCAAATAGACACAGCCGAAGCTATTTTGAAGGGTCGGGATGTTGTGCTTGACGTAGGCACGGGCAGCGGAAAGACTGTCGCGTTTTCGTTAGCACTGGTGCTAGATAAAACAGCCATTGCTGTAGTTGTTTCTCCGTTATCAAGCCTCATGATCGAGCAAATGGAAAGCGGACGGATTTCAACGATAGCCGTATGCCAGGAGACGTTCAATCGAACATCTAAAGCACAAGTGTTTAAAGTGAGTACGTACCAAGACTCTCAAGTACATAATATGTAATGGAGTGATCAGGACATTAGCGAATGTAAATTTCAACGAGTAATAGTCTCACCGGAGATTGCAATTTCACCGGCATTTGGTGTATCCGTCTTATCTTCGAAAACCTTTCAAAAACGTCTTCAATGCTTCATTGTTGATGAAGCACACTGTATATCGGACTGGGGAAGCTCCTTCCGAACAGAATACAGTCGGATTGGTGCGCTCCGAGGGAGGGTAGGGAAGTCCGTGCCGTTTGTAGTTGCCTCGGCGACTCTACCAACGCACGTACTTGATAACGTAAAAAAGGTGCTCAATCTTGATCCCCAGGCGGCCGTTGTCTGGCTTAGAAACGAAAGGAGGAATATAGCATTGTCAACAAGGGTAATGCAGTTCGAAGACGTTTCAAAGGCGGACTTACGATTCACAGTTCCCCAAAATGCAAAGGGGGCACAAGACATTCCTATCACCTTGATATTTGCAGACACGCGTGCTCTCTGCGAGATTATTTGTGATAAACTGAGAGAATTCGTTCCCCCGGGCTCACCAGCTGACACCGTTGCCTATTACCACAGTCAAATTGGGCAGGCACGCAAACGAGACCTTGAAGCCAGGCTTCGCAACGGCGAAGTCAGAATATTGATCTGTACCGATGCAGTCGGGATGGTGAGTATATTGTAATGTGAAACAAATGAAAATCACTCACTCTGCGTTATCAAGGGATGCGATCTACGCAATATTGAACGAGTGGTCTTGTGGGATTTACCCCCTACCTTTTGTTCTTTGGTTCAGCGGGCTGGGCGTGCAGCGCGGGACTTGTCGCGCGTTGGCGAGGCTATCTTGATAGTCCGCAAGAGCACTAGAAACAAGAAACTGTCTGAGCCAGACGTAAGCAAACTTCAGGCGCAGATAGAAAACAAAGATGAGGGATCACACACCATTGAATTTGATGACGCAGATAGGATGGAAATAGAGAATGTCGCACAGGTCAGCGATCAGGAGATCAACCACGTTCAGGATGGTGAGAGCCGCACGGAGACAATTGATGAGGGTGAGAGAGAAGAAGCTGGTGAAGGAGCAATCGGCCCGAAACCGCGTAAGAAAATCAAGACAAGGGACGAGCGACTAGAGGAGGCGTACCTCACGTTGTACGCAAACACATCGTCTTGCCTGCGTAAGGTCTGGGACAAGTATTTTGACAACCAAAAAAAATGTGAGTAACTGTCATTAACAGATTAAATACCATTGCTCACCATTGAAATCGTTAGCTCGACTTGTCTATAAAAAAAATACCCTTTTCAAAAACGTCCCTGGGCTTCGGTGCTGTTCAAACTGCCACCCAGACCAGTTTCCTATGGAAGAGATTGAGCTGGAGAAGAAACCAGGCTTGAAACGAGGCCGACGTACGACTGTTTCCGAGGAGTTTCGCAAATATGTGAGGGGACGTCTTCGTGCATGGCGTTCAGCCCTCCTTGATCGACTATACTCGGGGATGAGCTCCGTCCCTACAGGCATGGTCATGCACAACGATGTCATTGATAAGCTTGCCTCCCAAGGCAAGCGAATCTCATCAGCGGCTGACTTGCTATTGAGGGTGCGATGGGGCTTTGGCATTGAATCAGTACAAGACCCGATACCGGTTCCAAACCAGTATTGCCGCGAGCTTTTCATTGAGCTCCAGGATATCTACAAGGACTACGATGCGGCTCATCCAGAAGACGAGGACACTGAAGATGAATTAAATGAGGGCGAGGCCAAAGCAATGGGTGGTTCACGTGGAGGGGCGGGAGGAGGATCAGACAGGCGTACCGCCGTTGTCAGTGCACCCCAGATTCCATCTTCGAGTTCTCAGCTTCAGTTTATCAATAAAGGGCCTTCGGACTATTCTGCCACTCAGTAGGGGTGTGTTCTCATCTTCGGATTGATGGAAATATATACCAATAATTACAGTCCTTTGAAATCATTGTCAGAACGGCAGCTTCCATGTTTATTGTCGAACATACGCACCAATTAATATATCCAATGTGCCGTCTACTCTAAATCAATGTTCTGTGCCATGGCACGCATAGCAGCAATAGTTCCTTCGATATCCAAGTCTTCTTCCAAGTCCTCAAGTGTAAGTTCTCCATCGTAAGCTTCCATTGCTTTGTCAAAAGCGTCTGTTGCATTATCATACTGATCTGGTAGTGCCCCGGTGTCCTCTGAGTCCGTTTCCGACCCTTCCGACCCTTCGTTCGATGATGTTGACTGCGCTTTGTAGGTTGCCTTCCGTGTGTCGCGAACAAATGTGCTGAAGGCCTTCGGCGTATTTGAATAAGCCCCACCATTAGTGAGAAAATCGCGTGCCTCGGGAATTTCGTCATTGAACTCTCGCCCACGCGTGTACGTCTGAATGGAATACATTTGTAAGTGTTCCATTAGGTTCTTCATGTCCTTCTCAGAGGCTGGCGAAGTATGAGAGGTCCCATTGTACGGGATCTCGTATTGCTGGCCAACGCGTTTTAGGACACTGCGTAGTGACCATAAACATAGACTAACGACCCGAAGCCATTCGTCGTTCTTGTTCACACCTCGGGCCTGATAGATTATCTGAAATGATGATGATGATGATGATGATGATGATGATGATGTTTTCAGAAAATGAATGGGACAAACGGCGAAAAAAAACTTACCTTGATGTAAAAATTCTCGTGTTCCTGTAGAAGATCGAGTTCCTTGAACTGGCCGGGTCTCCCAGACATATTAACCAACCAGTTCATAAGATGCGCCTCCCTTTTTTTAGTGTAGAGTCAGTGCGTTTGATACGTGAACGGGATATGAAAAAAAAAAAAAACTTACCTTCGTACTGGGTCCATCTGCTTTAGCGTCAATAGAGTCTCTAATAACACATCTGCATACTTTGGCATTGATCCGGTACCACGGAACTCTACCATCCAAACAGTAAGGACATTAAGGACCCGTCCGATATCTCCTTCTCGTATTGCGGCCTTGAATTCCAATAGAATGAGGGTGTCGTGATTGAACAATGTGATGTTCTCGAACACCACATCTCGGTCCTCTATTGGTTCGTCTCGCATATCCGATACTCGGCGTCGAGACGCAATGCGATCCAGGACGCGTTTTGCAGTGTCAGTGATGTCTTGCATATCACTGACACTATCAACCCAGTCTGAGAGCGAATCCTTGCCGCATTCGAGACGCCAGCCGTCGAGGACATTTGCAGGCAACGCAAATGATAAAATGAGCTCAGACAATGGCTGGAAAGGCGCAAGCTTCGACGCTTTCCAGCCGCAGAAAATGGGCCGCCGAGAGAGCAATGTATTCACCTTCCAAAGTGACCATATTGCTCGTCCATTCGGCATCCCCCAATACTCATTTCCGACCATCCGAGTCCCAGCCATTTTTACATGGAATAGGCCAAGTAACTTGTCGACCCACCGACTTAGATTATCAATGAAATTTTCGTCGCATCTACGTGTAGCGCATGCCTATTTTTAAATGTGTTAGTTACTATAATGTCCGAATAATGTTGGTGATAACTGTTACGCATCAAGCTGCTTACCCTTGTTTACACATTGTTTATGTTCCCCCTCATCTTTTTCTCTCACCCTTTCTACCTGCATGTGCGTACACACATTGCATCATTCTTTCATCATTGACTCCACACTCCGATGGCTCC
Source organism: Trichaptum fuscoviolaceum (assembly GCA_910574455.1). Classification (NCBI taxonomy): domain Eukaryota; kingdom Fungi; phylum Basidiomycota; class Agaricomycetes; order Hymenochaetales; family Trichaptaceae; genus Trichaptum; species Trichaptum fuscoviolaceum. The sequence continues at coordinate 3,725,803 of CAJSYZ010000001.1, forward strand.
ACTTGCTCCACCTTCACTCCGAGAGCCCCAGGACCTTCCACTCCGATGATACATCATTCTACTCCACTCCACTCCACCTATGCTCCGATCTGACATCATCCTCCATTAATTAGAGCCACTATGACGGACTCACTCCACTTCTGACCCGCGATGATGTAGTTTCATTCCTTGCTCCACTCTATTGTTCTCTGTAGTATATAAGGCCATGTACATAGCGCCCCAGGATGACACTTAAGTCAATCCTCCTATAGTCTTTTACAATCACGTACCAAAGACTCTGTTCACCCACGACTTCCGGTATAGAGACCCTCACAAAGCGGACCCTCTATACTGTACTTGCTACTTCACCCAACAACGCTTTGGTCACTTATCATTTCCGTGATAAGTCCATCGAAGCCGTGAACGTAACAATTAGGATTGACTTCTTTCTCATCTGAGATCGATCTCAACTCCGAAACAACCCCCCTCTACGCTCTACCACATTCTACAGCAGAATAAATCGGTACACCCTACGCATTCCAATCCGGAATACTGACGGTTAAGTATTACAACTGGCCCTTGTCTACTAACTATCATATAGGAACGAAAGGAATACGAACGACAGTACGATCGAATACACCAAGCATACACTGTTATACTTGGAAGGAAGCAACAGACAAGTAATCGCAGAAATTAAGCAGGTTCACGACAGAATTTACGGTCCTTGTTACGCGTTTGGTTGGTGATAGCGTGAAGCAGAGGATCGCGACCCATTCAAGCAGCTTAGCCACGTCCAACGTAACTTGAAGAGAAGAAGGAAGCAGGGGAAAGGTCTCATCCACCACAGAAACTGCCACAGCCGGAAGACAAGCATACCCTCACTTGTAGACGACAGCAATACACGGTGAACATCGAAACAGATTATCCAGCGAACCTAGGAAGACAGAAAGGACAAGGTATCCGAAGACGTTAATATCACTCACGCATACTCTTGTAGCTCAAAGGGTTGATAACCCGAGGAAGTGCCCAACCTGAGGATTACTATACTACTCGCCGATCGCACGGAACTACCGTTGGCAGGCGTACTAAGGATCAACATCCTTAACCCCGTCTCCATCTACGACTTACAACCCACTTCATACCAATCCGACACACCCCCTCATAACCCCTCCGAACTTGACGAAAGCAGGACAGACCCACAGGACTATTCCGAGTACGAACATCGAACACAAGAAGATAACGAAAGCCTCTACGATCAACTTGTACCCCCTCGATTAGAACCCACTGTTACTCAGGAAACCTACGCATACTCCGCCGAGGAAGGAACAGATTTCGAGAACCCAAGCCACCATTGGAACGAAGTATCTGAGCACAACAGATTACTACCTCCAGCAACTCCGAATCACTCCAACCCTCCGATCACTACACCCCCAAGCGTAGAACGAGCCCTACGTCCCTTCCCTCAACCTCGAACATCCGAACGAACTCCCACACCCGCTCCAGGACCTTCCAGAACTTTAGGAAACCTCAGACAAACTTTCCAAAGGACAGGAAGACGACTCAGGAATACATTACAACAACCGATTAATCAATCTGGCGAATCAAGCTCCCGCTCCCGCCCCCAACTTCGACCAACTAATTGAAGACAACTATCAGCACCTTGTCAACAGTGCATTAGTTCATCCGATCCAACAGAACTCCAAATACGACCTACAATACCTCCAACTCCGTCTACACTCTATACGACACGACCCCATTAATTGGATCTACCGACACGGCATCTTTTGGTTCGAAGGAAAGCCATACATCCCCGATTGTTACCTTCGTAAAGGCCTTATTGGAATCTGCCACACCAAAGTTGACAACGCCATTGATCATTTCTCCGAAAGAGAAACCCTCTTGAACCTCACATCAATCGTTTATTGGCCCGGACAACCCCAGGACGTTGCAACCGAAATACGGAAGTGTATTTGTTACCTACTACACTCTGAACCACCCACCCGAGTTGCCAGCCCACCTCTCGAAGCATCCATCCGATCCATTACTCCACCTCCTGTTGAACCCGAAGAAGGAAGCCGAACCGTTACTCCGACTCCCCCAGCAAACGAAGACACCAACTGAATTAAAATTCAGTAACTCGTTAAACTGGCGCCGAAAGACAGACCACCAGTCCCAGGAAAATACGTACCCATAGCAGCACAAGTACCCGTTGGAGTTACCCGCCCAGAAAACGCTGAATTTGACCCAGTAAACCGAGCCTGGTACAGACTTACAAATCCAGAAGAAAAGTCTACCTTCATTTTCACTCAGGACACGACACTTGGAGAGCAATCTCGCATACCATCAAGAACCCGCCCACATACTACAAACAGGTTAATACTTGGTACGCAGGAATCGAACCCAGTCAGGAAGAAATCGACCAGATACTTGCAAGAACATCAAGAACAGGCAGTCGACTTAACTCACCCAGAGTTGTTTCTTCACGACTCGCATCACCCGCTCCTTCACAACACTCGCCATTAACCACTACTCAACCAGAAGCACCACCAGCTAAAACCGAAGCACCACCCGCTGAATCGACAGCACTACCCTCATTATCTTACGCAGCAGCAGCAGCACCTAAAGCTGAACAAACCTCCCCACTCCTCACATTCACCCAACCGAAGGCTGAAACACCCGCACCTGTTTCTGAATTCGAATCCGAAGAACCAGAACTTGTAGGACAATTCGAAGGACTCCGCATCGACACCAGATTTGAAGAAGGCGCAACTTGGATACCCACTTGGACTCCACTTCCCAAGAACTACACTTCGCAGGAGACACAAACTATCCTTACTCTCGAGCAACTAGAGAAAGAGGAAGCTGAACTCAGAAGGCGCAGACGAGAATCTGAAGCAGAAACTTCAGACGAATCAGAAGAAGACTCAGAAGCCGAGGACACGGCACACACCGCCGAAGGATCTGCACACTCAGCCGCAGGATCTACATCGGTTAACGCCAACAATAGTAACCGAAGCTCACCTGTACCCATTCTGGAAAACGACGAACACCCCGATCAGGAAAACCTTCCACAGCCACCCCCACCTCCACCGTCACCTACACCCCCAGGAACCCCAGTGATAGTCGAAATGGCCGATCAAGCAGACCATCAACCGCGAGGCACCGGAGCAAACAAACCTTTTAACTTTACCGGCAAACGAAGCGAAGCTAGCCGATGGCTTAGCCTAGTTGAAAACTACTTGGCACTCAACGATTTGGACTATGCAACTGATCAACGCAAAATACGATTTGCACTCTCCTTTTGCACTGAAGGACCTGCTGCAATTTTTGCAAAGAATGTTAAAGACGAACAGGACAACGCACAATGGGTCATGACTTGGCAACAATTCGTTGACAAATTCAAGTCACACTTCATTTCCACCGATTATATCGCCGATGCATTCAAGGAACTCTCTAGCCTTAAGCAAGCACCCATGGACAAAATCGATGATTACATTCATAACTTCCAGCGACTCGCACGTGAAGCAAACATCACCGACTTCACAGTACTCTTTTCCATGTTCAAGAATGGATTACTGCGACATACGCGAACCGCACTACTTCAGAAGGACATACCAGTCCCAGATAATGGAATAAAGATAATGGCACCTTACTACGAAGCAGCCAGGAAGATAGGAAAGTCATATGAAGAAATCTATCAGGACAACCGCCCGTTCAATCGACTCCGCAACCGTTATGGACAATCTTCATACAATCGACCTCGATTCAACAAATTTCGCAGACGACGACTCAACGAGATGGACATAGATTCTGAACCCGAATCAGACCAACCCGAGGAACCGGAAAATCTGGAAGAATCATTCAAGCTCTACGCAATGTACTTCAACAAACTTACGCCCGAGGAAAAGAAGAAAGCGCAAGCAGATGGACTCTGTTTCTACTGCAAGAAGGCAGGACATTTTGCAAACAAATGCCCTTCGCGTCCCGCACGCACCTCGAAGTTCCGAAGCTCAGGAAAATCCCCAAGGAAATTCCAGAACAACTTCAGACGAAACAATGGACGATTCAAGAAGCGAAACATCAACTCGATGGAACTTGACGAAGAACCCGATGACCCGGACGATTTGATTGCTGAACGCGCAATCCAGATCCATGAAATGATGACAGACCTCAATGGACAGGAACAGGAAGCATTGTTCAACATGCTAGACGAAATGCCCGACCCCAATGATGACAACGACGATTTTGACGATGATGATGGAAATTTTTGATCAACTCCGAGTTGGTTAATCTGATTCAACTCAACACCATCACTATCAACGGAAACACTCGCTCTTTTCGCATACCCATCACGGTACTCATTAACGGACAACCTCACACACTCTCAGCTCTACTCGACACCGGAGCACAACTCAATTTCATCAACTCAAAACTAGCCAACAAACTCAAACTAAAAACGCAGAAAATCGACAAACCCATACTAGTCAGTAACGCCGATGGTACACTCAACACAGAAGGCAGTGTCACCAAACGAACTCGAATCCACATCACACACCCCCACACTCTTTCACCACATTTCTACCTCACTCATATCCCAAAGGACGACGTTATACTAGGTCTACCTTGGTTTAAACAAGCTAAACCAAAGATAGACTGGGGAAACGATGCAATCACCATAAACAAGATTACGATTTCAACCCGAATGGAACAAGAAAAACAACAGAAACTTCCACTACCAGAAAAGCTCGACATCCCAAAGGAATATATGCCCTATGCCAACATCTTCTCCGAAAAAGAAATCCAAACATATCCACCAGCACGACCTTATGATCACGAAATCAAGACAAAACCCTCATTTATACCGAAAATCTTCAAAACCTACAATACTCCGTACCACCAAAGACCCATACTCCGTGACCTTATTAATGACCTACTCAAGAAAGGATTCATTAAACCCTCCGCATCACCGATGGCCTCACCATTATTCTTCATCAGCAAGAAAGATGGAACCCTCCGACCGATTCAGGATTATCGATATCTTAACGAGCATACAATCCGCGATGGATTTCCGATACCAAACACCCAGACACTATTGAATCAACTCCAAGGATCCAAATACTTCACCACCCTCGATATTCGACAAGGATACCACAACATTCGAATCAAGGAAGAAGACCAATGGAAAGCCGCATTCAACTGCGAAGAAGGACACTTTCAACCAACAGTTATGTTCTTTGGCCTATGCAATTCACCCGCCACTTTTCAACGTTTCATGAATGATATACTTGCGAAGCAAATCCGCGAAAACAAGTGTATTGTTTACATGGACGACATTATGATCCATGCCGCCACTATGCAACAACTTATCTCGAACACCCTCGAAGTTTTCGACGTCCTCAAGAAACACAAGCTATATCTCAAACCCGCCAAATGCCGATTCCACCAGACCGAAGTCCCATTCCTAGGATACATTATCTCCGAGTCACAGATCAAGACTGACCCGACGAAGATACAAGGAATAGTTGACTGGCCGACTCCAAAGAATCTACGAGACATACGTTCATTCACAGGATTTACGAACTTCTACAGGCGATTCATTCCCCATTATGCCACCATATGCCGACCCCTCGATCAACTAAAACGCAAAAACATACCATTCACTTGGACCGACCGACAACAACATGCTTTTCAAACACTCAAGGACTTATTCTCGAAACAACCACTCCTTATGCAACCCGACCCGAACAAGCCATTCTACCTCGAAACCGACGCTTCAGCCGTAGCTACTGGTGCAGTACTACGACAACTCGACAAGGATAATCAATTACGACCAATTGGATACATCTCCCAAGCACTTAATCCGACGCAACGAAACTGGCAAATATACGACAGGGAACTATTTGCTATCATCCGCGCATTACAGACATGGCGACACTATCTATTAGGCAGCCCACATGTTATCACAGTACATTGTGATCACAAGAACCTAACCTATTGGCGACAACCACAACGATTAACCCCTCGACAAGCCCGATGGCAGAACGAACTTTCACGTTACCCCCTCCAAATTCAAGCAGTCCCCGGAAAACACATGATCCAATCCGATGCCCTTTCCCGGAGACCCGACCAATTTAAAACGGAAGGAGAACTCAACAACGAAGTTACACTTCTACCAGAGAAAGTTTTCATTCAAGAGATGGAAATACTCGAAGCCGAAATAGAAGAACAGGACGATGACGATCGAAACACCATTGACATCGACGAACTTCATGACAACATTCGACTCGAAACAGGCGACATTCAGAAAGCAATGACACTCATTCAGAATGAACTCCCCCTCACAAAACCAAAGATGAACGACTTCTCAATCAAGGATAACCTTGTACACTTTAGGAACAAGATCTATGTTCCAAAGAACAAGGAAATCATGAGAAACATCTTACGACTTCATCATGACCTCCCCACGCGAAATCACCCAGGAATAGCAAACACGATGGAACAGATTCGACGCACCTACTACTGGCCCCGCATGCAGCAGTTCATTTCGAAATATGTGCAAGGATGCGCAATTTGCCAACAGATGAAGATAAATCACCATCCACTCGTACCTCCGCTCAGCCCGATCATTGCAGACAAAGACACATACCCCTTTGCTACAGTCAATATTGATTTCATTACCGACCTACCGGAATCAAATGGCTACAACAGCATATGTGTTATTGTGGACCATGATTGCACCAAGGCAATAGTACTCACTCCATGCAACAAGACAATCACCGCACTCGATACCGCACAACTCTACATCGACAATGTCTACAAACGATTTGGATTACCCAGGAAAATAATCTCAGATCGTGGACCCCAATTTGCATCGACACTATTCAGACAGCTATGCCGCTTACTGCACATCAAGCAGGCTATGTCTACAGCATATCACCCACAAACTGATGGACAAGCAGAACGAACGAACCAGGAGATTGAAGCATACTTCCGAATTTACGCAGCAAACCACCCCCAACATTGGTCACGATACATACCAATGATGGAATTCACTCACAACAATCGCAAGCATTCCACCACAGAGCAGACCCCTTTCCGATTACTCATGGGATACGACCCAACATCATTCCCTACGGAAAAATCCGAGATCGACAGTAACATCCCCACACTCCAAACTCGCTTGATCAAGATATTGGAACTCCGAACCGAAGCCGAAGCAGCTCTAACTCTCGCACAAGAATTCCAGCGTGAGACACAAGAATCACACTTCCAGCCCTTGGAAGAAGGACAAAGTGTATGGTTAGAAGCCAGGAACCTCCGACGAACCGGACTACCTTCGAAATTCCAATCTAAACGAGAAGGACCCTTTACAATCATCAAGAAGCTCAGGGACAATGTCTATCAACTCGACCTTCCAGAACATTGGAAAATACATCCAGTATTTCATGCTTCTCTTCTCACTCCACACAAGGAAACGGACGAACATGGACCATCTTACACACGACCGCCACCCGAACTTATCGAAGGAGAAGAAGAATATGAAGTTGAAGCGATACTCAATCACCGAGGACCTCCGAAGAAGCGTGAATATCTTGTCAAATGGCTAGGATACCCGACATCACAGAACCAATGGATACCCGAACACTCACTGGAGAATACACAGGAACTTCTGTCCGAATACAAGAAGGCACACAGGATCAAATGACCGAACTTGCATTTGATTTCATTCCGCATCCGGAACAAACTAAGGACGCCACTCAAAGAAACCTCCGAATCAGACAACAACCCGTTATTCTTCCGATTCATCAAATTCTCAAGAAGTATATCAGCCTCAACCAGACACCAACGCTTAAGCAAGATGATCAAGCCAGCAGACCTCGCTAACTTCTGTGCATACATCCTCTCACTTGATATCCGACCGGAAATCAAGGATCTTGCACAAAAATTACTTTACGAGTCTTTCCGACGCATTGACCAAGGTCTAGGACCCTATCGGACCTTTTCTCAACGATTTGTATTCACCTCATCGAATCGAAGAGATACCCCGGAAATTACAGTCAGATATGGGCCGAACAATCAGTTCATTATCACGTCAACACCGCACTATCAACCGCCGCCGCCCTACTCCGATACCATCTCCACAACCCCTTCGTGACGACCCTCCACCCACGGAGATAAGCAAAGAACAAATCCTTAATGACCTTCGCACACTAGCAGCAGAAACTCCGACCAACCGTCAACCCACACTCATTTTCCACCTATTCAATTTCATCCATCAACAAGAAGAACCCAACACTCCACCGCTCAATCACCTCATCGATTTCATCGATACTCTTCTCACCCATGCGACTCCACTACACCAGGCACACCTTTCGATAGGACTCTACATACTAATTCAAATGGTCAAGACAAATGACCTCGAAGGATCAGTACAACTTCCGAATGGATTCCGATTCATTCACCGGCAACCGGCATCCGTTCAGACCTCCGAAACTTCTGCTTCCAGAGATTCCACATCCCCTCCGCCCTTGGAACCTTTCTCTCCCGCATATAGTCCCACTACCTCCACGGAATCACTCACCAGTCACACTACCGACGACCCGGACTCAGACAAAGAGAACATCCCCACTCGACATGCCATTCAACTTCGACACCCCTATTCCGACGTTCGAAGCGCCCCCTTTTGACGCTGAAGAAAACCTCGCAGCCACTGACCCCGGACCTCTACTACCAGCTGAGGATATTGATCCCCTCTGGGTAACAGGCTGGGGCAATCATGCAAACGATTGGCAAAACGGAGCATGGCACCCGCAACTGACACCCGCACACCCGGAAAACGACTACCCTTCCCCTCCGCCCTCTCCCACTCTACCCCCTCTCAGTCCCTTCGACCTCGTCCGGCACTATATCTTTGACCCCTCCCACTCCGACTATATCAACATCCGCCGACTCAAGACTCTCAATCCCCATCCCCAACTCACCACCCTCGTCCTCCGCCGCACATTCTTCACTCCGGAGTACGCCACCCCGATTCTACAAGCCCTACACATCCTCCTCGACCTCCCCTACGTCCCCTGGATAGGCCGACGCGTTCGACACGCAGGAACACCGCATCGACACTTCGTAGCTTACGACGAAGACCCCATCTGTGTCTGCAGTTGTTGCAGGTATTGCCCCGTTCACTAACAATGCCAGCTATCCGCAACACTCGTCAAGGACTTCCGAACCGCGTCTTTCGAACCCCTCACCCTCGAAATGTCAAACCAACGCGACAGCGATTCATTGACGGCACCCTTCCTCCTCCCGATCTCGAGCAACTTCTACCCGGCATCACCTTCCAACAGACACTACAGACACGACGACAATGTGCAGCTACGCTTCTACATAATGGCAAACTCCGCGACCTCACTCAGAATGTCACTGTCAGCCCCCTTCCCCATATTGTCTACACCACTCAGCAAATGTATGACATTTTGGAGTCGATGCTGGATCTGTTTGAGAGCAGTCGACGATCGCAACAGAAGGTTGACACCTTCGAACATCAGGAACTAGTACGTCGTTTGAATCAGGTTCTTATTACTCAACTCGAGAACCAGTTCAACGAATTCGAATTTCAATCGCTCCTCTCTTCGGAGATTGTTAACGGAAAGGTCAACGTCCCCACCGACCCGGAACCACAACCCATGGCCGATCCCTCCCCTCTCGAGCTCACTCCGCAGGCTGCGCCCGACGCATATCACGAGCAGCTACATGTCCCGATCTTCGACCTAGATCGACTCCATAACTTCGAAACCGCTCCGCCGCCGCCTAGCCCTCATCAACAGCTCTATCTCCCTACAGAGGAAGAACTTGAGACGATCAACCAGGAACTTCAGGACCTCGCCATTCCTGAATTACCCCACATGGCTCCGCCCGACATAACGATACAGCCGCCTTCGCCGCCATACATTGTCAACACTCCTCGACCGGAAGACTTCACTTCGCCACCATCATACGCCCCCATCGACTGGACGGACCCCTATTTCCTTTCAATGTATCGACTCTTCCTTAATAACTTTGATTTCTCTCAGACAGTCACCAATGTACCCAGCGCTTGAACCCCTTATTGGTCTTAACTTGACCCTATAGCGACTGATATTTATCCTTCTCTTACGCTTTTACTTATTGATCTTAACTTGATCCTATAGCGTTGTACCTTTTCTTTTGAAATTCTCGCATTCGCATTCTTATGCTACTACGGAATTTCAATCTTAGTGACAGGGTATTGTTACGCATCAAGCTGCTTACCCTTGTTTACACATTGTTTATGTTCCCCCTCATCTTTTTCTCTCACCCTTTCTACCTGCATGTGCGTACACACATTGCATCATTCTTTCATCATTGACTCCACACTCGATGGCTCCACTTGCTCCACCTTCACTCCGAGAGCCCCAGGACCTTCCACTCCGATGATACATCATTCTACTCCACTCCACTCCACCTATGCTCCGATCTGACATCATCCTCCATTAATTAGAGCCACTATGACGGACTCACTCCACTTCTGACCCGCGATGATGTAGTTTCATTCCTTGCTCCACTCTATTGTTCTCTGTAGTATATAAGGCCATGTACATAGCGCCCCAGGATGACACTTAAGTCAATCCTCCTATAGTCTTTTACAATCACGTACCAAAGACTCTGTTCACCCACGACTTCCGGTATAGAGACCCTCACAAAGCGGACCCTCTATACTGTACTTGCTACTTCACCCAACAACGCTTTGGTCACTTATCATTTCCGTGATAAGTCCATCGAAGCCGTGAACGTAACAATAACCTTGTCTGTCAGAGACCACGTTAAAAGATCCCCAGAGCATATTATTATCCCATGTCTTTTGAGTTCCTCCGGAGTCATCTCGAGTGTCGTACATATAATAGTTTCGATTATGTTGAGGGTGCCGGCTAGTGAAGACTCGTCGATACAGAGATAGGGAAGGGAATGGTGCACAGTTTTATGCACGGGAATTGGATGTATGACCGGGGGTTTCGGACCAGTTTGAAAGCGAGTCTTCAATGACGGGTATTTCTTAAATAATATGTCGATTATATGAAAGACCAAGGATTCATTAAGCTGTTGGAATTGTAGGAGGGTAGGGTATTGGTCTTCAGTTCTGATCGGAAGGTCCGGTTGCCGATATATTTGCGGTGGTAGCATACTCGATTTGAGGTCGCCTAGTCGAATGTTCGGGAGTTCGATTATTGAAGATGTTGTCCCCGATAGAAATTTTGATTTGTTGTCCTCGCGCTGTTCGCTGACGTCGTATCTGAGACAAAGATTGTCCCAGCTAATAAGAAACGGCGTCTCCTTGACAAGGGATCGAATCTGCCGAAGACGCTCGTCCGCGAGCGTCTTGAGTCTTCGAACGGCAGTGCTGTAGGACACAGATAGTCCGGCATGGCTCAAGACATCGAATATTGCTTTCGAGGCCCCGCTTGCTAGAAGCCAGAAGCTCAAAACGACTTGCAATGCGTTTGCGCGTTCGCTCCGAGCCTGAGCAAGCATACCAATAGCTGTCGCATAAACCTATGAATTAAATGAGCTGGAGACCCTAGCAAGACAAAAAACAGACGCACCAGATCCCTATTCCTTCTCTGAGATTCCGAGCCCTTTTTTGACCGACTCCCAGTTGACCGAAGGCACTTCCACAGCAAAGGACAATGTTCTTCCGTTCGGGACACGATATTAGACATCGAGAAGTCCGCGAGCAGATAGCTGAGATCTCCGGACGGCATCATCAAAGCCACAAGTCTTTGTCCTTCCTTCTCTGCCTCACGCTCTACCCATCCCTCTACCCATCTCCGAACCATTGCCGAACACCTCTTCTCCATCTCATCCAACAGCTTGCCTCCATGCTGGTTCAATGTCCGCGAGACATATGCCGACATTTGCTGCTCAGATATCGTTAGGAGCGCATCCAGGAAGCCGTGGAGGGTCCAGTTGCTGAGCTGGAGGTAGTCATTGATATGCTTGATGACTTCAACAGCATTGGGCTTGCGGGCGCGGGTCGGAGGCTGCGGAACTCGTTCATTGTGCGTACGGACGCTCGGGTGCGGAGAAGCTGATATCTCAGGTAGATTGAAATGTATCGCACTTGCTCTCGAAGGAGTCTCGGATTGTGACAATGCGCTCGAGCTATTCGGAGACGCAGCTACCGTGCTTAGGTCGACTATGCTCTCGAGCTTAGGTTTTTTTCTGTATATTCTTTTTTCACCTGGAGTAGAATCAATAAATGATATGTTTAAATTACGCTCCCCTAATGGGCGCTTCAGCGGTGTAGAATGCTGCATAAATTAACTACGACATAAATACGACGTCGTGGAACGTTGTAGTAGGAAAAGAGGCGCGTAGACGCGCGCGACGCGCCTATGACCGGCGCAAATCGCGTGTGACTCTCGTACATCAGGGAATCTTCTTTTTCACTTAAGGTTACTTAAACGGTCTGAAATTTACTGAAGCCCTGGGAAGTGAAATTCTACTGATTTACTGATTTCAGGCATGTGGTTTCATTATTCAGGAAGGGGCCTGCTGAAATCAGTGCCGTCGACTTAAATCAGTACTTCAGGCATTCAGTCTTCAGCATTCAAGCATATCAGAAGTTTTTTTCTGGCATTCGAATTGCAGTGCTCAAGTGTATAAGTTTGTAAGGGGTTCAAGTAGTTCATTCCATAAGTAATTCATCATTTAATCATATAAGCAGACTTTTTTGTCTGTCGGTTTGCAGTACTCAAGCGTGTAAGTGCGTAAGAGGTTCCAGAATTACTTCATTTCCACAAGTAATTTAAGACAATAAGTAGAAATCAGTGCATCAGTGTCACGGTCCCTCAGTAGCTACACCACGGCATCCTGAACCAGATTGTATTTTGCCACTTCTGCCTCGCTGGCAGGCTGTTCCTCGGCATATTCAGAGAACGAATGCCACTGCAAGTTGATGGTAGTAAGAGCTTGAATACAGTGGCGGGGTGATGGGTCAAAGCCGAAGCTCACCAGAGATCGACCTGCTCTTAAAAGTCTGCGCCGTCCGTAGCCGAATCCCATAATGAACCCTCGTCCTCCTCGCGATCGCCCTCACCTTCCCAGTCCTCTCTGCCTGCGTCATTCTCCTCGCCCTCAAAACCTCCACTGCGTCCATAACCCACGCTGAAATTCTCGTCCGCATCCTTGTTCTCATCCTGATCCTGATCCTTGTCCTCCTCCTGATCCTTGTCCTCGACCTCGTCTCCCTCGCCAAGCACACTCTCGTCCTCCATATCGTCTTCCCTATCCTTGAAATCCTCGACTTCTTCGCCGTCATTATCCTTATCCTCCTTGCACTTACTACTTCTAGTAGCGCCCTCGCCATATGTATACTCGCCGCTCGCATCCGCGTCTCCAACGTCAAGATACAGGGAGAAATCCCTGCCAGTGACACCCGATCCAACAAGTTCGGTGTTCTTTCCCGCACTAAAATCTTCAATGGAATTGTAAGCTGCTAGGCGGGATCGGACCTTCTCCCAGTTTGATTCAGTAAAAAACGAGGAATTCAACAATAAGTTAACATAGTCGTCCGTATGAGGCTGCCACAGAGCACTGGTGAAGTACCACTCAGCGCCACCAAACTCTTCTTTGATCTTTTGCAACCGGGCCACTTGCTTGTCGATTGCAACCTTGACCTGTTCATGAGAAATTCAGCGAATAAAGCCACTATAAGAACTGAAGTAGATAGATACCGCGGTTGCCGCAAGAGCGAGGGCACCGATAGGCTTTCCTATTGTGTTTTTATCCAGTACTTTATGCCGACCCAGGGCCAAGACTAGGTGTACGGACAACACTGAGATTACAAGATCAGAGCAGAACAACCCTTGCTTCTGTACTTTCAGAGTCAATGCAGGGATACGAAGGGTGACATGGGGCAAATTTTTACATACCTTATCCATACTATGCCAGCTTTCCCAGAGGAATGGTTCAGCTTTCTTCTTGTCGACCATCGTCTGCAACATCTTCACAATTTCTTCGGTCTCCACCGACTTAGAACGCTCGTTGCCGACGAAACTCGAAATTGATTGTTCGGCTTTCTCGAACAATTTCTTGCGCCAACTATCAGAGCATCTCTGGGCTGCCTACAGGGCAGATCATACTTGATTCAAAATGGCCGATGAAAGACAATAAGGGATGACTCAACTAAAGAACAGATGTCGGCCAATTGCGTGTCGTAACTAAGTTCGACAGAATCAAACACCTTCCCCCACAAGGCTCCGATGGACTTATTGTCCGGGTTTTGCCATGGAGTTGTGGACTTTCCAACTGCGCGATACAGCGAAGGCAGAAGAATGTGAGTCCAGCCTGCCTGAGTTCCGGGAGGGAGACACTGATTCGTTGCCCTTTTTTTGCCGGGAGCGCGGGATCCCTCCCTTCCGATACTATTTCTATCCTTGTCCTCAAGCCCTACAGATGTCTGCATTTCTGCAAGTTAGTGGATGTATATCATAGACATGATTTGATTAACGCACAGAGCTAGTAGTCCGAGAGACTTTGCGATGACCAAGATGAGCCTTGGTTGCGAGCACTTCGGGTTCAGGACTGATGGATACTGTCGTCATCGCAGGTGATTGTGCTCGTGGTGTTAGCGACACCTCACAACCACTTGCCTGTTAAAGGAGCCTTGAATTAGTACACGAATCAATTGCAGCAATTAGCTCACACTTGCAATATGTTGCGCATGAGCCGCCAGAGACCTCTTCAAATTGCGAATAGAAGTAGAAGATTTCATCTGTAGCAATTAGAGGAATTGTTACCAAGAAAAGCTCGAAGAGAATTGAATACCAGTATATCAGCCTGAGAATGACTGTCTTGCAGTTTACTCTTGTTACTAGTAGTGAGGTTCAAATCCTTGTTGCTTAATCAGAAATGATATGAAATGGAGATTAGAAGGATTAACACTAACTGTCGAGGCAGCCTGTGATGACGGCTTCTTCATATACACGTTCATGCTAGTCTGTTTTAGATAGTAAGGAAGTGATCTGAATATTGGGTGGAAATGCAAGAATTACCACGGCATGCGAGTTAGAGTCCGGCGGTGACTTCCTCTTCTTATTATTCGCGATCATGCTGTCCTACAATAAGCAAAGCTTAGTAGACGACCAGATCCTTGCCAAAGAAAGGGGTGCAGAAAGTTGTCCTATTGAGTGTCGATGCCTACACATACCTGCATCTGCAGATACAACGCCGGCGATTGCTCTCTATGTCCATCGACAGTAATACCCTCCTGACGAGATGACAGGTGAGTAGTGAGGGGGTAAAAGCAGAATAAACTTACCGTTACATCAAGCTGGGAGTTGGCGATTCTCTGCATTTTCGTGCCCTATTCAGAGTACGGTTTGGTAAGTAATGAAGTAAAGATATGTCGACGCCGAAGGACACAAGAAAGTCCGGCACCAGATCCATGCTTTGATGTGAAACACTCACCTGAACGGCCGATTGTCTCCTGATATTCTTCTTCTCCAGAGCACAAAGAAGGAAGGATAAGTAGCGCGAACGAAGCAAGACATTATGATGCCACTTACCAACGTTGTAGGAGCCTGCAAGTCGGAGAGAGTGTCGCGGGATAGCTTCCTTTTCTTCGATTTATTGCTGGCTCCATCCTGATACGATACAGAAACATTGTTAATTAGCCATCATTGTGCATGGGACTCCACCGATGCATAGTCTCTGTGAATCGAACGATTTCTTTGAACTTTAAGCGGCACTCACATTGGCTTGGGGCGGTATTGTAAGTCTCCTTGCGTCCTAATTAAACGCACAATCAAAATATTAAGATTTCATCTGCCAGTCTAATGAATGCTTTAACCAACTCACATTATCAGTGTCGGAGTCAACAAGATGTGCCGTCTGTCGCTCGCTCGCAAAGCTATTCTTTACACCTTGAAAACTCGTGAGGGTTACTGTCTCTCCTTCATCCTCCCAAGGACTAAAGTTTGCATCCTCTTGCACCGAGGCGGGGAGCCTAAATTTTCCTTGTGTCAGCCAGGCTCACAACTTGAAACAAAGATAAGGATGTGAGCATTATAAGTGAAGAAGCTGCAACGTTCGGGTTCATGATGATCTTGAAGAAGTGTGGCACGGCGGTGACCCGCCGGGCCGCCACGGTCGCTGCCACTGGCAGTGTCACTGGCGCACGCGTGGCACGCTCAAACTGCCACTGGCAGTGGCGGGCGCATTCAAGCTATCAGTACTAGTACTACTAGTAGTAGTAGTAAGTAGTACTACAATGATAAGCTTCAAGTAGCTGAGTTTAAATCAAGCTTCACACTTACTATCAACTTGAATTTGTTTGAATTTGAAACTCATCTTTCGTACTATGATGCGAACGGTTGAGTAGTACGACTTCAAACTCACAAGTCAATATCTTCTACTATCTTCCTTGCGATCTCAGGATTTCTGCCCTCTCCGCCGAAGAAAGTGGATCCATCTGTGTTGCGAAGTGCCCTGACAGGTCGCTTTGTCTTATCGTTCCGTTTTGACGTATTGGGCGAGTCTATCATGTCTGTATCCTCACCAGAAAGACTGCTGTCCTGTCCTGCAAGCGTACTATGATAGCCAGTGCCTCCTATGATACGACTTGAAGCCTTTGCGCCCTGCACACAAGTACGGAAAGGA
Organism: Trichaptum fuscoviolaceum; assembly: GCA_910574455.1. Classification (NCBI taxonomy): domain Eukaryota; kingdom Fungi; phylum Basidiomycota; class Agaricomycetes; order Hymenochaetales; family Trichaptaceae; genus Trichaptum; species Trichaptum fuscoviolaceum. The sequence continues at coordinate 3,742,456 of CAJSYZ010000001.1, forward strand.
AGTGCACCTCTGGTGTCCTTTTTCCTCGCCTTTTTTGCGCGCTCTCTATCTGGTCCATCGGAATTGGCTGCATCATAACGTGAGTCAATATGTTCATCTTTCAAAACCTAAAGTCGTAAAGGTAATGCAACTTACGAACATAAAAGTTTGCATTGCCTTCAGCTTCACAAAAGCTGTCTTTTTCCTCGTTCGTTGAACCTGCAATGCCAATATCTGGTAACTCGACTGTCGCTGTCTTGAAGATAAGGACTCACTAGCTTCAGGAGTGTCTTTCGGTTTTTTTAGCCCTCGTTTGTCAGTGCCAGCCAGCTTAGGTGCAGTTGAGCCCATCTGGGTGCGAATGTCAAGAGCCTTCGACAAATTCTTCTCAAGCTCCATCGTCTCCAGTATTGCTGTTTCCTGTTGCTCTGCTGCAGCTCTCTTTTTGCGTACCTTCTCAGATGCCTCTTGTTCTTTTGCTGCCCGTTTCTGTTCCGCATCAAGTTTTCTCTTCTCTCTCGCATCCGCGGCTTGTTGAGCCGCAGCTTCGCGCAGAGCTGCCCGTTCTTCCTTCTGTTTTTCCTTCTCCTCCTTTTCCCTCAATGCCTCACCACGCTTTGAGGCCTGCTCTTCTCTCCTTCTCTCCTTCTCTTCTTTCTCCCTCAATACCTCCTCTTTCGTTCGACGTGTTCTGAGTTTATTGACTATGGCTCCCGGGTGCTGATTGCTATTCTTAGCCCGCGTTTGTCTTCGAGTTGACATTCTTGTGCAGTGTTTCAAGTCGAGGCACGCTGACAGGTGCTATGAGTTTCGATGGTGAATCGAGTTGGCAAAGGTGCAAGTTGTAGTTGAAGTTGGAGATGAGGGCGCCTATTCAAGGAAAATTTACGCCCACTTGCACTTGCTGGCACTGGCAGTGCCAGTGATTGGCAGCCTTCAAGTTAGGCTGACTCGGAATGAGCCTGACTCAGACTCGGACTTGGACACTCGGATACTCAGGCTAGCTCTATTACTAGTACTATCACAGTGCTACTGGTACTAGTACTACTCACTGGCACTTGCAGGCTCACTGGCAGGCTGGCGGCGGTGCCACTGAGTCACTGACAGCCTGAGGCTGTGGCTACTCAGGCTACCGGTACTACTACTAGTAGTACTACTAACTTCAAGTTGTTACTACGCGGGCGTCACCGCTGAGCGTGCCATTCAACTTTAAATTCAGCGTTCAATTTACTGGAACTAATGCCGGTAACTCGGCGAAGGCCCAAACCCGTTCATCTTACAGATATCTTCCCCCCGACTATTCGATGCACCTTCTCCTTCTGCAGCAGGAGGTTCAAGAATCAATCCGCAAGGACAAGACATGAATATTCAGCTCACCCGTCATCATTTGCAACAAGACCTGCTGCTTGTGGTTACGACTTGGATTCCTCACCCAAGCGACCCGCACGACCTTCGACACCTCAAGCTCTTCCCGGCTCTCCTGAACTTCCAACAGACTTGGAGGGCCATCATGAAGATGAAAGTGGCTGCAACTCTTCAAGTTACGACTACGACATTTCTATACTCACACAGGATATCTCGATGCTTAGCATAGGCCGAGACGAGCTGCTTCAAGATTTAGACGGTCCTGATTGCCTGTCCCATGCTGACACTGGAGATGACGAACTTGAAGACCAAGACCTATCTTCTGCTGATCTGGACTCCGACATTGGAGATTATGAAGAGAACAATGATAACTTAAAGGTGTATCACAGATATTTAAATGGTGCGCGCTAAGTATGATGTCCCCAGTTTACTTTAGCATTCTGACACCAAATATCGTGCAGCCACTCCATGCGATGAAGAAGGGAACTTCTTAGAAAAGGAAGAACCGCCCGTTTCACGGAACGAACCTGCGTCAAATGACTGGTTTCCCTATTCGTGCCGAGCAGATTTCGAGCTCGCAGTTTTCTCTATCGCGAAGAGCAAATGTCTGCTGGCAACATAACAAAGCTTCTCGGAATTATGAAGGCTTATCAACTAATTCAGTCCACGGAGAACGCAAAATCTATTAGATATCCCGAATTGGACGCGACAGATCCCAATGATGACTCAAGTCTGGATACAGCTGGTGCACTGCTCGATGGAGATGCACAAAATTTGTACAAGATCATTGACACTACAAAAGTCGGTGATGTATCTTGGAAATCCTTCAGTAACTTCTACACTAACGACAATGGCCAAAAAGCGACAAACGAGAACATCGAGTCATGGAAGAGGAAAGAATATGATGTATGGTATCGGGATCCTTTGGAAGTAATCCGAAATTTGGTGGATAACCCGGCTTTAGAAGGCGAATTTGACTTTGTCCCGTTTCGTGAATTTCAGACAAAGGAGGACACCAATAATATCAATGACAAAGAACGAGTTTTCAGAAATTACATGTCCGGGAATTTTGCTTGGGAACAGGCTGTAAGTCATGACTCATTAACTCGCACAGATACTTATTATCCTTGACTTAGAACAAGATCTACGCAGAAGATAAAGCAGTCCATGGATCTATGTTCGTCCCGGTCATTTTAGGGAGCGATAAGACAACGGTTTCTGTTGGAACTGGCAATAATGAATACTATCCTTTGTATCTCTCGATTGGGAATGTATCAAACAAGGCCCGGCGGTCCCAGAAACTGAATACAGTCCAGCTCATAGCATTTCTGGCAATACCAAAGAGTATGTGTTAATAGTGATCTATTCAATTGACTTCTGATGCTTTGCAGCTGAGCGGCAATACGAAAAGTCAGATGACTTCCGGCACTTTCGACATCAGATCTTTCATTCGTCTATATCAAGGATCTTAATCTCGCTGAAATCCGCAATGATCATGAACACTCAGAAAACCATTCTCCGGTGCCCTGATGGTCACTTGCGTAGGTCGGTTTTCGGACTCGGCTCATATATAGCCGATTATCCGGAACAGGTCAGCCTTTGCGCCATATGTACTGGATGGTGCTGCAAGTAAGTACTACCGCCCTCAGGCTTTCCTGAAATCAAGCTCTGTGGTGATGACTTACTTTCGACATTATAGATGCACAGCGCCTCACAAGGACCTCGATAATCCGGAATTTGTATCAATTCCTCGAACAAAAGAGCTGCACGAACGATTGATAGAACAGGTAGACGCCAACAACATGAATAAAGCAACAATTCGGAAAGAGTACGGATTCCACCAGGACATTGTGGTACGTGCTTCAAATTATTCATTGGATGCGTATATTGCAACTGATACGTTGCTCCGTAGCCTTTCACCAATGACATTCCACGCGCAAATATATGCGATCTCATATCTCCGGACCTGCTGCACCAAATCATCAAAGGCGTGTTCAAGGATCATCTTGTCGAGTGGATATGTCAGAGCTTGACCACGTCAGAGCTGGATATTGTGGATAAAAGGTGATTTTTTTCGCAAGTTGTTTAATGTAAATACCATTGCTAACATCCGCGTAGAATCAGAGTTGCTGCTCCTTTTCCTGGACTTCGCAGATTCCCCGAAGGCCGAGGCTTCAAGCAATGGACAGGCAATGATTCTAAGGCACTTATGAAAGTATGTGACCTTTTTATCTTGTTCGAGGCAGTGGTTTGCTGATATTTGATGCAATTTGCTTAGGTGTATCTTCCGGCTATCGTGGGCATTGCACACGATGATATGATTCGCACATTAAGTGCATTTCTAGACTTCTGTTACCTTGTGCGTCGGTACACGATTACAGCCTCAACTCTTGATCAAATCAAAGCCTCTTTGGATCACTTTCACCGTTATCGGCAAATATTCATAGCTAAGGGCATCTGGGATAACTTTTCACTACCACGACAGCATGCTATGGTCCATTATCCAACATTGATCCCTCTGTTTGCTGCACCGAGCGGGCTGTGTTCATCGATTACAGAGAATAAACATATTTATGCGGTCAAAGAAACGTGGCGACGCTCGAACAGAAATGATCCCTTGGGCCAGATGATCACAGCAAACCAACGACTCAGCAAACTTATTGCATCGAGGTCAGACTTCAAACGGCGTGGAATGCTAGACGATACGCTATCCGAGGCTACGTGGAAAGTTTTGCGAGATGTTCTGCGGAAGAATATGTCAGAGCCGGAGGAGGATGATGCTGAGAGGATCCCGAATCAGAGGGAGCAGTTGCAGTGTATTGGTGTGGGCAGGAGCAGCCAATGATACAGATGATTTCTTCGATGGCACTGTGGGTAATCAAGGGCACAACGAAATTGCTGACCTGGATGATTTCAGCACTTCATCAGTGGAAGGACTGCAAAGTAGTGTTGTTCTTCATGATGTGGAAAATACAGAACATCGGTTTTGCTTAGGTGGTAGAAGTGATCCTTCGAGCTTGATGTTAATGGCTTCGAAACAACGTCAGTAACACGAGCTTCAAATTGTGGCGCTGGATATCTGACTTATTCGTTGCTATCCTTACAGAGTCCAGTAAGCTGTACCCCAAACAGCTCAACGCTCTTGCGGCGATAAAAGGCCATCCGGAACTCCGACAGCTCCGACGACTCATCAAAATATACTTATTCTGCAAGTACGAAAGGTGCAACTTGAACGAATTAGGATACTATGACCTCGGAAGCGCTTCTGAAAGCCTGATAGCCGAACAACAGTTTGCACTGGACATGGGCAATGACATTGCCATCTTCCATTCAGCTACCGCGTATTTCGCCTACCGCGGCGAATCAATTCCTATAGAGCAAGCAATGAGGGAGGTGATCAGGTCCAATCCCTCTTGGCGCGGAAAACCACGACGTGATGTCGTTCTTGTCCAAGTTAGTTCTCGCAAAAAGGGGTTTGCAGGGATGCGAATTGCTCGGGTTATGCTTCTTTTCTCCTTCACCGCCAATGGAGAACGTCAGGAATGCGCCCTTGTCCAGTTTTTCAAGAACGTTGGAGACTCACCTGACAGAAAAACAAGAATGTGGATAGTCGAGCCAGAGTATGAGTCAGAGACCTCTACCGCGTGCCAGCGTAGTACTATTGGAAGTTGCCGTCAACCGCTGACTCGGACTCGCCGGAGTGACCTGAATGACACCTCCGACTCGGAGTCAGGCTACCCCCGTCACGGTGACTCAAAAACTCCAAAGTTATCCGTGATAGCTCTAGGGAGTATCTTCCGTTTAGCTCACCTCCTTGGGGTTCCAGAGGGTGATGAATGTCCTCCGAAGTCATTGACACCTGAGGAGTCCCTGGACTTTTACAATAGATTCTATGTTAACCGATTTGCTGACATGCACATGCATGAAACATTGTACGAAAGTAGGCAACAATAAAGATAAACCCTCATTTAGCTCACAAAGTACCTTGAAACTTATGAAGTAAGGATATAACATTTAAATGTTCAGTGACGGATTATGGTACTAGCTATACTAGAATTGTAGTGTTACTAGTCGGTGCATCTTAGACTTCAAGTTCAAGTTGGATCATGTCGGATGCCACTGTCAGTGGCAGTGGTCAAAATTTCCCACTGCTGCAGTGCACTGGCAGCCTCAGGCTGAGTACTACTACTACTGGTACTAGTACTACTAGTATGAACATAGAAAACTTCAAGTAAAAAGTGTACAATAACATGGAACTTGCCAACAACTGGAAATGAACCAATAACCTGCCTCAGGCTGCTACTACTACTAGTACTACTTCAAGTTCTAATTTAACCATCTTGAAGTTGAAGTTCAAGTTGAACACAGACTACTAGTAGTACTAGTCACGGTAGTACTATCAACTTGAAGCATATGCTATGAATAAATAAATAATTTTTTTGCAGTATATAGTAGTAATCAAGAAAACGATGTCACATAGTTGCTACTAGTACTAACTACCAATAGTGCAGCATAGTGCGAGAGGAGCTTTAAGTTAAACTTGAAAAGGGAGTAAGCACTGGCATAGAATGAGTAGTACTAGTACAATCCGAGTCCTTGACTTTTGTCATAAACATAGTAAAACGAAATAAAAATTTAACACGGCCACAACTTAAACTTGAATCGCGCGCTGGTGAACCCTAGAACACTTCGTGTCGGGGAATGGTCCAATATGCAACCGCCAGTTACATCGCCGAGCTCATATTGACATCCGAGTGGTGTCCGTGATGGGATCCAATTTGTCGAGAAGAGCAAATAGGATTCCATAAATCTGTTAAATAAAATGGACCATAATTACGAAGTAAATCGTCGACTGTCTTCAGGAGTAAAGAGTCAAAAATTTGCTCTGCCGGAATAAGGGCATGATCGATGTGTTCCATATCTTCGTGGAGAAATTCGGCGGCCCTGTCGAGTCTTTCCTTGTCTATATCTTTGCGATCAGCATCGTCAAATTGCCTAATGGCTCGAGTCACTTCGATAATGCCCAGCCTAGCAAAGTCCATCTCCCTGGAGAAGCGCTGCATTGCACCATCATTCATGAGCAACAGATCCAGAAGCGAATCATCACAGAGGATGATTAAACATTTCCTGATCCAGTTGAACCTGCACAGAACAACCGAATAATTTCCGTATTCGCGCTGGATTTGTCGATTATTCTCCAATGAGGACGTTCCACCATCAGCCGAGTCGACGCCAAGAATATCCATTGACTTCTGAATGAGTCGATGAAAGTCAGCTAGAGCAGCTTCTCCACCGGCACGTTCAAGTTCACGTTTCCATCGACGCCGAGCCTCTCGTGCTGTTCCGGATTGAAAGACAGTCGGAGTCGCCTGAGTCGCAGAACAATTGACTTCTGCTTCTGAGAGTTGACCAACGGGCGACTTTGGCAATTGTTCCGCACGGCATTTGTCTAGGAAGACGATCCAATCCTTGCACTCGTTATATGACCAAATAAGTAGGGGGAGAAAGAACTTGAGCGCAAGCCTTGGGTTTCGGGGCCTGCTTGTAGAGCCTTTAAGATTCACGCCCACGACTGGCGTAAAGTGCTTCAATTGAGCAGAGAGTTCACGACAAACATTTTCCTCGAGCTTTGTGCCTTTGATGTCGATCCTTATGGCAGAAAAGACAGATTTTGTCTGTATCAATCGATTGCCGGCCTCCTCATCCTCAAATTTACGTTGCCAACGCACGATTGCATGGTGTGAATGATATCGGGCGACTAAGCAAGACAAGAAATTATCCCAGATGACGTCCCCAGTGAAAACATTGATGAGTTTCCCTGACGGGAAAAAGCCGGGAAGAACAGATATGAACGCCGTGGCGACAGCAAGTCTTGATTCCTCCACACGCTTGCGGATAAGCAGCTCAAGTGGCTCCTCGGGCTATAGCGCATTACCATAAGAACAAGCGGTTAGAGACGTGCATTCAAGCTTTTGATTTAATTTGCAGCTTACCATATAACGCATCAGGATAGCTAGTTCTTCACCTAGCTTGAAGATCATGTCCGTGTACTGGTATGTACTGATCCGAAACTGGTCTAGCATCACAGCCGTCTTCCTCTGCAGAGCCTGTGCTTCCCTAACCCGGTTACTGATATACTGATTTGACGTATCAAAGTACCTCCCCAGCCGATCAGCCAGAACAAGTGTTTCCTTGAAATCGTTCGACAAAAACCCGAAGCGATTTGCATGCTCTAGCTTGGACTCTAAGCTTTTGGTGATTGACTGGACCACCATGCTATCGATATATGCTCCCGAGCGATAACCAAAGGGTAGGTCCTCTGACAAGTCATTGAAGATAAGCCAAACCACACACTGAAATATAGATAATATGTGGTCCTACCGAACTTAACCTCTACAGGATTTGTATACACTTCGTATTCGCTCTCGTCTTCGATGATCGCGGACTTTGAGCTGTGAGTGTTGAGACCAAAGCTGGATTCTGAACCGTCCTCGTCCTCGTCTGTGTCCAAGCAAGAGCTTGGAGTATCCCCGAGATCAGAACTTGACATTTTGGAGATTTGATAGTGACTGAACGAAGAGCCTGAGCTACTTCAAGTTGGCAGTGCAGTGAGTACTACTACTAGGAATACTAGTAGTAGTAGTAGTATGCCTGAGAGGAAAGTAATGGCAAGGGTTATTCAAACGGTGAGTGAAGTTGGAATGAAGGTCAAGTGTCGCCACCGTGGCATGCCACCGGCAGCCTGAGTAGTACTAGTAGTAGTAGGCTATTACTAGTACTAGTAGTAGCCTGAGTGAGCCACTGGCAGTGAGTGCCAGTGAGCCTGAGGGGCAACTTCAAGTTATTACTAATACTACAGTAGTAGAAAACGGGCCGAGCTTCGCCGGCAAGTCCCTTACTCCGAGTCCGAGTCCCCCATTTGTCAACTTGAAGACGTTCGCACGGGAGGCAGATTTCCCTGAGCGTTATCACGCAATTCCGGAACGCAGTGCCCTTCCTCCCAGAACTAGTAGCCTCACTGCCACTGGCACTGCAGTGGCAGCCTCAGGCTCAGGCTGAGCCTGAGTCACGGTATCACTGCCAGTGGCGCCACTGGATGAAGGATTTAGGACACCCGAAATTGAAACCCATAAGACCCCGCTTGGCACTCAGGCTGGCAAGCATTTAGGGAGGTTGAAGCCACCCGTCCACCGCCGGCCTTGAGCAGAAGTTCTGCCGGTCCATGGAGACCCGCGGTATAACTTACCTTTGAACTTGAAGGTAAGGTATCAGGGTGTACTTATGATATCTTACCTGATACTACTACTAGTACGGTAAGCAAGGCAGGCATTTAGGACGACTGTCCTAGACACGGACCATCTGGCAGACCCTTCCCCTCTGCTAGATCCTGGAAATTTAGGGCCCGGGCAAGACGGAGAGTTTGGCTCCGAGCCGTGCCGTTTAGTACTAGTACTACATACTACTTGTAGGACGAAAAAGCCGTTCTAAATCCTTAGTACGGGAAGCATAGCCTGAGTATGGTGGCTTCCGACTCAGCCTGAGCCGCAGGCTGCGTCACTACTCTAGTGGATGCCTTCCCGTAAGAATTTAGGACGGCGGAGGCTGTCCTAAATCTTTGAAACTCCGTCAGGTACAGGTTTAGGACAGCCATCCTAAACCGTAAGCAACATCTAGGACGGGTCCTAAATTCCTTTCCGGTTGCCACGGTGAGGTCTGCCGGATTATTTTCATAGATAAAATTGCTTAAAATGGAAGCGGGTGCGTCACATAATCTTCACTTCTACTAAATATGGTATGTGAGAACGCTGCTGTAATGTTTAGAGCCCTTCCTTGATCTCAGTAATTTAGGACGACCGACGTCGACCGGAAAGTTGGCTCCGTTCCCGGATAATATTCGGAAGAGGATTTAGGATAAGAATCGTCGTCCTAAATCCTTACGGGAAGGCATCCAGTACCATCATAATGATGATCACGGTGCCTCCGCATCATCATGCCGTGAAACACAAACAAGTATAGTACTACTATAGTACTATCCGGCGAGGACTCGGACTCCGAAGCGAACTGCGGCGGCCGAGCTGTCAAGTTGCTGAGATCATCAACTTCAAATTCGACTAGTAAGTACTAGTAGTAGTAGTAGTAGTACTAGTAGTTACGGTAGTAGTACTACTCGCAGCGGGTGCACTCATGCTGTGGCACTGCCAGTGCCAGTGAGGCTGGGAAGTCCTACTACTAGTAGTAGTAGTATCACTGGCATAGTAGTACTAGCCTGAGTACTTAAATTTAAATATAGTACTACTCTTCACGGCACTCCGTCAGCCTGAGTCACGGTGTGGCCTGCTGGCAGCGGTAGTATCCGACTTCCATCAACTTCTTCAAGTTCACGTTCCGACGGTGAATAGCTTTTAGTTGCCACTGGCAGCGGACCCCATCATGATGCCCCCCACATCATCTTGAAGCCAGCAACTCAACGACTATCCCTTCAGAATGTCTCTTGTTGTCCCTCACGCTAACATGCCAGTGCTACCTGTTAACACTGGCATCCCGGGCCAGCAAGCCACTGGCACTCAGCCTCAGCCTCCCAAGCCAATCAAAATCACAATGCTGCTGGATCCAGAGAAAGCCAGACTAGCTGGTATGTAGTACATGTCTCAAAAACTAGTATTAGTAGTAATTTCAATTCTTTCACAAAAAGTCCAAACAGGACTAGTTCTTGTTGGCGAAGATGGAGCCTATTCGTGGCTTATAAAGACGTGGTCAGACATGGTGAAAGCAATTGAAATTTTCAATCAGATGGCACAGCGAGATGACAGTGGCAAATCAGCAATCAAGTAAGTGTCATTCATGTTGCCAGCCTTCAAAGTATGTGACCAGGACATTCTCTTGACAGCCTGCCAGTGAATGGGCCCGGCGTCTCCATGTCCGACTCGGAGTCTCTTGCAAGTGCAGGGCCCGGGTTGAGGTCACAATCGGAGTTTGAGGTCGGACTAGGAGTTGGCAGTGGCAATTTGACGTCTGCCACTGAGGCGGAACCAGACACATCCAATTTGGAATTGTGAGTAGTGTTGCCAGCCTGAGCTTAATTGCATCTTGATGACATTCCATTCTACTGTCAGCGAGGCCGCCAGTGCCGGTGCCACTGGCAGTGGGGTGGCAAAACCTGGGTCGGACGTGGACTCCAAGCCGTCAAACAGTGTCGAAGACTTGAAAACGAACCTGTGAGTGACATTGCCAGTCTGTGTAGATTGCTTCTTATCTCTTTCCTATACCCAACTAGCGACTTGTCAGTCACCATGCTCAATGGGATAGGGGGCGACTTGGACAAAGCGGGCAAGGAATGGACGGACCATTGGAGGAAAGCTGGTCGAGACTGCCAAAGTTCTCAACCAGGTGATAACAAAACTCAAGCATGGAGCGGCAGCTCGGGCGGCGAATCCTGATGAAAAAAAGAAAGTGGATGAACGGCTGGATCGGGCGATGCGGAATGTTGGATCTCAAGATCTTGAGAAAAAAAAGGGAAGATCTGAAAGCCACGAAAAAAAAGGCGGCCAAATCGGAGAACACGGATTACTCGGAGACAATAAAGACCTTGGAGGAGAAAGTCGATTCTCTCTCCAACGAGATACAACATATAAAGGACCAGGCAACCCTGAATTACCCGATGCTTGCCAGGGCTGCAGCTGAGGAGGGCATCCATGCGCTACACTCCGTCATGGCAGCTAATGTTAGCAAAAGGCTTGACAGTCAATTTGATATGATTCAAAGCACCACCGACAAGGTGCATCAAATGAACGAAAAGCTGGCTCGTTTGGAGACATTGGATGCTGAACGGAAGGCGGACCAGACATTGGATGCTGAACGGAAGGCGGACCAGACATTGGATGCTGAACGGAAGGCGGACCGCTCCAAAGACGACCTTTTGACGCGGACTATAGCATCGTTCGCTGTCATGATACGCGAGCTTCAAATCATTGCCGTAGCAGCTGAATCGGTAAGTCATCTTGAAAGCTATTGCAAAACAAATTAAACTCATGAGTTCTCACATAGAGCGAAGCGGCAGCTTGTAGTATTAAACTACGACACGTCTTCGAGGACGCCAGGAACATTCTTTATATGGCTTTTGCCATTGTTTTCCCAAACAAATTCAAGATCGAATCGGTTGCCCCTTTTGACATTACTGGTGATGGCGGTGTCAAGACAGCGGGGCTCATCAGAGGTGTAAACGAGCTTTACGCTGAGTTCACTGCCCAACCAACCATGCGCCGGGACGGAAAGGTTCCCATTGCAAGGCATCTGTTTGATGACCTGCTCACCGCTTTACCTCAAAGCCTCATATCCTCAGAGGAAGCACGCTACGAAGAGTGGTTAGCAGGGATTGAAGACAAGTTAGCAGACTTCCGCGAGGAGGATACGACATACAAGGACGCGGTTAAGGCGAAAAAGAAAGCAGAGGAGACGACAAAGGACCCAAAGTGTAGTGAGGAAAAGAGGGGCCGGGCCGTGAAGACGCTGAGGGAAACCGAAAAGAAGCTGCAGAGCTTGGTAGAGGGCGCGAGAGCAGAGCTTAAATCCAAATACCCCTTCACAAACTCCTGGCAGCTGTTACGTTTTCTTACTATGTCAGCGGCCCCCATTACTCCGAACCCTTTACCCTATTTGTTTCTATTCTTGTCTTGCTCAGTCATCCTCCGATGTAACCCTCAACCCTCAGCCAATCCCGATGGTACACATGTACCCTTTGCCCTAACCCTCTGCCCACCGCTCTCACACTATTATTAGTAGCCTATCGTCTACTTTCTTATTGTTCTCTTCTTACTCATCTTCCGATGGACCCTTGCTCCGCAGCTGTAGTATATAAACCCCTGTACTTAGCATGATCGAACTTTAAGTTCGATCTCCTTTGTCAAACCCCCCGTCTCTAGTCTCTGCTATACATCTGTTTCTCTCTACTCCACATCATAGGCCTTTGTCCATATAACATATAGTGTTGAGCCCTAGCTCCGCTATCACTGAGCAACTTAACGTTGCGTTCCCCAACTATACGAGACCGTAAGTTGAGACGTAACAATTAGATCGAACTTATCTACCGTCGAAGACATCCGTCTTTACGACTAAGGTGTTGAGCCATAGCTCCACTTACTACTAACCAGTTGTAAACCCATCTAGTCCAGAAGAACATCCGCTCGAGGTAATCCCTTCAGTGTAGCAAGGTGCTCATCGATTGCAAGAGGGAGGCCAAGGAAAACTTCGAGAGTCGCGATCCGAAGATTAAGAAAACCGCTCCAGCTCATTGGTTGATTAAACCCCGGAGACAGTAGCGTTACAAAGGAACCAACTTCTGTCATACCAAACGGGACCGTAGCTGTGCACACAGGAAGAGGACTCAGTACCTGCAAAGAAGGCATAAAGCTGCTAGCCTAGTCTTTGGGACGCCTATTGGACAACGAGCATAACTCGCAGACGTGCCGCTTGGTAATAGCGAAGGGAGACCGATCCAGAAATCGAAGAACAGTTCACCTGTTAACATCGAACAAAGCATCACAAACACTACCCCACCGTCGATCATCTCATAACGTTATCACTTGACGACCCTCAAGACTAAACAAAGGTCAAAACAGAAAACCACTTCACTTTACGTCATAACATCTATCCATCACGGCACCCTCTATCCCACAAAACGCTTTGCTCCTTACCCACACCGACACCAACCAACTCGACAACGCAGGAAGACACATATACCAAGTCCAATACTCCGTAGCCAACTGTTATCAATTCGACACATATAGTTTCACCAAGTATTGTGACGATACAGTCTGGTCCATCACAAAAACTGCCAGTCTAATCGTCCAACCCGACTCTATCTTCTTCATCTACCACACCAACCCCAACGCATTCTTCTATCTAGAAGAGTTTCTCCCTGATCGAATCCGACTAGTTCATATCTGTGGAGACGATTGCCGACTTTTACGCATACACTACACACTACCACAATCGTGGCGGACACCCTATCACTTCCAGCCCTTGACGATCCCATCTACTCAACCAGAGACCTCATCCGAAACCGATTCCTCGCCTTTGCCGAGGAGTTCGACGACATCCTAAACCAAATCAGAACTATACTCGACGACCGGTATTACAATTACACCCAAACAGTTGGATACCTGCAGTATTCACGCGACAACCACCAACCTTGGATCTTCAAATACGGACTCCTCTGGAACCATACCCGATTATTCATCCCTCGAGAAACTCACCTACGCCGATTCTTTATAAACTACGTCCACTTTGACAACCACGGAGAACAACTTCATCGCACTGAAGCTGAAACTGCTCGCTTTGTAAACCGACACTTCTGTTGGAATAGTATCAGCGAAGACGTCAACCACTACATCTATCAGTGTAGTTGTCAACACCACCAACCCACTCCGCAAAACATAGTTCATAACTATCTTGCACCACCGATTGACCCCCCGGAAGATTCACCCCACATTGCTAGTGTTACGGACTACACCCTTACAAACTACGATTCAGACAGTTACGGATATCAATCCGGAACCGATTAATCACCACGGCGAACAAAGGCAAACAGACGGTTCGAAACACAGCCTCATCTTCTACAACAGGCAAAACCAACAAAGAAAGCACTTCGAAAACCACGGAAGAACCAATACCTACACAGACTACTGTTCCTCAGTATCCAGACGCTCCACCACCACACAATCGACTCTTCTTTGACACCGAAAAGAATTTCTTTTACTATAAGATCGGTAACAAAACTTATCGATCGTGGTCATATAATCAAATACTACAACGGTGGACCCCAATCGAAGCAAACTCTGCTGAGGAAGCTCGACAATTCTTCGTCACTCATACCCCCAACTGGGAAGACCTTGCTCGTCGAAGTCTAGCAGGAGAGTTCAAACACATCCAACCCCCACTACCACCGTTCCCAACCACTCTTATCTTCAACGAAGCAACACAATACTTCCATCTTCCTGACGCCAACGGAGAACCTACCGAAACCCCTTGGATCTACAACCCAACTGCTGACTCTTGGGTAGTAGCTCATACACTTGGTTCAGAACTACGAGAAATATACGAAGGTCACACTCCAAACTGGAAAGAGCTTAAAGAAGAGTATTATCGCCGACATCCCGATCGGCTACCACAACCACCACAAGAACCCCAACCAACTTCCACTTCCGACCCTCAACCCAACGACTACTATCGATCTCGTTCAAACTCACCCACTCACGGACTTCTTGATCGAAACCTCTTCAGACGATCCTCTCAATCAGGCAGCTCCGTTGCTCCAGAAACTCCTACTCCCTCACGCCGAACACCCCTACTTCCCCCTATTCCATCAAAACCATCTCTCTCTTACACCCGCCCTCACATCGAACCTCTATCCATTAGTACTATGGCCACTCAAACTATCACGGAAACTACCCGCTCAATGTTCCGACCCCCACCTGGAGAAGAAAGTATCAGTACCTTTTTCCACTTAAGACATCTCCAAGGTCGAGGCAGAGGAGGCAGAGGAGGCAGAGGAGGCCGACAAAATCCTGCATGGAGAGGATGGGGATTTGGTGAACCACCCGCAGGAGATGAAGGAGGAGGAGGAGAAGGACCACCCGGAGGAATCCCGAACAACAACGGAGGAGGAGGAGGAGACGATGAAGGAGGAGGAGGAGGAGGCGGAGGAGCTGGAGGTGGAGGAGCAGCAGACAATAACAATCAAGGAGATGGACCTGCACACGATCGGCCCATAACCATGGCTAAAATCCAACCTTTCGACGGAACCCAAGAAGATGCTGATCGCTTTTTACTCCAAGTCCAAATCCACCTACGAGCCAACCGACACATCTATGACACAGATGAGTTATGCATCGAATTTGTGCTTGCCCATTGCAGTCTTCGCGGATCCCGACCCTTTGCAATGCAATACATGGCCAGCGGACGTTTTGAAACCGACACATTTGAAGAATTCCTTGCGGAATTCCACCGCACTTTCATCACATCCGAACTCACAATCAAGGCTACCATGGAACTTGCCAAGCTCAAACAGCGAGGATCTATTGAAGACTACATTCTCAAATTCAAAACACTCATCATGCAGGCTCGTATCACAGAGTACCTTTCCCAACGCAATGCCTTCTGGATGGGACTCAATGACAACCTTCGAATGAAACTACTTGCATGTAGTCCACAGCCTACCAACATGGAAGATTGGTTTTCGCTTGCCACTCGACTGGACACCAATTACAAGATAGCTCGTTCAATGGAATCCCAACCCCACCAATCCTATTCCGGAGAGAACCGCTTCAAACGACGACCTATGCGACAATACAATCGTCAGATTCGAGCCATCTCAAATGACGCAAATGACACAAATGAAACATTGCCTTCCAATGACAACGATGATATAGAAGAGTTGGTCGACCTAGCCATCTACAGCTTCTTTATATCACGACTTTCGACTGAAGAATTCCAACGTCATATGAAGGAAAACCTTTGCTTCAATTGTCATCAACCCGGACATCGCACTGCAAAGTGTCCCAAACCTCATCCCAAGCGTACCTCAAAATCTCGATGGCCCAACTCCCGAACACCAAGGTCCAAAAATATGCGCCAATTGACTTCAGCTGATGATCAAAACGAATACTCGGAACCCGAGAACGAAGACCAAGATCAAGGCGAACTCTCAGCCGAAGATCGTGCCGCACAGATTCAACAACTCCTTATTGGCCTTGATGATGACGCAGTCAACCAGGTCTTCGATCGAGTTGAAGAAGGAAATTTTTGAACAACGAAGAGCTCCCGCAGCCCTCTCTCTCGTTGAACATCAGGCTGCTCATCAATTCAATTAACGACAATCACGCCTTACGAATCCCAATCACGTTCCTATATAACCAGAAAACCCACAAAGCCACTGCCTTACTCGATACCGGAGCAGAAGGTCTATTCATTGACAAAACACTTGTAGAAAATCTCCAGATCAAAACTATCAAATTACGACAATCACTTCGACCACGCAATGTTGACGGAACATTCAACAATGCCGGACACATTACATCTTATGCCCCCCTTCGTGTCAAACTCGGAAATGCCCACTATGCTATGCGATTCTATGTTACCACCCTTGGAAAAGAGAACTTCATTTTCGGACTACCATGGTTCAAGAAATACCAACCCAAAATCGACTGGGAAACTGGATCAATACAGCTCAATCGCGTTAATATCTCAACACAACTTGCGCAACAAGCTCGAAAAGGACTCCAACCCGCTAAACCACTCACTGCCTTGGTACCCCATCAATACCACCAATTCCTATCCCTTTTTGACGAAGAAAAAGCACATCGCTTTCCTCCAAGTCGCCCATATGACCATGCAATCGATCTCAAACCCGACTTTATTCCTAAACGACATTCACCTTATCCACTCTCACTTCCGCAACAAGCTGCTCTCGATGCCTTCATCGATGAGAACCTCAAGAATGGATATATCAGACCTTCGAAGTCACCTATGGCATCCCCTCTCTTTTTCGTTGACAAGAAAGACGGTACCTTACGACCCGTTCAAGATTACCGTTACCTCAACAATGGAACCATCAAGAATGCGTACCCATTACCACTTGTCCAGGATCTATTAGACAAGTTACATGGATCTCACTACTTCATCGCCCTAGACATCCGATGGGGATACAACAACATCCGCATCAAGGATGGGGATCAATGGAAAGCTGCATTTACCACTCAACGAGGACTTTTCGAACCAACAGTTATGTTTTTCGGTCTATGCAACTCACCTGCTACCTTTCAACACTTTATGAATGATATTCTTGGTGAAGAAATCCTTCTAAACCATCTCTTGGTTTACATGGACGACATCCTCATACATGCCCCAACCTTACCGGAACTCATCTCTCGAGCACGACGTGCCTTCACTATCCTTGAAAAGAACGACCTCTACTTCAAGCCCACCAAATGCTTCTTTCATACGCAGAAACTACCCTATCTTGGACTCATTATTACACCTAATCACATCCAAACCGACCCAACAAAAATCGAAGGAATCACTAAATGGCCCACTCCGACTAACGTCAAAGATATCCGTTCATTCACTGGATTCACCAACTTCTACCGCCGTTTTATTCCACACTACGCCGAAATCACCAAACCCTTGGACAACCTCAAACGCAAAGATCAACCTTTCAAATGGACTGAAGTAGAACAAAAATCATTCGATGATCTCAAGGCCGCGTTCACTCAACATCCGTTACTTCTCATGCCCAACCCGCACAATCCCTTCTTCCTTGAAACTGATGCTTCCAAAGTTGCAACCGGAGCAGTCCTTCGTCAACATGATGACAACGGTGTTCTCAAGCCAATCGGTTATATTTCGCAATCACTAAACTCTGCTGAACGGAACTACGAGATCTATGATCGCGAACTATTGGCAATTATCCGTGCCCTCATCACTTGGAAACACTATCTCCTTGGATCCCCACACCCTGTTACACTTTGGTGTGATCATCGCAACCTTACCTACTGGCGAGAGGCCCGACGACTCTCACCCCGTCAAGCACGATGGCATCTGTTGCTATCACAATTCGACCTTCATATCACACATGTCCCCGGCAAACAAATGATTCAATCCGATCTTCTATCCCGCCGGGCGGACCATGTTAAACAGGGGGAGAATCTCAACGAATCATCGATTATGCTTCCGAAGGACCTATTCATTTCCACTCTTCAGGAACAGAAGGATCAAGAAAATTCTGAAGACGAAGAAGAAGAAGACTATGAATCCGATGACGACCTCCCAGACACAGATAGCCTCACAAAATCCATCAAAGAATTGATGAAGAAAGATGAATTCCTCACAAACACCATTGCCCAGCTAAAGAAGAAACTACCACCGGCCCGAACCGCCCTCAAAGACTGGTTTTTCGATGATGACGGCATCCTTTACTTCAAAAATCGCATCTATATCCCGGACAACCTCGAATTAAAGCGCACTATTCTCCGACTTCACCATGATATACCAGTTCGAGCGCACCCTGGCATATTCAACACCCTGGAACAGGTCCGAAGGACGTATTACTGGCCCAGGATGCAGAAGTTTGTGTCCGATTATGTCCATGGATGCGCACTATGTCAACAAATGAAAGTCAATCACCATCCAACCGCTCCACCACTAATGCCTAACGCCGCCGACAAACACTCGTTTCCATTCTCCCACGTCAATATGGACTTCATCACCGACTTACCAATGTCACATGGCTATGACACACTTCTATTAGTCATTGATCACGATTGCTCCAAGGCCATTGTCCTCATTCCATGCGAAAAGACAGTAGACGCAATCGAAACGGCACAACTATACTTCGACAATGTATATCGACGATTTGGACTTCCGATACGCATTATATCCGACAGAGGACCCCAATTTGCTTCTAAAGCATTCCAAGAACTCTGCAAGATCATAGGAATCAAGTCATCTATGTCCACCGCTTACCACCCTCAAACCGATGGACAAGCCGAACGGACCAATCAAGAGATCGAAGTATATCTCCGGATCTATTGTACTGCGGAACCTGAGAACTGGTCTAGACACATTCCCAACATTGAATTCGCCCATAACAACCGTGCCCACGCTGTCACCAAGAGAACCCCTTTCTCGCTTCTCATGGGATACGACCCCATTCCACTACCCCTGAAATATCCGAAATCAAATGTCCCATCCGTATCACAACGACTTGCCAACCTCACAGTACATCGATCAGAAGCCTTAGCAGCTCATTCAGTCGCCGCTATGGTAATGAAAGAACGCACCTTCCGAAACTTCAAACCATTCAACAAAGGAGACAAAGTTTGGCTAGACTCAAAGAACCTTCGAATTCCCGGTCTATCGCAAAAATTCAAGGAAAAACGCGATGGTCCCTTCAAGATCAAGAAAGTCTTATCTCCACTCGTCTATGAATTGGATCTCTCACGGACTAAATGGAAGATACACCCAGTATTCCACGCCGCGCTTCTCGTGAGATACACTGAGACGGAAGCATATGGACCACCCCACAGTAACCCTCCACCTGATCTAATCGAAGGACAAGAACAATTCGAAGTAGAAGCCATCCGAGCCCACCATGGGAATGGCACCAGGCGACAATATCTTATAAAATGGAAAGGTTACCCCACTTCTGGAAACTCATGGGAACCCGAGTCACATCTTCGGAACGCACAGACCATCCTCAAAGCCTATAAAAGACTCCATCATCTCACTTGAATGTCCCCATCCAAAAAACTCGTTCACTTCTCATATCCCCACTCATCTAACATCATAAACGACGATACGCCCTCCCCATCGAACAAACAGCCACCCACACCTGAACCCCATACTGTTGCATTACCGACTACCTCGATTCCAACTCGCCCCCATTACCTGGACGCTGTCCGACCTGTATATTCCGGAGCTTGGTCCAAAGACCACTACGACCCAGACTGGGAGCACAAGTACTTCAAACCCCCCACCGGACTCGGACTTCACATTCCAACCATCTCGGTATTTCTCATCCACACCTTCTTTAACAACCCTGATTACGCCCACCGACTCATTGACTATTTCAACAAATCTGCTCGTGTTCAACCCCCACTCACAATCACTCGACCCATTGTCCGACATCGTCATCACTTCAGCCACTTTGAACCTCGCCGCTCTGACCCTTATTGCACCTGCAGTTGTTGTCACTACGACTGTCCGACTCATTCCCTCTAAGTCATGCCACCCGCCCGTTCCCAACGCAACCCATCTCGTCACAACCCCTTATTTCGTTCATACACATCATCTCTCCAACCACCAGCCTTACGCCTCGATACCCACAACCCCTTGCAATCTCGCCGGATCCTGGAATTATTCTCAACTCGCACCTTCCACCAACGCCTAAGTCAATCAACATATGATGACACTCCTCTTCTTGCCAATTGGACCCAATGTTATGACATCGTTACCCGAAACCAAGAGATTCTCGAACCCTCCATTGCCACACCAGTACCAACTAATAATCTTATGGATATGCGATAATTATCGCAACCCGTTTCTAAAGTTATCGCGATAACTTCGGCAGGCCTTCGGCAGCTTGTTCTGCCTTTCAGCTGTGCCTGGGCCGCGCGTGCCGACGCTGCCTTGTCAGGGCTTTGCCCGGCAGCGCAGCAGGGCCCGTACTCATTTGAAATAAATATTATATTAACTTACAGTGCCTGGACTACAGTCCAGGCCTATCTACAATTACAAATAAATACTTTAAATACAAAATAGCACGCGCTAGGCGGTGCGCGTGGCGGCCTCGCGCGCGCGCTCGCACGCGGCGGGGAATAGCGCACCCCGTTCCCGCCACACCAGGTGGGTGGTGCGCAGCCGGTACGTGGCGCGTTGGGCGCGCCGTCCACTGGCCAGGCCCACGGAGTTAAAAAAAAAGGCAGAGGCATACAAGCGCGCAGCAGGTGAGGAGAAGCACGGCACGCGGGCCCTCGCTTCTCGCTCCCAGACGCGCTGCCGCTGTTTGTCTCTGCGAGCGGCCGGTGGGAAGTCCTCAGAAGGACTAAGTCAGGGTGTTGACTTTCGGTCGCTCTCAGATCACACAGGCAAACAAGACAGTTCCGGGTGGGTCTTCTCTACCCATCTGACCTCCTCGTCCTCGGCAAGGATGCTTAGCTTGATTTTAAAGCGGTGAGGTTGAGGAAGGTGGGCTGCTTGCGGGAGATCTGCTTGAGGATAGGGAGGTATTCTTGCAAAGGGGAAAGAGAGCGAGAGCTCGCAAGCGTTTATCACGCACAGCTCAATGGATTCTGGCGCATCTGCGGTAAAAAAACAAGCCACTGTCAGTCAAATCTGATGTGCTACTCACCATTGCAAAGAGGACATTAAGCTAAACGGAATGACACACCGCCAGGGAATGCACCGCCCGCACCGGAGTAGGGACTCAGCATGAGGTTTGCGACACTCAAGCTCCTTCTCCTTCTCCTTCGCCTCGTACTCCTGCTTCGTTGCTGTCTGTGAGGCATCGAGCCATGAGATCGTCTCGTTGATGGCAGTCTCCAGCTTTGCCTTGTTCTCGGGCTTGCGCTTGTCCTTGAGCTTCTCGCCGTTCAGAGAGTTAAGGAGGTTGTAGGAGTAGGACTCGTCGCCCGAGGCCTAGAAAGCTGCGCTTGCGAGCATACAGCTCGCGCCCGAGAGGCGAGAGGCTGCGGAAGCAGAAGCAAGACGGCGTTTGCGCGAAGCAAACACCTTCTTGCCCGTCATCCATAGCTCGAAGAGCTTGAAGAAGAGGGAAGAGGGAAGAAAGAGAGAAAGAGAGAAAGACGACGTTCGTGATGCGTGCAGATAGCGCGCCACGACCCTGAGAATCGCGTGAAATTACTATATACGGTATGTCTCACACTTTTTTTCTGCTTCAAACATATCAATAACATACGTTCTGAATTTAATTTAGGCAAACTGAGCTCAGGCACAGTGCTCTATTACAATATTTATACTTCTATGTAGGTAATGAAAAAAAATGGAGGTCTTAGGTTGGGCTGGCAAGCGTGCACATTAGGAACTACACCAGAAATGCATGATTTATGCATATATGCTCACATTATTAGATTTCTCTCATACTTTACATCCCTCATATTACTTCGGTAAATTACGGCCCTAATCTATGTACATGAAGAAAGCTCTCATAAAATTATGGACACTTTTCCGTCATTATACGATGCTAAAAAAATAAAACAATCCCTAAAAGTGTCCATTTTGTGCACTTTTGGGTCAATTCTCAACATTTGCAGCTAGTTTCACTATATTAATGATGATTTAAAAATACAGATAAGCTACATAGCAATAAAATAAGCTCTAATGAAACAAAATCAGGTGTTAGAATGAAAGTTACTAAGAAAACAGTTGTGAAGTAAACAAATCAGTCCGAGAGTTGAACACATGTGTACAAGTTTCACTCAAAGTGATGCATTCGAAGCACCACTTCCGAGTTCAACCACTTCCACTCTATCTATCTGCGAAATTCTTTTTGCTAACTCTACATAATGTAAAGCTTGTCCATTTCACAAAAAATGGAAGTCTGAAAGCTGCTCAAAAATATACAAATGAACAAATACAGTTAGAGCAGCACTTTTTAGCATTGTTATGCTACTTACACAACAACAAAGTACATGAATGCTATTATAATAAATATGATAATTTACTTTAACACTGCTTCATCCACAATATTATATGTGCCTGATATCAATGTAATCGGGTGAATTAAAATAAAGCAAAAAGTCTGTCTGGCGATGCCTCGGACAAATGTTCCGGGAATCGCCGGACACAACTTCGAGGGCGTTGACATGTCGAAGGACATCTTTGACATCATCTATAATTTTAATGATTAACTCCTTGCACACAGTTTTTTTATGTTTCAAATGTATATATATTAGAGATTGTTTTAAGGTAATAATATACATAATTTAAGAACAAAAAAAGGAGAACAACCATGGTAGGATTAACCATCGCGAAGCGCTGATCACGAAGATCACGCACAGTCGCGAAGGCTATACCCCGGAGTCGGGGTGCATTTGGTAGAACGAATTCGAGGGTAAGATACGTACCTTCTGTTTCCTTACCTGCACTTGCGTCGTTTGAAGGAAACGGCCGCTCATGCATCAGCGATCCCACAGCTGTTGTAGTCTATCAACAAGCTCAATATCGGTGGCCAGATCGTCGGTCATCGTCCAGCGCCCACTATCAAGAAGAAACTGGTTGGAAGCAGTAACTCATACGGCAACCGGTATCAGACGCACATAGCCGAGTGCTTGCACGCGCTGTCGATGAAGAGAAGATACCGCGGAGAAGCTGTGAGAATGTACGACACGGCGGGGATGGGGAGTAGGCAAGCACGCTGTTCGGAATCCGAATCGTTCAACTCTTGCTTGCAATTGCGATCGTCCTGGTACGACTGTTGATCAGGTTTGTTGAATAAAGATTGTTGCGATTGTTGTGCTTGCAGCAACTGCCGAGGGGAAGTTGAACTTGCTTGGCTTTGCTACAACTGCCGTCCGACCTTGGATTTGGGAGAACGGAGGAGCGATGGTCATGGACTGCCTCCTGTGATATCGCCAACGTCGTAATAATGAGGATAGGAGTGAAGGTTCGCGCCGCACGCTCGCACTGTACCTGCGCAAATTGTAAAATTCAGAAACGGCAAGAAGATCAGTATTAGTCTGACGCACCTGCCCCATTTACGGCCTTCCTACTCCTCGGTGGCCACCAAAATCTGCGTCGAGACCCTTCCACAGCAAGTTGTAGAACGACAGAAGATGAAAAGAGCAAAGTGAGAAGAAGTAAACGACGTAGACGTCGTGAAAGTGGGAGAAAAGGACACGGACGGACGACGCGCGCGCACGAAGCCATAGTAAGCGCCGGCGCTTACTTTCGCGCAGTAACGCAACATTAATTGTAAAATAACGGCTACGTCATATTGCAAATAAAAAAGATTTACCTATAGTACTAGATAGAAGCTATTTTATATCAAATTACGAGGGGCTAGGCCCCGGTAGCGAAATTATCGCGTTACAAACGCGCCAGCAATGACAACAGGCTGTATTACCATTTTCAGCCTGGTCCCTGACGCGGGATGCATGCCGTGAGATGCCGTGAGGCGGCACCCCGGCATTAAGCTGCCGCACAGGCCAAAAAAGCTATGGTTCCGTTATCGCGATAACTTTAGAAACGGGTTGCGATAATTATCGCGGATCTATAAGATTATTAGTTGGTACGGCTCATTGCCATTATCGAAGGAGCTCTCCATCTCCTGCGACGGACTCAAGAGTCATTCCAAGACATGCGACGATTTGCCCTCACGGAACTCCTCGAAACAGCGCCTCAAGAGTTATTTGCCCCATTGGTCATCGACCTCACCACTGATGACGACATCATCGACCTCACTAAAGACCTTGCTGACCAAGTACCTCATCCACCCCTTCACTCCGTCGGCACTCAAGTCCCAGAACGCAAAGAACTCATCAATCGCCTGTCCGAACCCATTCGTCTGCAATCACCAATACAGTTACAAGAAGACCAAGAGTATCGTGTCAACACAGCCCCACCCTCACCCACATACAGCCCGCAAGTCGACAACAATCCTTTTACGTCTATGTCCTTGGACCCCAAGGAATGCACACAACACTCTGCTGTCGACCACCACTACAACCTGGCCGCGTCCACCTGCGAATTTTATACATGTTCATACTGCGACATACGTGCACCTGGACACACCATCATTGGCTGCCCCAAGTATACGTGCCCCTCATGTGGACAACACGATGGTCATGACGATGAATGCGCTTCCAACCGAATCGCTCAACAACGCGTAACGAAGAGAAACCCACCTGCGAGCAACTAAAGCACCTGTTGCTAACCCGGATACCCTATTGGCGTTAACTTCGCTTATATGGCATGTTTTTCCTTATTGTCTATTGGACTTAATTTGTCCCTATAACGGCCATTTTTCTTTACTGATTTCCACTACGTTTCAATTTAAGAACGGGGTAATGTTACGTTTTCTTACTATGTCAGCGGCCCCCATTACTCCGAACCCTTTACCCTATTTGTTTCTATTCTTGTCTTGCTCAGTCATCCTCCGATGTAACCCTCAACCCTCAGCCAATCCCGATGGTACACATGTACCCTTTGCCCTAACCCTCTGCCCACCGCTCTCACACTATTATTAGTAGCCTATCGTCTACTTTCTTATTGTTCTCTTCTTACTCATCTTCCGATGGACCCTTGCTCCGCAGCTGTAGTATATAAACCCCTGTACTTAGCATGATCGAACTTTAAGTTCGATCTCCTTTGTCAAACCCCCCGTCTCTAGTCTCTGCTATACATCTGTTTCTCTCTACTCCACATCATAGGCCTTTGTCCATATAACATATAGTGTTGAGCCCTAGCTCCGCTATCACTGAGCAACTTAACGTTGCGTTCCCCAACTATACGAGACCGTAAGTTGAGACGTAACAGCAGCCGTCGCCTGACGCAAAATCCATCGAAAAGTTCCGTTTCTTTCTTGTGCGCTTCTATCTTATCTTCGAATTCCATCGAAGGTTGTATGTCATCCTCAATCGCAAGCTGAAGAAGTTGGATTCACAACAGCCAGCCACCACACTCGACGAGCAGGAGTCCACATGGGATGCCAGCATAGATGACTTTACGTGCAAACCGTTCCCAAATCTTGATCCATCAGAAGAGGGTGTCCTCGATCTGAAGGACCTGCCTAAGTTCTATTTCGAGGAATTCTTTGCAAAGATGGCCGAAGAGGGCGACATCGAATACTATGGCTCTGAGGACATACCCCATGCGTCGGCCAAAGGTTTTCCTCCAAAAGCTCTCCCAGCTGATATACAGCGCAGTTTTGAGGAAGTCTCAGCTTCTTTCGACCAATTATCCTTGAACACACTAGCGGAAGTTGTCAAGCAGGCGAATCTCACGGAAGTCCCGGTGCCAGTGCGAAAGTGGCCGGAAAATGACGAAGACCGAAAAAAATTATCGAAGATCCTGCATCTGGAGAAGCGGTGAAATACGCACAGGGAGAAAGCTGTTATCCTTTCCAACGCGATGCAGATGATTACGTCTTCTGAACATGTCGTTTTTGAGGTGATGAACGAGACTCTCACTCAGGCAACATTTGAATAAACTTATCCACGACCGACATTATTATGGTGACGACGAATCTCTCTTCAAATTCATAGAAAACGCACCATCCGTACTGCACCTGACAGCGGGGGAACCACTCTTTACCTATGAACAGCAGGACGTGCTTAAAAGGATATGCAAGATAGTGGGGAACCATGGCCCTTATGGTCGGGCACCTCAGTCTTATTTGGCTCTGCGCATGGACTGGGCAAAGGAAGTGCGTGAGCAAACACGGAAGCCTCCTAGTTCCAAGGAAGGATTTGTGAATCCTTCCAATCCTCATTACAAAGAGCCATTTGAGTTTCGGATTACCGGCGAAGGCGTATCTCGACTCAAATCTTTGACGCCCTTGTCCTAGTATACTACTACCCGTAGTATATGGTCACGGTAATAAACTTCGTCGAGTCTATCTGTCTTCCTGATAAACAATGATGTTTCGACTTTGTCTTTCCGATAATAGTAAACAATGATGTGTCGTCTTTTTCTTGAATAAAACGCCTATGTCTTGCTTGATTGTGTGATGATATGACCTTCAACTTGAAGATATTTTGTAAATACTGATCACCACATCTCATACGATGCAGCGCATCCCCAGGCTGCCAGGAGTATCTACTAGCCTACTAGTACTCGTACTAGTAGTACCCGAAGGCTTGTTTGTGTTGTGCTTCTACTTTAACATTCAAGTTTCGGGGACATACACCGTGTTAAAGTTCCTCTGGCTCAAGTTGCCTTCAACATCACTACTTCATCCCTTCAATGTTCCGGGGAGCAAGATGAAGAGGACATGGACGGCAAATTCTTCTGCCAGTGATGTCTGAGTCGGAGTCACTCAGGCTCACTGCCACTCAGGCTGCCAGTGCCAGTGGCACGCCGGTCACTGGCACGGTGACTTCAAGTTCAACTTGAAGTTGTGGCACTCACTACTAAGGCTGGCAGGCTGGCACTCAGTTGTCGACTTCAACTTCAAGTTGTTGCTACCACAGGCATAGTACTTGGTGGACATTGAAGATGCTCAACACTGGCCGTAGTCACCATGCCATACAACCAGGCTCGTTAACAGAGAACTTCCTCAGGTTGTCTTACGTCCTGGTGTATTTTCTGTTTAACACTACGTTCTGCTCTCCAGGATTACATCTTGGCCCGCACCCTCCACTATTGATCGCATCCTACGCAATTATCGGAAAAAGGAACAGCCGCTGCCGTAGGATGTACAGTTGAGTTGACACGGGATCATCTTACACACTGGCACTGGCAGCCTAGGGCAGGAACCACCTTACAGACACACTTTAACCAATCATCCAAGATGAGTAAGCTCTATAATATCGTTGATGGCCTCAAGTGACTTTTCAGTAGCGAACTGACGTAGTCATGGCCTCCTCCTCAACTACCACTGTATCCCAACGCCCAAGTCACCGCAGATTCTCTTCTTCACTTTTCTACCAATTTTCAACATCGAATTCCTCCTGCACGTCCCGATTCTCTCCCAACACCATGCGGGACCTTGTACAACTCTGATAGACCTCTTTCTTCCGCCGCGCATCTGCCGACTCGCGCTTTGCCTGTCTCGGCACGCTCAAATTGTTCTATCGGTTTCAACGCCTCGCGCAGCTCGCGTAAAACGTCTGCGCCTTACTTTGTTAGCTCCCTGTGGGTCGACGCGTTTCTACTCGTGCGCCGCTCTAGGCTCGTATGGAAACCAAGGGGGTAGGAGTTCGACCGCTTTTGCAGAGGAACGAAACCACTGCCGTCTACGCAATTTACTGCGCCCACAGCAGGCGCCCCAATTCTTGACCCAGGATTCTCTCGCAGATTTATGCCGACGCGTATCCCCCCACCGACTAAAGCAATGGCGAGCACACATGCGCACGCGTCCACCTCCACAGTTGACAACACAAACTTCTTCAGCGATTTGTGATGGTAGAGTGGTTACATCCGTAACCATATATCATGAGTGAACCTTCTCCGAGGGACAGGGCTATGCCAGAGAGCTCATCGTCAGTGGTGGCTGATGACCAGCTCAGAGAGCAGGACATTAAAACTGGTTGCTGCACTTGCATCCGAGGTCCGCTCCTCTCAGGTTTTGAATTGCGAGACGCATCACCGACGTTTCGGATGTGCAAAGAGGCAAGTTACTGAACCGGCCCTCACAGGCACGAGGAGAGGATGTATGCGTGCAGTAATCAGTGAGCGAAAGCTACTACTGTACTTCTCGAGTAAGTTGTTCTTTTAATTTTTGAATCATAATACTCACGGGCTTCTTCAGCTTTGGAGCATCGGCACGGGGAATGTCTATACGTTCTCCGAGAACATCGCATAAGATTTACGCCGAAAATTATATTGTCTTCTTTTCTTGGGGTGGGGGTAGGGGGATTGGACACATCCGTTCGCGTATGGAATCTGCAAATGGGTATGATTTTCTTCACATTCCTGTATCCCCGACTCATCAGTGACAACTTTCCAGTATGACTCCGACTTTCTTGTCACCGGAAGGAACGATGGCCGCGTCAGCTTCTTCTCGTTCCATCGTTCCTCTTTTCCTCAACCATCTCAAGCTCAACAATAAGCGGCCACAGGACTCGCGCTGAGCAGTCAGTCGGGACGAGTCTCTATCCCTACCGTCTACTCTCACTTCAGGGATCCCTGCTCAATCGACATCTAATCCTAAGTTCGCCTGGCCTGAGCGGCGTAAAGAGCCCAAAAACATGGGAAGGATGCTGGAGAGGGAAGGTTGCGAAGTTGCGCGGTCGGATTCGTATATACGGGGCTATGTATCACCGGGCAGTTTGATGCATCCCAATATTCCGCTTGCATGCACAAAGGTCGACAAAGCGACTCACAACTCAATTTGCAAATGCCGCAAAGGGAAAAATATAACTGCATTTTCGACATCATCCAAGTTGTTGTCAACTTGTCGTGTTCCCATTCCTTGCCAAACACCTCTGCCCCGCCACCATTGCCGCCTAAACGGAGAACACTCGGTTTCAATGTGCAGTATGAGTCCATCATCGGCCGACAGCGCAATTCCCTCAGCTCCGAGGACGAGAAACGCGCCTTCATGCAAATTACTCCTTCCGAAGCGGGTTGGGATGCATTCAAGTTGGCCCATTTCCCATTTTGGCACGGTTCTAGTTCAAGTTTCGGGTTGTGTACAGGGATGACTGTTGTATGGTGAGTTACTCATGGCTTTCTTCGAAATCCTTCTAGAGCTGATGGAGCAGCTTCTTGTGCAGTGGGTTGTATCCTCCCGACTTCTTCGGAGTTAACATGACTCATTTTCTTGTTCGTTTGTGCTTAAAATGAAAAGAAGCCTTATAATCAAGTCATCCGGAAGAAATCATTTGTCATCTCCTACTATCAGTTCAACTTGCGGTTTATCCGAGTCATAGTACAAAGCACTAATAGCTCCCTCTCTCTTTCTAGAAGAATGGGAAATCAGAAAACTGACTTCAACTACTTTGTATAAGTGTGAAGTGGGAGCGGGTATTGTCCCCAAGATCATCATCAAGCCATTCCACCGTGAATCATGTTCTCAAATCTTCGTACTATCCTTCTCATCCTCCTCTCCCTTGATTACGCACGCCTGCACCTCCGCACCGTCCTCCGCTTTCAGCTCGTTCAACGGTGGACAGCAAGGGCTCAAACGAAGGTACTTGTTTCATTCATATCAAGATCTGTACACTGACTTGTTGCTAGATACACAAGAAACTGCAAACGTTTCTTGATCTTCTCGGGGTACCACCAACACCTCTCTCCGAATTACATCAATATAGGCTCCATAATATAGTTCCGATACAGTGTCGCACGGGCTTGGATGTGGACAATGCAGTGACTGCAATATATGCATCATTGCCACAGGTACCAGCTAGTAGATTTGTCTCGATCGACATCGAGTGGGCAAGTGGCGGAGAAGGGCCCAATCATCGCGTGGACCTCATCCAACTCGCAGTTCAACACCACATTTATCTAGTCAGGACGCATACTCTTACTGACCTTCCCCCTACGTTGGCGCAACTCCTTGGGGATGGTACAGTCATGAAAATTTCCGCAGGAATCAACGGTATGAATAACTTATCTTTTCTCCTGCGAGGTGGCCTAACAGAAGAAATGGCAGGTGACGCAGTGCGTATAAAGCGCAAGTTTCGCACCTCTGTGCGCTCCTGTGTCGATCTGACAGATTGGGCACGCGTTGTCTACCCGGAAGTCTGGCCCAAAAACCCGACCTGGTCCCAACTGCTCTTAAACCCTCGTCTCTGGTTCCAGCATCCGACTCCGACTGTCAAGCTCGAAAAAATAGTGGGAGAAGTATTGAGGCTGAACGTCAAGAAGAGTAGTGAGGTCACAATGAGTGACTGGGCAGCTGACGAGCTATCAGCGGCACAAAAAGAGTGTAAGTTATCATTCTGTTGTTCAAGATCAACCATCTTCAAGTTCTCACTTGCATGATCTGCTGTACTGGAATACTAGATGCAGCTATTGACGTTCACAGCACGTTTGCTGTAGCTTTGGCCCTGAGCCAAAGCCACTCACCCTTACCGGATAAGTACATCAAGAACTTCGAGGCTTGATCTAGTAGGCTGAGGCCCACCAGTAGCAGGTTTGACCAAATGTGCTTGAGTTATCGAGTAAATTGTTGTGCGCATGCTCTTGTCTTTCAAAGTTGCCAGGAGATTCATGATTAAAATTTATTATTGAATTGCCTTTTTTTCCCGAATGATCACCGTAGTCTGAGGTATCAAAGTGGTTTGGAAGATGTCGCCAATGGTGTCTGTCTGCTGTTCGGATTGCTTGCCATGATGATGCTTCCAGTGGAGCTTTAAATCTAAAATTGGAACTTGAAGAGTTCAAGTTCAAGTTGCCACCGTGACTCGGACTGCACTTGCACTTGAACTTGAACTTGAACTTTTTACCACTGCGTCCCCTCAACGACACAGTGTACGTTCTCCAGTCTTGTTATGAGCACTTCTCCGCCATCCCCCACCCATTCCATAAGACCACTTATTGGCCTGAACAAGTTATGTTTTATCCTACCCTCAAGCTTGTATTGAACTCGCCTAGACTTCAACATTTCCGAATGAACCAAAAAACGATAGTGTACGTCTGAGAACGTGCTTCTTGCTTGATCTTATCACTCACATTTGTCTTTAGTACCTGGAGAGGAGAAGGTGGGCGGCCTTGTTATAGTGAGAGGAGCTCCGACGTGCACGCTGAAGCGAGCATCTTCTACCTTTCGAACGACACCCGCTGAGGATAGGCCGATACATGTTGCATCACCAACTGTTGTGATCTTCATCAAAAATTAGTAACAATCCTTCGTCTTCAACTAGAGTCGACACCGCCTTATAGGAAAGGAAGGGCAAGGGCCGTCCGCTGACGATTGAAGAGGTGGCAGAGGACGCTATTGATGAGGGGGCAGATGAACTACACGACCGATCCCGCGCCAGCCTTGCGCATGTGTCCTTGGATGCCCCTCGCTTCACATATCAGTTTCCTGCGCCGAAACCGCCATTGCAACGTAGTAAATCTCGCGTCCGTCAATTGCAGGCTGACGGCCCCGGCCCCGGCCTCGGAACACCACCTCATACCGTCTTGCGAGACACCTTCATACCTCTAGTTGAATGTGATACACCTCCGATAGTGAAAAACGCGATGACGCGAGGCGAACATCTTTCCATGAAACAGCTGCCAGCATCTCCCGGCCAATCTCTAGCAAGTCGCCGGAAGGTAGCGTGAACCTAGGCGCTACATCTAGTTCACAAGCATCGGACTACGGTGGCGAACATCTATGAGGGCATGCGAGGGAAGAGAATAAGCGCAACCTTTGAAGCCTCTGGAACTATAAGTACGGACTTCTCTTCTTGCTATTATATTACTAGGCTTATACTGGTTTATTCATCAGCGAAACCACATGCGTCTATTTCGGATACTTTGCTCTTCAAACATATCATATCAACACAGATCTAACCGAAGCTAAATGTGTTAGACAATTATTGATCTGGACAACTTCGCGGGGCGATGGAGCTCGAGACTGTGACTACTAGTACAGCAAATGGGCGGTCAACCTATGCTGCGCTTTTGTCTTGGAGAGAATTGTCTCACTTTTCTTTGACGCAGGTGAACTTTCAAGTGCGTACCATTGTTGTCGCGACTACGACCGTCGCTCGTGGCGACTTGACGCAGGAGATCGTGGGCGTGTCTGTTCAGGGTGATATTCTGGACTTGGCCATCAATGGCATGGTTGACCAGTTGGCTCTCTTCACTGCGGGGGTGACCAAAGTCGCGCGGGAAGTCAGAACGAAAAAACTCGGTGTTCAAGCTGAAATCGAGAATGTTCATGTCACAGCAAAAAAATCACGTATGTTTATTTCACTAGCATTCCGCTGAATTGTGTAGTGTGGTTTTTACTGAACGCACTCCGAATAGAATGGCTGTTGACACCATGGCCGGAAACTTGACGACCGAAGTGCGTGGTTTCGCGCAGATCAGTACTGCAGCTACTAGTATAAACGGCGACTTCACGTGTTTCATCACCGTCAAAGGCTCAGGCGAGATGGAATCCTTTGAGACTCATCAAATCAATTAAATTGTGCACTACTTGCGCGAGTCGATTTAGAAGAACGCCGCCGCTCGTGAAGCTGCCGAACTTGCCAGTCGCTCCAAGTTGGAGTTCTTGGCGAACACGTCTCATGAGATTCGACCCCTATGAACGGTATCATTGGCATGAAAGAGTTTACGCTGGATAGCAATTTGAATAAGAGTCAGCGCGAGAGTCTTCTGCTGGTGCATAGTTTGGCTCGGAGTCTGCTATTGATTAATGTCGATATTTTGGATATCTCGAAGAGTAAGCTAATCCGCCGCCGATGCTTCCGAATTCAGTTGCTAATATTTCGATTAATTACTACGTTCGAAGCAGGCAGGATGACGATAGAGCAAGTTTGGTATTCACTGAGACACACGGTTTTTCGGTAACCTCAAGACTCTCGTTGTACGACCATCGCAAAACAACCTCGACCTCACATATGATGTTTACCCAGACATTCCTGATCAGCTCATCGGTGACTCGCTGCATCTGCGCCAGGTCATTACGAACATTGTCGGCAACGCTATCAAGTTCACCTCGAGCAAGGTCGTGTGGAACGGACATGCTGCGCTGTCGTGCCGTCTGGTTGGCATCAAGGACTCGATGGTGAAGGTAGAGTTCTGTCTCACGGATACGGTATCGGTATTACGAAAGGTACAGTGAACTTGATCTGTGGTACGTTCGTGCGAGGGGATGGATCAACCACTCGAGTGAGCTCTTCTCGAATAGTCATTTGTTCCGGCCTGTAGTGGTCTTACTTTCTTAAATCTAGGACTACGGTGGTGCTGTCCTTGGTCAATCAGTATCGAAGTGAGTTGTGTCGCTGATGAATAAGACGATGTGAGTTGAGAGCGAGCTGGGCAAGGGAAGTTCACGACCACCTCCTAAATCAGCCAGTTGTCCACCGAGAACGTACTTTCGATGATCCAGGCATTCGCGAAGCAGAAAATCCGGCTTGCCAATACGCTGGACGACCGAACAGGTGTAGTGATGCGTATCACAGAGCTTATTCTGAAGCCTTACGACGTGAGCGAAGTTGCAGATAATGAGTGTTGCCTACATATCGATGGGATACTTGTTGATTCGCTGACGGCCGTAAGTCATCTTGTTAAAGTGCATTCGAGCTACAGTATAAAGCCTTACTCAAACACTTTTCGGATGATCCAGAAGGAACAAACCAGGAGTATGAACACTTGCGATATATACCGATCGTTCTGGCGTCAGACCAAAACTCCCTATTGAACAAACAACTTCCAGACCGAGATCTACCCCCACTTCCCACCGGAGGCAATCTGCTTCTCAAGGATGTAGAAGCAGAGCTAGATCGATAGGTTGCGGTGACGAGAATTGACACGAGCGGCTACGGCGGACCATTCAAGGTGGAGGGTAATTCAAGAACATGGACCTTGAGGGAAAATGATCAGAACGTGCGCAATCGGACAAGAGAGAAATTGCTTTCGGAACAGATTGAAAATAGTATGTCCGAGTCCTCCGAAAACCCGTAGTAAGAACTCTGGAATTTATGTTTGACAATTGTTTCAGGCGTCAGGAAGAATATGCCACTTGGGCGGAAGTCGGACAATTCTCGAAGCGCACAAGGCAAATGTGCTTGAGTCGCTCAGCCAACAACGAAAAGCATGAACATCCTTATCAGCGAAGGCGAGAGGAAAGCAGCGCGCAGCCTACAATACTGGCGTACTGAATTACTGGTGTACTGATTTGTACTTACTATGACATTTGAATTGTACATGCTTGTACTTAGTCTTTACTTATGCTTGACTGACCTCCTGATGTACTGACGTACTGAGTGTGTCCTGAAAATTGGCTTATTTCAGTGTGTTCAGGCCATCAGTTGATTTCAGACAGGCATAGCAACATATCAGTAGATTTCAGACAGGCATAGCAACCCTTCAGTCCATTTAAGGCAGCGTCAGGACGCGTCAGTCGCCTTAAGCAAAAAGTAGTTTCCCTGATGTACTCGTTTTGTCTTACTTTCTCACTCTCACGGCCCCAGCTTAGGGTCCTTCCTTAAAGAGTGAATACTTTTTAGGAAATATGGGGAGCTTTTACGTTACTCGCCACTTTCTGATTGAGTAAATCCAGTCGTTACATTCACATGTAACTACTGGACACGAGTCTATATGAGAAGTGTGCCTTGTACATTTCAAGTTCAAGTCAGCATACATAACTTATGATACACTTACTATATAATGTACATTCCTCCAGTCCATATAATGTAGTATCATTGTTGTCGATGCACAAGTCGATAAGACACCGAAGGTTCAGTCGTTACACAAGCGCCACTGTACAAGCTCCAGGGAAGAAGAAAGGTTAACCGTCTTGAGGTCAGACGAACAGAGGGTCTATATTCCGTGGAAGACCTGCGCATGCACCCTTCAGCCAGAAGAAGATGACAGAAGCTAGAGTTGTCCCAAGAAATGTACCTCCCACCTCGGCCCTCAAGTCTATCGCCAGGGTGATCAGCCACTGCCAAGTGTATTGTTGAGCAAGTAAGCTCCTTCGGCTTGAAGCCGAGTAGCTATCGTATCACATCCTGAAAAGAGAGTATCAAAGCTTCTTTGATTTGAGCCGAAAATTAACGATTCGTACCTACCGATGCTATGGCTAGGCGTCTTTGGCTTTTGGCCGCATTGACCTCATTACCGAAGAGCATGTGTGATGGATCTGAGTTACGTGTGCTAAATGAGACCTAAAGGGGTACATTTCGAGATCTTGACAAGGGAGAAGAGGCTTTTCCGACGTGTGCGGGGAGATTAAGTTAAGTCAATGTGAAGAGCGCAGAAAGGCATGTCGAGATACTGCATAGTTAGTAGAGGATGGAGAGGGTGCAAGCACTTGAATAAGCTTTGGAGAATCGACGATAAGAGTTAGACCCACTCAATCCCATCCCAACAGCGAAGAATGGGGGCATAGCGGACTTTGGGCCCCAAGCAGGCCATGTCGATCTGCAAGTCGGATGTAGCATCAGTCCAGCTATAGGCACGAAGCTACTGCCAGTGGGTGCAGCTACCGAGTGCAGATCCTTTGGATTATAGAAGATGTGCAGGAGATAGTCGTTGGCGAACGTTCATGAATTGAACCTAAAGAGTG
This sequence comes from Trichaptum fuscoviolaceum, assembly GCA_910574455.1. Taxonomy (NCBI): domain Eukaryota; kingdom Fungi; phylum Basidiomycota; class Agaricomycetes; order Hymenochaetales; family Trichaptaceae; genus Trichaptum; species Trichaptum fuscoviolaceum. Next base: position 3,778,208 of record CAJSYZ010000001.1, read on the forward strand.
TCGTGTTGAGAGTTCAGGGAGATGCTGCATATGCTATGTGCACAAGTAGAGTTGAGATAAGACGGATCAGAGCAAAGAACTAATGTTGACGTTCCTAGAATCTGGATCCCTATAATCCAGGTTTTCGTTTTGTAAACGAGATGGTATTATGATAGGAAGAGACGCGTATAACTTCGTGTCGAAGACACTGCACACTGGCATCGTCGGCATTTGCCGCATTCGAAGTTTACTATGACCAGCGCCTATTTTTAGCAACTTACAACATCACTCTGTTCTTCCGTATACTGTATATGCTGAACCAATGAGATAGACAATCTGTGCCAATATACCGATGTCTACATCGCGTGCTACCTCTCAAGCACCTTCACCTTACGCGCGAAAGCGGTCCAACACCGTCCAGTCCTCCCTACGGTCACCCATTTCCGCGACACCGCTAGCTGTCGGGAACGCTAAGGACTTGACGCTCTGGGTGCACGAACAGGCCAACGATGTCGTGTTCAATCCAGACTGCTGGCCAGGCGTTGCAGAGGACGATATGATACGCGTCACGGAGTTGGATGACGAGGAGAACGACGACATGGTACATATGGACGGCAGGCCTTGGGAAAAGCAGGGATTCCTGTTCATAGTGAAGAGGCACGGAGAAGAAGCGGCTAGACATGCGCCCGCGTTGCAAGTGAACTCTAATAACTTATCTTGAGCTTAGATTAGAGTATACTGATTATTGCGAGTTCATAGATCTCTGTGCCGAGGTCAATCGCCGATGCGTTTGGACTCCAGAATCATTCTCGTGTCCGACTCACAAAGGTTGACATGGCCATGTCGTGCTATACACCACCTCGAGCTAACTTATGCACCCGTTAACAGGTCGATAGCTTCAAGATGCGGGCAGATTACATAGAAATTGTATTTCAGGACCAGTATCTCGGACGCTCCGACATGTGGAGGCTCGGCAAGCAGCTTCAAGGACAATGCGTGCATGTCGGTCAAGAAATTAACTTTGTGGGGTCTCCAACTGGAAAGATACACAACATCTACATCGATGGCAGGACTGTCAGTTCCATGATATTCCATATCCTAATCTGCTCAACTACTCAGTGCACTCAACGCTATAGGTGTCCGCTGGTCTCGTAACGACCTTAACTAAGTCCATCTATCGTTCTCTATCCGCAAAGGTCACCATCTTTATCCAGGTGTGCCGCGAGCTTTGGGATTTTGCAGGGGATGGAGAAAGGAACAACGAGAAGGTCGTGCACTCCTTCCTTCCTGCGCTCTTCCGGAGATGGCGCGACGCAGGCACGAACCATATCGTTACTATCGTCCTCATCTCGCGTGTGTACTACGAGGACTCTGAGATCGAATATGCTGCTGGTCCCCTGAGACAGGACGATGACGACCGTTGGTATAAGGACTTTTTCAAAGTCATTACTGATCTGGAAGTTGTCACGGATTGGAAGCCGACTCTTGTGAGCCTCAAGGAGAGCTTCGTTGCGTTCCAGCGCGATATCCTATTGACGCATCACTACCACCGTGCCAAACTCGCAGGGACGAACAGTTCAGAAGGTGCAGTGAATCCGGGTGAGGTAAAACTTGTTGGGCGGATTTCATATGCACATGAAGGACCCATACTCGAGGCACTCAACCTTGCACTTAATCCGATGGAAACTCATTATGTCGATCGCTCCCTGTCTTTAACGGGCGCGGCGACCATTTTAATTACACCTGGAACAGGTTATTATCGTGTTTCCAAGAGGCTTCTGCGTATGACTACCACCAGGTTGCTTGATCAAGGATTTGGATTAGATATCGTCTCACTCGCGAAGCCACCACTCCACCAAACCCCCATATTCTCGTTCAAGGGATACGAGCCTGAAAATAGAGACTCGTTTCGGAGTGGGTGGAGAAGCAACGACCCACTTTGGGGTGGCGACGATGAAGATGGGTCGGCGAAAGACAAAGGTCAGGATGTTACCGGCAGACCGCCAAAGGAGAAGTCCACATTCTGGTGGGAGCCATTTTGGATAGCCATGTCATTCTGGGATCAGCAGATGGACCTTCCCTTTCGTCAAGACAGGTATACTCATATGCATATACATCTACTGAGCACAAACACTGATGTTAGAGTATAGGTTTGTTGCGAGAGCGAAAATCCACCAGATAGAAATGTTGGGATTGCTTGAACATGACGTCCTATCGAGCATCAATGTCCCCTACCTACCGGAGGGAGCTGATCCTACTCGACCTCCCCCAGATGAGCATCCTTCAGACTATCGCGATGCATGCAGGATGGAAGCGGAGAGATTTGACATTGAACGTTTCAAGTTGCGTAAGAATCAGCCCCTTCACCTCGGACGCGAGTCTGCTCCATCATCTGGGGCGACGATTGTCATGGACCCATCTTCTTTGCGCTCGGCTCCGTTCGACAAAAGGCCGTCGTATATCATGCAACGGACGTCGACGATTACGCCTCGAATTGCACCCATAGAAGAGAGTCCCAGACGCTTCTACACCGAACTCCCACCGGAGGGTGCTGAACGAGATGCGATTGCGTCTGCAGATAGAAATGGCAAGGAGAGCGATGGCAAGCTCGGGGCAGGAATGCTCACTCCCAAAATGAGCACATCACCCGCTTCATCCATTGCATCAATGAAGACAGAGGGATCGACGTCGACATCGGGCAAAGCTGACGATTCGCACGAGCGGAAAGAGCGACCCTCGAGACCGACGATGGGCTTGGGCTCGAAGCTCGCATCGTCTTGGATCTTCAACCCATTTCGCAGCTCGTTCTCAAGCCAGTCAGTAACCTCTGCGCCTGGTGCGACTGAGGCTGCTCCTCTGGCGCCCGATGTTACGTCTGCCTCGTCTTTACGAATGGTTGAAGCCGGTTCTTCTCGTCTGACTCCAGCCACGGGCCCAGCGACCATTTCACATACACGGACTCCGCGTCCTATGAATATTCGTTCCACGCCTACTCGCCGATCTGTACTAGGGCAACAAGTCGACGAGGAGGCAGCGTCATCATCACGGGGGACCACATTAATTCGACATTCGCCACGTAACAACATGGGAAGCTCCCCTCGGGACGACCCGATGTACCTCCATCGGCGATCGACGATCACTTCACTGAACATCCCAATGTCTGCGTCGTCGCCCACTGTGCGCGTCAATCCACTTAAAGCGAACGTGGATATCCCACACACACAGAGCTCCTTGGCGTCAAGATGGCAACATATGTTCCCCCAGCCGCTATTCAGACACCAAATCAAGTGGAAATCGATGGTAACACCTGGGTGTCTTCCTTTGACTACTGAGTATTTCCCTACGAAGTCCGAGTTGGAAAGTTCTTACGATGTTTTCTCTTATGAATTCATCATCGACCCGCCCGAGATGAAATCGTTCTTAGTGAGGAACCCAACATCAGGGAGGGAGACCGTGGACGAAGCGAGGAGACTTTGGGCGCTTGAAGTTATGCGAGGGATGGCTTCTCTCAGACTCGTGCAGGGGTTTCAATTCATTATCCGTCCGAAGAAAGCGAAGGACGATTATGAGAAGAAGGACCGTAGTTCGAGATACTTTTCCCTGGACGATGATCGTACGCCAAAACCGGGAGGGGCATCAGAAATATTTTACTCAACTTCAATCGACCCCGTCTTCCTCAGCATGAGCAATGAGATTCACCGCATATCCTACAATGGCGAAGCCATCCAAGTACGTCGGTACGTTCGTCGCATGCCGCCAACTCAGCCATTTCACTACAAATGCCTCGTGTGGCCTAAGCTGGGCGTTGGATACACCGAGCTCTCCACGACTTTCGGTCAGAACGGACTGGAGAACTACGTCTGGAACCGGCTGGACATGCTCATCGCGGGCTACGAGCACCAGTTCAGCGAGTCTCTCCGCTACTGGCGCACGCGCTTCATCATCATCCCCACCACTGACGCGCCTCCCCCCACCACGGGCGCGTCCGGGGAGAAGCTCAACGACGAAGAGATCCGGCTGCTTGGTTCTGATAAGCTTGCGGAGCTGTTGTCGAAGCTGAGGTGGACGTCGCCTGGTGAGCGCGAGAAAGGCGTAGTGTATCCGCCGGTGCGCTTCCTGCCGACGTACCTGAGCCCGACGGCGAGCGTCATGGACGAGCATCTTGTCTCGCAGCTCGAGGAGATCATGGCTGCCGCCGGTCCGCAGGGCAAAAACATGCGTTCTGATCGAGAGTTGGCCGACATGGCCATGAATCTGCCCGCCTTGGCCAAGTTGATGAGAGAGGACAAGGGGTTGTCGATTAAGGACCATAAGTGGCACACAAGAGTGTATCAGGACTCCTTTACTGGATATGATTTTACAACTTGGTTGTGGAGGGAGTTCCGTGATGTGTCAACCCGCGAGCAGGCCCAGGAATGGGGGATGAAACTGATGGAGAAGGGATTGTTCGAACATTGCCGAGGAAAACACGGGTTTCTAGACGGGTAAGCCTCCTTACTCTTTATCGCTCTTAGCTGCTTATGATGTTAATAAATCTTCGTAGCCACTACTTCTATAGGTTGACGCATGAGTACACTGTACCTCGAACGCCAAGATCAAGCCGTGGTTGGACGGCAAATTTCCGGTCAGCAGCTCGATATACCTCTCAAGATGAGAAGGAAAGTAGCCATAGGCCATCGGGTTTTTACCCTGGCGGGACGAGAAGTGCGCTAGCTATGAAAAAGAACACAAAGCGTCTTGTTCTCAGCCAGACCATGGTAATTGACGTCGATCCAAGCAAGGTTCGTCCAAAATTACTCGTTCTTTAACGTTCTTTATCTAATCTTAAACTTATCTACCTAGAAAAGCGACCAGGCCGAGATGGTCGTATTACACACCGACTTGATCCACAATCCAGCTAATGTCTTCCACTTCGAACTCCATTGGCTAGGTACTACTGCGCGATGCATCGAAGACCAGCTCCGGTCATGGGGCGCTCGTATTGAGCGATATGGCTTGCGTCTGGTCGAAGCCTACGTCACCCAAATTGCTGACATCCGCGAACGTAACCCTTTCCAATCTTGCTTCCCCATGCGACTCGCTCTTCCTCCACCATTCGTCCCAGATCTTGGAAACCGTCTCACTCAGGCAACCGGAGCGACTGCACAACAAGCCCAAGCCCAAGCTCAATACTTCTTTGAATACGCTTTATTGAGGAAATTCGGATTCATCCTGGACATCGAGGCGAACGAGCTCTATCCGGATCCCGTGGACGTGTTCTATAGCTATCGTCGCTCGGCGTTTACGCATTCGCAGTTCGTGCATCGCACGGGGGTGGCGTTCGTCCAGGTCTTAGGCGGTGCGGAGGGGTTCCTGTTTCTAACGAATAGGTTAATGGGCCATGGGAAGACGAGCCCGAATGCGAAAAGTCGAGGGGTCAGCCCTGCGGCTCAAGCGGATGTGCTGCGTGACAACATGAACGAATTTTGCCAAGATACGAAGAGGTTGTCTATATTCTATGATGATGTCCTTGCGGCTTTACCAGCGGTGACAACGGAGGATCCTCCCCCTCTGGCTATATAATTCGAACGAATAATGTGGGAGAGGAGAGTGATGTCTTATATTACAAAAATGTATCTATAGGTCGTAATTTTGGCTTGTATATTATAGAGTATACTAAGAAACCTCATGTGCTCTGACCAGGATATCACGTCCGTTTGGTCTTACCGATCTTCGAGCTATATCTCTTGACAGGGGTTTTCGCATGTCTACAAGTTTCGGATGGCAAACATCAGTTATCTTCTCTTATAAAAAGTCAAGAGAACTCACCAAACGCGTCCTCTTCGTCTTTTCCCCCATGACCGACTATACTGCCGTAATACTCCCTAACTCTGCGATAGACACTATACCCAAGACCCTCATACATTCCTATGGCTATCTGGTTGTTGCACCTCACGTAAAGATCGACAAAGAAGCCGCGGTACGTAGCGTCAGAAACAAGCTCGAGGAGATTCATCATCTTGCGGCCAAGAGAGAGCCGGCGATACTCAGGTGCCACGGTGATGGCAGTAACATGGCCATGCCATTCCACACCTTGTCCTTCAGCCTTGCCTATGACTGAAATGGAATTGAGTAAGTAAAACGCTTTTGAGACGAGAGGGGAATGGAAGTCAAACTTCGAACGCACCGTAGCCCATGAGACGACCACTCGGAGCCTCCTGGGCGCAGCAGAGGTCAGGCCAGTGCGAGAGGTAGTGGAGGTAGAAGCTAATGCCAAACTGCACACGCACACGTGCACCAGGTCAATTACAGCCTTGCATAACGTTTTTGTTTGAGATGAGATGATACTTGCAGTTTCAGTCCATACATCTAAGTTACTAACAGCGTTCGAGCTCAGATTTCGATGGTTTCAAGGAGAAGACTGAAAGATGCTCACATGTTGTTAAACTTGAATAAGTCAGTTGCTCGGAATGCTCTGAGGGCGCTCATCCTTACTTATACTGTTGGTGTCCAGGTCACCGCGAAGTCAGAGCTTTGGTGGTAACTTGAAGCCCGTAATTGCTTGTGTGACATCAACTTCGGCATACTATAGTACCCAAATTCGGTATGATAATACATTCCTAAAATAGTATAATGTTCTGGATATTCCAATGAAAATCATTGATCCAATTGTCTTCTTTTATTAACACTCCAAATATAGCCGAAGCAAGTGCATCTAATCATACCCCTCACTACCAATAATTTCCTTACAGTCTTCCTACCCGACGTCGACAAGCTCACGCAGACAGCGACGAGCACATCGTGCAAGGCAGCAATTTTTGCTGCAAGCACGCTGGGACGAAACCCGGAAGAGGACCCGACAGGCGTGCAGCCGGTAAGCATTGCTTACAACCCTTGGTCTATGCAGTAGCCAGGCACGGCGGGGTTTACATTTCTTGGTCGACCCGGACGACTTGTCTTTTGATCTCCCGCTCTCGACTCGCAGGGCCCCGTCAAATACCTACCCATCCGCTCGTCGCCATCAACGTCAACGTCGAGCTCTCAGCCGAGTCGACAGCTCGCCTTCCACACTCATCAGGACGCGGGAGAATCCTCTTGTGGCTTTCACTCGCCTTTTTCTCTTTTTATTGTAGATCCTTGTCTCAAGCCACAACGTCGACGATCGTCTCATCGTCACCTTTCAGCCAATTGTCAGACCTAACCTCTTCAAGGTTGTTCGCTTTCGTCTGCTTTCCCCTGATCTGCAGACCGAAGGATGGCGGATGTAGAAACTATGTCCAGCACCACGACGGTCATTTCTACGAGCAATAATAGTGCGGAAGAGAAGAGCCAATCCCTTTCTCTCCTTACAGTTCCTTCATCCGCTCCTACACCTCCTTCGAATTCCTCTACACTACCGCCTCCTGTGCCAAGCAAAACGGTTACGAAGTCTCCCTCAAATAGCTGGTTGAAAAAATCTATAACATCCATCGATAGGCCAAGCGCAAGTGCCAGTTCTACGGATGGCGGCAACGGTCATTTATCTGTGCCGTTCCGTCCGCAAAGTATTCTTTTACTCCCGACCCCCGTTCTCGTACAATCCCCCATTGGCAGTGGCAGCGAAAATTGCATTGAATCTCCAGTCGCAGACAACCAGAATAACCTCATCCGGACGCGCAACTCTAGCTCCACATCCGCGTCATCTTCGTCGAGCGCGACCGACGCATCGACATCGACGTCTGCATCCGACTGCACTACAGATTCCACAGCTTCCACATCATGCTCAACGTCGACTTCCGTTACATCCACCTCACCACCAACAATCCATGCGCCCTCCTCCTCAGCACTTGCTCCATGTGTGACATTCGCCCCCCTCCCCTCCATTGCTCCACGCAAACGCAAGTCCAATCGCCCATTAGGCGTCGCAGCTCGGGCAGCCCTCCTGCGGGGTAGACATCAATATCAATACCAATATTACGAACAATCAGAGCGAGGGTACGACTATAATAGCCAGCCGGATTACAATTATAGTGAGCAGGTCTATGCTGGACAACATCACGTTGTAGAGGTGGAGGAGCAGAGGAAGGAGAAGGAGAAAAGTACGTCGGGGAAGCGTAGAGGGAAAGGGGCCGCTGAAGGAAAGAGGCAGAATCAAGCGACGGTTCTTGATGAGCAAGATGATGCATTTGCAACTCTCGGAAAGTTGTTGAATGAAGCCGGGCGGAGTCTTTGGCGACGGTTATCTCAGCGCGCTCCGTCATCTTCAGCGAAGCCCTCTTTACCCGCAGCACCATCCATTCCGGATATATCTCCCTCTACACATTCTTCAACCGCCTCATCCTCAAAAAAGGGTACAGGATCGAATGGTCTTCGGCGACTTTCTAGCGTCAGTAACCGAGCGAAAAAACCAAAGAAGAAACATATCATCGCAGATGAGCTGGCCAATCCCACCATCCTCGAGGACACCGAGGGAAATGAATCAGACGCGGACGACGATGAAAAGAAGACCACTGATGTCTCCGGCAGTTGGAAATCGTCGAAGAGGGCCGCTGAAGATCCGATGACGAAGACCATCCGGATAGATTCGGACGACGAAGAAGAGCTCGGTGCTATTACTGCACCTGCACGACTCACAGCCAAAGATGTGCATGCACTCGAAGAGAATATCACTGCTCGTTGTGACATCGAAGATGATATACTCGTAGGTCATTCCCCCTCATTAGACCTCGAGCGGGCGCATGGCGAGATACACTCTCCCACGACAGTGGAAGTGCATATTGTCGCAGAGGACCAGTGAATTTCAGACCCACGGACTATAAAATGACTTCTTCACGACAATCAACGGCTTATCAGTCTTACATGGGGGCTCATATCTTGGGAGGTTGACTTTGGGAGTTGTGGGGAACTCGCGTTGATTCTGCATGTAAAATACGGAGGTTCCAGGGCTACTTGGTTTTTTGATGATTTTATCACTCCTTTTTATCATTATTCTTCACGTCCCTTTTCGTTCTCTGTGGTCTTCTCGTTCACGGAAGTTACATTAATATCGATTATTCCTTTACCCTTGTTATTTGTCATTCCCCATACCCATTATTATGTTACTTCTTGCTCTTGCTCGCTTTCTACACTTCCGTCCTTGTCTTATGTTCTTTCATTGTCCTTTGGCTTGGGTATCCAAGCCTGCCGCTCGTTATCGTTAACTCATTCACGACATTCCTTACGACCTTTTCTTGTTTTTTTGCTCCAATTATCAAATTTCCTACATATTGCTGGGGATCATTGGTTAGCGCTATTTCTCTATCATCAGCTTGCCTATACTACTTTACATAGCGCTAGTAGACCAACGCAGTCATTACATCGGATATAGTAAAGTTATTCTTCGACTTGAGTTTGAATCAATTCCTCAGCGCGTGAGTAATTGGATCGACTGTAGAATACATATTTATTTCTTCCTCCACTGATATAAAGATTAATCAGTATATATACATTACTTGCACGGAATGCATGCTTAATCTCCAAGTTCTAAAGCTCAGTAGCATATGAGCTATTCTGTTTGACAACAGAGATACGAAACAATTCCCACGCTTTCTCGTTCAAGTTTGTACTATGCCAAAGTAAGAATTGAGGGCAAAATGTCAGAAAATCAAAGATATATTATTCCTCACCATTTTCGCCTCAGAGCTTATACACGTATCACAGAGTACTGTGACTGGTGCTCCGTGTTATAAAAATTTAGATGCAACTTGTTGAAGAGAAACCCTGAGCAAGGTCAAAGGTCTTGACTTTATCAATTTTGCACCAAATACAGTAAAGCCTACCAGACATGCGTACATAAATTGCCAGTTGCCAGTGATGGTACTCGTAAACCAGTCGCTTGTCGTTGTCAACCTCTCGATGAATCGAATGGTGCTTCAAGTTAAAGACGATCTTGATTGATTGACCGTGACCCTGCACCGAGAGAAGCGTCGGAATACTTTGCACGCCGATAGTGTAATAGAAGCGATGAGACAGTCCGAGGATACGCGATCGATGCTCAACCAGCAATACGAGGCATATTACTTCCGCTCGACATTATGTTTGCTCACAATAATGTATAGTGCGGCGTCTGAAGATTCAGTTAACTAGCGCTGAAGAGGAAAAGAGGACCGTGCATTTGAATTTTTTACTGATCGTCGTGGTTCGTTCTGCTTCATCAAATAGTTCTGCATCCGCTTGATCTGCGACATTGTAAACGCTGGATATTCGCAGATACTGACGTCGTAAGTCCCACGAATCGCTTCTTTGTCGCGTATAATAAGGACGTCCACAATGATGGTTCGGGCAAGTCGGGACTCGGGAACGTGTGTCTGCGTCTATATGTATCGACGGCGCGAAGCTACATAGTTATTAAGATGTTCGAAGACCTCATTGACAGAATCGGAGTGTCTCGGGAAGCGGTATGGTCGTCCGATCATCTGCTGACAAGAGCCCTAAAGTCTGTATCATCGTTCTAAGACATTTGAATGCGCATTTAGACTCAGAGCACAGAAATGGAGCCCATAGCTCCTTAGGCACGGACTGCATGTAGTTCATCGCAGATCCCATCGATCACCCGGCGACGTGCACGAGGCGGTCAAGTGCCAGGCGACAACATTAACGCTGGACCAGAAGGCGCATGCGGCGGGCGGTATAGGTTGTCCGGTGTGAGAACGAAACTGATCGCAAGTAGAGCCTTGCGCACTAACCTGTTCGTAGAGGAGGTTTAAGTTGAATGTGAGAGCACAGTATATGAAAAGTCAAAGCAGTGTTGCAGACGTCGAGCTAATCAAATTGTTTATGAGCAATTTCCTTGGCCGATGGTGGCCAGGGGAGGAAGAAGTGACTGAGCTACTTGAAGCCGAAATGGTAAGAAAATCCGTTACATAAGCTCCCGGCGCAGCGCGGCAGATGAGGCTGTTCACTGAACCTGGCCTTCTTCAGCGCCTGGCTTGAGGTCTACACGGCCCCCAAGTTCTTTTACCCCTCTCCTCCACTTCCTCCAACAACACAGCGCGCAGCAAGCGCATCCTAGGGTCTTGATTGCTTCTACTTTACCATTGAACTTATTACGATCTACTGGGGATCGACGCACCTCTACCTTAGCGCTTGACGCGCACCTTCGTTTTTATTAGTGCTCGTGTTCCTGCCTCGTGCTTACTTTGCTTTCTATCTACTATACCAAGACAACCTGAAGGGAAAACTATAAGCAGCTGAGAGGAGCAATGTCCTGCCAGTCATCGCCGACGCTCACGCAGTTCGGGACCTTCACATCCACCTCGGTGTCGACATCTTTCTCATCAAGTGTGACAACCTTACCAGACTCGACGAGCACCTCAATCATTACTTCGTGTCTGGATACCATAACTCCCTCGGGTACGGACTCGGCAGCAGCTGTGTCATGCGCCTCATCTACTCTCATAACGTCGACATCGGTCATCTCAGGTGAGTAGAATCCTTCGTCCTCCATTTTCTGTATTTACTCTGATCTTCAATCGCTTTGCTGTTTAGGCGGCGTAAGCACAGCGCAAGTTCCTGTCGCAGTCACTGTTGAAATCACGACAACAACACCTACAGCTACACTATTTGGGTCGACCTGCACTACTGATGGAGGAACGACCCAAGGGGTGACAACGCCTCCAACCTCGACACCCACTGATACGAGCTCGACCACGACCACGGAGGTCACAACACCGACCCTGACGTTCACAACGAGTGTAGATACCACACTCCCCAATGGGCAAGTCACGCAGACCCCATTGACGGTGACTACAACACTTCCTCCCTCGACGTCCGTTATCATTTCGAGTGTGCCGCAGCCAACCACACAGGGAAATGGGACAAGCGGCAAGTCAAGTAGTATCAGCGTTGGTCCCATAGTTGGCGGTGCTGTCGGTGGATTTGTGGGTCTAATCGCTCTGGTTGGACTACTATGGTACTTCTGGTATGTTCTCCTTTAACTCCTTACATCTCACTCTTCGTTTTCTGTCCTCTCCCCCCACCCCCCGCCCCAAATGAGTGCCGCAGCGCTTTACTAATAGGTTGTCACTTACTTTAAATAGCCGACGCCGTTCGAACTGGGATGATATCTTCGAGAAGGACTATGAGGAGTACACGGGCTCGGCTGTGCGGCCGACCCGCAGCAGGATGCTCGACATGGAAGACGAACCTGTGCCGTCCGAATCTTTGGTAAACACGGAGCCCAAACCATACCAATATGGACTTGTTGGTGCAGGTGCACGCACACCGCCATCGTTGAATGCCGGCTTGCCTACGACCCCTTCCAATGGGGGCTTCCCGCAGTCAGGAGCGAAGAATACAGGGCAATTGGGTGGGCACAACCGTACGTTGAGCGAAACACCGTTGATGCTCAATGTACAACCTGGAGTAGGTGGGCAAGGACAACTCATGACACCTAGTTCAACTGGATCAAGGCCAAGTACGAGCGGCAGCTACAATGCGTACCCCGGTGCCGGACCGAGTAGCACGGGTCACGGAAACATGGTGGCAAGCAACGTCCCCCCACCACCTGGGGCTCCCGGCGCGGGGACGTTAGGCGTATCGATCAATACTGGACCTTCGCTCTCTATGGATGATATGGCAGTAGGACGACCGTCTATTGAGCAGCACAATCTTAATGCACCAGATAGCCCGACGAGCATTGTATCACCACCGCGTAAGCTCTTTATTGCGAATCAGGTTGATGCTCCCGCCTCCCCACCGCCTGTCAGTTCCTCTCGTCCGGGCTCTCCAGGCTCTCCCACCCCCAGCAACCACGGTGCGGGTCCTTCATCGTTCTCAGGAGCGTTTGCAGGTGCCGCGGGCCAACGAAGCAACAACGGCTACCCAAGTGCAGCAGAGGAGAAGATGCGTCTGCAGCACAACCCAAGCATCGGGGGCGCGTCTGTGAGCACTGCATCCGCGTACTCCCAACCTTCGGGACCTCCCTCCTCCTACCACGGCTACTCTGGCTCAGGCGGTCAGCCTCCTCTTCCTCCGGGCGCTCAGCGTGCTGTGTCGCCGCAGTCGTTCTCAACGGCCCGCCCCCAGTCCCCCCAGGCAGCGCAGTCGGAGTTGGCTTACTTGAGCGATCCAGAGGAGATCCCAGCGGCGACACGGCGGACAGAGCGAAGGATGAGCCAAGGTGTAATTGTTCACCATGACGCGGGGCACTTGGACCCAGATTCGATGCCACCACCTGCATATACTGGCTGAATTTAGTAGCTGGCCTCTTGCTTCCGGTTTCTACTTTCGGGTCTCATCTATCTTATTATCCTCGGCCTTTGCGTTGATACTTTCTTCCCTCCTTTTTATCACTGTGTTTCTCGGATCACAAACTCTCAAAACCCCCTCTAATGTTCCGCTTGTCGACGTTGCTAACTGACACAAACAAGTTGAGTATAGTCCCCATCTCTGCCCCCCTCTCGTTCATCCTTCATGATCTTAAAAGTTCTCATCCCTCTCCACCAACACCCATTGTATATCAACATCACGCAATGCATGCCTGCTCTCTGGTCTTGACTGCTTAATATTGCTATGGACATATCATTCATTCATTCACTCTCTGCCCTCCTGTCGCTTATCTTTTCCTAGGTCTCTGTTTATGATGTGGGTTAATGAGTAGTACGGACTTTGACATCCTTACTTCATCCTGGATAGACACTTTGTTAAATTTCGTGATACGAATCAGCAGTCACATGCAATGTGCAAATGAACACATCTGGATACAATGCTGAAAACAATAATCGATGTTTGTTCCATTTTCTTCAGCTAGCCCATTACAGCGACGGTTTTCGAAAGGGCACGAATCTACACAAGTACCTTTTCGTTAATAATAAGCGTAATGCAATAGGTCCATGTATTAGTATGTGGATCCCCGTGAGAGTGTTGCTGCGACATCTCGATCGATAGTCACGGTGGGCTGTGCCACTGTGGTCCGATGAACTTGCTCTTTCGTATTTTCTCATCATCATGGATATTTCACTCACGAACTTAGACACAAGAGCAAATCTTTACGATATTAAATCTGCGTTGGAGAAAGTCCTTCACTCAGCAGGACAACCACCTTTCAACTTTCTGGTGTTGCTGAATCAAAGCAAGACAGATGGATTCGAGAACGATGGTACTGGATCCCTCATACTTCCTTCGAAACAAACGGGAAGGGACTTTCTGCGGAAGATAAAGGCAAATGAGATAAAAGTCGTACTCGGTCCGAAACGTCGTCGAGTTCGTTTCGATCAGAAGGGAAGGGCACCACACAAAGGCACCATTGAGATGCTCAGGAAAGTACCTTACCAGAGTCCAGATATTGACAAACAGATGGACAGGATCCGTCAAGAGCTGAAATCACGTCGCTTTCGTATTGACAAGTTGCAGGTTGGTTGCTGGAAGAGCACCCAAAGTCCGAGTCGATCTCGAGTGTTTGCCATTGAATGGGAGAAGGAGTATACTTCCATTGGAAATGCTGTACTTGGGTTCGACTATGACAAGAAAGTCCTCAGAATCCAGATGGGTGAACCATTGCAAGATGAAATCGCTTATAGCGTAATCCTGAAGTTTGCGAATATTCGAGACATATGGGTTGGTAGTGACATTGGCGAGGAGTGTATGTGTTTTCTTTCACGAATATTGTTTACTTTTTAACCAGTTACCGATAGATATATGTTTTGACTTGTTAACTCCTCCTGAGCTACAGCGCGAATGGATGAACAGGACGTCTACCGGCAGCATCCACAGAGATAGTTCGAAGTTTCGGGAGAGAATTGGCGCGATCGATCCGAGACATGCAATTGTTGCACCATACGCACATCATGTTCGTGTTACGCTGTACAGTGACGCCTGGATTCCCACCTTGGAAGAGTTCACATCGATGTGTGGAAAGGCAGGCCTTCGCTTGCCCAAGAAAACCCTAATTGATGCAGAGAAACACGAATTCTTCTCGACCAAACGTCTCTATCAGATTCAGAATGTCATTAAAGATCTGCCTTGGCCTATTGCCTTCCAAGTTGAAGCATTGTTGCGCGGTGGTCTCGTAAACACTAATGATTTGCAAGTTGTGCTACTCAAACCGATCATCGCACTTTCAAGGGCCCAGGATATTTCCATAGCAGGTACTATTATGCGATATTTTGTCCGATCTCTGCCACAAAAATCTACAGAATGTGGTCTCATAGAGTTCTTTAAGCAGAACTATGAGGAGAGGATAAACAAGAACGCATGGTCAACTGCCAAAGCTTTCTCCGATGGTCTCATGCTTTGCCATCATGTTACTTTCACTCCAACCCGCATGATGCTGGAGGGGCCCTATGCTATCCAGTCAAACCGAATTATACGACGTTACGCCGGATTTCATGACCATTTTATTCGAGTAGACTTTCGAGATGAAGATCGCCTTCAGTATAGATGGGACCGGGAAGTAGATGGTGCGACGTTCTTGAGGGAGCGAGTCGGCGGAATCCTGAAGGACGGGTTCCTTCTTGCTGGCCGTCAATTTGAGTTTCTTGCTTATTCTTCTTCTGCTCTCCGAAGTCATGCGGTATGGTTTGTTAATCCTTTTCAACATCCGATAGAGGGCCTCGTCACGGCCGCCAAAATCAGACGAAGCATGGGTGACTTTTCCGCGTTACTAGATTGCCCAGCAAAGTTTGGTGCTCGACTTTCGCAAGCCTTCACAGCAACAGATCCATCTGTTAAAATCAAGAAAGATCAGTGGTCTACTATTCCAGACATTGGAGTTGAGCCATACCTTCATACAGATGGTCAGTACATGACAGTGACAAGTTATGAACGCACAAGTGACTCAATTTTAGGTGTTCAGGTGCAGGCACTATATCTCGTGGCTTGGGCCACCTCATATACCAGCCCCTTTGTGATGACAAGCCCGATCTTGATCGATTAGAGCCAGACGCCGTGAGCCAAATTCATGCTATGTATTTCATCGCTAAATGTTCCACAGTATCAAATTCGGTTTCTTGGCTACAAGGGAGTAGTCCGTGTTGATCCAGAGCTTGAAGGCATTCAGATGCGCCTTAGACCGTCTATGGAAAAATTCAAGGTACATGACATACACGAAGCAGATATTGAAATTGCTCGGGCTTTCAGTAGTCCAGGGAAGATGTATCTGAATAGGTATGTAGAAAGAACAGTGGTATCGACGAGCTCACAACCGCTGACTTTTTCTGCTCAGGCCCTTAATCATGATTCTTGAAGATCGTAAGGTAGATAAGGAGGTATTTCTGGGCCTCCAGCGCGAGGCTATTAATACAGCTCGCCTCGCCGGGGACAACGTTCAAAATGCTAAGCAACTGTTGAAAGCAGCCGGCCTTGGGGCCCAGTTCTCATTAGTATCCCTCATTGAAAATCTTGCTGGCTTCGGCTTAGATTTTCAGCGTCAGGACCGACATTCTCGACTGGACTTCCCCTTTTTATCGAACCTCATCAATTGCTGTACCCGCAGTGTCCTCCGTGACATAAAATTCAGAGCTCGCATACAAGTTCCTAGAGGATGGTCTCTTGTCGGGGTTGCGGATGAAGGGCCTGCTTATATAAAAAATGGACGCAATCCTGAAGAAGTCTTTACGTTGAAAGAAGGGGAGATATATGGTAAACACAGTTTCTTTTCCGAGAAATCAAAGAGCACTTCTCATAACATAGTAAAGCTTGCATCCAATTGGATTCGAATTCTGAGCCATTCTATCTTGAAAAGAAATGCATGATATCCCGAAGCCCAACTGTTCATCCTGGAGATGGTGAGTGGCATCAATAAAGCCCGATAGCAGGGCGAAATATATACTCATTTTGCTATTCAGTACAACAGGTCTGGGCAATTGGGAAACCCCCGGAAAACATGATTTGCTCATTCAGAAATCTAAAAAATTGTGTTGTTTTCCCCTCGATCGGTAGGCTTCCCTTACACTTACGTCCTTTCAATCTTCGTCGTAATTATAAAATGTTCAGGCAAACGATCTCAGGCATCTTGTTTATCTGGTGGAGATTTGGATGGGTGAGTTAAAACGATTTGGAACTGAGTGGAGAGATTTAAATATTGTTTCCAGTGACGTGTTTGACATACATGATGATCCTTCTTTGATGCCTATTTTGTATAATCGGCCTGCTGAATACCCGCCTGTAACGAGCAAACGGTTGACCCAGGAACAAATGAACGAACTAGTGGACCGCGACACAGGAGAATATGACCAAGAGAAAGTTATTCCTCACCTTCGCGACTTTGTTGTTGAATACATCAATTCCGACGTACTAGTGAGTACTTCCTTACGGGGTATGCTAATAGAAAATTCTAACTGCCCTCAGGGTCTTTTGTCAGATATACATCTAACTCGTGCAGATCAGTCTTCAGTATGTGAACTCCCGAGTCAACGTATACTGACGTTCAAATGTTTCGTTTCAGGAAGGTACTTTTGACGTTGGATGTCTCAAACTAGCGAGACTGTGCAGCGAAGCTGTCGACTACATAAAGAATGGAAACCCTGTCAATATACAAGACGCGCCATGGAAGTTGATGCCGTACAAGCCAGACTGGAAAGAAGGCGAGGTCGACAGCCCTCGAAACGGCGACTTCTATCAGTCAGATCGTGCTTTGGGACACCTTTACCGAGCTGTCGATCTTGCTGTGGATCCACCCGAACTTGCTACTTCAAAAGATATGCGTGACTCGGCGATGCACAGGATGCTCAAGGACATGGTTGAGTCGATCGGGGTGACAGCTCAACCTATCGCGAGTGTCAATGAGCATATAAGGCTGGTCTTCAAAAGCTATGTTGACGAGCTCAAGTTCATTTGCTCTACTCATACGCTCTCTGACCGTCAAGGGGCGGCCTTGAGCGAGGAGGAGGTCGTCATCGGGACCATCTTGAGCAATTGCTCGCAGCATAGATGGCGCCAGGAGCGCATCTATCGCATGCGCCTCCATTCGATGAATCTTGTGCACCAAATTCGAGCACAATTCTATCCGTCGAGTAGATATAATCCTCCCACATCTGAAGCCGACACAAGACATGCGATACAGGTAGCATGGATGGCGTGGCAGTTCACTCTGGAGATGCTCGCTATGTCTAAGGAAGGATTCGGACTTAATAGCTTTGGGTTAATTGCGCTGAAGATTGTTTTTGATTGTATCGATGTCTTGAGATTTTTTGATCATTCTGTTTAAATTGCTATGAACATGTGTAAAATACGTTCTTTGTCGCCTTAGCTTTGGGAACCATAGTACAACCCCTGAATCAATGTACTTTGTATACTGATTTTAGTGGACACTCTCCTCGAAAGAAACTTTCCTTCCTATCTAGTTACTCTTCTCATTCACTGTTTGATTCTCTCTTAGATGTTCAATAGGCAACCTGATCAATGGGCCAAGCTTGACATGGGTTGATTCCGTTATCCACTTGCGCAAGGTCACGGTGATGCCAGAGCTTGCAGACCGTTTGGCAAAGGTAACGAAGGGGACTGAAGACAAGAAGTCCGCCGAAGACACGGAAAAGGGCTTACTGAATCCGAAGAAATTGTGTAAGTTTGAGCTTGAAAAAAGTAGACTGCCAGTGGAACTGAATTCTGTCTAGATAATCATAGATGAGATGATTTGTAGGTTATGTTCCAGTTAAAAGGCTCTTCATGAGAGATAGATTTCTAGGGCATGCCAGTGGAGGTACTGGCAGAAGAAGCCGGCGGCTGCAAGTGCCACTCAGGC
The DNA here is from genome assembly GCA_910574455.1 of Trichaptum fuscoviolaceum. NCBI lineage: Eukaryota > Fungi > Basidiomycota > Agaricomycetes > Hymenochaetales > Trichaptaceae > Trichaptum > Trichaptum fuscoviolaceum. The sequence goes on from CAJSYZ010000001.1 coordinate 3,796,863, forward strand.
TGCCGATCCCGACTTGAAATAGCTTCTGAGTCCGCCGGGTACACGTCGTATCGGATCCGGTTTAACCTCCGAGTCCTTCAAGTTGCTCTTCATTGCTCTTCAACATGATGACCTCCGTTTTCAGCACAAGCGTACGCTTTCACTCGCCTGTCAGGAAAGTGAAAATATCTCTCAGTACAACCACCATGTAGCTAGTCCGTCTTCGGAGTAAGTCGAGGTGAGGCACATGCCTCCCTGTTGCAGGATTTCCACTGTATATTCTAGTCCCGCGAGGCTATCTCTCCGTTTGTCGAGGCAGCGCCTTGAGCAGAGGAGGTCTACAAGACAAACGCTGTAGTAATCGTACGCGTACTGTGTCTTTCAGCTACGTTCCGAGCTGACGGGTATCAGACAGTTGCACTCCCATAGAACGCCCAGCTATCTTACGGGGTAGCGGGAATAAGGACCCGCTGGGAGGTGACACCGCAGACACAACTGGCACCATCTTCGCCACCACTGGCCAGCGCTTTCAGCCGTACTCCGATCCATCCGTGCTCGAGGTCATCTCTCTCCCTCCTCATTACTACGAGGGCATCCGAAAGAGTAGGTCGGAGAGCACCCCAGATATCTTCAGAACTACCTACAAGCAGAGTACCGGCAGCCGTTATGGCGATTATTGTGCGGATAGCGGGAACCTACTGGACTTCGTCACCGCAATACATATAGCCCACTCATTGGCAACCCCCTCCCCCAACTAATCGTTACGCTAATTCAAGGCCTTTTCTACAGTCTATAGGCTATTGCACAGTACTGGGTCGATGTCGAATGCAACAGCTGCGAGCGGTACCGCTGACGCAAGTATCACGGCCCCGAGCGACTGGCAATACGTCTCAGAGGGTAGAGACACCATCGTTTTCTCATATAAGGGTCCGGAGCATCCTATTTTCACTGGAACAGTGCTTCGACTGCGCAAAATTGGTCTTGATTATCAGCCATCAGCTGACAGGTATTATGAGCGTGAAGCAGGAACTGATGATGAGGAACCAGATGATCCGACAATATCTTTTCAGAACCGCGTCACTTTCAAGCTGATTCCGCCTACTTTTTATCCCCGGTTGGAGGCCGTACGTGTGGACCGATCTTGGTTGGAACGTTTGAAAACTCTCTCGGAAAAGGATCGACCTTCGGATCGAAGAATGAAGGACACAATTGACACTTTTCACCATAAAGCAGTACTTGCTACTGACTTGGTAGGGGGCGAAGGATGGTCAGTGGAAATTAAAGTGCGTCTTCTTCGTGTAAACTGAAATTTGTTCTCTAAGCTGATTGTACATTAACTCAGCCCAAGTGGGGTTTCCTCCCGAACCCCACACATTTATCCCCGGAAACCAAAGATGTGAAGACTCGAAGATGCCGGTACTGCATGCATTCTCAATACCGATCAAAGGAGGGTGAAAGACCTTCTAATGAGTATTGCCCACTCGATCTTTTCTCCGGTGATGAAGAACGCGTAGCTCTGGCGCTTCGAAATCTATGGGAAGCGTGGACGAAGGGTGGCGGTTCTTTCAATAATCTGCGCATTTTTGTACATGGCAAGCTCGTCGACCCGGATAAAGCTGTAAGCTCGAGTTGCTCAACGTTTAAGCGTTTCAGATCTAAATTAATTTGCTGAACAGGGTAGTGTCCTCAGCTTTCTCAAAATAAAAGACGACCAGCGCTTCGTGGAAGGCACGACGGATATGCCAGTGGATGGGCTCTCGGACGCCTTCGTCGCTTGCTTACTTCCCTTCCTGCTAGAGACGCCCGTCTTCAAGTTGTTATCGCGCTTACAGCGCACATTGGACGCCTTAGACATTGAGGGCCTCTTCAGTCTTCATGCTGCAAGTCGAACATCCGCTTCCCTAGAAAGAACGTTTTCCGATCCTACTATCGACGACTGGGAGCAATTCGTTGACACCTATCTCGATCCCGACTTTAGGGATACCCTGGATTACAAGAACCCCGGTGCTGAACAGCTACGCTATTACACTATGGCATTTCTGATGTCAGCATCCTTCAAGGACTGCTCAGTTATCATGCGTATACCCCTAGCTGGTGGGGCACCAGATTCTATCTCAGTAATAGATTTGGATCCGAAGAGCATGGCTAGCCTGAGAATATGGCTTGGTCTCGATCGGAAGTTGGCCACATCATTCCGAGATGATGGGCAGAAACGTTGTATTGACGTCGGCATGCATGAATGATGTCGTTGAATTCTTTCACCTCAATAAATTTATAGTAAAGGTACGGGTCCATATTCAACTGTGTATGATGCACGTTAAAGTCTTCACAGATGATTTCGTACGTGCACTAGTGCTTTGATCACAAACTTCAACACGGATGTAATTCATGCTGTGTATGTCTTTTGCTGTTCACACAATATGCAATCATCGAAGGTCTTAAAGCTATCTCCGAAGGCTGCGTCTATATTGTAATGGCGTTCCATTTAATTCTAATTCAAACATCTAAACATGACATTCAGAAGTACATCTATTTTCCGGGCTCGATAGGTGTGATATTCTTTCCACGAGCCAACGCAACAAGACCTAGCACGACATGTTTGAGCGCGGACCTACTTTCATAGATTGGGAGTATGATGCAGCAGAAGCCGGCACAGAATGACCAAATCTTACGAAATACTGTCAGATATCGTTTATCACGGGATACGAAGATGAGCTCACCATCGCAACGACCATCCAAGCGGTGAAGAAGCCGGGTGAGTAAACGTAAGAGGCGGACCCGAGGGGGATCGGTACGAGGATGGCAATGATGACGATGATCGCTGTAGACCACCAAAATGCTCGCTTAACATCAGCTGGATCAGCCTTCTCAACAACTTCGACAAAGTCTTCATGCGCGAGCTCCGCGGTCACTTCTGCTACAGAGGGTGAATTTGACCTCTTGGATTTCTCATCATAATGGGTAACCGTGATAACTTGTGCGGTGGGAAGCAAGTCACCCTCGCGATGCGCCTGACCAATGATTTTTACTAAAACACATTATGAGACGTAGTTAGGCTAGTAGTGACGCAGAAAACGTACTGTTCCGAGTTCCTGTGAAGTCATAGTTGTCTGGCTTCATCAAGGAGATGATGACAGCGATTATACCACCTGTGCACAGACTGACCGTATTGCCCGCGAGAGACGAGTAGCTTGAGATAAGATTTGCGACGTTGACGGTGCCATAGAAGTACCGACAAGTGATAATCCACGCTAAGATAGCAAGAGCGGTACCACCCATGGAACCGATAAGGACAGCAGACTTGTTAAGCTTTGACCAGAGGACAGTGAGCATGACAGGGACGACGGGAGCACCGATGATTGTGCCACAGAAATCTGCGAGGGGAGATGAAAAAAGGAAAAGAGAGGAGATTGAAAGGAGACATATGTACTTACAGTAAACGAAGTTCATATCGACATTTCCTGCGTTCAGTATGACACACCAGACAGAGATCCAGACACCCCAAACTGCAACAGCGATATGCGCAATCCTGAGCATTTCCCGAGCGGTAGCCTTCGGGCGGAAATACGTCTGAGATCGGATGAGTTGAAAATCCAGTTTACTAAACTGCCTCAGACACTCACCCGATAGACATCATACGTGAAGATCGAGGAGACGGAAATGAGTTGCGCAGAGCAAGCAGATGTAACAGCCATGTAAGTTACAATTAACATACCAATGGCTCCGGACTTTCCAAGGAGCGCCACTGCAGCAGCAGGTGCAACAAGTCCGGCGCCCTGCTGCGCTACACTGAGCGGTTGCGGATATGTAGGGAAGACGGGGTTTGCCTGGAGGGCACGTGCAGACAGACCCATGACAGTTCCAAAGGCGAAAGGTACGCTGAACCAAGAAAGTCCGCCAAGGAAGTAAGCCCTGGTGGTGCCCTTTGGATTCGACGCGATCGCACGCTGCCAGTAAGACTGGTCGAGGAAAACGGTCGCAGAGCCGATGGTAATAGATATGCCGGCATCTTTTACAGAATGAAATAAGATAAGCGTTGTGTAGAGGCGGATAGCCAAGGTCGAGAAAGTACGAACAGATAAACCCCGGTTTCGAGTGGAATGTAAGGTAGGAGCCATTGAGGTTTCCCTCCACTGGGGTAATTTCTGAAGCTTTAACGAGTAGCGCATGGAGAGCCGAGGGCGACCCAATTAAGTCAGACGATCCGCATGCCTATGTCAGTAATGTAAGATTATTCAGATCTGTGAGCATTTAGACACCAATCAATTAGGGCTCACAGTGTAAAGGAAAAGCCAGATGATAACGAAGACGATTGTTGTGTGCACATAGTCGGATATAAAAGTGCTACGAAGACCACCGACGATCACAAAGGCAATGACACCCACTGGGAGAAGCATCGTCGCTGCACGTATATCCATGCCTGTAAGTGCAGAGATGGAAGCACTACCGCCCAGAAGCAAAATGGCAGACACCATAAGTGAAGTGAAAAGCGCATAGAACTTCAAGAATATTAGGAACGCAATCGAGAGAGTGGCAGTGAACTCATGCATACCAGAAACATGAGATGGGCAGAAGTACCAAAGCGTGCTTTGACGATCTCCAAGAACGTACGGGCACCATTCGCGTTCTCTTTCACCTTTGAGGCGATGACAGAGAAGAAGATAATCTCGACACTGCAGACTTCAGTGATAGTGCAAGATGGTGATTGATTTACCTACGTTCCGCAAACGCCGTACCACCATCCACCAGAAACGCCGAATTGATAGCAAACGAGCGAGGAGACCATGAGAGTGGCACTCCAAGTCCAAGCAGATACCTACGATTTCGATAAGAAATGTATCTTAATATATATGGGGATAAGAATGCTCACAATTCCCGAACAGACAAGGCCAGGTTTGACATTACGACTTGCGCTCGAGAATTCCTCAGCTGGATACGAAGACCATCAAACCGGAGTATGATAACAAGACATGGCGCACACCTTCAAAGGGCGAAGTCTCTGTAAGTTTTCCTTGCACCCAACTAAGGGCAAGCATGAAAAGCGCAAACGCAAATCCGCCGCCAAGAATGATTCCATAGCCTGAGGACTGCGGTAAGACTGCCACGAATTCACCATTCGCCATAGTGAAGGACGGAGGGAACGAGGACGACTACCGCAATGCAATAGCCACTCTGCGCCTTGTGCTACTCCTCCCTCATCCTTTATTTATAGTGATGTCTGGCAGCGAGAAGTAGTGCTTTGGATCCCCCATGACCTCGGAGACGGCGAAAATAGTACTTGCTCTATAATTTGGTGAAGATAAGAGAAAACGAGGAAGCTATAGGCTTTGGGAACTCCGTCGTTATCGGTTCTATTCAAGATGCAGTCTGTGAGAGCTATAGTCTGAGTCCAAGTGCACCATGCCACTGGCAAGCGTTCAGGCCCGATTTTCTAGTAGCTGAGAGCGATCACGTGCCAGTGCCTCAGGCTTGGGCAAAAGGTCCTAACCCCTAACGTTGTTCGTTGCGTCTATACTGTCGCGATAACACACGATCACACATCTTACATCCTTTACCGGACATGGTGTGTAAATCAATCTCCCCAATGAACGAGATTCTGATACTATAATCGCGTTTTACTAGAGCGACAACGCAGGTGAATGCGCATATTATCATAACGTGCCACGGTATTGAACACCCTTCGCGTTTTCGCAGAATACAAGGAAGCCTTCGCGCTTTTTGACAAGAAGGGCACAGGCGCAGTACCGCGAGAGACTCTAGGAGACCTCTTACGCGCGCTTGGGCAGAATCCAACTCAGGCCGAGGTCGCAGACATCGTGGCTTCAGCTCCTCGCGACGGCAAGTTTGCATACTAGTCACGCTTTGAGAAAGGAGATTTGATCCCTATACCGCTTGCAGTGGACTACAAAACGTTCCTTACCATTCTCAACCGACCTGATGGATTCAAGCCTGCAGGAACTGCTGGTACGCAGAACGGTGAATGTTGATGAATGAAGGTCTAATCGTTTGCTTCAGAGGAGTTCATTCGAGGCTTTCAAGTCTTTGACAAGGATGGCAACGGTGTAATTGGCGCTGGAGAGCTACGCTACGTCTTGACACAACTTGGCGAAAAGATGACGGATGAGGAGGTCGATGAACTTTTGAAGGGTGTTCAGATTGGAGCGTACGTGATTTACATTGCCTGTATATTAGATCCCCTGCGACTGATATGGTTTCCAAATGTGCAGCGATGGCAATGTGAACTACGAGAGCTTCGTGCGCACAATACTGAGTCAATGATTTCCTATGATCATTTGGATGAGTTTCGCGTTTTGCTCCATCTTTGTTGCCTTCAACCTTCACTTCCGGATCAACAGCCCGTGCATTATATATCAAATAAGTTCAGAAAACGCCAGTACAACATTAACGATCTGCATGTCCATCGGCTGTACTACTCTTCCTCCTCTGTATCATAATCACTATCTCCATTACTTTCCTGCTTGGTACCCGGAATCAGTGCATGTCCAGGGATGGATTCAACCACAAGCTGGGCACCGCCGTGAAGTGCTTGCACAGAAGAAAGAGGTACGTGGCTTTGCCATGGGATTTCCTGTCGAGGATAGGACGTGGCGAGCTTGAAAGACCAGTAATCGTCTGTAATGCCGGCCACACCAGGCTCGTATCCGGCGGGGGGTGAGGAAGGGTCCTCGGATTCTGGTAAGTTTTTCGGGATTAGATGCGACGCGACGAACACGTAGAGTGTTGTCAGATCGTCGGAGGGCGTGAATTGTCGAATGACGCGTTTGCCGTCTGCGAAACGCACGCCTAGTCGAATTGTATCTTTCGGGCTTGCGACTTTCGTTTCGGGCGCCAACAAGGTCCTGCGAGCATAGCGATACCAATGCAGTCTGTTGTTGTCTCGCGCTGCCTTCTCCTCTGCTCGCCTCTGGCGCTCACGTTCTTCCTGGGCCAGTTTCAGTTCCTGCATCTCAATTTCCTCCTTCTGGCGCCTTTCCTCAGCCATCTTAGCTTGGATTCGCTCCGTGTCCCGTTGCGCAGCGAGTTCATACGCGGTATTCTGTGCTTCGACGATTCGCCTCTGTTCGAGGTGATGTTCATGTTGGGCGCGCAAGCGCTCAAGAAGAGGTAGTGCACGCGGTAGAAGAGTGTTGGCAATGTGCTCAACGAGCGCCCGGGGAGATGTAGGTCCGAGTTCAGATGACGGTAGGTCTGTGTCAGTTGGATGGGAGGGTCCCTGGTGCCGCGAAAGGACAGTCAGAATAGGCGATGGTGTTGAGCTAGAGCTTGAAGTAGTGTTGCGCGACCCTCCTCTAGATTGTAGGGCAATGAATGCAACGAATGGGAACGTTGTTGCGCCCAGTTTCTGTGCGGCTGTATGACAGTGAGTATAATTGATCGTCGCCTTCAGGAATTTAGACAATACCTTGCGATGCTTCGTAGTCTCTGACATCTCCGCCCCACACCAAGAAGTTGTTCTTCTTCAGAATATCATTAAACTCTGTGTCGACAAGAGTAGTACTAGCGAAGCGTCAGATCCGTCACAAAAGCATCAAAATGCAAGACCATCTCACTTCTTGAATTCCTGAACATCGTCATGTTCTTCGCTCACGATAATAACACAGATAGGTTTGTAATCTCTCTGAGCCTCCTTTAGTGCGCTTTCGTAGCTTCCAAGATAGAACTCAGGAATGTGTTTCCTGAATGCCCTCGTGCTTTCATTGCGCCGACTAAGGGTGCTTGGTCCTGGGCCCGCCTGAGCCTCTGCACTTGTTGACATACCAATCATATCCCCAATCCTGCTCTCCCGAATAGCCCCAGTCTCCTCCTCCAGTTCCCGCACCCACCGGTCTGTCACACTCGCTGGGTCGCTCGCGAGGTGTCTTCTGGACGTCGGTGACCATGTTGAGAGGTAGTGGAAAATGCGGTGGATGATGCCGAATGAAATCGACAATGGGTAAAGTAGAGTGTGCAGCAGCTGAGAAAGGAACGACATTTCGCAAGAAGGATTCTTCCTCGAATAACGATGAATTAGAAGATGAAGCTTGCAGAGCAGTGGCCACGCCCTGACGAACAGAGAAGGTCTGGTAAAGGCGTGAATTTGAGTGGGGATCAAACACTAGTCTAATAAAGACCACGTCTGCGAGACGCGCTCTATTTTTAGACACGCCTCTGCTTCTCCAAACCTACACTCATGGCCTCCGCGTCAACGTCGTCAGCGCCGGCGACATCTCTAAAAATGTGAGCTGTTCTCTGCTATGGATGTCCTGATATATATCTAATATTTTGGAAAGACTGACCGTTGGACCTGCTGTTGGTTCCATCCGGGAATTATTCTCGAAAGTCAAGGCAATCGACGCGAAACACGGGAAATTTGAACTGGTGTTATGCGTTGGCGATTTCTTCGGTCCAGAGGGCGAACATGAAGACGAAGTTCGGGCTTTACTGACAGGAGAGTTCGAAGGTACTTGTTCAATGGACTTCCACGTTCGACTAGACGCATTGAGCACCGTCGAACGTAGTTCCAATAACTTGCTATGTTATGCAAGGGGATCATCCCATTCCTCAAGCCGTGGTTCAGAAATTTGCGGAAACCGGCGCTCAGATATGCCCCAACCTCTTCCTTCTCAGTGCGTTCTACTCATGCACTACTGTGCGTTGATTTTAATCGAAATTCCACTCCAGGCAAATCTGGCTTCCTTACAACCTCTCACGGACTCCGTATAGGATGCCTAGGAGGGCTGTTTGACGAACAAATTTACTCGAGCACAGAGGCGCCTTTAGTAAGGATCTGACGCATAGACAAAGAGTTTACTCCGTCTGACATGTTTTCCTGCTGACCAGGGCTTCTCCGATCCATATTTCTCTTCCCTGACAGTCGAGAAACTCATCTCCAATATCTCGACCTCCACATCTCCCGCGACGAATTCCAATGGTGTCAAGCTATCGCTTCTCGAACGTGTCTCCTCCTCCTCCTCGCACCTCGTCGATATACTCATCAGCCAAGTCTGGCCATCTTCCATTACCAAGTTCGCAGCTGCCGCACCTAGCGTTGCGCCAAACCATGCTGTCGGGTACATAGACGATGTTGTCAGACGTGCGAAGCCCCGCTATCACTTCGCCACAGGTGCAGGCAATCCTCCGCAGTTCTGGGAACGAGAGCCGTTCGTCTGGGATGATGAGGATGGACGTGTCTCGAGGTTTGTGAGTTTAGGAGCGTTCGGCGGTGACCACGGCTCAGCGAAGAAACCAAGAGTTAGAACATGATTATTTTGTCATAAATATCTCACTCACTAAATTAACCTTGCAGTGGTTCTACGCCTTTTCAATCGCACCTGCTTCCGGTGGAAGCGCGCCAAAACAAGCTCTCCCAACAAATGCAACATCAAATCCTTTCACAAGCTCCTTTTCCACCCAAAACTCTTCAGGAAAACGACCTGTTGACATGGCTGAAGCTGAGAACTTTATTTTCGGCGTAATTAACCAGCCTCATCTGAAACGTGCCAGACGTGGATAGATTTCTTTACTCGTGTACCGGAAGACACGCTGACTAAATTATTTGTCTACAGAAAACGGAGAGCCCGGAAAACCTCCTCCTGGATATAAATGTAAAATCTGCGAATCACCAGATGTACGTGCGTATGTGTAGCTTCATCAATTCGCTTACGGACTATTCTCCAGCACTTTATAACTGACTGCCCTGATCGAGCAAAACCACCGGAGAACTACATATGTAAAATATGCAACAAAGTAAAGTACACTTTCTCTTTTGTCTTAATCCAGCCTTTGACTCTTTGAAACCTCAGCCAGGGCACTTCATACGCGATTGTCCGGAGAAGAACACACCAGGCGATACAGGTGGACGCAAGCCCCCTCCTGGATACGTTTGTCGTGCATGCGGGGGTGATGGACATTTGATACAGGATTGTCCTGTAGCTTCCCAACAACATCATGAGCAGCGCGGGAAGCGAAGACCTCCCCCAAGAGAGATCAAACGTGAGTGTTTCTGGTACAAGGCTGGGTGTTTATCTGACTTTTCCCTTAGCCGGAGAATGCTGGTTCTGCCTATCAAACCCAAGCGTTGCGTACGTCTCGTCCCTTCATCACATTCCTCCCGAAGCTCATCGCACAATTTCACCGCCAGAAAACACCTCCTAGTCTCCATCGGCACCGAATGCTACGCCACGCTGCCCAAAGGGCCCATCATCCCCACCGGTGCGTCCTCCAACCCGGACATCTCCAAGGTCCCCGGCGGGGGGCACATCCTGCTCATCCCCATCACGCATTGCCCGACCTTCTCCGCACTTCCCGCCGCGCTCGCCGTGCCCATCGTCTCCGAGGTCGAGCAGTACAAGTCCGCGCTGCGCAGCCTGTACGCGAAGCACGGCGCCGCGCTCGTCGCCTTCGAGGTCGGCATCCTCAGCGGTAAGGGCGGGCACGCGCACGTGCAGTGCGTCCCCGTCCCTCTCCGTCTCCAGAACCGCGTCGAGGGCGCGTTCGTGACCGAGGGCAGCCTCGGCGGGATGAAATTCGAGGAGGACCCGGACGCGGCGCTCGAGGCGTGTGCGGGTGGCCGCGCGAACTATTTCCGGGTAGACCTCCCGGACGGGAGGAAGATGGTGCATCTGATCAAGCAGGAAGTGCCATTCAGTGTTCAGTTTGGGAGGTAATGTCGTTGTCTTCCTTCTGCCCGTCCTTTCGCATACTGTACGCTAATCAAGCCTGGAACCTAATGCAGACAAGTACTATGCAAACTCCTTGAAGTACCGGATCGAATTGACTGGAAGGCATGTTCACAGACTGAACACGAGGAGAAGGCCGACGCGCAGGCATTCAAGGCCGCTTTCGCCCCTTTCGATACCACTCAAAGCTAATTTTCCCCAATTCCTTCAAAGTTGATGTTGTGAGACCAATTCGCATTCGCATCCACATTCCGTCTGCACAAACAGTGTGAATACATATATATCTTTACGTTCTGTAGTGTGTTTCCTTTGTTCGCATTAATTCATCACAAGCACAGCAGCCTACGTGTGTGTAATGTACAATTTTAAAGGTCTGAGAAGTGGTCATGGTACGTAACTCCACGTCTTCTACCTAGTCCATACTGAACTCATCGTCGAGGGGGCCTATGAGGAGTTTCCACCTATCTATCATCTACAAGTAGTAGATCCTCTAAACACTAGATCCATCCGGCTTCACAGAGCTCTCATCCACACTGGTCCTGTAACTATGCCCAAAGGCCCTCATGCCCTCACGTTTCGCCCTCCTCAAGATCCGATCAATCGCATCCAGACCCTTGTCCAAGTCCTGCATTGGCGGACCGAAGGAGAGGCGCACGAACTGATGGCACGGCGAATTGAAAAGGTTACGTCGGTGTTGAGGATTGATGTCGAAGAAGATACCCGGAATGACGATGGTCTTTTCTTTGAGAAGCTCTTCAAAGAATGTCTGTTTGACAACGTATGCATCAACTACTGCAGACATAATCCGTGTACGTGTTACTCACTAAACCGTTATTCAACGGGGAAGGCAGCTGGTCAAGGTTGAGCCAGATATAGAAAGTGCTGGTAGGCGGGACGTCGATCCTGAAGCCCATGCGCTTCAATCGCTTGAGGACATGGTCACGCTTCATCTTGAAGTGTTTCTGCAGTGCAATCTACACACACAGACGCACACACACACAACATCTCAGCTCAATAAATATCCACAACGTTGAAATAAGACCAACCTTCTCCTCTTGCACGCGGCTAGGTTCAAGGAGCGGGATAGCAGCGAGCTGGAGACTACAAAGTGACAAGGAGGAAAGTTTAATGAGTGAGAGTTCCTAGCGAGCTGCGACAGGAGTCGGAAAAGGGGTGTAATTGACTACTCACGGGTGATTAGCGCCTCCATCCAAGAACGATCCTTAGCCAGACCAAAATTATATGAGCAAATGACCTGGTCTAAAGCGATGTCATAGACATGTCACTCACCGGACTGTGAAAGCGCAGTGATGAGGTTCTTGGGGCCCAGCACCCAGCAGACACGCCAGCCAGGCAAACGCCAATTCTTCGTCAAGCCGTTCACAATTATGACCGAGTCCTAAAAGCGATGAATAGCATCTCAAGACATCCAAGGACGGTAGTTCATGACAACTTACATTGTTCACGTCTTTCGAAAGGAACCGGAAGGAAAACTCATTCAACCAATATACGCATGGAAGCGGAGTATAGGAACTCACCTTCGATATACGAAGCGCTCGAAATCGATTTACCGTACTCCTCGCCTTCTTCCGGGTAAATGTACCACGAATAGAACTATTCACAAGGAAACAACAGTCAGTATAAAATGACTCCTCGATAATTTCGTTTCTTCCGAGTCGATGACGGGAACTTAATGAAGACAATCAACTTACCTCGTCCAAGATCAGTGTGGTCCCTTCACGGCTAAGCGCAACCAGGCTTTTGAGTTCGTCTCCCCTGGTAAATCACAAACGCGAGTGAACAAACGGCAGAGTAAGCAGTCAACTCATCAGTATCGTCCACAAGTTCATTATGCAAAAGGAGAAGAACGCACTTAGTAACCTGGCCAGTCGGATTCCGCGGGTTTGAGGCGAGGATCACCGAAAGTCCTTGCGTGCGGATATCTTTCTGTAAGTGATAGAATAACGTCAGCGAAGCACCACGCCAGGATGCTCAACTAAACACACTTTAGTTTGCTCGATATTCATGCGATATTTGTCCTAAGCCACGCGCAAAACACAGCACAAACGCATGTATGAGCTGCAACATTCGGACACAAACCAAATCGCAGCATGACATACCTCAGGATCTAACCTACACAACTAATTAGCACAAAACGCCCTGACTCACTTGCATAGTGTAGAAACGCTTACATAGTAGGAATGGGTACAAGGCGCTTGAACGCACCCAGAACCTGATCATACGCAGTATAATCCGGGATTTGATACGACTGCAGCGCATAAAGTAGAACCAAAAATAGATAACGAAGCACATGATGACGTCAGTACTCCATTTTTATACTCCCTAAAGATAGATGCGTCAAGGCGAAAGAGAAAACACTCACGCAGTACACGTTCGAAATGACCGCAGCTACGCGAGAGAGGCCGGAACGGCCACCGGGCACGATGCACACATTCTCGTACGTGTATTTACTCTCCTTGCCCTCCCGGTAGTTCACATTATACAGGTTCGCGACGGCCTCGCGGAGCTCTGTCGTGTCGGTGGAAATCCGGGGTGATTCAGGAAAATGTGGGTAGGTTAGGCGGCGCATACAACAGCCGGTTGGATACCGGAGGTTCAGTGCGTTCATTTCGGACGAAAAATACCGCGTCGGAAAGGGAAAACGGGAATAAAGCAAGGATGAAATAAATGGGAAAAGGTCAGCATTCAATCACATTGGTCTCATCGCATTACACACCTTTCACGCCTGTAGTCGGGGCATACTCCAGGCTATCGAACGGGATCTCAATAGTGGTCGGACGAGGCGGGGCACCGGGTATATCGCCTACTTCAGGTGCTCCCTGACCCAAGTTCGCCCACTCATGACTACTGGCGTAGGAGAACCCGTTGGCCATCGCACGATCGGAGCAGTAGATGACGCCCGTCGATCCTGGGTGCTCGATGCCGGGCACAGTTTCTTCATCTGGGTTAACAGTCTGCGGGATGAGCCCGAGGGGCTTGTGCCCCGCTTGTTCACGGAAGATCTGTAGAACAACAGAATTATGATTAAGGAAAAAGATATGGAATTTAATAGTGACGAACGAACCTGATGCGCCTCGGAATCCTTCTCGTGCTTGGCCTGCTTAATCACGTCGTGTACCTGTGAAGTGGCGGTAGTCGAAGAAGGGAACGCAATCGTATGTGCATGGTCATGTTCGTGTCCGTATTCATGGTTAAGATGCGTCGGGGAGGGAGTTCGTGAGCTCGCATGTTCATGATCAAGATCGTGTTCAAAATTATGGTTATGATCGAATTCAAAATGGTTTGGAAAAGGAGAAGGGTGGGCATGGACTTGTATGTGTTCGGGTTCATGGTCATGATTGGGATTTGGGGGTTCGGGATGCAAATGGGGTGGATGGTCGTGGTCGTGGTCACGGCCGCGAACCGTGCGCAGCGTCGAGCTCGAGCGCGCACGATGCGGGTGCCTGAACGTATGCAACTAAATCGGAGAGGGGGAATGGGAATGGAATGAAAAGGAGGAATAGATCGATGATGCGCTTTAGGTTCAATCGCCACCGCCGCGATACAGTCCATCACATCAAGCATCATGGAGCATGCATATGTGCATATGCCACAGCACCCACGAGCGACACGTCGAAGACGACAACAACACGAACGAAACTACGCGCAAGGAGAGAGACAGAATCGTGTACTCACCACATCTCTGAAATGCTCGAGCGGCGTCCGTGGACGCGAGGGCGGCGCGCTTGCGGGGTTGCTGTGCATTGCTACTGGCGTTGTTTAGGTCTTAGTTTAGGATCTTCCGTTCGTTCGCACGTCGGATGGATATGTCTGTCGAGCAGATAACCTCGATGTAGAGCAAGAGTGCAGAATGTCGGAGGCGGTAGTAGAGGTAGGAGCAAGAGTAAGAGAGACCAGAGACGAACAAGTCCGGGTGGCTTAAAAGGCACGTCCAAACCCAGCCGGAAGCAAAAAGTCACGGCGCTCGTTCCAGTTCGCAGATCCAGAGATTGTGGCGAGGCAGTGCAGCGGTAGCTAGGACTGTGATCTATCTTTGTTATGGTGTTTGAAGGCAACGAGCAGAAGTTGAAAAAACGAAATCGCTGGCCATCATTGGATATGAGATCATAAAAGCCTAAATTTAGTAGCCATCTCTTCCAGGACTCGGCAGCCATCATCAAATTTATGCGGGTGCATCACTGGCAGGTTCAGCCATTCAGCTCGAGGGACGCGCACGACATCGGACGAGCAGCACAGGGCACAAGGTCTTCAGACAGCACTGTAGGAGATGGTCGTGGTACAGGTCAGAGAAGCACGGGCGCTTCAAGTTCGCAGTCTTGGCAGTTGACCGGGAGTAGGACGTCCAGGACTTGGCATTCAACTCGCCCACAAAACACTGGCAGCACTCACTCTCTCACTACAGTGCACATGTCTTTGATTCACGTCCTTTTTCGCCATTTGCTGGGTGGACCCGGAGTACAAACATCCTGGCTCGTTTCGATATGTCCATCTTGCATGAGTATGAGTATTGGGATTGCTAAACGAATAGCATAAATGCCCTTCTCCGAAAGGCCTCCGTGATTGTGTCTGCGAGGCAACAACACTCTGCTTGACTACATGGCACCGTCACACCGAGTTTCATCGAGCACCCGCCAATTGACAGGCACATCTGCGTCATCCTAGACACAAAGTATGTCCTCAAGCTTGCCTCTTTCGCTATCGAGCCTCCGCTGTACCGCTCGAATATGATGCGCGGAGTGATGGAGCTATGGTATAAACTTGAGGGCGATCTTTTCTGTGCGCATGATGTATGATGCGCGAAGTCCGTTTAACCTGTCTCTAATATACCGATGATACGCGTCTCAGCATCAATAGCCAATCGCCTCTGGCAGTCGACAATGAGCAAGGGAACTATCCATGATTTGATTTGATTTAAATGATAAAATAGCAAAACAATATACCGTCTGAGTCTCCCGATTTGACCCGGTAATACATACATGCATGCGAACGATATGCTGGTGGTTGCGCTGCCAGTGAGTCGTGATGTCTATCCAACCATGATGTGTAAGGTAAGAGTTTGAAACGAAGCCGCGAAGGTTGGCTGACAGGTGCGAGTTGATAGATGCGATTGGGCGATTGGATAGAATGAACAATGAAGAAGGCGGCTGAAACCTTGGAGGCTTCCGGTGAGGAATATACTGGTGATGAACAGTGTGCAATGAGCACGAGAGATTGCCGGTGTTTTCACCAACTCGGAAGCACGACAGGCTGAAAGAAAAGAAGGAAAACGCTCAGCCCAGCTCGTACGTGTCCCTTCGTCCGCATCCCTCATCCGTATCATCACTCCCCACCCTTTTCCTTACTCACCCTCCACGCCCTCAACATATCCACGCTCACCATCTTCAGCCCCCACCTATCCGCAAACGCCCGGCAGTCGTCCCTCCGCGCCATGCTCCCCTCGCGGTCGTCGTTCACCAGCTCGCACAGCACGCCGCCCACCTCCTTCACCCCTGCCATCCGGCACAGATCCACCGCCGCCTCCGTATGGCCCTTGCGCTCGCACACGCCCCCGGGTCGCGCGCGCAGGGGCACCATATGGCCGGGGCGCGCGAAGTCGTCCTTCGTGATCGTTTTCGCAGCGGGCGAGGAGGCGGAGGTGGAGATGGAGACGAGCGACCGTGCGGTGAGGGCGCGGTCGTGTGCGGATATGCCTGTGGTTGTGCCTTTTTGTAACACGAAATTGAGTACATGTTTGTTATCTGAAAAAGTGAAGAGTATATGTACCGTGTCTGTAGTCGACAGTGACAGTGTATGCCGTCCGGTGTCGTTCTTGATTGTCGGGGACCATCATAGGGATGTCGAGCTCGTCGAGTCGCTCACCCGGCAGGCCAATACATATGTATCCACTGTTTCCGCGCATCCGTCCATGTACAGCATTCCCCAAGAAACGTACACATAAACGGACGATTCACAGCACCGCGAATGCAGATAAACAGACAAAGGTGAGATCAGCTTTATGAGACAAGTAGCAGACGCACCTCGTATGCCGAATCATCCACGCCATCTTCTCCGTCGAGCACATACTTGCAGCAGCAATCAAGTCTCCCTCATTCTCTCTGTCCTCGTCGTCCATCACCACGAGGAACTCGCCGCGCGCGAACGCCGCCAGTGCGTCTTCCACGGAGTCAAAACTGAACTCGATGCGCGGTAGGGGCGTGTGGAGGGTGGGGTACGTCGGGTCCGGGGAGGGAAAAGAGGAGGAGGAGGAGCCGTTCATGATAGATTTATTGCTAGCACCGTTTACACCGTTGGTTTTGAGCGTCGGCGACGATTTCGATGTGCTTGGATGTTCCGAGACCAAGACTGTCTGCGAGAGTGCGACGGGGGCCATTCGGATTTTTATGTTCCTCAGTGAAAACTTCACAGCCTTGTCAAATATTCGTCCCTTTGCCGATAAGAAAGCTCGCTATAGCAGAGAATTCACAACGGTATGAAACCGATTAGTAGTGCTCATGGGAGGGGAAGAGGAACGCATATATACGAGCTCGCAGCCGTGTCCGTGTCGGGCGGCAGCGTCGGATTCGGGTTCAGTTGGGGTCGATGGGAAATCACGCTCGGTTCTGCCAGTGTAGGGACGCTGACTCAACACTGGCCCGCCGACATCCGCCCTGTCTCTGTCTTTGTGATCTCCGTCGCCGGCTTTGATGATGTTCGGTGATTGCTCTACGGCAATAGAGGTCCTTTGTTATACACCTCGAGAGGACTAAAATAGGTGAAGGAAGCGCTGTAGGGACTTCTTCGAGTTGAATGAAAAATGCTGAATATATGCATGTTATTTCCTGTCTTTTATGCCAAACATCGCGGCGCCGATTGGCCGACATCGTTTGCGCTGGCCTGTGCTGGCAAAGTGCCCTTCCCCTTCGACGAGTTACCTTTAACATCCTCACCGTCTGACTTATCTTCCGATGCAGCCATATGCAGAACATGCTAAGAACACCGAACCTTACAGCACTAGCTGGCAGCGAAGCGACGATAAGAGCGTCTGTATCCAGATTCCAAATGGATTGGATACTCCGACAAGCCGATGAAGTTTTATATTTTGAATTTCCTGCACGTATGTATACTCAGTGAGTATTGAGGAGCAGGTGGACTGAACTTCGACACAAACGTATCTTGTTTGAGGTGAAGCACCGCACTGTGCCACTGCCTTGGTCCGCCGGATCTAATACGACCAGCACAGAGAATTGACGACCGGCGCTACACACACATACAATACACCACCTGCTCTCAGTCTTGCTCTCTCTTGTACTCTGACTGTGATCACCATCTCTGTTTTCTTCTGCTCTCCGCTTTCGTTCGGCCTACTGTATACCTTTTAACGATCACGAACACCTGCACTAACGATGGCGAGCCAGCATAAATTCCTGTCGGATCCCAAGACTGCCGCGGTAGGTTAGCTGGCTATCTTGTCCAACGCCTCACTGACCTCCCATCTATCCTCCTGCTTCTCTCGATCGCGTTGCACTCGAAATTCGCTCTCATTACACTCGAAACACGCTCGCATACTTCAGATCGTCGGGTGTCCATTCAGCGGTGGCCAGGTAAGTCACCCTTACCCAACAGCGAACGACACACGTCTAACCACCCGACCTGCGTCTCGCAGCCCAAGCCCGGCGTCGACCAGGGCCCCATCCACCTCATCAACGCCGGGCTCACCACGCAGCTCCGCGAACTCGGCTGGTCCGTCCTCTTCGATGGCCACCACCAATTCGACGCCATCAACACGCTGACCGACCCGCCGATCGGCGTGCTCAAGAACCCGCGCCTCGTCAGCAAGGTCTCCCAGGCCGTCGCGGAGGCCGTGGGCTCCCATGCGAAGAAGGGGCACCTCCCCGTCACGATTGGGGGCGACCACTCGCTGGTAAGTAGCTTATTGTCTTTTCTTAGTGGGGAGGAGGGGAGGAAGTACGTACGTGTATGCTGAGGCGCGTGTACTTGAATAGGCTATGGGCACGATCTCCGGGACGCTGAGGTACGTCACGGTTGCACGGGCAGTTGATTAGATTGATTGACTCGGATTGACACCGATCGTTTTCCTACGCGCCTTTTCCGCGCCAATCTTATACCATCTGCAGCGAGTATCCCGACGCCTGCGTCATTTGGGTCGACGCACACGCCGACATCAACACCGTCGAAACCACAACAACAGGGAACATCCACGGCATGCCTGTCTCCTTCCTCCTCGGGCTCAACGACCCCGTCATCCCCGAATACGCCTGGGTCTCCCCGACGCCCGCGCGGCTCACGCCGGACCGCATTGTCTACATCGGCCTGCGCGACGTCGACGCCGGCGAGAAGGCCATCCTCAAGAAGCACGGCATCAAGGCGTTCAGCATGCACGACGTCGACAAGCACGGCATCGGGCGTGTCGTCGAGCTCGCCCTCGACCACGTGAACCCCGCGCGGGACCGCCCGATCCACCTGAGCTTTGACGTCGACGCACTCGACCCGAGCGTCGCGCCATCCACCGGTACGCCCGTGCGCGGCGGCCTGACCTTCCGGGAGGGGCACTACATCTGCGAGGCGGTCCACGAGACGGGGTGCCTCGTGGCGTTTGATATCATGGAGGTCAACCCGTCGTTGGCGGATAAGGCTGCGGCGGATGCGACGGTGGCGGTTGGGTGCTCGTTGACACGGTCGGCGCTTGGTATGTCTTTTCGTCTTACCCTCCTGTTTCTTCCGTAAAACTTTAAAAATTATGATTAATGCCGAATTATAGGAGAGACACTACTATAAACCGGAGGAGATTTACATACCCACTTCTCTCGCATCTCAAAGCATACTATATGGATGGATAGGTAAATGCTGTATACATGTGGACTAATTCTTATTGCACTGTCTATCATGAGCAAGACGATCCACTGGGGGGTGAGTACACAATTGAAGCAGACGTTTGATAATAGAATTCTTTCGTATGCTATTTGCACGGTATAGTTGATCCTTATTCGCAGCCTTCCTCGCCCCCGCCAATGGACTATCGAATCGTTTTAGTTCATCTGTTAGCGTCTCAAATGACGCCAACAGGTTCTTCGAGTTTGTGTGTCCATTTCTACTACCCGGTCAATGGCATCATACCAAGAGAAGAGAGTTGTGTTTCAACGACATAGGAGTCTGGAGGCTACCCCTTTCACTCACACACGGTCTTTTGGCTTTGGATCTGATTCTGGCTCTCGTGAAATGTACCAGGAAAGTGCGTGGTTTTGACGGATAATCTGTACGATGGATTCTGGTCCTGGTTCAGAACATAACCCCATTGTGCAGTTGTTTCACATCTGACTAATAACCTTCTGTCTCCGGGCGCTATGATCCTCTGCTCTCCCCTCCTCCGATCGCCGACGACGAACTTGTGGCCTCTAGACCAGTCTCTTCGTCTCTGCTATCGTGAAAGAAACATGTCTTGGATTGTCTGTTTATATCATCTCCATACTCGCTGTGCGAAGCAAGTCCAGGCTGCGCGAGTGTACGACATGTGCGAGGTATCGCTCGCTGTCACTCATCGGATTGCTGTACGCAGTACAGGAGTCGTCGCCCACGGACAGTGCAGGCGGGTCACCGGTCAGGTTGGAGACATTTCGGCGGATACCGTTTGCAGTCTCGACGGGTTGAGGCCTGTCTCCTCCCCTGTAATTTAACATTGACGTCGCCCCCTAGTTAACCTCTGCATTCTCTCCCTGCGCTCGATTACGACACATGCCGACGTCCCGCTCGCTCTGTCGGCGGTCGGCGGTCGGTCGGAAATATGGAAGGAAGGTAAAAGAGGAAGGGGGGAGCGGCGTTGCCCGCTTGCGTCGCATCTCCGAGTCGTTTACGCACATTTGGCTTCTTGACCTCAGCCCCAGACCCGGTCTATACAGGACCCCCTCTCTTTTACACTGCCCATCGTGATCAAGCACTGTTTGAGGAGGTCCTGATCATGAGTGTTTGCCAACTACTGCGAGATGTTGACGTTCTTTCTGGATTCTAGACACTGGCTTAATGTCTCAGTTATTTGAGGCACACTGCATCAATGGATGATTGCTTCCGTCGACCGACCACTAAGCACATGGGTGCTAGCATGGTGACCTATGTCTCACTGATTTGGTGCCTTTCTGTAAACCAAGAAAGCTAACAAATTTCAAGTACCCTGATCGACTTCAGAATGGAGCTATGATGGAGCGGAAAATCGTGCATCATCTCCTGGGGGGAAAATAGGAAGTAATCAAATGTACATCCGCCTATTCACCAGGATATGAACAAGACAATAATAAGACAAAAAAAACCCCAAAAAAACGCAAAGTAGTTTGTCAATCTATGTGGGTATTTTATTGAAAAAACAACGAAAACGAACAAAACGAGTTCACAAAACAAAAAAACGAAAAACCATAGTAATACAAGCGAGCACGACAACAGAACAAAATATTTTTGGTACTTTCAAAGGCAAAGCATTTGCGACATATACAATAGCGAAGGAAGAGATGCAGTCTAAGATGGTATCCGAGGTGTCCATGTAAACCCAAAGAAATCAATAGAAAGGCGTGAGCGTGTCAATGAGTCGTAAGTTCTAGTCGTTGACTTGTTACGCTGTTGAGACGTAGAATCGTTGAGCAAGTAAGAATGTCTCTGAGTTAAGGAAATCATCGAGCGTGCTCTACGGGCGTCCTGCTCTGCTCAAATGCCTCGGTATCGAAAAATTGCTCCATAAACTCCTCTTCCTTCGCGGCGTTTGCGTCCGCCATGGGCGTCTTTTCATCAGCGATAAAGCCACTGTTTACCATGGCGGCATGTGCGAATTCGGAATGATCACCGTCGAATAGGCCGAGCAGCTGAGGGTCGACGACGGGTGGCGCTGGGTACTGGAAGTCATACATGCCCATCATGTCGGTATCCAACGAGTCAGTCATATGGACTGGAATATGTTGCGTGTAAGAATGTCCTATGACGATTTCATCCGAGTTCGGCGCGGAGAGCATGTGAGAGTCGGCAGAGGGCGGACTGAATCGAAATGAGACCAATAAGACAATGAACAGAGTGTAACAATTTGTAGATGTACTTACGAGGAATTGTTGCTGCTGCTGCCGCTGCTCTCACCGCCATTACTGCGACTTCTGAGATATTCCTGCGCATCGATGATACTGACACTATTAGGCAGATGACGGAGGGATGCCTTGAACTCCCCTGCGTCAACCACCTCGGCATCACTGATGGAGCCCCAGCAATCGCTCGAGGGTGTAATGGGGACGATGGGCTTGCCCATGATCATCTTGGCGTCCTCGCCCGTCTGAACGGCAGAACTTAAGCCAGCGGGCCACTTTACGCTCCTGGGATCCGCTACCACGCCAATGAGTCTACCGCTGGTGTTGAGAAGAGGGGGGAGACCCGGAATCTGGCGTGGAACATGGTTGACGGGCTTCACATCTGTAAATTCAAGTTTGGACGCCGAATGAAGCGGTGACTTTGGGTACAGGTGGGGTGTGGAAAGGGCAGATGGGTTGTAGGTGGGCGAGTCCATGTCATCCTCCGAGCCGAGACGCGACTGCTTGTGTTTCCTCTGAGGGCCACGTATACGAGTCTCTGGGGCCCACTCGCAAGTGAGTCCGCGATCCTTGCAGCGCTTGCAAATAGGACGTTCACCGGAACACTGAGAAGGAAATGTTTAGACATCGCAGCCACCGGCAGAGAAAGGGACTGCTCACTTTTGTTTTACGGTCACGGCATTTCTCACATGCTTGCGCAGTCCTCTGCCGTCCATGAGGATTGGCTGTGCGGCAGAACAGAACATCGGATTGTCCGGTCCTTGGCGGCGAGCCTGTGATGCCGTCTGAACGACGGGAGAAGGCCTGGGTACGACCCGATGTTGACGAGGGTGACGAGGAGGTTGGAGATGGCTGTAAACTGCTGCTGTGAGGATTGATCGACAGAGGTGTCAACTTCATTGGTGAGATAGTGCTGGTGTGAGTGCGGTGGTCGCCAAAGCCGCTATGTTGATACAGCTGCGCATTTGACGGATGCTGAACATCGAAGCCACCGAACATCGCAGAAGTGGAAGTCGATGCATAAGGCTGAGAGAACTCGCTAGGCATGCGTGGCGCGAACGGGCTGCTCTGTTGAAGTCCGGAGCGCATTTGTGCAGGTATTGTATCAAGCGCGTGCGTGAAATGATGACGATTATGATCGTACTGCTGCGCCAACTGATGGTTCGGAGCCGAATGCATACCGCCATGTAGTGCGTTAGGGGAAGAGAACGCGAACAGATCATGAGACAGAGTAGATTCCATGTCGATGATGATGTCGATGATGTCGCCTGCGGAAGCGAGACGTCGGTGTGGCGGGTAAGCAAGAGAAAGCAGCGGTAAGTGGAGGTTAAAGCGCGGAAGACGGGTAGATCGACAGAGGGGTGAGCGGATATGAGGACAGGGGGGAGAGTGTGATGCTGGTTGTCTTTCGTCCAAGACACTATAGATTATATATAAAAATCTCTTGGTCACGCATCTAACAGTCTTACACGAGACATGGGATAATGTCTCGATGCATCCGCCAGTCTGTTCTCAAATCGCGGCTGGTACTCAGCCTGCGGCAAGAAACGGAAACATTCACGCAATAAAGTTTCAACCGACCACCAGCAAGGGAGCGCGACCTCTCGGACAAGTGTAACGTAAGTAGTTGGAGCTGTGTTCAGATATTCTTGTAGTATTCGACAACCTAGAGTGTCATTCCAGCCACAGAGACTAGAGATTGGACCGGATGTGATCGAAACTGCGACGTCCGGACTAATTCGAGGCCCAGTCAAGTGGAAAACATATGTCATTCAGCGTCAACTCCACGGACTTGAGCTGTCTGTATACTGAGACATAGTATTCCGACCGTCCAAGAGCTGGGCAAGCTTAATTATCGTCGTCAGTAGAAGGAGGCCGCAGAATTTGCTTGTGGGGATGAGTTGTGTAGATTGACTTGTTTTGGGTGGCTTAGCTTGAATCCAAGCTCCGCGCACACCTTCAACTTGAAGAGAGCATAACAGAGACAAATAATCACCAACCACGAAGTCCCGACCATGACCGGCGTACCCGAGAAGTCCCTTGAAGCTACTGACTGTCAAATAAATGATGATACAGAGGAGAAAATTAATTTCATTTCATTACAAAGGTTCACTTACGACACAATTCGCGACAATAGGGGACATTGCAGAAAGTTCCTGATCGACGCGACTACGTCGCAGCCTGCTCCCGGACTAGGAGCCCATGGGACTAACGAATCTATGCCTCCCTTCCTAAATTGGCCCAGAAACTTCAGGAACGTGTGGGGAAATCCTTAGGAAGCAGAAGCAGATGACCCAGTCAATAGTTCTAGTACTGGAATTCGGTCGGTCAGGACCTCGTTATGAGAGGAGCGCTTCATTGAATTCACGACCGATGAGCATACGCCTAATCTCCTGAGTGCCTGCGCCGACTGCGTACAATCTTGCGTCACGCAAATAGCGACCCATCGGGAAATCTGGAGGAAATGAAGAGATGTCAGATGTAAGGCATATGACTGTATAACGTAGGACGAAAACGTGCCGTTAATGTACCCGTTACCTCCTAAACACTGCATAGCCTCCAGAGTGACCTCGATCGCCTTTTCTGTCGAGTACAGGATGGAACCAGCACAATCCTGAGTGGTAATTAATCATCAGAAATCATGAGTAAAGCCTCGCTGTAAATCAACTGACTCTTCGTGAGACATGTCCTTGGTCACAAGCACGTGCCACGGCATAGACATAGGCACGGCTTGCTTCTAACTTAGTGTACATGTCGGCAATTTTACCTGCCAAACATTTTAATTCATGAATTCCAGTTTGCTATTATTAAGACGTTTGAAGCTTACCTTGCATTAGCTGGAACGTTCCTACAGGTTTTCCAAACTGTTTCCTATCGTGGACGTACTGGACTGCATAATCAAACGCTGCTTGAGCGATCCTGAGGCTAGTTTAGTGAAATACGAGAACAGCCTTTACGACGACTCACCCTAATGGACCACCGCTTAGAACAAGGCGTTCAAGGTCCAGACCAGACATTAGAACGCTTACGCCCTTATCTACCTTTCCAAGGACATTCTCTAAAATGCGGGTCAGGAAACAAACTACTTGCTCGCAGCTATAAAAATACTCGCCTTCCGGAACGAAGCAGTCTTCGAAGACCAGTTCACATGTGTCGCTGCCTCTCATACCAACTTTATCCAATTTCTGGTGGGTAGAGAAACCCTTGTATCCCTTTTCGATAATGAATGTTGTGATTCCTTTAGATCCCTTTTCTGGGGACGTCTTCGCATACACAACGAGTATCGATGCAACGGGTCCGTTCGTTATCCTACATCGTTCAAGAATCTGTCAAAACCCACTTCGATATAACATTGTAGAATGGCGTACCAGAACTTATTGCCGTTTAGCACATATCCACCATCTACCTTTGTGGCCTTCAACTTCATGCTCACTACATCACTCCCACTTTCAGGCTCACTCATTGCTAAGCTGCCAACTTTCTCGCCGCTGACCAGGTCCGGTAGGTACTTTTGCTTCTGCGCCTCAGTCCCGTGGCGGTGGATCTGGTTCACACAGAGATTAGAGTGCGCCGCGTACGAAAGTCCAACGGATCCAGACGCCCGAGAGATCTCCTCCATGGCCAGAGTATGGTTGAAGTAACCCAGGCCTAGTCCGCCATATTCTGGAGACACAGTAACGCCAAGTAGTCCCATGGATCCAAACTTGGGCCAAAGGTCCTACATCCAATATATGAGCCCGAAATGTGGACTGAAAGACACGGTACACGTACGATTGGGAAAGTGTTTGTCTTGTCGACCTCCTCTGCTCGAGGCGCTACCTCGGCCTCGACAAACTGAGAAATGGCCTCACGGAACTAAACGTATACAATGAGATTTAGTCATGCCGCCTCAGCAACAGGGAGGCTTGTGCCTCAGAAATTAATAGCGCACCTCGACTTGCTCTGAGGACAGGCCAGCTACATGATGGTTATACTGAGAGATGTGTCTACGAAAGATGACATTTGTTGGCGGGTGTAGCGAAAGCGTACGCTTGAATGTACTGCTGAAAATGGAGGTCATGGTTGAAGAGCAAGGTCAAGAAGGAGGTAAAACCGGATCTTACAAGCTGATACCATGGCCGTATGACGGGTTGTGTGCCCGGCGGAGGCTATTTCAACTGGAAGTCGGGATCGGCAGCACTTGCAGCCGATTACTTGTTCCCGTCATCTCTTTCTTTACGACGCCATGCCCTAGAGAAAAAGGACGCCCGTTCTGTCCGATTAATTCTTTGAAGAGCTTTTTGACTGAAACATAATCTGCAATTACAACTTTGGGAACATCTGCAACATTATCTACACAGACTTGGGTTCGAGCTCTTCTTTACACGATTTCTTCAGATCCCAGGCCTGGCCCCAGCTCCTTTCAAGGTCCAGCAAGCTCTTTGCCGTGTCTTCGGCGGTCTTCCTCCAGTCAATGTACACGTCAAGGCCAAGCACGGTCTTCGCTCTGCTCGTGTCAACGGTCGGCGCCACCAGTGGTTTCTTGTCTTCAGCCCCCTCCGCTACCTTTGGCAAACGGTCTGCAAGCTCTGGCATCACCTTGCGCAGATGAATAACGGAATCAACCCATGTCAAGCTTGGCCCAGTGATTAGGATTCGTTTCCGCCCGACTTCCGAGGTTAATGGTGAACGCAGGGCGAGGATATGTGCTCGGGCAACATCGCGAACGTCGATTGTCATGGGTATATTCTCCTGCTTGATGCGATCAATAGTAGCCGAGGATCCACTGGGAGGCAATATGTTTTGGTAGAAGTAAGCTACGGTGGAGAGCGCCTGGAAATCGCCTTTGCGAATTTCAGTCCCGGCTGTTAAAGGCCCGTAGATATATGATGGGTTGACTGGATATTCGAGCCGATAGTTTTGAATGCACAACGAGAAGAGCCATCGCGAACAATACTCACTAGTTGTTATATCGATCTCTGGGTGAGCTTCGGCGAACTTCCACAACTCTCGCTCAGCTACGGTCTTCGCTGTCCCATAGATCTCAAATAAATTTTGGTTGTTAACGACCTCTAAGGCTGTCTCTATTGACGCAGGGTTCCAGTCAGCTTCTGTTAATACGATATCGTCGTAGAGAAACTCGTGCTTCCGTTTGCCTTGCGTAGTGATCACACTGCTTGTGACGACGACACGCTTGACGCTTGCTGAAGCGGCCTGACGAACAAGGTTCAAGGCACCCTCTACTGTCGCCTTCGGAAAGTTAGTTTGATGTGCTTTATTCCTTTTGCGAAGCTACTAACATTGATCATAGCCGCTGCATCGTCCTTTCCGGCTAAAGGAGACGCAACATGTATAATTGCCCCGACACCTTTCAGAGCCTCGGAGTAATCGCCGGTGGTAAGGTCTGCGATACCGTAGACCTGTACTTTGCCCTGGTATTTACTTCGTAGAGTCTCTATCTTTGCCGGACGGGCAGTTCTGTTATAACATTCAAGATATGTTTCAACTTTGAAGAGAGTGGAAAGACGTCGACATACAGCCTGACCGGATAACCTGCTTCTAAGGCTTGCTCAGCAATATGTGCTCCAACAAATCCTGAAGCGCCAGTTATCTTCGAGGGTTACACTTTACGATTAATTGACGCAGTCTATAGCAGATTTGGACGAACCAAGAGGAGAGGAAAGTCTATGACGGACATTGTTATGGGACTATCAGTCAAGGTATGTTTAACGCAGAAGATTTGGGGCGTCTGCGCTAAAACACTTGCTTTTGTACCCATTACCTCGTACTTCGACACGGTGTCTATCCCGATGGTGAGACCGCATATATCTACATGTATTACCGACACGGATACAGACTGTATAGCAAGGCCATCGCGGATTTCCTGCATACGATCTTGGTGCATAATTGGCTTCCGATTACACACCATAAGGCATATGCTGGCCGGCGCAGCAACTTGAGCCAAGAGGCTCTATCGGCTTCGTACATAATCGATGAAGGTTAGTGTAAGCCAGTGCCGGCTCCTCTTTGCTTATGCGCATCCCAGTCTTTGATTCGTCGTGCATTACATTATAGTCACAGCTTTCGGAGACAGCTTGAAGACCGTCGATGATAGAGCATGTGGTTATCCCAATTAATATTCGTCATTGGATTTTATACCAACAGCAAAAGGACAGACACAGTATGAATTACATTTATATTGAAGTTTGTGATCGCACCAAATAAAGCACTGGTGCACATACAAAATCCTCTGTGAAGATTTCAACGTGCATCATACACAGTTGAAGTTGGACACGTACCTTAACTGCAAATTTCTTGAGGTAAAAGAAATCGATAACATCATTCATGCATGCCAGACGTCAATACAACGTTCCTGCCCATCATCTTCGAATGATGTCGCCAACTTCCGATCGAGATCAAGCCATTTTCTCAGGCGGTCCATGCTCTTCGGATCCAAATCTATTACTGAGATAGAATCTGGTGCCCCACCGGCCCTAGTAGGTATACGTATGATGACCGAACAGTCCTTGAAGGACGCTGACATCAGAAATGCCATAGTGTAATAGCGTAGCTGTTCAGCACCGGGGTTCTTGTAATCCAGGGTATCCCTAAAGTAGGGATCGAGATAGGTGTCAACGAATTGCTCCCAGTCGTCGATAGTAGGATCGGAAAACGTTCTTTCTAGGGAAGCGGATGTTCGACTTGCAGCATGAAGACTGAAGAGGCCCTCAATGTCTAAGGCGTCCAATGTGCGCTGCAAGCGTGATAACAACTTGAAGACGGGCGTCTCTAGCAGGAAGGGAAGTAAGCAAGCGACGAAGGCGTCCGAGAGCCCATCCACTTGCATATCTGTCGTTGTGCCTTCTACGAAGCGCTGGTCGTCTTTTATTTTGAGAAAGCTGAGGACACTACCCTGTTCAGCAAATTAATTTAGATCTGAAACGCTTAAACGTTAAGCAGCTCGAACTTACAGCTCTATCCGGGTCGACGAGCTTGCCATGGACAAAAATGCGCAGATTATTGAAAGAACCGCCACCCTTCGTCCACGCTTCCCATAGATTTCGAAGCGCCAGAGCTACGCGTTCTTCATCACCGGAGAAAAGATCGAGTGGGCAATACTCATGAGGAGAACTTTCACCCTTCTTTGATCGATACTGAGCATGCATGCAGTACCGGCATCTTCGAGTCTTCACATCTTTGGTTTCCGGGGATAAATGTGTGGGGTTCGGGAGGAAACCCCACTTGGGCTGAGTTAATTTGCGATCAACTTAGAAAACAAATTTCATTTTTACACGAAGAAGACGCACTTTAATTTCCACTGACCATCCTTCGCCACCTACCAAGTCAGTAGCAAGTACTGCTTTATGGTGAAAAGTGTCAATTGTGTCCTTCATTCTACGATCCAAAGGTCGATCCTTTTCCGAGAGAGTTTTCAAACGTTCCAACCAAGATCGGTCCACACGTACGGCCTCCAACCGGGGAAGAAATGCAGGTGGAATCAGCTTGGAAGTGACGCGGTGCTGAAAAGATATTGTCGGATCATCCGGTTCCTCATCATCAGCTCCTACAGCGCGCTCAGAATACCCGTCAGATGGTGGCAGATGATCAAGACCAATTTTGCGCAGTCGAAGCACTGTTCCAGTGAAAATAGGATGCTCCGGACCCTTATATGAGAAAACGATGGTTGCGCCACCCTCTGAGACGTATTGCCAGTCGCTCGGGGCCGTGATACTTGCGTCAGCGGTATCGGTCGCGGCTGTTGCATTCGACATCGATCCAGTCCCACTATGCAATAGCCTAAAGAAAAGACTTATAATTAGCGTATGGATAAGGGGGCGTTGCCAAGGAGTGGGCAATATTGAAGTGACAAAGTCCAGCAAGTTCCTGGGAAGGCGAGAAGAAATCAACTTGAAGCTGATGCCGGACGGGTGAACGAGCTGATCGATCAATTCCAATCAGCCCGCCGCTGTCGAGGAAAGAAAAGCCTTTCGCAAGTAGAGAATATAACGATGAGGTGAATCGAGTTGGAGAGGGCATGCGCTCTTCATGAACGTCAGCGAAAGATAATCGATGAAAATACTGTTGTAGGCATGGTCCGTGATAAGGGCTCTTTATTCACTATATTATGGTCCTGTCGGCAGACGGTGAAACAGGAGAATAACGCTTGAAAGACACGCTAGAAATTGCTAAAGCTATGTATTCTCATCAAAAAGAAATTGTAATGATGAGAACCGAGTGCCAGAGAGATCAGAAACGAACCGCTCGTTATATCGAGGCCGAAAAGTATTTGAGTCTGAGAGGGGCGGCAATTATAAGCGAAAGTATAAGCGCTTACTTAAGCAACACGCCTTGGAAAAGGGAGGAAATTCCCAACTGGCGATAACCCGCTTCAGCTTCTCAGCCTTCTTCAACCACTTGAGGTCGTCCTGACGACTTTGCAGGCTGCTAAAGACTCGCCGGCAACATGGCACCGTCGAGCGCCGCGACGACATCTGTACAAGTCGGTCAGTAATGCTTGTGAAATATTCATATGTTTTTGGTACTTATTGAATTCCGCCACACAGCTCTGCGAATACGACCGCCCACCCAGCAGGATACAAGTTCCATCCCTGCGCGTTTTCAGCGCACTGTTATCCATGCTATCTCTTCAAACACTGTAGCGGTCGACCCAAGTCCGTCAGCTCAGTCTGCGGGCAGCTCGGGCGCGTCTGGGTCAATTTCTTCCTCTTCACCCGCGAAAAAGCAGACATTTGCTTTCGATCAGGTACTCAGTCCTGAAACGACACAATACCAACTTTTTCAGGCCACTGCGGAGCCGGTTATATCACGGTTCTTAGAGGGCTTCAATTGTACTATACTGGCGTATGGCCAGACTTCTAGTGGTAAAACGTACGTTGCGTCATTTTTGCTCTTTATATTTCCCAAATTTTTGACTATGAACGTATGCTAGATATTCTATGACTGGTGTCGATCTCGACTCAGATCCTGCAAACCCGCATAATGGAATGGGTATTATCCCTCGTTCAATTTCTGCCATCTTTTCCCGAGCGGCGGCTCTCAAGGAGGACAGAGGGGGGACGTGGACATACAGTATCAAGGGATCGTTCGTCGAACTCTACAATGAGGACCTGATTGATCTTCTGAGCTTGGATGATGGGGCAGGTGGTCGTCGGGAGGTCCAGATTAGGGAGGACAAGCATGGTCATATCATTTGGGATGGGTTGAGGGAAGTACAGGTGCGGGGCACGAACGAGGTAATGGGCCTCATCCGACAGGGAACTGCTATTCGCCGGACAAACGAGACGGACATGAATGCTCAATCATCTCGCTCGCACGCAATTTTTTCTTTGACGCTTACACAACGGAAATACACTGGATCAGGTCTTCCCCCCCGCTCGACAACCCCGGTGCCTCCGGGGGGCCGCTCGCCGTCCCGGTTGGCTCGTCCCGTTTCGCAGTACAGTGGTACTGCTGCAAATCGTGTTTCATCTCCAACGCTCGGTCGTCCCTCTACACCAAGTTTTGCTTCCGCTATGGGCCGCGGTGGAGGACTACGGCCATCAAGCGCTATGGGATCACATTCGGCTGATGGGAAGGCTCGGAATCTGGATGAGGAAAATGGTGAATGGGTGACTATTGTGTCCAAATTCCACTTCGTGGATTTGGCAGGTTCTGAACGCGTAAGTCCAATCATCGCCCACGCGAAGTTTACGTGAACTCGCGCGTCAATAGCATACTCACGCGGTGTTATATATTTAGTTGAAGAGAACTGCCGCCGCCGGCGAGCGAATCAAGGAAGGCATCTCGATTAACAGCGGTCTTCTGGCCTTGGGCAATGTTATATCAGCTCTTGGCGACCCGTCGCGCGCGAAGTCGCATACCAACTCTCACATACCCTATCGTGATTCAAAACTCACTCGACTTCTCCAAGACTCTCTCGGCGGCAATGCGCATACAGTGATGATTGCTTGTGTGAGCCCTGCGGAGTGGAATGCCGCTGAGACGGTGAATACCTTGAAATATGCCAATCGTGCTCGTAATATCAAGAATAGGGCTGTTGTTACGGAGAAAGAGGAAGGTTGGGATGACTTGGAGTGGTTACAAAATACGGTCACGCGACTTCGCAAGGAGCTCAAAGGCATTAAGGACGGTGGCCTCGGGACACTACGGGCTCCTAGGGAAAGCACGGAAGTTGAAGGCTCAAGTAAAAAGGTTCTATCACAGATGGTTGAGTTACAGAGTAATTATGAAGATCTGCGGGCCAAATTCGTCGAACGCACCGAAGAGCTGACTCGCTTGCGTCGCGAGCTGGGTGAAAAACACCGCTCTTCATCTACCGGGGCTATATCCGGAACTGCAAAGTATGAGGAGATCGTCGGTCCCGTTATTGAGGAATACGAGAAGACAATCAGCGCCATGGAAGCTGAGCTGAGCTTGAATCGTGCCGCGCTCAGACATACTAATGACTTGGTGGAAGAGAAAGAGGAGGAGCTTTCGCAGTTGATGGAACGTCATTCGGTCACTGAGCTATACGTGGAGGAGCTAAAGAGTCGTGTAGGCAAACTTGCGGAAAGGGAGGCTTCAACTGAGGTTCGTACCGGTGTTCTCGGATATCATATTTCAGCTATCTGATGAGTTGTTTTGAATAGGCTTATATCCATGATCTGGAAGAAAAGATCAAACTACACGAAGATACGTCCCTTACCTCGAGTGAATCTGTCTCAGACCTCAAGAAGGACATTGCTCGCTTCAAGGATGCGGAACAACGCTCCCAAGAGTATATCACTGAACTCGAAGCCCGCTTGAATCGCTCAGATGAGTCTGTGCTCTCTCTCCGCACGCAGGTTGAGAAGCTTGAGAACGAAACACAGATGAAAAGGGAAGAGGTTGAAGTTCTCCAAGCGCGTCTCAATGGCATACTGAACGACGGCGAGTCGTGGAGGAGTGATCTTGAAGAGCGGGAGAGGCGCATTCTTGATCTGGAGGCGAAGATGGAGGAATGGCAAACAAAGAGGAGGGAAGCCAGTGAGGATCGTGCACGTCTTGCAGATATAAACGAAGAAGTGCAACTCGCACGCCGCAGTCTTGAGGTCGATTTGCAACATGTCAAGACGTCGCGTCCGGCATCGCCAGTACAGGGCCAGACTGTGGGTAAGCCGGAGATCAACATTATGACAGATACCTCTGGGGAAGAGGAGTCATTGGCAAAGAAACTGGAGGACCTTCAAGAGACACATGCAGCAACTCTGGCAGACTTGTCGTCCATGAGTGACAAGTACCGTGACGCGCTGAAGGAGATATCCGACCTTGTAGGACAGATCAATGAGATCAAGCTTGGTAGTCCATCGTCGCGATCCGAGTCGCCCGAACGCTCCCCAGATACTCCTCAGAGCGCTTCCCGAAAGCGTCTTGGTTCCCGGGCTCGGGAGATCAGTGACGGTCAAGTCAACGGAGCAGGGAGGCGCCTTTTTTTCAGGCAGGCGGCCTCGTCGGAGTCACTGCACTCGAGGTAAAGTGAAATCACTGGATGTAGATTGATGGATACGAGTCTCACATACATGCTCTGTTGCAGGTCGCTATCGCAATCGCAGTCGCTTTCACAGGAGCTTTCCTCGGCGCGATCGCGCATGCTCTCGTCTCCTGAGATAAACGGTTTCGGTGGACGACGCTCGCCCTCTGGCCCTCGCGGAAATCTTTCCATTTCTCTTCCAATAGGCCCTGCCCACGAACGGTCAGTAGCCAGCCTTGAGAAGGAGATCATGCGTCTTCAAGAGGTTCTCAAAGAAAGAGAGTCGGAAATCTCGACGCTTGAGGTAACATTAAAGGAGAAAGAACGGATGGTACAGAGGTCATCACTTGCAGTGGGAGACATGCACGGTCTTAATGGTTATGCGTCGACAAGCTCCTCAGATCTGTCACCTCAAATCAGAGACCAGATTGCCGCTATTCGGCGAAGCATGGAAATTAGGCAACCGCCCAGTGATCTCGCTGACGACCAGGATCCTTTGGATAGACTAAACGAGCTCATGTTGTAAGAAGTTCTTTTACCCACGCCATACCTCGGCTTTGCTGAAACACTTTATTTTTTTTCACCTTAGGTCCATGGCACAGAAAGAAGCCCAACATCGCGAGCAGGTCGACGAACTGAATGAGGAGCTCACGAGAGTCCGCAGCGATCTCGGCGAGGAACTCGCCAAAGTTCGTAGGCAGAACGACGAAATTTCTGTGCTTTCTCGAGACCAGGTGCGCCATAAACAATATGCTCGTCGATGTGTGACTAAATTTTAGTCTTTAGGCGCTTAACATGTCTACCGAGCTAGAGGCTCTACGTGGAGAGCATAGCGAGGCTTTGACGTCCCTGGAGAAACTTCAAAAACGAGAGGCAGAGCTTCTTGGCGAACGGAAGCAGCTCGAGGAAAAACAGGAAGAGGAGCTGAAGAAACTACAAGTTGAGCATGAGCAGGCTCTTCGCGACAAACAGGCTGAAGTCGACAATCTCCTTGAGAAGGCGAAGACGGAGCATGGCACCCAGCTGGAGGACCTCCATAAACAGTTGGCAGACTCAGCAGAAGCATTAGCGAAATCCCATCAGGAGCACGAGGAAGCATTTGGAAGGTTAAAGGCGACGCACGAGGAAGAACTTCGCAAGCTCAAGGAGGACGTAGACGCGACTCTGGCTAATGCAAAGGCGGAGTTCGAGGCTACTCTTACAAAGGCTAACTCCGATCACGAGGCAGTCCTGAGAGAGAAAGAGGAAACTTTGCACCGTACCGAAGAAGAATTCTATACAGCTCTGACCAAACTTCGACAGGATCACGCCGATGTTCTAGCCAAGAAAGAGGCCGACTCGCTCGAAAAGCTAGAACGGTTAAAGGCAGAACATGCTGGCGAACTCAAGATGACCGAAATCGCACGGGAAGGATCCTTGACTGAATCTCAAACGCAACAAGCAGAGATTCTGAAGCGTCTGCAGGATGAGCATTCTTCTGCGATTGAGAAGAAGGAATTTATCTTTGCTGAGGACCTTCGCAAAGCGAGAGACGAGCACGCTGCGGCACTCGCCAAGAAGCAAGAAGATCATGCTGCCTCTGTAGAACGCCTGAAATCTAAACATGCGGTTCGTCTTGCTGAGCTTGAAGAGTCAAAGAACTTAGAGATCGAGGCTCTTCAACAAACACTTGCGAGCACCCATAAAGAGATTGAGGCTGTGAAAACTGCCTTGCAGAAGGAGAAGGAGGATGCCCTTCATGAGCTTCAGCAGCGACATGTCGACGTTCTTTCCCAGCTGAATAATTCACACCAGGAAGCTACTGCTAAGCTCAGCACGGACTACGAGAAAAAGTTAAGCCAGCTTGAGGAGTCGCACAAGGATGCTCTCGATACATTGCTGAAGGAGAAGACGGAGGAGATCGCCAAGTTGAAGGCCGGCCATCAGCAAGTCGTCACAGATTACGAGAACAACATTGTCGCCATACGAGACCAACACCGTCAGGATCTAGAGGACGCTCGCGATCAGAGCGAGGCCCACCTTGGTGAGGAACGCGAACATATGGTCAAGGCCATGGCCGAAGCCGAAGCCGCATTCAATCGCGAGCGGGAGATAATGCTTAAGGACCATGAACTGCTCGCCGAGGAGGTCGCTTCGTACAGAGCAGCTTCTACAGAGCACGACATGATTCGTGAGCAAGCTCGCCAAGCACACGAGGTGGTGATACAGGAGAAGGATTCGGTCATCGCAGCATTGCAAGAGACTGTGGATTCTACCAAAATCGAACGATTGCGCTACGAATCCGAGTTGGAGGAACTTCGCAAGCAGCTTGAGGCTTCTCATGTTGAGCAGCAAAGGCTAGCTAAGGAAGTATATGAACGTGACATTATCGCACAAGATCTTGAGCATCACCGGTCGTTACTTGGCGAAGTGCAGACCGAACTACAAAAGACCAAGGAACACAGAGATGGACTACTATCCGAGCGAACGAAGCAGGAAGGCATTGTTCGTGACCTGCAGGTTCAGTTATCACGGGCGATCAATGCTCCTAATGACGTCCATCCCACTCCTCGACCCACACCTGAACGTGGGACCTCGTATAGTCGTGCAAACGGAAACACGAAGCTCCCCCCTCTCACTCCTCCTCCATCCGTACCCCCGCCACCTGCTCCAAAATCCATCCCTCCGGTCCCATCCTCCGTCCCTATCGACGTCGCCAACAGCATCTCCTCCCAGTCAAACACCCTTCGCAGTTCCGCCTCTTCTCGGGACTCGAACCCGGACTCGCCCGCCACATCAACCGCCACGTCTGTCAACGCCCCTGTCGACAATAGAGTCCAGGCTCAATTGGAGGAACAGCAACGCCATATAGAAGAGCAGGAAGTGATGATCAAGACGTTGAACAAGCAGTTGTCGCACTGTGAAAGCGATCTCCAGGCTCATATGGATCTCGTTTCTACATTAGAAACGTCTCTAGGTGACTCAGAGAAGAACTGTGAGTTAATAGTCCTTTCTTTTACCCTTCATAATCCTGACTATCTCCTACAGTGCGCAAAGCTCGTATGCAAGCAACAGAGATTGCACGTGAGCGTGACACGCTTAATGGTCAAATTGAGAAGCTGCGCAACGACCTTGAAGAAGCTCGTCGTGAATTGACCACTGTTCGTCGGTCGATTGTGGAAGAGAAGCAGTCGCTTGAAAGCAGACTGGACGAGGAACGGAGAACACAGGAACGAATTCGTCAACAATTAGACATGCGTGTAGAAGAGCTACAGAAGCGGAAGTCTAAATTCGTTTGTCTATGATCTTCAGCTCATTGGTCCTTATTCTTTGTGATATGGTTTATGCATCTTTGTTTTCATAGTCCTGTTACCGGGCTACCGCGCATCACTCTCCTTCATGACATTACGCCGTTTTTATCGCTTTTAGCTTCTCGCAAGGGTCTGTTGGATTTTCCGGATCATTCATTCTCTCATACATATTTTACCGATTCTCCTTATCTTTTTCTTATGTCCACAGCTCGTTCTTTTCGTCCTCCATACAGTTGCGACCACAACCATCCTTCCGCGGAATTTTACTACCATAGTGTGTCTCAAGTACTGATACCCGCTGCTGAAGCGTCTCGTTGTATATTGTCTATGATTTCCTTATTATTTACCCTGCTCTCCCAGTACTTTAGTACATAATGAGCAATCATATGCATGGAATACCACATACATACATACCAACACCACATTGCGGGGAGATATCGGAGAAATACTGAAAGTGTGGGGAAGGCCTGGAAATTTGTCATTTGAAATTAAATATGTTCTCGGTGCGTCGATCCGCTTGAGCCGTGTTCCGTCCTTTGTGCTTCTGGCCACACGCTCCCATGAACATAAGTTCAAGTGGGCAGTCCAGACTGGACTCTGCACTGTTCGACCTTTGCGACTGTCGGCCGGGTTGAACGTATAAAAGCTGCTGTAAATTTGCATCCACGATGTTTCGTATCTTCAGCTTTCAAGCACGCAAAGCCACCCAAGCTCGACTTTTCTCGCTCTCGCCAACACGTATTACTATAATGCAAAACAGACTTTCGAGCACATCTACTCTGGGACGCCCGAAGACGTTGTCCTCGTTTTCTATGCAAGACAAGGTATATAACACAACTGCATAATGGCTAGATACTGACAACGCATGTATCATTGAAGGTCTGTCTAGTCACTGGCGCAGCGAGGGGCCTTGGTCTCGAGTTCTGCCGCGCTTTCGTCGAGTCGTGCGTAATCTATCCCTACTTATGATACTAAGGTTAATCAGTTATTTGTTTGACAGAGGTTGCACATCTCTGGCAATCGTAGACTTGAAGAAATCGGAGGCAGAGCAGGCCGCAGAAGAGCTCAAACAGGAGTTCGGTTAGTTCATTGGACTATATGCGATGAGGCCTTGTATTTAACTGGTTTCCAATGGTATTCAGAGGCCTCCGGTGAGGTCGAGAAGAAAACCCTCCAGATCCTTGGTGTTGGGTGTGATGTGTCATCGGAACAGTCAGTGCAGGGCGCGTTCGACGAAGTCGTCAAAGAATTCGGTCGAGTGGACGCTGTGGTGGCATCAGCAGGTATGTTGGCTATGTCCACTGTGCTCAGCTTATAAGTGGTGACACTTTACATAGGTATTGTCGAGAACTATACCGCATTCGAGTATGTTAGGCCAGTCTCTCTTCCTTATGCATTCTAACTCAACAGTTACTAAGTTACCCTACCGACCGCATAAAACGACTTTATGACATTAACGTTCATGGCTCTTTCTTCACTGCCCGAGAGGCAGCACGGCATATGATCCCCAACGGAGGAGGTTCCATTATCCTTATCGCCAGCATGAGTGCATCCGTCAGTACATCCGTTCTCTCACCCTAACACAAGTACGTACTGATCGATGTATCACAGATTGTCAACATTCCTCAGGTAACTACACACATCCCTGCATCACCTGGCTTTACTCCAATTTCTTATTACGTGGAATTAGCCTCAGACACCATATAACGGCTCAAAAGCAGCCGTGAAGCATATGGCTTCTAGTCTGGCAGTCGAATGGGCAAAGAAGAACGTCCGCGTCAATTCTTTGAGGTAAAGGCACACGCATCAACTTCTCGGATAAATTATACTGACTATAGGTTCGCACAGCCCGGGTTATATGCTAACCAAACTTACGAGGACTATCCTCGAGGGCGACCCAGAGCTCAGGGTGTGTTGCTTTCTAATGCCTTGAAGACCCGTACTTAGCCCTCCCTATAGCGCACTTGGGAGTCTTTAACACCAATGGGCAAGGCATGTTGTTTACTCGACTATTAATCATCTCATGTATTAACAAACTTACCCCCAAAGATGGGTGAACCTGAGGATCTTAAGGGCGCAATCGTCTATCTCGCTAGCGACGCATCGAAGTTCATGACTGGCACCGACCTACGTGTCGACGGAGGCTACTGCTGTGTCTGATGGGCTCTTTGCATCCGGTTCGCTGAGGGATGAGGTATACATATACCCCGGAACAAACTTTTTTGCTTCTCATCGTATTGTAGAATCTGTTACATTGGGTCTCATTTCTGTCATTTGTATTGTTGTTATACTATTGTCAATCAGGTCTTGTTCTTGAAGAAAGTTGAGCATAGCCACTCCAACGACAGATATCTTATATCCTAGTACTCCATGTACGAGGGCCTTCAGCTACTTTCGAACTGTGCCAACCATTCACGAGTCCTCTGTCCTGTCTCTTCTTGCCTCTCATTCACTAGGTAGTGGCCGGTTGTCTCGTCACCAATCTGATAACTCGTCACCTTACCAGGGGCGGCGAGTGACTTCCAGATACCATCGACATCGAATCGACGTCGGAGATGGACGCTAGAGAGTATGAGTAATGGCTGCTGTAAGAGACCCGGTCCTGTAGGCACTTTACCCTCCACAGGGTTGATAGAGGATGCTATGTCGTCATTAACGTCGTGCGTCGCACCAGCTCGGTACTTGAGAAGGGAATAGTGAGTCAAGGTAACTCCTTAGGAAAGGCATAATCCGTACATCTTCACAAGCTGCTGCTATACGAGTCTTGCCCTTCGCGCCATCTAAGTAAGGTTCGACGCAGTCACTTACCCACTCCGGAATGTCCCCGTCCTTCTTCGCTGCCGAACCCATCCACCCAAGTATCTTGTATTCATAATAATACTTCGGGTTCGAGGCAATCATTGTTTCGGGAAACGGGGCGGGCGCGGATAGAAAAACCTGAGTATATGCGTTAGTTGTATGGTGACTTGGATTGTTTCTTCTTTGCTATTAAATCGAGGGCTTACCCAATGATGCATTTTCCTCGTCTCCGCATGCTGGTTGTTCTCCAGGCGCATCGTATCCCACACGTATATACCAGGGACGATGTCGAGCATCGCGGCTCCGACAACACGGTCCGGGAAGTCGAATGCGAGTCGATAAGCAACGCGTCCACCGCGGTCGTGTCCGTAAGGAATTAGCTTCGAGGCAGCACCGAAAAGCGTGTCGACGACTGAAACAATGTCTTTTCCCCATTCACGCTTAGAATGTCCGACGGAGCCAGAGGAGGGGTCGATGGGTTTCGTGCTGTTCCCGTAGCTGCACAATGCATTGAGAGAGAATCCTGAGATATGACTAACGAAAGAGAGCTTCGCTTACCCAGGCAAGTCAGGCACGATAAGGGGCCATTGAGGAGGGATTTCCTTCACAAATTTCTTGAATTTCAGTGCATTTTGAGCATAGCCATGCATTAAAACGAGGACTGGAAGCTTAGCATCCCCTCTCCTAACGTACGCAAAGACGCATGCGCCCGACGGAGTGTTACTGTATGTAGTTTCAAAATCTTCGAAGGTCATCACGGAACCTTGGATCGATTCTACAAGTATGTCGGGGTAGCGTACCTTGGTACTTACCCATCATGGACCTGCTCTTATACTGTGTATAGACATGAGAGTTTGACAAATGAATATCACGCCTTCAGGCTTCAGATCATGTTCCGTCGGAACCCATAGCCCGTCTAGTATCTACTACTTGCATAAACATAGGTCAGGCAAAGCGGAGTTCCGTTCAGAGTCCACTTCATTAGGATAGAGAAGGAATACGTACATTGAAGCTACGAATCTCTGGTATCTCAAAAGACCGGGAAGAGGGCATATGATGTATGTACCGAGAAAGGGATTGTTGGGATGGTGCTTCAATCTGCTTCTTGAGAGAGAAGTCGCACTACATTCATAACATTTGCCTGATACCTTTAAGAGACATGAGCTGTGATCAATGAAAGACTTTACGGTGTCAAAGGCTTACGATCGATCTGAACTTGATTTGTTGCTCCATATGTATATTACATTTCAATAATATAATCTTCTTTTTTTCACGCAGTACTTAGATACCTTCAAACTGTGCCAGCCATTCGCGAGTTCTCTGGCCCGTCTCTTCTTGCCTCTCATTCACCAAGAAGTGGCCCGTTGTGTCGTCACCGATCTGGAGGCTTGTCACCTTGCCCGGGGCTGCTAGTGATTTCCAAATACCGTCAACATCAAACCGGCGTCGGAGATGAACGCTAGAAAGGACAAGCAATGGTTGCTGCAAAAGGCCTGCTGGTGCAGGGACCGTACCCTCTGGCGGGTTGATAGAGGATGCAATATCATCGTTAATGTCGTATGTAGCGCCAGC
Organism: Trichaptum fuscoviolaceum; assembly: GCA_910574455.1. NCBI lineage: Eukaryota > Fungi > Basidiomycota > Agaricomycetes > Hymenochaetales > Trichaptaceae > Trichaptum > Trichaptum fuscoviolaceum. The sequence goes on from CAJSYZ010000001.1 coordinate 3,837,742, forward strand.
CCTGTACTGAAATTGGGCTCAGTAATCGAGAGAGGCACAAATAGACAGCCTATCTCACATCTTCGCAAGCCGCAGTTATGCGGTCCTTTCCTTTCTCGCCATCCAAGTAGGGCTCGACGCCGTCTTTGACCCACCCCGGAATGCCTCCATTCTTCTTCACAGCTGAACCGGTCCACCCCATCATCGTGTATTCGTAGTAATACTCCGGGTTCGATGCAATCATAGTTTCGGGAAATGGGGCAGGTGCAGACAAGAAAATCTGAGTATGTACATTAGATACAGATACCCGATGGCATAACAAAAACATAAATGGTTGATTACTTACCCAATGATGTGACCTCCTCGTCTCCAGGTGGTTACTTCTCTCTAAGCGCATTGCGTCCCACACATATATACCAGGGACAATATCCAGCAACGCAGCTCCGACGACCCGGTCGGGATTATCGAATGCAAGTCTGTATGCGACACGAGCGCCGCGGTCATGTCCGTAGGGAATAAACTTGGTATCTGCGCCGAAGAGGGTGTCAACGACAGACGCGATGTCTTTCCCCCATTCACGTTTCGAGTGTCCAAGGGAACCGGAAGAGGGATCGACAGGCTTCGTGCTGTTCCCGTAACTAAGTCAAAGCACAGTGAGTATTCCAAAAGCTGTTGGAAAGCTGTGTGCACCCACCCAGGCAAGTCGGGTACGAGCAAAGGCCACTGAGTCGGAATTTCCTTCACGAACTCCTTGTACTTCAGTGCGTTCTGGGGGTAGCCGTGCAGTAAAACAAGGACCGGAAGCTTAGAGTCACCCTTCCTAACGTACGCAAAGACGCGAGCACCAGAAGGAGTGTCGGTGTATGTTGTTTCAAATCCGTCAAATGTCATCACTTTCTGGAGTCGTAGAGGACGAGAGAGGATATTGAGGGTAGAGTCCTACAGCTATGTACGATGCCTCTCTCCATGCGCGCGGAACAGCACTGATTCAGATGGTCGCGTCATCTGAAGAGCCTGGGACCTTGACGAGTGAATGGCGTTCCGTCGGAGGCCACAGTCCGGCTTCTACTTGTTTGAAATGATAGTGAAGCATTGGAAGCATAGCAAAAGTGGAGGTTGGGACTCGCATACCAGTACTAGTAGTGAGAAAGAAACGCGTACTCGCAACGCGTCGACGCGTTGAACTTGAAGTTGACGCCTCTACTTTTGTAACCATGACAAGCACGGCCATTGACACTGATGTCTTCGAGATAAATCCATACGAAGACCATCCAAGTCTCACAACTCTAGAAGCAGATGTTCTATGGGAGTACGCAAAGCTATCACAGCATGTCAAAATTGTAGGTAACAGTTGGTTTCACCTTATCCATCACAAACTAACGACGAAGCGCGTCAAGCTTGTCGCAAAGACACGTCAACTCAGCGAGGAACCAGATAAAACGTTGCTGAATCAACTTCGGGTTTTGGAGACAAAGATGGGGCTTGTGATGACCTTGGTAGGCGGAAAGACTGTGGATCGCGAAAAGATATGTGTTACTGAATCATTTGACAGTTCAAAGCATCGGTGTGGGGTGTTATCAATGAGCAACCTGTGTCAGATACTTCTGCATCTTTCGACATCACACCCGATACAACAATCCGAAGATAATTTCGCCATCAACGTGCCATTATAAGCATTCATTCCTGTTGTATTGTATCTTTACACCACTTGTATGTATCCATAACAAATCAGGTCCTAAGCGCGCCCATTCTTCCCGTAAGGCCACCCACGGCCGATACGTTCCAAATGACCAGCTTCCCGTCTGCGCCGCTGGTGCTCACCTTCGTCACATTGTCCCTCGACCCTTCGAACGGCCTGACACTGGTGATCGTGTTCTGATGGATGGTCAGCAGCTCCGACTCCGAGCCTGTGCCCGAGCCAGGCATACCGGGTGCGCTTGTGCGCCCACGTATGTCGGCATCGCGGAATGTGTTGAACGCCGCGCTATTGAGGCGGCCGACTGCGGAGCTACGCCCAGTGTTGGCTGATTTGGGCGCAGTCGTGTCGTCGAGGGAGCGCGTGGCTTTCCAGCCGGAGCTAGTGTTTTCGAAGACCATAGGCTGGCAGTCGTGTCCGGCGGCCACTAAAGCGTTCTCCGACGTCCATGTAAGAGAGACGTAAGGAAGGGAGGTGCTCTTGATGTTGATTATACCAGCTGTACCAGGATAAACGATGGTAATAGAGGAGTCGTGACCTATGTACACAATTAAAAGATGATATCAATGCAATATACTGTTAGACTCACTGGCAAAGGCCAAAACATCCCCGGAGGGAGAAAATGCGACGCTATGGACCCAACCACCACTTGCGCTCGAGTACTCCCCGCAAAGTGTGTTGAATGGCAATTTCTCGCCCCACACGGTCGGCTGTGGACGCTTGTCTACGTCCTTGATGTACGCAGAGAAAACACGAGCCTTCATGTCAGCACTGCCAGCTGCGAGGAGCACGTTGTTCGGGTGCCAGTCGATAGAGAGCACAGTAGAACGGATAGGCTTCTTCAGCTGGCGTGCGACCCACCAGTCGCTCTCAGAGTCAAAAGAACAGATACATATTGCTCTATAGATGGCACAATTTCAATATGAACATAGGAATAGTTGATCAACGTCAACGCACCTCGCACCGCTCGCGACAGCGAACTTGTCCTCGTTCGGACTCCAACGGACGAATGTCGCTGCACGGTTGATACGCAGCAACACGAGTGTCGGCTTCCACACCGTTGCACCCGTCTGTGGGTCCTGCGCCTGCTTCCACACATAGGCGTTCCGGTCCTGCGAGCAGGTGACAATGCGATTGGTATTTGGCGCCCAGTCAATGGACGTGATGACTTTGTCATGCTGCAACAGAGATGGACAATACTCAGCGCCATGAAGTAAGATGCATATAGATGTCATACCTCAGCGAGGGTCTCAACGGCCTTCCACTCTGCACCTTGCTTCTGTAAGATCTGAGCCTCACTCGAATTGATGCTCACGCAGAGTTCTGAAGATATACAGATGAACAAATAAACATACAACCCGCAAGAAAAATAGAAGTGATGCGTACGAGAACGGTCTGCATTGAACGAGTGAGCAGAAACAGGGGCACCTTGAGCTATCTGATATTCTGCAGATACAGACATACTTCGTAGGTAAGGTCAATTCGCTGATTTCAAATGAGCTGCAGAGGACTAGCAGTCGACTACTGCAGGATTATGTTGGTAGGAGATTAGGACAAGGGTAGTAGGGTATAAGTGCTATGCCAATCCAAAAATAGATCAACTCAGGCTGCATCAGGGAATCTTCTTTTTCACTTAAGGTTACTTAAACGGTCTGAAATTTACTGAAGCCCTGGGAAGTGAAATTCTACTGATTTACTGATTTCAGGCATGTGGTTTCATTATTCAGGAAGGGGCCTGCTGAAATCAGTGCCGTCGACTTAAATCAGTACTTCAGGCATTCAGTCTTCAGCATTCAAGCATATCAGAAGTTTTTTTCTGGCATTCGAATTGCAGTGCTCAAGTGTATAAGTTTGTAAGGGGTTCAAGTAGTTCATTCCATAAGTAATTCATCATTTAATCATATAAGCAGACTTTTTTGTCTGTCGGTTTGCAGTACTCAAGCGTGTAAGTGCGTAAGAGGTTCCAGAATTACTTCATTTCCACAAGTAATTTAAGACAATAAGTAGAAATCAGTGCATCAGTGTCACGGTCCCTCAGTAGCTACACCACGGCATCCTGAACCAGATTGTATTTTGCCACTTCTGCCTCGCTGGCAGGCTGTTCCTCGGCATATTCAGAGAACGAATGCCACTGCAAGTTGATGGTAGTAAGAGCTTGAATACAGTGGCGGGGTGATGGGTCAAAGCCGAAGCTCACCAGAGATCAACCTGCTCTTAAAAGTCTGCGCCGTCCGTAGCCGAATCCCATAATGAACCCTCGTCCTCCTCGCGATCGCCCTCACCTTCCCAGTCCTCTCTGCCTGCGTCATTCTCCTCGCCCTCAAAACCTCCACTGCGTCCATAACCCACGCTGAAATTCTCGTCCGCATCCTTGTTCTCATCCTGATCCTGATCCTTGTCCTCCTCCTGATCCTTGTCCTCGACCTCGTCTCCCTCGCCAAGCACACTCTCGTCCTCCATATCGTCTTCCCTATCCTTGAAATCCTCGACTTCTTCGCCGTCATTATCCTTATCCTCCTTGCACTTACTACTTCTAGTAGCGCCCTCGCCATATGTATACTCGCCGCTCGCATCCGCGTCTCCAACGTCAAGATACAGGGAGAAATCCCTGCCAGTGACACCCGATCCAACAAGTTCGGTGTTCTTTCCCGCACTAAAATCTTCAATGGAATTGTAAGCTGCTAGGCGGGATCGGACCTTCTCCCAGTTTGATTCAGTAAAAAACGAGGAATTCGACAATAAGTTAACATAGTCGTCCGTATGAGGCTGCCACAGAGCACTGGTGAAGTACCACTCAGCGCCACCAAACTCTTCTTTGATCTTTTGCAACCGGGCCACTTGCTTGTCGATTGCAACCTTGACCTGTTCATGAGAAATTCAGCGAATAAAGCCACTATAAGAACTGAAGTAGATAGATACCGCGGTTGCCGCAAGAGCGAGGGCACCGATAGGCTTTCCTATTGTGTTTTTATCCAGTACTTTATGCCGACCCAGGGCCAAGACTAGGTGTACGGACAACACTGAGATTACAAGATCAGAGCAGAACAACCCTTGCTTCTGTACTTGCAGAGTCAATGCAGGGATACGAAGGGTGACATGGGGCAAATTTTTACATACCTTATCCATACTATGCCAGCTTTCCCAGAGGAATGGTTCAGCTTTCTTCTTGTCGACCATCGTCTGCAACATCTTCACAATTTCTTCGGTCTCCACCGACTTAGAACGCTCGTTGCCGACGAAACTCGAAATTGATTGTTCGGCTTTCTCGAACAATTTCTTGCGCCAACTATCAGAGCATCTCTGGGCTGCCTACAGGGCAGATCATACTTGATTCAAAATGGCCGATGAAAGACAATAAGGGATGACTCAACTAAAGAACAGATGTCGGCCAATTGCGTGTCGTAACTAAGTTCGACAGAATCAAACACCTTCCCCCACAAGGCTCCGATGGACTTATTGTCCGGGTTTTGCCATGGAGTTGTGGACTTTCCAACTGCGCGATACAGCGAAGGCAGAAGAATGTGAGTCCAGCCTGCCTGAGTTCCGGGAGGGAGACACTGATTCGTTGCCCTTTTTTTGCCGGGAGCGCGGGATCCCTCCCTTCCGATACTATTTCTATCCTTGTCCTCAAGCCCTACAGATGTCTGCATTTCTGCAAGTTAGTGGATGTATATCATAGACATGATTTGATTAACGCACAGAGCTAGTAGTCCGAGAGACTTTGCGATGACCAAGATGAGCCTTGGTTGCGAGCACTTCGGGTTCAGGACTGATGGATACTGTCGTCATCGCAGGTGATTGTGCTCGTGGTGTTAGCGACACCTCACAACCACTTGCCTGTTAAAGGAGCCTTGAATTAGTACACGAATCAATTGCAGCAATTAGCTCACACTTGCAATATGTTGCGCATGAGCCGCCAGAGACCTCTTCAAATTGCGAATAGAAGTAGAAGATTTCATCTGTAGCAATTAGAGGAATTGTTACCAAGAAAAGCTCGAAGAGAATTGAATACCAGTATATCAGCCTGAGAATGACTGTCTTGCAGTTTACTCTTGTTACTAGTAGTGAGGTTCAAATCCTTGTTGCTTAATCAGAAATGATATGAAATGGAGATTAGAAGGATTAACACTAACTGTCGAGGCAGCCTGTGATGACGGCTTCTTCATATACACGTTCATGCTAGTCTGTTTTAGATAGTAAGGAAGTGATCTGAATATTGGGTGGAAATGCAAGAATTACCACGGCATGCGAGTTAGAGTCCGGCGGTGACTTCCTCTTCTTATTATTCGCGATCATGCTGTCCTACAATAAGCAAAGCTTAGTAGACGACCAGATCCTTGCCAAAGAAAGGGGTGCAGAAAGTTGTCCTATTGAGTGTCGATGCCTACACATACCTGCATCTGCAGATACAACGCCGGCGATTGCTCTCTATGTCCATCGACAGTAATACCCTCCTGACAAGATGACAGGTGAGTAGTGAGGGGGTAAAAGCAGAATAAACTTACCGTTACATCAAGCTGGGAGTTGGCGATTCTCTGCATTTTCGCGCCCTATTCAGAGTACGGTTTGGTAAGTAATGAAGTAAAGATATGTCGACGCCGAAGGACACAGAAAGTCCGGCACCAGATCCATGCTTTGATGTGAAACACTCACCTGAACGGCCGATTGTCTCCTGATATTCTTCTTCTCCAGAGCACAAAGAAGGAAGGATAAGTAGCGCGAACGAAGCAAGACATTATGATGCCACTTACCAACGTTGTAGGAGCCTGCAAGTCGGAGAGAGTGTCGCGGGATAGCTTCCTTTTCTTCGATTTATTGCTGGCTCCATCCTGATACGATACAGAAACATTGTTAATTAGCCATCGTTGTGCATGGGACTCCACCGATGCATAGTCTCTGTGAATCGAACGATTTCTTTGAACTTTAAGCGGCACTCACATTGGCTTGGGGCGGTATTGTAAGTCTCCTCGCGTCCTAATTAAACGCACAATCAAAATATTAAGATTTCATCTGCCAGTCTAATGAATGCTTTAACCAACTCACATTATCAGTGTCGGAGTCAACAAGATGTGCCGTCTGTCGCTCGCTCGCAAAGCTATTCTTTACACCTTGAAAACTCGTGAGGGTTACTGTCTCTCCCTTCATCCTCCCAAGGACTAAAGTTTGCATCCTCTTGCACCGAGGCGGGGAGCCTAAATTTTCCTTGTGTCAGCCAGGCTCACAACTTGAAACAAAGATAAGGATGTGAGCATTATAAGTGAAGAAGCTGCAACGTTCGGGTTCATGATGATCTTGAAGAAGTGTGGCACGGCGGTGACCCGCCGGGCCGCCACGGTCGCTGCCACTGGCAGTGTCACTGGCGCACGCGTGGCACGCTCAAACTGCCACTGGCAGTGGCGGGCGCATTCAAGCTATCAGTACTAGTACTACTAGTAGTAGTAGTAAGTAGTACTACAATGATAAGCTTCAAGTAGCTGAGTTTAAATCAAGCTTCACACTTACTATCAACTTGAATTTGTTTGAATTTGAAACTCATCTTTCGTACTATGATGCGAACGGTTGAGTAGTACGACTTCAAACTCACAAGTCAATATCTTCTACTATCTTCCTTGCGATCTCAGGATTTCTGCCCTCTCCGCCGAAGAAAGTGGATCCATCTGTGTTGCGAAGTGCCCTGACAGGTCGCTTTGTCTTATCGTTCCGTTTCGACGTATTGGGCGAGTCTATCATGTCTGTATCCTCACCAGAAAGACTGCTGTCCTGTCCTGCAAGCGTACTATGATAGCCAGTGCCTCCTATGATACGACTTGAAGCCTTTGCGCCCTGCACACAAGTACGGAAAGGAAGTGCACCTCTGGTGTCCTTTTTCCTCGCCTTTTTTGCGCGCTCTCTATCTGGTCCATCGGAATTGGCTGCATCATAATGTGAGTCAATATGTTCATCTTTCAAAACCTAAAGTCGTAAAGGTAATGCAACTTACGAACATAAAAGTTTGCATTGCCTTCAGCTTCACAAAAGCTGTCTTTTTCCTCGTTCGTTGAACCTGCAATGCCAATATCTGGTAACTCGACTGTCGCTGTCTTGAAGATAAGGACTCACTAGCTTCAGGAGTGTCTTTCGGTTTTTTTAGCCCTCGTTTGTCAGTGCCAGCCAGCTTAGGTGCAGTTGAGCCCATCTGGGTGCGAATGTCAAGAGCCTTCGACAAATTCTTCTCAAGCTCCATCGTCTCCAGTATTGCTGTTTCCTGTTGCTCTGCTGCAGCTCTCTTTTTGCGTACCTTCTCAGATGCCTCTTGTTCTTTTGCTGCCCGTTTCTGTTCCGCATCAAGTTTTCTCTTCTCTCTCGCATCCGCGGCTTGTTGAGCCGCAGCTTCGCGCAGAGCTGCCCGTTCTTCCTTCTGTTTTTCCTTCTCCTCCTTTTCCCTCAATGCCTCACCACGCTTTGAGGCCTGCTCTTCTCTCCTTCTCTCCTTCTCTTCTTTCTCCCTCAATACCTCCTCTTTCGTTCGACGTGTTCTGAGTTTATTGACTATGGCTCCCGGGTGCTGATTGCTATTCTTAGCCCGCGTTTGTCTTCGAGTTGACATTCTTGTGCAGTGTTTCAAGTCGAGGCACGCTGACAGGTGCTATGAGTTTCGATGGTGAATCGAGTTGGCAAAGGTGCAAGTTGTAGTTGAAGTTGGAGATGAGGGCGCCTATTCAAGGAAAATTTACGCCCACTTGCACTTGCTGGCACTGGCAGTGCCAGTGATTGGCAGCCTTCAAGTTAGGCTGACTCGGAATGAGCCTGACTCAGACTCGGACTTGGACACTCGGATACTCAGGCTAGCTCTATTACTAGTACTATCACAGTGCTACTGGTACTAGTACTACTCACTGGCACTTGCAGGCTCACTGGCAGGCTGGCGGCGGTGCCACTGAGTCACTGACAGCCTGAGGCTGTGGCTACTCAGGCTACCGGTACTACTACTAGTAGTACTACTAACTTCAAGTTGTTACTACGCGGGCGTCACCGCTGAGCGTGCCATTCAACTTTAAATTCAGCGTTCAATTTACTGGAACTAATGCCGGTAACTCGGCGAAGGCCCAAACCCGTTCATCTTACAGATATCTTCCCCCCGACTATTCGATGCACCTTCTCCTTCTGCAGCAGGAGGTTCAAGAATCAATCCGCAAGGACAAGACATGAATATTCAGCTCACCCGTCATCATTTGCAACAAGACCTGCTGCTTGTGGTTACGACTTGGATTCCTCACCCAAGCGACCCGCACGACCTTCGACACCTCAAGCTCTTCCCGGCTCTCCTGAACTTCCAACAGACTTGGAGGGCCATCATGAAGATGAAAGTGGCTGCAACTCTTCAAGTTACGACTACGACATTTCTATACTCACACAGGATATCTCGATGCTTAGCATAGGCCGAGACGAGCTGCTTCAAGATTTAGACGGTCCTGATTGCCTGTCCCATGCTGACACTGGAGATGACGAACTTGAAGACCAAGACCTATCTTCTGCTGATCTGGACTCCGACATTGGAGATTATGAAGAGAACAATGATAACTTAAAGGTGTATCACAGATATTTAAATGGTGCGCGCTAAGTATGATGTCCCCAGTTTACTTTAGCATTCTGACACCAAATATCGTGCAGCCACTCCATGCGATGAAGAAGGGAACTTCTTAGAAAAGGAAGAACCGCCCGTTTCACGGAACGAACCTGCGTCAAATGACTGGTTTCCCTATTCGTGCCGAGCAGATTTCGAGCTCGCAGATTTTCTCTATCGCGAAGAGCAAATGTCTGCTGGCAACATAACAAAGCTTCTCGGAATTATGAAGGCTTATCAACTAATTCAGTCCACGGAGAACGCAAAATCTATTAGATATCCCGAATTGGACGCGACAGATCCCAATGATGACTCAAGTCTGGATACAGCTGGTGCACTGCTCGATGGAGATGCACAAAATTTGTACAAGATCATTGACACTACAAAAGTCGGTGATGTATCTTGGAAATCCTTCAGTAACTTCTACACTAACGACAATGGCCAAAAAGCGACAAACGAGAACATCGAGTCATGGAAGAGGAAAGAATATGATGTATGGTATCGGGATCCTTTGGAAGTAATCCGAAATTTGGTGGATAACCCGGCTTTAGAAGGCGAATTTGACTTTGTCCCGTTTCGTGAATTTCAGACAAAGGAGGACACCAATAATATCAATGACAAAGAACGAGTTTTCAGAAATTACATGTCCGGGAATTTTGCTTGGGAACAGGCTGTAAGTCATGACTCATTAACTCGCACAGATACTTATTATCCTTGACTTAGAACAAGATCTACGCAGAAGATAAAGCAGTCCATGGATCTATGTTCGTCCCGGTCATTTTAGGGAGCGATAAGACAACGGTTTCTGTTGGAACTGGCAATAATGAATACTATCCTTTGTATCTCTCGATTGGGAATGTATCAAACAAGGCCCGGCGGTCCCAGAAACTGAATACAGTCCAGCTCATAGCATTTCTGGCAATACCAAAGAGTATGTGTTAATAGTGATCTATTCAATTGACTTCTGATGCTTTGCAGCTGAGCGGCAATACGAAAAGTCAGATGACTTCCGGCACTTTCGACATCAGATCTTTCATTCGTCTATATCGAGGATCTTAATCTCGCTGAAATCCGCAATGATCATGAACACTCAGAAAACCATTCTCCGGTGCCCTGATGGTCACTTGCGTAGGTCGGTTTTCGGACTCGGCTCATATATAGCCGATTATCCGGAACAGGTCAGCCTTTGCGCCATATGTACTGGATGGTGCTGCAAGTAAGTACTACCGCCCTCAGGCTTTCCTGAAATCAAGCTCTGTGGTGATGACTTACTTTCGACATTATAGATGCACAGCGCCTCACAAGGACCTCGATAATCCGGAATTTGTATCAATTCCTCGAACAAAAGAGCTGCACGAACGATTGATAGAACAGGTAGACGCCAACAACATGAATAAAGCAACAATTCGGAAAGAGTACGGATTCCACCAGGACATTGTGGTACGTGCTTCAAATTATTCATTGGATGCGTATATTGCAACTGATACGTTGCTCCGTAGCCTTTCACCAATGACATTCCACGCGCAGATATATGCGATCTCATATCTCCGGACCTGCTGCACCAAATCATCAAAGGCGTGTTCAAGGATCATCTTGTCGAGTGGATATGTCAGAGCTTGACCACGTCAGAGCTGGATATTGTGGATAAAAGGTGATTTTTTTCGCAAGTTGTTTAATGTAAATACCATTGCTAACATCCGCGTAGAATCAGAGTTGCTGCTCCTTTTCCTGGACTTCGCAGATTCCCCGAAGGCCGAGGCTTCAAGCAATGGACAGGCAATGATTCTAAGGCACTTATGAAAGTATGTGACCTTTTTATTTGTTCGAGGCAGTGGTTTGCTGATATTTGATGCAATTTGCTTAGGTGTATCTTCCGGCTATCGTGGGCATTGCACACGATGATATGATTCGCACATTAAGTGCATTTCTAGACTTCTGTTACCTTGTGCGTCGGTACACGATTACAGCCTCAACTCTTGATCAAATCAAAGCCTCTTTGGATCACTTTCACCGTTATCGGCAAATATTCATAGCTAAGGGCATCCGGGATAACTTTTCACTACCACGACAGCATGCTATGGTCCATTATCCAACATTGATCCCTCTGTTTGCTGCACCGAGCGGGCTGTGTTCATCGATTACAGAGAATAAACATATTTATGCGGTCAAAGAAACGTGGCGACGCTCGAACAGAAATGATCCCTTGGGCCAGATGATCACAGCAAACCAACGACTCAGCAAACTTATTGCATCGAGGTCAGACTTCAAACGGCGTGGAATGCTAGACGATACGCTATCCGAGGCTACGTGGAAAGTTTTGCGAGATGTTCTGCGGAAGAATATGTCAGAGCCGGAGGAGGATGATGCTGAGAGGATCCCGAATCAGAGGGAGCAGTTGCAGTGTATTGGTGTGGCAGGAGCAGCCAATGATACAGTTGATTTCTTCGATGGCACTGTGGGTAATCAAGGGCACAACGAAATTGCTGACCTGGATGATTTCAGCACTTCATCAGTGGAAGGACTGCAAAGTAGTGTTGTTCTTCATGATGTGGAAAATACAGAACATCGGTTTTGCTTAGGTGGTAGAAGTGATCCTTCGAGCTTGATGTTAATGGCTTCGAAACAACGTCAGTAACACGAGCTTCAAATTGTGGCGCTGGATATCTGACTTATTCGTTGCTATCCTTACAGAGTCCAGTAAGCTGTACCCCAAACAGCTCAACGCTCTTGCGGCGATAAAAGGCCATCCGGAACTCCGACAGCTCCGACGACTCATCAAAATATACTTATTCTGCAAGTACGAAAGGTGCAACTTGAACGAATTAGGATACTATGACCTCGGAAGCGCTTCTGAAAGCCTGATAGCCGAACAACAGTTTGCACTGGACATGGGCAATGACATTGCCATCTTCCATTCAGCTACCGCGTATTTCGCCTACCGCGGCGAATCAATTCCTATAGAGCAAGCAATGAGGGAGGTGATCAGGTCCAATCCCTCTTGGCGCGGAAAACCACGACGTGATGTCGTTCTTGTCCAAGTTAGTTCTTGCAAAAAGGGGTTTGCAGGGATGCGAATTGCTCGGGTTATGCTTCTTTTCTCCTTCACCGCCAATGGAGAACGTCAGGAATGCGCCCTTGTCCAGTTTTTCAAGAACGTTGGAGACTCACCTGACAGAAAAACAAGAATGTGGATAGTCGAGCCAGAGTATGAGTCAGAGACCTCTACCGCGTGCCAGCGTAGTACTATTGGAAGTTGCCGTCAACCGCTGACTCGGACTCGCCCGGAGTGACCTGAATGACACCTCCGACTCGGAGTCAGGCTACCCCCGTCACGGTGACTCAAAAACTCCAAAGTTATCCGTGATAGCTCTAGGGAGTATCTTCCGTTTAGCTCACCTCCTTGGGGTTCCAGAGGGTGATGAATGTCCTCCGAAGTCATTGACACCTGAGGAGTCCCTGGACTTTTACAATAGATTCTATGTTAACCGATTTGCTGACATGCACATGCATGAAACATTGTACGAAAGTAGGCAACAATAAAGATAAACCCTCATTTAGCTCACAAAGTACCTTGAAACTTATGAAGTAAGGATATAACATTTAAATGTTCAGTGACGGATTATGGTACTAGCTATACTAGAATTGTAGTGTTACTAGTCGGTGCATCTTAGACTTCAAGTTCAAGTTGGATCATGTCGGATGCCACTGTCAGTGGCAGTGGTCAAAATTTCCCACTGCTGCAGTGCACTGGCAGCCTCAGGCTGAGTACTACTACTACTGGTACTAGTACTACTAGTATGAACATAGAAAACTTCAAGTAAAAAGTGTACAATAACATGGAACTTGCCAACAACTGGAAATGAACCAATAACCTGCCTCAGGCTGCTACTACTACTAGTACTACTTCAAGTTCTAATTTAACCATCTTGAAGTTGAAGTTCAAGTTGAACACAGACTACTAGTAGTACTAGTCACGGTAGTACTATCAACTTGAAGCATATGCTATGAATAAATAAATAATTTTTTTGCAGTATATAGTAGTAATCAAGAAAACGATGTCACATAGTTGCTACTAGTACTAACTACCAATAGTGCAGCATAGTGCGAGAGGAGCTTTAAGTTAAACTTGAAAAGGGAGTAAGCACTGGCATAGAATGAGTAGTACTAGTACAATCCGAGTCCTTGACTTTTGTCATAAACATAGTAAAACGAAATAAAAATTTAACACGGCCACAACTTAAACTTGAATCGCGCGCTGGTGAACCCTAGAACACTTCGTGTCGGGGAATGGTCCAATATGCAACCGCCAGTTACATCGCCGAGCTCATATTGACATCCGAGTCGGTGTCCGTGATGGGATCCAATTTGTCGAGAAGAGCAAATAGGATTCCATAATCTGTTAAATAAAATGGACCATAATTACGAAGTAAATCGTCGACTGTCTTCAGGAGTAAAGAGTCAAAAATTTGCTCTGCCGGAATAAGGGCATGATCGATGTGTTCCATATCTTCGTGGAGAAATTCGGCGGCCCTGTCGAGTCTTTCCTTGTCTATATCTTTGCGATCAGCATCGTCAAATTGCCTAATGGCTCGAGTCACTTCGATAATGCCCAGCCTAGCAAAGTCCATCTCCCTGGAGAAGCGCTGCATTGCACCATCATTCATGAGCAACAGATCCAGAAGCGAATCATCACAGAGGATGATTAAACATTTCCTGATCCAGTTGAACCTGCGCAGAACAACCGAATAATTTCCGTATTCGCGCTGGATTTGTCGATTATTCTCCAATGAGGACGTTCCACCATCAGCCGAGTCGACGCCAAGAATATCCATTGACTTCTGAATGAGTCGATGAAAGTCAGCTAGAGCAGCTTCTCCACCGGCACGTTCAAGTTCACGTTTCCATCGACGCCGAGCCTCTCGTGCTGTTCCGGATTGAAAGACAGTCGGAGTCGCCTGAGTCGCAGAACAATTGACTTCTGCTTCTGAGAGTTGACCAACGGGCGACTTTGGCAATTGTTCCGCACGGCATTTGTCTAGGAAGACGATCCAATCCTTGCACTCGTTATATGACCAAATAAGTAGGGGGAGAAAGAACTTGAGCGCAAGCCTTGGGTTTCGGGGCCTGTCGAGATCCCAGGCCCCTTTTCTCATTTCCCGCACTTTCCCGCCAAGGATCCCGACATGAGCAGACAATCCCGCGGGGAGAATCCCGCCATTGGATTCCCCGCGCGAAACCCCTTTCCCGACTCGCACGATCCCCCGCAAGATCCCCCGCTCACGTGACCTATCCCGCACCACCGTCCCGACCACCATGCACGCATACACACATTCATTTACGACGACCCGCCACGGCACACGTACATTCACTTATCAACATACGCTCATTAATCCGTTAGTACCTCAAGGTGACGACCTGCAACAGTCTGGCATACCTAGTCTGGCTAGTCGCGGCCCCGGACCGGACGCTGACGTCCACGGACAGGCCGTAGCCATCTGGAGAGACGGGATAGACATGCCTAGCAGTGCGGTCGTAGCATGTATCGTTTGTAGTAGATAGGTGCGCATTGCGCAAGGACACTTAGCGTAGATTAACTATACAGTCTTTACGAAGTAGATAAATAGCTGTAGGCATCGTAAGGAGCACCCCACTTTTGACCTCTTGTGGAGTGCTTCCTTAGGTGCGATCTCTCTCTTTTCTCCTGTGTAGTTAGTTGCGCAATACTTACTTGTGGAGTGCTTCCTTAGGGATCCGCTTACTTGACGTTCAAAGCAGTGAAGAGTCCTAGCTGGCCTTGAGAATCCCGCGACGCGCCTGGATCGAATCCCGCGCGTTTCCCGCCAGAATTCCCACGCTCGTTCCCAGTCGCGAATCCAGATTCCCGAACGCGGGTTCTTGTCGTGAATTCCAGTTTCCCGAAACTGTTTCCCGCTACAATTCCCGACGGTCGTAACATTAGGTCAAAAGTCCTGGCTCACCGCCGCTCGGACTCGACACCCTCACGCTCTTTACTTCTACCCCCGCACCCGTACCGCCGACCCGCGATGTCGTCCCACCAGGAATGGGGAGGACTCGCAGACACCTTCGCTTTCCCGTCCCCTAGCTCCTCGATGGAGGAAGACAAACTCCAGCCCATCCTTGATCGCCTCGACACCCTCGAAAAACGCTACTCCAAGTTAGTCAACGAACACAATCAGGTTCAGAACACTGTCGCCCAGCTCAAGCACGCCAACCAGGCGTTAGAAGCCCAAATCGCGAGCCAGCCCGCCTCCCCGTCTGGGGGTGGAGCAGGGCTCAAGATGAAGCTTCCCGACACCTTCGAAGGCGAACGAGCCAAGCTGGAGAACTGGATTCACCAGATTAAGCTCTACCTGTTCGGACAACATCCGGGACTAAACGAAACCCGCAAGGTCGCATTTGCTCTGATGCTCTGCGGGGGCCGGCGCAAGACTGGGCACGACCCATTCTAGATCGACTCCAGGACATCCCGACACCGCCAGAAGCCGCCAGCCTGGAGGCCCTGTTCGCCGCCCTTCGCGCCTCTTACGGGGAAATCGATGCAGACAAAGCCGCAGCCGACAAACTGATGCGCCTACGCCAGACAGGAACGGTCGCCGAGTTTGCGTCGCAATTCCGTGCCCTCCAAGCCCTCACCGGGTGGCCCAAGGACGCAACGACGGATGTCATCTACCTCGACATGTTCCGGAAGGGACTCAAAGACCAGGTTTGCCAGCACATCGCCAGCACAGAGGCGAAGGATATGAAATTCGATGCCTACGTCAACTGGGTTTCCGAGACGGACGAGAAGCTAAGGCTCGCACACGCCTATGGACCAGTATCAAAGCCAGCGGCTACGCCCCGAAGCAATCCCGGCACCACTAGTTCAGCTCCGCGTACGATCCCGACTGCGGGCGCAAGCTCGACGAAGGATCCCAACGCAATGGAGATTGACAGGGTGCGCCGGGAGCGCAGGAGTAAGGGACTATGCTACTACTGCGGAGAGAAAGACCATTTAGTGAGCGATTGCCCAACGCGACCGCCAACCCGAAACCTAAAGGCTACAAAATCCACGTCCCCGTCGAGCCCCTCGCCCCCCGCGCTCCAGTCGTTCGAAGAAACGCTCAAACGTATGGCGGAACAGTACGTCCAGAATGTGCAGCAGTCCGTGCTACAGAACGCATTCGCCGCCATGACGCCCGCCGCCAAGAACGTTCACAATCCCGAAGCCCCGCCCCCAGCGGATTTTCAGTAGGGTCGTATTGCTCAGTCGCGCCCTATACGACGCCCAACCGCCCTTGTGGCCGAAGAACTCTCTTAATAATGGTCCCTTGTATTTAACCATCTCTACAATAGACCGTCGTCTTCGACGACATTTGAAGTTCCCGGTACAGGTTAGCGACGGAAAAACGGATGCCTTAGCCACAGTAATGTTAGACAGCGGTGCGTCGGGAACTTTCATAAATTCCCGCTACGTTTCGCGACACGGACTCCAGACTCGGGAATTGGTAATCCCGATACTTTTGCGCAACGCGGACAATTCCCCGAACGCGATTGGACGCATCACCAAGGAAGTAGTCCTCAACGTCGAGATGAAGGGACACTTAGAACAGTTGACCATGGCCGTCGCGGATATTGGCGACGACGATATTATCATGGGTATCGACTGGTTGCGGCACCATAACCCAACCATTGACTGGACCAACGATGTGGTCGATCTCAACCGCTGCCCGCCCCAGTGTGACAACCAGCAACGCCTGGTCCCGCTTCCCCGCCTCGCCATAGCAGAAGAAGTCGAGACCCCCTGGGGGCCCGACAGGACCCAGGCCGAATGGGAAGCTGTCCCACCAGGATTTCGGTACTCAGAAAAATATTGGGACCAGTACCACGACGCTGAATCCTACTTCGTCACGACGGACGACCACTTCGCGTACAAAATTGCCGCCTCGTACACCCACTCCCAGGCCATCGCTGAGAAGTCAGCAGTGAAGGAAGGCGAGAAAACCTTCGAGGAACTAGTTCCCCCCGAATTTCGTGAGTTTGCCGACGTTTTCTCGAAAGTTGAATCCGAAAGGCTTCCACTACGCAAGCCGTATGATCACGCCATAGATTTAGAACCCGGGAAGGTTCCCCCGTACAGCAAAATCTATCCGTTGGCCCCGGCCGAACGCGACGCCCTTCGCGAATTCGTTGACGAAAACCTGCGCAAAGGGTACATACGACCTTCGAAATCCCCTGCAGCGGCTCCCGTCTTCTTTATCAAGAAAAAGGACGGAACCTTGCGCATGGTAGTCGATTACCGACGACTGAACGATATCACGGTCAAGAATCGATACCCGCTTCCCCTCACGATGGAACTCGTAGACGCACTGCAAAAGGCGAAGGTTTTCACGACGTTAGATTTGCAATGGGGCTACCACAACGTGCGACTGAAGCAAGGCGACGAGTGGAAGGCCGCATTTCGGACTCAGGCAGGACATTTCGAACCAACGGTGATGACATTCGGGCTCACGAATGCCCCGGCGACCTTCCAGCATATGATGAACGATATCTTCAAAGATCTCATTGGAGTATACGTGATCATCTACCTTGATGACTTGCTAATCTTTTCCGAAGATGAATCGCAGCACGAGGAACACGTACGGGAAGTCCTTAAGCGGCTGCGCGAAAACGACTTGTTCTGTAAACCCGAAAAGTGCAAATTCAAACAGACTTCCGTCGAGTATCTCGGGATGATTATTTCGCAGGGAAAGGTGGCGATGGATCCCGCCAAGGTACAGGCGGTCCTCGACTGGCCTACCCCGAAAAAGGTGAAAGACATTCAAGCCTTCCTCGGGTTCGCGAATTTCTATCGACGCTTCATTCGGGATTTCTCGCACATCGTCAAACCGCTCACGACGCTGCTGAAGAAGGACGTTCGCTGGGCCTGGACAGAAAACCAGCAGTTCGCCTTCGACTATCTCAAGCGCATGTTCACGACCGCCCCCGTCCTGATGATGCCAGACATGTCGCGACAATTCATCGTGGAATGCGACGCCTCTGATTTCGCGACCGGCGCGGTCTTGTCCCAGGAAGGCGACGACGGGCTGATACATCCGGTCGCCTTTTTCTCGAAATCCCTCAATGATGCGGAACGCAACTACGAGATTTATGACAAGGAGCTACTCGCGATTATTCGAGCTCTTGACGAGTGGCGACATTATCTCGAAGGTGCGAGTCATAAACTCGATATCGTGTCTGACCACAAGAATCTGCTATATTTCTCTGAATCCCGAACGCTGACGCGACGCCAAGCCCGGTGGAGTCTGTTCCTCACCCGCTTCGATTTTACGATTCGCCATCGCCCAGGGCGACTCGGGGGCAAACCCGACGCCATGTCACGACGCGTCGATCTTCAACCCGAAGGCGAAGACAACACGGGACGGACCCTCTTGACCCCCGAAATGTTTCGACTAAAGGCAATTCGTCGGGGAATGACGCAGGTACACGGGGATCAGGCCCTCCTACGACGCATTCGTAAGTCAGATCAATATGAAGACGAACTGGTGGACGCGATCGAGCTGGTCAAGTCCAAGGCGCCTCGAGTCCTGACCAAGGAACTTGAGGACTGGAGCACCGAGGAAGGCCTCATCCTGTACCAGGGTAAGGTTTACGTCCCGAAAGACGAGACCATTCGCCGGGATGTGGTGAAGACTTACCACGACAGTCTCCCCGCCGGACATCCTGGACGTTGGAAAACGTTTGAGATGGTAAGCCGCAACTACTGGTGGCCCGGGATGTCTAACTTCGTAGAACGATACGTTTCGGGATGCGATACCTGTGCACGCACGAAGAACCGATCCCAACGCCCGGTAGGACTCCTGCAACCGAACGAAATCCCGCAGGGCCCCTGGCAGGCAATTTCGTGCGATTTCATCACCCAGCTCCCCCGATCTGAGGATTACGACGCAATTTTCGTGGTGGTCGACCGTCTCACCAAGCAAGCGCATTTTATCCCGACCACGTCTGATGTCGATGCACCGGAAACCGCAGAACTCTTCCTGCAACACGTCTGGAAGCTGCACGGAACCCCCCGCCAGATCATATCCGACCGCGGACCACAGTTTGTCGCGCAGTTCATGAAAGCCCTTTTTTCCCGACTCGGTATCAAGGGTACCACGTCGACTGCGTATCACCCGCAGACGGATGGGCAAACCGAAAGGGTAAACCAAGAGCTGGAACAATATTTACGGGCTTTCATAGATACACGACAAGAAAACTGGGCCGGATTACTCCCGATGGCAGAGTTCGCGCACAACACGAAAGCGCACGCGGCAACACGACAATCCCCGTTCGCGCTTGTCTACGGCTACAATCCCGAATTCACGATTGCCCCGAGCAACGGCCTGTCCACGGTCCCCGCCGCGGACGCACGACTACAGGAGCTTCAGCAGGCACAGGAAGAGGCAAGAGCGGCTTTGGAGGTTGCGGCAGAGCGCATGAAGCAGCACTACGATCAGGCCAGGAACGAGGCCCCGCAGTACGCAGTCGGGGATAAAGTATGGCTCGAGGCGACGAACGTTCGGCGACCGGGAGCGCGCAAATTATTACCGAAACGACTAGGGCCGTATAAAGTGAAGGCAAAGCTAAGTGACCTCACCTACGAACTCGAACTCCCCGCGTCGCTGAAGATTCATCCCGTATTTCACGTATCGCTGCTCTCGCCATACCACGAAGACGACATTCCCGGTCGAACGCAACCCCCGCCGCCCCCAGTCGAAGTAGAAGGAGATCTGGAATACGAGGTGGAAGAGGTACTGGACGCTAGACGGTTTAGACGGAGGTTTGAATATTTGGTACGATGGAAGGGATATTCGAGCGCGGAAGATACATGGATTCCCGCAAAGGATATGGGTAATGCAAAGGCTAAAATTCGCAGTTTCTATCGAAAACACCCGGACGCCCCTCGAGAAGTCAACGCTATCGAGCTCTGTGACCTGAGCAAGATTCAAGCTTGGCGCCCCGGAGTTGCGCCTTTGGAGGGGGGTAATGTCGAGATCCCAGGCCCCTTTTCTCATTTCCCGCACTTTCCCGCCAAGGATCCCGACATGAGCAGACAATCCCGCGGGGAGAATCCCGCCATTGGATTCCCCGCGCGAAACCCCTTTCCCGACTCGCACGATCCCCCGCAAGATCCCCCGCTCACGTGACCTATCCCGCACCACCGTCCCGACCACCATGCACGCATACACACATTCATTTACGACGACCCGCCACGGCACACGTACATTCACTTATCAACATACGCTCATTAATCCGTTAGTACCTCAAGGTGACGACCTGCAACAGTCTGGCATACCTAGTCTGGCTAGTCGCGGCCCCGGACCGGACGCTGACGTCCACGGACAGGCCGTAGCCATCTGGAGAGACGGGATAGACATGCCTAGCAGTGCGGTCGTAGCATGTATCGTTTGTAGTAGATAGGTGCGCATTGCGCAAGGACACTTAGCGTAGATTAACTATACAGTCTTTACGAAGTAGATAAATAGCTGTAGGCATCGTAAGGAGCACCCCACTTTTGACCTCTTGTGGAGTGCTTCCTTAGGTGCGATCTCTCTCTTTTCTCCTGTGTAGTTAGTTGCGCAATACTTACTTGTGGAGTGCTTCCTTAGGGATCCGCTTACTTGACGTTCAAAGCAGTGAAGAGTCCTAGCTGGCCTTGAGAATCCCGCGACGCGCCTGGATCGAATCCCGCGCGTTTCCCGCCAGAATTCCCACGCTCGTTCCCAGTCGCGAATCCAGATTCCCGAACGCGGGTTCTTGTCGTGAATTCCAGTTTCCCGAAACTGTTTCCCGCTACAATTCCCGACGGTCGTAACAGGGCCTGCTTGTAGAGCCTTTAAGATTCACGCCCACGACTGGCGTAAAGTGCTTCAATTGAGCAGAGAGTTCACGACGAACATTTTCCTCGAGCTTTGTGCCTTTGATGTCGATCCTTATGGCAGAAAAGACAGATTTTGTCTGTATCAATCGATTGCCGGCCTCCTCATCCTCAAATTTACGTTGCCAACGCACGATTGCATGGTGTGAATGATATCGGGCGACTAAGCAAGACAAGAAATTATCCCAGATGACGTCCCCAGTGAAAACATTGATGAGTTTCCCTGACGGGAAAAAGCCGGGAAGAACAGATATGAACGCCGTGGCGACAGCAAGTCTTGATTCCTCCACACGCTTGCGGATAAGCAGCTCAAGTGGCTCCTCGGGCTATAGCGCATTACCATAAGAACAAGCGGTTAGAGACGTGCATTCAAGCTTTTGATTTAATTTGCAGCTTACCGTATAACGCATCAGGATAGCTAGTTCTTCACCTAGCTTGAAGATCATGTCCGTGTACTGGTATGTACTGATCCGAAACTGGTCTAGCATCACAGCCGTCTTCCTCTGCAGAGCCTGTGCTTCCCTAACCCGGTTACTGATATACTGATTTGACGTATCAAAGTACCTCCCCAGCCGATCAGCCAGAACAAGTGTTTCCTTGAAATCGTTCGACGAAAACCCGAAGCGATTTGCATGCTCTAGCTTGGACTCTAAGCTTTTGGTGATTGACTGGACCACCGTGCTATCGATATATGCTCCCGAGCGATAACCAAAGGGTAGGTCCTCTGACAAGTCATTGAAGATAAGCCAAACCACACACTGAAATATAGATAATATGTGGTCCTACCGAACTTAACCTCTACAGGATTTGTATACACTTCGTATTCGCTCTCGTCTTCGATGATCGCGGACTTTGAGCTGTGAGTGTTGAGACCAAAGCTGGATTCTGAACCGTCCTCGTCCTCGTCTGTGTCCAAGCAAGAGCTTGGAGTATCCCCGAGATCAGAACTTGACATTTTGGAGATTTGATAGTGACTGAAACGAAGAGCCTGAGCTACTTCAAGTTGGCAGTGCAGTGAGTACTACTACTAGGAATACTAGTAGTAGTAGTAGTATGCCTGAGAGGAAAGTAATGGCAAGGGTTATTCAAACGGTGAGTGAAGTTGGAATGAAGGTCAAGTGTCGCCACCGTGGCATGCCACCGGCAGCCTGAGTAGTACTAGTAGTAGTAGGCTATTACTAGTACTAGTAGTAGCCTGAGTGAGCCACTGGCAGTGAGTGCCAGTGAGCCTGAGGGGCAACTTCAAGTTATTACTAATACTACAGTAGTAGAAAACGGGCCGAGCTTCGCCGGCAAGTCTCTTACTCCGAGTCCGAGTCCCCCATTTGTCAACTTGAAGACGTTCGCACGGGAGGCAGATTTCCCTGAGCGTTATCACGCAATTCCGGAACGCAGTGCCCTTCCTCCCAGAACTAGTAGCCTCACTGCCACTGGCACTGCAGTGGCAGCCTCAGGCTCAGGCTGAGCCTGAGTCACGGTATCACTGCCAGTGGCGCCACTGGATGAAGGATTTAGGACACCCGAAATTGAAACCCATAAGACCCCGCTTGGCACTCAGGCTGGCAAGTAGTCTCGTAACCAGACCAGGCTACTTATATGGGTCGCTTTGCTCTGAGGGCGTAACCGGTCTGGTTTCCAAGGTTCAAATTTACAAGACTTTGCAGGGAGTTTGAATTATAATACAAATGAAGTAACAGACCCAGTTGTTGTATTGACTAAGACGCGAGTAAAAAATAATGCCCCACGCTTTTTTGGTTGACGTGACGTGAGGTCACACTGTGGCAACCGTGCCTTTGCGTAATCGATCGACGCGACGCGCTTAACGCGCGTCTACGTCGATCTCTTCTTCGCTATTACACTCACTTCTAATTTATCATGGATTCCAACTGTTTAACCTCTGATTTGTGCGACGAGTGGATGACTTTCCGTAGGCTTTCTGTACTTTTACAGATTAGATGCGACCCTTTTGACACCGCAAGTGTCTTAGCGATGACCTTTTCCTATGGTTCCAAAGACCCCGGCACATATAAACACTGCCTTCATTGCCTTCCAAATTATCCAAAAATCTGTATTCTATTCCGCAAGCCTATACTACGGAAAGTCACCCAGTAACGTTGAAGGCAAGGGACGCGCGTTCTAGGTACGCAACTGCCGTGACACTCAGCTAATGTTAACTCAATTCTTTATCACATTCACATGACGACATCAGACGTTATCTTTGGAATTCAGGGGGAACCTATGAAATCACTACTCCATTTGGATTAATTTCAAACTCCCTGCAAAGTCTTGTAATCGAAAACCTTGGAAACCAGGCCAGCTACGCTGTGCTTGCTCCGCAAGCCATATAAAGAAAGTAGCTTGGCCTGGTCACGAGGCTAGCTGGCAAGCATTTAGGGAGGTTGAAGCCACCCGTCCACCGCCGGCCTTGAGCAGAAGTTCTGCCGGTCCATGGAGACCCGCGGTATAACTTACCTTTGAACTTGAAGGTAAGGTATCAGGGTGTACTTATGATATCTTACCTGATACTACTACTAGTACGGTAAGCAAGGCAGGCATTTAGGACGACTGTCCTAGACACGGACCATCTGGCAGACCCTTCCCCTCTGCTAGATCCTGGAAATTTAGGGCCCGGGCAAGACGGAGAGTTTGGCTCCGAGCCGTGCCGTTTAGTACTAGTACTACATACTACTTGTAGGACGAAAAAGCCGTTCTAAATCCTTAGTACGGGAAGCATAGCCTGAGTATGGTGGCTTCCGACTCAGCCTGAGCCGCAGGCTGCGTCACTACTCTAGTGGATGCCTTCCCGTAAGAATTTAGGACGGCGGAGGCTGTCCTAAATCTTTGAAACTCCGTCAGGTACAGGTTTAGGACAGCCATCCTAAACCGTAAGCAACATCTAGGACGGGTCCTAAATTCCTTTCCGGTTGCCACGGTGAGGTCTGCCGGATTATTTTCATAGATAAAATTGCTTAAAATGGAAGCGGGTGCGTCACATAATCTTCACTTCTACTAAATATGGTATGTGAGAACGCTGCTGTAATGTTTAGAGCCCTTCCTTGATCTCAGTAATTTAGGACGACCGACGTCGACCGGAAAGTTGGCTCCGTTCCCGGATAATATTCGGAAGAGGATTTAGGATAAGAATCGTCGTCCTAAATCCTTACGGGAAGGCATCCAGTACCATCATAATGATGATCACGGTGCCTCCGCATCATCATGCCGTGAAACACAAACAAGTATAGTACTACTATAGTACTATCCGGCGAGGACTCGGACTCCGAAGCGAACTGCGGCGGCCGAGCTGTCAAGTTGCTGAGATCATCAACTTCAAATTCGACTAGTAAGTACTAGTAGTAGTAGTAGTACTAGTAGTTACGGTAGTAGTACTACTCGCGGCGGGTGCACTCATGCTGTGGCACTGCCAGTGCCAGTGAGGCTGGGAAGTCCTACTACTAGTAGTAGTAGTATCACTGGCATAGTAGTACTAGCCTGAGTACTTAAATTTAAATATAGTACTACTCTTCACGGCACTCCGTCAGCCTGAGTCACGGTGTGGCCTGCTGGCAGCGGTAGTATCCGACTTCCATCAACTTCTTCAAGTTCACGTTCCGACGGTGAATAGCTTTTAGTTGCCACTGGCAGCGGACCCCATCATGATGCCCCCCACATCATCTTGAAGCCAGCAACTCAACGACTATCCCTTCAGAATGTCTGCCAGTGTTGTCCCTCACGCTAACATGCCACTGCTACCTGTTAACACTGGCATCCCGGGCCAGCAAGCCACTGGCACTCAGCCTGAGCCTCCCGGGCCAATCAAAATCAGCCTGCTACTGGGTCCAGATGATGCCAGACGAGCTGGTATGTAGTACATGTCTCAAAAACTAGTATTAGTAGTAATTTCAATTCTTTCACAAAAAGTCCAAACAGGACTAGTTTCTTCCGGCGAAAATGGAGCCCATCCGTGGCCCGAGCTTATAAAGACGCGGTCAGACATGGTGAAATGGATTGAATTTCTCATTCAGTTGGTACAGCGAGATGACAGTGGCAAATCAGCAATCAAGTAAGTGTCATTCATGTTGCCAGCCTTCAAAGTATGTGACCAGGACATTCTCTTGACAGCCTGCCAGTGAATGGGCCCGGCGTCTCCATGTCCGACTCGGAGTCTCTTGCAAGTGCAGGGCCCGGGTTGAGGTCACAATCGGAGTTTGAGGTCGGACTAGGAGTTGGCAGTGGCAATTTGACGTCTGCCACTGAGGCGGAACCAGACACATCCAATTTGGAATTGTGAGTAGTGTTGCCAGCCTGAGCTTAATTGCATCTTGATGACATTCCATTCTACTGTCAGCGAGGCCGCCAGTGCCGGTGCCACTGGCAGTGGGGTGGCAAAACCTGGGTCGGACGTGGACTCCAAGCCGTCAAACAGTGTCGAAGACTTGAAAACGAACCTGTGAGTGACATTGCCAGTCTGTGTAGATTGCTTCTTATCTCTTTCCTATACCCAACTAGCGACTTGTCAGTCACCATGCTCAATGGGATAGGGGGCGACTTGGACAAAGCGGGCAAGGAATGGACGGACATTGGAGGAAAGCTGGTCGAGACTGCCAAAGTTCTCAACCAGGTGATAACAAAACTCAAGCATGGAGCGGCAGCTCGGGCGGCGAATCCTGATGAAAAAAAGAAAGTGGATGAACGGCTGGATCGGGCGATGCGGAATGTTGGATCTCAAGATCTTGAGAAAAAAAGGGAAGATCTGAAAGCCACGAAAAAAAAGGCGGCCAAATCGGAGAACACGGATTACTCGGAGACAATAAAGACCTTGGAGGAGAAAGTCGAATCTCTCTCCAACGAGATACAACATATAAAGGACCAGGCAACCCTGAATTACCCGATGCTTGCGAGGGCTGCAGCTGAGGAGGGCATCCATGCGCTACACTCCGTCATGGCAGCTAATGTTAGCAAAAGGCTTGACAGTCAATTTGATATGATTCAAAGCACCACCGACAAGGTGCATCAAATGAACGAAAAGCTGGCTCGTTTGGAGACATTGGATGCTGAACGGAAGGCGGACCAGACATTGGATGCTGAACGGAAGGCGGACCGCTCCAAAGACGACCTTTTGACGCGGACTATAGCATCGTTCGCTGTCATGATACGCGAGCTTCAAATCATTGCCGTAGCAGCTGAATCGGTAAGTCATCTTGAAAGCTATTGCAAAACAAATTAAACTCATGAGTTCTCACATAGAGCGAAGCGGCAGCTTGTAGTATTAAACTACGACACGTCTTCGAGGACGCCAGGAACATTCTTTATATGGCTTTTGCCATTGTTTTCCCAAACAAATTCAAGATCGAATCGGTTGCCCCTTTTGACATTACTGGTGATGGCGGTGTCAAGACAGCGGGGCTCATCAGAGGTGTAAACGAGCTTTACGCTGAGTTCACTGCCCAACCAACCATGCGCCGGGACGGAAAGGTTCCCATTGCAAGGCATCTGTTTGATGACCTGCTCACCGCTTTACCTGAAAGCCTCATATCCTCAGAGAAAGCACGCTACAAAGAGTGGTTAGCAGGGATTGAAGACAAGTTAGCAGACTTCCGCAAGGAGGATACGACATACAAGGAGGCGGTTAAGGCGAAAAAGAAAGCAGCGGAGGCGGAGGCGGAGACGACAAAGGACCCAAAGTGTAGTGAGGAAAAGAGGGGCCGGGCCGTGAAGACGCTGAGGGAAACCGAAAAGAAGCTGCACAGCTTGGTAGAGGGCGCGAGAGCAGAGCTTAAATCCAAATACCCCTTCACAAACTCCTGGCAGCCGTCGCCTGACGCAAAATCCATCGAAAAGTTCCGTTTCTTTCTTGTGCGCTTCTATCTTATCTTCGAATTCCATCGAAGGTTGTATGTCATCCTCAATCGCAAGCTGAAGAAGTTGGATTCACAACAGCCAGCCACCACACTCGACGAGCAGGAGTCCACATGGGATGCCAGCATAGATGACTTTACGTGCAAACCGTTCCCAAATCTTGATCCATCAGAAGAGGGTGTCCTCGATCTGAAGGACCTGCCTAAGTTCTATTTCGAGGAATTCTTTGCAAAGATGGCCGAAGAGGGCGACATCGAATACTATGGCTCTGAGGACATACCCCATGCGTCGGCCAAAGGTTTTCCTCCAAAAGCTCTCCCAGCTGATATACAGCGCAGTTTTGAGGAAGTCTCAGCTTCTTTCGACCAATTATCCTTGAACACACTAGCGGAAGTTGTCAAGCAGGCGAATCTCACGGAAGTCCCGGTGCCAGTGCGAAAGTGGCCGGAAAATGACGAAGACCGAAAAAAATTATCGAAGATCCTGCATCTGGAGAAGCGGCGAAATACGCACGGGAGAAAGCTGTTATCCTTTCCAACGCGATGCAGATGATTACGTCTTCTGAACATGTCGTTTTTGAGGTGATGAACGAGACTCCACTCAGGCAACATTTGAATAAACTTATCCACGACCGACATTATTATGGTGACGACGAATCTCTCTTCAAATTCATAGAAAACGCACCATCCGTACTGCACCTGACAGCGGGGGAACCACTCTTTACCTATGAACAGCAGGACGTGCTTAAAAGGATATGCAAGATAGTGGGGAACCATGGCCCTTATGGTCGGGCACCTCAGTCTTATTTGGCTCTGCGCATGGACTGGGCAAAGGAAGTGCGTGAGCAAACACGGAAGCCTCCTAGTTCCAAGGAAGGATTTGTGAATCCTTCCAATCCTCATTACAAAGAGCCATTTGAGTTTCGGATTACCGGCGAAGGCGTATCTCGACTCAAATCTTTGACGCCCTTGTCCTAGTATACTACTACCCGTAGTATATGGTCAGTATAAACTTCGTCGAGTCTATCTGTCTTCCTGATAAACAATGATGTTTCGACTTTGTCTTTCCGATAATAGTAAACAATGATGTGTCGTCTTTTTCTTGAATAAAACGCCTATGTCTTGCTTGATTGTGTGATGATATGACCTTCAACTTGAAGATATTTTGTAAATACTGATCACCACATCTCATACGATGCAGCGCATCCCCAGGCTGCCAGGAGTATCTACTAGCCTACTAGTACTCGTACTAGTAGTACCCGAAGGCTTGTTTGTGTTGTGCTTCTACTTTAACATTTCGGGGACATACACCGTGTTAAAGTTCCTCTGGCTCAAGTTGCCTTCAACATCACTACTTCATCCCTTCAATGTTCCGGGGAGCAAGATGAAGAGGACATGGACGGCAAATTCTTCTGCCAGTGATGTCTGAGTCGGAGTCACTCAGGCTCACTGCCACTCAGGCTGCCAGTGCCAGTGGCACGCCGGTCACTGGCACGGTGACTTCAAGTTCAACTTGAAGTTGTGGCACTCACTACTAAGGCTGGCAGGCTGGCACTCAGTTGTCGACTTCAACTTCAAGTTGTTGCTACCACAGGCATAGTACTTGGTGGACATTGAAGATGCTCAACACTGGCCGTAGTCACCATGCCATACAACCAGGCTCGTTAACAGAGAACTTCCTCAGGTTGTCTTACGTCCTGGTGTATTTTCTGTTTAACACTACGTTCTGCTCTCCAGGATTACATCTTGGCCCGCACCCTCCACTATTGATCGCATCCTACGCAATTATCGGAAAAAGGAACAGCCGCTGCCGTAGGATGTACAGTTGAGTTGACACGGGATCATCTTACACACTGGCACTGGCAGCCTAGGGCAGGAACCACCTTACAGACACACTTTAACCAATCATCCAAGATGAGTAAGCTCTATAATATCGTTGATGGCCTCAAGTGACTTTTCAGTAGCGAACTGACGTAGTCATGGCCTCCTCCTCAACTACCACTGTATCCCAACGCCCAAGTCACCGCAGATTCTCTTCTTCACTTTTCTACCAATTTTCAACATCGAATTCCTCCTGCACGTCCCGATTCTCTCCCAACACCATGCGGGACCTTGTACAACTCTGATAGACCTCTTTCTTCCGCCGCGCATCTGCCGACTCGCGCTTTGCCTGTCTCGGCACGCTCAAATTGTTCTATCGGTTTCAACGCCTCGCGCAGCTCGCGTAAAACGTCTGCGCCTTACTTTGTTAGCTCCCTGTGGGTCGACGCGTTTCTACTCGTGCGCCGCTCTAGGCTCGTATGGAAACCAAGGGGGTAGGAGTTCGACCGCTTTTGCAGAGGAACGAAACCACTGCCGTCTACGCAATTTACTGCGCCCACAGCAGGCGCCCCAATTCTTGACCCAGGATTCTCTCGCAGATTTATGCCGACGCGTATCCCCCCACCGACTAAAGCAATGGCGAGCACACATGCGCACGCGTCCACCTCCACAGTTGACAACACAAACTTCTTCAGCGATTTGTGATGGTAGAGTGGTTACATCCGTAACCATATATCATGAGTGAACCTTCTCCGAGGGACAGGGCTATGCCAGAGAGCTCATCGTCAGTGGTGGCTGATGACCAGCTCAGAGAGCAGGACATTAAAACTGGTTGCTGCACTTGCATCCGAGGTCCGCTCCTCTCAGGTTTTGAATTGCGAGACGCATCACCGACGTTTCGGATGTGCAAAGAGGCAAGTTACTGAACCGGCCCTCACAGGCACGAGGAGAGGATGTATGCGTGCAGTAATCAGTGAGCGAAAGCTACTACTGTACTTCTCGAGTAAGTTGTTCTTTTAATTTTTGAATCATAATACTCACGGGCTTCTTCAGCTTTGGAGCATCGGCACGGGGAATGTCTATACGTTCTCCGAGAACATCTGCATAAGATTTACGCCGAAAATTATATTGTCTTCTTTTCTTGGGGTGGGGGTAGGGGGATTGGACACATCCGTTCGCGTATGGAATCTGCAAATGGGTATGATTTTCTTCACATTCCTGTATCCCCAACTCATCAGTGACAACTTTCCAGTATGACTCCGACTTTCTTGTCACCGGAAGGAACGATGGCCGCGTCAGCTTCTTCTCGTTCCATCGTTCCTCTTTTCCTCGACCATCTCAAGCTCAACAATAAGCGGCCACAGGACTCGCGCTGAGCAGTCAGTCGGGACGAGTCTCTATCCCTACCGTCTACTCTCACTTCAGGGATCCCTGCTCAATCGACATCTAATCCTAAGTTCGCCTGGCCTGAGCGGCGTAAAGAGCCCAAAAAAACATGGGAAGGATGCTGGAGAGGGAAGGTTGCGAAGTTGCGCGGTCGGATTCGTATATACGGGGCTATGTATCACCGGGCAGTTTGATGCATCCCAATATTCCGCTTGCATGCACAAAGGTCGACAAAGCGACTCACAACTCAATTTGCAAATGCCGCAAAGGGAAAAATATAACTGCATTTTCGACATCATCCAAGTTGTTGTCAACTTGTCGTGTTCCCATTCCTTGCCAAACACCTCTGCCCCGCCACCATTGCCGCCTAAACGGAGAACACTCGGTTTCAATGTGCAGTATGAGTCCATCATCGGCCGACAGCGCAATTCCCTCAGCTCCGAGGACGAGAAACGCGCCTTCATGCAAATTACTCCTTCCGAAGCGGGTTGGGATGCATTCAAGTTGGCCCATTTCCCATTTTGGCACGGTTCTAGTTCAAGTTTCGGGTTGTGTACAGGGATGACTGTTGTATGGTGAGTTACTCATGGCTTTCTTCGAAATCCTTCTAGAGCTGATGGAGCAGCTTCTTGTGCAGTGGGTTGTATCCTCCCGACTTCTTCGGAGTTAACATGACTCATTTTCTTGTTCGTTTGTGCTTAAAATGAAAAGAAGCCTTATAATCAAGTCATCCGGAAGAAATCATTTGTCATCTCCTACTATCAGTTCAACTTGCGGTTTATCCGAGTCATAGTACAAAGCACTAATAGCTCCCTCTCTCTTTCTAGAAGAATGGGAAATCAGAAAACTGACTTCAACTACTTTGTATAAGTGTGAAGTGGGAGCGGGTATTGTCCCCAAGATCATCATCAAGCCATTCCACCGTGAATCATGTTCTCAAATCTTCGTACTATCCTTCTCATCCTCCTCTCCCTTGATTACGCACGCCTGCACCTCCGCACCGTCCTCCGCTTTCAGCTCGTTCAACGGTGGACAGCAAGGGCTCAAACGAAGGTACTTGTTTCATTCATATCAAGATCTGTACACTGACTTGTTGCTAGATACACAAGAAACTGCAAACGTTTCTTGATCTTCTCGGGGTACCACCAACACCTCTCTCCGAATTACATCAATATAGGCTCCATAATATAGTTCCGATACAGTGTCGCACGGGCTTGGATGTGGACAATGCAGTGACTGCAATATATGCATCATTGCCACAGGTACCAGCTAGTAGATTTGTCTCGATCGACATCGAGTGGGCAAGTGGCGGAGAAGGGCCCAATCATCGCGTGGACCTCATCCAACTCGCAGTTCAACACCACATTTATCTAGTCAGGACGCATACTCTTACTGACCTTCCCCCTACGTTGGCGCAACTCCTTGGGGATGGTACAGTCATGAAAATTTCCGCAGGAATCAACGGTATGAATAACTTATCTTTTCTCCTGCGAGGTGGCCTAACAGAAGAAATGGCAGGTGACGCAGTGCGTATAAAGCGCAAGTTTCGCACCTCTGTGCGCTCCTGTGTCAATCTGACAGATTGGGCACGCGTTGTCTACCCGGAAGTCTGGCCCAAAAACCCGACCTGGTCCCAACTGCTCTTAAACCCTCGTCTCTGGTTCCAGCATCCGACTCCGACTGTCAAGCTCGAAAAAATAGTGGGAGAAGTATTGAGGCTGAACGTCAAGAAGAGTAGTGAGGTCACAATGAGTGACTGGGCAGCTGACGAGCTATCAGCGGCACAAAAAGAGTGTAAGTTATCATTCTGTTGTTCAAGATCAACCATCTTCAAGTTCTCACTTGCATGATCTGCTGTACTGGAATATAGATGCAGCTATTGACGTTCACAGCACGTTTGCTGTAGCTTTGGCCCTGAGCCAAAGCCACTCACCCTTACCGGATAAGTACACATCAAGAACTTCGAGG
Organism: Trichaptum fuscoviolaceum; assembly: GCA_910574455.1. Lineage (NCBI taxonomy): Eukaryota > Fungi > Basidiomycota > Agaricomycetes > Hymenochaetales > Trichaptaceae > Trichaptum > Trichaptum fuscoviolaceum. The sequence goes on from CAJSYZ010000001.1 coordinate 3,869,967, forward strand.
CTTGATCTAGTAGGCTGAGGCCCACCAGTAGCAGGTTTGACCAAATGTGCTTGAGTTATCGAGTAAATTGTTGTGCGCATGCTCTTGTCTTTCAAAGTTGCCAGGAGATTCATGATTAAAATTTATTATTGAATTGCCTTTTTTTCCCGAATGATCACCGTAGTCTGAGGTATCAAAGTGGTTTGGAAGATGTCGCCAATGGTGTCTGTCTGCTGTTCGGATTGCTTGCCATGATGATGCTTCCAGTGGAGCTTTAAATCTAAAATTGGAACTTGAAGAGTTCAAGTTCAAGTTGCCACCGTGACTCGGACTGCACTTGCACTTGAACTTGAACTTGAACTTTTTACCACTGCGTCCCCTCAACGACACAGTGTACGTTCTCCAGTCTTGTTATGAGCACTTCTCCGCCATCCCCCACCCATTCCATAAGACCACTTATTGGCCTGAACAAGTTATGTTTTATCCTACCCTCAAGCTTGTATTGAACTCGCCTAGACTTCAACATTTCCGAATGAACCAAAAAACGATAGTGTACGTCTGAGAACGTGCTTCTTGCTTGATCTTATCACTCACATTTGTCTTTAGTACCTGGAGAGGAGAAGGTGGGCGGCCTTGTTATAGTGAGAGGAGCTCCGACGTGCACGCTGAAGCGAGCATCTTCTACCTTTCGAACGACACCCGCTGAGGATAGGCCGATACATGTTGCATCACCAACTGTTGTGATCTTCATCAAAAATTAGTAACAATCCTTCGTCTTCAACTAGAGTCGACACCGCCTTATAGGAAAGGAAGGGCAAGGGCCGTCCGCTGACGATTGAAGAGGTGGCAGAGGACGCTATTGATGAGGGGGCAGATGAACTACACGACCGATCCCGCGCCAGCCTTGCGCATGTGTCCTTGGATGCCCCTCGCTTCACATATCAGTTTCCTGCGCCGAAACCGCCATTGCAACGTAGTAAATCTCGCGTCCGTCAATTGCAGGCTGACGGCCCCGGCCCCGGCCTCGGAACACCACCTCATACCGTCTTGCGAGACACCTTCATACCTCTAGTTGAATGTGATACACCTCCGATAGTGAAAAACGCGATGACGCGAGGCGAACATCTTTCCATGAAACAGCTGCCAGCATCTCCCGGCCAATCTCTAGCAAGTCGCCGGAAGGTAGCGTGAACCTAGGCGCTACATCTAGTTCACAAGCATCGGACTACGGTGGCGAACATCTATGAGGGCATGCGAGGGAAGAGAATAAGCGCAACCTTTGAAGCCTCTGGAACTATAAGTACGGACTTCTCTTCTTGCTATTATATTACTAGGCTTATACTGGTTTATTCATCAGCGAAACCACATGCGTCTATTTCGGATACTTTGCTCTTCAAACATATCATATCAACACAGATCTAACCGAAGCTAAATGTGTTAGACAATTATTGATCTGGACAACTTCGCGGGGCGATGGA